>BSWB01000008.1:24830000-27230000 GCA_033239125.1 Fagopyrum homotropicum | reverse complement strand
GCCTTTTTTATTTATTTTTTGGTATGAAATTCATACTAAAATTTTCTTTTCTTTTCTTTTCTTTTTTTTTTTTTTGCTCTTTTTTATATATATATTTGTCTCGTATGAGTTTTTAGTATGAAATTCATACAAAAAATTCATATCAGAAATTTATGGTTGAATTTAAAACTAGAAAATTCATACTAGAAAATTTCTAGTATGGATAGCAGTCCGTTTGTCTTGTCAAGGAAATCGAAAACCAACGAGTCAATACACGACGACTATCAATGAGTCGATACACAAAAAAATTCATAGTTGAAACAATAGAGTCCAATAACTTCAGCTAAGTTGTCAGCGATATCGAAAGTCAACGAGTTAATACACCACGAAATTCATAGCATAAGGAGATATATTCAAATAACAAGACAAGTGAAATTCATAGCAGAACTAGGGGGAATGGGCATCTAGTCAAGATTAAAAAAATAAGAGAAAGCAAAAATAATGTGAAAGGCATCAAAAATAATATGGTAAAGTTCCAAAAGCTATCAGCTGAGTCGACTTCCTCCGTCTTGATGCCCTTGGCATCAACGTCAGTTTTCTCAAGAGGGGGCATATCGGTATCATCACCAGCATCCTCATCAATGTTGAGCCCAAGCTTCAACATCTTGTGGATACTGCT
The DNA here is from genome assembly GCA_033239125.1 of Fagopyrum homotropicum. Classification (NCBI taxonomy): domain Eukaryota; kingdom Viridiplantae; phylum Streptophyta; class Magnoliopsida; order Caryophyllales; family Polygonaceae; genus Fagopyrum; species Fagopyrum homotropicum. The sequence continues at coordinate 27,229,342 of BSWB01000008.1, read as the reverse complement.
TCCGAAGGTGTTAGGCTGGTCGAGGCTGAAACCAAAGGTCAAAAGTGTTGTCTCGAATAGAAGGAGTGTAGTTTCTGGATCGATCCTCCACCTCCGTCTTTGCAAGCGGTAAGAATCTCTCTCGCTTTTAGATTGTGGAAGAAGAGGGAGCGTGCGTCTGCAGCTGTGGAGTTGGGGGAAGATTTAGGGTTTGAACGGTACAAAAAAGAAGAGGTACATATACTAAATGAAAAACTACTATGGGCCTACTTAATAAAATCGGGCAATTTTGGTAACTAGGCCTTATTGAAAAACTAGAGTACTAACTAGGCTTTTTAATGTTTCAATTAAGTAAATATACCCCAACCTTTTGTATTTATTTTCAAACTCTACACAATCTTTTCTTAAGGGGTACATTTACTAAACACAAAAGTAGAAAAAACCTACTAAATCGAATTGTTTCAATAAAATCTCAGTGGAAGTAGCGATTATTTTAAAATATTTTAAATTGAAAATAGAAAAAGTTTATATTTTATCTTTTTGCAAATGGCTGAATAAAAGCTGGGGGTCCATGGTGATGACGTATGAGTCTATTTCTTCTTCTTTTTTTTTTTTTTTGGTTAGAGTATGAGTATATTTCTAATTGTTATTCATTGGGTGAGAAGGACATTCATATATTATTCATATTACATGGTGGGGGTGGTCGATCCATAGATTTTCTTTCTATTTTGATAAATCAAACATCATGTGTCCAATCTCACAATTATGCTTCTCTCAATGTCACCATATCAACGTTTATGTATTATTCCCTTGATATATATTTTTATTTAAAAAAACAATTGTCAATCTAGTTATAACTAGACTTGGACATGTTTAACTAACGATAAAAATCAAGTTAGAGTTATTAATAATCGAAATTTACATATAACGTTTCATAGCGCAACAATCTGATCAATCTTTAGTACAAAATCTACAATTCGAATAAACGCGGTAAGTATATCGTCTTCTTCAGTTAAATTTCCTTAGCATTTCTTTAGCCCACTAACAAATAGTCATATAATATAATAAAATATTCTATATGTAAGTTTATTTTATAATATTTATAAATAAATCTTACAATCTCTTACTTGGACTTCATATGAAGTCTTTAATACCGCTAGACGAAGCGCCATGATCCATGGTCCGGTGTCCCATTGTAGTTTGGCCCATGAGCTAGGCCTAGCCCTATGAGATTTTCCTTTCTAACTAGGATTACTCTTGCCAATTTGAATCATATATGAGATAATTGGTAGAGGGAAGCCTTTTTTGTATCATTGATATAATCTATACCCCTCAATTTTCTAGTCAAAAAATAAAAGTAAATGAAATTAAAAAATTTTTAAATAAGAAAATCTATTTAAGGGCATTTTATTAAGGAGGATAAATAACTATTAAAATTTAAAAAGATAAACTAAATTAAAAATATAACTGAATATTAATTGTGGGGGACCATTCTCATTAAAAAGATTCTCTCCATTAATTAATATGATTGTTTTTTATTAAATAATAAAAATGAGAGTGGTCCCCACAAATTATGTACATAATTTTACACGCAAATTATGTACATAATTTCACACGCAAATTATGTACATAATTTTCACGCATAACACAAATTATGTACATAATTTTCACAAACAACACAAATTTTGTACATAAATTGCGTGTGAAATTATGTACATAATTTGCGTGTGAAATTATGTACATAAATTGCGTGTGAAATTACGTACAGAATTTGTGGGGGATCACTTGTAACACCCCGAATTCTCAGAACTCGGAATATTACTGGTTAGGACCTCACAATGGGTCCTGACCTTAGTTTGACAACAATATTACTAGGATCTTGCAACAAGACACAAATAAGAAAACCGAAATTCATAAAAATGTATTTTTAAAAGGATGAATGCAACAAAGTCTAACAACCTATATTACTTAAACAACGGAAAAGACTACCTGTCTTAACAAAAGGAAAGAACGACAAAGCAACAACCCAACCCCCACTCTAAGGATTACGGAGACCCGACTGACCACTACTTCCGGATCACTCAACTGCTGCTCTAACATGCGGTAAATCTAAAAACACAAGAAAACAACCATTATCTAACTATCTAAACATTAGAAGAATAATAATAGCACACACACACATAGCAATAATAAACACTCATTGTGCTTTCAAACAATCCATTTATTATCTTCGTTTAAGTCATTCACTTTTACAAATGATACTTATTTTGTGACACGAGGGATTCCCAAACCTCGCCTCCGCCCCCGTGTAACCATCAGGAATGGATCCGATGCATCTCACCTTGTACCTGTATGGTCTGGGTATAGAGAATCTCCTAGTCTCCTGGCAGAGCTGGACAGTGATGTCACGGCCCGTTATACATACACTTGGGCCTTAAAACATAATAACGACGGTCGTCCTAACAAGTTATTATTATAACACACATTGTACACACACCACTATTATCACTCAACTAACATCCAGAAACTAGCTAAGTAAGTCGCAAGGACTTACCTGAATCAAATCACACTCTAACAAGTCTCAACTCGGTCCGTACTCGTGGTAACTCCAACGCTTGTCAATTAAGGCATGGGAATCAAAATCACATCCCATACTCTTAGAAGTTATAAACTTCTAAGAGGTTCGATCTCATAAGAAGAATTTATGCAACTACAGATTCTTAAGGTAAAATATTATTTTACTCTTGATCTCAGAAATTCTCAAAGTCTATCATTAAAATCTAATATTCACTTTTAGAACTTGTTTCCATAATTTGTTTCTCACGGATAGCTAACTAGAGGTTATAGTTAAATCCCGAATCAACTCGTCAAGAGGACAACATTCCTCCCCCTTCCCGGTTACTACTCTACTCTTATACATGTATCTATACTTACATACATACCTTAACCTTCCCCCTCTACCCATGTATTTATGTATCTACTCGGTATACTCATATATATATATATATATATATATATATATATATATATATATATATATATATATATATATATATATATATATATATATATATATATATATATATATCTACATATTTTCATATCACCCATCTCGTACTTATATATATATACCTATATATATATATACCCCATTCTATACCTCTATAAATGTACGTCTACGTACTGCACTGATGCATATATAAATATATCTACTCGTATCCTCCATTTCCGTCATCTATAAGTATATATATACGTACCCTACACCCACACATATAAACATATACCCATTTCTCCAATCTATTCGTGTATATATATATATATATATATATATATATATATATATATATATATATATATATATATATATATATATATATACCCTCACATTCTTAAATCCAATTATACGTATACACCTAAAATATACCTACCTATACTACACTGATATATATACAAGTACACTTATCAAAACCATTCCTACATCTATATATACGTATATATGTACATGGTATGTTATATATATACTCAACACACTATACTCCTACCTAATCATGCCTATCTCTAATGCTCAACCATACGTATATATACACAACACTATAATTCTATATATACTTATACATCCATATATACACAACACTATAGCCTTCCTAATCATGTCTATCTCTACTTCTCAACCATGTATATACATATATACATTCAATACCCTCATACGTATATACACTTATATATATACTCAGCACACTTAAACCCATATACTTCTATATACAACCATACAACAGTGCACCGAGACGGAGAAGTACTCACCAGTCCAACCCACTCGCCGCACACTCGGAGAGGAACAACAACTCGGTTCGGTTCTATCGGTGGTTGTTGCAGAGATTTGAAGTGGGCTCACTTGCGCTCTATCGTTGCACCACTCCTCTTGACTACGGACTGTAGGACCCGGAAAGAATAGCCAACTTCCAGTTAGCCCGGAAAGTCGAAGGAAAATAGAGGAGGAAGAGATGCGATTCGGCCGGACTTACCGGAGATCCGACCACAGCAGGCTGGCGCACGTCTTCCGTCGGTCGTCTTCACCACTCCCGGCATGCGGTTCCGGTGGAGGGCGTCGGTGGTGGTCCTAGTGCGTCTTGTCTGAGCGGCGTTCCTTCCGGTACCAGATGTGCAGCAAGAGTCCAGTACGAGGTGAGGCGTCTTGTTTTCTTTAGGTGAGAATAGAATTAGGTTTAAACTTAATTAAGGCTGATTAGGGTTTGAATTAGTTGGAGCATGGGCTGGGCTGACTTGGAAATGGGTAGGGTCTGTTGGGCCAGAACTGGGCCTGCTCCTTAATTAAAACAAGAGGGCTGAAGAATACTCGTTATTCGCCCGGACCCGTTATAAGTACGGAATTAATCACGGGATTATTTACGGAATTAATTCCTGAATTATATAAGTTATCATTTTATGTGAATCAAGGTCACATAAAATGATAGAATCTAATATCGTTTTATTTTTATTTAAAAGAATTTAGGTTGGCGGATTGGAATCCGGTTTGATCCGGTATTAAACGGAGTTTAAATTTTTCGGGCATTACATCAGTGCCCTCTTAAAATAAGTTTCGTCCCGAAACTTGGAAAGATTTTGTTTTCTACCATGCAACTACTCAATCATCATAATCACGCACACATCAAAGAAAACACAAACTCTCAATCCAAGGTAAAACATGAAAAGTCAAACCACACAACATTCGAGTACTAACTCGTCGGTACAGAAGTAACATCTAACTCCGCAAAGAACTCGGGTTAATTACGTCTAATACTCTCCTCTGTCTCCCAAGTGGCCTCATCAGCTCCTTGTCTAGACCACTGGATCCTCCACATCGGTATCTCCTTGGACCGCAAACGTCTAGTACTGCGCTCCAAGACAGCTATTGGGTACTCTATAAATGTATGGTCGGGCTCAACTATCAGATCCTTGTGGCTGATGACGTGTCTCGGATACAGGATGTACTCTTTCAACTGAGATACATGGAAGATCGGATGAACACCCTCTAGTCTCGGTGGTAGTGCTAATTTGTATGCAACCTCTCCAACTCTCTCTAGGATCTCAAAAGGTCCGACATATCGGGGACTCAGCTTCCCTTTAATGCCGAAACGCCGGACTCATCTCGTCGGCGACACTCTCAACCACACCTGAGTACCCATCCTAAACTCCAAGGGTCGACGCCTTTTGTCGGCGTAGGACTTCTGACGACTCTGAGATGCTAACATCCGTTCCCGGACCAGGGCAATCCGATCGATGTCATCTTGTATCTGATCTGGAGCTACTCCATCAGCTCTGCTAGGCTCATCCTAGCATAATGGCGTGCGACATCTCCGCCCATACAAAGCCTCATAAGAGGCCATCCCAATAGACGCATGCCAGCTGTTATTATACGAAAACTCTACTAGTGGGAGATGATCCGACCATACTTGTCCCCAATCTAGTACACAAGCCCGCAACATGTCCTCTAACGTCTAGATGGTCCTCTCAGACTGACCGTCAGTCTGTGGGTGATAAGCAGTAGTAAAGTGGAGACTCATCCCTAAAGCGGTATGTACCTGCTGCCAAAATCTCGAGGTGAAACGTCCATCTCTGTCGGAGACGATAGTCCTCGGCACTCCATGGAGTCTCACAATGTGCCTGGTGAACTCCTCAGCTAGACGACTTACCAGCCACGTTTTCTTAATCGGAATGAAACATGCGGTCTTCGTCAGACGGTCTACCACTACCTAAATAGCATCAAAACCTCTGCTGAGTCTCAATCCTGTGACGAAATCCATCGATATATCCTCCCACTTCCACTGTAGTACTGGAAGTGGGTGGAGCTCTCCTCCGGACCTACGGTGCTCAATATTGACCTGCTGGTAGGTCGCACACTGAGCTACATACCTTGTCACATCGGGCTTCAAACCACCCCACCAGAAGGACCGTCTCACATCCTTGTACATCTTACTCGCTCCAGGATGTACTGAGTATGGGGTAGCATGAGCCTCACCTACTATCCTCTATCTCAACTCACTGTCTGACGGCACACAAACGCGGTCCTGACGTCTCATCACTCCATCAGCACCAATAGTGAACTGTGGTGCCTCATCTCGAGACATCCTGTCTCGGATCCTGATCAAAGTCAGGCAAGTCTCCTGTTTCTGTCGGATCTCATCCAACAGATCAGGAAGTAACTCCAAGATAGCCAACTGACTATCTGTATCGGGAAATTGAATCTCTATCTCTAACCAAGCCAAGTCTCTCTGCAACTGCGGTTGTACTGTCAACCGGGCTATTGCCCTCTCCCGAGGCGTCTTCCGGCTCAAAGCGTCAACTACTACATTCGCCTTTCCCGGGTGGTAGAGAATCTTAAGGTCGAAATCATTGATCAACTCGAACCACCGCCTCTGGCGGTTATTCAACTTCCGTTGAGTGAATATGTACTTCAGGCTCTTATGGCATGTGAAGATGTGACATGTCGCTCCATAGAGATAGTGACGCCAGATCTTAAGAGCATGGACCACTGCAACTAACTCTAAATCATGTGTGGAGTTGTTCTCCTCATACGTCTTTAACTGTCGAGACGCATACGCTATGACCTTACCCCTCTGCATCAAAACACACCCCAAGCCTAGCTTAGATGTGTCACTGTATACCACAAAGTTATCTGTACCCTCAGGCTGTGCTAAAATCGGAGCAGATGTCAATCTCCTCTTCAACTCCTCAAAACTCTGCTGACACGGCTCAGACTAAACAAACTGAGTAGTCTTCCTCAGAAGAGAAGTAAGTGGTCGGGCAATCAGGGAGAACCCTTCCACAAACCGGCAGTAATAACTTGCCAAACCTAGAAAGTTGCGAACCTCCTTAACATTCTTAGGAGGTTGCCAAGAAGACACTGACTCGATCTTCGCCGGATCGACTTTAATACCCTCAGCAGTCACTACGTGGCCTAGGAAAGCCACCTTTGACATCCAAAACTCACACTTGGATAGCTTAGCATACAGCTGGCTATCTTGCAAAATCTGCAATACTGTCCTCAAGTGTCCGGCATGCTCCTCTCGACTCCTAGAGTAAACTAGGATGTCGTCAATGAAGACCACTACAAACTGGTCTTAAAGGTCGATGAATATCCCATTCATCAACTCCATGAACATTGTTGGTGCATTAGTGAGCCCAAATGGCATCACTACGAACTCATAATGACCATACCTAGTCCGGAATGCCGTTTTAGGTATGTCTTGATCTCTCACCCTCAGCTGGTGATAACCTGACTTCAAGTCTATCCTCGAGAACACGGACACTCCATGCAACTAGTCCCACAAATCATCTATGCGAGGCAGTGGATACTTGTTCTTGATGGTGACTTTATTCAACTCTCTGTAGTCTATGCATAACCACATCGATCCGTCCTTCTTCCTCACAAATAATACTAGCACACCCCAAGGAGACATACTAGGGCATATGAAGCCCTTCTCTGCTAACTCCTCTAACTGCTTCTTCAACTCAAGCAGCTCTATCGGTGCCATACAGTACGAGCCCTTCGAGATCGGTCTCGTGCCCGGCTCTAACTAAATGCTGAAATCGACACTCCTCTATGGGGGTAGCCTTGGAAGGTTGTCACTGAATACTTCGGCAAACTCACATGCAACTGGTATCTCCTCTATTGTCAAGCTCTTCCACTAAAATTTTAATTAGAGTTATTGACTTTGAACCTTTTTAGGTTTACTAGCCCTCGTATTGATTTGACTTCACCATTGTCCTCGTTGATCTCTGGGAGAAATTCTCCAGATGGCGATAAAATTCTTTTTGTAACTTTGTGGTTATTCTTCTTATCTGTCAACCAACCATCCCTAGTTAACCAACACGTGTAAATTTTCTGTTATTACCAATTAGCCTGTAGTTGTCCTTCGATAAGATCGTAGACTTACTTTTCTTCTATCTCTTTTGAGGTTTGATATACCAGGTGAAAATATATCTCTTCCATTTATACTCCTTTAGCTCCTTCTACAAACTACACTCCTATAAGTGCACTATACTCTTACGAGTCTAGCTGTATCTTCATCTTCCGTCGACGGACTTGTAATTTCTTCTACGATAACTTGTAGGTATTTCCCCATAATTCTTTTACCCGAGTTATCGTCCAATTGCGGTTCTCTGTTATGACCCCCTAGTGTTATTAACTTAAATCTCTTCGTGAATGAGAAGTTATTAGAGACCCCCGTGCTCACCAACCATTCTCCTACACCTTCCTTGTGTGCTGCTTTGTACTGCCGCCTTTGTAGAAATCCGGTCTTTGTTGTATCCCGATCCTTGTTGAAATATTTTTTTTTGTGTGTTCTAGGAGGTCACCCCACTTCCATGTTGGTGAAACCTGGTTTCCACTTTCTAGCAACCTGTAAGCTTTCCTTTTGCGGCTCTTTTATTCTTCGTATTTGGATGAACAATGTATCTCATCTTGACTCCTACGCTTATGATTGTCTTGGTTTCCCATCTTGATTGTGGTGTCAAGTAGCTGGTCGAGAGTGATCATATTCCGCCATGCTTCTAGCCTCAAACTTTCACCTTCTGGTCCGTCAGTAAGCTTATATTCAATGCCTCTTGTCTGGATCGCTACTATATTTAACCTTGACTTTCATGCCCATTTGTGTTTCTGAAGGTATCCGCTTTGTTTGTAACATTTCTTTACACCACACTTGAAAGAACTTATGGGTTGTCTCTTCCAATTTGTATATTTGCCGGTCATCCAACGCTTTTTCGGAACTACTCTCATGTATTTTCTTCATTTGGTCCTATTGAGTTGACTCGGGGTTCCCTTCTTGTCATTGTCGTTGGTGTTGTCTTTTAGTCTTCACTTTTCCGTCTCGACGTTCCTTAACAAGTTCGAAGGAGTTGTCCGGACGTTCGTCTACCTTAATGCTCATAAGATGAGCATACTTATCCTTACGTTGAAACCCTTCAAATATACTTGGGTGTGTCAACTGAATGAAATCTCATTCTATTATCTCCGTTAAGGGCATAATATAACTATAAATTTTACTAATCTTCGGCATATTCTTATCTATATCACCTATCATTATAATCAAGCTAATAAGTGCAAAGAGAGTAACAACCTAAAGTCCATACTAAGCATACCGAGATCCGCGGTAGTAGTGGTGGTTAGCCGAACTTTTTCTATCCCCAACCAGACTATGCATGCATTTGAAAACCAAAAGTCCTTTTTAAAACTCAGATCCCTTTTTGGGTTCTGCTTAAGTACTTATTCGGTCTTTCGGAAGATTTCAAGTGCCATTGTTGCCAACCTAGAGCTCTGATACCATGTTGTAACACCCCGAATTCTCAGAATTCGGAACATTACTGGTTAGGACCTCACAATGGGTCCTGACCTTAGTTTGACAACAATATTACTAGGATCTTGCAACAAGACACAAATAAAAAAAACCGAAATTCATAAAAATGTATTTTTAAAAGGATGAATGCAACAAAGTCTAACAGCCTATATTACTTAAACAACGGAAAAGACTATCTGTCTTAACAAAAGGAAAGAACGACAAAGCAACAACCCAACCCCCACTCTAAGGAGTACGGAGATCCGGCTGACCACTACTTCTGGATCACTCAGCTACTGCTCTAACATGCGGTAAATCTAAAAACACAACAAAACAGCCATTAACTAGCTATCTAAACATTAGAAGAATAATAATAGCACACACACATAACAATAATAAACACTTATCATGCTTTCAAACAATCCATTTATTATCTTCATTTAAGTCATTCACTTTTACTAATGATACTTATTTTGTGACACGAGGGATTTCCAAACCTCGCCTCCGCCCCCGTGTAACCATCAGGAATGGATCCGATGCATCTCACCTTGTACCTGTATGGTCTGGGTATAGAGAATCTCCTAGTCTCCTGGCAGAGCTGGACAGTGATGTCACGGCCCGTTATACATACACTTGGGCCTTAAAACATAATAACGACGGTCATCCTAACAAGTTATTGTTATAACACACATTGCATACACACCACTATTATCACTCAACTAACATCCAGAAACTAGCTAAGTAAGTCACAAGGACATACCTGAGTCAAGTCACAATCTAACAAGTCTCAACTCAGTCCGTACTCGTGGTAACTCCAACACCTGTCAATTAAGGCATGGGAATCAAAATCACATCCCATATTCTTAGAAGTTATAAACTTCTAAGAGGTTCGATCTCATAAGAAAAATTTATGCAACTACAGATTCTTAAGGTAAAAGATTATTTTACTCTTGATCTCGGAAATTGTCAAAGTCTATCATTAAAATCTAATATTCACTTTTAGAACTTGTTTCCATAATTTGTTTCTCACGGATAGCTTACTAGAGGTTATAAGGTTAAATCCCGAATCAACTCGTCAAGAGGACAACTGATAACACAATTTATGACTTAAGTTTAGGTAATCATTTAGATAGATTTGTCACTCATTCATGCAATGGTTTAGCACTAGTTCACAACGTTTGCACTCAATTCACGTATTTTGTCGAGATAGACGTCTACACGGACTTGTGCATTGCTTTGTAGGTATTTTGGGAGATTTAGGAGCTAAATCAATACGTTTGAGGATCGTGCATCGAGATGACACACCCTCGGACTCATTAGGATGCAAATTAGAAGCTAAGGAGGACTCATGGAACCTTGCCAACACAAGCCATGCACCAACTCGAAGCTTAATGATCAAAGGCAAAGCTGAAGGTCCAAATCACGGTTCACTGACACTCCACGGCCGTGATTCTACCCGTGGTTTTTGCCAGGTTTTCGTGACAGCTGTGCCACGATCTCTTGGTCAGCTCTTGCAAAGTTGTAGTATAAAAGTGGTCCTGCATTGGCTGAGAGAATCATCTTGGAGCAGCTCTCCATCATCCACTATCATCCAATCAAAATTCTCTCAACAAGAAGATTCTTGGAAGAAGGAGGTAGAAGGAAGCTACCATTGGAGGAAGAGCTTCATTGGAGAAGAAGAAGAACACACCATTGATAGACCTTGATAGTTTTGTAGTGAAGGATTTCGGAATCGATTCCTAGAGTTGTATGAACCATTTAAACCTTCTTTAAGAAGGGTTGTGAGTCATTCTAATTCTATTTTCAGCTTGGTTTTGTTTACTTCACTTCTTCATCTCTTTCTCTTCATTATCTTGCAAATGGAAGCCATGATTTTATGTTTGATGATTTTGATTGCTATGATGAATGTCGTAGGCTAAATAAATGTGATTCTAGGGTAAGGAAAGGATGGTTATGGCTAGGACTATGATAGGATGAACTTAGATTAGCTTTTGGATGACTCACTTGCTTGGACGTCGCCTCTGTTAGGATCCACGGTTTGTTCTAGCCAAACCACGGCCGTGGAAGTGGTAGAACACCCCGTGATTCTCCCTGGTTTGATGGATCTAGCTTTAGATTGTTTGAATGTTGAAATCCTAGTGTTTGTTGAGCTAAAACTATCCTAGGGTGACCTAGTGTTAACAACTAAGTGATAGGAGAGACTTAACCGGTAATCCTCATTCTTAGGTTCCAAAGATGACAAACTCTAGGTAGTGGTGAGCCTCATAAGCCGCCATTGGACTAAGTGTGCTAGGATAGTTGCTTAGGATTAACCCTTTTGAGACTTACCAGGTAAGAATAGGTTAGATCTCTAGGTGACAATCCGATTTGTGTAGAATTCCGTCCCTTAGGTTCTTAGAGACTTACCCGGTGATGAGATCTTAGGGATGGACTAGTGGACCATAAGACTTACCCGGTGACTGATCCCAATCTAGAAACACTCACCCCCAACATATTTTAGTTAACCCAAAGAATGATTAGATAGCTTGAGTCACATGCCATAACCGAACTTCCAACCCCTAGAATCCGCTTTTCTATCTTTGATCTATATCTCGTGTTTAGCTTGTTTGTTTGTGTTGATTTTTTTAGCATAGTTGATTATTATATTTCGCATGATTTGTGATCTTTGATTGATCACCTAAAAACCAACCAAAAACATCGAGTTTTCCTTTTCTTTATTTTTCTCTCTTTTCTCAACCTAGATCTTCACTAAACTTAATCATAAATCGAATCAATCTCACCTTAGTCTTTGTGTTCGACCTCGGAATACTATCCCTACTACAAACGACCCGTACACTGCGGGTTCGCTAGGAGTTAGGATAAATATAACGAGAATATAAATTTAAAGCTTATTGCGTACACACGTTCTTAGCGTAACAACAACATTCCTCCCCCTTCCCGGTTACTACTCTACTCTTATACATGTATTTATGTATCTACTCGGTATACTCATATATATATATACATATATTCATATCACCCATCTCGTACTTATATATACCTATATATATACCCCGTTCTATACCTCTATAAATGTACGTCTACGTACTGCACTGATGCATATATAAATATATCTACTCGTATCCTCCATTTCCGTCATCTATAAGTATATATATACGTGCCCTACACCCACACATATAAACATATACCCATTTCTCCAATCTATTCGTGTATATATATATATATATACCCTCACATTCTTAAATCCAATTATACGTATACACCTAAAATATACCTACCTATACTACACTGATATATATACAAGTACACTTATCAAAACCATTCCTACATCTATATATATGTATATATGTACATGGTATGTTATATATATACTCAGCACATTATACTCCTACCTAATCATGCCTATCTCTAATGCTCAACCATACGTATATATACACAACACTATACTTCTATATATACTTATACATCCATATATACACAAAACTATATCCTTCCTAATCATGTCTATCTCTACTGCTCAACCATGTATATACATATATACATTCAATACCCTCATACGTATATATACTTATATATACTCAACACACTTAAACCCATATACTTCTATATACAACCATACAACAGTGCACCGAGATGGAGAAGTACTCACCAGTCCAACCCACTCGTCGCACACTCGGAGAGGAACAACAACTCGGTTCGGTTCTATCGGTGGCTGTTGCAGAGGTTTGAAGTGGGCTCGCTTGCGCTCTATCGTTGCACCACTCTTCTTGTCTACGGACTGCAGGACCCGGAAAGAATAGCCAACTTCCAATTAGCCCGGAAAGTCGAAGGAAAACAGAGGAGGAAGAGATGCGATTCGGCCGGACTTACCGGAGATCCGACCACAGCAGGCTGACGCACGTCTTTCGTCGGTCGTCTTCACCACTCCCGGCGTGCGGTTCCGGTGGAGGGCGTCGGTGGTGGTCCTAGTGCGTCTTGTCTGAGCGGCGTTCCTTCCGGTACCAGATGTGCAGCGAGAGTCCAGTACGAGGTGATGCGTCTTGTTTTGTTTAGGTGAGAATAGAATTAGGTTTAAACTTAATTAAGGCTGATTAGGGTTTGAATTAGTTGGAGCATGGGCTGGGCTGACTTGGAAATGGGTTGGGTCTGTTGAGCCAGAACTGGGCTTGCTTTTTAATTAAAACAAGAGGGCTGAAGAATACTCGTTATTCGCCCGGACCCGTTAAAAATACGGAATTAATTACGGGATTATTTACGGAATTAATTCTTGAATTATATAAGTTATCATTTTATGTGAATCAAGGTCACATAAAATGATAGAATCTAATATCATTTTATTTTTATTTAAAAGAATTTAGGTTGGCGGATTGGAATCCGGTTTGATCCGGTATTAAACGGAGTTTAAATTTTTCGGGCATTAAATCACTCTCATTTTCCTTATTTAATTAAAAAACAGCCATATTAATTAAGTGAGAGAATCTTTTTAATTTTAAAACTAATTCTTAATTGTAGGGGACCACTCTCATTTTCCTTTTTTATTTTAAAAAAATTAAGGCTAAAAATCTTTTTAATTTTGAATAATTGTAGGGGACCACTCTCATTTTCCTTTTTTATTTTAAAAAATTAAGGGGCAACATCTTTTTATTTTTGAAATTATCTTAAATTATTTTATATTTTATCTTTTTTTCAAAATTACAAGGGGTCTAGTTATTTGTTAGCATGAAATATTGTGATATTTTAGGCACGTTTTCTAAGCGTATTTGATTCATATTGATAGTCATTGATTGAGCATTATTACATTTGTGAGCTAGTTTGCCTATATTATCGATATGGATGTCTACACAAGTTTTATGTTGATTATAGGTGATTGAGAGCTATTTCCGAACGAAATCAAGCAAGATGGAGTTGTTGAGCAATGTCCATGGATTGAGGACATTCTTGGGAGCAAAAGGAGTGTTAACTTAAGGAATGCACGAGTCTAGGGAAGAATCACGTTCTTGCCCTAAACCACGCTCTAAAATACGGCCGTACTACTTTCCACGTTCAGTTCCACGGCCGTGGAACCATGGCTAAGGAAACGTGGTTCATTCCAGCAACTTCTACGGCCGTGGAGAAGATGGTTCAAACCGTGTTGATTTCCACGCTCTAAATTACGGTCGTGGAACCTTCCACGACCGTGATCTTGGCAATCTTTTTCGCCACACTTTAAGCCACGATCTTTTAAAAATATTGGGCCGGGCCGCTACTTCATGATACATTATAAAAGGACGGACGAAGAGAGATTCCGTCACCTCGCTTTAGGCTTACGCTTACACATTGCTTAGACACACTTTCGGCCACGCCGCGACTTAGAGATCTTTGCAATTTTGCAAAGGACTTACTTTGCGCTCATCCTTGGAGTTGCCCTAATCTCGCACTTTGGTGGAGATTGTGATTGAGATTTCCGGATTGACGGAAGATCGAAGATTCGGAAGGTTATTCGCAAGAAGATTCCTCTTCTTGCTTAGGTTTGATTTAGAAGACGGATTGACATCCCGTTCTTCCTTCTTATCTAAGATTGTGTTTATTTGTTCTATTCCGAATCTAGTGACGATATTTGTTCTTGATTGTGACATTGAGATTTGTTGAAGTTTATTGAAGGTTTTTGGAAGTTTTCATCTTTCAATCTTTTAAACCTTGAATTTGATATCATAATGACTATTGTTGGCTAAAAACCCTTAACAATTCTAAGGTGAAGGGTTGATAGTTGTGGCTTAGATGATGATAGATCGATCGTAATTAAATTGGATCCTGAGAGTTAGAGAGAATCGTCGACGAACCCTAAAATACGGCCTGTTCGTGAAGTCCACGGCCGTGGAACCTCAAGAACTAACCGTGATTTCCCTTAAGTTTACGAACTTGCTTTTACTTTAATCCAAAGTTAAAGATTTGCTTTAACTTAGTTTAGGCTTGCCTTTTCTAGGTGGTAGTGAAGCCTCAACAACCTCTACCTCGATTGTGAGTGTCACAACCGTAATCGGTTTAGTTAGTCTTGATCCTTGGATTACAAGTTTGGGTATTTGACATTAATTCTCTTCTTTAGAACCTTTCTATATTGAAGCCTCAACAACCTTTATAGAGAGCGTCTTGTAGGTGAGTCACATAAGGTTTTTGGAACTTCACCGTACGATTGCCTTACATTAGCATACCTTTGCATATCTCAACTCTGTCCTTACATCATTAGTATATCTTGAATCAATAGCCACAACTGGATACTTGGATCTTTAGGATTGTTGTTTTCCCAATAATTTACAAAGCTCTTACATTTACTTGCTTGATAATCTACAATCGAATTTGTTCCCCCCAAATCCCTGTGTTCGATACTCTGGAATTCTTGCTTAACTACGTCGATCCGTACACTGCGGGTTTGCTTGCTTGATTTCTAGTTTTATAAATTTAAAGCTTATTTGCACGCACACTAAGTGGCGAACATTAATTCACATTGAAACATAATGACCTACTTAATCTACAATTATACAATTAAAACCTACTTACCTCTTTTACTCATCATATATTTCCCTTGCATAGAATTATACGGATTCTAATAGGGTTAGAATCAGGTCGCACAATATTTTCTGGGGCTTTCTTTCCTTTCCCGAATTTATTACGTCACGCCACCAACATCCAAAGGCCATAGCCAGTACTATCCTCTATTGTTGTAGCCGATGACTGAGCCGGTGTAATAGTCTCTTGACGACTACCACCGGTGTCATCCCTATCGTGCCTTTTACCAGTAGTGGCACCTTCTTCACTAGGTTGCCCCTCGTGAGACACATTGAACTCACAATGAGATGTGAAATGTCCATATCAACCATATTTGAAGCAGACTATATGAAGTCCTTCATACTCTACAAGGTATCTTTTCCCATAGATCGTAATGACTTTCTTTATTGGTCGACTAATATTTATCTCTTCACATATCTGAATGAACATGCCTTTGTTGAAGTATAGCGTTTTCGGATCAATAGTAATTGGTATCCCGATTCCTTCTGTCATGGTCCATATGATCGCCTCGTGATACCACTACACTGGAACCCTAAAGATTTTGATCCATGTAAGTGCCGACGTAAAGGGATTGAATGTGACAAACTCTTGAGACAATCTCTTCATAATAAGGCATCTACCAAGAACTGCTCATGGTCCTCCAATGAGAACCATCATGAGTTCACTTTCAGTTCGGAATCTCGCGAGGAAGCGGTTGTTGTCCAAATCGATAAGCTATAAATTCTCTCCACACTTCCAAATCTCTTTGATTTTTGTCTCCATGATTGGGAAGGCTATTGGGAATCCCAGGACTTTGAAGACAATAGAATTGATCCATCTGGATTCAAGGCCGTTAAGAATCTCTTTGTCAACTTGTATGACTAGATCACCTTTGCTCCCAAAAGGATAGCTTACAGTAACCCTGCCATTGATGGACTCCATAGTAATTTTGTCTTTACTAACAGAAAAATGCTTGGCTCCACCGGTTACTTCACTCCAGGTTCTGGTAATATTCACCTCTGTGTTGATCGCGCTCTTATTAAACTTACTACTAATATTTCCACCAACCAAAGGGCTTTCAATGACTTGTATTATTTTAATAAAATCTCAAAGCATTTAACAATTAGATAAAAATTCAAAGCATTAATTTGGCATTTGCATAGAATTATGAATGATAGAATAGTTTTTTTGTTAATGAAGTAACTAATTCAAGCTAGGATCGGAAACTTAGGAATCATGCAAGTAAGGCCACGAGGGCAAAAGAAGCCGTTACAACAAGGTATACAGTCATTACTTATCCGAGGCGTAATCAATGTGTTAGTGCTTTCAAGATCGTGATTAAGACGACAAACCCATCCAAAACATATATGGTTGATTTACAATCCCTGATTTTGTCTCTTGGAATGCCAATTATAACATTATTGCTATACAAAAACTAACTGCTTAGTTTTGCAAACAGACTATGCCAACAATGAAAGTGGATCAATACTCAAGTATAGGCCATAAGCTATTTGATGTCACTAGTTTTCTTGCCCGTGCTAGCGCCTGCAAGCAACAATATATAAAATGTACATGGATGTCACAACGGTTTGATTATACATTTGCAAAGTAAAATTTTAATTGAAGTAAAAAACTTCGTGAAGTTTTAAACAATGATACTTGATGGCTTTGTTGCATTATTTATTATTTTTTATATTTAGTAAGTCAAAATCATTATATGTCGGTTTTCTTCACCAACATAAATTTACCATTGCCCAAAAAGCCTGGTACTTGTCCCAAATGAATGAAACAATGCTTAGTTAATCAACAGGAATTCAAAACAATCTGAATAAACGCCTAAACATCCACTACTAGACAAGCGGGTATGAAGAGACACTTTTAATAGCATTTAGCAACACCTTAAGGTGTCGCAAATACAATCAACGACACGTTGGAAGGGTGTCGCAATTTCCATCGTCATATTGGATGAGGTACCATTGCGACACCTTAATATGTCACGGTAAACTGAGACACCTTAAGATGTCACATTAGTTAATAATTTTGCGACAAGTATATATGTCATTGTTTTAAGACATTTGCGACACTTTAACACGACTCTCTTTGGTACTTGCTTTGCTTTTTTGATACAACTATTTCTGACACCTAAAGTTGTCACAATTGTAATTAAATTATGAAAAAGAATAATTTAACAATACAATTCCCTATTTTTTTATTCTCGGAACATGCTATAAACATTAAAAAACAGTTCACAATGATTTGCAATCCATTAATCAAATGTTAGATGTCAAAACACATTGTCCAAAATGAAATGGCCCCTACTACCTTCAATAGACATAACCACAATATGCAATTTAACCGGTGTGTTAAACTATGGAGGTAAGAATGTAAATTCGCTTAATATCACTTGAATTCTACTGAAAGCGTGTATTAATAGCACTTGAATTCTACTAAAAACGCTAAGAGCAACTGAGGTTGCATGTATGGTTGTAGTAGCTTCAATTCTATCTACAGCTGACTAACACTTTGTAGAATCTGCACCATGAGGGAAAACACAACATGTAAAACTAAGAGATAATGTCGAACCCAGATGCTGTAATAAGGACTGAATCAAAGAACCTTTCCAATCCTGTGATGCCTGGAGTTGTTGTTCTTGTGTATCCGAGATGCCAGATGCTTCAACGGTTGCAACTTTATATAATTATTCTTGAAGAGCGCGGACAATGACCTCATCATTTTCCATATCAACATTTTCAGAGTAACCTTCATGGCATAATCACTAGAACTCAAGTCTACATCATACTGAGTAACTGTGCTATTGGGGCCAGCCTTGCTAACATGTTGAGCATATAGATTATGAATACCCGACTTAACTACAACTGAATCCATTGCATTTGTAATCATTTACTTGATCAATGTCTCAAAATTTTGTCAACCAACAAACCAAACACATATATATTGAATAAGCAAACTCTTAATTAGCATACCTTGATAAAATCTTCCTTTGAAATTGTGTATACCTATTATGCCACTGTATTTCCCTCAGGTTTTTGAGCATTTACCTTTCACGCAACAAATAATTGCATTATCACTACTAGTTTTACAGTTAGAAGAATCAGGTTGTTGTTTTTTATTGCCGCTAGTCCTCATGGATAGCGAAAGCCATTGCAAGCTACTCATACTCTCTTGGAACTGATCATAGTTGATATCGGAAGGTTGCTACGGAATCAAATTGTTGCCGGTGAAGAGATAGTTTGAATCATTAACACCATTAAATGTTGCAAGCTCTGATGTTTGGCTTTGGTTATGCTCATCCCATTTACTCACACCGACACCCAAAAAATTTACCATTTTGGAGCCTTGTTACCATCGTGAAACTTTATCAAGCTCCAATCTGCACAAGTTTAGTTATATGGAACTCAAAATTACAATAAAATAAAAGTAAAGCAAAGGATTTCCATCAGCGATGTAATACCTTGGCTATGAAAATGGTTATCGAGGGAGAAGGGCGAAGGCTGATGCGAGGTTGGCTCGAAGTGTGTAGGGAGTGAAGGATGAGTAGGAGAAAGAGGAAGAGAAGCCAGTTGTTTGTATTCATAGAGCCCATGCCTTGTCGAATCGATCGGGTCAATTTCTCCTTCAAATATCAATTGATAGTACTTAGTAGAAGAATCGCCTACCTGCACACACACATACACACATATATATATACAATAATGAACTATTCATATAAAGCACAGAGAGATGAAGTCATATGTAGAAAGAGATGGAGGGTCTTATAGAGGTACCAAATAACAAGATGCTATAATCTGCTATGTAGTTGATTATTTATATACATGCATGAATTGATGAAGACTGATGCATACCAAACAATAGTGCTATGCTCAAGATTTGTTCAAATCAATAACAAAATTGCAATAGGAGCAATCATCTCGCCTACTTCGTCTTACCATGGGGGCCAGTTTGATATTGAAGAATTGTATAGGTGAATATAAAGGATATAAATACTATAGGGGGTTTAATAGAGTATGAGAACTTTTTGCAAAAACCTATCTCAAGGCTTTGAAACTGATTTCAAGGGTTTGATGTCGATTTGTACTCTTTGTGACACAACTAGTTTTCAAGGGCTTTGAAAGTGATTTCAAGGCCTTGACTCCGAAAACCTACAAACCAACGTTAGTCACAATTAAGCAAGAAATGTGCGGAAAGAAAAGATCGACACGGTGATATGTTTACGAAGTTCAGCTCTAACAACCTAAGTCTCCGTCCTAGGCTTCTTTGCCCGTAGGATCTAACTATCTATTATCTGCTTCAAAGAGTCCTAGATACAACCTAGAAGAAATCCCCTTCTTCTCTCACTGTAGCCAATGCTACGATCTAGTTCCAACTCTTAACCTAGCAATAATAGCCTAGTTACTTCGCAGAGTAACACACACTCGAGCATTACACTCTCTAGATATACCATTGAAGCTCTCGTGTTTTTCTCTCTCTCGGGATATAAGCTTTTGTAAACTAAGAGGAAGAAAAACTTTTGGGAAGAAATGAAGATGCTTTGATCGCTTGAAGACTTATATGTTTCCGTGTAAGCTTGTTGTTGTTCTCTTCAATCGCCATCTCTATTTATAGTCTT
The DNA here is from genome assembly GCA_033239125.1 of Fagopyrum homotropicum. NCBI lineage: Eukaryota > Viridiplantae > Streptophyta > Magnoliopsida > Caryophyllales > Polygonaceae > Fagopyrum > Fagopyrum homotropicum. The sequence continues at coordinate 27,208,882 of BSWB01000008.1, read as the reverse complement.
TGATGGAGAACTTCTAGCCGTTGTAAAAAGGACCGTTGTCAAGTTCTTCTTTCTCCATGGAAAACGGTGTTAGGTTGAGATGAAGTAGCAGTTGTAAGACCTTCTATCTTCTTCATTGTAACACCCCGAATCCGCGGGATATCGGAATGCTACGGGCGAGACCACACAATGGGTCCCCCTTAGCCTGACAACAATCTCACCGGACCTTTCCAACATGACACAAATAAAGGCTTAAAACTCGAAAACGTTTTAATGTATGCAAGACGAAAAAGGTAAAGAGTACAACTTGGAAACTTAGCCGAGTCCTCAAAACAACATAAAACTCCACAAGACATAAACCGAAAACGTATAACAACCACAATCCCAACAAAAGGTAACATACAAACACAACAACCCCAAAAATGCCCCCGTCCTACAATGTACGGCGACCATCGGCTGCCCACTCCTCCACCTCACTTGGCGGCGTCCCTAACTTGCTGGGCATCTATAACAAACGGTTTAAAACCGTTAGCTACATTCGAAGCATTAAAGACATGGTGAAGGCACAAACACAAACATATACATAATCACATCACATAAACATGCTCGACAAACAATCCGGTTATTATCTTTATTTATTACATCATATCCCGTTCTAATTCAACTTAGTTTTGTGACACGAGACCACCGTGGTCCCACCTCGGTCCCTACTTACCGGCATGGAACGGTACGGATGCCTCCGTCGTCTAAGCAGCACGGGCTAGTCGCCGAGAACCTCCTAGACTCTCGCAAGAGCTAGGCAGATGATGTCACCGCCCGTTATCATACACTTGGGCCAAATATATACATAAAGGTCGGTAGTCCTATTATCCGGTTTATAAGTTATAACAAAACGATAAACACCCACCACAAAACACACAATGAATCTAATACGACGAATATGGCTAAGTAAGTCCGGAGACTTACCTCGTCTCTCAACTCACAACACTCTAGCTTCCTTAATGAGGAAGCACACAACCTGCTCATACACGAAAGTACTCATCAACACAATTCCACACTAATGAAGTCATAGACTTCATTCTAAAGATTTAAGCAAGATCCCACCACTCTCAAACTAGGAACGTATCCTAGGGTCCAAGGTACACAAGACACTAACCACTACTAAAGAAAGCTCACAACAACCTATACAACCTAAGAACAAGATTAACAACATCATCCTAGGAGAAGCAACTAGTTTAGGAAGGCCAACATGCTCATACTCAAGACCAATATTCAATCAAGTCATAAGGGCTCCAAGGCTAGCAACCACTAGATGGCATTCTCATAAGCCTAGGTCCATCCTAAACATGCTTCTAACTATATACATCAAGGCTCTAAGAAAGGAACGAAAGGAAAGGGATGGAGGAATCTACTGGTGAAGAAAACGCAGCCGCGGAAGCAAGTTGATGCCCCGGCGGAAAATCTGCAGCCGCCCCTGCGCCCCTGGAAGCCGCCCTTGTGGTTGTCCTGGCAACCCCTGCGGTGGCCTCAGTCCGCCCCTGCGCCTCTGGCACTCCGCCCCCGCGGTCGAACAACAGAAGGTTCGTCTTCTTCGTTTCTTCGACTGGTTCTTTGCTCCTATGGTCTCCTTCTCTTGTTGGGTGTCCTCCAAGCCTTCACCACAGGTCTTAGCCTCCTCAACACGACCTAAAAGACTTAGGGAAAGGGACATGCAAAGGCTTTACAAAATAACTCTTCAAAGCTTCCTCCATAGCCATGGGGGTGAAGAGAAAGGATAGAAGGGAAGACAAGCAACAAAAGGAAGAGGATATAGAATCCCTTACCGCTACAGATCCGGAAAGCTCAAACTGCAGCTCCACACACCACTCCTCCAAGGTGTAAGAGAAGAGAGGTCCAAAGGAAGAAGAAAGGGCTGTGGAAGGGAAAGAGCGTGAAAGAGGAGAAGGAAAGAAAGAAGGGAGGAAAAAGGGCTGACAAGGAGGTGGGATATCCCAAGGGTCAGCCTCCTTGTCCCCTCACTCCACTTCCCAAGGTCGGAAAGTAGAACGGGAAACTCTCCTCTGGTGTTAAAAACTCGTACTCAGCAACGTGCCTGCGGAAAATAAGCCGTCGACGCGGAAAAGATCGAAAACACCTCAACTTCCGGAGATAAAATTTCCGGATGTTACAACTAACCCCCCTAAAAACAAGTTTCGTCCCGAATTTTGAGTGACGTACACCTCATAGAAAGCAGGACTCCGAAGTCGAAACTCGTAAACTCATCGATACCTTGGAGGGTAATCACACATAAAGCATATACAAAGCATGTCACAACACACAACATATAGGCATAAACAAGGAAAAGCTCGGGACTAACCCGACTGCCCAATCGGTGACTCTAAACTCGCATAAAACTTGGGATAGTTCCTACGGACACTATCCTCCGTCTCCCAAGTAGCCTCGTCTGCTCCTCGCCTTGACCACTGCACTCTCAACATCGGTATCTCCTTCGATCGAAGGCGTCTCGTACTCCTCTCCAAAACCGCTATCGGGTGCTCCACAAAAGTGTGGTCCGGCTCGGCCACAAGGTCCTCGTGACTAATGATGTGCCTCGGGTCATGGATGTACTCCCTCAACTGAGATACATGAAATACCGGATGTATACCCTCTAGTCGGGGTGGCAATGCAAGTCGGTATGCCACCTCACCGACACTCTCCACTATCACGAATGGGCCGACATATCCTGGGCTTAACTTCCCCTTAATGCCGAACCGTCTGACTCCCCTAGTAGGTGATACCCTCAACCACACCTAGGCTCCTACTCTGAACTCGAGAGGTCTACGCCTCCTATCCGCGTAAGATCTCTGACGACTCTGAGCGGTCAACATCCTCTCTCGTATCAATGCAACTCTAGCCCTGTCGTCCCGTACCTGATCCGGAGCTACAACACTCGAGCTCCCCGGCTCGTCCCAACATAAGGGAGTGCGACATCTCCTCCCATACAACGCCTCATAAGGTGCCTTCCCAATCGACGAGTGCCAGCTGTTATTATACGAAAACTCTACCAATGGAACGTGGTCTGGCCATACTTGACCCCAGCCTAGTACACATGCCCGTAACATGTCCTCTAGGGTCTGAATATTCCTCTCTGACTGGCCGTCGGTCTGTGGATGGTATGCGATGGTAAAATGCAGACTCGATCCTAGGGCGGCGTGTACATGCTGCCAAAACCTCGAGGTAAAGCGCCATCCCTATCCGAGATGATAGACCTCGGTACTCCATGTAACCTCACAATCTGACGAGTAAACTCCTCGGCTAGATGACTCACCGGCCACGTTTCCCGAATAGGGATGAAACGTGCGGTCTTCGTCAACCGATCCACTACTACCCATATTGCGTCAAAGCTCCTACTCGGTCTCAAGCCCGTCATGAAGTCCATGGAAATATCCTCCCACTTCCACTACAGCATGGGCAGTGGATGAAGTTCTCCTGCGTGTCTCTGGTGCTCGATCTTGACCTGCTGGCAGGTCACGCATCGGGCCACATATCTAGCTACATCGGGCTTGAGCCCGCTCCACCAATAAGATCTCTTAAGGTCCTGATATGTCTTACTAGCGTCTGGGTGCACCAAGTAAGGTGTAGAGTGTGCCTCCTGCAAGATCCGCTCTCTCAACTCCGGGTCTGACGGTACACAAATACATCCCTAACGTCTCAATAACCCGTCTGCCCCTGTGATAAACTGCGGTGCCTCACCTTTGGCCATCCTGTCCCGAATCCTCGTTAGCACGGGACATCCCTCCTACTTTTGCCGGATTTCTCCTGCCAGATCAAGTAAAACCTCTAACTCGGATAAACGGCTAACCGTATCCGGAATCCGGATATCTAACTCTAACTCCGCCAAACGCCTCTGCAACTGTGGCTGAACCATAAGTCGAGCTATAGCCTCCTCTCAAGGTGTCCTTCTACTCAACGCATCGGCAACCACGTTCGCCTTCCCTGGATGGTATAAAATCTCCAAGTTAAAATCCTTAATCAGCTCCAACCATCTCCTCTAGCGGTTATTCAACTCCCGCTGAGTGAATATATACTTCAGACTCTTATGGTTTGTGAAGATCTGGCACGTGGCCCCATACAAATAGTGTTGCCAGATCTTCAAGGAATGAATCACTGCCGCTAGCTCAAGATCATGGGTGGGATACTTCTCCTCGTACGGCTTTAGCTGCCGAGAAGCGTACGCAATAACCCTACCCCTCTGCATCAAAACGCACCCAAGCCTAGCTTGGAGGCGTCACTATATACAACAAAGTCCTCTACGCCCTCAGGCTGGGCTAACACAGGAGCGGAGGTCAACCTCCTCTTCAGCTCCTCGAAACTGTGCTGACAAGGCTCGGACCAGACGAACCTGGTAGACTTCCTTAGCATGGAAGTAAGGGGCCGTGCAATCACGGAGAAACCCCTCAACAAAACGGCGATAATATCTCGCTAAGCCCAAGAAACTGTGCACCTCCTTGACCGTCCGAGGAGGCGGCCATGAAGAAACGGACTCTATCTTCGCCGGGTCAACCATGACACCCTCGGCGGAAACTATCTGACCTAGGAATGCCACCTCGGGCATCCAGAACTCGCACTTAGAGAGCTTTGCATAAATCTCTCTATCCTGAAGGACTCGAAGAACCATCCTCAGGTGTCCCGCATGCTCCTCCCTACTCCGGGAGTAGACTAAGATGTCATCTATAAACACCACTACAAATTGGTCCAAGAAGTCGATGAAGATGCCATTCATCAACTCCATGAAGATGGTAGGCGCATTCGTGAGCCCGAATGGCATCACGACAAACTCATAGTGGCCGTATCTCGTCCGGAATGCCGTCTTCGGCACGTCCTCCTCCCGCACCCTCAGCTGGTGGTATCCCGACCTCAAGTCGATACGTGAAAATACGGAGGCTCCCTTCAACTGGTCTAGCAAATCATCAATGCGTGGTAGGGGGTACTTGTTCTTGATGGTGACTTCGTTCAATTCCTGGTAATCGATGCAAAGTCTCAGAGATCCGTCCTTCTTCCTGACGAAGAGGACCGGTGCACCCCAAGGGGAAACGCTCGGGCGTATGAAACCCCTCTCAGCTAACTCCTCGAGCTGCTTCTTCAGCTCCAGCAGCTCGATCGGCGCCATGCGGTATGGGGCCTTGGAGATCTGCCTCGTGCCGGGCTCCAACTCAATGGCAAAATCAACCCTCCTCTGTGGGGGCAATCCGGGTGGCTCCACAAATACATCCTCAAACCCGCAAGCCACGGGAATCTCCTCTAGCGACGGTCCCGTCTCCTCCTTCATGGCATAACACCAGAAGGCCTCGCATCCCTGCCCGATAAGTCTCGCGGCTCGGACCGCGCTAATGACTATACCGGTCTTTCCGAGGTCCCAACCTTGGAAAATCACCTCATGCCCCGTCTCCGTGGTAATTGTCACGGTCCTCCTACTAATGTCTAGAACGGCTCGGTGGTGGTCCATCCAGTCCATGCCAAGGATGACTTCTTCATGCACTAAGTGCATGACATAGAAGTCGGCTAACTTATCTCGATTTCCCAAATGTATGGGATAACCGCGTACCTCTCGGGTACCACGAACCCTAACCCCATCGGGTAACCCCACAACGAAGGGTCTCCCCTCTACCGTAACTAAGGACAACCTAGCTACGCAATCATCGGAAATAAAAGAGTGCGTGGCACCCGTGTCAAACAAAACACGGACCGGTAGTCCATGAATTTGAATAGTACCTGTAGCTGCCGGTGCTGCAGGGTCAATAACACTCCTCAGCTTGATCGTCTTGACCTGTGTGCCTCTGGTCTCCTGTGCACCACCACCACGGCTTCTACCTCGGCTCGGACCCTGGGCTGAACCCTGGGTACGAGTCTATCCCTGAAACCTCTACTGAGAGCCCTGTGGCTGAAACTGGGGAGGCCTCTAACTACCTCTTGCTACCCCAGCAGGCGAAGAACCCTGCTGAGACTGTGACTTGCCCTGACAGCAAAAAGCGGCTCGGTGACCCACCTGACCACAAGAAAAGCACGTCACGGGTGGTCTCCTACATGTGTTCCTCATGTGCCCAAACTCTCCACAACTGTAGCACTGACGTCCCCCGTCTGGTGCCTGTCTCAATGTCTGTGGACCGGGATGTCCCTGCATCTGGCTACGTCCCTGTCTTGCCACTCCTGTCCCCGAACTAGCTGGTATGGTCCTCTGTCTCTTGTCCGGTCCCCCGGACTGTGCTGATCTCCTCATCCCAGGTCGGTCTCTCTCGTAAGCCGAAGCTCGATCCTGGTACTCTGCCAATGTATCGCAGTGAAATCCCGCCAAGTAGGCACGGGTGGACTCCCTTAGTCTCCTAGAAAGGAGATAGACATGTTGGTCCGCTGGAGGTGCAGCGGGCCCCAACAATGCCAACTCCGCTCTGAAACGTCTAATCGCCTCCATGACGGGAACATCCTCAAAGCCGGCCTCTAGGAAGTCCTGAACTCTATCTCGACGTAGTGAATCTGGGCAGAATGTCTCTCTCGCGAGACGCAACAGCTGATCCATCTTGGTCACACCCCCTCTCACCGACCTCCACCAGTACTAGGCATCCTCTCGAAACAATGTCTGGACTATCTCCACCTGTCTCTCCTCCGGGCAACGGATCGCCTCCAAGGCTGATTCCACATGCCCAATCCAGTGCTCTACCTCTAGCCCTACCTTTCCATCGAAGTAGGGAACATGCTGATGGTTGAAAGCTTTCAACCAGTCATCGGGCCTAGGAGACCTCAACTCGTCTCTAGGCCTAGCTATCTCCACAACCGGCCCGGGTGCCACTACTGCCGGTGCAACTATATCAGGTGCAGCTCTAATTTGAGTAGCCCTCTGCGAGACCTCAACTGATCTCGCCGGTGCGGGTGCCGGTGCAGGTGCAGGTACCGGTATTGGTGGTGCTGGAGGCGGTGCTCTAGTCCTAAACGCCTCCTCTACTCGGCGTACATACTCCTCAAACACTGTAGCTCCAATCGATGCTCCCCTGGTCCTAGTAGATGGGGGACTCTGTGCCCCGGACCTCACAGCTGTCCTACCCTCAGGCTCGGGAATAACGCTCTCTGAAACGTCCTCAACGGGATCCTCAGTTGCTGGCGGATCCACAACGGGTGGGTCCGCAATGGGGATTCGTCCCCGACCTCTCGGGCCTGGAGGTCTCCCTACTCGTCCCCGTCTCGGAACGGTAGGAGGTAGAGGTGGTCTACCCCTGGCGGGTCCCACATAAGCGGTAGCTCTCGTACGTGCCATCTGGTATCGTATCGCGTTGGTTTGATTTAATTAAGTCGGTATATACATACATACATACATACATACATACATACATACATACATACATACATACATACGTACATACATACATATAAATATATATACATACATATATATATATATATATATATATATATATATATATTACTCGCATTACTTATATAATAAGGTACTTATAAAACTTAATAGAAGGTGCCGAAATCCAGAATACAATCAAGGCATAAAGCCCAATCATCCTAAGGTCACATGCATATCTAAATACATACAAGTCCAACAACAACCCTAAAGTCATAATATAGATAGCTATGTAATATACTTACATGCGTCAAATCCAGAAATCTATGTCGCCGAGGTTTGCTTGAGGAGTGGTGGTCCCGTACATTCTAACCCAATCCCAACTCATGCATATGAATTTTTAAAACCAAAAAGGTCAAAACCCGAAGGGTTCTGTTTATTCCTCATTCGGCCTTTAGAAGGTTGCGAGTGCCATTGTTGTCAACCTAGGGCTCTAATACCACTTTTAAACACCCCGAATTCGCGGGATATCGGAATGCTACGGGCGAGTTCACACAATGGGTCCCGACCCTCAGCCTGACAACAATCTCACTGGACCTTTCCAACATGGCACAAATAAAGGCTTAAAACTCGAAAACGTTTTAATGTATGCAAGACGAAAAAGGTAAAGAGTACAACTTGGAAACTCAGCCGAGTCCTCAAAACAACATAAAACTCCACAAGACATAAACAGAAAACGTATAACAATTACAATCCTATCAAAAGGTAACATACAAACACAACAACCCCAAAAACGCCCCCGTCCTACAATGTACGGCGATCCTCGGCTGCCCACTCCTCCACCTCACTCGGCGGCGTCCCTAACCTGCTAGGCATCTACAACAAACGGTTTAAAACCGTTAGCTACATTCGAAGCATTAAAGACATGGTGAAGGCACAAACACAAACATATACATAATCACATCACATAAACACGCTCGACAAACAATCCGGTTATAATCTTTATTTATTACGTCATATCCCGTTCTAATTCAACTTAGTTTTGTGACACGAGACCACCGTGGTCCCGCCTCGGTCCCTACTTACCGGATGGAACGATACGGATGCCTCCGCCGTCTAACCAGCGCGGGCTAGTCGCCGAGAACCTCCTAGACTCTCGCAAGAGCTAGGCAGATGATGTCACCGCCCATTATCATACACTTGGGCCAAATATATACATAAAGGTCGGTAGTCCTATTATCCGGTTTATAAGTTATAACAAAACGATAAACACCCACCACCAAACACACAATGAATCTAATACGACGAATATAGCTAAGTAAGTCCAGAGACTTACCTCGTCTCTCAACTCACAACACTCTAGCTTCCCTAATGGGGAAGTACACAACCTGCTCATACACAAAAGTACTCATCAACACAAGTCCACACTAATGAAGTCATAGACTTCATTCTAAAGATCTAAGCAAGATCCCACCACTCTCAAACTAGGAACGTATCCTAGGGTCCAAGGTACACAAGACACTAACCACTACTAAAGAAAGCTCACAACAGCCTATACAACCTAAGAACAAGATCAACAACAACATCCTAGGAGAAACAACTAGTTTAGGAAGGCCAACATCCTCACACTCAAGACCAACATTCAGCCAAGCCATAAGGGCTCCAAGGCTAGCAACCACTAGATGGCATTCTCATAAGCCCTAGGTCCATCCTAAACATGCTTCTAACTATTGCTAGCATAAATTATAGTCTATATTTTGGGACTTGTTTAGACGTTTTATCTTCAATAATCTGCATGTGTTGGATGTATATTATGAGATTATATTGTCGTTTCATCTACCTTTGCGGGAATCGAGGTCTACACCAAGTTTCGTTGTAATCGTAGGTAAAATGGCACGTTTTGCATCAAAATGGAGCTAAAGGAGCTAAGGAGTCATTGAAGCTACATTCAGGAGTTTAAAGAAGAATTCAGGAAGCATGTAAATGGATTAGAGATTTACTTTGGACCAAATTTAAGAGATTTCAATTCATTTTAGAGCCACCTCGGTCAACTACAGTACCATCTCGACCGAGGTGATCCAGAGGAGCGTCCCGACCGAGGCGAACACCTTGGATGCGGCAAGATAATATTATTCTTGGCTGAGATCTTTTATTTTTGGAAGGAGAGATCTTGTATTTTTAGGCTGGATTTCTGGAAGGAAGATCATATATTTTAGGGAATTATTTATGAGAGATAAATATATTTTATTAGGAAAATATCTTTTCAAGATATTTTATCTTTGGAGGGTAATTTTCCTATACAAAGGGTTGAATTTTCCACAAGTTCAACCATGCTTGTACAGGATTAGAGGGCTGAGAGCATCCAGCAGTTAGGAGGGATTTTTGGAAGGTTGAAGGAAGATTGAAGGAAGGAAGTTGATAGCTTTTATAGCTTTTGTGAAGGGTTTTTGTAAAATTCTCTTAGATTCTCTTCTTTGTTGACTTGTCTTGTTGGATTGTGATCCAAGGAACGCTTGTTTGTTTGATAATTGATTCAGTTATTGAAGCCTTGTTCTTAAGGTTTTTGTGTTCAATTATTCACTTTCTTCCCATATATTTGATTATTGCTTTCATGATGATGAGTGGCTAATTTGTTTGTGTGATTCTAGGGTGATTGGCTGAAGGTTGTGGGAAAAACAATGATAGAATAATCTTAAATTCCAGTAGGACCCTGAAAGCTTGAGTCTTTATCATTAACCCTAGAACATCTCGTTCAGTCGATAAACATCTCGGCCGGGGTGGAATTTGTCAGACCGAGGTGACTTATCTGATCCGAAACTGAGAGTTAAGTGTTAGAGTTTGCCAAATCCTATTCTTGTTACACCTTTCCTGGTTCAATGCAAGCTTAGGATGAGACTTACCCGGTAATTCCTTTGTTTGTTTACCCAAGATCAAAAGTGTAGGTAATAAAGGTTTATCCCTTATTGGGGTTTGAGTGTGCCTTCATTCCATCTTTGTGAGTTAGCCTGAGACTTACCCGGTAAAGTTTGATTCTATTCCCTTAGTTGGTGTGTTGGTTTGAGGTTATAGTTCTTTTCCTTAATTCCTTGAGACTTACCCGGTATTAGGAGTTACGGTTTGGGATTGTGAGTAGTGAGACTTACCCGGTGATCTATTCTACTTTAGAAACACCTTCCCTTTGCAAAATCTCAGCTTTGTCCGCTTATCTTGAGATCTTGAGTTGAAACCACAACTAGATGCTTTAATCCCTAGAATTGCATATTCCTTTAATTGACTTTTTATCATCTTTGATTGCTTTAATTGCTTTTGTGGTTAGTTGCGATATTGACTACCTATATTGGTTTTGTTTCACCTAAGTCCCTGAGATCAACACCCCAGAATTCTTGCTTTTATTACGATTGACCCGTACACTGCGGGTTCGCATCCTTGTTTTAGGCATACATCTAGGGTTATAAATTTAAAGCTTGCACACACCATTTGGAGCGAACAAGTTTTTGGCGCCGTTGCCGGGGACTTGGTCTAGACCGAGCCGATTGCGGTTGTCTTTCGGGGCGCTTGCCCCTGTTTCTACTAATCACTCTACTTGAGTGACTTTCGCAGGTTCTGTTTCTTAGGTTTATGCGAAGAACCCGAGCTGGGAAGGAAATCTTTCCTTACGATCCCGAACCAGAAAAGACATACAAAAGACGCTTGAAAGAAGCTGAGATGGCCAATCAAGAGAATCGCGATCTTGAGGCCGAATTGAAGGAGGCTTTGAAACAACTACGCCTCAGCAAAGAAGAATTGCGACTAGACAAGGAAGAAACTCGCGCAAGGACAGAAGCGATCGAAGTAGTTATGGCGACTTTACGGGACCAATATCTACCTCGACCAGCTCTAGCTCCTCGATCGAGGCAGGACCCAGTACCAGCTGCCCCGGCCGAGATACTTCCACCTCGGATACCAGTCCGAGATGCTCTTTTTGCAGGTATTCCACAGACCCTAGGGCAGAGGATGGACCCTAATCAACAGCTGAGGCGTCCAAGAGTCAACCTAGGTGATTCAGCGGACCATGATTATGAGCTTCGACCGCAAGTTCTTTCCATGATTCGCCAATGCGAGTTTGGAGGACTAGAGAGGGAGTCTCCGCATCAACATCTGCAAAATTATGAGATCTTGATGGAGACCTTGAGACCTTCAAGGCTGGAAAACAACAATTACAAGCTAAGGCCTTTCTACTTCTCTTTGAAAGATAGAGCGCTTACTTGGTATCAATCTCTTCCTCCAGGAAAAATCAATACTTGGGAGGAGATGACGACGGAGTTCTTGACTAAGTTCTTTCCCCCTCTAAAACCGCTGAAATGAGAGGGAAGATCAATGCATTCATCATGAAGGACAAGGAGAGTTTGTCCAAGTCATGGTAGAGATTTAAAGACATCTTTTCGGATTGCCCACATCATGGGATTCCAAAGATAGAGTTGTTGGAGATATACTTCAAGGGACTAGACGGCAACACCCAGTTCAACCTTCAACTACTATCCGCAGGCACGTTCATGGCCATGCCGATTGACGAAGCTTGGGAGTTCATAGAGAAGCAAGCTTTTCACATGGAGAAATACTCCCACCAAGGAGCTGAAGGTGGAGTTAAAAGAGTGAACTTTCAAGAAGCTCCACCAAACAATGATCAACTCACCTCTTTGAAGAATGATGTGAAGCAATTAAAAGAACTTTTGGTTGCTCAAACTAAGAAAGAGGAAGAAGAATATCAAAATTCAAGGAACAACGGTTACCGGAATAACAACAACGGTTCCCGGAACAACAACTACAACAACAATAGAGGATCCAACAGTAATAATTGGAGGGAAAACAATCAAAATTCGGGTAACCCTTACTCTAAATCCAATTCAAACAACTCTTCTAATCCTTTCCTCTCTTCTTCTTCTTCTTCTTCTTCTACACTATTAAAGAGCCAGAAGCCTGGATCAAGCTCATCCCAGCCGGAAAAGAAAGATGCAGTGCTGGAGGCCATCTTGATCAAGCTCAACTCTATGGAGACATCAATGACTTCATTTTTGAAGGCACAAAAAGCCTTAGAACAACAATTCTTTAACAAGGCGAATGAAGCGCCAAGAGATCCAAGGAAGCTTCCAGCAAGGACGGAAAGCAACCCTAAGGGATAGATCATGGCAATAACGACGAGAAGTGGACTGAAAACTGCAGATCCAGTGCCTCGGTCGATGCCAGTACAGACGAAGACCACCTCGGTCCAAATACAGTCGAAGAACACTTCGGTCGAGGTGCTAACCGAGGTTGAGCCACAAAGAGCGTCGGAAAAAACTGAAGCTTATGTCCCACCTCCTGCATATAAACCACCACTTCCATTCCCCCAGTCAAGGGCCAGAGCACATCTAGACAAGCATTTTGGTAAGTTCCTTGACTTGATGAATAAACTACATATTAACATCCCTTTCCTTGATGCTATTCTAGGGATGCCAACCTATGGGAAGTTCTTGAAAGAAATTTTATCAAGGAAGAGGAAGTTGGAAGACTTTGGTGAAGTAAGGATGACATCTAAATCCTCGGAGCTTATTCAAATCATGAAGGAGAAGATGCCACCCAAATTGAGAGATCCCGGCTCATTTTGCATTCCCATTCAAGTTGGGGATGTCACTTGTGAAGTGTTGTGTGATCTAGGAGCCAGCGTGAGCATCATTCCGCTAGAGCTATGTGTAAAGATCGGACTTGGAGAGCCCAAGCAGGTGAAGATACGGTTGTACATGGTGGACCGCTCCATTACCCATCCCGTGGGCATTTTGGAAGACGTTCCGGTTAAGTTAGGTAACTTCTACTTACCTATAGACTTTGTTGTGCTTGACATTTCCGCAGATTATCCCGTTCCTATCATTCTCGGGAGACCATTTCTAGCAACTTCGGGTTGCAATTTAGATTGTAAGAACGCCAAGTTGCAATTCAACATTGGTGGTGATCAAGTTGAGTTTGCATTGCTCGCGGCAATGAAAGGAGAGCCGCTAGGAGATGATATCTTCAACATCCATGATGAAGAAAAATCAAGAGAATTGGTGAGCTCTATCCTTATTAATGATCCACTTGAGAGAGTTATTAGTTTTAGCTTAATGGAGGAAGGTATAGATGTTTCTTGTGATGAAGATATATAGAGCTTAAAAGCGCTGGAAGAAGATCCAGGAGCTAAATTTGAGAAACTAATCCAGGAGAAGAAGATCTCCAGTTTCGGTCCCAGTTGCAGTACCTCGACCGAGACACCTTCTGGACAAAGCGAGGTGTTTTTGACTGAAGAACATCTCGGTCGCCCTCTCTGGACCTCGACCGAGGTCGAAAGCGAGATGATGTCAACTGAGACTTCCGAAAGTCCAGTTCTTCGATCTACTCCACTGGTAGGAGGAAGCAAAGATCCACCTCAAAAAGCACCCCCAGTTGTGGAGCTTAAACAACTCCCAAGTCACTTGAGGTATGCTTTTCTTGGACCGGATTCTACTTATCCCATCATCGTTAGTGCTTCTCTCTCCGAATCTGAATTATCTAAACTAATGCATGTCCTGAGGAAGCATCAAAAGGCTTTGGGTTATACTATTGACGATCTTATTAGTATTAAGCCTTCTTTCTGCATGCATAGAATACTAATGGAGGATGATCATAAGACTTCACGGGAACCTCAAAGACGGTTAAATCCGATCATGAAAGAGGTTGGAAGAAAGAAATTCTTAATTTGTTGGATGCAGGTATCATATTTCCTATCTCGGACAACAAGTGGGTGAGCCCAGTGCATGTAGTTCTGAAGAAAGGAGGGATGACCGTTGTGACGAATAAGAACAACGAGTTAATCCCAACTAGGACCGTCACAGGCTGGAGGGTGTGCATCGATTATAGGAAGCTGAACGTGGCCACTCGGAAGGACCATTTTCCACTCCCCTTATCGATCAAATGCTCGAACGGTTGGCCCAACATTCACATTTTTGCTATTTAGATGGCTATAGTGGCTTCTTCCAAATTCCTATCCATCTGGATGATCAAGATAAGACCACTTTCACTTGTCCATGGGGGACATTCGCTTATAGAAGGATGCCATTTGGATTATGCAATGCATCCGCTACCTTCCAGCGATGCATGATGGCTATCTTTTCCGAGTATATAGAGGAGATCATGGAGGTATTTATGGATGATTTTTCAGTATATGGTTCCTCTTTTGATGATTGCCTATCTAACCTTTCTCTAGTGCTACAAACATATGAAGACACTAATCTCGTCTTGAATTGGGAGAAGTGTCACTTTATGGTTAATGAAGGCATCGTGCTAGGACACCTCGTTTCCAATCGAGGTATTGAGGTCGATCGAGCTAAGATCGAGACTATTGAGAAACTTCCTCCCCCTTGTTCTGTTAAGGGTGTGTGGAGTTTTCTCGGGCATGCAGGTTTCTATAGGAGATTTATCAAGGACTTCTCGAAGATTTCTAAACCACTAACTAACCTCTTGAATAAAGATGTTGTTTTTGAGTTTTCGCAGGAGTGTCTTGATGCATTTTACAAGATTAAGGAAGCGTTGATCTCCGCTCCTATTATCCAGCCTCTGGATTGGACCTTGCCCTTCGAGATCATGTGTGATGCGAGTGATGTGGCGGTAGGAGCGGTGCTTGGACAAAAGAAGGATGGGCGGACCACCGTCATTTACTACGCTAGCAAGACGCTAGATGAAGCCCAGCGTAACTACGCCACCACCGAAAAGGAGCTATTGGCGGTCGTATAGGCTTTTGAGAAATTTTGTTCTTACTTAGTAGGGGCGAAAGTTGTTGTTTATACCGACCATGCAGCTATCCGTTACTTACATGCTAAGAAGGACGCCAAGCCACGTCTTATTCGATGGATTCTCTTGCTTCAAGAGTTTGACCTAGAGATCCGCGATAAGAAGGGATCCGAAAATTCTGTTGCGGATCACCTCAGCCGGCTACCTCCCTCTTCACACGAGAAGGACGAACCACCCATAGACGATTCATTCCCCGATGAGCACTTGCACTTGTTGGAACGTTTGATAGACTTCCTTATCTCACCCCATGATAAAGGTGAAGTATGGGCTGAGGATACTTTCCAGCATGTTTAGGGATGCCGTACGGTCCAGCTAGCGACCTTAAATCAAGCGCTTCTTGGGAGGCAACCCAAGGTATTGCTTTCTTTTCCCTTTTTCTAGTCTAGCTTTAGATAGTTTGCTTTTGTTTTGCTTTGCTTTGTTTTTGGCGTCCTGGACAGACAACAGGTGACATCTAAGGAAGGAATACAACCCAGGAGCAACACTAGAAGGATAGAAGTTCGAAAATTTGAGAAGACGGAGTTTGACTGAGACACATCTCGGTTGCTGTCACAGCACCTCGACCGAGATGATTCTTGAGCAACCGAGGAAACTAGGGTTACTGAAGATCCACCTCGGTCCGTACACCTCGGTCCGGTCGAGACCATCTCGACCGAGGTGACAGCAGTTCTAGAAAAGGGTATAAAAGGGGGCTGAGATTTCTCTCTCTTCCCTCTCTCACCCTCTCGACCAAAACGCCCCAAATCACCTCGTTCTCTGATTTTCGCTTCCAAACTACAAGGAAAGGGTAGAGGACCGGTTTGCAAGCAACAATCTGCAACAAAAACGCTCCAAATCGACCAAATCTGGGGTAATTCGGAAAGAACCCTAACTCTCCCTTCTTCACTGTTTTTGATCAATTTGGGCTTTGGTTGCCCTTGCATTGTGCTGGAAAAGGATTAAGTACCCCATAGGAACCATTGGTAGTGATATTGGGGGAAAAGAACTGGATTTCTGAGAGTTACGATCGAACAACACTTTGCCTCGGTCCAGTCGGCCTGTGCCTCGGCCGAGGTGTTCTTGAGAGTTGTCAGGGCAACCGAGGTGGTCTGATAGTGAGAGAAAAAGATGAGTTCTGACAGGCAGCTGGTTTTGAGAGATAGATCCTCTCCTTCTCCTTCTTCTTCTTCACGCCGCTCTATACCGGTGATCCATGAGCGTCACCAGGTAGATTATGACCGCATAGCGGCACGTCCAGTTGTTGCACCACGGTTTCTGGACATTTTTGCGTTCGACTGCCTCTACGTGGATGTTGATTTGAGGCGGATGATATCTATGGTGGGGTTGGAGCAGTTTACTGAGATTAGAGCTCCAGCTTACCTTGAGCCGACCTTGGAGTTTGTTAGCTCCGTCACTTATTTGCCTACTGAGCGTGCCATCAAGTACCGGTTGATGAACCGGAACTATTTAGTTCCTATGGACCATTGGAGGGACATTTTCGGCTTCCCGGCCCCCACAGTTGCTGATTTTCCTTCTCGAGCTGTAGTTCGAGAGTTTTGGGGACAAATAGCTCATGTAGTTGAGCATGTTGACAGGTGGAGACCTGGAGACTCCATGGAGCGTATTATCTTCCACCTGGCCTTTAGACTTGCTCACCGGATCAACAGCGAGACACTTCTGGCGCGTACTGAGACGCTCCAGAAGATTAGACAAGGTGAGCTGCTGAGTCTGTACTGCATGGTTACCGGAGGAGTTCCGGATTTCGGAGTGGTGCTGACAGAGGATCTGTACAAGATAAAGGCAAAGGCGAAGGGAGACATCTGCTGCGGAGGTATAGTTACTCACATTGCGAGTTACATGGATCTAGATTTGAGTGCCTGTACTATGGTGGCGGCTGCCAAGCCGCTCGGGCTACAAGAGATGATCACTAGGAGGATTTTGGTTCCTCGCGGACTTGCTACGCCATACGTGGCAATGCCCTGGGAGCAGACTGCACCTCAGGGTATTAGATGGTCATCTCAGTTTACAGTGTTCGACCCTCAGTACTGGCACACCGCATGGATTCCGCTTATGGAGCACGCTAGAGATACAGCAGCAACAACGCAGGGGCAGGACGATGAGGATGTCGAGGAGGAGGCTGATGAGGATGAGGATGGCGGTGCTGCCATGGACACAGGTATAGATACAGCTAGGACTAGTGTGCCAGTCGTCGATCTAGACGACGACGAGACAAAGGAGGAGCCAGCTACAACACCAGCACGCCCTGCCAGGCGTAGGGTATGTAGGCAGAGGGATCCAGTCGCTCACCGCCGGATCGATGATCTGACGGATCAGATGATAGATTCCTACGCCGCCTTATCCCTAGACACGAGAGAGATACGGGAGAGCCAGCACTACCAGCACATGATGGCTGAGATTCAGTTTCAGCATATCATGGGCTACCTGTTTGACCCATCTCAGTACCCGTACGTGCCACCACCACCACTACCGGATTGGGATTAGAGCTTGCAGGATTTCTTTATTTATTTATTATGCAGCTCAACATTGTTCGGTGAGTACTCTGTTTTTTTAGACTTATTTTGATCCATTGGGACAATGTGTCCCAAGTATGGGGTATACGGGTATGTATTTATATGACTTATGTGTACGCTTGTATGACTCTTGATGGATATTTATTGTTTGGTCCGGCTCGACCACAAGGTCCTCGTGACTAATGATGTGCCTCGGGTCATGGATGTACTCCCTCAACTGAGATACATGGAATACCGGATGTATACCCTCTAGTCGGGGTGGCAATGCAAGTCGGTACGCCACCTCACCGACTCTCTCCACTATCACGAATGGGCCGACATATCCTGGGCTTAACTTCCCCTTAATGCCGAACCGTCTGACTCCCCGGGTCGGTGATACCCTCAGCCACACCTGGGCTCGTACTCTGAACTCGAGAGGTCTACGCCTCCTATCCGCGTAAGATCTCTGACGACTCTGAGCGGTCAACATCCTCTCTCATATCAATGTAACTCTAGCCATGTCGTCCCGTACCTGATCCGGAGCTACAATACTCGAGCTCCCCGGCTCGTCCCTACATAAGGGAGTGCGGCATCTCCTCCCATACAACGCCTCATAAGGTGCCATCCCAATCGACGAGTGCCAGCTGTTATTATACAAAAACTCTACCAATGGAAGGTGGTCTGGCCATACCTGACCCCAGTCTAGTACACATGCCCGCAACATGTCCTCTAGGGTCTGAATAGTCCGCTCTGACTGGCCGTCGGTCTGTGGATGGTATGCGGTGGTGAAATGCAGACTCGATCCTAGGGCGGCGTGTACCTGCTGCCAAAACCTCGAGGTAAAGCGCCCGTCCCTATCCGAGATGATAGACCTCGGTACTCCATATAACCTCACAATCTGACGAGTAAACTCCTCGGCTAGACGACTCACCGGCCACGTTTCCCGAATAGGGATGAAACGTGCGGTCTTCGTCAACCGATCCACTACTATCCATATCGCGTCAAAGTTCCTACTCGGTCTCAAGCCCGTCACAAAGTCCATGGAAATATCCTCCCACTTCCACTGCGGCACGGGCAGTGAATGAAGCTCTCCTGCGTGTCTTTGGTGCTCGATCTTGACCTGCTGGCAGTTCGCGCATCGGGCCACATATCTAGCTACATCGGGCTTGATACCACACCACCAGTAAGATCTCCTAAAGTCCTGATACATCTTACTCGCGCCTGAGTGCACCGAGTAAGATGTAGAGTGTGCCTCCTGCAAGATCCGCTCTCTTAATTCCGGGTTTGACGGTACACAAATACGTCCCTGGCGTCTCAATAACCCGTCTGCCCCTGTGATAAACTGCGGTGCCTCACCTCTGGCCATCCTGTCCCGAATCCTCGTCAACACGGGACATCCCTCCTGCTTCTGCCGGATCTCTCCGGACAGATCAGGTAAAACCTCTAACTCGGATA
Source organism: Fagopyrum homotropicum (assembly GCA_033239125.1). Taxonomy (NCBI): domain Eukaryota; kingdom Viridiplantae; phylum Streptophyta; class Magnoliopsida; order Caryophyllales; family Polygonaceae; genus Fagopyrum; species Fagopyrum homotropicum. The sequence goes on along the minus strand of BSWB01000008.1, from coordinate 27,189,823 downwards.
AACGGCTAACCGTATCCGGAAACCGGATATCTAACTCTAACTCCGTCCAATCCCTTTGCAACTGTGGCTGAACCGTAAGTCGAGCTATAACCTCCTCTCGAGGTATCCTCCTACTCAACGCATCGGCGACCACGTTCGCCTTCCCCGGATGGTATAAAATCTCCAAGTCAAAATCCTTAATCAGCTCCGACCATCTCCACTGGCGGTTATTCAACTCCCGCTGAGTGAATATATACTTCAGACTCTTATGGTCTGTGAAGATCAGGCACGTGGCCCCATACAAATAGTGTCGCCAGATCTTCAGGGCATGAATCACTGCCGCTAGCTCAAGATCATGGGTGGGATACTTCTCCTTGTACGGCTTCAGCTGCCGAGAAGCGTACGCAATAACCCTACCCCTCTGCATCAAAACGCACCCCAAGCCTATCTTGGAGGCGTCACTATATACAACAAAGTCCTCTACACCCTCAGGCTGTGCTAACACAGGAGCGGAGGTCAACCTCCTCTTCAGCTCCTCGAAACTATGCTGACAAGGCTCGGACCAGAAGAACCTGGTAGTCTTCCTTAGCAAGAAAGTAAGGGGCCGTGCAATCACGGGAAAACTCTCAACAAAACGGCGGTAATATTCCGCTAAGCCCAAGAAACTGTGCACCTCCTTGACCGTCCGAGGAGGCGGCCATGAAGAAACGGACTCTATCTTCGTAGGGTCAACCCAAGAAATTGCGCACCTCCATAGATTTTCTTTCTATTTTGATGAATCAAACATCATGTGTCCAATCTCACAATTATGCTTCTCTCAATGTCACCATATCAACGTTTATGTATTATTCCCATGATATATATTTTTATTTAAAAAAACAATTGTCAATCTATTTATAACTAGACTTTGACATGTTTAACTAACGATGAAAATCAAGTTAGAGTTATTAATAATCGAAATTTACATATAACGTTTCATAGCGCAACAATCTGATCAATCTTTAGTACAAAATCTACAATTTGAATAAGCGTGGTAAGTATATCGTCTTCTTCAGTTAAATTTCCTTAGCATTTCTTTAGCCCACTAACAAATAGTCATATAATATAATAAAATATTCTATATGTAAGTTCATTTTATAATATTTATAAATAAATCTTACAATATCTTACTTGGAGTTCATATGAAGTCTTTAGTACCGCTAGACGAAGCGCCATGATCCATATATCTTACTTGGAGTTCATATGAAGTCTTTAGTACCGCTAGACGAAGCGCCATGATCCATGGTCCGGTGTCCCATTGTAGTTTGGTCCATGAGCTAGGCCTAGCCCCATGAGATTTTCCTTTTTAACTAGGATTACTCTTGCCAATCTGAATCATATATGAGAAAATTGGTGTAGGGAAGCGTTTTTTGTATCATTGATATAATCTATACCTCTCAATTTTCTAGTCAAAAAATAAAAGTAAATGAAATTAAAAATTCTTTAAATAAGAGAATCTATTTAAGGGCATTTTATTAAGGAGAATAAATAAATATTAAAAATTAAAAAGATAAACTAAATTAAAAATATAACTGAATATTAATTGTGGGGACCACTCTCACTAAAAAGATTCTCTCCATTAATTAATATGACTGTTTTTTAATTAAATAAGAAAAATAAGAGTGGTCCTCACAAATTCTATACATAATTTCACACGCAAATTATGTAGATAATTTCACATGCAAATTATGTACATAATTTTCGCGCATAACACAAATTATGTACATGATTTTCACAAACAACACAAATTCTGTACATAATTTGCGTGTGAAATTATGTACATAATTTGCGTGTGAAATTATGTACATAATTTGCGTGTGAAATTACGTACAGAATTTGTGGGGGATCACTCTCATTTTTCTTTATTTAATTAAAAAAGAGCCTTATTAATTAAGGGAGAGAATCTTTTTAATGTTAAAACTAATTCTTAATTGTAGGGGACCACTCTCATTTTCCTTTTTTATTTTAAAAAAATTAAGGGTGAAAATCTTTTTAATTTTGAATAATTGTAGGGGACCACTCTCATTTTCTTTTTTTATTTTAAAAAATTAAGAGACAACATCTTTTTATTTTTTAATGTATCTTAAATTATTTTACATTTTATCTTTTTTTTAAAAATTACAAGGGGTCTAGTTAATTCACATTGAAACATAATGACCTACTTAATCTACAATTATACAATTAAAAACCTACTTACCTCTTTTACTCATCATATATTTCCCTTGCATAGAATTATACGGATTCCAATAGGGTCAGAATCAGGTCTCACAATATTTTCTGGGGCTTTCTTTCCTTTCCCGAATTTATTACGTCGCGCCACCAACATCCAAAGGCCATAGCTAGTACTATCCTCTATTGTTGTCGCCGATGACTGAGCCAGAGTAATAGTGTCTTGACGACTACCACCGGTGTCATCCCTATCGTGCCTTTTACTAGTAGTGGCACCTTCTTCACTAGGTTGTCCCTCGTGAGACACATTGAACTCACAATGAGATGTGAAATGTCCATATCAACCATATTTGAAGCAGACTATATGAAGTCCTTCATACTCTACAGGGTATCTTTTCCCATAGATCGTAATGACTTTCTTTATTGGTCGACTAATATTTATCTCTTCACATATCTGAATGAACATGCCTTTGTTGAAGTATAGCGTTTTCGGATCAATAGTAATTGGTATCCCGATTCCTTCTGTCATGGTCCATATGATCGCCTCGTGATACCACTACACCGGAACCCTAATGATTTTGATCCATGTAAGTGCCGACGTAAAGGGATTGAATGTGACAAACTCTTGAGACAATCTCTTCATAATAAGACATCTACCAAGAACTGCTCACGGCCCTCCAATGAGAACCATCATGAGTTCACTTTCACTTCGGAATCTCGCGAGGCAGCGGTTGTTGTCCAAATCGATAAGCTATAAATTCTCTCCACACTTCCAAATCTCTTTGATGTTTGTCTCCATTATTGGGAAGGCTATTGGGAATCCCAGGACTTTGAAGACAATAGAATTGATCCATCTGAATTCAAGGCCGTTAAAAATCTCTTTGTCAACTTGTATGACTAGATCACCTTTGCTTCCAAAAGGATAGCTTACAATAACCCTGCCATTGATGGACTCCGTAGTAATCTTGTCTTTACTAACAGATAATGCTTGGCTCCATTTGTTACTTCACTCCAGGTTCTGGTAATATTCACCTATGTGTTGATCGCGCTCTTATTAAACTTACTACTAATATTTCCACCAACCAAAGGGCTTTCAATGACTTGTATTATTTTACTAAAATCTCAAAGCATTTAACAATTAGATAAAAATTCAAAGCATTAATTTGGCATTTGCACAGAATTATGAATGATAGAATAGTTTTTTTGTTAATGAAGTAACTAATTCAAGCTAGGATCGGAAACTTAGGAATCATGCAAGTAAGGCCACGAGGGCAAAAGAAGCCGTTACAACAAGGTATACAGTCATTACTTATCGGAGGCGTAATCAATGTGTTAGTGCTTTCAACATCGGGATTAAGACGACAAACCCATCCAAAACATATATGGTTGATTTACAATCCCTGATTTTGTCTCTTGGAATGCCAATTATAACATTATTGCTATAAAAAAACTAACTGCTAAGTTTTACAAACAGACTATGCCAACAATGAAAGTGGATCAATACTCAAGTATAGGCCATAAGCTATTTGATGTCACTAGTTGTCTTGCCCGTGCTAGCGCCTGCAAGCAACAATATATAAAATGTACATGGATGTCACAACGGTTTGATTATACATTTGCAAAGTAAAATTTTAATTGAAGTAAAAAACTTTGTGAAGTTTTAAACAATGATACTTGATGGCTTTGTTGCATTATTTATTATTCTTTATATTTAGTAAGTCAAAATCATTATATGTCGGTTTTCTTCCCCAACATAAATTTACCATTGCCCAAAAAGCCTGGTACTTGTCCCAAATGAATGAAACAATGCTTAGTTAATCAACAGGAATTCAAAACAATCTGAATACACGCCTAAACATCCACTACTAGAAAAGCGGGTATGAAGAGACACTTTTAATTAAATTATGAAAAATAATAATTTAACAATACAATTTCCTATTTTTTTATTCTCGGAACATGCTATAAACATTAAAAAACAGTTCACATTGATTTGCAATCCATTAATCAAATGTTAGATGCCAAAACACATTGTCCAAAATGAAATGGCCCATACTACCTTCAATAGACATAACCACAATATGCAATTTAACTAGTGTGTTAAACTACGGAGGTAAGCATGTAAATTCGCTTAATATCGCTTGAATTCTACTGAAAGCGTGTATTAATAGCACTTGAATTCTACTAAAAACGCTAAGAGCAATTGAGGTTGCATGTATGGTTTTAGTAGCTTCAATTCTATCTACAGCTGACTGACACTCTGTAGAATCTGCACCATGAGGGAAAACACAACATGTAAAACTAAGAGATAATGTCGAACCCAGATGCTGTAATAAGGAATGAATCAAAGAACCTTGCCAATCCTGTGATGCCTGGAGTTGTTGTTCTTGTGTATCCGAGATGCCAAATGCTTCAACGGTTGCAACTTTATATAATTATTCTTGAAGAGCGCGGACAATGACCTCATCATTTTCCATATCAACATTTTCAGAGTAACCTTCATGACAGAAGCACTAGAACTGAAGTCTGCATCATACTGAGTAACTGTGCTATTGGGGCCAGCCTTGCTAACATGTTGAGCATATAGATTATGAATACCCGACATAACTACAACTGAATCTGTTACGCTCAGGATGTGATACGCAATGGGTTTTAAATTTATACTCGTTATATTTATCCTAACTCCTAGCGAACCCGCAGTGTACGGGATGTTTGTAGAAGTGATGTGATTCGAACTAGATTCGAACACGAGGATCCACCGGCACAAGTTCACACTCGGATTGGAATCGGTGAAATGAAACTCAACTCTTTTTTTTTTTGGATTTTGTATTTTTGGATATGAAGAGCAAATTCCCTCGGCCTCTCACTTTGGGAATCCCTCAACTCGAACGAACAACCCTCGGAATCTCACTTTGGGGTTCGAACCTTCGTTCCTCGGCCTCTCACCTTAGAACCACCTAAGCATCTCACCTAGATGTTTGAAAACTAAGCATCTCACCTAGAATTCGGGTTTTGTTTTTCTCAAAGTGAAAACACAACTTTTGATTGATAACTCAACTCTATTTCGTCCTCTTAAAAAGGTTTGTGGGAGAGGCCTTATATAGGCTGAAAATTCAGCACCTACTCCCAACATTAAAGGCTTACAAGTTCAAGAGTTATGACATTAAACAAAGAGCAAACATAGGGACTTTCAACCACCTACTTTCTCACCTACTTTTCCACCTATTTTTCTCTACCAACTTTCACATAATTAATACATAAATTCATGCAAAATATATGAATAATATGAGGATAATATGCTGCATAAAATGTGTATTGGGTGGACGTGCATATGTTTTGTATAACCATCTTTCATACGTCCATGCGTGATCTTGGTCAAAAACCCACTCAAGTATAAACGCTGCTTCATTGTCGGGTCATTTTCACCCTCTTCCTCTTGGAGTCTCAACTTCTCATAAACTATAAAGTGGTAGATATTGAAGATACCTTCGAAAGTAGTACTTGTAGGTCTTCTAACTCCAAACGAAGCTCCAGATATAGGCATTTTACTGAGAGTGCATACATTTGACAGCTTATCCGGATCGAGCGAAATATGACTTAACTTGACCACACTCGGAGTGAACATTTTCGGCTTCATCTTGGGGCTCTCGGGGATCACATCATCCCCTTTCCCTTGAAAAGGATTCGTACTCGAATCCGTCATGCCATTCTTGGGAAAGTGATTGTCGGATTTATTATCATGGTAACTACTTCTCTCGACTTCGCCGCCATCATGTCGAGATGCTTGACAACGATCCGGGTTCAAGGGAAGGGGAGGAAACCTTCTCAATATTTCAGCTAGTTGGGCTTCAATCCTATCCAAACGTTGGTCGATTCGATTACCACCGTTTCCATTGTCGTTGATTTTCGGTGGAGAAGTCGGTGGTGGTGGAGGCGGTGATATGTACTTTGTTTTGCTGGTTGCTTTCTCAACTCGGCTCGTTGGAAAGTAAGTTGCCTCCTTCATCCATTTTTCGACCACTCTACGGCGCCGATCTTCCTCTTCCTTTTTCCGATCCTCCTTTTCTCGACGACGACGTCGATCTTCTTCCTCTTGTTTACGAGCTTCGTCTTCATGGCGACGGGCTTCTCTTCTCTTTCGTCGTCTTCGTAGTTCTTCATAGACGGCCTCGTAAAGATCGTCTTCCATTTCACTCAAACGAAGATAACCATCGTCATACTCTCGAATAGCCCATCGAACGTATTCTTCATTTATTGTTCTTTTTCGATCGCGTCTTGACATTCTCGAACAGTTCACAACCCGAAAGCTTGAGGAAATCGCACCGTTGGGCTCTGATACCACTTGATGTGATTCGAACTAGATTCGAACACGAGGATCCACCGGCACAAGTTCACACTCGGATTGGAATCGGTGAAATGAAACTCAACTCTTTTTTTTTTTGGATTTTGTATTTTTGGATATGAAGAGCAAATTCCCTCGGCCTCTCACTTTGGGAATCCCTCAACTCGAACGAACAACCCTCGGAATCTCACTTTGGGGTTCGAACCTTCGTTCCTCGGCCTCTCACCTTAGAACCACCTAAGCATCTCACCTAGATGTTTGAAAACTAAGCATCTCACCTAGAATTCGGGTTTTGTTTTTCTCAAAGTGAAAACACAACTTTTGATTGATAACTCAACTCTATTTCGTCCTCTTAAAAAGGTTTGTGGGAGAGGCCTTATATAGGCTGAAAATTCAGCACCTACTCCCAACATTAAAGGCTTACAAGTTCAAGAGTTATGACATTAAACAAAGAGCAAACATAGGGACTTTCAACCACCTACTTTCTCACCTACTTTTCCACCTATTTTTCTCCACCAACTTTCACATAATTAATACATAAATTCATGCAAAATATATGAATAATATGAGGATAATATGCTGCATAAAATGTGTATTGGGTGGACGTGCATATGTTTTGTATAACCATCTTTCATACGTCCATGCGTGATCTTGGTCAAAAACCCACTCAAGTATAAACGCTGCTTCATTGTCGGGTCATTTTCACCCTCTTCCTCTTGGAGTCTCGACTTCTCATAAACTATAAAGTGGTAGATCTTGAAGATACCTTCGAAAGTAGTACTTGTAGGTCTTCTAACTCCAAACGAAGCTCCAGATATAGGCATTTTACTGAGAGTGCATACATTTGACAGCTTATCCGGATCGAGCGAAATATGACTTAACTTGACCACACTCGGAGTGAACATTTTCGGCTTCATCTTGGGGCTCTCGGGGATCACATCATCCCCTTTCCCTTGAAAAGGATTCGTCCTCGAATCCGTCATGCCATTCTTGGGAAAGTGATTGTCGGATTTATTATCATGGTAACTACTTCTCTCGACTTCGCCGCCATCATGTCGAGATGCTTGACAACGATCCGGGTTCAAGGGAAGGGGAGGAAACCTTCTCAATATTTCAGCTAGTTGGGCTTCAATCCTATCCAAACGTTGGTCGATTCGATTACCACCGTTTCCATTGTCGTTGATTTTCGGTGGAGAAGTCGGTGGTGGTGGAGGCGGTGATATGTACTTTGTTTTGCTGGTTGCTTTCTCAACTCGGCTCGTTGGAAAGTAAGTTGCCTCCTTCATCCATTTTTCGACCACTCTACGGCGCCGATCTTCCTCTTCCTTTTTCCGATCCTCCTTTTCTCGACGACGACGTCGATCTTCTTCCTCTTGTTTACGAGCTTCGTCTTCATGGCGACGGGCTTCTCTTCTCTTTCGTCGTCTTCGTAGTTCTTCATAGACGGCCTCGTAAAGATCGTCTTCCATTTCACTCAAACGAAGATAACCATCGTCATACTCTCGAATAGCCCATCGAACGTATTCTTCATTTATTGTTCTTTTTCGATCGCGTCTTGACATTCTCGAACAGTTCACAACCCGAAAGCTTGAGGAAATCGCACCGTTGGGCTCTGATACCACTTGATGTGATTCGAACTAGATTCGAACACGAGGATCCACCGGCACAAGTTCACACTCGGATTGGAATCGGTGAAATGAAACTCAACTCTTTTTTTTTTTGGATTTTGTATTTTTGGATATGAAGAGCAAATTCCCTCGGCCTCTCACTTTGGGAATCCCTCAACTCGAACGAACAACCCTCGGAATCTCACTTTGGGGTTCGAACCTTCGTTCCTCGGCCTCTCACCTTAGAACCACCTAAGCATCTCACCTAGATGTTTGAAAACTAAGCATCTCACCTAGAATTCGGGTTTTGTTTTTCTCAAAGTGAAAACACAACTTTTGATTGATAACTCAACTCTATTTCGTCCTCTTAAAAAGGTTTGTGGGAGAGGCCTTATATAGGCTGAAAATTCAGCACCTACTCCCAACATTAAAGGCTTACAAGTTCAAGAGTTATGACATTAAACAAAGAGCAAACATAGGGACTTTCAACCACCTACTTTCTCACCTACTTTTCCACCTATTTTTCTCCACCAACTTTCACATAATTAATACATAAATTCATGCAAAATATATGAATAATATGAGGATAATATGCTGCATAAAATGTGTATTGGGTGGACGTGCATATGTTTTGTATAACCATCTTTCATACGTCCATGCGTGATCTTGGTCAAAAACCCACTCAAGTATAAACGCTGCTTCATTGTCGGGTCATTTTCACCCTCTTCCTCTTGGAGTCTCGACTTCTCATAAACTATAAAGTGGTAGATCTTGAAGATACCTTCGAAAGTAGTACTTGTAGGTCTTCTAACTCCAAACGAAGCTCCAGATATAGGCATTTTACTGAGAGTGCATACATTTGACAGCTTATCCGGATCGAGCGAAATATGACTTAACTTGACCACACTCGGAGTGAACATTTTCGGCTTCATCTTGGGGCTCTCGGGGATCACATCAAGAAGGGATAGTATTCCGAGGTCGAACACAAAGACTAAGGTGAGATTGATTCGATTTATGATCAAGTTTAGTGAAGACCTAGGTTAAGAAAAGAGAGAGGAATAAAGAAAATGAAAATCTAAATGTTTTTGGTGGGTTTTTAAGTGATCAATCAAGGATCACTAAGCATGCAAAATAAACAAACCAACTATGCTAACAATCAACACAAACAATCAAGCTAAAACAAGATATAGATCAAAGAGAGAAACGGATTCTAGGGGTTGGAAGTTCCTGTTATGGCATAGGACTCAAGCTATCTAATCATTCCTTGGATTAACTATGAATTGTTGGGAGCAAGTGTTTCTAGATTGGGATCAATCACCGGGTAGGTCTCATGGTCCACTAGTCCATCCCTAAGATCTCATTACCGGGTAAGTCTCTAAGAACCTACGGGATGGATTTCTACACAAACCGGATTGTCACCTAGAAATCTAACCTATCCTTACTGGGTAAGTCTCGGAAGGGTTAGTTCTAAACAACTATCCTAGCACACTTAGTCCAATGGCGGCTTATGAGGCTCACCACTACCTAGGGTTTGTTATCTTTGGAATCTAAGAGTAAGGATTACCGGGTAAGTCTCTCCTAACACTTAGTTGCTAACACTAGGTTACCCTAGGATAGGATTAACTCAACAAACACTAGGATTTCAACATTCTAACAATCTAAAGCTAGATCCATCTAACTAGGGAAAATCACGGTGTGTTCTACCAAGTCCACGGCCGTGGTTTGGCAAGAACAACCCGTGGACTTCAACAGAGACTACTTCCAAGCAAGTGAGTAATCCAAGGGCTAATCTAAGTCCATCCTATCATAGTCCTAGCCATAACCATCCTTTCCTTACCCTAGAATCACATCTATTTAGCCTACAACATTCATCATAGCAGTCGAAATCATCAAACATAAAATCATGGCTTCCATTTGCAAGATAATGAAGAGAAAGAGATGAACAAGTGAAGTAAACAAAACCAAGCTGAAAATGGAATTAGAATGACTCACAACCCTTCTTAAAGAAGGTTTGAATGGTTCATACAACTTTAGAAATCGATTCCGAAATTCTTCACTACAAAGCTATCAAAATCTATCAATGGTGTGCTCTTCTTCTTCTCAAATGAAGCTCTTCTCCAATGGTAGCCTCCTTCTCCCTTCTCTTCCAAAAGAATCTTCTTGTTGAGAATATATGTTGATTGGATGATAGTGGATAATAGAGAGCTGCTCCAAGATGATTCTCTCAGCCAATGCAGGACCACTTTTATACTACAACTTTGCAAGAGCTGGCCAAGAGATCGTGGCACAGCTGTCACGAAAACCTGGCAAAATCCACGGGTAGAATCACGGCCGTGGTCTGGTCCCAGACCGTGATTTGGTCCAGAAGTCCTCCTAGGCTCGTTAAGCCATGATTTGGTGCATGGCTTGTGTTGACAAGGTTCCATGAGTCTTCTTTAGCCTTTAGCTTGCATCCTAATGAGTCCGAGGGTGTGCCATCTTGATGAACGATCCTCAAACGTATCGATTTAGCTCCTAAATCTCCCAAAATACCTACAAAGCAATGCACAAGTCCGTGTAGACGTCTACCTCGACAAAATATTGTGAATTGAGTGCAAATGTCGTGAACTAGTGCTAAACCATGCATGAATGAGTGAGAAATCTATCTAAATGATTACCTAAACCTAAGTCATAAATCGTGTTATTAAAAATACCCCATACTTAAGGTTTGCTCGTCCCCGAGCAAATTCTCAACTATAGACTACAAGATAACATGATTTATGTATGCAGAAAAATGGCAAAATCTTTTTGCGTTTGTGCTTCTACTATTGGATCACCTTCATAGTCATGTTTTATGGAAACGGACAAGCAGTTATGTATCAAACAAGTGAAGGCATGGAAAGACAATTGTACTTAACTCAAAAGCATGCTTGAAATGTAAAAATGAGGAAGTCAAGATGATCAAGAGCATATCCAATCTAGATTATTAAGTCTTACAAACATGCAAATAGGTCATAAGGTCTTATGAACTAAAAGGCCAAGAAACGTTGTGATTATGTGGGGATTTTTCTAGGCTATGTGATGCTAATCCGGGAATGGAACTAACTCCACAATCTTGTCCTCGATCAACTTCCCTTAAGTGTATATTTTCTCTATCTTTTCTTTCTTTTCTTTTTCCTTTACTTATTTTTGAGACAATGGCATTGGTGTACAAAAGCCGAAACCTTGGTGATTAGCCATCCTCGGGCTTTTTCTATTTTTCGAGATGCATCCACACCGGGCACACATACCAAAGCTCGTTAGGACTGTTGGTTTATTTGACTTTGGCAAGACACCAACACCCGATTATGTGAAGTGTACCGAGTTACTTGTCATTTAAGCCAACGTCCCCAAACCTATGTTTTTGTCTACACTTCCACAACAAATTCAGCATTTTATTAATGACATTCTTTCATCAACATCTTCACCCCACACTTGCTTTTCACACACATCAACACACTAACATGCTCCTATTCCCGGATGGGTCAAAAGAGGTCAAATTTATATCAATTGAGGTGCTCAAACAACATGATCAAGATGAGAATTAGAGAGAGATGAATTGCCTCATTCATTCCTAGATGGTGTGCAAGAACTATCATGTAATTTCGACCTTCAATACTCAATCCATTCTAGGCAAACATCATGATCACAAATCATTCATGGGATTCAAGAGAAGTACTTCAAGTCCACATATGCATTCATCAATTTAACACATAAGGCCATCCATAGCCAATCCACAAGACAAGATTCATCATTAGGGTCATATCCAATCCTAGAAAGCACAAAATTTTTTTAAATTTTCTGATTTTTACGGGATTTTCGAAATGAATATATACAATGCAAGACATGTGCGAATATTAAACTACCCTAGATGCTTATCATGCAAAGGATCATGCAAACCCCACCCCATACTTAGAAACACATTGTCCCCAATGTGTAAATGAAGTAAAGAAGAGTGAAAGAAGGTTCTCACAATGTAAAAAATGGTTTGCTATGGTATTTGGGATTGCTCGAGTGAATTGATGGTGGATGATCCTATCAACAATGGTAGAGAGCTCTAAGTATTCATCAAGGCATCGGGACCCGCGCTAGGCACCGCTAGCCGTCCAAGTTCCGTGTCCGCTCCACCCATAATTGATGAGGGGTTCATCATCATCATTCCCTTGCCATATTCGCATGCCAAGCAAAGCTTCCAATACTACTAAGGCTCTAGCACACACAAAGCACACACAAAAACAGAAAAATCTAAAACAAAAACAAAACGAGAAAGGGAAAACGTTACCGATGGGTTGCCTCCCACCAAGCGCTTCTTTAAGGTCATTAGCTTGACCAAACTCGGGGGGTCTACTCAAGGTGAAGTGGGGCAGTCATGTCTACCGGAGCTCCCGGAATATACTTCTTCAGCCGGTGCCCATTCACCTTAAAGTTTCCACAATGCTCCCCTCCTATCTCAATAGCTCCATGGGGAAAGATCTTCTTCACCATATATGGCCCGGTCCATCTTGATTTGAGCTTTCCAGGAAAGAGCCGCAGCCTTGAGTTGAAGAGAAGGACAAGGTCTCCTTCACTCAACTCCTTGGGGATGATCCTCTTGTCATGCCAACGCTTGGTCCTCTCCTTGTAGATCCGGGCATTCTCGTATGCATCCAACCGGATCTCCTCAAGGGCATTCATATCAAGCAACCTCTTCTCTCCCGCCTCCTTGATGTCAAAATTTAGCCACTTGATGGCCCAATAAGCTCTATGCTCTATCTCCACCGGAAGGTGGAAAGACTTGCCATAGACCAACTTGTAAGGAGTGGTGCCAATTGGTGTCTTGAAAGCGGTCCTATATGCCCACAAGGCATCATCGAGCTTCATAGCCCAATCCTTTCTTGTTCTAGAGACCGTCTTCTCAAGAATTCCCTTTATCTCCCGGTTGGAGATCTCCACTTGGCCACTAGTTTGGGGATGGTAAGGCGTTGCCACCTTATGGGTCACCCCATACTTAGCCAAAAGTGCCCCAAAGTTCCTATTGGTGAAGTGTTTTCCTCCATCACTTATGATCACCCTTGGTATTCCAAACCTAGGGAAGATTACTCGGTTGAAGAACCGCACCACAATCTTGGCGTCATTTGTAGGAGAGGCGATTGCCTCCACCCATCTTGAAACATAGTCAACCGCCAATAGGATGTAGAGGTTGCCACATGAAGAAGGGAATGGTCCCATGAAGTCCACACCCCACACATAAAATATTTCCACTTCTTGTATGTTGTTCAAGGGCATCTCATTCCTCCTTGAGATGTTGCCCGTCCTTTGGCAAGCATCACAAGCTATCACAAAGCCTTGCACATCCTTGAACAAACTTGGCCAAAAGAAGCCCGATTGCAACACTTTAGCACATGTCTTGTGTGAGCTAGCATGCCCTCCACATGGCAAGGAATGACAATGGCGGATCACACTCTCCACCTCATCCTCCGGTATGCATCTTCTAAACATTCCATCCGGCCCTCTCTTGAACAAAAGTGGTTCATTCCAATAGTAGTGCCTCACATCCTTGAAGAACTTCTTCCTTTGGGCATATGTCAAACCGGGAGGCACATCCTCACACACTAAGTAGTTTACAATGTCGGCAAACCATGGCTCGCTTCCTCTAGACACTTGGAACAAGCATTCCTCCACCATTTGCAATTGCTCATCCCGGAACGAGTCATCAATCGGGAGGTCATCTCTTTCAAGCTCCAATGGTGGGAGTCTACTAAGGTGATCCGCCACGGAGTTCTCGGATCCCTTCTTGTCCCGGAATTCCAAATCAAACTCTTGTAGAAGAAGGATCCACCGAATCAACCTAGGCTTTGCATCCTTCTTGGTAAGGAGGTAACGGATCGCAGCATGATCCGTATAAACTATGACCTTCGCTCCAACAAGATATGAGCGGAACTTCTCAAATGCATACAAAACCGCTAGCAACTCTTTCTCGGTGGTAGCATAATTGAGTTGGGCATCATCTAGCGTCTTGCTAGCATAATAAATGGCATGAGTGCGCCCATCTTTCCTTTGCCCCAAAACAGCCCCAACAGCTACATCGCTTGCATCACACATGATTTCAAACGGTAAACTCTAATCCGGAGGTTGCATTATAGGTGCGGAGATCAAGGCGTTCTTCAACCTACAAAAAGCCTCAAGGCATTCTTTGGAGAAGACAAATTCAACATCCTTCATTAGTAGGTTAGTGAGAGGCTTAGAAATTTTAGAGAAGTCTTGAATAAACCTCCGGTAAAAACCGGCATGCCCTAAGAAACTCCTTACCCCCTTCACCGAGGTAGGTGGTGGCAACTTCTCTATCATTTCAATTTTGGCTCTATCAACCTCAATGCCACGGTTAGACACCAAGTGTCCTAACACAATACCTTCACTTACCATGAAGTGGCATTTTTCCCAATTCAAGACAAGATTTGTCTCCTCACATCTTTGCAGTACTAACGACAAGTTAGCCAAGCAATTATCAAAGAAAGAACCATAAACAGAGAAATCATCCATGAACAACTCCATGATATTTTCAATGTATTCCGAAAAGATAGCCATCATACACCTTTGGAAGGTGGCGGGTGTATTACACAACCCAAATGGCATTCTCCTATATGCAAAAGTACCCCATGGACATGTAAATGTTGTTTTCACTTGGTCATCGGGGTGGATAGGGATTTGGAAGAATCCACTATAGCCATCTAAGTAGCAAAAATGAGAATGTTGAGCTAACCTCTCTAGCATTTGGTCAATGAAGGGGAGAGGGAAGTGATCTTTCCTAGAGGCCATGTTCAACTTCCTATAGACAATGCACATTCTCCACCCTGTAACCGTCCTAGTTGGGATTAGTTCATTGTTCTCATTGGTTACTACGGTCATCCCACCCTTCTTAGGAACTACATGAACGGGACTAACCCACTTACTATCCGAGATAGGGTAGATTATTCCCGCATCTAGCAACTTAATGATCTCCTTTTTGACTACCTCTTTCATTATAGGATTTAGTCTTCTTTGATGTTCAATAGAGGGTTTATGGTTATCTTCCATCAAGATCTTATGCATGCACAAAGAGGGTTTAATGCCAACCAAATCATCAATAGTATAGCCAATGGCTTTCCTATGCAACCTTAGTTCATGCAACAACTTAGCAAGTTCATCATCACTCAAGCATGCATTAACAATCACCGGATATGTTGAATTATCACCAAGGAAGGCATACTTCAAATGAGAGGGGAGGGGTTTGAGTTCAAGTTTAGGAGGACCTTTATCGAGTGAAGACGATCCAAATAAGGTTGGATGAGATGAATCCAAAGCAAATGAAGGCTTTCCATGGCTCCTAGAAGCTTGATCATCATCAAGGGCTGATTCAGGGGAAACCACGGCCAACTCCACGGTTTGCTCCAAGTCCACGGCCGTGGAAGTTGCCAAGCCTGCTTCTCGGAGTTGTCCAGAGAGTTCTACGGCCGTGGAACACAAATCTAGACCGTGGAACCTACAGGTGTTCAGCACTTCTTTGTGGTCTTCAAATCCAACTCTTCCCTCCTTTTCTAATGCTTCTAAGGCCTTGATCTCTTCATTGCAAGCCTCCTCAACACCTTCTTCCATCATACTTAGGCTAAGAACCTTCTCCAAGGGATCTTTGATCAAGATCGAGCTCACAACTTCTCTAGATTCCTCTTGCTCGACTATGTTGAAGACATCTTCATCAAGGGTTGGCCCCTTCATCATTGTGGACAACTTGAACTTGATGTTCTCTTCTCCAATGTTGAAGGAGAGAGTCCCATTCTTGCAATCCACTAGACATCCGGAGGTGGCTAGGAAAGGTCTTCCTAAGATGATGGGAACCGGATAGTCCGCCGGAATATCCAAGACAACAAAATCAATCGGCACATAGAAACCTCCTAGTTGCACCGGGATGTCTTCTAAGATCCCAACCGGATGAGTGATAGAACGGTCCGCCATATAGAGGGTCATCTTGACCGGTTTCGGCTCTCCTAGCCCGACCTTGTTGCAAAGTGCAAGCGGTATGATGCTTACACTTGCTCCAAGATCACAAAGGGCCTCATACTTCACATCTCCCACTCCAATTGGGACACAAAAGGAACCCGGATCTCTTAGCTTGGGAGGCATCTCCTCTTTCATTGTTTGGATCATTTCCGAAGATCTCTTGGTCATTCTTATCTCCCCATACTCCTCCAACTTCCTTTTGTTGGAGAGTATCTCTTTCAAGAACTTGCCATATGCCGGAATTCCTAAAATAACATCCATGAACGGAATATTAATATGCAATTTAGACATTAGTTCAAGGAATTTACCAAAGTGATTGTCCAAGCGAGCTCTTGCTCGTGATTGTGGGAACGGTAGTGGTGGCTTGTATGGAGGCGGTGCCACATATGTTGGCTCAACATCCTTGCTCTTGCCTCCATCTCCTTGCAAAGTCTCTTCCTCTATCACCACTTGCTTCCCTTTAGCATTGTCCTTGGGCAAAGGATCTTTCATGCTCAACCCACTCCTCGTTGTAATGGCCAACACTTGGCCTCTTGGGTTGTCTTCGGTCCTTCCGGGAAGCTTTCCCGGATCTCTATGGGCTTCACCCGCCTTTTGGAACACTTGTGCTTCCAACACTTTTTGAGCTTTGGAAATGGAAGTCACCGTACTCTGAAGACCACTCAACCTTCCAAGCAATTGCTCAAACATCATTTCGGTTCTATCCTTTGAAGGTTGAGTAAATCCGGGTGGAGGTTCTTGTGAAGCTTTTGGTGGTGGAGTTGTGCTTGTGGAAGCGGGTGGGTTCAAGGCTCCATCCGGGTTCGAATAGGAAAACCCGGGATGGTTGTGGTTGGGCCGGTAATTGTTGAATTGCCGGTTGTTGTTGAAGTTCCTTGGGCCGTGATAGTTGTAATTGCCCCTTCCCATGTAATTCACATCCTCCTCCTTGGAAGATAAGTTAGCTTGTGGAAGCACTTGAGGGGTTGCTTGATTCTTCAAAGTTGTAGCACACAACTCCCTCAAGGACTTTAGCTCGTTGTTGATGGCGTCAAGCTTGAAATTGCTCATGGTGACCTCACTCACTTCATATGCTCCCGCCTTTCTTCCTTCACTCTTCCTATGGGAGTATTTCTCAATCACTAGGGCTTGTTTCTTGTTAGCATGAAATATTGTGATATTTTAGGCACATTTTCTAAATGTATTTGATTCATATTGACAGTCTTTGATTGAACTTTGTGCATATGAGAGCTAGTATTACCTATATTGTCGATATGGATGTCTACACTAGTTCTATGTTGATTATAGGTGATTTGGAGCTATTACCGAACGGAAACGAGCAAAGGAGAGTTGAGTTGATATGTCCATAGATTGAGGACACTCTTTAGAAGCAATTTGGAGTCTTAGTTTGAGGAATGCACGAGTTTAGGGAAGAATCACGTTCTTGCCCTAAATTACGCCCTAAAATACGGCCGTATCACAAACCACGTTCAGAATTACGGCCGTGGATTCAGAGTCAGAATTCGATGTTCATTCCAGGGGATTCTATGGCCGTGGAACTAACCGTAATTGTTTCCACGCCCTAGAATTACGGTCGTGGAATCTTCCACGACCGTGATCTTGGCGAATCTTTTCGCCACACTTCGAAGCCATGATCTTTTGAAGATTGGGCCGGGCCGACACTTTGCCCTGCATTATAAAAAGACGGGAGAAAGGAGATTCCGTCATGCCTGCTTATGCTCGCTTACGACCTTCGCTACCCGTTTGCCCTCATTCTTCGCCGCTTAAACACGAAGACGTTTTTGCTTAGTTTGCTTGGAAGCAATTGACATCTCTTTGAAGAGATCGAAGCTCGTTTTTGGAATTCCTCTAATCTCGCACTTTTGGTGGAGAGTTGTGGTTGTGATTTTCAGATTGGTGGAAGATCGAAGTTCTTGGAAGATTTTGCAAGAAGATCTCTCTTCTTGTTTAGGTTTGATTTGGAAACGGATTGACATCCCGTTTCTCTTCTTTCCTAAGGTTGTGATTGTTTACTCCGTTTTGAATCTTTTGATAAACACTTGTTCTTGATTGTGATCTTGAGATTCATTTGAAGATTATTGATAGTTCTTGAAAGTTTACATCTTTTATCCTTTAATTCTTGAATTAATATCAATATGACTGTTATTGGCTAAAAACCCTTAACAATTCTAAGGTGAAGGGTTGATAGTTGTGGCTTAGATGATGATAGATCGATCGCAAATAGATTAGACCCTGAGAGTTAGAGAATTGTCGCCGACAACCCTAAATTACGGTCTGTTCTTGAGTCCACGGCCGTGGAACCTCAAGAACTAACCGTGATTTCCCTTAAGTCTACGAATCTGCTTTTACTTTAATCTAAAGTTAAAGATTTGCTTTAACTTAGTTTAGACTTGTCTTTTCTAGGTGGTAGTGAAGCCTCAACAACCTCTACCTCGATTGTGAGCCTCAACAACCTCAATCGGTTAAGTTAGTCTTGATCCTTGGATTATAAGTTTGGGTATTTGACACTAATTCTCGCCTCTAGAACCCTTCTATATTGAGCCTCAACAACCTGTATAGAGAGTGTCTTGTAGGTGAGTTATATAAGGTTTTTGGAACTTCACCGTACGATTACCTTACATTAGTATACCTTTGCATATCTCAACTCTGTCTTTACATCATTTAGTATATCTTGAATCGATAGCCACAGCTGGATACTTGGATCTTTAGGATTGTTGTTTTCCCAATATTTGCAAAACTCTCATATTTACTTGCTTGATAATCTGCAATCGAGTTCGTTCTCCCCAAATCCCTGTGTTCGATACTCTGGAATTCTTGCTTAACTATATCGATCCGTACACTGCGGGTTCGCTGCTTGATTCTAGTTTTATAAATTTAAAACTTATTTGCACACACCTCTAGGGGCGAACAAGTTTTTGGCGCCGTTGCCGGGGATTTGGTTTAGACCGAATCCGGTCGCCGGTTGTCAAGCTTGGGAGCTTGCTCTCGTTGTTTGATATCTCTTTGAGTGCATGCGCAGGTCTAGGAACACCGAAGATCTCTTACCTCTTGACCAAGAGCTAGAGAAAACCTTGATACAAAAGCGCAAGGAAAAGAAGATGGCCGAAGAACACGAACGTGATCTTCAAACGGAGTTGGCGGAGAAGGAATCTCAACTCCGATGGAATGAAACCCTCCGCCAAGATGAGATGGATCGTCATCAATCTCAAGTTAACGGTCTACAAGACATGATCGTCCAAATGAGGATAAAGATGAGCGAGCTTGAGGATAAGGTAGGCAAGAAGTCCTCAAAAAGGAGATCAAGGTCTAGAAGAAAAAGCCACTCATCCACTGATGATAGTGACTCTTCCATGCCGCCATTAGAAGAGATTGATCCCACGATCAATATGAATCCTTTCCATCCACAAGGAGCTACTAATCGCCGC
Organism: Fagopyrum homotropicum; assembly: GCA_033239125.1. Taxonomy (NCBI): domain Eukaryota; kingdom Viridiplantae; phylum Streptophyta; class Magnoliopsida; order Caryophyllales; family Polygonaceae; genus Fagopyrum; species Fagopyrum homotropicum. Next base: position 27,170,234 of record BSWB01000008.1, on the reverse strand, counting down.
ATTCCACCTAGGAATGTGAGAGTCGAACGTGTGGATAATGAGCCAAGAACTCTTGGCCAGCGGATGGATCCAACACAACAACCACGCCGCTTGGGTGTGAAATTTGATGCTGAAGATGTGCAAGGGTTCAGCTTTAACCCTCAAGTTATCACTCTTGTTCGCCAAAGCCAATTTGGCGGTACAAGTGCCGAATCTCCACACCAACACTTGCAAAACTTTGAGTGTATGATGGAGACAATGAGACCGAAGAACGCTACTACCAATAGCTATAAGCTCAAACCTTTCTTTTTCTCTTTGAAAGGGAAAGCGTTGTCTTGGTACCAAGCTCTTCCTAATGGGAAACTAGACACGTGGGAAGACCTTTCCGCAGAGTTTCTCACCAAATTCTTTCCGCCTTCCAAAACGGCGGAACTTAGAGGTAAGATCAATGCTTTTTCCATGAGACCTAACGAAAGTTTGTTTCAATCTTGGGAAAGGTTTCAGGATTTGCTATTGGATTGCCCTCATCATGGCATATCCAAGCTTGCCTTACTGGAAATTTACTACAAGGGGCTGGATGCGGGAACGCAATTCAACCTCCAATCCCTCTCATGTGGAACGTTCATGGACATGAGAGAAGATGACGCTTGGGACTTCATTGAGAAGCAAGCAAGAGTCATAGAGAAGTATTCCCACCGGAAAGTGGAGGGAAATCGTGTGGAGCAAGGAGCAAAGCTCACACATGAAGCTCAAAATCAGATTTTCTCCCTCAACAATGAGATCAAAGAGTTGAAGGAGGCTATCAAGACCAACTTCCCAAAGCAACAAGAGAAGGATGTTGGCTATTTGGGCAACAACAACGGCGGTGATAACACCAACCGCAACAACAATAACCGGAACAATAACCGGAATAACAATTGGAATGGAAACAACAACAACCGGAACAACAACAATTGGAACAACAATCGGGGTTCAAACAACAACAATTGGCGCTCCAATCAACAAAATTCCGGTAACTCCTATCCTTCCAATTCCAATTCGCTAACTCCACCTTCCTCTTCCTCTACTCCTTTGAAAAGCCAGGGGCAATCATCTAATGGAGGAAACAATACGGGAAAGGAGAAGCCCGATCCCATGTTGGAAACTATCTTGGGAAAGCTTCAAGGGTTGGAGAACCGCATTATCAAGGTTGATGATCAAATTTCTAAGGTTGACAAAGCTCAAAAGGTTTTGGAAAACCAAATTTTCAACCACGCAGAGGAAGTTCCCAGAAATCAAGGGAAACTCCCAGGAAAGACGGAGGACAACCCTAAGGGAAGGGTAATGGCGATTACAACTAGGAGCGGAGTGACTACCACCGATCCGCAGCCTACGTTCGTTGAAGTCCCCGTAGAGAAGGACAAAGAAAAGGGGAAGAAGAAGGAAGACATCTATGTTCCTCCTCCAGCTTTCAAACCTCCCCTACCGTTCCCTCAATCTAGAGCGCGAGCGCGCCTAGACAAGCAATTCGGTAAGTTTATAGAACTCATGAGCAAGCTGCATATTAATATACCTTTCATTGATGCTATTGTAGGTATGCCGGCTTATGGCAAGTTCTTGAAGGAGCTCCTCTCTAACAAGAGGAAGCTAGAAGATTTTGGAGAGGTCAAGATGAGTTCGGATTCTTCGGATCTCATCAAGACGATGAAGGAGAAAATGCCCCCAAAGCTGAAAGATCCGGGGTCATTTTGCATTCCCATTGGAGTAGGAGAGGTCACATATGACGCTTTATGTGACTTAGGAGCAAGTGTGAGCATCATACCACTTGCGTTGTGCAGGAAGATCGGTTTAGGCGACCCTAAACCGGTGAAGATGACGTTATACATGGCGGATCGATCCATAACTCGTCCCGTCGGCATTGTAGAAGACGTCCCGGTCAAGCTAGGCAAGTTCTTTGTCCCCATTGATTTTGTCGTGCTTGACATTCCTGCAGATAGTCCGGTCCCGATCATACTCGGAAGACCGTTTCTTGCAACTTCCGGCTGCATGGTCGATTGCAAGAATGGAAGACTCGCTTTTGACATTGGAGAAGAGAAAGTAGAGTTCGTTCTTTCCACTCTAGTGAAGGAACCAATCTTTGACGAGGATATCTACGATATCCAAGACGAAGAAGGTTTGTCTAGGGAGGAGGTAAGTGTAATTCTCTTTAACGATCCTTTACAAAAGGTTATCACTATGAGTCTAACCAATGAAGGAGAAGAAGAAGAGTGCAAAGAGGAAATTGAAGCCTTGGAAGCACAAGAAGAGATGCATAAAGTGGAGTTTGAGAAACTCCACGATGAGGCTGAGAATATTAGAATCCACGGTCATACCCTGTATTCCACGACCGTGGATTCCACGACCAAAATCGACTTCCATTCCAGAGGATATTACGGCCGTGGAACACAAGAGGAGACCGTAATTTTGACCGTGGAAGAGGGTGACCGGCATACTTCTTCAACTTCTTCTAATTCTTCTCCAACCCATTCAACATCCTTAGAAACTTCTAAGGAAACATCGGAAGCTCCTCAAGGATCATTGGAGGCTCCGAAAGTGATGGAACTCAAACCACTTCCTACTCATCTAAGGTACGCTTTTCTTGGATCTAATTCTACCTTTCCGGTTATCGTTAGTTCCGAATTAAGCATAGATGAACATGAACAACTCATGGCAGTCCTTAGGAAACATAGAAAAGCCATAGGTTACACTATCGAGGACTTAGTAGGAATTAAACCCTCCCTATGTATGCATAAGATACTAATGGAGGAAGATTTTATAACTTCAAGACAACCTCAAAGGCGGTTCAATCCGACCATGAAGGAGGTTGTCAAGAAGGAAATCCTTAAACTTCTTGATGCAGGTATCATCTATCCTATCTCCGATAGCAAATGGGTGAGTCCAGTTCAAGTAGTTCCGAAGAAGGGAGGAATGACGGTCGTCACCAACAAGAACAACGAACTCATTCCTACCCGAACCGTGACTGGATGGCGAATGTGTATAGACTACCGCAAGCTCAACAACGCGACGCGGAAGGATCACTTTCCATTGCCATTCATCGATCAGATGCTTGAAAGGTTAGCACAACATTCATACTTTTGCTACCTTGACGGTTATAGTGGCTTCTTTCAGATTCCGATACATCCGGATGATCAAGAGAAGACCACATTCACGTGCCCTTGGGGTACGTTCGCCTATAGGAGAATGCCGTTCGGGCTTTGCAACGCCCCAGCCACCTTTCAACGGTGCATGATGGCCATCTTCTCCGAATACGTAGAGGAAACCATGGAAGTCTTCATGGACGACTTCTCCGTTTACGGTTCCTCTTTTAACGATTGTCTTTCTAACCTTTCTCTTGTTTTGCAAAGATGTGAAGACACTAACCTAGTTCTTAATTGGGAAAAGTGTCAATTTATGGTTAAGGAAGGAATCGTATTAGGTCACTTAGTCTCTAGTAGAGGGATAGAGGTAGACAGGGCTAAGATAGAGACCATAGAGAAACTCCCTCCCCCAATTTCGGTGAAAGGGATAAGAAGTTTCCTAGGACATGCTGGATTCTATAGACGTTTCATTAAGGACTTTTCTAAGATATCAAAACCTCTCACTAATCTATTGATGAAGGATGCGATTTTTGAGTTTTCGCAGGAATGTTTAGATGCGTTCAACACCATTCGGCAGGCTCTAATTTCAGCACCTATTATCCAACCCCCGGATTGGACTCTCCCCTTCGAGATTATGTGTGATGCTAGTGACGTAGCCATTGGAGCTGTTCTTGGGCAACGAAAGGAAGGACGAACCCACGCCATATACTACGCTAGCAAGACGCTAGACGAAGCTCAGCTCAACTACGCCACCACAGAGAAGGAATTTTTAGCCATTGTCTACGCTATTGACAAGTTTCGCTCTTATCTTGTAGGTGCAAAGGTGATTGTCTACACGGATCATGCTGCGATCCGGTACCTCCTTGCGAAGAAAGATGCGAAGCCAAGGCTGATTAGATGGATTCTTCTCCTACAAGAATTCGATCTTGAGATCCGCGACAAGAAAGGCTCGGAAAATTCTGTTGCGGATCATTTGAGTCGTCTAACACATCTAGAGGACGACCATTTGGCCATTGATGACTCCTTTCCGGACGAACACCTACATATCATAGAGGAGTGCATCAAGGTAGTCTCCAAAGGTAACGAACCATGGTTTGCTGATTTCGTTAACTATTTGGTTTGCCAGGAGATACCACCCGGACTGTCATACGCACAAAGGAAGAAGTTCTTCAAGGACGTCCGGGAATACTATTGGAACGAGCCTCTCCTCTTTAAGAGAGGTCCGGATGGCATCATTCGGCGATGTATGCCGGAAGATGAGATGCAAAGTGTCATCCGCCATTGTCATTCACTACCTTGTGGAGGACACGCTAGTTCGAACAAAACTAGCGCAAAGGTATTGCAATTTGGATTCTATTGGCCTACTTTATTTAAAGATGTGCAATCCTTTGTTTCTTGTTGCGATGCTTGTCAAAGAACAGGCAATATTTCTAGAACGAACGAGATGCCCCTCAACAACATCCAAGAGGTGGAGATTTTCGACGTTTGGGGAGTCGATTTCATGGGACCATTCCCATCTTCTTGTGGAAACCAATACATATTATTGGCAGTAGACTACGTTTCTAGATGGGTGGAGGCAATTGCCTCTCCCACAAATGATGCCATGGTGGTGGTTAAGTTCTTCAACAAGACCATCTTTCCGCGATTTGGAACACCAAGGACAATCATTAGTGATGGAGGTTCTCACTTCATAGCCCGTCGCTTTGAAGCTCTTCTAGCCAAGTATGGGGTTACTCACAAGATCGCCACCCCTTACCATCCACAAACGAGTGGACAAGTTGAGATCTCAAATAGGGAGATCAAGGGAATTCTACAGAAGACGGTTTCAAGGACTAGGAAGGATTGGTCCTTGAAACTAGATGATGCATTATGGGCGTACCGGACTGCATACAAGACTCCCATAGGAACCACACCATACAACCTTGTGTATGGGAAATCTTGTCATTTGCCGGTAGAGCTGGAGCACAAAGCGTTTTGGGCTATCAAGTGGCTAAATTTCGGCATGAAGGAAGCGGGAGAGAAGCGTCTCCTAGACATCAACAAGCTGGATGAACTCCGTTTGAACGCCTACGAAAACGCTAAGATCTACAAGGAAAGAGCAAAGCGTTGGCATGATAAGCATATCATTCCAAAGGACTTCAAAGAAGGAGATCAAGTTCTCCTCTTCAACTCAAGACTTCGCCTCTTTCCAGGTAAGCTTAAATCCCGTTGGACCGGACCTTTTCTAATTAAGCGTATTTTCCCCCATGGTGCAGTTGAAGTATGGGGTGAAGCTAGCGGAAGTTTTAAGGTGAACGGCCAACGACTCAAGAAGTACTCGCCGGAGCTCCAAGGTGAGGAGTTTGCACCTACCGCACTCGAATAGGTACGACAATGGTCTAGCTACGGACCTTAAACAAAGCGCTTCTTGGGAGGCAACCCAAGGTATTGCATTTTTGTTTTTGTTTTCGATTCATAGACTAGTTTAGAATAGACGTTCTTGCTTTACTTTGCCTCGATTTCTTCCGGTATGTTCGTGTTTTTGGTTGTAGGATCGATGGAAAAGGAAAAAGGGAGGATAATGTCGAAGAAAAGTGACGAAATTTGGACTTTGAAGCTTTACAGAAGGTTCCACGGTCTAAATTACGGTCGTCATAGCTACAGTAGCCGTAATTCTCAATAGCCTGTGAAAAATCATCAAAACCACGGTTCCGTACACTTCCACGGCCGTGGAATGCCCCGATAGACCGTGATTTTTGGAAATTTTGCCGGCCACTATATAAGCCACATTCTTCACAAACTTAACCACATTTCCCCCATTCCACGACCTAGAAACCGAAAACCCTCCACCTCTCTCAATTCTTCATTCTCTAATCGTTTCCAACGATTCTTCGCCCTAAACTGCAGCAAATCCAACCACGAACAGGATCCAAGCAACAAATCGAGTGGAAATCGATCAACAAACACGCATTTTGGATTTTTCAAATCCGAAAAAGAGGTTATTTCTTTCTTCTCGATTTTAGCGGATTTAGTTCGTTTTTGCTGTAGATCTTTAGGAAGAACTGATAAAGACTGGAAGGAATTAGTTTAGGATAGCTTATTGAGGTGATTGTTGGTGAATTTGCTGAGATTCACGAATTTCTGAGACGAATCACGGTCGCTGGGTAAACCACGGCCGTAATTCCCCAAGAACAGACCGTGATTTTTGCTGAAAATGGATTTCATAAGAAGAGTTTCAGGAAGGATAAAGGAGAAGAAAGGGAACCAAAATAAGAAAAGAAAGGGCAACCCCTCCACCTCTAGGGCACCACCACCCTCATCTCCCTCACTACCATCCTCACCTTCACCTCCATCTTCACCTCCTCACCCTAGCATCCCAACCATACACGAAAACTACCTAGCTGCATTTGAGAAGATAGAGAAGAGGGCAGTGATTGGCCCTAGGTATTTGTTGTTGGAGGATCTACATCCTCTCAACATAGTTGATGATCTTACATGGCTCTTGGATAGAGCCGGATTGCTAGTCTTCATGAACATTCGTGAAGACGCCTATGAGGAGATCACCCGAGAGGTTGTGACGTCTTTCGAGCACAGCCATGTTGATAGGACCGTCTCCTTCCGTCTCATGGAACGAGACTATCAGTTGAGCATTGTTGAGTTTGGGACCATTTTCGGGTTCCATGAGACCTATAATGGTCGATTTCCGAGCGGAGTTTACCCTAAGGATTTTTGGGAGGAAGTAGCAATGATTTATGCCGACGAGGACCGTTGGCAACCCGCCGATACCAAGGCTAGATTGATGTACCATCTAGCCTTGAAGATAGCTCACCGTGTTCTTTCGGAGTGTCTCTTTCCTAGGACGGAGACGCCCCAAAAGATCAAGACAGATGAGCTATTCTTGCTCTATTGTATGCTTTACGGTCGCCGTGCAGATTGTGCCACTCTTTTGGCGGCTACGATGAGTAAACTGAAGAACAAGAAGAAGGGGAACATTGGATATGGTGGGATAGTGACCCACATGGCTAGGACATTTGGTGTGGATTTTTCAGCTTGCACCCGCATACCCGCCGTACCTCTAGGATTACATGCATTCATGGTTAGGGGACTCATCTTCCCCACACATAGAGGTCCGCCTTATGCGGGCATGCCTTGGGAGAGTAGGACGGGTAGGGGTATTGAGTGGCTGCCAGAGTATTCCATTGTGGCGGGACGCCACAATTGGAAAGAGACGTTCGCTGCGATGCATGCGAACAGGCTTGTAGCTCCCCCTTACGTTCCACCACCGGTTGTGGATGAGGAGGAGATGGGAGAGCAGTACGAGAGTGGTGGAGGAGCGGAGCAGGAGTTCGACACGTTTCCGGATCAGCCGGAGGCGGCCCCGGATGTACCTAGGCGCTCTCCACACCCAGCTAGAGCTTCAGGCTCGTCATCTCGCCGCGCCAGCGTGAGTGAGAGGCCCACGTGGATGACTACACCTCCCACTTGGTACGACACACCCCCTCCTTGGTCCACGACGCAGCCAGCAGCACCACCGCCACCACCAGCACCAGCCGATGCCCCCGCATGGTATGATCACGCCCCGGGATGGTATGAGAGGATGCCGGATTGGGCTACCGGACTTTCGGAGAGAGTCGGAGCGCTAGAGATCGGGGCGGATGCTAGAGACGGACGCTTGGACGACCTTGACCACATGATGAGGGACGTCTACCGCCAGCAGTTTGGGCGGTTCTATGATCCGAGTTTCTCTCCTTTCCCACCTCCGCCAGCGCCGCAGTGATCGATGCATGACCGTTCGTTTTAGACATTCCCGCCACCACTTGTGAGTTTCTTTTTCTTTTCTTTCTTTTGTTCTTTCTTGTGAACATTAGGGACAATGTTCGTCCTAAGTATGGGGTGGGATGTACTAAAAATTTGTAATAACTCTTCTCTCTATGTTGCTTTTATTTGAGACTATCGTTGCATGTTCATTATGTGTTACACGTTTCATTCTTGCATTGCATGAAAAAGAACTTTAAAAAGCCATAAAAATTGAAAAATTTTGAAAATTTTGTGTTTCTAATGAATTGAGATGATTTCCATGATAATCACTACTTGTGAATTGAGTTTGATGACAATTGCATGCTTAAAAGGATTGTGAATTGAAAAGAACTTGAATGAATGAATTTCACCTCTTTTGCAAGTTTTATAATGTGAAGATGTTACCTAAATCATGTTGAGAAATTGAAGTTGAAATCACATTATAAGTTCCTATACTTCTTGTTGAAATGATTAAGGCAATTCGATACTTTCTTCCTCTTTCTTTGATCATCTAGCTCCTCATTGAAATATTAGCCTCCTTTACCTATCCGGGAACTTGGAAAAGTGAATGAGAAAAAGGCATGTTTGATGTGGGAGGGCCATGAGAGCAATTATTTGCAATCAATTGAATAGAAAGAAATTATAGGTTTGGGGAAGTCAATCATGACGATGAGTAACTCGGCACCATTCACATAGCCGGGTGTTTGTGTCTTGCCAAAGTCGGATTGAGCGATATTCCTAACGGATTATGGTATGTGCGCTAAGGGTTTGAGGCATCTCTTGCAATTTTGAGAAACGCCAATCTCCTAGGCTTCGGTTTTTGTGCACCTCTGTCCATAACTCCAAAAGTAAAGTCGAAAAATGAAAAGAAGAGAGCGAAGCTCTAAGTTGAAGTGTTGCGGGAACCGCATAAGAAGAAGAAGGTAGTTATCCACTTTCCCGGATTTATGCACCACTTTCCCTTAAAGTTTTCCCTTTCCTTCCATATTCTAGACCTTTTCTTTGAAAGTCCTTAAGATCAAAAGAATGTTATATGACTTGGTGATCTAAATTGAAGTTTCTTGAGGTTGATTTTGTTAATGTTTGAAGGTTATAATGCTTGTTTAGAAGTTGAGTTGATTCATGAATTTTCTTTCCCTTTTACTCTTTGATTAAGTGTGTGAAAGTTTGAAAAACGATTGAAGCAAGGTTTGAGAATGATCTACTCTTTAGAAGTCACATTCATCCAAAAGAAGGTACACATATTTCATCCTAACTCTTGTTTAAAGCTTTTTAAAAGACCTTGCTTAGGGACAAGCAAGTGTTAAGTATGGGGTTATTTGTTAGCATGAAATATTGTGATATTTTAGGCACATTTTCTAAACGTATTTGATTCATATTGACAGTCTTTGATTGAACTTTGTGCATATGAGAGCTAGTATTACCTATATTGTCGATATGGATGTCTACACTAGTTCTATGTTGATTATAGGTGATTTGGAGCTATTCCCGAACGGAAACGAGCAAAGGACAGTTGAGTTGATATGTCCATAGATTGAGGACACTCTTTAGAAGCAATTTGGAGTCTTAGTTTGAGGAATGCACGAGTTTAGGGAAGAATCACGTTCTTGCCCTAAATTACGCCCTAAAATACGGCCGTATCACAAACCACGTTCAGAATTACGGCCGTGGATTCAGAGTCAGAATTCGATGTTCATTCCAGGGGATTCTACGGCCGTGGAACTAACCGTAATTGTTTCCACGCCCTAGAATTACGGTCGTGGAATCTTCCACGACCGTGATCTTGGCGAATCTTTTCGCCACACTTCGAAGCCATGATCTTTTGAAGATTGGGCCGGGCCGACACTTTGCCCTGCATTATAAAAAGACGGGAGAAAGGAGATTCCGTCATGCCTGCTTATGCTCGCTTACGACCTTCGCTACCCGTTTGCCCTCATTCTTCGCCGCTTAAACACGAAGACGTTTTTGCTTAGTTTGCTTGGAAGCAATTGACATCTCTTTGAAGAGATCGAAGCTCGTTTTTGGAATTCTTCTAATCTCGCACTTTTGGTGGAGAGTTGCGGTTGTGATCTTCAGATTGGTGGAAGATCGAAGTTCTTGGAAGATTTTGCAAGAAGATCTCTCTTCTTGTTTAGGTTTGATTTGGAAACGGATTGACATCCCGTTTCTCTTCTTTCCTAAGGTTGTGATTGTTTACTCCGTTTTTAATCTTTTGATAAACACTTGTTCTTGATTGTGATCTTGAGATTCATTTGAAGATTATTGATAGTTCTTGAAAGTTTACATCTTTTATCCTTTAATTCTTGAATTAATATCAATATGACTGTTATTGGCTAAAAACCCTTAACAATTCTAAGGTGAAAGGTTGATAGTTGTGGCTTAGATGATGATAGATCGATCGCAAATAGATTAGACCCTGAGAGTTAGAGAATTGTCGCCGACAACCCTAAATTACGGTCTGTTCTTGAGTCCACGGCCGTGGAACCTCAAGAACTAACCGTGATTTCCCTTAAGTCTACGAATCTGCTTTTACTTTAATCTAAAGTTAAAGATTTGCTTTAACTTAGTTTAGACTTGTCTTTTCTAGGTGGTAGTGAAGCCTCAACAACCTCTACCTCGATTGTGAGCCTCAACAACCTCAATCGGTTAAGTTAGTCTTGATCCTTGGATTATAAGTTTGGGTATTTGACACTAATTCTCGCCTCTAGAACCCTTCTATATTGAGCCTCAACAACCTGTATAGAGAGTGTCTTGTAGGTGAGTTATATAAGGTTTTTGGAACTTCACCGTACGATTACCTTACATTAGTATACCTTTGCATATCTCAACTCTGTCTTTACATCATTTAGTATATCTTGAATCGATAGCCACAGCTGGATACTTGGATCTTTAGGATTGTTGTTTTCCCAATATTTGCAAAACTCTCATATTTACTTGCTTGATAATCTGCAATCGAGTTCGTTCTCCCCAAATCCCTGTGTTCGATACTCTAGAATTCTTGCTTAACTATATCGATCCGTACACTGCGGGTTCGCTGCTTGATTCTAGTTTTATAAATTTAAAACTTATTTGCACACACCTCTAGGGGCGAACATTTCTCTACAAACTCCCAAGCTTCATCTACATGCTTTTCCAAGAAAGTCCCACCGGAAAGAGATTGGAGCTTGAAATGGCTATCTTCATCAAGTCCTTTGAAGTAGATCTCCAATAGCTCAATTTTCGGTATGCCATGGTGTGGACAATCTAAGAGAAGATCTTTGAACCTTTCCCAAGATTTGAATAAACTCTCTCTATCCTTCATCACGAAGGCATTGATCTTCCCTCTTAACTCGGTAGTCTTGGAAGGTGGGAAAAACTTAGTCAAAAACTCGGTTGTCATCTCCTCCCAAGTACCAACTCGCCCTTGTGGAATAGATTGATACCAAGCCAAGGCCTTATCCTTAAGAGAGAAGGAAAAGGCCCTAAGCTTATGGTTGTTGCTCTCCAATCTTGGCGGTCTAAGAGTCTCCATCAAAATCTCATAGTTCATCAAGTGTTGATGAGGAGAATCTCCTTCCATCCCTCCAAATTGATTATGCCGGATCATTTGTAGAACTTGAGGGCGGAGTTCGTAATCATGGGCTGCGGGATCTCCTAAGTTCACACCCGGACGGAGTGCTCTTTGTTCCGGATCCATACGTTGCCCCAATGTTTGTGGCTCTTACATAGCAATGGGCACAACCCTAATATTCACCGCCGCCGGCTGCGGTTGTGGTGGAGGTGGAGGAGGTTGTTGACGGTTAAGCTCCCTTTGCACAAGAGCTTGCCTAATCTCCTCAATCTCCCTCCTAGTTGCCTCTTGCCTCTCATTGGCAAGTCTCCTTTCATTCTGCAAAGCTTCATCCCTTATCCTAATTTGCTCTAAAGCCTCATCCAATTCAGCTTGGAGATCTCTTCCGGCCATCTCTTTCCCCTTTTTAATGCTCTTGGATCTAGATCTAATGGTTTTCTCCGGTTCGGGATCGAATGGAGCTAAATCCTTGCCACGAGATCTTCGCATACACCTAAAGAGTAAGAGGTGTCCTGAAAAGCAAAGACACAAACCAAAGAGAGATCAAAAGAAACAAGAAAGATCTACACTATAAACAATCACAAAATAGACTCAATCTAGACCTAGTCCCCGGCAACGGCGCCAAAAACTTGTTACGCTAAGAACGTGTGTACGCAATAAGCTTTAAATTTATATTCTCGTTATGTTTATCCTAACTCCTAGCGAACCCGCAGTGTACGGGTCGTTTGTAGTAGGGATAGTATTCCGAGGTCGAACACAAAGACTAAGGTGAGATTGATTCGATTTATGATCAAGTTTAGTGAAGACCTAGGTTAAGAAAAGAGAGAGGAATAAAGAAAATGAAAATCTAAATGTTTTTGGTGGGTTTTAAGTGATCAATCAAGGATCACTAAGCATGCAAAATAAACAAACCAACTATGCTAACAATCAACACAAACAATGAAGCTAAAACAAGATATAGATCAAAGAGAGAAACGGAATCTAGGGGTTGGAAGTTCCGGTTATGGCATAGGACTCAAGCTATCTAATCATTCCTTGGATTTACTATGAATTGTTGGGAGCAAGTGTTTCTAGACTGGGATCAATCACCGGGTAGGTCTCATGGTCCACTAGTCCATCCCTAAGATCTCATTACCGGGTAAGTCTCTAAGAACCTACGGGATGGATTTCTACACAAACCGGATTGTCACCTAGAAATCTAACCTATCCTTACCGGGTAAGTCTCGGAAGGGTTAGTTCTAAACAACTATCCTAGCACACTTAGTCCAATGGCGGCTTATGAGGCTCACCACTACCTAGGGTTTGTTATCTTTGGAATCTAACAGTAAAGATTACCGGGTAAGTCTCTCCTAACACTTAGTTGCTAACACTAGGTTACCCTAGGATAGGATTAACTCAACAAACACTAGGATTTCAACATTCTAACATTCTAAAGCTAGATCCATCTAACTAGGGAAAATCACGGTGTGTTCTACCAAGTCCACGGCCGTGGTTTGGCAAGAACAACCCGTGGACTTCAACAGAGACTACGTCCAAGCAAGTGAGTAATCCAAGGGCTAATCTAAGTCCATCCTATCATAGTCCTAGCCATAACCATCCTTTCCTTACCCTAGAATCACATCTATTTAGCCTACAACATTCATCATAGCAATCGAAATCATCAAACATAAAATCATGGCTTCCATTTGCAAGATAATGAAGAGAAAGAGATGAACAAGTGAAGTAAACAAAACCAAGCTGAAAATGGAATTAGAATGACTCACAACCCTTCTTAAAGAAGGTTTGAATGGTTCATACAACTTTAGAAATCGATTCCGAAATTCTTCACTACAAAGCTATCAAAATCTATCAATGGTGTGCTCTTCTTCTTCTTAAATGAAGCTCTTCTCCAATGGTAGCCTCCTTCTCCCTTCTCTTCCAAAAGAATCTTCTTGTTGAGAGTATATTTTGATTGGATGATAGTGGATAATGGAGAGCTGCTCCAAGATGATTCTCTCAACCAATGCAGGACCACTTTTATACTACAACTTTGCAAGAGCTGGCCAAGAGATCGTGGCACAGCTGTCACGAAAACCTGGCAAAATCCACGGGTAGAATCACGGCCGTGGTCTGGTCCCAGACCGTGATTTGGTCCAGAAGTCCTCCTAGGCTCGTTAAGCCATGATTTGGTGCATGGCTTGTGTTGGCAAGGTTCCATGAGTCTTCTTTAGCCTTTAGCTTGCATCCTAATGAGTCCGAGGGTGTGCCATCTTGATGAACGATTCTCAAACGTATCGATTTAGCTCCTAAATCTCCCAAAATACCTACAAAGCAATGCACAAGTCCGTGTAGACTTCTACCTCGACAAAATATTGTGAATTGAGTGCAAATGTCGTGAACTAGTGCTAAACCATGCATGAATGAGTGAGAAATCTATCTAAATGATTACCTAAACCTAAGTCATAAATCGTGTTATCAGAATCCATTGCAATTGTAATCATTTACTTGATTAATGTCTCAAAATTTTGTCAACCAACAAACCAAACACATATATATTGAATAAGCAAACTCTTAATTAGCATACCTTGATAAAATCTTCCTTTAAAATTGTGTGTACCTATTATGCCACTGTATTTCCTTCAGGTTTTTGAGCATTTACCTTTCATGCAACAAATAAATGCATTATCACTACTAGTTTTACAGTTAGAAGAAGCAGGTGGTTGTTTTTTTGTTGCCGCTACTCCTCATGGATAGCGAAAGCCATTGCAAGCTACTCATACTCTCTTGAAACTGATCATAGTTGATATCGGAAGGTTGCTACGAAATCAAATTGTTGCTGGTGAAGAGATAGTTTGAATCATTAACACCATTAAATGTTGCAAGCTCTGATGTTTTTCTTTGGTTATGTTCATCCCATTTACTCACACCTACACCCAAAAAAATTTACCATTTTTGGAGCCTTGTTACCATCGTGAGATTTTATCAAGCTCCAATCTGCACAAGTTTAGTTATATGGAACTCAAAATTACAATAAAATAAAAGTAAAGCAAAGGATTTCCATCAGCGATATAATACCTTGGCTATGAAAATGGTTATCGAGGGAGAAGGGCGAAGGCTGATGCGAGGTTGGCTCGAAGTGTGTAGGAAGTGAAGGATGAGTAGGAGAAAGAGGGAAGAGAAGCCAGTTGTTTGTATTCATAGAGCCCATGCCTTGTCGAATCGATCGGGTCAATTTCTCCTTCAAAAATCAATTTATAGTACTTAGTAGAAGAATCGCCTACCTGCACACACACACACACACACACATATATATATATATATATACAATAATGAACTATTCATATAAATTATTGATTAGAGAAATTGTCATATGTAGAAAGGGATGGAGGGTCTTATAGAGGTACCAAACAACAAGATGCTATAATCTTCTATGTAGTTGATTATTTATATACATGCATGAAATGATGAAGACTGATGCATACCAAACAACAGTGCTATGCTCAAGATTTGTTCAAATCAATAACAAAATTGCAATAGGAGCAACCATCTCGCCTACTTCGTCTTACCATGGGGGCCAGTTTGATATTGAAGAATCGTATAGGTGAATATAAAGGATATAAATACTCTAGGGGGTTTAATAGAGTATGAGAACTTTTTGCAAAAACCTATCTCAAGGCTTTGAAATTGGGTTCAAGGGTTTGATGTCAATTTGTGCTCTTTGTGACACAACTAGTTTTCAAGGGCTTTGAAAGTAATTTCAAGGCCTTGACTCCAAAAACCTATAAACCAACATTAGTCACAATTAAGCAAGAAATGTGCGGAAAGAAAAGATCGACACGGTGATTTATTTATGAAGTTCAGCTCTAAAACCTAAGTCTCCGTCCTAGGCTTCTTTGCCCGTAGGATCAAACTATCTATTATCTGCTTCAAAGAGTCCTAGATACAACCTAGAAGAAATCCCCTTCTTCTCTCACTGTAGCCAATGCTACGATCTAGTTCCAACTCTTAACCTAGCAATAATAGCCTAGTTGCTTCGCAGAGTAACACACACTCGAGCATTACACTCTCTAGATATACCATTGAAGCTCTTGTGTTTTTCTCTCTCTCGGGATGTAAGATTTTGTAAACTAAGAGGAAGAAAAACTTTTGGAACGAAATGAAGAGGCTTTGATCGCTTGAAGACTTATATGTTTCCGTGTAAGCTTGTTGTTGTTCTCTTCAATCGCCATCTCTATTTATAGTCTTCGATGGAGAACTTCTAGCCGTTGTAAAAAGGACCGTTGCGAAGTTCTTCTTTCTCCATGGATAACGGTGTTAGGTTGAGATGAACGAGCCGTTGTAAGATCTTCTATCTTCTTCATCTCCTTGACGCACGTTGAGAGTCTTCTTCTTCGAGATCTTCTCTTGAAAGATCCGTTTGAAGATCTTGTCGTTGAAGTCCTTGTTTCAAGCTCCGAGATCTTCTAAGTTGTTACGGATCTTTGTTTGAAGATATCTCTCTTTGATGACTGTTGGAGATCTTCCTTGGATATGAGATCCGTTGGAGGAGATCTTCCAATCTTGCGTCGGTTATGATCTTTTACAAGATCTTTTTATTGGGCCGATATCTTCTCTCCAAAATCCGTTTGAGATCTTCTTTGTTGAGCTGGTCGAGATCTTCTCTTGATATCTTATTTGAAGATCTTCTCTTGATACTTGGTAGATTTGGTTGTTGAAATTTGTATCTTGATTTTTAAAAGCATGCAACCGATGTCTCCCTTGTATTGCTTTTCAAGGCTTCGGCTTTTATCCCTTGAAATGTGTTTCAAGGCCTCCTTGTTGAACCCTTGAACTGCTTTTCAATATCTCTATGCTTGTCCCTTGTAACGTGTTTCAAGGCATCCGTTCGTCCTTTGAAATGATTTTCAAGGCCTGCACACATTTAACAAACACAAAACCAAACCATGCAATCTAGAAATATAATCGATATTTGTTAGTTTATAAACCGCTCATAATGTTAAGTCATCCATCATCACATATACAAATATATACTCAAGGTGGAGTTATCAGATATCAACATCTTGATTTGGAAGGTACGATTGTTCAATTCAGCATTACGATTGCTCAATTTCCTCAATCCACACTGAAGTACTAGACTGAAGTAATAGATTGAAGAACCAATTACAGTTACAAAACATTTCCTTGTAATACATCTACGGTGTTCTTTGAATTACTATCCAACAGTGAAATCAATCAATTCACCACAAAGAGGGAAAAATTAGGGTTTCGGGACGAGGAAATAATATGAAATAAAAGAAATCGAAGTGTTCTATCTACCACGAGATTAGGAGTGACGTTGAAAGAGAAAATGAGGCGATCTGGTTCAGTGAGATCTATTTGTGTCATTTGCGACACTCCAAGGTGTCTCTCTTTGTGCCATTTGTGACACCTATATGTTTTTGAAATTTGTGACTCATTAATGTGTCTCTAATAGTGTCATTTGCGACACCTATATGTGCCGAAAAAATAAGACACCTTAAGGGGTCACAATTTAGCGTGGGTGTTATGGATGTACTTTTTTTGCGACACATTGACATGGTGTCGGAAGGAAAGCGCCGCATATAATCCACATTTCTAGTAGTGATAAAATTGATTGATAGAAGGAAAAAGCCAAAAATATTCATGCAAGAGTTAAACAAAGAAAAATACTAATGAATAAAGCATTCCTTATTTAATCAGGATCAGGCAAAAACCAAAATCAGACCTTTCAACCTACAACATATAAACCTAAGGTTTGAAACAAAATTGGTAATGCAACCAATCAGACCGATGCTTGTGCTTCAATTTTGAGAGATTGAAACCAACTGTTAAAATGATGGAATAAAGAAATACTTGATGATCACATGGTCTAGTGTCATTGGAACGATCTGACTCGACTCCTAAATCCCTCCCTCCTATACCAAGGCTGGAAGTTTTTGAGTTCAAAATTAGAATTTATTTCTAACAAAAGTAGAAGAAATTCAAAATTTTAATGAGGGAGAGAGAACCTGACCTTAAATTCCAAGTATATTTAGTTTCTAGATATTTAGATATCGTTAACCACAAGTCAGTTTAAGGAGACTTCCATAAACCTAATCTATAAAGGAAGAACCGTATCATCAATATAGCCATGAAACTAAACAAATGTATATCCGAAGCTGTCAATTTGAAATGTGAATATGGATAACAATAAATCTCGCTTAATGGTTGAAATCAAGTGCGAGAATGAAAAATATACAATACTAACCTTAGCATTGTGAAATCATATATTTGCATTTTGACATGATCTACTCTAATTAAAAACAATTTTCTCCAAGAACCCCATCCTCTAGATATGAAGGATATCAAAGATTACTTGTTGGCACCATTCCACTTGTATTTCTTGGAAACAAAAGGTGCTTAATTACCAAATTCATATCAAAGGTGTGTATGTTCAAATGCAAGTGTATTATATAATAGTGCAATTGTCATTTGACCCAAATTACTTTATAATACCAATAATCAAATTGAAGCAACATGATTGTTAACATGGTATTTAGATGTAATAGAGAATGAGAATTAAATATCAAAGATGAACCCCTCAAACCCATTAAGTGGTCATACAAGGCTTGCATATATAGTTTATGTTTTACGGACATCTCATTTCTATTCCTTTTTGAGTGCGGTCTGGTAACGACAACAAAGAAGAAAAGAGGAAAAATGCATAGCATTAGAAGGTTAATATTGATGTGGTGAATATAACATTCCAACATTCAAAGGCTTCGCCCTCTCTTTGCCTCAAGTTCGATCCTTTCATGTGTGATACCTCATGAATCACTCATCGATCACTCGATCTTCTCTCGGTGAATGCTTACAACCGATATTATCCAATTTCTTTGTGTTAAGATTTTTTCAAAAAAAGTTCTTGATTACTACGAGAAGTAGGGTTTTCGGCTTGGTGGCTTCGGCACCATGCCTAAGAAGAAGTCGCTGGTTAAGGCTATGGTTAGGGAAGGTGGTGGAAAGACCGGTCCTAGTGCTCCGACGACAGTGGAAGTGGAAACTAGAGCAAAAGTTCTTGACTTGGGGGAGAAGAAAGTATCGGCTTCAACAAATGGGTCTTCGCAACAGCTACAGAACAAGTTCAACTAAACACCAAGAACCAAGCTTTAGTGAGTTCGAAGGCTGGTAATGGGAGTTCTAGCTAGCTGATGCAATCAGATAGTAGTGTTGCTTCGTCTCATGGTCTTTCCAATGACAAATCCACCCATGTCGATAAGACACGACCTTTGCCGAGGGTGAAAGAAGTTGTCAACACAGTGTTGGAACGTCCGCTTGACTCCATCCCTGGTGGAGCAGATTCCCAAGGGTTGGGACGGACCAATGCCCATTGGAAAAGTGGAGTTGTTGAAAGCTCAAAAACTAGGGTTACCACCATGACAACAGATGAGAGACCATTCCCAACACTACCTCCAATACCAATCACTAGATCAAAGCCTAAAGCATTGAAAGACAAATCAACTACCCCTTCTTCAGATTCCATCATGGAAGGAGCAATAACAAGGTCAAGAGCAAAGACTATTCAAGATGACATTACAAGCATACTCACAACTTGTACACTCAAGGAGACCTTACTTACTCTTAGGAATCATTGGGTGACATTGTTGACTGTTCTGGAAGAGCTAGTCCATGATCAAGAGCCAACAAGCATAGATGGTGGCTAGGACGAAGAAAGAATCTCAAAGAAGAAATATCGGCCGAGATTCTATCTGAGATTTACTCTCTGACACGCGTTTGAAGATACGGTCAAAGATCTTTTAATTTTGGCAATTATCTTTTATTTTTTCTACCTTAAAAGCTCTTAAACATTTTGTAAGGCAATTGTTAGTTTTGATCTTATCTTTGGGATTATTATTTTTATATCTTTTAAAGATATCTTTCCTAGATTATCTTTTAAAAGATATCCTTCTTAGTTTACATAGAAGTTCTCCCTTATAAATAGTGATAGCATGAAATATGATGTTAGTTTAGATGTGTATATAGGTAGTTTTTCCCCTTCTTTTGTGTACATGGACATATATTCGTAGCATATATGACATATTCAGCTATTATGTTAGAATCGAGATCTACACAAGCTTTATGATGATTGTAGATAAATTAGCGCTAATTTGGAGTGGAAATGGAGCATTCATGAGGTGTTGATCAAAGTGGACCTCAATGGGAAGTATTAGTGAGCTTAAGGAGAACTATAAATTCAGGACTTAGAAGATATATTGGAGAACATAGAGGAAACACGTCTCAGAGAAGAAACTACGGCCAAAGACTGATTTCCACGACCGAGATTTCCTCCGTACTGGACCGTGGTTTCCACGTCATCATCCCAAAACAAGATCTTTTCTAACCCTAATTTGTATCCTATAAGAAGGGAGGTTTCTCCGACATTTTAGAGACCCAACATAGGACGACTTACACACGGATTTACGGAAGACGGCATTCAAAGGCTTTGGATTCATAGTCGAAAACAGATTGACAACCTATACTTTGGCTACATTGGAGATAGAGATATTTTTGTAAGATTTTCTGGATTTTGATTTTCCTTTCTTTTGAACATAATAACGGAGATTATTTGTGGATTAATTCAGTTTATGATATTTGGAGATTCATTATTTGGAAATCATTGTGTTTCTTTGAGTTCTATTGGTTTCATTCCATTCTTGACTTCTTATATGATTCTTGACATGAATATGATGATTGTTAGCTAAACCCCCTGCGATTCTAGGGTGATAGGTTAAAGGTTATGGTTTAGATGATGATAGATTGACCTTTACAAACATATTGGACCCTGAGAGTTGTGATTTAACCCCCGCAAAGGAGTTTCCACGAGCTGTTCTTGACTTCCACGACTGAGATTTCCCAAGATCTAGCCGTGGTTTCCTTTGTCGTGCACCTAATGTTATATCCTTTAGCCTTGGTTAAAGATTGCCTAAACCCTAGCCTTGTTGAACCTTTCTAACCCATATCCTTGCTTGGGAAGAGACTTACCCGATGATTCCCTTGCTTGGTGACCAACGATTACAAGTTCTAGGTAATAAAGGTTTATCCTTTATTGGGTTTGAGTGTTCCTTCGTCTTGCCTTGTTGAGTTAACTTGAGACTTACCCGGTGATGGTTAATTCTATTCCCTTAGGTCGAGTAATTGGTTTGAGACTATCGTTCTTCTCCATTAAAGCTTTGAGACTTTCCCGGTGATAAGCTTCATTGGATTGGATTAGTGGATAGTGACACCTACTCCGTGATCTATCCTACCTTTGAAACACCTTACCTTTGCAATCCCAGCTATGTCCTTTACATCTTTAGACATCTTGAATTGAAAACCACAATTGGGTACTTTGATCTTTAGAATTTGCGTTCCCCAATTACATTACATATTCTTATCATTGTTTTTTTTATCATTGATATTGCATGCTTTCAAAGTTAGATTGCTTTACTGGATTTGCTTTGACCAGATCCCTGAGATCGACTCCGGAGTATTAGCCAATACAATGATTGATCCGTACACTGCGGGTTCGCTTATTGTCAGACATATATTTCAGGATATAAACTTAAGACTTTTTGCGCACACACACTTTGGAGCGAACAAGTTTTTGGCGCCGTTGCCGGGGATATGGTCTAGACTAAATTCGGTTTTCGGTTGTCTAGCATGGAAGCTTCTTGCTTTTGCTATTAATCATTCTACTTGAGTGCTTTTGCAGGACCTTTCTTTAGGTATATGCGACGAACACGAGCTGGTAAAGAAATTGTTCCCTACGATACTGAACCAGAAAAAACATACAAGAGAAGATTAAAAGAATTTAAAATGACTACTGCAAATAATGAAGAGAATAGAGATCTCCGAGCTGAGTTGGATGATGCTCTTGATCAACTAAAGTTACGAGATGATGCTCTAATAAGGGAGAGAGCAGGAGCGCGAGCTAGAGAGGACGAACTTCAAGCCAACATGGCCAGAATACAAGAAGCCGTTCGGAGGATAAATGAAGGACGAGAAAGAGATTTTAGAGTTGTAATCGATCCACCGGCACCCTCTTTGTGCCGCCACCTGCACCTCACCTTCTAGCGAGGATTGAGATTGTTGACCCGTTTGTGGGTATACAATAAACACTTGGTCAAAGGATGAATCCCATTCAACAAACACGCCGTCCTAGCGTTAACTTAGGTGATCCGGATGAACATGGTATGAGCTTCGACCTCAAGTCATTACAATGATACAACAAAATCAGTTTGGAGGCATGGAGAGAGAATCTCCACATCAACACTTGCAAAACTATGAAATTCTAATGGAAACTTTGAGACTTTCAAGAGTGGAAAATAATAACTATACACTGTGTGCTTTCTTTTTCTCTTTGAAGGATAAAGCGCTTTCTTGGTATCAATCACTTCCATCTGGAAGGGTGAATACATGGGAGGAGACGACCACGGAGTTCCTCACCAAATTATTTCCGCCATAAAAAATAGTGGAATTCAGAGGTAAAATTAATGCATTTGTGATGAGAAATTATGAAAATCTTTTGAAATCATGGGAGAGGTTCAAGAACCTTTTGTTGGATTGCCCTCATCATGGGATTCCAAAGATTGATTTGCTAGTAATTTATTTCAAGATTTTGGATGAGGATGTAACATCCGGAATTTCTATTCTGGATCTCGAGGCGTTTCCGAGTTTCCAACGTCAGCGGCCTAGTTTTCCCGCAGACACGTGTGCTGAGTACCGAGATTTATTCCCAAAATCCCGCGCTGACCCCTCGTTTTCCCTATTCCACTTTTGGACATTTCGTTTCCAGCTGAGGTGACAAGGGGCCAGCTGACCCCTTGGTTCCCTCCCACCTTTTCAGCCTTGTTGGAGTTTCCCTCTCTCCTCTTTCACTTCTCTCTCATGTTAGTCATTTTCCTCTCTACTCTCGCTTGTGCTCTTCCTCTCTTCCCTTGGTGTTTTGCTTGTGGATGAGCTGTAGTGGAGAAGAATCTCAGGGGTTCGTAAGTTTTCTCCTTCTTTCCCCTTCTCTTTCCTTGCTGAATATCCTCTCCTTCTTTCCCCTTCATCCATGGCCATGGATGGAGCTCTTGAGTAAGCTAGTCCTTAGATCCATTGCATGTGTGTGTTATTGGCTCTATTAGGTTGTGGAAAGGAGCTTAAGATCATAGGTTGATGTTGGGAGAAGACCCAACAAGAAGAGGGAGACATTGGAGCTAAGGATCTACAGTCGCAAACGAAGAAGACGAGTTTCTGCTGCTCAAACAACGGGGGCAGATCTTCAGAGGCGCGTGGACGGACCAGGGCCACCGCAGCGGTGGCCAGATCCACCGCAGGGGCGGCCAGAGCCACCGCAGGAGCGGCCACCAGCGTAGGGGCGGATCCAGGGCGCCGTTTTGGGCGGTGACAACTTCCGCCGGGGCGCCAGCTTGCTTCCGCGGCTGCGTTTTCTTCACTAGTAGGTTCCTCTCTCCCTTCCTCTTCGTTCCTTCCTTAGCCTTATGGTTATCCCTAGTTAGAAGCATGCTTAGGGTGGACATAGGACTCATGAAAATGCCATATAGTGGTTGCTATCCTTGGAGCCCTTATGGCTTGGTGTGAGTGTTGACCTTAAAGTTGTGTAAGCATGTTGGATCTTTCTAGACTAGATTGGCTCTCCTAGGTGTTGTTGATGATCATGTGAGCTTTAGGCTCTTGTGAGTTTCCTTTCCTTGTTGAGAGTGTGATGATATGAATTATATGCCATTATAATCATGGATATTGTGGAAGTTTTACCTTAATTTCCCTTGCATTCAGAGAGATTTGTGTACCTTTAAGGTTTATTTCATTTATATTTCGGAAATAGAGGTCTACACGAGTTTGGTTGAAATTATAGGTAAATTCGATGGAATTGGAAGCAAAAGTGGAGCAAGAAGCAGCTAAGGTCAATAAGGAAACTTAAGAAACCTTTGAGGAGTCATGAAGAGAAAAGTGCGTAGAAGGGTCATACAAGGAAGGAAGGAAACAAGTCAAGAGGCGAGCACTTTCTGTTGTAAAAAAATCGGGTGATTTATACATAAATCGGACGATTTTCTTGTAGGAAAAATCATTCGAGTTATCCCCCAGATCGACCGAGTTTTGCTTGTAACCGTCTAAAAATATTACGTTCGAAAGCCCATTGCTTTTGGGCTTGAGAAGTGATATGCCAAGCAACCCATTAGTGAAGAATTATACATTGGAACCCTAGGAACGAAAATGAGGGGTTCGCAGAGTGGAAGATTTACAAGTTTTTACGGAATTGAAGATTCTTGAAGAAGAGAATTGAATGAAAGGGACAAAAGTCAAGATTCAAGGAAGTTGTAAGATCTTTTGTATCCTTTTTGTTATTGTGATTTGTGACACATTATTGAGTGTTTTGAGAGTTTTCTTTAAAAGTTTTAAGGATTGATTACAGATTTGAGAGATTCTTTAGATTTTATGAAAAGTTCGGTTTTTATTTGGTTTTCTTTATTCAATCTTGATTTTGATTTGAATATGAAAATGTTTGACTAAAAACGTTGGGATTCTAGGGAGAATAGTTGATGATTGAGGCTTAGATGATGATAGACTGAACTCATTTAACCATTTGGATCCTTAGAGTTGAGATTTAACCTTGCGACATCGGAAAATCGGACTGTTCTTGAGCAGATCGGCCGCGTTTTACCAAGAACAACACGAGTTTTCCTTTTGACGTTCTTTAATTGCTTTATCTTTTAATCAAAGTTAAACCTTTCCTAAATCCTACCCTTGCCTAACCTTTCTATCCCCTATTCAAGTGTAAGAAGAGACTTCATCATTGATTCTTCACTTGATAGCCAAAGTTCACAAGATATGGGTAATAGAGAGATTGAACTCATTTAACCATTTGGATCCTCAGTAGAGGACACCACTTCAGCCCTTTCTTCACTTCTTCCTTCGATCTTTTCACTCCTTCACTCCAACATCAACATACATACATAACATACATATATATACATCAACACAAGCCAATCATGGCTGAAGCAAAATCCAAACCTAAGGAATCTAGGCTAGCTTAAGGAAAGATAGGAAAAGAGGTAAGAAGATGAAAGAATGAAGAAAGAAAGGATGGATGCCATGAAAGCTTACCAAGCTGAACCTCCAGAAGATCAACACATCACCACCACAACCTCAAGCTGGCTCACAAGGCTCAACAATAATAATCAACAACAAACCAAGCATCAAAGCTCTTAAACTCACACAAAACTCAAGAGAAGATCAAAGTTGATCCAAGGGAGAAGAGAGGAGAAGAAGACGTACGTAGGAGAGAGATGGAGCTATGGAGAGATAAACCTCATCATAAGGATGAAGAAGCTTATAAAAGGGTGAAAAGGGTAAAGCACGGGTCAAAGGGTCAAAGAAAACGGCTGCAGCCACACAGAGCCGTAGGGGCGGACTCTATGAGCCGCAGGTGCGGCCCAGGCAAACCGCAAGGGCGGCCACTGGGTCATGCAGGGGCGGTCCATGCTGAATCTAGGTCCTCAACTCACATACTAAGCAACTCAACAACTAGGCTCTTACATCTCACCCCCGTAAAAAGAAGCTTTATCCCGAAACTTTGAACATCCCAAATCCTCTCGGACCCCTAAGCCGGGGTATAACTCTCTCTCTCTCTATCGGAGGTATCACATCTTCGCTCAGAAGTTCATAACCTATAACAGTCTATAACCTCAAACATGAACATGGAAGATTTATCAACTCCAGAAAACAGGGCCATAACGCTACCCAAAGGCGTAGAGGAATCACATCTCTCGCCATACCACACAATAAGGCATAGAGGAAGAACATCTCTAGCCAGATCATAATCATATACATCGCATGGAGGAATAACATCTTCAAGGGAATTATGTCCATCAAATTAGCATGGAGGTAAGAACCATCTCCAGCTGAATCCTAATCACAATCAGATAGCATGGAGGAAAGAACCATCTCCATCTATAATCATACATCACGCTAGCACATCAAGATCTAATAAGATCGTATATCACATCATAGGTAGCATGGAATAAACATATCAAGGCATGTAAGCACATAGGCACATAATCATATACTGACCAAGATAGCACTAAGATCTACTCATCGACCCTAGGTGCATCTGTCTCAGCATAGAACTCTGGATAGTTCCTCTAGATACTATCCTTAGTCTCCCATGTAGCTTCCTCGGGTCCACGTCTAGACCATTGTATCCTTATCATGGGAATGTCCTTCGAACGCAGGCGTCTCACACCTCGTTCTAAGACTGCAATCGGATGCTTAGCAAAGGTGTGGTCTGACTCCACCACCAAATCATCATAACTCACAATGTGCCTCGGATCTGGTATGTACTCCCTCAGCTGAGACACATGGAACACAAGGTGAACACCCTCTAATCTCGGAGGTAAAGCTAAACTGTAGGCTGGCCTCCCAACTCTATCCAATATCTCAAAAGGACCGACATATCGGGGACTCAACTTACCCTTTATGCCAAAACGTCTAATGCCGCGCGTCGGAGATACTCTCAACCAGGCATGATGTAACACCCCGATTCCGCGGGACTCGGGATTCCACATTGGGTTAGGATCTCACAATGGATCCTGACCCTAGCTTGACAACAAGTTCACTAGACCTTACAACATGGCACTGACAGATATAAAACAAATGCATAAAACTATATAAACTGTACAATCAAAAGGTAAAACAACATAGCCGAGTATTAACAATAAATTCCTCACACGGGAGGTAACAAAAGATCATCCTCACGCAGGAGAGAAAAGGTAAACAAACCCAAAAGACATAACCATCATATGTACGAGAGGTCATCGGCCTGCCACTCTACTAGATTACCCAACAACAAATCTATCCTGTAGGGCATCTACAACATGGGTATAAACCATTAGCTATCCATACATATGTAGAGTAATACATAAGCACATACACAATCATGGAAAGATAAATACATCATCATGATATCACACATTTACCCATTTATCATATTTATATAATAGTCGTTCACTGAAAATGTATATATATAGATAAATGAAATTATGTGACACGAGGACCGTATCATCCCCGCCTCTGAGTGCTATATCCAACTGTACGAGTATCGCTCACACAACCCGTGTACCCTATGGGAGTGGATTGTGCCCTTCTTGTAAACCTGTCTGACCTAACACCAGAGAACCTCCCACACTCCACGGCGGGATGAAAGGGAAATGTTATCACAGCCACGCAACAGGGAAATCAATAAAACATAGGTCGGTATAAACAACAACTCATGCTATCATGCAAACATATGAAGCACACACCACTCATGCAAACACCCAATATAAGGATGGTATCTAAGTAAGTCCTACGGACTTACCGCAACCTCGTTCAAAGATCAACCAGAAGAAACCTCTAATCCTGAGAGAGGGGCACTGCCTAATAACAAGGCATAGAAGGTGATCAACCTCTATTTATCAAAGGGGTCACAACTAGACCCAAGGGATCCATAGGATCATCCTCAACCTAACCTCCCAACCTCAACCAACATCAACCTAAGTCCTTAAGGTCGTACAAGACATCTATCGATCATAACCTCATCCAAACACATCCTCACACATCTAGCATGATCCTATACACTCACACTAGTAAAGGAGGGAGCAAAAGACATCCTAAAGCAAGCCTAGGAGCAACACACACCTGCAGAACAAAGTACAGGGCCTTGTTGATGTAGGTAGCCGCAAGGGCGGATCCCAGGTGGTGTAGGGGCGGCTCAGGCCGGCGCTGGGGCGACTGGACAACAGAGGCACCACTTCAACCCTTTCTTCACTTCTTCCTTCGATCCTCTCACTCCTTCTTCACTTCAACATCAACATAAGCACAAAACATACATATATATACATCAACACAAGCCAAAAATGGCTGAACAAGATCCAATCCTAAAGAACCTAAGCTAGACTTAAGGAAGAGATGAAAAGAGGTAAGATGATGAAATAAAGAAGAAAAGAGGGATGAAAGCCATGAAATCTTACCAAGATGGACTTCTAGAAGATCAACACAACACCAAAACACCCTCAAGTTGGCTCACAAGGCTCAACAACAATAATCAGCAGCAAATCAAGCATCAAAGCTCTCAAACTTAGACATAACTCATAAGAAGTTCAAAGATGATCCAAGGGAGAAGAGAGGAGAAGAAGATGTACGTAGGAAAGAGAGATGACCTGTGGAGAAGGATACCCTCATCAGAAGAAAGAAGAAGAAGGTTATAAAGGGTGAAAGGGTAAAGCACGGGTCAACGGGTCAAAGAAAACGGCTGTAGCCACACAAAGCCGCAGGGCTGGACTTTGTGAACCGCAGGTGCGGCCGAGGAAAACCGCAGGGGCGGCTACTGGGTCATGCAAGGGCGGTCCAGGCTGAATCTAGGTCCTCAACTCACATACTAAGCAACTCAACAACTAGGCTCTTACATCTCACCCCCCTAAAAACAAGTTTCGTCCCGAAACGTTGAAAATCCCAAATCCTCTCGGACCCCTAAGCCGAGGTATAACTCTCTCTCTCTCTCTCTCTCTCTCTATCGGAGGTATCACATCTTTGCTCAGAAGTTTATAACCTATAACAGTCTATAACCTTAAAAAACATGAACATGGAGGAATCATCAACTCGAGAAAACAGGGCCATAATGCTACCCAAAGGCATAGATGAATCACATCTCTCGCCATACCACACCACAAGGCATAGAGGAAGCACATCTCTGGCCAGATCATAATCATATACATCGCATGGAGGAATAAAATCTCCAAGGGAATTATGTCCATCAAAGTAGCATGGAGGTAAGAACCATCTCCAGCTGAATCCTAATCACAATCAAATAACATGGAGGAAAGAACCATCTCCAGCTATAAACATAAATCAACATATAGGTTGGAGGAAATAATCAGCCCCAACTATAACATACATCATGCTAATATAGCAAGATTTAATAAGATCATAAAACAAATCATAACTAGCAAGGAATAATCATATCAAGGCATGTAATCATATAAGCACATAATCACATACTCACCAAGATAACACTAAGATCTACTCATCGACCTTAGGTGCATCTATCTGGGCATAGAACTCTAGATAGTGCCTCTGGATACTATCCTCAGTCTCCAATGCAGCTTCCTCGGGTCTATGTCTAGACCACTGTATCCTCAGCATTGGAATGTCCTTTGAACACATGCGTCTCACACCTCGCTCTAAGATTGCAATCGGATGCGCAACAAAGGTGTGGTCTGGCTCCACCACCAAATCATCATAACTCACAATATACCTCGGATCTGGTATGTACTCTCTTAGTTGGGACACATGGAACACAGATTGGACACCCTCTAATCTCGGAGGCAAAGCTAATCTATAGGCTGCCCTCTCAACTCTATCCAATATCTCGGAATGACCGACATATCGGGGACTCAACTTCCCCTTTATGCCAAAACATCTGACGCCACACATGAGAGATACTCTCAACCGGACATGAGCTCCTACCGTGAACTCTAGAGGTCGACGCCTCCGGTCTGCATATGACTTCTGGCGACTTTGTGCAGCCAGCATCCTCTCTCTAACCAGCGCTACTCGGGCCATATCATCCTGAATCTGCTTTGGCGCTATCCTATTGATACTGCTAGGCTAATCCTAGCATAAAGGTGTACGACACCTACGTCCATATAATGCCTCATAAGGAGCCATCCCAATAGATGCATGCCAGCTGTTGTGGTATGAGAACTGACCAAGTGGGAGGTAATCAGACCATCACTATCCCCAATCCAACACACATGATCGCAACATATCCTCCAGGGTCTGAATGGTCCTCTCAGACTGACCATCTGTCTGGGGGTGAAACGCAGTCGTGAAGTGTAGACTCGTCCCCAAAGTAGTCTGAATCTGCTGCCAAAATCTCGAGGTAAATTGTCCATCTCGATCAGAGATGATCGTCCTCGGTACCCCATGGAGTCTCACTATCTGTCTAGTGTACTCCTTAACTAATCTGCTCACTGACCACATCTCTCTAATAAGAATAAAACGTGCCGTCTTCGTCAATCTATCAACAACAATCCAGATGGCATCAAAACTCTTACTGGGTCTCAATCCGGTCACAAAGTCCATGGAGACGTCCTCCCACTTCCACTATGGTACTGGCAGTGGATGGAGCTCACCTCCAGGTCTGTAGTGCTCTATCTTGACCTACTAACAATTCGCACACTGAGCCATTGAAGAACCGGTAGGTGAAATAAATAAGTTAAAAGATACTCTAGAAGGGGGAGGGGGGTTGAATAGAGTATGAGAACTTTTCGCAAACCAAATCTCAAGGCCTTGAAATTCCTTTCAAGGGCCTTGATGTCGATTTGTGATCTTTGTGTAACTTTGATTTCAAGGGCTTTGAAACAACTTTCAAGGGCCTGGACTTCGTGCTCCTGCAAAACAAAGTTAGTCACAATAACAAGATATAATGCGGAATGTAAAAGATTGACACGAGGATATGTTTACGAAGTTCGGCTCTAAATAGCATACTCTCTGTCACAGGGTATATCCGTAGGATCTAACTATCTATTATCAGCTTCAAAGAGTCCTAGATATAAACTAGAATAAATCCCCTACTTCTCTCACTATAGCCAATGCTACGATCTAGCTCCAACTCTCAACCGAGCTATAATAGCTTAGTTACTTCGTAGAGTAACACACACTCTAGTATAACACTATTTAGATCTTCCAATGGAGCTCTTGTGTTTTCTCTCTCTAAGGGGATAAAGCTTTTGCGTAAATGAGAGAAAGAAAAACAACGAATGAAGATGATTAGGTTGCTTGAAGACGTAAAGATGTTTTCCGTATATGCTTGTGTATTTTTCTTCTACGATTACCATCTTCATTTATACTCTTCTATGGAGAGGTCTTCTAGCCGTTGGAGAGATGACCATTTGAAGATGAATCTTCTTCTCCATGAAGATCGTTTCTTGTTTCGAGATAAGGTAGACGTTGCAAATCTTCAACTCTTGAGACCACGTCGATTCCTTAGCTCCTTGATCTTCTCCTCCTCTGTTGAATCAAAAGGGAAGATATTTTTCCGCTTTTTGTTTTTAGAAAATCTTGTAAAAAGATTCTCTAATATTCGGTTGAGATCTTCGGTTGTAAAAGATCTTCCCTAAAATCGTTATGTTTGAGCAAATATTCCTGGAAAATCTTCCTTGCATTTGAATCTTTGTTTCGTGCATCTATATATAACTCCAAGGCCTTTGAGATCGTCCCTTTGTAAACGTTGTCTTCCTTGTCCTTAAGTTTTACTTCAAGACCCTTGAATCCCATATCAAGGCCCTTGACATTCGATAAGACCTGCACTGAATTCAAACCAACCAAGTATCTAGAGAATATAATCAATACATTGTTAGTATATCCAACTACTACATTTGTGTTAAGTCTTCCATCATCAACACCTGTAAAACTTTATAAACAAGGTGGAGTTTTCAATCTCCCCCTTGATGGAAGACAACAAAAATATTTTATCGTACCTGCATTTGTTAGTTTAGCAATGCATATGAAAATCAAAACTAAAATGTAGAATGTAGCATATCCAAATGTCGGATCATCATTTCTCCCCCTTTGTCTTTCAACAAAGGAGAAAAAATAGTCAAAGCACGGGAATTTTAAACACGATTACAGACCCAAAAGAATATTTTCATAAACCACATAAAAAGATTTTCAGAAAACCAGTCAGTTCAATTCTCCTCATAGAACTTCCTCTTTCCATTGGATGAAGATTTCTTATAGTGCCAATCATCCATTTCAGCTGCCAAACGTCTTCTCTTTTCTTAAGCTCTTCTTTACTTAGCTACTTCATACTCAATTGTTGGCAAAAACGTTGGCTCAACATGAGTTGGATACATAATTGATTTATTCTGTACATGCCTTTTGCAATTCATCAGCACATTCTCAACTTTCTCTTGAGTATGTTGATCTACATCTTCAGGCATGGGCAATATGTTTCCCATTGTAGTCAGTGTAAGAGCATTTATCAAATACATTTCATTTACTTTAGCATTTATGGTAGCTAGCAACTCGAAATTTATATCAATCCTCCTGTTGGTGTCAAACTGAAAATCAGATAATTCACGACTGAGACAAGCTATTTCTTTTTCACAACCTTCTAACCTGATTTTTGGAGTAGAAGGTTTAGCTTCTTTAGTTGGATTTTGAGTAGTTCCTTTTCCTTTTAAAGTCCATGTTCCTGAAAGAGTTTTCTCAATCCCTAGACGTTCTAAGTAGTTCTCATTAATTTTGCCAGAAATATACTGTCTTTCCTCAAAGGATGTGTCAATTTTATAATAATCAAAGACCTTAGACAACAAATTTCCATAAGGTAGAGGAATAGGTCTCTTAGAATTGACAAAATGTATCATATGGTTGAGAATCAGATTAGGCACGTCTATGTCCAGATCAGTCATAAGCAAATGAATTAATTCCAGAGATTGATCAGTCAACAACTCTCTTGAGTTTGCACGAGGAACAACACATCGAACCAGTATAGTAAACACTATCTTAGCCTCTAAGGTTAGAGATGTATGAGTAAGTTGACGTGAGGTTGAATTCAGAACTAGAAAATTTTCCTTAACAATACGAACGCTCTTTGATTTTGAAGGATGGTTGAATACAACATCTATAGGAATTTCAAAAATCTCACTTAAAATAGAAGGAGTGAGTGAAATCGAAGTACCTTTAACTGACGGTTCAAGAGTGATACATCCTTTGTCCCTTTTTGTGGTGAGATTAGCATAGAATAGTCTCGTGAGTCGTGGAAAAGCAAAATCTCCAGGGTTTAGAACCTTCCAGATAATTTAACTCTTTAGCTTGTCTATGCAGGGAATCTTAAGAGTGTCGAGAAAATCAGTGTCCACCAGATCACACATATAGAGCGGTCGATTGTGAAACCCATCAAGCCAAGATCCAGAAGCTTGAAAATTAACGAACCATGATGAGGGAAGACCAGTCGTCTGAGATGTATCCAAATCTTCAGAAGATTTTTCTTCTTTAGCAATTGAGGGACTCTGAACGACTTTCTTTTTGGGAGCTTGAGGAGCAGATTTCTTGCTTCTGGGTGCCATGAGGGAAGTTTGAGAGAGAAATCAAGGAATTTTGAAATAGGGTTTCTTGTGAAAGAATGAAAAAGATAGAAAAATAGGTCCTTTTTAACAGGGAAATAACAAGATCATGAGAAAATCAAGCTTTTGAATGACCAATTTTAATACCAATAAAACAACAACAAATCTTTTTCAAAATTTCAAACAAAAGATTTATAAAATATTTTAAAAATTGAAATATCTAAAAGATATTAATTCTTAAAAGATCCGTAAATTTAATATACCTTGTAAAAAATGTTTCAAGGCCCCTTGAATTTCATTTCAAGGCCCTTGAAAACATCAATTGGGCTGCATGCGTAGGAACAACTAAACTCGTTTACCCCCCCTACGTTAATGATTCCTTGTTCAACATACCAAGCTCCAACCTAATAAAATTAAATTGTTCCTCAGGAAGAGGCTTGGTAAAGATATCTACAAGCTGCAAGTTAGTTGAGATAAAATTAAATTGTTTCTCAACATGATCACGTATGAAGTGATGCCTTACATCAATATGTTTAGTCCTTGAATGCTGCACAGGATTTTTTGTTATAGAAATACCACTAGTATTATCACATTTTATAGGAATATCTTTCAAGTCAAAACCAAGGTCACGAAGTTGTTGAGCAATCCAAAAAATTTGTGCACAACAGGCTCCTGCAACTATATATTCAGCTTCAGTTCTGGATAGGGCAACCAAATTTTGCTTCTTGGAGTTCTAACTAATTAGGGATGACCCTAAGAATTGGCAACCTCCAGATGTACTTTTTCTATCGACCTTATAACCTGCAAAGTCTGCATCTGAATAGCCAACAAGATGAAACGAGCTTTGACGTGGGTAACATAACCCTAGATCCTTAGTGCCATTAAGATACCAAAAAATTCTTTTCACCGCTATCAAGTGTGACTCTTTAGGATCAACTTGAAATCTTGCACACATAGACACGCTAAACATAATGTCAGGACGACTAGCAGTTAGATACAACAATGAACCTTGTTTTTAGAAAATCTTCTGAAAAGAGAAGAAATTTTGTTGCAAATCTTCAACTCTTGAGACCACGTCGAGTCCTTAGCTCCTTGATCTTCTCGTCCTCTGTTGAATCAAAAGAGAAGATATTTTGCCGCTTTTTTTTTAGAAAATCTTCTGAAAATATTCTCTAATCTTCGGTTGTAAAAGATCTTCCTTGAAATCATTCTGTTTGAGCAAATCTTCCTGGAAAATCTTCCTTGCATTTGAATCCTTGTTTCGTGCATCGATATATAACTCCAAGGCCTTTGAGATCGTCCCTTTGTAAACGCTATCTTCCTTGTCCTTAAGTTATACTTCAAGACCCTTGAATCCCATATCAAGGCCCTTGATATTCGATAAGACCTGCACTGAATTCAAACCAACCAAGTATCTAGAGAATATAATCAATACATTGTTAGTATATCCAACTACTACATTTGTGTTAAGTCATCCATCATCAACACCTGTAAAACATTATAAACAAGGTGAAGTTTTCAGCCACAAATCTGGCTACATCTGGCTTCAGCCCTCCCCACCAATATGAACGTCTCACATCATGGTAAATCTTACTTGTACCCAGATGTACTGAGTAAGGTGTACAGTGAGCCTCCTGCAAGATCCTCTGTCTCAACTCTGCATCAGCAGGTACACAGATGCGGTCATGTCGCCTCATCACTCCATCAGCCCCAATGGAGAACTATCATGCCTCTCCACGAGACATCCTCTCTTTGTTACTTATCAAAGTCGGGCATGTCCCCTACTTCTGTTGGATCTCATCCAACAGACCAGGTATAACCTCTAAAGCATACAATTGGGCATCCTCATCACGAAACTAGATGTCCATCTCTAGCCAAGCTAGATCCCTCTGAAGCTGAGGCTATATTGTCAATCTAGCAATCGCCTTCTCTCGAGGCGTCTTCCTGCTCAAGGCGTCAGCTACAACATTCGCCTTCCCAAGATGATACAAAATCTCAAGGTCAAAGTCCTTGATCAACTCAAGCCATCGGCGCTCGCGGTTATTCAACTCCCGCTGCATAAAAATATACTTCAGACTCTTATGGTATGTGAAGATCTGACATGTGGCACCATACAAGTAATGTCTCCAGATCTTCAAAGCATGAACTACCGCTACAAACTCCAGATCATGAGTCGGGTAGTTCTCCTCATACGTCTTCAGCTATCTAGATGCATAAGCAATCACTCTGCCTCTCTGTATTAACACACATCCCAAGCCTAGCTTGGATGCATCACTGTAGAGCACAAAATCATCAGAACCCTTTAGTTGTGCCAAGACCGGAGCAGAAGTCAAACGCCTCTTCAACTCCTCAAAGCTCTAGGCACACTAGTCGGTTTACACAAACGTGGTGGTCTTCCTCTGAAAACTCGTCAGTGGACGGGCAATCACAGAAAATCCCTCCACAAAGCGTTTGTAATAACCGGCTAGGCCAAGAAAGCTACGTACTTCCTTGACGTTCGTCGGTGTCGTCCATGCAACAACATACTCAATCTTCACCGGGTAAACCATAATCCCGTCGGCTGAGATGATGTGTCCAAGGAAAGCAACCTCAGACATCCAGACCTCGCACTTAGAGAGCTTGGCATACAGCTCTCAATCCCTCATAATCTACAAAACCGTCCTCAAATGACCGGCATGCTTCTCTCTGCTACGAAAGTATACCAAAATGTCATCAATGAAGACCACCACAAACTGGTCAAGGAAGTCGATGAAGATACTGGTCATCAACTCCATGAAAACTATTGGGGCATTCGTCATCCCGAATGACATCACTACAAACTCGTAGTGTCCATAGTGGGCACGAAATGCCGTCCTGTGTACATCCTGCTCCATCACCCTTATCTGGTGATACCCTGAGCGTAAATCAATCTGGGAGCAGACTGTCGTTCCCTGAAGCTGATCAAGTAGATACCTGTTCTTGATGGTCACCTTGTTCAACTCTCTATAATCATTGCACAGTCTCAACGATCCTTTCTTCTTCCGCACGAAGAGGACAGGTGCACCCCACGGTGAAACACTAGGGCATATGAAGCCCTTCTCAGCCAACTCCTCGAGCTGCTTCTTCAGCTCTAACATCTCGACAAGCGCCATATGATATGGGGCCTTTGAGATGGGTCTCGTACTAGACTCCAACTCGATACCGAAATCCACACTCCTTTGAGGCGGCAAGCTCGACGGCTCAACAAACACGTTTGCAAAATCGCAGACCACGGGTATGCCCTTCACTGCTGGACTCTATCCATCCTTCACGGCATAGCACCAGAAGGCATCACATCCCTGTGCTATCAGTCTAGCTGCTCGTACGACACTGATAACAAAACCCGTCTTCCCAAGATCCCAACCTCGGAAGACCTCAATATGACAAATCTCTGTAGAGACTGTAACAGTCCGTCTACCAACATCCAAGAACGCACAGTGTCTACGCATCCAATCCATACCTAATATGACTTCATCATGCATCAATGGCACGCCTAAGAAGTCAACGAGCAAAAAACGAGTCCCTAAACAAAGGGGACAACTACGTATCTCATGGGTACCTCTGACTTGACTATCATCTGGTAACCCTATAGTAAAGGGTATCCCCTCTATGGTAGCTAAACTCAGACGCTCAACACATGTATCAGAAATAAATGAATGCATAGCACAAGTATCAAACAAACTCTAACAGGTAAACCATGAAGCAAAATGGTACCTGTAGCAGCCGGTGCAGGTGGATCCTTTGCACTCCTCAACTCAAAAGCTCTACCTTGAGCTCCTCTGACGTCAGTGGCACTCCCACCACGACCTCTATCTCTACTCGGCCCGAGAGCAGATCCCTGAGTAGATGGATGATTTGGGACTCTCTACTGTCCCTGTGTCTGCTGTTGAGTTGTCCTATGACCACCTCCTGCTACACTAGCACGGGAAAAATCCAATTGAGATGTAACTCCACCATGCCTACAAAAGGGAGCTCGATGTCTTGGTCTACCACAAGTATAGCAAGTCACAACTAGCCTTGGACATTTTGGCTTCAAATGGCCAGAATCCCCACAGTTGTAATACTATCGTCCCTTGTCTACAGTCAGTGCAGACGAGGGGTAACTCTGACGTCTCTAGTATCGTCTAGAACCAAATGCTCCTCCAACTCCACTAGTCTGCCCAGTGCGCTACCTGTTCTCAGACCGTTCCGTCAGAGAAGCTCTCCTCTGACTGGATCGCTCCCTCTCATAAGTAGAAGCACGGTCTTGATAATCAGCTAGGGTTCACAATGGAACCCCGCCATATAGGAACACGTGCTCTCCCTCAGACGACGGGAGAACAGGTACACAAGTTGGTCCTCAGATGGTGCAGGTGGACCCTGCAAAGCTAACTTCGTCTGGAAGCGGCGGATGGCGTCTGCCATAGGTACATCCTAAAAACCGGCCTCCACAAAATCCTGCAGCTTCTCTCTCCTCAATGAGGTAGGGCAGAACTGCTCTCTAATCATGCTCTTCATGCGATCAAAGCTGGTAGCTCTGGCTCGTACAGTCCTCCACCACTGATGTGCAAGGTCACGGAATAGAGACTGTACTAGCTATATCCGTATGTTTTCAAGACATCTAATAGACTCTAAAGTTGAGTCTACATGTCCTATCCATACCTCGGTCTCTAACCCAATCTGCCCGAGAAGGGTGATACTCCTTGCTGATGGAATGCCTTCAACCAGGTATTTGGTTGTGGCCCTCTGGTATCCTCTGTAGCTCGAACAGTCTCAGCAACACGTGCCAGCACAACTAGCACCCGTGTAGCTCCCTAAGACATCTCGGAAGATCTCTCATGCACTGGTAGATCTGTGGCCCATATGCCAGATCTGACAGCCTCCTCAAAACGCCTAAGGTACTCTCTAAACTCTGGCATCCCATGGAGACACGATCCAAGTCATCCGACTGGACTCGATGTGAATGTTGTGTCCTAGATCCACCACTCCTCGTCTTTGGGACGACACTCTCTACAACCTCCTCATGTATCTCCTCCACCATTTGTTTCACATTCATATATAACATAACATCATTTTAAGCATACAATTCATTCACATAATCAACAAGGCATGCAAGAAATCATAATATCACACCATATGATAATACATTTATTTATTTCCACATGCATGCATAAAACTAAACTCTTGCATACATAATATATGTTAAGGAAGTGTAATTTATATACACTTACTTTACAAGTAAGAACACTAAAACCTTGCAAACCTCCTTTCTCGTATTTGGATATGCTCACAAAGCAATTAAGCTATAGTTAAACCGAAACCTTCAACAACACCCGATTGACGATCCGGAAGATAATTCAGAATCACAACGACGTAGGCTACGCTGATACACCATCAAATTTACCGGAATCTGAGCGACGGAACCGGTCAAGGAAAGGACATGCTCGACTTGGTCTTAACTTTTTCTAAAAGCAGAAACTCGGTACCAGCATGAAGAGGACAAAGAAAGGAAGCCGAAAACTCAAATGGATTCTAAATCGGATTACAAACGAAGAGTAGATTTGAATTTGAAGCTTGAGAGAAATCAGAACTTTTACGAGAAAATGTGAAAGAAAATGAATGAATATCCACTATATATAGAGAAGTCAATAATTATCCTTTAGCATTATCCTTTAGCAAAATCGATAATTATCCTTTAACAAAGTCGATAATTATCCTCTAGCATTACCCTTTGGCAAAGTTGATAATTATCCTCTAGCATTATCCTTTAGCAAAGTCGATAAATATTTTTTTAATGATCCGAATGCGGTTTGATCCCTTTATCCAAACTTCTCGGAATTGGAATAATACATCCGGAATACTGTGTGGATAGATATTTCGCAATTTCCTCGTAAAATGTGTATTCCTAAGCCGTCTTTCTTAGCCGCTAAGAAACGAAATATCGACTCTTTTGGTCATTTTGTTTTTCCATGTTATTTCATATCTAGTACATGTCCTATGTCCTAATCATTTCTCTCAACTTCATTTTTATTAATTGAAGCTCCCAAATGCCCTAAATAACACCGGGGGGTAATATCATCTAGGAGCGGGTTACCTCGAGAGGTATCTCTTGTTAAAACGGTTTAATTCCGTAAAACCCGTTTAATTCCTTAAGACTCCCGATTAGGCCATCTTCGATTTTTAACCGTTACATATAGGCTCGTAAAATTCCAAAAGTTACATTCCGACTTATACATTACAACGAATACATTTTTTGAAAAGTAACTACAAGAAGGATGCGGAGGCGGGCTCCACCTCCGCCTCCTTTATACGCAGGGGTACACTTCGCTTTTGTTAGCCGGATGTCCGCCCCAATGGTAAGCTTGTATATGAATTGTTAGCTAACGGTTTCATACCGTGCTGTAGATGCCTTGTAGGATAGAAGGACTGTTGAGTGATCTGGTGGAGTGATCAATCGAGCGTTTCCGTACATCTAGGATGGCTATGGGCTTTTGGATGTATATATGTATATGTTGGTGCTGTTTTGACACTCGGTTGTGGGGTTTTGTATGTATTTCAGTATATGATCTTTTGGTTTTACCGATGTTAGTTTTATATTTATTTGTGCCCTGTTGTAAGTTCCAGTGAACTTGTTATCAGGCTAGGGTCATGACCCATTGTGAGGTCCAAGCCCATAGAACTCCGACTCCTATGGATTTGGGTGTTATTTTGTTGTTATCAACAAAAGCAACGAGTTGATTCCCACAAGGACTGTAACGGGATGGGGAATGTGCATTGACTACAATTTCACCGGATTTTACAACAAGACAGAAATAAGGAAAAACCGAAATACATTTTTATGCAAATGATATGATCCCCAAAAACAAACAAAAGACAAACTTCAATCGAGTTCTCATCTCCAAAGACTCGAACATCAAAGACATAACAATATACAAGAAAAAATTCCCAAACACGACTCCAACCAAACCCACTCCTAAAATGTACAAAACCGTGGCTGCCCACTTTTCCAGATCTCTCGGCCGCATTCCTAACCTGCAAGGCAATCTACAACAAGTAAATCATCATAAACACACATATATACACCAAATCATACAAATCCGGTTTATTATCTTTTTATTCATAAGTCATATCCTGTTCTAATTCAACTTCTTTTGTGACACGAGAATCTCCCAAAGCTCGCCTAGGTCCCTACTTACCGGCAAAGAATGGCATTGACACATCCGACTGTCTACCCGCACGGGGTAGTCACCGAGAACCCTCCTAGACTCTCGCAAGAGCTAGGCAAATGATGTCACAACCCGTTATCATACACTTGGGCCAAAATAATATAAAGTTTGTGGTCCTATTACTAGTTTAGTTGTTATAACATAAACATAAATCTCGCAAGATCATAAACCATAACCAAGCTAGGATAACAAACTCCGAGTCCTCACGTTCTCACAAGGTCATAACCATCACAACACAAGCTAGGATACTCTAGTACTAGTCTCCACAATCTCAACAATCATATAACCATAATCTCAAGCCTAAGATGCGCACAAGATCAACCAAACACTCAACGCCTTACAATCTTCACAAGATAACAACACCTTAAGCTTTAGAACAATAAAAAATCATCAAAACTCACCTAAGTTTCATGGCCACTACTTGGCATTCTCTCTATGTTATGCTAGATCCAACCTAGCATGATATACTACCACTAAACATTACTAGATTGAGGAAGAAGGTACTCACACGAGGTCAAAGGCGAAGTACGATCTATGGATGTCGAATTGATTTGTTGGGCCTTTATCGGGGCGCTTCCGAACCTAACACCAAAAATAAAACAAATTTAGCTTATACATTAAATTTGATCGTAATAATATATATATATATATATATATATATATATATATATATATATATATATATAAAATTCTAAGGTAAAACTCGTTTTCAAAAGCAAACATTAAAATCCCGTAATTAAATCTTTGAGTCATAACCCGAAATTAATCCAACAAGGGCATGCATAATATATATGGTATATATAAATAAGAATATATGTCGAAGAAAAGCCCAAGTTTACAAACTGTAAATATATTTTCCAGGCACAATATACAAATCTAGAAACTTGGGCCATTTTTAGAAAATAAAACTTTGGGCCAAATCATTAATTTACTCACAAGGGCAAATCTGCACATTTACAAAACATAGAGCCAAAACTGCAAATATATAAATTAGTTGCGCATAACTGTTTATCTCCAAAAACGTGGTTAAAATCTGCAAATACAAACAGGGTCACAATTTGTAATATCACCAAAACTAAGGGGGCCCGAGATAAATAACCCTAAAAGGGTATCTTCAACTTTACAGCAAAGCACAGGCGGAGAGGTGGGGAAGGTGAGGGCGGAGGCAGGGCGAGGGCAGATCTCCTGGTGGCAGGCGAGGTAAGACAAACGTGACGTCGGTTCTTCCCGCTGGTTGACGGCCCCGACGGGCTTCCTCAGATGGGGCAGCGGAGGTGGCGGGATATCAAGCAAAGCGGAGAGGCAAGGGAGGCTCAGGCTCCTACAGTTTTGATAGAGAGGCGGTAGGGAGGGGTGGTGGTTTCCTGTGGCGAGGGAGCTCCCTTGGGCTTCGACAGTGGCAGGGGAGGAGGGGTGAAGCCCCATTCCGGTGGTTGCAACAGTGCTTCCTGACGAAGCGCTTCTCTCTGGCGACTATGGCTGCAACTCCTCTGTTTTCTCAAGGGAATAAATATGGTGTAGGACAGAGGAGGACTCAGATAGTTGTTTTCGACGTCTAGCTCGAGCGGATGCTAAGGGAGGCTAAGCGGGATAGAGATGAGAGAAAGTAGTTGAGGAGGTTAGCCTACAAGGGTTGGTGGGATTGAGCTGAGCAGGAGCATGAGGGAGATCGATGGTTCAACAGGAACGTGAAGTGGAGGGAGTGAGTAAGGAGATGACTGAGCAATCCATGGGTTGTAGAGGTAGGAGCTGCAAGGCCCAACGGTTGAGAGGTCAATCTAGGTAGATGGGCAGCATAAGTATATATAGGTGGGAGATGGTAGAAGATTGGTCATCTAATGATGCTTGGAATAGAAGGGTAATGGCATAGGAGAGAGATGCATGAAGAAATAAATAAAAGTATAAACAAATAAATAAAGAAAATAAAAAAATAAAATAACTCGATCAAACGCGTTCGGAACAAGATTTCCGAATCGGAAAATTTTCCCGACTTTTTCCGAAAATAATATATACGGAAAATATATGTGATCGAATATATAAACAAACTCGCAAATATACATTGAAATACAAAAACCATCTCGCAAATTGTTTTACGAGATCATAAAATTGAAATACTCTTAGAATTTAATTTACGACGTAAAAATATTCGAAAAAAATATTTAAGCTATTAAAATATCGATAAAAGCCGAAAAAATAAATATCGCAAACGCGCCTAAAAATTTGGGGAGTTACATCTATTAGATCTTGATTTGGGTAGCTTGTGTAGATCGTGCGAATAGGGAAGAAGGATGATGCCTTCCGGTTTTGAGTGCATGTCAGTTTTGAGACCGAGAGGAAAAACGTATGTTTAAGTTTCGAGATGAAACTAGTTTTTAGGGGGATCTGATGTAACACCCAGAGTTTTAGTTCTAGTAGGAGAGCGGTGTGATAATCTTTAGTGGTAGCCGCCGCCCTTGAGGCCTAGGTGGACCACGGGCGCGACTCAGTCGTTCTGTAGGCACAGTAACCTGAGTGAACGGGATTTGTATTCCGTCTTCATTCCGACCCTTCGTTAGTGACTGTTGACCCTTTATTTGTGGAATCCAACCCCTCATCGATTTCACTTGCTTACTCGCCTCAACCGAGTCTCTCTCTCCTCCCTTTCCCTTTCACGTATCTCTCATTCCCCTCTTCCTTCATTTCTCCCTTCATCTATCTTCTCCTTGAGACATCTCTTGATGATTCCTTCCCCATGTGTGAACTGTACATCTTTATGGTAAGTGGCGGATTGTAGATCCGGATTGTAGGGTAAATTCTTCCTCTTCTCCTTCTCTTCTTCTTCATTCATCCTTCTTCCATCTTTGAGCCCTAAGGTGGTGGAAGCCATGGATTCTAAAGTTTTCCCTCCTTGTGCTTGCATGTGTATGGATTGAGTCTGGACAATGATTAATGATGATGATTGAGTGATGGATATCAATTGTAGAACAAACAAGCTAGGAGACCCTCTGTACATCAAGGAACCATCGAGAGACTCATTCGGGATCGCCGTATGGAGTTCGACTGCACCCGCGGCATGATAGAGCCGTGCGTGCGGCCTCAGCACCAGAGCCGCAGGGGCGGCTGTCCTGAGCCACAGGGGCGGCCACCTGGGCCGCAGGGACATACACTTGGGCCGCATGTGCGGATCTGGCGCACCTTGAGCCGCCGGTGCGGCCTTCCTCACTCTCCGCGGTCGCGCCTCCTTGCTCAACGATCGTACCTTTGCTCATCTGAGTACCACATTGAAAGCATGTATTATAGT
Source organism: Fagopyrum homotropicum (assembly GCA_033239125.1). Lineage (NCBI taxonomy): Eukaryota > Viridiplantae > Streptophyta > Magnoliopsida > Caryophyllales > Polygonaceae > Fagopyrum > Fagopyrum homotropicum. The sequence goes on along the minus strand of BSWB01000008.1, from coordinate 27,127,185 downwards.
CTATGTTTCAGGATCGGTTTAGACGTTTTATCTTCATAAATCTGCATGTATAAATGTATATTATGCGGTTATATCGTTGTTTTATCCACCTTTGCGGGAATCGAGGTCTACACCTAGTTTCTTTGTAAATGTAGGTAAAATGGCACGTTTTGGACTAAAAAGGAGCTAAGGAAGCTAAGGAGACATTGGAGCTACAATCAGGGATACTCAGGAAGCATTGAAATTGATTAGAGATTTGATTGTGGACCAGATTAGAGATGATTTACTCTCAGTTGAGACTCACCTCGGTCAGCTACAGTACCACCTCGACCGAGGTGATCTTGAGGAGTGCCCCGACCGAGGCGGGCACCCTATCGCCGGCGAGATCCATATTTTTGGCTGAGATCTTTTAATTTTAGAAAGATGATATCTTATATTTTTGGGCTGGATTTCTGGAAGGAAGATATTGTTTTTGGGAGATCTATTTTACAGATATGAATATATTTTATAGGAAATTATCTTTTAAGATATTATTATCTTTGGAGGATAATTCTCCTATATAATGGGTTGGATTTTACACAATTCACCCATCTTCGGATCAAGGATTTTCTGGAGGATTTCTGAAGAGTTTGAAGGTTGAAGTTGAAGGAAGGAATCATTGTTGGAAGTTAGCTTTTGAAGGAGTTTGCAAGATTCTCTTAGGCTACTTTTGGTTTGTTGTCTTGTTGATTTGTGACTTTTGAAACGCTGATTTGTCACTTGTTTGATTCACTATTTGAGGCCTTTTTATTAAAGTCTTCTTGTTCGATTATTGATTCCTTTCTCCTTAAATTTATTATTGTTAACATGATGATTGTTGGCTAAGTTTCTTATGCGATTCTAGGGTGATTGGCTGAAAGTTGTGGGAAAGACGATGATAGAATAATCTTAATCGCAGCAAGACCCTGAAAGCTTGATCCTTTACCTTAACCGACGAACACCTCGCTCAGTCGATGAACATCTCGGCCGGGGTGGAATTTGCCTGAACGAGGTGAACGTTTTCCTGATCCAAATTTGAGTTAAGATCCAGTTTGCCAAACCCTATCCGTGTTATACCTTTCCTAGTTCAATGCAAGCTGTTCGCTCCAAACGGTGTGTGCAAACTTTAAATTTATAACCCTAGATGCAAGCTTAAAACAAGGATGTGAACCCACAGTGTACGGGTCAATCGTAGTAAAAAGCAAGAAATTCCAAGGGTCGATCACAGGGACTTAGTGAAACAAAGCAGGTATAGGTTTGTTAATTCAACTACTAACCACAAAAGTGATCAAAGCAATCGAAGATGATAAAAAGTCAATTAAGAAAATATACAATTATAGGGATTAAAGCATCTAGTTGTGGTTCCAACTCAAGATCTAAAGATAAGTGGACAAAGTTGAGATTTTTGCATAGGGAAGGTGTTTCTAAGTTGGAATAGATCATTGGGTAAGTCTCACTACTCACTAATCCCAAACCATAACTCCTATTACCGGGTAAGTCTCAAGGAATTAAGATAAAGAACTATAACTTCAAACCAACACACCACCTAAGGGAATAGAATCAACCTTTACCGGGTAAGTCTCAAGCTAACTCACAAAGATGGAATGAAGGCACACTCAAACCCCAATAAAGGATAAACCTTTATTACCTACACTTATGATCTTAGGTAAACAAACAGAGGAATTACCGGGTAAGTCTCATCCTAGGCTTGCATTGAACCAGGAAAGGTGTAATAAGAATAGGATTTGGCAAACTCTAACACTTAACTCTCAGTTTCGGATCAGAAAGGTCACCTCGGTCAGACAAATTCCACCCCGGCCGAGATGTTCATCGACTGAGCGAGATGCTCTAGGGTTAAGGTTAAAAACTCGAGCTTTCAGGGTCCTAATGGATTTAAGATTATTCTATCATTGTTTTTCCCACAACCTTCAGCCAATCACCCTAGAATCACACAAGGAAATTAGCCACTCATCATCATGAAAGTAATAATCAAGTATATGGGAAGAAAGTGAATAATTGAACAAGAAGAACTTAATGAAAAGAATTCAATAACTGAATCAATTATCAAACAAACAAGCGTTCCTTGGATCACAATCCAACTAGACAATCAACAAAAAGGGAATCTAAGAGAATCTTACAAAACCCTTCGCAAAAGCTATAAAAGCTATCAACTTCCTTCATTCAGTCTTCCTTCAACCTTCAAAAAGGTTCTTCAAATCTCCCAACTGGAGTGTATGCGGCTGTTCCGGTGATGCGCCGGTGTCGATTTGTGGAAAATCCAACCCTTTTTATAGGAAAATTACCTCCCAAAGATAAGATATCTTAAAAAGATATTTTCCTAATAAAATATATCTATCTCTCATAAATAAATATCTTCCTAAGATAATTTTATAGGAAATATCTTAAAAGATAATTTCCTAATAAAATATCTCTTATCTCCTAAAATAAATCTCCTTAAGATAATTTTATAGGAAATATCTTAAAAGATAATTTCCTAATAAAAATATATCTTATTTCTAAAATAGATCTCCGAAATATATGATCTTCCTTCCAGAAATCCAGCCCAAAAATATAAGATCTCTCCTTCCAAAAATAAAAGATCTTAGCCAAATAAAATATATCTCGCCGCGTCAGGATATTCGCCTCGGTCGAGACGCTCCCTTAGATCACCTCGGTCGAGGTGACACTGTAGTTGACCGAGGTAAATCTCAGCTGAAGGTGAATCTCTCAAATCTGGTCCAAAGTAAATCTCTAATCCATTTCCATGCTTCCTGGATTCTTCCTTAAGCTCCTGAATGTAGCTCCAATGACTCCTTTGCTCCTTTTGCTCCATTTTGATGCAAAACGCGCCATTTTACCTACGATTACAACGAAACTTGGTGTAGACCTCGATTCCCGCAAAGGTAGATGAAACGACAATATAATCACATAATATATATACAAACATACAGATTATTGAAGATAAAACGTCTAAACAAGTCCCAAAATATAGACAATAATTCATGCTATCAAAATACCCCATACTTAGCCCTTGCTTGTCCCCAAGCAAGTTCCGAATATAAAATACAAGATAGAATGGATTATAAGCCATGAAGATCAATGAAAAAGTCTTTTAAAACATTTTAATGGTGTGCTACAATCATAGATCACTCTAAGAGAATACTTCATGGAATTTAAAATCAAAATATGCTTAAAACATTTTATAAATATAAGAAAGTTGTTCATCTTTGCATAAAATCATAGAATGCATAATAAATCATAATTATCAAAATTAATCATGTATAATCCAGTTTAAACCACTAAGTCAATCAACAAGCTCGAGGTCTCAAGGGCTTCCCAAAAGAAAGGTCAAGAAACGTGTAGGGTAGGGATGTATAGAAGGTAATGTGGTGATAGAATCCGGGAAAAGGATATCACTTCACTTTCACTTGACTTTCAACATCATCCACGAATAAGCTTTGCTTATTTCACACTTTTCCTTTTTTTTTACTTTACTTTTTAGGATGCATGGACAGAGGTGCATAGTAACCGAAGCCTGGGAGATTAGCAATCATCAATTTCTTGAGATGCATCAAACCCTTGATGCACATACCATGACCCGTTAGGAATATCGCTCAATTCGACTTTGGCAAGACACAAACACCCGGCTATGTGAATGGTGCCGAGTTACTCATCATCATGATTGACTTCCCCAAACCTATTATTACTTTTTAACACTTTCACTTCCAACCAACTTCTCAACTTTTATTTCACTTGCTTTCACCACTTTGCTTGCTTCCAAATTCCCGGATAGGTAAAGGGAGGAAAATATGTGTATGAGGGGCTAAGCATGATCAAGAAGAAGAAGAGAAAAAAGTGAATTGCCTTGGTCTTTCCAGGAAGAAAGTGAGAGAACTCATCATATGGTGTCAACCTTCAAATTCAACATAATTTGGATAAAAACAAAGTATTAAACATGCCACAAATTTCAAACAAAGCATTTAGCAACTTAAACATATCATAAAACCTTTCAATCATATAAAGATTTCAAAACCAATCTGTAAACAAAATCTTCACTAAGATCATATCTAGATAAGAAGCAAAAAAATCGTTTCGAAAACTTTCTGTTAAACCACCTCGGTCGAGATGTTCCAAGTCAACCGAGGTACTGTACCTCGATTGGTCAGAATCACTTCGATCGAGGTCATAAAATTTTATTTATTTTTTTTTTCAAACCAGTTTTTGACGTTTTTTTCAATCAATTAACCTGTATGCATGCATGTAATCTCAAATAAGCACATAGAGCCAAGTAAAGCATAATAAGATCCACATACCCCATACTTGGGACACATTGTCCCAATGGGTCAAATAAAAGTCTAAAAGCAGAAAACTCACCGGACATAGTTGAGGTGCAGAATAAGAAGATAAGTTCCAAAAATGCGATAATCCTCATCAGATCGGTCAACGTGTTTCTGGGTGGACCGAGGTGTTCGAGCGGATGTCAGACCTAATCGCCTCGGTTGACCAAGAGCATCTCGGTCGAGGTACTGTGATAGCAACCGAGACGTATCTCAGTCAAGCTCCGTCTTCTCAATTTCTCGAACTTCCATCCTTCCAGTGTAGCTCCTAAGTTGTAATCCTTCCTTAGAGAGTACCTGGTTTCTGTCTAGAGGATGCCAAAAACAAAGCAAAGCAAAATATCTAAAAATAAGCTAGAAAAGGTAAAAAAAAAGCAATACCTTGGGTTGCCTCCCAAGAAGTGCTTGGTTTAAGGTCGCTAGCTGGACCTTTCTCTATAGAATTACTCAATGTACCTCGAACACCTTGGAGTCCTCATCACATCCATCATAAAATTCTTCCAAAAAGGTTCCGGTTTCTAATTTCACCGGCAAATGGTAAGATCTCCCACGTACAAGCTTGTACGGTTCGATTCTCACCGGAATCCTTCTAGCTTTTCTGCACTTCAATGGGACATAATCTAGCCTTGCGTCCCATCCTTTCCTGGATCGAGAAAACAGCTTCTCGAGAATCCTAGTAGCTTCCCCATCTCCTGTTTGGGGATAGTACAAGGTCTTTGTCATGTGAATGACCCCATACTTGAACAAATAACACTTTGTTACCTTAGCGGTGAAGCGCTTATTAACTCTACTCCTTATAATCCAAGGAGCATCTTCTTCCAACAATTTTAAGGGAGGTTTCATCTTGATCTTAGGAGGTTCTTTCGGAAGAGACCTCCAACTCTTCGGTGCGTCTCTGAAGAAATCTAGAACTTTAGTAGGAATTTCAAAGGGAGTAAGAGAAGGCACCTTATAAAGTTCTCCAAAGCTTGGGACAAGTTTCATGTTAGGTTGATAATCCACACATGAAATCTCTCTCAACTTAGCTGATCTTTCTTCCACCTTGGCAACAGTCTCAGTAATTTGGCCAAGGTTCTTTGCATCTTCCACTTCCAGTTTAACGGATTCTTCTTCCATCTCGGCCGATCTCTCTTCCACCTCGGCCGATCTCTCTTTCACCTCGGCCGTAGTCTCAACAGTTGGATCTAGATCTTCCACATCTTCCTCTTCCTCAAAAGCTTCAGGAGAAACTTCCGGTTCAATTGGAGGAATGCTTGAAACTTGCAGTACTTCCTTATGCTCGTCTTTCGGCTTAGCATAGGATAGGGTGCTTTCCTTGAGCTCCTCCACCTTCTTCATCAACTTCTCCAATCTTGATTCAAGAGAATTTTCAAGAGGTTGCTCATAAATGTTTTGTTACGCTATGATCGTGTGATGTGCACGCAATAAGTCTTAAATTTATACTCGTTATAATTATCCTAACTCCTAGCGAACCCGCAGTGTACGGGACGTTTGTAGAAAGGTAAGTATTCCGAGGTCGAACACAAAGACTAACGTGAAATCGAGTCAAGCGATGATCAAAGATAGTGTGAATCTAGACTAAGATAAGATGAGGAACAAAGAAAATGGAAAACACAATGTTTTTGTTGGTTTTTGTGGTTATCAAACAAAAATCACAAGTCAAGCAAGATAATAAAACAATTAACAACTCAAGCTAACAAACGAACAAATAACACAAAGCACAAGTATATGATCAAGAGATAAAAATGGATTCTAGAGGTCAAGATTTCCGGTTATGGCGTCGGACTCAAGGTTCTAAGGATTCTAAGGACAAGGTGTGGTGTTTGGGAAAGGGTGTTTCTCTAATGGAAGCAATTACCGGGTAAGTCTCATGCTTCACTAATCCCGCACCAAACTCCTATTACCGGGTAAGTCTCAAGGAGGTAAAGTTGGGAATTCTACACAAACCGGACACTACTTAAGGGGCAAACCTCTCCTTACCGGGTAAGTCTCGGAAAAGGTAAGTCTCAAGCAATAATCCTAGCACACTCAGTCCAATAGCGGCTTGTGAGGCTCACTACTACCTAGAATTCATCATCTTAGGTATCTAAGATCGGAAATCACCGGGTAGGTCTCTTTCCTTACTTAGTTTGCTAGCATTAGGTCACCCTAAGCTATATCATGCTCAACAAACACTAGGATTTCAACAATCTAATATCCTAACATACAGATTCATCAATTAAAGAGCAACAGAAGGAAAAATCGGGTGGATCATAGCAAAAATCGGCCGATTTACTCTGAAGAACAGGTCGATTTTTCTCCTCTGGTTTAGGTTTCGGGCACAAAAATCATCCTAAACTAACATATAAGTCCATTCTATCATCACCCAAGCATTAACCATCAATCCATCACTCCAGAATCACAACAAACTAGCCAACAACATGCATTTCAAGATCTAAAATCATCATACAAGCATACATGGAATCCATAGCAAGAAGATGAAGTAAGGAAATGAAAGCAATGAAACTTAGCTAGATTTGAGCTCAAAACAAGTCTTTCAACACACCAAATGTAGCTCCAAGTCAGATCTTACAACCTTCAACAAGTTTCTTCACAAAAATCACTCAAATCTCACTACGAAATTTAAATCTACACTAATCTCTCTCAAGAACACCCACAAGGGTGTCTTGAAGAGAGCTCCCAATTGGAAGAGTCTTTGAGAAGATGCTAGAGGACGTGGGAGAGGAGGAGGAATCGAGAGATCCCAACAACAGCTTGCAGGCCCACTTATATTCTCCACCAAGAGCAAGGCCGGACAAGAGATCGTGGGACACGTGGCTTAAGCTGTCAAAGGCCCAAAAATCGACCCAGTAGGAAAAATCGGCCGATTTTCCTGGGTCTAGGTCGATTTTCTTCAACAGAAGCATGCTATGATCGTCTAGCCATGAGTTGCTCCATTGCTCGCACCAATAGTGGTCTTTGTGTCCTTTGTTGCTCCAATTATGATCCTTCAAAGCTTCAGATGTGTACCACCATGAGGCTTGACCCTCGAATGCATCGGTTAATGTCCAAAAGATCCCCGAAATACCTACAAAACCGATAAAAGGTCGTGTAGACATCTTTTCTAGAAATATGCATGAAATGAGTGTAGACGTCGTGAACTAGTGCCAAACCGTGCATGAATAACGGGAAAAACTATCTAAATGTATGCCTATACTAACGTCATAAATCACGTTTTCAAAATACCCCATACTTAAGATTTGCTCGTCCCCGAGCAAGACCCAACTATAGACTAAGAGATGACGTGATTTATGCATGCAGAAAAACGACAAAATCTTTTTGGAATTGTGCTTCTAACATTGGATCACCTTCATAGTCATGTTTCATGGCAATGGATAAGCAATCATGCATAAAACGAATGAAAGCATGGAAAGACAATTATACTTAACTAGAAAGCATGCATGAGAGGTGAAAATGAAGAAGTCAAGATGATCATGAGTATGTCCAATCTAGATCACTAAGTCTTACACACATGCATTTAGGTCAATAGGACATAGGAAAGAAAGGGCTAAGAAACGTTGTGATTAGGTGGGAATTTTTAAGTCATGTGATGCTAATCCGGGAAAGGAACTAACTCCACAATTTCGTTTTTGCTCAACTTCCCAACAAGTGTATAATTTTCTCCATCTTTTCTTTGTTTTCTTTTCTTTTTCACTTATTTTTGAGACAATGACATTGGTGTACAAAAGCCGAAACCTTGGTGATTAGCCGTCCTCGGGCTTTTTTTATTTTTCGAGGTGCATCCACACCGGGCACACATACCAAAGCTCGTTAGGACTATCGGTTTATTTGACTTTGGCAAGGCACCAACACCCGATTATGTGAAGTGTGCCGAGTTACTTGTCATTTAAACCAACGTCCCCAAACCTATATTTTTTTTCTTTTTTTCTACACTTTTCACAACAAATTCAGCACTTCATTCACATCATTCATTCATCAACAACTTCACCCCACACTTGCTTTTCACACACATCAACACACTAGCATGCTCCTATTCCCTGATGGGTCAAAAGAGGTAAAATTTTTCATCAATTGAGGTGCTCAAACAACATGATCAAGATGAGAAGTAGAGAAAGATGAATTGCCTTAATCACTCCTAAATGATGTGCAAGAACTAGCATGTAGTTTCGACTATCAATCCTCAATCCAATCAAGGCAATCATTCATGATCACAATTCACACATGGGATTCAAGATAAGTACTTCAAGTCCACATATGCATACATCAATTCAACACATAAGGCCATCCATAGCCAATTCACAAGACAATTTCATCATAAGGGTCATTCCCAAGCTTTAGAAGCACTAAAATTTTTTAAATTTTTCGAAATATCTATGTACAATGCAAGACATAATGAAACATGTGACAATATTAAACTATCCTAGATGCTAATCATGCAAGTGATCATGAAAACCCCACCCCATACTTAGAAACACATTGTCCCCAATGTGGAAACTAAATCAAGAAGTGAAAGAGAGTCCTCACAATGTAAAATTGGTGATGCTTTGGTATTTCGGTTCACATCGAATGATGGTGGATGATCGATCAAGGATGGTAGAGAGCTCTTGATGTTCATTATGGTGTCGGAACCCGCGCTTGGCACCGCAAGCCGTCCAAGTTCCACGTCCGCTCCACCCATTCTTGATTGGAGATCATCACTTTCCTTTATAGAGGGAAAAATCGGACCAACTGCCCAGAAAATCGGCCGATTTCTTTTTGAAGAACAGTCCGATTTTCTGGGTGTTTCCTTCCTCGTCCATGTGCTCGGATCTTGTACCTTCAGCAGTTCCATGAGGTTTTCACATGACTTCCAACATCTCATCACACATGACAACAACAAGATCTAGCACCCAAAAACACAAAAGAAAAACAAAGCACACCAAAAACAAAAGCAAAAACGAAGACGAAAGAGAAAAGGGAAAGAGTTGTTACCCTTGGGTTGCCTCCCAAGAAGCGCTTCTTTTAGGTCATTAGCTTGACCAAACTCGGAGGATGTGTCAATCCACCTCGAATACCATGGTTTGCTTGAGGAGTCCAAGCAACCATCCGGCATCCATGATGACAAGCAAGGGCCACTTGATGCCTAAATAAGCTTTAAGTTCTCTCTTCACCGGTGAGTAGTAGACTCCTTCATCACCGCTCCCTTGATGATAGTATGGAGTTGCAGCCATAGGTGCCACCCCATACTTAGACAATTGGTACTCCGCGGTCACACTGGTGAGATGCTTGCCATCCTCATCCTCTATGATCCAAAGAAGGCCGGTTCTTGGAAAGAATTCTTCATTGAGGTGCTTCATAACCATCATGGATCCATCATGCTTGCCTCCATCATTCAACATGGGAGACTCCTTAGGAAAGGGACTCCAATCTTCGTGTGTACTCCAGGCAAGAAAGAAAGGATTGGAAGGAGTTGAAGTTAGCTTAGGGCTCTCCCTCATGAGCTCTTCAAGTGTGGTTCCGGGGTTGATGGCAAGGATGTCCGGGGGTGAGAATGCTTCATTGCACTCCTCCAAAGGTGAAGGAGGTGGAGGTAAGCCTTGAAAGATGGTAGGATCTCCTAGCATAAGAGCATGCCTAATCTCCTCAATCTCCCTCCACATTTGTTCTTCTCTCTCGACATTCAATCTTCTTGTATCCTCCAGGACCAAATCCCTTAGCCACAATTGCTCCCGAGCTTCATTCAACTCTTCCTCAAGGTCTCTATTGGTTATGGTTGAATCGGGTAATTCTTGGATCTCCTGATGGTGAACCTCCTCTTGTTGAAATACTTCCGCTTCAAGCACCACGTGTGCACTCGAAATGGAAGAAAGGTTGCTTTCTAGATTATCCATCTTCCTCAACATTTCTTCTAACATTGACTCCAATCGATCATTGTGAGGTTGATGGTGAGGTTCCACATAAGGCAATGTAGTCATGTGAGCTTGATCATGGGACTCATGATAGGCATTAAACTCCTCCCAATACTCAAACTCATCATGGAGAGGTCCTAGATCTTGGCTTTCTATCCACTCCTCATACTCCATGTTGTCAAGGTCGTCTTGGAAGTACAATCCGTCCATGGCAAACATGAAAAGGCAAAGACAAAAACAACACAAGATCAATAGTAACAAGAAAGATAAACACTAAAAACGATCAAAAGCAAATGACTCAATCTTGACCTAGTCCCCGGCAACGGCGCTAAAAACTTGTTACGCTAAGATCGTGTGATGTGCACGCAATAAGTCTTAAATTTATACTCGTTATAATTATCCTAACTCCTAGCGAACCCGCAGTGTACGGGACGTTTGTAGAAAGGTAAGTATTCCGAGGTCGAACACAAAGACTAAGGTGAAATCGAGTCAAGCGATGATCAAAGATAGTGTGAATCTAGACTAAGATAAGATGAGGAACAAAGAAAATGGAAAACACAATGTTTTTGTTGGTTTTTGTGGTGATCAAACAAAGATCACAAGTCAAGCAAGATAATAAAACAATTAACAACTCAAGCTAACAAACGAACAAATAACACAAAGCACAAGTATATGATCAAGAGAGAAAAATGGATTCTAGAGGTCAAGATTTCCGGTTATGGCGTCGGACTCAAGGTTCTAAGGATTCTAAGGACAAGGTGTGGTGTTTAGGAAAGGGTGTTTCTCTAATGGAAGCAATTACCGGGTAAGTCTCATGCTTCACTAATCCCGCACCAAACTCCTATTACCGGGTAAGTCTCAAGGAGGTAAAGTTGGGAATTCTACACAAACCGGACACTACTTAAGGGGCAAACCTCTCCTTACCGGGTAAGTCTCGGAAAAGGTAAGTCTCAAGCAATAATCCTAGCACACTCAGTCCAATAGCGGCTTGTGAGGCTCATTACTACCTAGAATTCATCATCTTAGGTATCTAAGATCGGAAATCACCGGGTAGGTCTCTTTCCTTACTTAGTTTGCTAGAATTAGGTCACCCTAAGCTATATCATGCTCAACAAACACTAGGATTTCAACAATCTAACATCCTAACATACAGATTCATCAATTAAAGAGCAACAGAAGGAAAAATCGGGTGGATCATAGCAAAAATCGGCCGATTTACTCTGAAGAACAGGCCGATTTTTCTCCTCTGGTTTAGGTTTCGGGCACAAAAATCATCCTAAACTAACATATAAGTCCATTCTATCATCACCCAAGCATTAACCATCAATCCATCACTCCAGAATCACAACAAACTAGCCAACAACATGCATTTCAAGATCTAAAATCATCATACAAGCATACATGGAATCCATAGCAAGAAGATGAAGTAAGGAAATGAAAGCAATGAAACTTAGCTGGATTTGAGCTCAAAACAAGTCTTTCAACACACCAAATATAGCTCCAAGTCAGATCTTACAACCTTCAACAAGTTTCTTCACAAAAATCACTCAAATCTCACTACGAAATTTAAATCTACACTAATCTCTCTCAAGAACACCCACAATGGTGTCTTGAAGAGAGCTCCCAATTGGAAGAGTCTTTGAGAAGATGCTAGAGGACGTGGGAGAGGAGGAGGAATCGAGAGATCCCAGCAACAGCTTGCAGGCCCACTTATATTCTCCACCAAGAGCAAGGCCGGACAAGAGATCGTGGGACACGTGGCTTAAGCTGTCAAAGGCCCAAAAATCGACCCAGTAGGAAAAATCGGCCGATTTTCCTGGGTCTAGGTCGATTTTCTTCAACAAAAGCATGCTATGATCGTCCAGCCATGAGTTGCTCCATTGCTCGCACCAATAGTGGTCTTTGTGTCCTTTGTTGCTCCAATTATGATCCTTCAAAGCTTCGGATGTGTACCACCATGAGGCTTGACCCTCGAATGCATCGGTTAATGTCCAAAAGATCCCCGAAATACCTACAAAACCGATAAAAGGTCGTGTAGACGTCTTTTCTAGAAATATGCATGAAATGAGTGTAGACGTCGTGAACTAGTGCCAAACCGTGCATGAATAACGGGAAAAACTATCTAAATGTATGCCTATACTAACGTCATAAATCACGTTTTCAAAATACCCCATACTTAAGATTTGCTCGTCCCCGAGCAAGACCCAACTATAGGCTAAGAGATGACGTGACTTATGCATGCAGAAAAACGACAAAATCTTTTTGGAATTGTGCTTCTAACATTGGATCACCTTCATAGTCATGTTTCATGACAATGGATAAGCAATCATTCATAAAACGAATGAAAGCATGGAAAGACAATTATACTTAGCTAGAAAGCATGCATGAGAGGTGAAAATGAAGAAGTCAAGATGATCATGAGTATGTCCAATCTAGATCACTAAGTCTTACACACATGCATTTAGGTCAATAGGACTTAGGAAAGAAAGGGCTAAGAAACGTTGTGATTAGGTGGGAATTTTTAAGTCATGTGATGCTAATCCGGGAAAGGAACTAACTCCACAATTTCGTTTTTGCTCAACTTCCCAACAAGTGTATAATTTTCTCCATCTTTTCTTTGTTTTCTTTTCTTTTTCACTTATTTTTGAGACAATGACATTGGTGTACAAAAGCCGAAACCTTGGTGATTAGCCGTCCTCGGGCTTTTTTTATTTTTCGAGGTGCATCCACACCGGGCACACATACCAAAGCTCGTTAGGACTATCGGTTTATTTGACTTTGGCAAGGAACCAACGCTGGATTATGTGAAGTGTGCCGAGTTACTTGTCATTTAAACCAACGTCCCCAAACCTATATTTTTTTTCTTTTTTTCTTCACTTTTCACAACAAATTCAGCACTTCATTCACATCATTCATTCATCAACAACTTCACCCCACACTTGCTTTTCACACACATCAACACACTAGCATGCTCCTATTCCCGGATGGGTCAAAAGAGGTAAAATTTTTCATCAATTGAGGTGCTCAAACAACATGATCAAGATGAGAAGTAGAGAAAGATGAATTGCCTTAATCACTCCTAAATGATGTGCAAGAACTAGCATGTAATTTCGACTATCAATCCTCAATCCAATCATGGCAATCATTCATGATCACAATTCACACATGGGATTCAAGATAAGTACTTCAAGTCCACATATGCATACATCAATTCAACACATAAGGCCATCCATAGCCAATTCACAAGACAATTTCATCATAAGGGTCATTCCCAAGCTTTAGAAGCACTAAAAATTTTTAAATTTTTCGAAATATGTATGTACAATGCAAGACATAATGAAACATGTGACAATATTAAACTATCCTAGATGCTAATCATGCAAGTGATCATGAAAACCCCATGTGTGAATTGGATTTCGAAATATGACAATATTCACAAGACAATTTCGAAATATGTATGAAGGATAAGATGAGGAACAAAGAAAATGGAAATATGTATGAATGATAAGATGAGGAACAAAGCACAAGTATATGATCAAGAGAGAAAAATGGATTTTAGAGGTCAAGATTTCCGGTTATGGCGTCGGACTCAAGGTTCTAAGGATTCTAAGGACAAGGTGTGGTATTTGGGAAAGGGTGTTTCTCTAATGGAAGCAATTACCGGGTAAATCTCATGCTTCACTAATCCCGCACCAAACTCCTATTACCGGGTAAGTCTCAAGGAGGTAAAGTTGGGAATTCTACACAAACCGGACACTACTTAAGGGGCAAACCTCTCCTTACCGGGTAAGTCTCGGAAAAGGTAAGTCTCAAGCAATAATCCTAGCACACTCAGTCCAATAGCGGCTTGTGAGGCTCACTACTACCTAGAATTCATCATCTTAGGTATCTAAGATCGGAAATCACCGGGTAGGTCTCTTTCCTTACTTAGTTTGCTAGCATTAGGTCACCCTAAGCTATATCATGCTCAACAAACACTAGGATTTCAACAATCTAACATCCTAACATACAGATTCATCAATTAAAGAGCAACAAAAGGAAAAATCGGGTGGATCATAGCAAAAATCGGCCGATTTACTCTGAAGAACAGGTCGATTTTTCTCCTCTGGTTTAGGTTTCGGGCACAAAAATCATCCTAAACTAACATATAAGTCCATTCTATCATCACCCAAGCATTAACCATCAATCCATCACTCCAGAATCACAACAAACTAGCCAACAACATGCATTTCAAGATCTAAAATCATCATACAAGTATACATGGAATCCATAGCAAGAAGATGAAGTAAGGAAATGAAAGCAATGAAACTTAGCTGGATTTGAGCTCAAAACAAGTCTTTCAACACACCAAATGTAGCTCCAAGTCAGATCTTACAACCTTCAACAAGTTTCTTCACAAAAATCACTCAAATCTCACTACGAAATTGAAATCTACACTAATCTCTCTCAAGAACACCCACAAGGGTGTCTTGAAGAGAGCTCCCAATTGGAAGAGTCTTTGAGAAGATGCTAGAGGATGTGGGAGAGGAGGAGGAATCGAGAGATCCCAGGAACAGCTTGCAGGCCCACTTATATTCTCCACCAAGAGCAAGGCCGGACAAGAGATCGTGGGACACGTGGCTTAAGCTGTCAAAGGCCCAAAAATCGACCCAGTAGGAAAAATCGGCCGATTTTCCTGGGTCTAGGTCGATTTTCTTCAACAGAAGCATGCTATGATCGTCTAGCCATGAGTTGCTCCATTGCTCGCACCAATAGTTGTCTTTGTGTCCTTTGTTGCTCCAATTATGATCCTTCAAAGCTTCGGATGTGTACCACCATGAGGCTTGACCCTCGAATGCATCGGTTAATGTCCAAAAGATCCCCGAAATACCTACAAAACCGATAAAAGGTCATGTAGACGTCTTTTCTAGAAATATGCATGAAATGAGTGTAGACGTCGTGAACTAGTGTCAAACCGTGCATGAATAACGGGAAAAACTATCTAAATGTATGCCTATACTAACGTCATAAATCACGTTATCATGTTTCTAGGGACATTCATCTCATCTCATATCGCAAGCTCCTTCTCAATGGCCTTTTCTCTTTCCCTTTCATTGTTAAACCAATAAAAGGAGTATTTTTCTTCCAAGTATTCATAATGGTCCGCCCTAGCACTTTGTCTTGCTATCCAGGCTGGATCAAATGTAGTCATCGGATATCCTGAAAAGTACAAAACTCATAGAACAAATGGTTAATAGCAACAAGGGCAATAGCCCCGAAAGACAACCGCAACCGGCTCGGTCTGGACCAAGTCCCCGACAACGGCGCCAAAAACTTGTTCGCTCCAAACGGTGTGTGCAAGCTTTAAATTTATAACCCTTGATGTAAGCTTAAAACAAGGATGCGAACTCGCAGTGTATGGGTCAATCGTAGTAATAGCAAGGAATTTTAGGGGTCGATCACAGGGACTTAGTGAAACAAAGTCGGAAAAGGTAAGCTATGTAATTACTAACCACAAAAGCGATTAAAACAATCAAGGATAATAAAAGTCAATTAAGGAAATATGCAATTCTAGGGATTAAAGCATCTAGTTGTAGTTCTAACTCAAGATCTAAAGATAAGCGGACAAAGCTGAGATTTTGCAAAGGGAAGGCGTTACTAAAGTGGAATAGATCACCGGGTAAGTCTCACTACTCACTAATCCCAAACCATAACTCCTATTACTGGGTAAGTCTCAAGGAATTAAGGAAAAGAACTATAACCTCAAACTAACACACCAACTAAGGGAATAGAATCAACCTTTACCGGTAAGTCTCAGACTAACTCACAAAGATGGGATGAAAGCACACTCAAACCCCAATAAAGGATAAACCTTTATTACCTACACTTATGATCTTTGGTAAACAAACAAAGGAATTACCGGGTAAGTCTCATCCTAAGCTTGCATTGAACCAGGAATGGTATAATAAGAATAGGATTTGGGAAACTCTAACACTTAACTCTCAGTTTCGGATCAGATAAGTCACCTCGGTCAGAAGAATTCCACCCCGGCCGAGATGTTCATCGACTGAGCGAGATGCTTAGGGTTAAGGATAAAGACTTGAGCTTTCAGGGTCCTACTGTGATTAAGATTATTCTATCATTGTTTTTCCAACAACCTTCAGCCAATCACCCTAGAATCACACAAGGAAATTAGCCACTCATCATCATGAAAGTAATAATCAAATATATGGGAAGAAAGAGAATAATTGAACAAGAAAACCTTAAGAGAAATGCTTCAATAACTGAATCAATTATCAAATCAACAAGCGTTCCTTGGATTAAAATCCAACAAGACAAACAACAATGAAGGGAATCTAAGAGAATCTTACAAAACCCTTCACAAAAGCTATAAACTTTCTTCCTTCAACCTTCAAAAAGGTTCTTCAAATCTCCCAACTAGGGTGTATGCGGGATCTTCAGCCGTTAGCGGATCTTGTGGTATAGCGTGATATTCGGTGTAAGCAGGATACAGATTTGTGGAAAATCCAACCCTTTTTATAGGAAAATTAATCTCCAAAGATAAGATATCTTAGAAAGATCTCTTCCCATAAAAATAGGTAAAATATATGGGCTAACTTATCTTCTTCCTTCTAGAAATCTAGCCTAAAAAGATAAGATCCTCCTTCCAAAAATAAAAGATCTCAGCCAAGAATAAAATATCCTTGCCACGTCCAAGGTGTTCGCCTCGGTTGAGTCGGCTCCTCCGGATCACCTCGGTCGAGGTGACTCTGTGGTCAACCGAGGTGAATCACAACTAAATGTGAAATCTCTCAAATTTGGTCCAAAGTGAATCTATAATCCAATTCCATGATTCCTGGATTCTTCCTTAAGCTCCTGAATGTAGCTCCAATGACTCCTTAGCTCCTTTTGCTCCATTTTGATGCAAAACGCGTCATTTTACCTACGATTACAACGAAATATGGTGTAGACCAAGGTAGATGAAACGACAATATAATCACATAATATATATACGAATATGCAGATTATTGAAGATAAAACGTTTAAACAAGTCCCAAAATATAGACAATAATTCATGCTATCACAAGCTAAGGATGAGACTTACCCGGTGATTCCTTTGCTTGTTTACCCAAGATCTTAAGCGATAGGTAATAAAGGTTTATCCTTTATTGGGGTTTGATTGTGCCTTCATCCAATTCTTGAGAGTTAGCCTAAGACTTACCCGGTAAAGGTTGATTTTATCCCCTTGGGTGGTGTGTTGGTTTGAGGTTATAATTCTTTCCCTTAGTTCCTTGAGACTTACCCGGTAATAGGAGCTATGGTTTGGGATAGTGAGTAGTGAGACTTACCCGGTGATCTACACCTTAGAAACACCTTCCTTGCAAAAATCTCAACTTTGTACGCTTATCTTTAGAAATCTTGAGTTGGAACCACAACTGGATGATTTAATCTCTAAAATCTGCATTTTCCCTTACTTGATTTATGTCATCTTTGGTTGCTTTGATTACCTTTGGTTAACTGCATCATTTGACTCCTGATTGTGTGTTTGGTTTCGCCATAGTCCCTGTGTTCGACCCCTGGAATTCTTTCTTTTATTACAATTGACCCGTACACTGCGGGTTTGTATATTTGTTCAAGCATACTTCTTGGGTTATAAATTTAAAGCTTGCACACACCTTTTGGAGAGAACAAGTTTTTGGCGCCGTTGCCGGGAACTTAGTTTAGATCAAGCCGGTATTCGGTTGTTTTTCGGGGCTAGTGCCCTTGTTGCTATTAACCTCTTTACTTGAGTGTTTTTCGTAGGATCTTTTCTTAGGTTTATACGAAGAACTCGTGGTGGAAAGGAAATCGTTCCCTGCGATCGCGAACCAGAAAAGACCTACAAAAGGAGGTTAACAGAAGTTAAGATGGCCGATCAAGACAATCGCGATCTTGAGGCCGAATTGAAGGAGGCGTTGGAAGAGCTACTCCTCAATAAGGAAGAACTGCAGCGAGAAAGGGAAGAAACTCGCGCAAGGTCGGAGGCGATTGAAGCAGATATGACTGCTCTAAGGGACCAGTTTCTACCTCGACCGATCCTAGATCCTCGACCGAGGCAAGACCCAATTCCAAATGCCCCGGCCGAGGTACACCTACCACCTCGGGTGCCTATCCGTGATGTTCTTTATGCTGGAGTGCCACAAACCCTGGGACAGAGGATGGACCCTAATCAGCAAATCAGGTGTCCACGAGTCAAACTAGGTGATCCAGTTGAACGATTATGAACTTCGACCGCAAGTTCTAACGTTGTTCCGACAATGTCAATTTGGAGGTTCGGAGAGAGAGTCTCCGCACCAACATTTGCAAAACTATGAGATTCTGATGGAGACTTTGAGTCCATCAAGATTGGAGAATAACAACTACAAGCTAAGGAGTTTCTATTTCTCATTGAAAGACAAGGTGCTTGCTTGGTATCAATCCCTTCCCGGGAAAAATCAACACTTGGGCAGAAATGATGACGGAATTACTTGCTAAGTTCTTTCCTCCCTCTAAAACCTCTTAATTGAGGGGGAGAATCAATGCTTTTATTATGAAAAATAAGGAAAGTTTGTCCAAGTCATGAGAGAGGTTCAAGGATCTTTTGTTGATTGCCCACATCTTGGGATTCCGAAGATCGAGTTACTAGAGATATACTTCAAGGGATTAAATGGAGACGCCAAATTCAATCTCCAATTACTTTCCGCCGGTACATTCATGGATATGCCGATAGATGAAGCTTGTGATTTTGATCGAAAAGCAAGCTTTGCACATGGAAAAGTACTCCCATTAAAGGAGCTGAAAATGGAGCGAAGAGAGTTAACTTCCAAGACACTTCATCAAATGGAGCTCAACTCACCTCACTTAGCAATGAAGTGAAGCAATTGAAGGAGCTTTTACTAACTCAAACGAAGGAGCAAGATTGAGGGTACCAAGGAAGGAACAACTATCAAGGACCGAGGAACAACAACAACAACAACAACAACAACAACAATAGAAACTCCAACAACAACAATAGAAATAACAACAACTGGAGATCTAATCAACAAAATGCCGGTAACCCTCATTCTCATAATACTTTTAACCCCTCCGCTTCTTCCTCTACTCCAATGAAGAGCCAGGAGCCTGGATCAAGTTCGTCCCAGCCAGAAAAGAAAGATGCAGAGTTGGAGGCGATTTTGGTCAAGCTCAACGCTATGAAGACATCCATGAGTTCATTTTCAAAGGCACAAAAAGACTTAGAGCAACAATTCTTTAACAAGGCGAATGAAGCGCCAAGAGATCCAGGGAAGCTCTCAGCAAGGACAAAGAGCAACCCTAAAGGACAAATTATGGCAATAACAACACGTAGTGGATTGAAGACTACAGATCTAGTACCTCGGTCGGTGCCACAACAAACGAAGAACACCTCGGTCCAGGTACAGACGAGGAACACTTCGGTCGAGGTACCAACTGAGGTGGATCCCTAGAAAGCGAAGGAGAAATCTGAAGTTTATGTTCCACCTTCTGCTTATAAACCACCACTTCCATTCCCTCAATCAAGGGAGAGGGCACGTCTAGATAAGCAGTTTGGTAAGTTTCTAGACCTTATGAGTAAGCTACATATTAACATCCCTTTCATTGATACTATTCTAGGGATGCCCGCCTATGGGAAGTTCTTGAAAGAGATTTTATCAAGAAAGAGGAAACTGGAAGATTATGGAGAAGTAAGGATGACATCTAAGTCCTCGGAGCTCATTCAAATAATGAAGGAAAATATGCCACCCAAATTAAGAGATCCCGGTTCATTTTGCATTCCCATTCAAGTTGGGGATGTAACTTATGAAGCTTTGTGTGATCTAGGAGCCAGCGTGAGCATCATTCCGCTAGAGCTATGTGAGAAGATCGGTCTTGGAGAGCCCAAACCGGTGAAGATAAGGTTATACATGGCGGATCGCTCCATTACCCATCCCGTGGGCATTTTAGAAGATGTTCCCGTCAAGGTAGGTAATTTCTATTCACCTATAGACTTTGTTGTACTTGACATACCCGCAGATTATCCCGTTCCTATCATTCTCGGGAGACTATTTCTAGCAACTTCGGGTTGCAATGTCGATTGTAAGAACGCCAAGTTGAAATTCAACATTGGAGGTGATCATGTGGAGTCCGCATTGCTTGCTGCAATGAAAGGAGAGCCGCTGGAGGATTACATCTTCAACATCTATGATGAAGAAGAATCGAGAGAATTGGTGAGCTCTATCCGTATTAAAGATCCTCATGAAAGAGTTCTTAGTTTTAGTTTAATGGAGGAAGGTATAGATGCTTCTTATGATGCAGATATACGGAGCTTAAAGGCACTGGAAGAAGATCCAGGAGCTAAGATTGAGACACTAATCCAGAGGAAGAGAAGGAATTTAGGTTTCGGTTCCAGTTGCATTACCTTGACCGAGGCACTTCCTAGACCAAGCGAGGTGCTCATATTTGAAGAACACCTCGGTCACTCACCTCGGACGCTGATCGAGACATCAAGCGAGATGTTTTCAAATAAGGACAACAAATTTCCTTAACCCTTTTGTGAGACTCATTTACAGTTGGTGGAGCACTGGTTCCACCAAGCTTCTGATATTAAAGAGCCTTGGTATGCTTATATGGTTAATTATCTTGTTTGCCAGGAAATACCGCCCAGATTGACGTACGCTCAAAGGAAGAAATTCTTCAAGGATGTACGCCACTACTACTGGAATGAACCTCTACTATTTAAGTGAGGTCCGGATGGGATGCTTCGACAATGCATTCTAGAGGATGAAGTTTCTAGTGTTATACAGCATTACCACTCGCTTCCTTGTGGAGGACATGCTAGCGCTCACAAAACGTGCGCTAAGGTATTACGTTCTGGTTTCTTTTGGCCTACATTATTTAAAGATGTGCAAATGTTTGTTCGTTCTTGTGATGCATGCCAAAGAGCAGGGAACTTTTCTAAAAGGAACGAGATGCCACTCAATAATATTCAGGAGGTTGAAATTTTTTACGTATGGGGAGTTGATTTCATGGGACCATTCCCATCATCCAGAGGAAACCTCTAAATTCTCCTAGTTGTTGATTACGTCTCTAGATGGGTGGAATTCATTGCTTCTCCCACTAATGTCGCCATGGTAGTCGTGAAGTTCTTCAATCGGACTATTTTTCCGCGCTTTGGGACACCACGTATCATCATACACGATGGAGGGACACATTTCATCAACCGGAAGTTCAAGGCACTACTATCGAAGTATGGGGTCATCCACAAGGTAGCAACCCCTTATCACCCTCAAACTAGTGGACAAGTTGAAATCTCGAATAGAGAGATCGAGGCGATTCTGGAAAAGACCGTCTCCAGGACAAGGAAGGATTGATACATGAAGTTGGACGATGCTCTTTGGGCTTATAGGACCGCATTCAAGACTCCCATTGGTACCACCCCCTTATAATTTGGTATATGGGAAGTCTTGTCATCTACCCGTTGAGCTGGAGCATAAGGCATATTGGGCAATCAAGTGGTTGAATTTTGATATCAAGGAAGCCGGAGATAAGAGACTTTTGGATATTAATGAGCTGGAGGAATTGCGCTTGAACGCTTATGAGAATGCAAAGATCTACAAGGAAAAAACGAAAGATGGCATGAGCAGCATATCATACCTAAGGAGCTCAAAGAAGGAGATCTCGTCCTACTCTTCAACTCCCGCCTCCGTCTTTTTCCAGGTAAGTTGAAATCTAGATGGACAGGACTTTACGTTGTGAAAACTGTATTTCCCCATGGTAAGTTGAGATTTGGGGTGAGACAAGAGGAAATTTTAAGGTCAACGGTCATAGGCTAAAGAAGTACCGACCGGAAGTCCCGGCGAAGGAGATTGCACCTCTACACCTTGTTTGAGGATGATGCATGGTCCAACTAGCGACCTTAAACCAAGCCCTTCTTGGGAGGCAATCCAAGGTATTGCTTTCTTTTCCTTTTTCTAGTTAATAGTTAGATAGTTTGCTTTGTTTTGTTTTTGGCTTCTTCTAGGCAGAAACCAGGTATTCCCTAAGGAAGGATTACAGCTCAGGAGCTACGGTTTGGGATAGTGAGTAGTGAGACTTACCCGGTGATCTATTCCCACCTTAGAAACACCTTCCCTTGCAAAAATCTCAGCTTTGTCCGCTTATCTTCAGAAATCTTGAGTTGGAACCACAACTAGATGCTTTAATCTCTAGAATCCGCATCTTCCCTTACTTGACTTATATCATCTTTGATTGCTTTGATTACTTTTGGTTAATTGCATCATTTGACTACAGATTCTGTGTTTGGTTTCACCATAGTCCCTATGTTCGACCCCTGGAATTATTGCTTTTATTACAATTGACCCGTACACTGCAGGTTCGCATATTTGTTCAAGCATACTTCTTGGGTTATAAATTTAAAGCTTGCACATACCTTTTGGAGCGAACAAGTTTTTGATGTGGATGTACTTATTTGACTTATGTGTATGTTTGTATGACTCTTGATGGATATTTATGATTTTATCTTGCTCTATGTGTTTATCTGCCATTACATGCATACATACAGGTTTTTGTTTGAGAAAAGCGTCAAAAACTGGTTTAAGAAAAAAAAATATTTTTGACCTCGACCGGGATGATTCTGGCCAAACGAGGTTGAACACCTCGGATGACCGAGAACACCTCGACCGAGGTGGTTTAACTGATAGTTTTCGAAACGATTTTTTGTGCTTCTTCTCTGGATATGACCTTAGTGAAGATAAAGTATGCAGATTGACTTTGAAATCTTTATATGTTCGAAAGGTTTTATGATTTGTTTAAGGTTCTAATTGCTTTGTTTTAAAATGCTAGCATGTTTAATTCTTTGTTTTTATCAAAATTATGTCGAATTTGAAGGTTGACACCACATGATGAGTTCTCTCACATTATTCCTGATGGAAAGCAAGTGAAGTAAATTTGAGAAGTTGGCTAGAAGTGAAAGTGTTAGAAAAAATATTAGGTTTGGGGAACTCAATCATGACGATAAGTAACTCGGCACCATTCACATAGCCGGGTGTTTGTGTCTTGCCAAAGTCGGATTGAGCGATATTCCTAACGGGTCATGGTATGTGCATCAAGGGTTTGATGCATCTCAAGAAATTGATGATTGCTGATCTCCTATTCTTCGGTTATTGTGCACCTTTGTCCATGTATCCCAAAACGTGAAGTAAAAAAGTGAAAAATAAGCAAAGCTTATTGGTGGAAGATGTTAAAATTCAAAGGAAAGTGAAGTAAGATCCCATTTCCGGATTCTAGCACCACATTACCTTCTATACATCCCACCTTGACACGTTTCTTGACCTCTTTTGGAACGCTCTTGAGACCTCGAGCTTGTTGATTGACTTGGTGGTTTAAACTAGATTATACATGATTGATTTCGATAAACATGAATTATTATGCATTCTATGATTTTTAAGCAAAGATGAACGCCTTTCTTATATTCATGAAATGTTTTGACCATGTCTTGATTTTATTTGCCATGAAGCATTCTCTTAGGGTGATCTATGAGTGGAGCACACCACAAAAAGGTTTTTTGAAGGATTTTTTATTGATCTTTTTTACTTATAATCCATTCTATCCTTTATCTAATATTTGGAACTTGCTTGTGGACAAGCAAGGGACAAGTATGGGGTATTTTGATAGCATGTATTATAGTCTATGTTTTGGGATCGGTTTAGACGTTTTATCTTCATAAATCTGCATATATAAATGTATATTCTGCGGTTATATCGTTGTTTTATCCACCTTTGCGGGAATCGAGGTCTACACCTAGTTTCTTTGTAAATGTAGGTAAAATGGCACATTTTGGACTAAAAAGGAGCTAATGAAGCTAAGGAGACATTGGAGCTACATTCAGGGATACTCAGGAAGGCTCAAGAAGCATTGAAATGGATTAGAGACTTGATTTTGGACCAGATTAGAGATGATTTACTCTCAGCTGAGACTCACCTCGGTTAGCTACAGTACCACCTCGACCGAGGTGATCTTGAGGAGAGCCCCGACCGAGGCGAGAACCTTGTCGCCGAAGAGATCCATATTTTTGGCTGAAGTCTTTTAATTTTGGAAAGAAGATATCTTATATTTTTGGGCTAGATTTCTGGAAGGAAGATATTATTTTTGGGAGATCTATTTTAGAGATATGAATATATTTTATAGGAAATTATCTTTTAAGATATTATTATCTTTGGAGGATAATTCTCCTATATAAAGGGTTGGATTTTCCACAATTCACCCATCTTCGGATCAAGGATTTTCTAGAGGATTTTCTAAAGAGTTTGAAGGTTGAAGTTGAAGGAAGGAATCATTGTTGGAAGTTAGCTTTTGAAGGAGTTTGTAAGATTCTCTTAGGCTACTTTTGGTTTGTTGTCTTGTTGATTTGTGACTTTTAAAACACTGATATGTCACTTGTTTGACTCAGTTATTGAAGCCTTTTTATTAAAGTCTTCTTGTTCGATTATTGATTCCTTTCTCCTTAAATTGATTATTATTTTCCTGATGATTGTTGGCTAAGTTTCTTACGCGATTCTAGGGTGATTGGCTGAAAGTTGTCGGAAAGACGATGATAGAATGATCTTAATCCCAACAAGACCCTGAAAGCTTGAGCCTTTACCTTAACCGAAGAACACCTCGCTCAGTCGATGAACATCTCGGCCGGGGTGGAATTTGCCTGAACGAGGTGAACGTTTTCCTGATCCAAATTTGAGTTAAGATCCAGTTTGCCAAAACCTATCCGTGTTATACCTTTCCTTGTTCAATGCAAGCTAAGGATGAGACTTACTCGGTGATTCCTGTGCTTGTTTACCCAAGATCATAAGCGATAGGTAATAAAGGTTTATCCTTTATTGGGGTTTGAGTGTGCCTTCATCCAATTCTTGAGAGTTAGCCTGAGACTTACCCGGTAAAGGTTGATTTTATCCCCTTGGGTGTTGTGTTAGTTTGAGATTATAGTTCCTTCCCTTAGTTCCTTGAGACTTACCCGGTAATAGGAGCTACGGTTTGGGATAGTGAGTAGTGAGACTTACCCGGTGATCTATTCCCACCTTAGAAACACCTTCCCTTGAAAAAATCTCAACTTTGTACGCTTATCTTTAGAAATCTTGAGTTGGAACCACAATTGGATGATTTAATCTCTAGAATCCGCATTTTCCCTTACTTGACTTATGTCATCATTGATTGCTTTGATTACTTTTGGTTAACTACATCATTTGACTACCGATTGTGTGTTTGGTTTCACCATAGTCCCTGTGTTCGACCCCTGGAATTCTTTCTTTTATTACAATTGACCCGTACACTGTGGGTTCGCATATTTGTTCAAGCATACTTCTTGGGTTATAAATTTAAAGCTTGCACACACCTTTTGGAGCGAACAATCATCCTTGAGCTTGTGATCCTCTTCTTATCCTTGTAAGGATTAGTGATAGTTGAAGAACTGTTAGGTGAATATAAAGGATAAAGATACTCTAGAAGGAGGGTTGAATAGAGTGTGGTAACTTTTCGCAAAACCAATCTCTAGGCCTTGAAATCAATTTCAAGGGCCTTGATGTCGATCTCAGTTCTTTGTGAAACTTTGATTTCAGGGGATTTGAAACAGGTTTCAAGGGCCTTGACTTTGAACTCCTACAAAACAAATTAGTTTGTCACAATAAACAAGATATAGTGCGGAATGTAAAAGATCGACAAAAGGATGTGTTTACAAAGTTCGGCTCTAAATAGCCTACTCTCCATCCCACGGTATAGCCTTAGGATCTAAGTATCTATTATCAGCTTCAAAGAGTCCTAGATACAAACTAGAAGAAATCCCCTTATTCTCTTACTGTAGCCAATGCTACGATCTAGCTCCAACTCTTCACCTTGATATAATAGCCTAGTTACTTCGTAGAGTAACACACACTCATGTATAACACTCTTTAGATATGTCAATGGAGCTCTCGAGTTTTATCTCTCTCTAGGGGATAAAGATTTTTAGAAAGAGAGAAAGAAAAACTATTTATCGAATGAAGATAACTTTGGATTGCTTGAAGGTTATGGATGTTTTTGTGCAGGCTTGTGTCCTTGTTCTTGAATCGCCATCTTCATTTATACCCTTCTATGGAGAAGTCTTCTAGCCGTTGGAAAAATGACCGTTTGGAGATCACACTTTTTCTCCATGAAGATCGCTCTTTGGTTGAGATGAGATAGACATTGTGGATCTTCATCTCCTGATAACAGGTTTATCTCTCGCTCCTTGATCTTCTCATTTTTGTTGTAACAATCTTCAAAACCAGAGGAGAGAGTCTTCGTGCTTTTCGGTTTAAGGATCTTTATAAGATCTTCTTTGTTGGTCGGTTGAGATCTTCAGTTGATCATATCTTCTCAAATCTCTCATGAAAGATCTTCTTTGTGATTTGAAATCTTTTAGAACTTACGCCCTTGATTTATTCATTCCCTTGGAATTCATTTCAATCCTTTGAACCCCAGTCTTCCAAGATCTTTTGAAGTCTCTTGCAAAACCTGCATTTTAAATATTCCAAACCACCAAACCAAGCAATAATACGATATAATAATTCCTTGGTTAGTGTATCAAACTAATTCATTTGTGTTTAAGTCTTTCATTAGCAAAACCTGTAAAACCTTTATAAATAAGGTGGAGTTTTCAATAGTGTCATGCTAGGTTGGATCTAGCATAACTTAGAGTGAATGCCAAGCAGTGGCTTTGGTCTTAGGCGAGTGTTTGAGAATTGTTGAACGTCCTAAGGCTTGTGATGTTGATGTTATCTTGTGAGGTGTTGTTAGACCTTGAGTTATCTAGTTTGATCTTATGAGAATCTATAGGATGAGAGTTTCCTAGCATATGTTGTGATGGTTGTGATCTTGCAAGATCTAGTGGACTAGGGCCTTGTTGTCCTATTATGTGACTTTGTTTGATCTAGTAAAGGTCATTAGGACTAGAAGTCTAAGGACTTCTATCGTGTGAGAGTGATGTTTATTGTGTGCTTTGTTGACCAAGATTAGATTATCTTCCAACGGGAAACGGAGTATGGTTATATCGGGTTGATCATTTGAGACTAGCAAGTCTCCGGACTTACTTAGCTAGCTTCATTGTATAAGTTTGGCCTATGATGGTGGTGTGTATTTATAATTGTGTTATAACTATTAACTGGATTTAGATGACCTTTATATGTGTTAATTGGCCCAAGTATATGATAATCGGGCGGTGACCACTTGTCCAATTCAAAACGGGGAAACTAGGAAGTGCTCTGCGACCAGTCCAACAAGTGATGCTGATTTGCATCAAGTACAACCCTATTTGATGAAAGGGGACAGAGGCGAGTCTCGTAAGATTCTCGTGCCACTACAAAATTGAATTAGTAAAGTGAAGAACGTAAAGAAAGAATAATAAATCGGGCTTGTGTGCAAGCATGTTGCGTGTTTACATTTCTTATGTGTGTGCGTGTGTGCCTTTACTGCCTTCATAATGCTTAGAATGTTAGCTAACAGTTTTATACCGCCTTGTAGATTTCTTGCAAGTTAGAGACTTTGGAGAGTGATCCAATGGAGTAGACAGTCGGGGTTCCCATACATTATAGGACGTGTTTGGTTTATTATTGTTGTTGTTGTTTTTGATAACGTTGAGGTCATTTTATGAGAACTCGGCTAGAGTCCTTCCTTTGTATCTTTTAAATCATGTTTTAATTTGCATTAACGGCTATTTTGGTTTTTATTATTGTGTCTTGTTGTAAGATCCGGTGAAGTTGTTCTCAGGCTGAGGGTCGGAGCTCATTGTGAGTCCCTAGCTCGTGGCTTCCGGAGTCCCGCAGATTCTGGTTGTTACAAAGATAATCCTGCTTATAATACCACGCTCACCTTTCCGCAGGAATGTACTCTACGCCTGATCAAACAAAGCACCCAAATCAACTACTATCTGTTATGCTAGAAGTCCTCAACTTCTAGTCTCAATGATCTCTTCAAGATCATATAACTACATGCTAGAAGATTACTACTTCTAGTCTCAAAGGTCCGCTCACTGCTATATAACGGTATGCTAGGTCGTTACAAATTCCTAGTCTCAAGATCAAAACAAGATCAAAAACAATATCACACAACTCTAGGTTCTCACCAAGCTTACACCACCACCTAAGGCGTTCAACCACAAATGAACTCATAAACACTAGTTGGCATTCACACTAGTTCATCTAGGGTCCAGTCTAGCATGATCTAAGTCTAGGAACAACAAGGAGCAAAGAGGGGAGTGACTTACCACAAAGACGGTGGCCACTGGAGGTAAGGCGCGACCGCGAATAAAGGAAGGCCCGATCGCATAAAGGAGGAAACAAGGCGACCGTATAAAGGAGGCCGCACCCGCGGCGCCAGTGGCCGCACCCGCGGCTCTGTGGAGGGCACACCCGCAGTGCCCCGAGCCGCACCAGCGGTTTCGGTGAGGAAGGTGCACCTGGATCTAGGTCATGGCCCGGGAGCGGTTGAACTCCAGAAAAGAGGATATGTCGTATCTTCGATGTGCAACAGGATTCCCAGTGCCTCTTGCCTAACTTGCTCAACCCTTGACGTCCACCACTCGATCACAACTCTACTCCACTACCTGGGAAAGATCAACACAAGCAACACAAGAAGGGAACAACCTTGAGTGAGTCTTGCTCCAAGGCTCACACAAGGGGTGAAGGAAGGATAGAACGTGAAGTAGGAAGAAGGTAAAAAGAGGATGGTTGTTAGGGTTAAGAAAGGATCTTAAAAGAAGCAGCAACCCTGGGGAAATCTAGAAATATAAAGAACGGAAAAGGATATAATGGACTACGGTTTACTAAAAGATTGCACACGATCTGCTGTAAAACCGCACCCGCGGCAAGACCGTGTCGCGACCGCGGCAATTAGGTTGCCGCGCCCACAGGATCTTGGGCCGCAGGTGCGGAGACTCCCTTTTGCCACCACTTACGTGGTTCCCAAATGTAACACCCCAAGTTGTCGGAACACGGGGAGTTACTGGTTAGGATCTCACAATGGGTCCCGACCTTAGTTTAACAACAACTTTACTAAGATCTTACAACAAGACATAAATGTATTTAAAACAATTTCAAAACATATTATTTTATGCATGAATGTACACATGTGACAGCCTTACAAAACATATATATATATTTATATAACATGCATGCTGTATGAAGACTCTCCCGTGCCCATCTAATGAGTACGTGGACCCGGCTGACCATCTTTTCCGGATCTTTCTGCAACTGTCTATCTCTACAAAAACTATAACACGGAATAACCGTTAGCAAACAAACCAAATATAAATAGAATAAGGATAGCACAAACAAACCCAAGGTAACATAAACACTCATCCCGTGGCACACAATCCGGTTATTAGCTGATAGCTTAGGTGATTAACTTTATTCTATTTTAAAGTTGTCGCACGAGAATCGTAAGAGTTCTCGCCTCCGTTCCTTATCCAACTTGGTGTAGGTCTAGCTTACCTCCGCCTGTTGCATCACTACAAACCAAGTGCGGACTAGTCCCTAAAGAAACCCCCAGCACCCGCAGGCTAACTGAGCAGAATGCCACAACCCGTTACTCTTATGCCAATGTATAGGTCAGTAGATAATTACTACTAAGTACAACTATAAACACATCATTCACACACCACTATCATTATTCACACTCATATCTAGATGCTAGTTAAGTAAGTCCGAAGGACTTACCTGAATCGAAACTCGATTGCCATTATGTCAACTCGATCCGCAACTATTGCGACTCAATTGCCTGTCATAAGCGCAAGTGGATCAAAACATTTTCCATATACTTAGAAGTCTATGACTTCTAAGTTGTAAGATCCTATCAGAAAAGAAATTACTAAAATACCCTCCTAAGGTAAAAATGACCATATTACCCCTGGTCCCGAAACTCTCAAAGATCCTATAATATATGCCAAAACCTTTCTTTGGGACTTAATTCATAATCTAACTCTTAAGAGTTAGTTTAGATAGAACTTATAGATTACGCACTTTTCTTAACTTTTAAAAAGGTCATTAAGGTCCAACTTAGCCTATAAAACGAAACTCAAAGAAATTTATAAAAATTCTAAGAAAATTACCCAAGTCATCTATGATATGCATACAAATCATAATGCCAAAGATCTCCCAAAAATACTCAATCAAGAATCCTACATAAATTCCCAATGTTGGGTCCAACATCCATAAATCCCATACTTAGCCAAAATTTGTTTAATTTCCTAACTTCACCATCACTCTAGTTTGGATCTTCATAAATCTAAATCTACCCGTTGCATCAACCTCAACTTTTTATACATCACCCTATGCATGGCACTTCATAACATATGAAAACTTGCACGGTGGATTGTATTTTAGATATCTAAACATAAGTTCAAATATGACTGCACAACACAAAATGTTTCCAGCACTTAGAGAATTTCAGCAACATACAAAAAACCGCTTACAGCCTCAACTTCGAAAAAACATAACTACTAACCCTGTTGATGAAATCGTCTAAAATTTTGATATACTCTAGTATGTAATCCTAACTATTAAAGATCCAAAATTCAAGTCCAACAGAGGTCAATAACCTATCCAAATCTATCTCATAAAACTGCACCACAAGCAGTTTTTTCTCAACACAGAATATTCAGCAACAACAGCACACTTATAAAAGCTGCATGAGGAGTCAACTTTGGAATACCGTAACTCTCAACTGTAACATGGATTCCTATAAAAGTTTAGTATGATTTACTATGCAATACCGTCTATGACATATCCGAAAACTAGCCAAAGAGGAAGAGTCTAGCTTACCCAAAATTGGACACGAAGTTAATTGTTAAACACTTCCGAAAACTCAAGAAAATGCATGAATCTGTACAGCTCTCCTACAGTTGTTCTGAGTAGGTTTAAAAGACGAAATTGGTACATGTTCGGCACGGAAAAGGTGGACTGAAGTGTAGTGTAGCAAGGGGTACAAGCCTTACCCGATTCCGAGACTCGAAGGCACGGGAAAGACAGAAGGCCGAAGGTTGCTGCTGCTTGTTGGCGTTGGGCGCATTTGCTGCAAGGAGCTCACGCACATGCTGTCTGGTTTCGTTCCTGCTGGTGTAACAGGTCCGACTACGCTGTTGAGGGTCCGACCAAGGGAGGTGAGGCAGGAGACCACAATTGCTGGATGTGCAGAATGCGCTCAAGCAAACCTCCATGGTTGTTGTGTGCAAGAGAAGGGTTGAAGGCGATCTTCTGTGGCGGCTATGTGAAGGGACCGCCCGGACTGGTGTCGACGGCGACCATTCGAAGCTGTTGTGTGCAAGGGAAATTGTAGACGGAGAGGGAGAGGTGTTGCCCCCAACGTGAAGCAAGTTAGAGGAAGAGGGGAGGAGATCTAGGGTTTACATAAAAACAAAAGGGAAGGAAGGTTGAACGTAAAAGGCACAAGGCATGGGTTGGCTCCATCAGCCTTCGACTGGGCCCGGATTGTATGTTTAATGGGCCCGGATGGCCTATCTAAAAGAATTGAACGCTTTTTATGGTTATGAAAAGGTAGATCAATTCCGCATATTTTATACGAGTAGATCAATCGTATAAACTAATAAAAATTATCGAAGAACTCGATGTCACATAAAATGTAAAAAATGATGGAAAGGTCCAAACCGGTCGAGTCTCGGTTTATCTAAGAAGCAACCGGAAATTAAATTTCTGGATGTTACACCAAAGAAGTCTTGAAGGACAAAAAACGGAACGACATTTCTGGTTTTTACAGTGAAAGGGGTCGAGGGTGTGAAGGACGTCCATTGTACACTATTAGACATTTGATTAGGGTTTCTCTTATCTAATCTTATTTAGTAGTTTTCTCTTATCCTTTTGTTATTTAATCACTTCTCGATCAATAAAGTAACAAAGTCTTCAGTTTGACAATCTCAACATGATATCAGAGCATTTTTCTCAAACATGTGTTTCCGCAATAAATAAAAACCCTAACCCTATAATAACCCTACCGCCGCCATCGGTCATTAGGGGCGTCGATGGATCCGGGAGTACTCTACCTATCCTCATCCCCATTTAGTATAATGTTCTACATCCACATTATACCATCTTCGTTCTGGTATTGGAAATTGTCATCATCCTCGTTGAATATTTGTCATCATCGGGGAATCCTCGTTCTCGGTTAATTTTCCTCACTCAAAATTTGATGTGTTTTCCTTATAAATTTTATCATCCCCATACCGTTTAACTTTCTGGATAATAAATGTGAAACGGAAGATTATGTTAATACATCACAGGGTAAAATATCGTATTCTTCATATTGGGCCACTTTTGAGCATTATGATCAACACATTTAATCTAACATATGTAAGAGCAATAAGAGCGCTCGTTTAAGCGCTTTTGAAGCTTGTTTCTCGAGCAATTTTGACATCAATGACTACCTCATACCTTAAATTGCTCACCATTTTCTTGAGTCACTCTTAGTAACATTTAGATTACAATCTCAAGATAAATTGTTTCAGAATTTTAATATTACGGTTTAGGAATTAAGTTGTACACCATTACACGTATATGAGAAAATAACACACACATAAAAAAAAAGACAACATGTAGTGTGTGATACATTTAATCATTGTGATTTGACACTTACAATGTATTCACAAATTTCACGAGGGTGAAAGTACAAAAGTGTTTAAACTTTGGTTCATGAGCACACTTTAATAATACTGATTTTGCGTTTTTTTTCCTGTTTCGTATATAAGTTAAAATTTTGGAATTTCTTTTTAAAATATTGTTATTAGAATTTTAGTTTTATAAAAAATGTTTATAACTGGTATGGAAAGAACTTTTTTTAAAAAGGTTGAGTGCACAAAGAGAAATTTTAAAACTTATGGTTATCAAGAAGAGAAAATAATAGGTTGAGACACCAAAAGAAAATTCTCAAAAATTTATAATAGTATAATATCAAATAATTTCATTAAAATTAGTTCAATAAAGAAACACTACATTTTGATTTTGAAGGAGAATTACTACAAATGATGGGAAAAATAATGCATTTTTAACTTTATTAAAAATAACAATTAGCAATTTATCTTAAAAGTCAAAGATCATGAATAAATTGTTACTAAGATAATTACTACTTTAATAGTATTAGTTTCACGATTGTATGAGTGTATCTAATACAAGTGGCTTGTTAAATATATGAATTTGAAATGTTGTACTTGAAATGTGGTAATCATCGGCAAATTTTAAATTTAAACACAATTTTTAAAATTATTTTTTATACACTTGAAACTACAATGAAAGTCTAACATCAATAAAAAAGTTTTAATTTATGTACCAGGGTTTCCTAGTAGATTTCTCCAACTGGGTTCCCCGATGAGTTTGGGTTCAGATCAGGGAGTGGGGCGGATATCTCTATCTTCATCCTCATCCCCATCACCAAACGGGTAATGAATTTTCAACCGACTCCTTTTAAAATCATCATCCCATGACGGGTAATCTCCGCGAATTTTGGGAAATTCACATCCCATTTAAACCCCTACCGATCACTTGATTTTATCATTTCCACGGTTCTAGAAATTACTTTTGCCACTATCAGAAACGATTTTGGTTGGTATCAAAAACAACTTTTTGGTCGAAGTATCAAAAAAGAATTTGTCCGGTATCAGAGACGGCTTTGTTTGGTTCTTTGCCTTTTAAAGTCGTAAAGACATTGAACATGAAATTGATGATACTCATTTAAAAAACATATTATCTATCTTGAATTCCTACCGTTGATATTTAACTCAGGATATTACTTCAAGTATATCTCACTACCTTGTATTCTTGATTCTACAACATCTTTTCATATGACCGAGGGATCGGTCGCTACTCTCCCTAATAAGTCCAATCACCAAATTGCAGATCAAGCTTCCAAATGGAGTTTTAGTTCAGCTCGACAAATAAGCATGCATCGACTAAATGCCTCCCTTCTCCTTCCCCGAGTATTATTTGTTGCAGGATTAGAATAACATCTCTTATCCTTGAATCTATTAACTAAGAATTGTATATTATTTTTATGATCACTAATAAACTTTGTGTGATACATCAATACTTGAAAGACGGTGATTTGAGAGGGTGAAGCCTTATTGAAATATATTGGCTTCATTGCATGATATACATTCCTCCGTCTATGTCATGCCTTGTAAGATTTGAACCTACCTCCCTTCCCCATCAACATCTTGGTCATCCCGTCTCTCTTGAAACTATATCTCCCTATGACTTTTGTCTCCAATACAAACAACATACATCTTCTTTTCCTAGTATCTTTTCTCATGCTTCATCATTGTTTGCTTTAGTTCATTTATATATAAGGGTCCCTATCATACCCTTATATTTTCGGTTGTTCCTATTTCCTTACCATTTTAGACGATTGACCTCGTTTTACTTGGGTTTATGATGCGAGAGTATCTCAAAACCTAACATGCTCCAAGCCCATAACCATTAAAGATAGGAAACAAGGAGTGAAAAACACTCCAAAGAGGAGGAGAGAAAGATTCAAAAGCTTCACGACAACAACAATGGAGGTCAAGGAAGCTAGAAAACAAGTAAAAAGGAACATGGTTAGAAGAAGAAGGAAAATAGTCAAATTCATTTCTAGGATCGAAATGAATAACATTTTCAGAAGAGAAATGAAGACCATTTCCCGCAGAGAAATGAAGACCATTTTCTGTAGAGAAATGAAGACCATTTCCCGAAGAGAAATGAAGTCCGATGTAATATCCGGTATTTTAGTTCCGGTAGGAGAGCGGTTTGATAGTCTTTAGAGGTAGCCACCGCCTCTGCAACTCACTCGTGCCGCAGGCGCAGTGATCTAAGTGAACGTGACTTTTATCTCGTCTTGTTTCCAACCTCTCATTTCCTTCTTTTGCTTTTCAACCCTTCGTTCTCTAGGCGACCCTTGGCTGCTTGACCTTTTTGTTTTTTCCCCCAAAATAGAACCCTTTCCCTCTTACGTCACTTCTCTCTCACGTTACTCTTCTTCCTCCACCTTCTTCATTGAGCTCTTGGTGTCTCCTTGATAGGTGATGGAATCACTATCATTTAGGGTAGTTTTTAGAGTCTTTTTATTGCATTAGTGTCGGTTTATGCGACTAACTCCTTGGTCCAGAAGAAGAAGATCAAAAGAAGCTAAGGAAGAAGTTATAAGCACTTAGGAGTAAAGATCGATCAAGAAGAAAAGTTTATGCTGCTCCCCCGCCCCCCCGGGCCCTTGCTGTCGCCCCTGCGGTGACTTGCCTTGACGAGACGAAGGCCAGCTCCCCTGCGCCTCCCACTGCGCCCTGCCTGCGCCTCGCCTTGGGAGCTGGAAGGCGAAGAGTCTATGTCACCGCCCCTGCGTTGGCCTTGAGGCGCCCCTGCGCCTTGACATCAGAAACGTCAGGAAGGCGAAAGGTCAGACGTTGAAGGGCGTTAAAGATCCACCCCAGCGGAGTTGTGTAGCCGCCCCAGCGGTTATGAAGAAGATCAACCGATTCTGCCCAAACCGCCCCTGCGGGTCCTGAAGGCTGCCCCTGCGGTGTAACGCCAGAAGCTTTACTCCGGCTATTTATACCACCTTTATGGCATTAAAGGTGACTGTTTTAGGCCGGTTATTTACTCCTAATTAAGTGTCTTTTGTAGTATAAATAGTCCATGGCTGATTGCTAGAATCATCCATGATTTTTCCCACAAAATCCATTTTTAAACTTGAGTTTTCCATTGTAATGAGTTGCTAACTCCCTTGCTACATTGGGTTGGTTTGAAGTTGCTTTGTTACTTTGGTTGTAAGCCCTTTTAATATAAGTTTTTATTCAGTAATGCTTTGTGTTTCCTTGATCTCCATTGTTTAATTGCATGTTAACTATTACTTGAGATTGATCACCTTAGGTTCTAAAGTGCATGTAAACAACTAGGATTAATAGGTTCCGGGTTCGGGTCTTTAATCTAGTAGCAACTTTAAGTAATAACGGGTTATAATTACTTAAAGAAAAGGAACACAAATATAAAGATAAGTTTAACGGTTTTAATCTTCTCTTTATATCCCTTTGTCTTTGTTTTAAAGCTAACTTATTATTTGTTCTTGTAGGTTTACGGAACTTTAATAGGTTAAGTTGTGTTGATGCCGGTTGGCTCAACACATATGTATGATCGAGACGGGAGATTACTTAAAAACTTGAAAAAGAAATACACCAAAGTAGCAATTGCATGCTTAGAATCAACCTAGTGTAGATTCACCCATTATTGTCTTACTTGTCGTATTCATCGTTTTCATAAGTTTTTGTGCATCAATTCAACCAAATCCCCCCTTGTGTTACTTGTCATTATAATCAATAATTCCATCGAAAACACCTCAACTCTCTTGGGTTCGAACCTTACTTACTCAATATACTTGTTCTTAGTGCTAAGTCGGGATTTACTTTTGATTGGGTATAGACGACCATAGAAATACCTGCGGTCAAATTTTGGCGCCGTTGCCGGGGAGTTTTTGTGTTTTATTGTTATTATTGATTATTGGTTTGAAATATTTTATGGTTCAAACCCGTGCTACTAATTCCGGCTTTGCTTCTTTTGATCTAGAAATTGAGAGGACGCACATCCGGCAATGAAGACAACAACAACTACAACAAGAGATGGTTGACCGTACTCTTCGTCAACTTACGCAGCCCACTTTGGCTCAAAACCCTCTTGCGGTCGCTATACCGGCACTAGGGGAAGGAGTCAACTTTGAGCTCAAACCGGGCCTCATCCACCTACTTCCATCTTTCCATGGGCTAAGCGGTGAAGACCCCATCAAGCACCTTGGGAAGTTCCACACTGTTTGTATGAGTATGAAGCCGGCCAACATTACCGAAGAACAAATCAAGATGAGGGCATTCGGCTTCACACTCAAGGATTCGGAAGATGATTGGTATTACCACCTTCCATCTGGGAGCATTGACACTTGGGAGAACCTCCACAAAGCATTTTTGGAGAAATACTTTCCAACAAAAAAGGCCAATAGCTTGAAGAAAGCTATAAGTAACATCGAGCAAGAGGCAACTGAAACTCTCTATGAGTACTTCGAAAGGTTTGCACGCCTCC
The DNA here is from genome assembly GCA_033239125.1 of Fagopyrum homotropicum. Taxonomy (NCBI): domain Eukaryota; kingdom Viridiplantae; phylum Streptophyta; class Magnoliopsida; order Caryophyllales; family Polygonaceae; genus Fagopyrum; species Fagopyrum homotropicum. Next base: position 27,089,868 of record BSWB01000008.1, on the reverse strand, counting down.
GATCCAGCTGTCCTTTCCACGGATATTCAACTCAAGATCTAGTCTTGTACTTGTACAATGGCTTGCTAGACAATGAAAGGAGGATCGTCGATGCGGCATGTGGAGGTAACATTCTTAACTCTACTCCTGACCTTGCTTTGGAAAAGATATAGGAACTAGCGGAAGGAACTCGGAATTTTGGAAGGACCCCGGCTAAGAAAGGAGTTCATGCCGTGAGCTCCGGGAAGAGCAAGATTTCCCCCGAGCTGGCGGAATTGAAGGAAATGGTGTAAAGGCTAACACTTATGGGAACACCGCAACAGCTAAAAGCTTGTGGAGTTTGTGCCGACCCATTTCATCCAACGGACATGTGTCCACAAGTTCAAGATGACGATGCTGAAGTAAACGCAATGGGTTATGGACAACCACAGCAGCAAAGACCTAGGAACGATCCCTATACACAGAATTTCATGCCAAATTGGCGTGACCAACAAAATTTTCGTTGGAGGGATTAACAAAACCAACAACAGCAGCCCCGCCAAGGTAAGTATCACTCAACTGAAGATATGTTGTAGGTTTTGACTAAACACTTTGCTACTCATGTCCAAACAACAGAATCAAGCATCAAGAACCTTGAGAAGCAAGTTGGTCTAATGGTGGAAACAATTTCAAGGACCGAATCAAGGCTTTCCGGGGGGAATGCCTTCCTAGATGTTTATAAACCCCAAGGAGAATGTTAGTGCCCTAACATTAAGGAGTGGGAAGAAAATTTGACAAGAACCAACGGAAGAGCCACAAGGAAAACCCTCTATTGTTATTTCCGCACCCACAGCCGCCCCTGCGGCTGCAGCTACGCCGAGACCAGAAGGAAGGACGCCCTTGCGGCTGGCTGCCCCCGCTCCTGCGGTGACAACTCCTGAGCCGCCCCTGCGCCTTCAAGCTGACACCCCTGCGGAAAACACAACAGAAGGTCCTATTGAAAAGGATACTTACGTCCAACCAAACTTTCCGCCGCTGTACTCCGAAAAGCCACCAACCCCTTTTCCTGAAGCATTAAAGGAGCGAAGAATCATAGAGGACAAGGACCTCTTTGAGACTTTCTCTAAATGCGAGGTAAACATTCCCCTCCTTAAGTTGGTGAAAAGTATTCCTAATTATGCCCGTTTTTTGAAGGAACTTTGCCATATTCAATTTACAAATCACTTGGCCTTGGGCCACTAATGGAAACTAGGATTGTAGTACAACTTGTTGATAGATCTAATGTGTACCCGAAATGGATAATTGAATATTTTTTAGTAATGGTAGACAACCTAATTTTTCCTATTGATTTCTTTGTAATGGATATGGAAAATGACTCGCATGCTGCACCCATTCTGTTAGGAAGGCCATTTCTTAAAACGGCTAGGACAAAAATTGATTATGTTAGTGGTAAATTGACCATGGAGTTTGATGGAGAAGTAGTGGAATTTGACATTTATGATGCAATGAAATTTCCTAGCGATGATCATTCTCTATGTGCTATTGACGTTGTTAAACCTTTTGTACAAGATGTTTTTGATAACTCTGACGTGGATGAGTTAAGAAATGTGATTGAGCATGACATTGATGGTTTCATATCAGATTATGTGTTAACATCTAGCATGAAAGAGGTCCTATCTCTAATTTGGCCATTGGGCCCACTTTACTAACCCCAAACGAAAAGCTTGTTCTGTCCATAGTGCAGACACCAGAAATAGCACTGAAGGATCTTCCGTCACACCTCAAGTATGTTTTCCTTAGAGCATACAATACCTTGCCGGTGATCATCTCCAATAAGTTGACCACCGGACAAGAAGATAAGTTGATGAACGTACTTAAGACACACAAGACGGCCCTCGGATGGACTATTGTGGACATCAAGGGTATAAGTCCTTCCACCTGCATGAATAAGATTTTGCTTGAGGACGAAGCCAAGCCCTCTAGGCAACCTCAAAGGAGGTTAAATCCACCAATGATGGATGTGGTCAAAAAGGAAGTGTTGAAACTCCTCCAAGTAGACATGATCTTTCCTATCTCGGATAGCACTTGGGTTAGTACAACCCATGTAGTTCCAAAGAAGGGAGGCACTACCTTGGTGGAAAATCAACATGGAGAGAGGGTACCATGCAAAACACAAACTAGATGGAGAGTTTGCATTGACTACCGCAAGCTTAATAAGGTAACACGAAAAGACCATTTCCCACTACCTTTTATTGATCAAATGTTGGAACGTCTTGAAGGTCATAAATACTACTGTTTCATGGATGGATATGCGGGATATTTCCAAATAGCCATCGCCCCAGAAGATCAGGAGAAGACGTCGTTCACTTGCCCATTTGGCACTTTTGCATATCGCAGAATGCCCTTTGGACTTTGCAACGCACCGGGCACTTTCCAACGGTGCATGATAAGTATTTTCTCCAAATACATAGAAAATTTCATTGAAGTCTTCATGGATGATTTTACCATCTATGGAGACTGTTTTGACGCATGTTTAGGGCATTTAAAACTTGTTCTTGAAAAATGTGTTGAAACCAACTTAGTTCTTAATTCGGAAAAATGTCATTTCATGGTCGAACAAGAAATTGTGCTAGGAAATGTAATATCCTCAAAAGGGATAGAGGTAGATAAGAAAAAAGTTGATGTTATTCAAAATTTACCTTATCCTACTATTGTTCGGGAAATCCGATCTTTTCTTGGTCATGCAGGTTTCTACCGATGGTTCATCAAAGACTTCTCAAAGATCTCAGCTCCCCTGTGTGAATTGCTCAAAGAAGATGCCTTCATAGTGGACGACGATTGCAATAAGGCTTTCGACACTCTGAAGTCATGTCTCACCACCGCTCCGATCATCCGTTCTCCGGATTGGGAGAAACCTTTTGAAATCATGTGTGACGCCAGTGACTATGCCGTCGGAGCTGTCTTAGGACAAAAAGACGGAAGGGCCTCTCATGTGATCCATTATGCGTCTATGACACTAAATGGAGCACAAAGGAACTACTCCACCACCGAGAAAGAAATTTTTTACGGTAGTTTTTGCCCTTGAGAAGTTCAGGTAATACTTACCTGGGGTAAAGATAATTATTTTCACTGACCATGCAGCCCTTAGGTACCTCATGGAAAAGAAGGAGGCAAAGCCACGTTTAATCCGTTGGGTGCTCCTCGTAAGCAAATTTAACTTAGAAATAGGGGACAAAAAGGGAGTTGAGAACCTGGTGGCAGATCATTTGAGCAGACTAGTGGAAGAGGGGGACGAACCAGGGAAAGAAAGAGAGATAGCCGGAAGCTTTCCAGACAACACATTCTACACAACTCTCTGTTGTGTAACCGCCCCCGCGCCTCACACCAGCCGCCCCTACGGCTCTGTCTAAGCGCCCTTGCTGAATTGTCAACAGAAGTTTGTCTTAAGCTTCAATCTTTTAAGCCTTGGTTTGCTGACATTGTGAATTTCATTGTCAGGAAGGAGTATCATCCAGACTTCACCAAGGCATAACGAGAGATAGTCAAAGCTGAGGCTCGACACTACGTTTGGGACGATCCTTTCCTTTGGAAACATTGTAGTGATCAAGTGATCCAGCGTTGCATTCCGGACAATGAGGTACAATCCGTCCTAACTTTCTGTCATTCTGAAGCATGTGGGGGACACTTTGGAGCAAACAAAACTGCAAGAAAAGTGTTGGATGCCGGTTTCTTTTGGCCACTCATTTTTCGAGATGCTTTTGCGTTTTGTAAAGTATGTGATAGATGCCAAAGGGTGGGAAATCTTTTAAGGAGACATGAAATGCCCCAAACCTCTCTTATATTTTGTGAAATATTTGACGTTTGAAGAATTGATTTCATGGGGCCATTTCCTACGTCATTCGGGAACACTTATATTTTGCTTGTGATGGACTATGTTTCCAAGTGGGTGGAAGCAAAGGCCACAAAAACTGATGATTCAAAAGTGGTTGCAGCATTTCTTAAGGAAAATATCTTTGCTAGATTTGGAATTCCGAAAGCCTTAATCTGTGATAGGGGTACCCATTTCTGCAACAAGACAATCACGGCTCTCCTTAAGATGTACCATGCTCACCAACGAGTATCAACAGCCTATCATCCTCAAACAAACGGCCAAGCGGAGGTATCCAATCGGGAAAGAAAGACCATCCTTGAAAAGACGGTTTCTCCCGGGCGGAAGGATTGGAGTGCAAGGCTAAATGACGCCCTATGGGCATATCTGACAGCCTACAAAATTCCCATCGGAATGTCTCCTTTTAGGCTCGTGGTTGGGAAAGCTTGCCACCTACCGGTGGAGTTAGAGCACAAGGCTTGGTGGGCAGTAAAGAAGTGCAACATGAACATAGAAGAAGTGGGAGAGTTCCGGAAGCTTCAATTGCAAGAGTTGGAGGAACTAAGGCTAGATGCATATGACCATGCTACCACATACAAAGAAAAGACCAAAGCATGGCATGACCGGAACATCCTCTGGAAGTACTTCAAGGTAGGTAATAAGGTACTTCTCTTTCAATCCCGTTTGAAACTCTTTGCAGGTAAGCTGCGTTCAAGGTGGACAGGGTCGTTCATAGTAGCCGAAGTATACCCTCACGGAGCTGTGGATCTCTATGATCCGCAGACGCACAAGGTGTTTAAGGTGAACGGCCAAAGGCTAAAGCTTTACCTTGAAGGAGTTAAGGACGATCCGATTGACGAGATGGTACTAGATGAGGCACAATCAGAGAAGTCGAGATCTTACGTCGAGCCAACGACGTAAAACAAAGGCGCTAATTCGGTAGGCAACCCGAAGGAATAAGAAGAGGAGCTTCTGTCAAGAAACCCGCCCCTGCGGTTGGATACACCGCCCCTGTGGCGACACTCAGGCCAGCACTGCCCCCGGCGCTTGGCCTGCGACTACAACACGCGTGACACCGCCCCCGGCGCTAATTCGGTAGGCAACCCGAAGGAATAAGAAGAGGAGCTTCTGTCAAGAAACCCGCCCCTGCGGTTGGATACACCGCCCCTGTGGCGACACTCAGGCCAGCACTGCCCCCGGCGCTTGGCCTGCGACTACAACACGCGTGACACCGCCCCCGCGGTGACATCCCCACGTCCCTGCGGCGGCCATCCTTGACACAGATTCTCAGCGCCGCCCCCGGCGTTGGGCCTGCGTGATTCTCTTCCTTGTCACCGCCCCTGCGGTTTCCAACGCCCGCCCCTACGGGTTTACCCAGGAAAGAAAAAAAATAGGATCTCGAAAAAACATCTATACCTACCACGCACCACCCACCAACCCTCCTCACCAAAACACAACCCCTTCTCCTCACACACTCTCTCTCAAAGCTACGAATGCCCCTGCGCGCTCCGAGCAACCACCCAGCCACCCTATCCGACGCCCCTGCGCCACAAGCACCAAAGGACGCACACCCCCAACGCCCTTGCGCCACCAGCCACGTGCCAACCGCTGCCTCCGTTCGATTGAAGCTACTTTCCACTCTTGCACCACCTTCAAAGTCGTCTACACCAAAGGACCAACCACCCGGAACCACTCCAAGGCGCCACCACCTTCGAAGCACTCGCAAAAAAAAATAGCCTTCTGCTGTTCTCCCACCCCTACGCCTGCAAGCAACCGCCCCTACGCCTCACCGCCCCTTGTTCGCCACTTAGCGTGCGTGCAAATAAGCTTTAAATTTATAAAACTAGAATCAAGCAAGCGAACCCGTAGTGTACGGGTCGATATAGTTAAGCAAGAATTCCAGAGTATGGAACACAGGGATTTGGGGGGTTAAATCCAATTATAGAATTGTCAAGCAAGTAAATGTATGAGCTTTGTAAATTATTGGGAAAACAACAATCCTAAAGATCCAAGAATCCAGCTGTGGCAATCGATTCAAGATATACTAAAGATATAAGGACAGAGTTAAGAGTTGCAAAGGTATACTAATGCAAAGCAATGTATGGTGAAGTTCCAAAGCTTTATGTGACTTATCTAGAAATACTCTCTAGAAAGGTTGTTGAGGCTTCATTATAAAAAGGATCTAAAGAATAGAATTAATTTCAAATACTCAAACTTGTAATCCAAGGATCAAGACTAACTAAATCGATTAAGGTTGTGACACTCGGAATCGAGGTAGAGGTTGTTGAGGCTTCATTACCACCTAGAAAAGGCAAGCCAAGACTAAGTTAAAGCAAATCTTTAACTTTGGATTAAAGTAAAAGCAAGGTTCGTAAACTAAGGGAAATTACGGGTGGATCTTGAGATTCCACGGCCGTGGAACTCAAGAACACACCGTGATTTTAGTTTGTCGGCAATTTTCTCTAACTCTCAGGGTCCAATTTGTTTACGATCGATCTATCATCATCTAAGCCATAACTATCAACCCTTCACCTTAGAATTGCTAAAGGGTTTATCCAACAACAGTCATTATGATATCAAATTCAAGATTTAAAAGAATGAAAGATGAAAACCTTCGAAAACCTTTAATAAATCTCAAATCAATCTCAATCCACAAACAAGAATAATGATGTATAACAGATTCGGAATAACACAAACCAATCACGATCCTTGATAAGGACGAAGAACGGGATGTCAATCCGTCTTCTAATCAAACCTAAGGACAAAGCGTAACTTCCAAATCTCCAAGTCTTTCGCAAATCTCAGTTGCAAAATAGCAATCTCCACACGTCCAACGTGAAACCCTAGGCACGTGCAATGAGCGTAAGCAAAGTCTAAGCGCAAGCGTAAGCGAAGGTGACGGAATCTCTCTCTTTCCGTCCTTTTATAGGGCAAGATAGAATATGTGTCCAGCCCATTGTGTAAAAGATCGTGGCTTCAAATTGTACGTTAAAAGATCGCCTAAATCACGGTTCCTTGGGATTCCACGCCCGTGGTTTAGAGCGTGGTTTAGAGCGTGGAAATTCATCACGGTGCTTCACAACTTCCACGGCCGTGTAACCCTCTGGAATGCTCCACACTTGTGTTGCCAAAGTTCCACGGCCATGGTTTAGAGCGTGGACTTCAATACGGCCGTATTTTAGAGCGTGGAACGTAGATTGCTCGTAATTCTCCTTTGTTTTGTGTCATTCTTCATCCTAGCACCTTCCTTAGCTCCCTTGTGGTGTCCTCAATCCTCGAACATGCTCAATCCATCTCCATTCTCCCTTGATTCGTTCGGTTTTAGCTCTTATTTGCCTACAATCAACACAAAGCTTATGTAGACCTCTATATCGACAATATAGATAAACTAGCTCACAAATGTTTCAATGCTTTACCAATGACTACCAATATGGATGAATTACACTTAGAAAACGTGCCTAAAATATCACAATATTTCATGCTAACAAATAACCCCATACTTGCCACTTGCTTGTCCCTAAGCAAGGTCTTTGAAAAGCTTTAAAACTCAAGTTAGGATGAAATATGTGTACACTCTCAAAACCAAAACTTCTTTTAGATGAATGTGCTTCCTAGTCATTAGATCATTCTCAAATCTTTCTTCATTCGTTTATAAGACTTTCATACACATAATCAAAGAGCAAAGAGTAAAGAAAGCTCATGAATTGATCAAACTTCCATGTAAACATCATAACCTTCAAACATTATCAAAATCGAACATAAGAAACTTCAATTTAGATCACTAAGTCATATATCATTCTCGTGATCTTAAGGACTTTCAAACAAGGTCTAGAATGCGGAAAGGGAAGGAAAACTTTAAGGAATGTGGTGCATGAATCTGGGAAAGTGGATAACTACTCTTTTCTTTTTCTCTTGCGGTTTCCGCAGCACTTTCAACTTAGAGCTTCGCTCTCTTCTTTTCAATTCATTTTTCGACTTTACTTTTGGAGTTATGGATAGAGGTGCACAAAAACCGAAGCCTAGGAGATTGGCGGTTCTCAATTTTGCGAGATGCCTCAAACCCTTGATGCACATACCATAATCCGCTAGGAATATCGCTCAATCCGACTTTGGCAAGACACAAACACCCGGCTATGTGAATGGTGCCGAGTTACTCATCGTCATGATTGACTTCCCCAAACCTATAATTTCTTTCTATTCCTTTGAATGCAAAATATTGCTTTCATGGCTCTCCCACATCAAACATGCCAAATATCAACTCCTCCAAATTCCTGGATAGGTAAAGGAGGTCATAGTTTCATTGAGGGGCTAAATGATCAAAGAAAGAGGAAAGAAAATCGAAGTGCCTTAATCATCTCAAAAAGAAGTATAAGAACTTATCATGTGATTTCAACCTTGATTTCTCAATATGATTTAGGTAACATTCATCACATTATGAAACTTGCAAAGAGGAATAATCAACTCATTCAAATTCTTTTCAATTCACTATTTGTTTAAGCATGCGATTGTCATCAAAACTCAATTCACAAGTAGTGATTATCATAGAAGTCATCTCTATCCTTAGAAGCACAAAATTTTCAAAAATTTTCAAAAATTTTCAATTTTTATTGGTTTTTTCAAAAGCTTTTTCATACAATGCGATAATGAAACGTGTAACAATATAATGAACATGCAAGGTAGTCTCGATAAAAGCATACAAAGTTTGTAAGAGTTATTACAAACTATTAGTCACACCACACCCCATACTTGGAACAAACATTGTCCCTAATGTTCTAAAAGAAAAAGAAGAAAAGAAAGAAAGAAAAAGAACTCACAAAATGGTGGTGGAGCGGCTAAAGCGGTCGATCGTCCATGTCATCACTGAGGTGGAGGTGGTGGTGGAAACTGGGAGAAGCCGGGATCATAGTTCTGCCCAAACTGCTGGCGGTATATGTCTCTCATCATGCGATCATGATCGTCAGCTCGTGCATCCCTAGCATCTACACGGATCTCCAAGGCTCCGACCTTATGGGAAAGGTCAGTAGCCCACTCTGGCAACTGCTCATACCAACCAGGCGGCTGGCTGTACCACGCCGGTGCATCTGAAGGTGCCGGTGCAGGTGGCGGTTGTGCATGTCAAGGTGGTGGAGCTCCCATCCAGTCCGGCTGCGTACTATACCATGAAGGAGGATCCGCCATCCATGTAGGCCTCTCGCTCACACTAGCACGGCGAAAGGAAGATCTAGAAGCTCTAGCGGGGCGGGGAGAGTGTCTAGGAAGGTCAGGAACTGCATCCGGCTGATCCGGAAAGGTGCCAAAGTCATGATCATGTCCTCCTCCCTCAAACTCGTCATCCCCTCTCATCTCCTCCTCTACAACTGGTGGTGGTGGGACATAGGGAGGGGCTACTAATCTGTTCGCATGCATGGCAGCGAACGTCTCCTTCCAGTTATGGCGTCCAGTCATAATGGAATACTCAGGAAGCCACTCAATACCTCTCCCTGTCCTACTCTCCCAAGGCATAGCACCATACGGTGGACCTCTATGCGTGGGGAAAATGATGCCTCTAGTCATGAGGGCCTGGAGTCCTAGGGGTCTAGCTGCAATGCGGGTGCAAGCGGAGAAGTCTACCCCTAACTGTCTAGCGAGGTGGGTGACCATCCCACCATATCCAATGTTGCCAGCCCTCTTATTATTTAGCTTGCTCATAGTAGCAGCTAAGAGGGTGGCGCAGTCAGCTGGCCTGCCATACAACATACTGTGGAGAAGAAACAGCTCATCTGTCTTAATCTTCTGAGGTGTCTCCGTCCTAGGGAAGAGACACTCAGAAAGCACTCTATGGGCGACGTTCAAGGCTAAGTGGTAGATCAACTTAGCCTTGGTATCAGCAGGTTGCCAACGGTCCTCGCTGGCGTAAATCATGGCAATCTCCTCCAAGAAATCCTTGGCGTACACGCCACTGGGGAATTGACCATTAAAGGTCTCCTGGAACCCAAAGAAGGCTCCAAACTCTCTAATAGAGAAATCATAGTTTCTCTCCATCAGCCGGAAAGAAACTGTCCTGTCAACATGACTGTGCTCAAAGGAAACTACAAACTCCCTAGTAATCTCCTCATAAGCATCTTCCCGAATAGCGGAGAAGATGACAAAACCGGCTCTATCCAAAATCCATGTGAGATCCCCTATCACATGCAAGGGCTCTAGCTCCTCAAGCAGTAAGTATCTAGGTCCTATGACCTTCCTCTCCTCGATCCTCTCTAAGGCATCTAGATGATCCTCATGGATGATAGGGATCCTAGGGGGAGGTGGTGATGGTGATGATGGGGGTGATGGAAGCTCAGCGGGTGGTGCCCTAGAAGAGGAGGCGGTGCTGCCTTTCCTTTTCTTATTCTTGTTTCTATTGGACACTCTCCTTACAAAATCCATTTTTCTGTTGAAAACTACGACCAATTCTTCAGGTTCCACGGCCGTGGAATGTCTAGAGACCGTGGTTCGTCTCGAAAATTCTCAAAACTCCGCAATTTCACACCAAACTCAACACCAAGTAGCCCTAGACTAATTTCCGTCCAATTCCAATCAGTTCTCCTAAAAATTCTAGCAAAAATGAAGCCGAATCGACAAAGAGAAGGAGAGAACGAAAAACCTAGGTTTTCGGATTTTGGAATCCGAATTCTGTCTTCTCCGGTGATTTGCCGCTCGAATCGTTGCTTGGATCTTGTTGGTGATTGGATTTGCTTCAAGTTGTGCCAAAGAATCGTTAAAAACGATTAACGAACGAAGAATTGAGAGATGGGGAGAGATTCGGCGAAATAGGGGCGTGCAATTGGGGTTGTGTTGTGGTGTTTGTGAAGAAACGTGGTTTTTATAGTGGCCGTAAAAATTTTTGAAAATCACGGTCTATCGGGGGGTTCCACGGACGTTGAAATGTACGGAACCGTGGTTTTGGTGATTTTTCTCAGACTTTTGAAAATTACGGTCACTGTAGTTGTCACGGCCGTGGTTTTGGCCGTGGAACTCTCTGTAATGTCTCAAAGTCCAAGTTTCGTCAATTTTCTTCAAACTTTTCCCTCCCCTTTCTTTTCCACTGTTCCTACATCCTAAAACACGAACATACCGGAAGGCATCGAAGGTAAAACAAAGCAAAACGTCTAATCTAAACTAATTTATGAATCAAAAACAAAAACGTAAGTGCAATACCTTGGTTTGCCTCCCAAGAAGCGCTTTGTTTAAGGTCCGTAGCTAGACCATATTCGCACTTATTCGAGTGCGGTGGGCGCGAACTCTTCAGCTTGGAGTTCCGGTGTGTACTTCTTGAGTCATTGACCGTTCACCTTAAAGCTTCCGCCCTTTTCACCCCATACTTCAACTGCACCATGGGGAATAACACGTTTAATTAGAAAAGGTCCAGTCCAATGAGATTTAAGCTTACCTGGAAAGAGACGAAGCCTTGAATTGAAGAGGAGAACTTGATCTCCTTCTTTGAGGTCCTTTGGGATGATATGCTTATCATGCCAACACTTCGCTCTTTCTTTATAGATCTTGGCGTTTTCGTAAGCGTTCAAGCGAAGTTCTTCAAGTTCATTTAGGTTCAAGAGACGCTTCTCTCCCGCTTCCTTCATGCTGAAGTTCAACCACTTGATTGCCCAAAACGCCTTGTGCTCCAACTCTACCGGTAAGTGGCAAGACATCCCATACACAAGGTTGTATGGTGTTGTTCCGATGGGAGTCTTATATGCAGTCCGGTACGCCCACAATGCATCATCTAGCTTCAAAGACCAATCCTTCCTAGTCCTTGAAACCGTCTTCTCTAGGATTCCTTTGATCTCCCGGTTTGAAATCTCCACTTGTCCACTAGTTTGTGGGTGATAAGGGGTGGCGATCTTGGGAGTCACCCCATACTTAGCTAAAAGAGCTTTGAAACGACGGGCAATGAAGTGAGAACCTCCATCACTAATGATAGTCCGTGGTGTCCCAAATCGTGGGAAGATGGCCTTGTTAAAGAACTTAACCACTACCATGGCATCATTGGTGGGAGAGGCAATTGCTTCAACCCATCTCGAAACATAATCCACCGCTAAAAGTATGTATTGGTTACCACAAGATGATGGGAAAGGTCCCATGAAGTCTACTCCCCAAACGTCAAAGATCTCCACCTCTTGGATGTTGTTGAGAGACATCTCATTCCTCCTAGATATATTTCCTGTTCTTTGACAAGCATCGTATCAGGAAACAAAGGTTTGCACATCTTTAAATAGAGTAGGCCAAAAGAATCCAGATTGCAATACCTTAGCGCTAGTCTTGTTCGAACTAGCGTGTCCTCCACAAGGTAGTGAATGACAATGACGGATGACACTTTGCATCTCATCTTCCGGCACACATCACCGAATAATGCCGTCCAGACCTCTCTTAAAGAGGAGAGGTTTATTCCAAAAGTATTCCCGAACATCCTTAAAGAACTTCTTTCTTTGTGCGTAGGATAATCCGGGCGGTAATTCCTGACAAACCAAATAGTTAACAAAATCAGCAAACCATGGTTCGTTACCTTTGGTGATCACATCGATGCACTCCTCTATGATGTGTAAATACTCGTCCGGAAAGGAGTCATCTATAGGTAGATGGTCGTCCTCTAGATGTGTTAGACGACTCAAATGATCCTCAACAGAATTTTCCGAACCCTTCTTGTCGCGGATCTCTAGATCGAATTCTTGTAGGAGAAGAATCCATCTAATTAGCATTGGCTTCGCATCCTTCTTTGCAAGGATATACCGGATCGCAGCATGATCCGTGTATACAATCACCTTTAGACCTACAAGATAAGAGCGAAATTTGTCAATTGCATATACCATAGCTAAGAATTCCTTTTCGGTAGTGGCGTAGTTGAGCTGCGCTTCATCTAGCGTCTTGCTAGCGTAGTAGATAGCGTGGGTTCGTCCTTCCTTCTTTTATCCAAGAACAGCTCCTATGGCTACGTCACTTGGGTCACACATAACCTCAAAGGGAAGATTCCAATCCGGAGGTTGGATAATCGGGGCTGAAATTAGAGCTTCCCGAATCATATTAAACGCAACTAAGCATTCCTGCGAAAAATCAAAAACTGCATCCTTCATCAATAGATTAGTAAGCGGTTTTGATATCTTAGAGAAATCCTTTATGAAACGCCTATAGAATCCGGCATGTCCTAAAAAACTTCTTATCCCTTTCACCGAAGTTGGGGGAGGAAACTTTTCTATTGTCTCTATTTTAGCTTTATCCACCTCAATCCCTCTACTAGAGATTTAGTGTCCTAATACAATGCCTTCTTTCACCATAAATTGACACTTCTTCCAATTAAGAACTAGGTTAGTGTCCTCACACCTTTGTAATACAAGAGCAAGGTTAGAAAGACAATTGTCAAAAGAGGAACCATAAACGGAGAAGTCATCCATAAAAACCTCCATGATTTCCTCTATATATTCCGAGAAGATGGCCATCATGCACCTTTGAAAGGTGGCTGAGGCGTTGCAAAGCCCGAACGGCATCCTCCTATAGGCAAACGTACCCCACGGGAACGTGAACGTGGTCTTTTCTTGATCATCCGGGTGTATCGGAATCTGAAAGAAACCACTATAACCGTCAAGATAACAAAAGTTTGAATGGTGCGCTAACCTTTCAAGCATTTGATTGATGAAGGGTAGTGGGAAGTGATCCTTCCTCGTCGCGTTGTTTAGCTTGCGGTAGTCTATACACATTCGCCATCCTGTTACGGTTCGTGTAGGAATGAGTTCATTGTTTTTGTTGGTGATGACCGTCATTCCTCCCTTCTTTGGAACCACTTGTACAAGACTCACCCACTTGCTATCGGAGATGGGATAGATGATACCTGCATCAAGTAGCTTAAGGATTTCCTTCTTGACAACCTCCTTCATGGTCGGATTTAACCGCCTTTGAGGTTGTCGCGAAGTTCTAAAGTCCTCTTCCATTAAGATCTTATGCATGCATAGGGAAGGTTTGATTCCTACTAAATCCTCTATAGTATATCTTAAGGCTTTCCTATGTTTCTTAAGGACAACCATAAGCTTACTATGTTCATCTATGCTTAAATCGGAACTAACAATTACCGGAAAGGTAGAATTAGATCCAAGAAATGCGTACCTTAGATGTGTAGGAAGTGGTTTCAATTCCATCACTACGGGAGTCTCCAATGGCTCTTGAGGATCATCCGATGCTTCCTTAGAAGTGTCTAAGGATGTAGAAGGTGTTGGAGAAGAATCAAGAGAAGTTGTGGAAGAGACATAATTCCCTTCGAATTCACCCAAAATTACGGCGCCCCTGCCTTCTCCACGGCCGTGATTTTGGGCGTGGAAAGTAAATACAGGGCCCCTGTTTCCTCCACGGCCGTGTAAGTCTCTGGAGTGCTCCACGCTTTTGTTGGTGAAATCCACGGCCGTGGAATAGGCCGTCTGACCGTGGATCCGTACGTTTTCTGCCTCATCGTGGAGTTTCTCGAACTCTTCTTCACACACTTCTTCTTGTGTCTCTAAGGCTTCAATTGCCTCATTGCACTCCTCTTCTTCCCCTTATGCTCATAGAAATAACTTTTAGCAAGGGATCTTTGAAGAGAATAAAACTTACCTCCTCTCTAGATAGCTCTTCGTCACGGATATTGAATATATCCTCATCGAAGGTTGGTTCCTTCACCAAAGTGGAAAGAACGAACTCTACCTTTTCTTCTCCTATGTCAAAGGCGTGTCTAGCATTCTTGCAATCGACTATACAGCCGGATGTTGCAAGAAACGGTCTTCCGAGAATGATCGGGACTAGACTATCTGCAGGAATGTCAAGCACAACAAAGTCTATAGGAACATAGAACTTACCAAGCTTGACCGGGACGTCTTCAACTATACCGACGGGACGGGTTATAGAACGATCCGCCATTTCCAACGTCATCTTTACCGGTTTAGGATCGCCTAAACCGATCTTCCTACGTAAGGCAAGCGGAATGATGCTCACGCTCGCTCCCAAATCACATAATGCATCATATGTGACATCTCCCACTCCTATGGGAATACAAAATGACCCCGGATCCTTTAGCTTTGGGGGCATCATCTCTTTCATGGTTTTGATGAGATCCTATGAATCCGAACTCATCTTAACCTCTCCAAAATCCTCTAGCTTTCTCTTGTTAGATGTTACGCTAAGATCGTGATGCGCAAATGGGTTTTAAATTTATAACTCGAACTAAATCCTAACTACCTAGCGAAACCCGCAGTGTACGGGACGTTTGTAGAAGGGATAGTATTCCGAGGTCGAACACAAAGACTAAGGTGAATTTGATTCGAATTGTGATTGAGTTTAGTAAAGATCTAGGTTGAAAGAAAAGAAAGAAATAAAGAAAAGAAAACTTCAAATGTTTTTTGTTGGTTTTTGGTGATCAATCAAAGATCACAATTCATGCAAAGTAAACGACCAAACTAAACTAAGAATCAACACAAATAAACAAGCTAAACAAGATAATGATCAAAGAAAGAAAAGGCGGATTCTAGGGGTTGGAAGTTCCGGTTATGGCATAGGACTCAAGTTATCTATTCATTCCTTGGATTAACTATGATATGTTGGGATTAAGTGTTTCAAAGTTGGGATCAATTACCGGGTAGGTCTCATGGTCCAACTAGTCCACTCCTAAGGTCTCATTACCGGGTAAGTCTCTAAGAACCTAAGGATAGGAATTCTTCACAAACCGGATTGTTAATTAGGGGTCTAACCTATTCTTACCGGGTAAGTCTTGGAAAGGAAAGTCCTAAACAACTATCCTAGCACATCTAATCCAATGGCGGCTTATTAGGCTCACCACTACCTAAGGTTTGTTATCTTTAGAATCTAAGACCAAGGATTACCGGGTAAGTCTCTCCTAACACTTAGTTACTACACTAGGTTACCCTAGGGTAGGTTAAACTCAACAAACACTTGGGATTTCAACATTCTATAGATCTAAGGCAAGATCCTTCGAACCAGGGAAAATCACGGTTTGTTCTACCTAAACCACGGCCTTGGTCAGATAAGAACTACCCGTGATTTCTAACAGCAGCTACGTCCATAAACAAAAGTCATCCAAAGGTAAATCTAAGTCCGTCCTATCATAGCCCTAGCCATAACCATCCTTTCCTTACCCTAGAACCACATCAATTTAGCCTACAACGTTCATAATGGAAATCGAAACAAACAAACATAAAATCATAACATTCATTGCAAGATAATGAGGGAAAAGAGATGAACAAGTGAACTTAAAACAAAACTAAGATGAAAATAGGATTAGAATGACTCACAATCCTTCCAAAGGAAGGTTCAAATGGTTCATACAATTCTAGAAACAGAATCCGAATTACAAGAAAACTATGGTGTGTGTTCTTCTCCTCCTCTTCAATGGAGCTCTTCTTCTTCTCTTTGACACTTTCCTTCCTAGAAAAACTTCTTGTTGAGATAATATTTTTGTTAGAGAGAAATGGATAATGGATGAGCTGCTCCAAACTACTCCCAGCTGCTTCTCACAACCCATGAAGGACCACTTTTATAACAAACTTGCATGAGCTGGCCATGAGAGTCGTGGCACAACTGTCACAAGAATCTGGCAAAATCCACGGTTGATTCCACGGCCGTGGAGTGTCAGAGAACCGTGATTCTGTGCAGAAACTTCGCCTTGGATCATTAAGCTGTGGTTTGGTGCATGGCAAGTGTTGGCAAGGCTCCATGAGTCCTCCTTAGCTTTTAACTTGTGTCCTAATGAGTCCGAGGGTATGTCATCTAGATGAACGATCCTCAAACGTGTCGTTTTGCTCCTAAATCTCCCGAAATACATATAAAACGTGCACAAGTCCGTGTAGACGTCTATCTCGACAAAATACATGAATTGAGTGCAAAACGTCGTGAACTAGTGCTAAACCGTGCATGAAAGAGTGAGAAATCTATTTAAATGTTACCTAAAAACTAAGCCATAAATCGTGTTATCAAAATACCCCATACTTAAGGTTTGCTCGTCCCCGAGCAAATTCCCAACTATAGATTAAGAGATTACATGATTTATGTGTGCAGAAAAATGGCAAAATCTTTTTGGGTTTGTGCTTCTACTATTGGATCACCTTCAAAGTCATGTTCATGGCAAGGACAAGCAATCATGCATTCAAACAAATGAAGACATGGAAAGACAATTGTACTTAACTCAAAAGTATGCATGAAATGTAAAGATGAAGAAGTCAAGAAGGTTAAGAGTACATCCAATCTAAATCACTAAGTCTTACAAACATGCAAATAGGTCATAAGGTCTTGTGAGATAAAAGAGCCAAGAAATGTAGTGATTGGGTGGGGATTTCTAGGTTATGTGGTGCTAATCCGGGAATGGAACTAACTCCACATCCTTGTCCTCGATCAACTTCCCCCAAGTGTATATTTTCCTCTATCTTTTCTTTCTTTTCTTTTTCTTTGACTTATTTTTGAGACAATGCCATTGGTGTACAAAAGCCGAAACCTTGGTGATTAGCCGTCCTCGGGCTTTTTCTTAGTTTTCGAGGTGCATCCACACCGGGCACACATACCAAAGCTCGTTAGGACTATTGGTTCATTTGACTTTGGCAAGGCACCAACACCCGATTATGTGAAGTGTACCGAGTTACTTGTCATTTAAACCAATGTCCCCAAACCTATATTATTGGCTACACTTTTCACAACAAATTCAGCATTTTATGCATGGTGTTCTTTTCATCAACAACTTCACTTCACACTTTCTTTTCACACACATCAACACACTAGCATGCTCCTATTCCCGGATGGGTTAAAAGAGGTCAAATTTATCTCAATTGAGGTGCTCAAGCAATCATGGTTAAGATGAGAAGTAGAGAAAGATTGAATTGCCTCATTCATTCCTAGATGGTATGCAAGAACTATCATGTAATTTCGATTTTCACTACTCAATCCTTTCTAGGCAAACATCATGGTCACAAATCATTCATAGAAATTTAAGAGAAGTAATTCAAGTCCACATATGCGTTCATTAATCTTAACACATGAGGCCATCCATAGCCAATTCACAAGTCAAGATTCATCATTAGGATCATATCCAAGCCTAGAAAGCACAAAATTTTTTAAAATTTTCTGATTTTTATGTTATTTCGATTTAAGTATGTACAATGCAAGACATGTGAAGATTTTAAACTATCCTAGATGCTCATCATGCAAAGGATCATGCAAACCCCACCCCATACTTAGAAACACATTGTCCCCAATGTGGTATACAAGTAAAGAGAGTGAAAGAAGGTTCTCACAATGTAAAATTGTTTGCTATGGTATTCGGGATTGTTCAATAGCGAATTGATGTTTGATGATCCTATCAACCATGGTAGAGAGCTCTAAGCATCCATCAAAGCTTCGGGACCCGCGCTAGGCACCGCTAGCCGTCCAAGTTCCGTGTCCGCTCCACCCATAATCGATGAGGGTTTCATCATCATCATTCCTATATCAAGCAAGGCCTCCAATGCCACTAATGTTCTAGCACACACACAAAGTAGACAAGACACACACAAAGATAGAAAAATCTAGAAACAAAAGCTAATCAAGAAAAGAAAAATGTTACCAATGGGTTGCCTCCCACCAAGCGCTTCTTTAAGGTCATTAGCTTGACCAAACTCGGGGCGTCTACTCAAGGTGAAGCGGGGCAATTATCTCCACCGGAGCTCCCGGGATATACTTCTTCAACCGGTGTCCATTCCCCTTAAAGTTCCCACAATGTTCCCCTCCTATCTCAATGGCTTCATGGGGAAAGATCTTCTTCACCACATATGGCCCGGTCCATCTTGATTTGAGCTTTCTGGGAAAGAGCCTTAGCCTTGAGTTGAAGAGAAGGACAAGATCTCCTTCACTCAACTCCTTGGGGATGATCCTCTTGTCATGCCATCTTTTGGTTCTCTCTTTGTAAATCCGGGCATTCTCATAAGCATCCAACCGGAGCTCCTCGAGGGCATTCAATTCAAGCAATATCTTTTCTCCCGCCGCCTTGAGATCAAAATTTAGCCACTTAATGGCCCAATAAGCTCTATGCTCCATCTCTACCGGAAGATGGCAAGACTTGCCATAGACCAACTTGTAGGGAGTGGTGCCAATCGGCTTTTTGAAGGCGGTTCTATATGCCCATAAGGCATCATTGAGCCTCATAGCCCAATCCTTTCTAGTCCTAGACACCGTCTTCTCAAGGATGGCCTTGATCTCTCGGTTGGAAATCTCCACTTGACCACTAGTTTGGGGATGGTAAGGTGTTGCCACCTTGTGAGTCACCCCATACTTAGCCAAAAGCGCCCCAAAGTTCCTATTGGTGAAGTGCTTTCCTCCATCACTAATGATCACTCTTGGTGTTCTAAACCTAGGGAAGATCACCCGGTTGAAAAACCGCACCACCACCTTGGCATCATTCGTAGGAGAGGCGATTGCCTCTACCCATCTTGACACAAAGTCCACCGCCAATAGGATGAAGAGATTCCCACATGAAGAAGGGAATGGTCCCATGAAGTCTACACCCCACACATCAAATATTTCGACTTCTTGGATGTTGTTCAAGGGCATCTCATTCCTTCTTGAGATGTTGCCCGTCCTTTGGCAAGCATCACATGCCGCTACAAAACCTTGCACATCTTTAAACAAGTTAGGCCAATAAAAACCGGATTGTAATACCTTTGCACACGTCTTGTGTGAGCTAGCATGGCCTCCACATGGTAAGGAGTGACAATACCGGATCACACTCTCTATTTCATCTTCCGGTATGCATCTTCGAAACATTCCATCCGGGCCTTTCTTGAACAAGAGTGGCTCACTCCAATAGTAGTGCCTAACATCGTTGAAGAACTTCTTTCTTTGTGCATATGTCAATCCGGGAGGCACTTCCTCACACACTAAGTAGTTCACAATGTCGGCATACCATGGCTAATTTCCTCTAGACACTTGGAACAAGCATTCCTCCACCATTTGCAATTGCTCATCTCGGAATGAGTAATCAATTGGAATGTCATCTCTTCCAAGCTCTAATGGAGGCAATCTACTAAGGTGATCCGCCACGGAGTTTTCGGATCCCTTCTTATCTCGTATTTCCAAATCAAACTCTTGAAGAAGAAGGATCCACCGAATCAATCTTGGTTTGGCATCCTTCTTTGTAAGTAGATAACGGATCGCAGCATGATCCGTATAGACTATGACCTTCGCTCCAACAAGGTATGAGCCGAACTTCTAAAATGCATACACCACCGCTAGCAACTCCTTCTCGGTGGTAGCATAATTGAGTTGGGCATCATCTAGCGTCTTGCTAGCATAATAAATAGCATGAGTCCGCCCTTCTTTCCTTTGCCCCAAAACATCCCCTACGGCTACAGCGCTTGCATCGCACATGATCTCAAACGGTAGACTCCAATCCGGAGGTTGCATGATAGGTGCGGAGATCAAGGCGTTCTTCAACCTACAAAAAGCCTCAAGACAATCCTTGGAAAAGACAAAATCAACATCCTTCATTAGTAGGTTAGTGAGAGGCTTTGAAATTTTAGAGAAATCTTGGATAAACCTCCGGTAAAAACCGGCATGTCCTAAGAAACTCCTTACCCCCTTCACCGAGGTAGGTGGCGGCAACTTCTCTATCGTTTCAATTTTGGCCCTATCAACCTCAATGCCACGGTTAGACACCAAGTGTCCTAACACAATGCCTTCACTTACCATGAAGTGACATTTTTCCCAATTCAAGACAAGATTTGTCTCCTCACATCTTTGCAATACTAATGACAAGTTAGCCAAGCAATTATCAAAGGAAGAACCATAAACGGAGAAATCATCCATAAACACTTCCATGATATTTTCTATGTATTCCGAAAAGATAGCCATCATACACCTTTGGAAGGTGGCGGGTGCATTACACAACCCGAATGGCATTCTCCTATATGCAAAAGTACCGCATGGACATGTAAAGGTCGTTTTCTCTTGGTCATCGGGGTGGATAGGGATTTGGAAGAATCCACTATAGCCATCTAGATAGCAAAAATGAGAATGTTGAGCTAACCTTTCTAGCATTTGGTCAATGAAGGGGAGAGGGAAGTGATCTTTCCTAGAGGCCATGTTCAACTTCCTATAATCGATGCACATTCTCCACCCCGTAACCGTCCTAGTCAGAATTAGTTCATTGTTCTCATTAGTTACTACAGTCATCCCACCCTTCTTAGGAACTACATGAACGGGACTAACCCACTTACTATCCGAGATAGGGTAGATAATTCCCGCATCTAGCAACTTAATGATTTCCTTTTTGACTACCTCTTTCATTATAGGATTCAATCTCCTTTGATGTTCAATAGAGGGTTTGTGGTTATCTTCCATCATTATCTTATGCATGCACAAAGAAGGCTTAATGCCAACCAAATCATCAATAGTATAGCCAATGGCCTTCCTATGCAATCTCAGTTCATGCAACAACTTAGCAAGTTCATCAACACTCAAGCATGCATTAACAATCACAGGATATGTAGAGTTTTCACCAAGAAATGCATACTTTAAATGAGAGGGGAGGGGTTTAAGTTCAAGTTGAGGAGGACCTTTATCGGTTGAAGATGATCCAAATAAGGTTGGATGAGATGAATCCAAAGCAAATGAAGACTCATCATGGCTCCTAAAAGCTTGATCATCATCAAGGACTGGTCCAGGGAAATCCACGGTTGGAATCACGGCTTGCTCAACTTCCACGGCCGTGGTTCTTGATAAGCTTGCTTCCCGGAGTTGTCCAGAAAGTTTGACAGCCGTGGAACTTAAATCTCGACCGTGGAACTTGCAGTTGTTCAAGACCTCTTCGTGGTTTTCAAATCCAACTCTTGGCTCTTCTTCCAAGGCTTCCAAGGCCTTGATCTCTTCATTGCAAGCCTCCTCAACACCTTCCTCCATCATACTTAAGGTAAGAACCTTCTCCAAGGGATCCTTGATCAAGATCGAGCTCACAACTTCTCTAGATTCCTCTTGCTCGACTATGTTGAAAAGATCCTCATCAAGGGCTGGCCCTTTGGTCATTGTGGATAACTTGAACTTGACATTCTCTTCTCCAATGTTGAAGGAGAGAGTTCCATTCTTTCAATCCACTAGGCATCCGGAGGTCGCTAGGAAGGGCCTTCCTAAGATGATGGGAACCGGATAATCCGCCGGAATGTCCAAGACCACAAAATCGATTGGCACATAGAATCTTCCTAGTTGCACCGGGATGTCCTCTAGGATCCCAACTGGATGAGTGATAGAACGATCCGCCATGTAGAGGGTCATCTTGACCGGTTTCGGCTCTCCTAGCCCAACCTTGTTGCAAAGTGCAAGCGGTATTATGCTTACACTCGCTCCAAGATCACAAAGGGCTTCGTACTTCACATCTCCCACTCCTATTGGGACACAAAAAGAGCCCGGATCTCTTAGCTTGGGAGGCATCTCCTCCTTCATTGTTTGGATCAATTCCGAGGATCGCTTGGTTATTCTTATCTCCCCATACTCCTCCAACTTCCTTTTGTTGGAGAGTATTTCCTTCAAAAACTTGCCATATGCCGGCATTCCTAAAATGGCATCCATGAACGGAATGTTAATATGTAATTTGGACATTAGTTCAAGGAACTTACCAAAGTGATTGTCCAAACGAGCTCTTGCTCTCGATTGTGGAAACGGTAGTGGTGGCTTGTATGGAGGCGGTGCCACATAGGTTGGCTCTACATCCTTGCTCTTGCCTCCATCTTCTTGCATTCCTCCATCTTCTACCACTACTTGCTTTCCATTAGCATTGTCCTTGGGCAAAGGATCCTTCATACTCAACCCACTCCTCGTTGTGATAGCCAACACTTAGCCTCTTGGGTTGTCTTCGGTTCTTCCGGGAAGCTTTCCCGGATCTTTATGGGCTTCACCCGCTTTTTGGAACACTTGTGCTTCCAAAACCTTTTGAGCTTTAGAGATTGAAGTCACCGTGCCCTCAAGACTACTCAACCTTCCAAGCAATTGCTCAAACATTACCTCGGTTCTATCCTTTGGAGGTTGAGTAAATCCGGGTGGAGGTTGTTGTGAAGCTCTTGATGGTGGTGTTGTGCTTGTGGAGGAGGAAGGGTTCAAGGCTCCATCCGGGTTAGAGTAAAAGAATCCGGGATGGTTGAGGTTGGGCCGGTAATTGTTGAATTGCCGGTTGTTGTTAAAACTCCTTGGGCCTTGGTAATTGTTGAAGTTGCCCCTTCCCATATAATTCACATCCTCCTCCTTGGAAGACAAGTTGGCTTGTGGAATCACTTGAGGAGTTGCTTGGTTTTTCAAAGTTGTAGTACACAACTCCCTCAAGGACTTCAACTCGTTGTTGATGGCGTCAAGCTTGAAATTGCTCATGGTGACTTCGCTCACCTCATATGCTCCCGCCTTTCTTCCTTCACTCTTCCTATGGGAGTATTTCTCAATCACTAGAGCTTGCTTCTCCACAAACTCCCAAGCTTCATCTACATGCTTCTCCATAAATGTCCCACCGAAAAGAGATTGGAGCTTGAATTGGCTATCTTCATCAAGTCCCTTGAAGTAGATCTCCAATAGCTCAATTTTCGGTATGCCATGGTGTGGACAATCAAGGAGAAGATCCTTGAACCTCTCCCAAGACTTGAATAAACTCTCTCTATCCTTCATCACGAAGGCATTGATCTTCCCTCTTAACTCGGTAGTCTTGGAAGGTGGGAAGAACTTAGTCAAAAACTCGGTTGTCATCTCCTCCCAAGTACCAACTCGCCCTTGTGGAATAGATTGATACCAAGCTAAGGCTTTGTCCTTAAGAGAGAAGGAGAAAGCCCTTAGCTTATGGTTGTTGCTCTCCAATCTTGGCGGTCTAAGAGTCTCCATCAAGATCTCATAATTCATCAAATGTTGATGAGGAGACTCTCCTTCGATCCCTCCAAATTGATTATGCCGGATCATTTGTAGAACTTGAGGGCGGAGCTCATAGTTGTGGGCTGCGGGATCTCCTAAGTTCACACCCGGACGGTGTGCTCTTTGTGCCGGATCCAAATGTCTCCCTAGGGTTTGTGGCTCTTCAATGGCAATGGGTGCAACCCTAATATTACCCGCCGGCTGCGGTTGTGGTGGAGGAGGTGGAGGTTGTCGGCGATTAAGCTCTCCTTGAACAAGAGCTTGCCTAATCTCCTCAATCTCCCTCCTAGTTTCCTCTTGCCTCTCATTGGCAAGTCTCCTCTCTTCCTCCAAGAGCTCATCTCTTAGCCTTATTTGCTCTAAGGCTTCATCCAATTCAGCTTGGAGGTTTCTTCCGGCCATCTCTTTCTCTTTTCGGATATTCTTGGATCTAGATCGAAGGGTTTTCTCCGGTTCGGGATCGAATGGAGCTAAATCCTTGCCACGAGATCTTCGCATACACCTAAAGAGTAATAGATGTCCTGAAAAGCAAAGACACAAACCAAAAAGAGATCAAAAGTAACAAGAAAGATCTACACTAGAAACAATCACAAAATAGACTCAATCTAGACCTAGTCCCCGGCAACGGCGCCAAAAACTTGTTACGCTAAGATCGTGATGCGCAAATGGGTTTTAAATTTATAACTCGAACTAAATCCTAACTACCTAGCGAAACCCGCAGTGTACGGGACGTTTGTAGAAGGGATAGTATTCCGAGGTCGAACACAAAGACTAAGGTGAAATTGATTCGAATTGTGATTGAGTTTAGTAAAGATCTAGGTTGAAAGAAAAGAAAGAAATAAAGAAAAGAAAACCTCAAATGTTTTTGGTTGGTTTTTGGTGATCAATCAAAGATCACAATTCATGCAAAGTAAACGACCAAACTAAACTAAGAATCAACACAAATAAACAAGCTAAACAAGATAATGATCAAAGAAAGAAAAGGCGGATTCTAGGGGTTGGAAGTTCCGGTTATGACATAGGACTCAAGTTATCTATTCATTCCTTGGATTAACTATGATATGTTGGGATTAAGTGTTTCTAAGTTGGGATCAATTACCGGGTAGGTCTCATGGTCCAACTAGTCCACTCCTAAGGTCTCATTACCGGGTAAGTCTCTAAGAACCTAAGGATAGGAATTCTTCACAAGCCGGATTGTTAATTAGGGGTCTAACTTATCCTTACCGGGTAAGTCTTGGAAAGGAAAGTCCTAAACAACTATCCTAGCACATCTAATCCAATGGCGGCTTATTAGGCTCACCACTACCTAAGGTTTGTTATCTTTAGAATCTAAGAGCAAGGATTACCGGGTACGTATCTCCTAACACTTAGTTACTACACTAGGTTACCCTAGGGTAGGTTAAACTCAACAAACACTTGGGATTTCAACATTCTATAGATCTAAGGCAAGATCCTTCGAACCAGGGAAAATCACAGTTTGTTCTACCTAAACCACGGCCGTGGTCAGATAAGAACTACCCGTGATTTCTAACAGCAGCTACGTCCATAAACAAAAGTCATCCAAAGGTAAATCTAAGTCCGTCCTATCATAGCCCTAGCCATAACCATCCTTTCCTTACCCTAGAACCACGTCAATTTAGCCTACAACGTTCATAATGGAAATCGAAACAAACAAACATAAAATCATAACATTCATTACAAGATAATGAGGGAAAAGAGATGAACAAGTGAACTTAAAACAAAACTAAGCTGAAAATAGGATTAGAATGACTCACAATCCTTCCAAAGGAAGGTTCAAATGGTTCATACAATTCTAGAAACAGAATCCGAATTACAAGAAAACTATGGTGTGTGTTCTTCTCCTCCTCTTCAATGGAGCTCTTCTTCTTCTCTTTGACACTTTCCTTCCTAGAAAAACTTCTTGTTGAGAGAATATTTTTGTTAGAGAGAAATGGATAATGGATGAGCTGCTCCAAACTACTCCCAGCTGCTTCTCACAGCCCATGAAGGACCACTTTTATAACAAACTTGCATGAGCTGGCCATGAGAGTCGTGGCACAGCTGTCACAAGAATCTGGCAAAATCCACGGTTGATTCCACGGCCGTGGAGTGTCAGAGAACCGTGATTATGTGCAGAAACTTCGCCTTGGATCATTAAGCTGTGGTTTGGTGCATGGCAAGTGTTGGCAAGGCTCCATGAGTCCTCCTTAGCTTTTAACTTGTGTTCTAATGAGTCCGAGGGTATGTCATCTAGATGAACGATCCTCAAACGTGTCGTTTTGCTCCTAAATCTCCCGAAATACCTATAAAATGCGCACAAGTCCGTGTAGACGTCTATCTCGACAAAATACATGAATTGAGTGCAAAACGTCGTGAACTAGTGCTAAACCGTGCATGAAAGAGTGAGAAATCTATTTAAATGTTACCTAAAAACTAAGCCATAAATCGTGTTATCATTAGAGAGGATCTCTTTTAGGAACTTCCCATAAGCCGGCATACCTACAATTGTATCAATGAAGGGTATATTAATATGCAATTTGCTCATGAGTTCAATAAACTTACGAAATTGCTTGTCTAGACGCGCTCTTGCTCTAGATTGTGGGAACGGTAGGGGAGGTTTGTAAGCTGGAGGAGGAACGTAGACATCTTCCTTCTCCTTTCCCTTTTCTTTCTCTTTCTCAACGGGGACTTCTACAAACTTAGGCTGTGGGTCGGTAGTTGTTACTCCGCTCCTAGTTGTGATTGTCATCACCCTTCCTTTTGGATTTTCCTCCGTCTTTCCTGGAAGTTTCCCTTGATTCCTAGGAACTTCCTCCGCATGACTAAACATTTGGTTTTCTAAAACCTTTTGGGCTTTATCAACCTTAGTTATGTGATCTTCAACCTTGATGATGCGAGTCTCCAATCCTTGAAGCTTCCCCAAAATTGTTTCCAACATGGGATCGGGCTTCTATTTCCCCGAAGTACTTCCACCATTAGATGTTTGCCCCTGGCTTTTCAAAGGAGTGGAAGAAGAGGAAGGTGGAGTTAGTGAATTTAAATTTCCTGAATTGGAATAAGAATTACCGAAATTTTGTTGGTTGGGACGCCAATTGTTGTTGTTTGAACCCCTATTGTTGTTCCAATTGTTGTTCCGGTTGTTGTTGTTGTTCCAATTGTTTCGGTTGTTGTTCCGGTTGTTGTTCCGGTTGTTGCGGTTTGTATTCTCATTCCCGTTGTGGTTATTGTTGTTGCCCAAATAACCTACATCTTGTTCCTTTTGCTTCGGAAAGTTGGTTTTGATGGCTTCCTTCAACTCTTTAATCTCCGTATTGAGAGAAAAGATTTGAGTTTGATCCGCTTGTGATAGCTTTGCTCCTTGATCCACGTGATTCGCCTCCACTTTCCGATGAGAATACTTCTCAATAACTCGTGCTTGCTTCTCAATGAAGTCCCAAGCGTCATCTTCCCTCATGTCCATGAATGTACCACATGAAAGGGATTGGAGCTTGAATTGTGTCTCCACATCCAGCCCTTTATAGTATATCTCTAATAGCGCCAATTTGGATATGCCATGATGTGGGCAATCCAATAGCAAATCCTGAAATATTTCTCAAGATTGAAACAAACTTTCGTTAGATCTCATAGAAAATGCATTAAGCTTACCTCTTAACTCCGCCATTTTAGATGGCGGAAAGAACTTAGTGAGGAATTCGGAAGAAAGATCCTCCCATGTCTCAAGTTTCCCACTTGGAAGAGCTTGATACCAAGACAATGCTTTCCCCTTCAAGAAGAAGAAGAAAGGCTTGAGCTTATAGCTGTTGGTAGTTGCATTCTTTGGCTTCATTGTCTCCATCATGATCTCAAAATTTTGTAGATGTTGATGTGGAGATTCAGCGCTTGTTCCACCAAATTTATTTTGGCGGACAATGGTAATAACTTGAGGGTTGAAGCTAAACCCTTGTGCATCATCAGCATCAAAGTTCACACCTAAACGGCGTGGTTGCTGCGTTGGATTCATCCTTTGGCCAAGAGTTCTTTGCTCCTCATCTACACGTTCGACTCTCGCACCTCTAGTTGGAACACGGCGATTTGCAGCTGGCCGTGGAAAGAACGGGTTCACATTGATCGTTGGATCAATTTCCTCTAGTGGTGGCATGGAAGAGTCGCTATCCTCATTGGATGAGTTGTTTCTAACCGATCTTCCCGGTCTGCTTCTTCTCTTTTTCTCCTTAAGGTTATTTATTTCCAGCCTCATTTGAAACATCATGTCCGATAGATCATCAACCTTCGTTTGATGACGATCCATTTCTTCCCTGCGAGTCTTCTCACTCCATTGGAGTTCAGCTTCCTTTTCCACTAACTCCGTTTGGTAATCACGTTCTCTTTCTTCAGCCATTTTTCTTTCCTTAAGCTTTCTCCTCAAAGTCCTCTCAAGCTCTTGCTCAAGAGGTAAGAGTTCTTTGTTGTTTCTAGACCTGCGCATACACTCGGAGAGATATCAAATAAAAAGGGAGAAGCTCCCAAGCTTGACAACCGATAACCGAATTCGGCCTAGACCAAATCCCCGGCAGCGGCGCCAAAAACTTGTTCGCCACTTAGCGTGCGTGCAAATAAACTTTAAATTTATAAAACTAGAATCAAGCAAGCTAACCCGCAGTGTACGGATCGATATAGTTAAGCAAGAATTCCAGAGTATCGAACATAGGGATTTGGGGGGTTAAATCCAATTATAGAATTGTCAAGCAAGTAAATGTATGAGCTTTGTAAATTATTGGGAAAACAACAATCCTAGAGATCCAGGAATCCAGTTGTGGCAATCGATTCAAGATATACTAAAGATATAAGGACAGAGTTAAGAGTTGCAAAGGTATACTAATGCAAAGCAATGTATGGTGAAGTTCCAAAGCTTTATGTAACTTATCTAGAAATACTCTCTCTAAAGGTTGTTGAGGATTCAGTATAGAAAGGATCTAAAGACAAGAATTAATGTCAAATACCCAAACTTGTAATCCAAGGATCAAGACTAACTAAACCGATTAAGGTTGTGACACTCGGAATCGAGGTAGAGGTTGTTGAGGCTTCACTACCATCTAGAAAAGGCAATCCAAGACTAAGTTAAAGCAAATCTTTAACTTTGGATTAAAGTAAAAGCAAGGTTCGTAAACTAAGGGAAATTACGGGTGGATCTTGAGATTCCACGGCCGTGCAACTCAAGAACACACCCTGATTTTGGTTTGTCGGCGATTCTCTCTAACTCTCAGGGTCCAATCTGTTTACGATCGATCTATCATCATCTAAGCCACAACTATCAACCCTTCACCTTAGAATTGCTAAAGGGTTTAGCCAACAACAGTCATTATGACATCAAATTCAAGATTTAAAAGAATGAAAGATGAAAACCTTCGAAAACCTTAATAAATCTCAAATCAATCTCAATCCACAAACAAGAATAATGATGTATAACAGATTCGGAATAACACAAACCAATCACAATCCTTGATAAGGACGAAGAACGGGATGTCAATCTGTCTTCTAATCAAACCTATGGACAAAGCGTAACTTCCAAATCTCCAAGTCTTTCGCAAATCTCCGTTGCCAAAATAGCAATCTCCACACGTCCAACGTGAAACCCTAGGCACGTGCAATGAGCGTAAGCGAAGTCTAAGCGCAAGCGTAAGCGAAGGTGACGGAATCTCTCTCTTTCCGTCCTTTTATAGGGCAAGATAGAATATGTGTCCAGCCCATTGTGTAAAAGATCGTGGCTTCAAATTGTACGTTAAAAGATCGCCTAAATCACGGTTCCTTGGGATTCCACGCCCGTGGTTTAGAGCGTGGAAATTCATCACGGTGCTTCACAACTTCCACGGCCGTGTAACCCTCTGGAATTCTCCACACTTGTGTTGCCAAAGTTCCACGGCCGTGGTTTAGAGCGTGGACTTCAATACGGCCGTATTTTAGAGCGTGGAACGTAGATTGCTCGTAATTCTCCTTTGTTTTGTGTCATTCTTCATCCTAGCACCTTCCTTAGCTCCCTTGTGGTGTCCTCAATCCTCGAACATGCTCAATCCATCTCCATTCTCCCTTGATTCGTTCGGTTTTAGCTCTTATTTTCCTACAATCACCACAAAGCTTATATAGACCTCTATATCGATAATATAGATAAACTAGCTCACAAATGTTTCAATGCTTTATCAATGACTACCAATATGGATGAATTACACTTAGAAAACTTGCCTAAAATATCACAATATTTCATTCTAACACCCCTGCGCCTGCACAGCCTCCCCTGTGGAAAACACAACCGAAGGTCGATTTCTTTCTCTGTTTTTGCAAATTACTAATCTTTTGCCCTACACCACACTAGGAAAATGGAATGCAAGATGTCTAAGACAAAGAAGGAGCTTTATAGGATCGTGCAGGATCGAGTTGTGTATGCAACTCGATTTCTACATGTTCCTACCTTGGAGAAACTCGGCATGCTAGAGAGCATGCAATCCTCTTTGGAAAACGTGGGCTCGGAGAATTTCTACACCGGAATGCCCCGACATATCCAGAGCTCAGCCGACAGTAATCTCCACATTCAGAATGGAGAAGGAGGATCATGTGTGCACCGGCCTCACCTTCAAGTTCAACAAGGTGAAATACACACTGGATTTCCTCTAGCTTCAAGAGGCCTTTGGGGTGACTTTCAACCCTTTTGAGAGTTGGTGGGAGACTGTTCTTACCCCGGATCTATGTGAGTTTTGGTAGGTGGCTATAGGGTCAGAATTCCATGCTGGGGGTGAGTATTCTAACAAGCTCACTCACCCCTCCTTGAGGCTCCTCTCAAAGATTATGATGAGTGTCTTCTGTGGACACAAAGAGGAGAATAAGGTCGCCCTTAAGGACCTCCCTCTACTCTGCTCATGCCTTCCTCAGAGTGAGACGGTGATGGATTGGCCGTACCTCTTCCTTGCCGCTTTGAAACGGATTAGGAGGAACGAGCGAAGGGACATCGTCGGAGGTGGGGTGATCTCCTTGATCGCTTCCCAGGTCATGGACCTGTCCGACCTAGAGGATGGGTTGGAGGCTCTCCTTTACACAGAGGGGATGCTTAGGAGGTGCAAGCTCCTCCGACGGGACGGGGAGAATCTGTTCTAGATCTCCCTTGCTGATGGAAGCCACTTGACGTACCTCCCCCGGCCTTTATCATTGGGGGAGGAGTTCTTCGATCTTTACATTCCGGCAGATCCCTTCGTGACGAGAAAGCCACTAGTGGCCTTTGTGGAGAGGCATGCTGCCAGCTCCATCCGGGCCCATCAGGAGGAGCATCTACCAGTCCCGGATGACGAGGAGATGCCCACAGCGGGACCAGAGAAGGACCCGGCCCTTGCGAGCCTTCAGGCTCAGATGGTGGCCATGACAACCCAGCACCGGGCGTGGCAGTCCGACTACCAGCGGACTATGCTGGAGTAGCAGTAGAGCTGGCAGGACACCTTTGCCACCTCCATGACCTCACACTTCGACCAGAGGCAGGAGGCATGGCAGGCTGCCTAGCAGTAGCAGCTGGAGGCTCAGCAGCTGGCTTGGCAGGCCAGTTTTGAGACCTCCTTTGGTCGCCGGATGTGTGCCCAGCAAGACCGCATCGATGATATCTACTGCCGGCAGGAGCACTTCTTCAGCCATTTCCCTTACCCGCGGGAGGAGGGTCCTGGTGGTACATCCGGACCACCCCAGTGAGGGGTACATTTCTTTCCCTTCTCCCACATTTATCTTTGACTCATTTTCACTTTGAGGACAAAGTGCACTTCAAGTATGGGGGAGGGATATATATCATTGCTTGTACAGTTTGTTAGTTGTTTTTGGCATTTTGTTTTGCATTATTGAAACCAGTTTGAAAAAAAAAGAAAAAAAAAAGAAAAAGAAAAAGCCAAAGAAATGAAAGAAAAAGGCATGAAAATCCTTTGATAAACCGAAAACCCGAAAGGGCGGTTTAGGTAAAAAGAAAGTAGTCCGACCAACCTTAGGTTGGTGCAAAAAATAGACTTGAGGGATGTGAGCTTAAGAGAGAAAAGAAGAAGAGTGGCAAGGTGAAAACCCAAAAGGGCGCCTTGGCAAGATGAGCGACACCGAGTGTAGGTTTCCCTTCCAGCGTTTTGGCGACATAAGAAGGGGAGTCATAAGGAGGTTGTCCGGGTAGGCCACTCTTGGAGCGATAAGGATGGTAGTATCTCTTTTTCTCACATTTCCTCTCTTTTCCTTTCTTTCTTTCTTTCTTGATTTTTCTCTTGTTTTCCATTATTTCTCTCTCTTTCCCTTGCTTCTTGAGACCTTGAGTCTAATTGTTGTCATTTGTTTTACCCGGGACGAGTAAAAGGTCTCAGTATGGGAGAGTTTGATAGGTGATGGAATCACTATCATTTAGGGTAGTTTTTAGAGTCTTTTTATTGCATTAGTGTCGGTTTATGCTACTAACTCCTTGGTCCAGAAAAAGAAGATCAAAAGAAGCTAAGGAAGGAGTTATAAGCACTTAGGAGTAAAGATCGATCAAGAAGAAAAGTTTCTGCTGCTCCACCGCCCCTGCGGGCCCTTGCAGGCGCCCCTGCGGTGACTTGCCCTGACGAGACGAAGGCTTGCTCCCCTGCGCCTCCCACTACGCCCTACCTGCTCCTCGCCTTGGGAGCTGGAAGGTGAAGAGTCTGTGTCACCGCCCCTATGTTGGCCTTGAGGCGCCCCTGCGCCTTGACATCAGAAACGTCAGGAAGGCGAAAGGTCAGACGTTGAAGTGCATTAAAGATCCTCCCAAGCGGAGCTGTGTAGCCGCCCCAGCGGTTATGAAGAAGATCAACCGATTCTGCCCAAACCGCCCCTGCGGGTCCTGAAGGTAGCCCCTGCGTTGTAACGCCAGAAGCTTTACTCCGGCTGTTTACACCACCTTTATGGCATTAAAGGTGGCTGTTTTAGGCTGGTTATTTACTCTTAATTATGTGTCTTTTGTAGTCTAAATAGTCCATGGCTGATTGCTAGAATCATCCATGCTTTTTCCCACAAAATCCATTTTTAGACTTGAGTTTTCCATTATAATGAGTTGCTAACACCCTTGCTACATTGGGTTGGTTTGAAGGTGCTTTGTTACTTTGGTTGTAAGTCCTTTTAATATAAGTTTTTATTCAGTAATGCTTTGTGTTTCCTTGATCTCCATTGTTTAATTGCATGTTAACTATTACTTGATATTGATCACCTTAGGTTCTAAAGTGCATGTAAACAACTAGGATTAATAGGTTCCGGGTTCGGGTCTTTAATCTAGTAGCAACTTTAAGTAATAACGGGTTGTAATTACTTAAAGAAAAGGAACACAAATATAAAGATAAGTTTAACGGTTTTAATTTTCTCTTTATATCCCTTTGTCTTTGTTTGAATGCTAACTTATTATTTGTTCTTGTAGGTTTTCGGAACTTTAATAGGTTAAGTTGTGTTAATGCCGGTTGGCTCAACACATATGTATGATCGAGACGGGAGATTACTTAAAAACTTGAAAAAGGAATACACCAAAGTAGCATTTGCATGCTTATAATCAACCTAGTGTAGATTCACCCATTATTGTCTTACTTGTCGTATTCATGGTTTTCATAAGTTTTTGTGCATCAATTCAACCAAACCCCCCCCCTTTGTGTCACTTGTCATTATAATCAATAACTGCATCTAAAACACCTCAACTCTCTTGGGTTCGACCCTTACTTACTCACTATACTTGTTCTTAGTGCTAAGTCGTGATTTACTTTTGATTGGGTATAGACGACCATAGAAATACCTGCGGTCAAATTTTGGCGCCATTGCCGGGGAGTTTTTGTGTTTTATTGTTATTATTGATTATTGGTTTGAAACATTTTATGGTTCAAATCCGTGCTACTAATTCCGGCTTTGCTTCTTTTGATCCAGAAATTGAGAGGACGCACATCCGGCAATGAAGACAACAACAACTACAACAAGAGGTGGCTGACCGTACTCTTCGTCAACTTACGCAACCCACTTTGGCTCAAAACCCTCTTGCGGTCGCTATACCGGCACTAGGGGAAGGAGTCAACTTTGAGCTCAAACCGGGCCTCATCCACCTATTTCTATCTTTCCATGGGCTAAGCGGTGAAGACCCCATCAAGCACCTTGGGAAGTTCCACACTGTTTGTATGAGTATGAAGCCGGCCAACATTACCGAAGAACAAATCAAGATGAGGGCATTCGTCTTCACACTCAAGGATTCGACGGATGATTGGTATTACCACCTTCCATCCGGGAGCATTGACACTTGGGAGAACCTCCACAAAGCGTTTTTGGAGAAATACTTTCCAGCAAAAAAAGCCAATAGCTTGAAGAAAGCTATAAGTAACATCGAGCAAAAGGCAACCGAAACTCTCTATGAGTACTTTGAAAGGTTTGCACGCCTCCGATCCAGCCGTCCTTTCCACGGATATTCAACTCAAAATCTAGTCTTGTACTTGTACAATGGCTTGCTAGACAATGAAAGGAGGATCGTCGATGCGGCTTGCGGAGGTAACATTCTTAACTCTACTCCTGACCTTGATTTGGAAAAGATATAGGAACTAGCGGAAGGAACTCGGAATTTTGGAAGGACCCCGGCTAAGAAAGGAGTTCATGCCGTGAGCTCCGGGAAGAGCGAGATTTCCACCGAGCTGGCGGAATTGAAGGAAATGGTGAAAAGGCTAACACTTATGGGAACACCGCAACAGCTAAAAGCTTGTGGAGTTTGTGCCGACCCATTTCATCCAACGGACATGTGTCCACAAGTTCAAGATGACGATGCTGAAGTAAACGCAATGGGTTATGGACAACCACAGCAGAAAAGACCTAGGAACGATCCCTATACAAAGAATTTCATGCCAAATTGGCGTGACCAACAGAATTTTCGTTGGAGGATCAACAAAACCAACAACAGCAGCCCCGCCAAGGTAAGTATCACTCAACTGAAGATATGTTGTAGGTTTTGACTAAACACTTTGCTACTCATGTCCAAACAACAGAATCAAGCATCAAGAACCTTGAGAAGCAAGTTGGTCAAATGGCAGAAGCAATTTCAAGGACCGAATCAAGGCTTTCCGGGGGAATGCCTTCCCAGATGTTTATAAACCCAAAGTAGAATGTTAGTACCCTAACATTAAGGAGTGGGAAGCAAATTTGACAAGAACCAACGGAAGAGCCACAAGGTAAACTCTCTATTGTTATTTCCGCAACCACAGCCGCCCCTGCGGCTGCAGCTGCGCCGAGCCAAGAAGGAAGGACGCCCCTGCGGTTGGCTGCCCCCGCTCTTGCGGTGACAGCTCCTAAGCCGCCCCTGTGCCTTCAAGTTGACACCCCTGCGGAAAACACAACAGAAGGTCCTGTTGAAAAGGATACTTACGTCCGACCAAACTTCCTGCCGTTGTACTCCGAAAAGCCACCAGCCCCTTTTCCTGAAGCATTAAAGGAGCGAAGAATCATAGAGGACAAGGACCTCTTTGAGACTTTCTCTAAATGCGAGGTAAACATTCCCCTCCTTAAATTGGTGAAAAGTATTCCTAAGTATGCCCGTTTTTTGAAGGAACTTTGCACTATCAAAAGAAATCAAAAGCTAAAGGGAAAATCAAAAGTGCAAGTGAGTGAGCATGTGTCGGCAGTTTTCCAAAGGAGAATGCCCAAGAAATGCAGCGATCCAAGCATGGTAAGCATCCCTTGTGTTATAGGGGAAACCCGCTTTGACAAAGAAATGCTTGATCTCGGTGCTTCTATTAATGTTTTGCCATATTCAATTTACAATTCACTTGGCCTTGGGCCACTAATGGAAACTAGGATTGTAGTACAACTTGCTGATAGATCTAATGTGTACCCAAAAGGGATAATTGAAGATGTGTTAGTAATGGTAGACAACCTAATTTTTCCTGCTTATTTCTTTGTAATGGATATGGAAAATGACTCGCATACTGCACCCATTCTGTTAGGAAGGCCATTTCTTAAAACGGCTAGGACAAAAATTGATTATGTTAGTGGTAAATTGACCATGGAGTTTGATGGAGAAGTAGTGGAATTTGACATTTATGATGCAATGAAATTTCCTAGCGATGATCATTCTCTATGTGCTATTGACGTTGTTGAACCTTTCGTGCAAGATGTTTTTGATAACTCTGACGTGGATGAGTTAAGAAATGTGATTGAGCATGACATTGATGGTTTCAAATCAGATTATATGTTAACATCTAGCATGAAAGAGGTCCTAGCCCAATTAGATGGGCATAAAAGGCTACATATCTCCAATTTGGCCAATGGGCCCACTTTACTAACCCCAAGCGAAAAGCTTGTTCTGTCCATAGTGCAGGCACCAGAAATAGAATTGAAGGATCTTCCGTCACACCTCAAGTATGTTTTCCTTGGAGCACACAATACCTTGCCGGTGATCATCTCCAATAAGTTGACCACCGGACAAGAAGATAAGTTGATGAACGTACTAAAGGAACACAAGAAAGCCCTCGGATGGACTATTGCGGACATCAAGGGGATAAGTCCTTCCACCTGCATGCATAGGATTTTGCTTGAGGACGAAGCCAAGCCCTCTAGGCAACCTCAAAGGAGGTTTAATCCACCAATGATGGATGTGGTCAAAAAGGAAGTGTTGAAACTCCTCTAAGCAGACATGATCTTTCCTATCTCGGATAGCACTTGGGTTAGTCCAACCCAAGTAGTTCCAAAGAAGGGAGGCATTACCTTGGTGGAAAATCAATATGGAGAAAGGGTACCAAGCAAAACACAAACTGGATGGAGAGTTTGCATTGACTACCGCAAGCTCAATAAGGTAACACGAAAAGACCATTTCCCATTACCTTTTATTGATCAAATGTTAGAACGTCTTACAGGTCATAAATACTACTATTTCATGGATGGATATTCGGGATATTTCCAAATAGCCATCGCCCCAGAAGATCAGGAGAAGACGATGTTCACTTGCCCATTTGGCCCTTTTGCATATCGCAGAATGCCCTTTGGACTTTGCAACGCACCGGGCACTTTCCAACGGTGCATGATAAGTATTTTCTCCGAATACATAGAAATTTTCATTGAAGTCTTCACGGATTATTTTACCGTCCATGGAGACAGTTTTGACGCATGTTTAGGGCATTTAAAACTTATTCTTGAAAAATGTGTTGAAACCAACTTAGTTCTTAATTCGGAAAAATGTCATTTCATGGTCGAACAAGGAATTGTGCTAGGACATGTAATATCCTCAAAAGGGATAGAGGTAGATAAGGCAAAAGATGATGTTATTCAAAATTTACCTTATCCTACTAATGTTCGGGAAATCCGATATTTTCTTGGTCATGCAGGTTTCTACGACGGTTCATCAAAGACTTCTCAAAGATCTCAGCTCCCCTGTGTGAATTGCACGAAGAAGATGTAACCTTCATAGTGGATGAGGATTGCAAGAAGGCTTTTGACACTCTGAAATCATATCTCACCACCGCTCCAATCATCCGTTCTCCGGATTGGGAGAAACCTTTTGAAATCATGTGTGACGCCAGTGACTATGCCGTCGGAGCTGTCTTAGGACAAAAAGACGGAAAGGCCTCTCATGTGATCCATTATGCGTCTATGACACAAAATGGAGCACAAAGGAACTACTCCACCACCGAGAAG
The DNA here is from genome assembly GCA_033239125.1 of Fagopyrum homotropicum. NCBI lineage: Eukaryota > Viridiplantae > Streptophyta > Magnoliopsida > Caryophyllales > Polygonaceae > Fagopyrum > Fagopyrum homotropicum. The sequence goes on along the minus strand of BSWB01000008.1, from coordinate 27,052,517 downwards.
GAGATGTTGGCGGTAGTTTTTGCCTTTGAGAAGTTCAGGCAATACTTACTTTGGGTAAAGGTAATTATTTTCTCTAACCATGCAACCCTTGGGTACCTCATCGCAAAGAAGGAGGCAAAGCCACGTTTAATCCGTTGGGTGCTCTTCCTAACCGAATTTAACTTACAAATAAGGGACAAAAAAAGAGCTGAGAACCTGGTGGCAGATTATTTGAGCAGACTAGTGCAAGAGGGGGAAGAACGAGGGAAAGAAAGAGAGATAGCCGGAAGCTTTCCAGACGACACATTCTACACAACTCTCTGTTGTGTAACCGCCCCCCGCGCCTCACACCAGCCGCCCCTGCGGCCAACCGCCCCTGCGGCCAGCCGCCCCTGCGGCTCTGTCTAAGCGCCCCTACGGAATTGTCAACAGAGGTTTGTCTTAAGCTTCAATATTTTAAGCCTTGGTTTGCTGACATTGTGAATTTCATTGTCAGGAAGGAGTATCCTCCAGACTTCACCAAGGCACAACGAGAGAAAATCAAAGGTGAGGCTCGACACTACGTTTGGGACGATCCTTACCTTCGGAAACATTGTAGTGATCAAGTGATCCGGCGTTGCATTCCGGACAATAAGGTATAATCCGTCCTAACTTTCTGTCATTCTGAAGCATGTGGGGACACTTTGGAGCAAACAAAACTGCAAGAAAAGTGTTGGATGCCGGTTTCTTTTGGCCACACATTTTTCGAGACGCTTTTGCATTTTGTAAAGTGTGTGATAGATGCCAAAGGGTGGGAAATCTTTTAAGGAGACATGAAATGCCCCAAACCTCTCTTATATTTTGTGAAATATTTGACGTTTGGGGAATTGATTTCATGGGGCCATTTCCTACGTCATTCGGGAACACATATATTTTGCTTGCGGTGGACTATGTTTCCAAGTGGGTGGAAGCAAAGGCCACAATAACTGATGATTCAAAAGTGGTTGCAGCATTTCTTAAGGAAAATATCTTTGCTAGATTTGGAATTCCGAAAGCCTTAATCAGTGATAGGGGTACCCATTTCTGCAACAAGACGATCACGGCTCTCCTTAAGATGTACCATGCTCACCAACGAGTATCAACAGCCTATCATCCTCAAACTAACGGCCTAGCGGAGGTATCCAACCGGGAAATAAAGACCATCCTTGAAAAGACGGTTTCTCCCGGGCGGAAGGATTGGAGTGCAAGGCTAAATGACGCCCTATGGGCATATCAGACGCACAAGGTGTTTAAGGTGAACGGCCAAAGGCTAAAGCTTTACCTTGAAGGAGTCAAGGACGATCCGATTGACGAGATGGTACTAGAGGAGGCACAATCAAAGAAGTAGAGATCTTACGTCGAGCCAACGACGTAAAACAAAGGCGCTAATTCGGGAGGCAACCCGAAGGAATAAGAAGAAGAGCTTCTGTCAAGAAACCCGCCCCTGCGGTTGGATACACCGCCCCCAGCGCTTGGCCTGCGCCTACAACACGCCTGTCACCGCCCACGCGGTGACATCCCCATGCCCCTGCGGCGGCCATCCTTGACACAGGTCCAGCGCCGGGGGGCGGCGTTGGGCCCAGCGCCGTGGGGCGGCGCTAGGCCTGCGTGATCCTCTTCCTTGTCACCGCCCCTGCGGTTTCTAACCCCCGCCCCTGCGGGTTTAACCAGAAAAGAAAAAAATAGGATCTCGAAAAAACACCTATACCTACCACGCACCACCCATCAACCCTCCTCACCAAAACACAACCCCTTCTCCTCGCACTCTCTCTCTCTCAAAGCTGCGAATGCCCCTGCGCCCTCCGAGCAACCACCCAGACACCCTCTCCGACGCCCCTGCGCCACCAACACCAAAGGACGCACACCCCCAACGCCCTTGCGCCACCAGCCTCGTGCCAACCGCTGCCTCACTTCGATTGAAGCTATTCTTCACTCCTACATCACCTTCAAAGTCGCCTGCACCAAAGGACCAACCACCCGGAACCAGTCCAAGGCGCCACCACCTTCGAAGCACTCGGAAAAAAAAATTGTCTTCTACTGTTCTCCCGCCCCTGCGCCTGCAAGCAGCCGCCCTTGCGCCTCACCGCCCCTGCGCCTACACAGCCGGCATTGCGGAAAACACAACAGAAGGTCAACTTCTTTCTCTGTTTTTGCAAATTACTAATCTTTTACCTAACACCACACCAGGAAAATGGAATGCAAGATGTCTAAGATAGAGAAGGAGCGTTATAGGATCGTGCAGGATCGAGTTGTGTATGCAACTCGATTTCTACATGCTCCTACCTTGGAGAAACTCGGCATGCTAGAGAGCATGCAGTCCTTTTTGGAAAACGCTGGGCTCGGAGTATTTCTACACCGGAATGCCCCGACATATCCATAGTTCAACCGACAATTCATCTCCACATTCACAATGGAGAAGGAGGATCATGTGTGTACCGGCCTCACCTTCAAGTTCAACAAGGTGAAATTCACACTGGATTTCTTCCAGCTTCAGAAGGCCTTTGGGGTGACTTTGAACCCTTCTGAGAGCTGGTGGGAAAATCCTTGGATAAACCAAAAACCCCAAAGGGCGGTGTAGGTAAAAAGAAGGTAGTCCGACCAACCTTAGGTTGATACAAAAAATGGACTTGAGGGATGTGAGCTTAAGAGAGAAAAGAAGAAGAGTGACAAGGTGAAAACCCGAAAGGGCACCTTGGCAAGATGAGCGACACCGAGTGTAGGTTTCCCTTCCGGCGTTTTGGCGACATAAGAAGGGGAGTAATAAGGAGGTTGTCCGGGTAGGCCACTCTTGGAGCGATAAGGATGGTAGTATCTCTTTTTCTCACATTTCCTCTCTTTTCCTTCTTTCTTTCTTGGCTTTTCTCTTGTTTTCCATTATTTTTCTACTCACTCGTGCTTCCTGAGGCCTTTGAGTCTAGTTGATGACATTTGTTTTTACTCGGGAAGAGTAAAAGGTCTAAGTATGGGGGAGTTTGGTAGGTGATGGAATCACTATCATTTAGGGTAGTTTTTAGAGTCTTTTTATTGCATTAGTGTCGGTTTATGCTACTAACTCCTTGGTCCAGAAGAAGAAGATCAAAAGAAGCTAAGGAATGAGTTATAAGCACTTAGGAGTAAAGATCGATCAAGAAGAAAAGTTTTTGCTGCTCCACCGCCCCCGCGGGCTCTTGCAGCTGCCCCTGCGGTGACTGGCCCTAACGAGACGAAGGCCAGCTCCCCTGCGCCTCCCACTGTGCCCTGCCTGCGCCTCGCCTTGGGAGCTGGAAGGCGAAGAGTCTGTGTCACCGCCCCTGCGTTGGCCTTGAGGCACCCCTGCGCCTTGACATCAGAAACGTCACGAAGGCGAAAGGTCAGACGTTGAAGTGCCTTAAGGATCCGCCCCAGCGGAGCTGTGTAGCCGCCCAAGCGGTTATGAAGATGATCAACCGATTCTGCCCAAACCGCCCTTGCGGGTCCTGAAGGCCGCCCCTGCGGTGTAAGGCCAGAAGCTTTACTCCGGCTGTTTACACCACCTTTATGGCGTTAAAGGTGGCTGTTTTAGGCTGGTTATTTACTCCTAATTATGTGTCTTTTGTAGTATAAACAGTCCATGGCTGATTGCTAGAATCATCCATGCTTTTTCCCACAAAATCCATTTTTAGACTTGAGTTTTCCATTATAACGAGTTGTTAACTCCTTGCTACATTGGGTTGGTTTGAAGGTGCTTTGTTACTTTGGTTGTAAGTCCTTTTAATATAAGTTTTTATTCAGTAATGCTTTGTGTTTCCTTGATCTCCATTGTTAAATTGCATGTTAACTATTACTTGAGATTGATCACCTTAGGTTCTAAAGTGCATGTAAACAACTAGGATTAATAGGTTCCGGGTTCGGGTCTTTAATCTAGTAGCAACTTTAAGTAATAACAGATTGTAATTACTTAAAGAAAAGGAACACAAATATAAAGATAAGTTTAACGGTTTTAATCTTCTCTTTATATCCCTTTGTCTTTGTTTGAATGCTAACTTATTATTTGTTCTTGTAGGTGTACGGAACTTTAATAGGTTAAGTTGTGTTGATGCCGGTTGGCTCAACACATATGTATGATCGAGACGGGAGATTACTTAAAAGCTTGAAAAAGGAATACACCAAAGTAGCAATTGCATGCTTAGAATCAACCTAGTGTAGATTCACCCATTATTGTCTTACTTGTCGTATTCATCGTTTTCATAAGTTTTTGTGCATCAATTCAACCAAAACCCCCCTTTGTGTCACTTGTCATTATAATCAATAACTGCATTTAAAATACCTCAACTCTCGTGGGTTCGACCCTTACTTACTCACTATACTTGTTCTTAGTGCTAAGTCGGGATTTACTTTTAATTGGGTATAGACGACCATAGAAATACCTGCGGTCACTCCTTCCAAGTGCCCATTCTTATTTGTTGACCTTCTCGTCGAGAGAGTAGATTACAGATCCGATCTAGTTGTAAGTGACTTCTTCTTCTTCTCCTCTTCATCTTCTTCCTTCTTTAAGCCCTAATGGTGGAAGCCATGGATTCTCAAGCTTCTTCCTCTCTTGTGGTTGCATCTGTTTGGATCTAGTCTAGACAGTGGTTTATGATGGAGATTGAGTGATGGAGATCCATGAGGGAGCAAGCCAGCTAGGAGGAACCTCTACATATCAAGGAAACAGCCAAAGACTCGTCCGGAATGCCGTTCTAGAGTTCAAATACACCCGCGGCATGACAGAGCCTTGGTTGCGCCCACTACACCAGTGCCGCGGGGGCAGATGGCTTGAGCCGTGGGGGTTGGCCACCTGGGCCGCAAGAGCGGCTCTGGCACACCTTGAGTTGCCGGTGCTGCCTTCTGCTCATCTTTGCGGCAACACTTCCTTGTTCCGCGACCGCGTCCTTTCCCCAGTGAATACCCTTCCTCGATCTTGTGTTTGTCTCTTATTATAGGGAGGTTATATGATAGTATCAAGCTAGGTTGGATCTAGCATAACCTTGTGGTATACCAAGTAGTGGCCTTGAACCTTTAGTGAGTATTTGAGGATTTTAGAATGTTCTAAGGCTTGATGTGTGTTTGATCTTGAGATGGTTATTATGTTGTGACTGTATGGTTGATCTTGTGAGCATTGGGGTTGTGATTATATGTCAGTTGAAGTTGTGGAGTATTGGACGAGAGTATCCTAGCACAAGTTGTTATAGTTTTTATCTTGTGAGTTCTTGTGGACTAGGAGTGCTATCCTAGCTTGTGAGTTAGTATGATCTTGTAAAAATTAATATGAATAGAAGTCTAAGGACTTATAGCTTGTGAGAGAGGTATTGATATTGTTCCTTGTTTTGACCAGGCGTTGAGGATCTTATTGCGGGAAGTTGAGAGTGGTTGTTATCGGGTTTTGAGACAAGTAAGTCCCCCGGACTGACTTAGCTAGCTTATGTGTATTAGTTGATGCGTGATCGTTGTGTGTGTTTATGATTGTTGTTATAACGATTAACCGGATTAGGACGACCATGTGTATATTGATTGGCCCAATTGTATGATAACCTTGTGGTAAATGCTTGTCTAGTTCAAAAAGGGAAACTAGGAGGTGCTTTGCGACCAGTCCTATAGATGATGTTGATTCGCATCAAGTACAAACCTGTTTGGTGAAAGAGGACAAGGGCGAGATCTTTATGATTCTCATTTCACACTATAATTGGAATTAGTAATGGAATGACGTAAAGGAAAGATAATAACATGCTTGTGTGATTCATGCTATGTGTTTACGTTGTTATATGTGCGTGTGCCTTTACCATCTTTCTAATACATAGAATGTTAGCTAACGGTTTTATACCGCCTTTGTAAATGCCTTGCAGGTTAGGGACACCACCGAGTGACTCGGAAGAGTTGGCAACCGGGGTTCCGTACATTTTATGATGGGTATGAGGGTTTCATATTACGTTCCGTTGTCGTTTGAACCTTAGGCGTTGCTAGTATGTTGTTTTGAGGACTCGGCTGAGTTTTCACCTTGTATCGTATTTCGCTTAATGTCACATTGTATTCAAACTATTTGGTTTTGCCTTTTTATTTGTGTCTTGTTGGAAAGATCCATTGAAATTGTTGTTAGGCTAAGGGTTGAGACCCATTGTAAGGTATCCGCCCGTAGCGCCCCGAGTCCTACGGATTTGGGGCGTTACAATTTCCCGCAGAGAAATAAAAACCATTTCCTACAGAGAAATGAAGACTATGTCCCATATCACTTATCGGCTGATGAGAAGAACAACGTATGCATGAAATCAGCAGAAGGAAGAGTGGATGGGTCGATCTGATATCAACGTCAAAGTATCCTATGAAAAGAACCCTTGCTTCTCAACAAAATAAATATCGGGGCCCACATGCAAGACCAACCCAACAACATTGTTCCAAAATGTACGTAAAATCACCCATGTATGATGGACATACATATCCATCCAAGAGAGGAAGGCTAGCCATGCAAAGGAAGGAATTCATCCCTGTGTGTGAAAGACAAATCACAAGAGATTTCGGGCCACTCTAATTTATTTCCAGCCCATAAAAGACTTTTTTAATTTGAGTTATATCTTAATGGCCTTAATTATGTTTTTAGCCCCCGGTAATTTTATTTCTATTAGAATAAATTTAGTCTTCTAATAGGGAAGCTTAAAGAACTTCTTTTATTAGAAGATTGTTCCTATTTTTGTTTAATAGATTTAATATTTTTAGAAGATTGATTTCATTTTATTTCCTAAAACATAGATATTATCTTATTAGAAGATCTAATATTTCTAGAAGATTGATCTTCTTTTTATGGTTTCCTTAGGGATAGATCTTTACTTTCTAGATGGAAAACAAGTTGATTTTCGGCCCATACTCGGTCACCCTACGGTTAGGATGACACTCCCCTCTCCTATAAATAGGGTGGAAGTGCTTCATTATTGATCATTAAAAGATAGATAAAGCTATTAATAAACATGTTGTGTTATCTCCTCTGCGATGTCTATTGCCGTCTACATGGAGTGAAGAACAAACATGAGTAAGAGACATGTTACTTGCCTCGCTTGGACTTATTTGAGTGTGTTCTACTTGCCAACGGCGCAAGCAGGGTGCTATAACTAGTTACAAGCAAACCTTGAGATGTTTTAGGGTCTCTGTAAACCTTTTGTGTTTGGAATAGTGGGAAGAGTTCTATAGGGCTCTGCAGGTTGTGTTTTACATGTCATCGCGTCGTAGCGTGCCTCAAGTTGTATCTTAGAGTTCAATCTTGACCGATCTTTCCCTTTATTTTATTCGTGGAACTTTTGTTTCTCTTTTAGTTCTTTTTTTTCCATCGAATACATGCGGAAAAAGATCGGGCAAACGACACGGGCAACATTATTTGACGCCCCATCCGTTTGTTCGACTCAGTAAAAAAACAAGTCTTCTAGTAAATTCCACAAAAAGAGTCAACCGGACCAGCAATCGTTCTCGTTTGTTTCTATCATTCTCTTTTATTAACTATATTCAATATCAATTGCGATTACTTCTCAATTTATTTTTGTCGTCGTAAAATAATTTAAAAAAATATATATTTCTTTCACCCTCGGAGCCTCACAAATGTTAAACCGTGATTACCCGCAATTGAGACATGCTCCACCACCACTCTTCTCTCTCCCCGCACCAGTGTCTCACGCAGTCCGGGGTTATGCACAACTAAGCGCAACCGCCCCCCATCCAGTCCGCGGTCGCACTCCCTTGCACCCGCTCCGCAACCTAGTCAATGGTCGTGCCACCCCGCACCCCCACCACCTTGAACCCGCACCGCAATCCGATCCGCGGTAGTGCCACCTCGCACCCACGCCATTGGTCCTCTGCAATCGCACCTTTAGTGCCGCATGTGGGTTTCCGCTCCACCACAGCCGCACCTTCACCACTAGTTCCACAACTTCGATCCATGTTTGATTGTTTAGAATTAAAAACTTTTTTGATCTAGTCTGTTTATATAGTTATAACAAGTCCGAGTCAAGCAATCGAAGAAGTCAATGGTTCATCCTCAACAGAACAACAACCGCAACAAACCGGTTCGATAAAACCCGATCCACCGTAGTTTGTTCTTTTCAATTCATTGCATTCGAATTTTTGCATAAAAAATGTTTCATTTCAGTTTATAAAAGAGCAATCGACAAAAAAAGCTAGTCATTACAAAGAAAAGAAAAGAAATTCAGTTGTTCCTTGTTCATCTCGAGATTTTACAGGTTCAGGTTGAAGATTGTGGTCCACCTCAGTTTATCTAAAGTGAACTCCGCACCTTTCCTAGTCATCTCCCTCAATTTTGATTTTGATCTTATTTATTAGCTACTTAAGTATTTTATAAGTTCTTGTCTTTTGATTGAGAAAGTAGGCGATAGTGGTTTTTCTTGCCTTTGTTAGCACCACACTAAATAAAATTTTCCCTTTTGAGATCAAGGTTCTTCCCTATATAGTTATGTAGCTCTAAACGCGCTAACTTTTTGTTTGTTGGAAAGCTTTGTTTTTGCCAGGTGCAGGAGAGCCTCACAAACCTGCTAAGATAAGTGGGTGCAAGTAAAGATGAGGAAACTAGAGAAAAACTAACAACGGGTAGTTTAGTATATCATTATCTCTAACGTAACAGGTTTGTCAATCATAAGCTACAATTTTCAGGAACAACCAATAACAATTGAGAATCATACACAACACGTCATGATGAAATGGAGAAAGGAACCTCCTAAATCTGAAGATTCTCCCGGAATAGAGCAACAAGAAAACATTTTCCGTACCCATTGGTTTCATTAGGAAGGTGTTGCAATGTTATTATCGATAGTGGGAGTTGTAGCAATATTTCTAGTACCGAAATGGTGGAGAAGTTACAATAGGATCAACTAGACCACCTGGCGCAATATAAGTTTTCTTGGATGCGTGAGAGTGAAGAAGTGTATATCAACAAACAAGTTGAGGTTTCCTTCAAAGTAAGACCATACATTGACACCATCCTATGCGACGTTGCCTTGATGCAAAAATGCCACATGGTCTTTTGACGACCATGACAATATGACCGAGATGTCACTCATGAGGGACAAACTACTAATATAGACTCGGATTCAAAGGAAAAACGATAGTCCTCCGCCCTATGAGCCTTGAACAGATTATGACTATCCAAATAGAAGAAGAACATTAAAGGCAAGCCAAGATTAACGAATACGAAGAGGAAGCCAAGGATGAAAATGAGGTGTACCCAAGTCCATAACCACAACCTCCTATGATGCCTCCTACAACTTTTACTTGTAGTTCATCTTCGTCACCCATAAATACCGCAGTAATTGGGGTTACCACAACCACAACAGGGAGTGATTCTACACCTTCTATCTCGAATTTAAATGAACCTAATCATAATGATAAAGAGTTAGTTAACAAATATTCTGAGTCCAATGCTAAAATTAATGATGAGCATATGATACATGATGATTTAATTTGTGAAAAAATTATTAAAACATCTTGTGATCACATAATGCCTTTTGTGGAATTTAGAGAGCCTTTTAGGGAGCATATTGATCATATTGCTTATGATGAATTACGTGTCTCTTGATGATCATATCTATGATGTCAAACTTCTAGTTGTACATACTAACTTTATGAAGTTTAGTATTGTAAATGCATTTTCTTCCAAGCATACCATTCTGATGACATATACATATGTTCTTTTTATTACAACTATCACTATAAATGTCAAGCCTATAATTCATGTGCAGAAACTCACATAATTAATGAGACTTTCTATTCGTAGTTGTGATAAAATTAATAATACATCCCTTGTTTTACATGTTGAATTTGTTGGATGTATTGCTGAAATTTTAGATCCTATTGATCACATCGATAGAGGCATTAATCTTAGGATTGTAGATGACAATCTTGATCCTACTTGTGCTGAATTGATTTGATCTTTTGATAACCATATTGGTCATTTACCTCTTGTGTTACTTGATGATTTTATTGAAGAAAATGTTGCAACCAATGATTTGTTTGAGCATGATAATTCGCTTAAGTATGAAGAAGAACGTGTTGAGTTGTATAGGTCATCACATGTAAATTTTGACTGAGTCATGATGGTTAGAATTATTTTTGAATTTGATTTTTCCATGATTAAATGCTTTGTCTATCTTGTGGTGGGAAGAACCTTATTTTTTACGAGAAGCTTGGTTAAAGAGAAAGTTGAGAATGTTAAGAACAATTTTGGTAACTTGTTTTTCCATGTTTCTTAGCATGTCTTATCTTTTTTTCATTAACATGCCTTTTCTTGTTAATAAGGCCTCATGATTATATCTTTATACCATTTGGAGAATCATATGACATGATACCCTTAGTGACATTTGTGCTTAACCTATCTTAATATTTACTCTTAATATATTCTTGGATTTTATATATGCCTCGCATATTGTTTTAACTATAATTAAAGGTCTTAGGATACTACACAAATGGTACATAAAAATATCATGGAATGACATTACTTGCTTTATAATGTTGACATACAAGGTTATAAAAATTTTTATGGCGGTGTGTTTAATGTTTTCATGTGGAGTGATATTTTCCCCTTTTTTCTTTATTTCTCCTCAAAGTATATATACCTCTAATGTTGCACTCTTTCTTTATCTTACACGTGCTATATACTCATGGATGCCGCCAATGCTGAAGACCTACCAACACAAATCAAATTCATGGTCAAATCCTTTTAAAGAAGGAAGGGATGATGCTGGAGCATCTCCGAACCTAGTACGTTTAGCTTCAAGACCATAACCATGGAAGTTAGGAAGAAATGAGTGAAGAACACTCCAAGGAGGACGAGAGGAAGAATCAAAACCTTCAGTACCACAATCATGAAAGTCAAGGGATCTAGAAAGCAAGGAAAGAGAAACAATGTTAGAAGAAGAAGGGGAAGAGTCAAATTCATTTATAGGATAGAAATGAATAACATGTCCAAAAGAGAAATGAAGACCATTTCCCGCACAGAAATGAAGACCATTTTCCGCAGAGAAATTAAGATCATTTCCTATAGAGAAATAAAGACTATCTCCCGGATCACTTCTCGGAAGATTACAAGACCAACATTTGCATGAAAACCAAGATGAGCATGCAAGTACGTGAACGGAAGGAAGAGAGGATGAATCAATTTGATATCAACGTCAGAAGATCCTACGAGAAGAACTCTTGCTTCTCAACAATACAAAGATTGGGGTTCACATGCAAGACCAATCTAGTTCTAAAACATACGTAAAGTCACCCATGCATGAAGGACGTATGCATCCATCCAAGAGAGGAAGGCCAACCATGCGAAAAAAATAATCCAACCTTGTGTGTGGAAGACAAATTAAAACAGATTATTGGCCACTATATTTCATTTTAAGCCCATAAAAGACTTGTTTAATTATGGGTTATATTTTAATGGGCCTTAATTATATGTTCATCCCACACCAATTTTATTTCTTTTAGAATAAAATTAAGTCTTCTAATAGGGAAGCTTAAAGATCTTATCTTATTAGAAGAATGATCTTATCTTTGTTAAGAAGATATAATTATTTTAGAAGATTAATCTTATTTCATTTCCTTAAAGATAGGTATTATCTTATTAGAAGATAGATTCTATTTTAGTTAGTTTAAGAAGATCTAATCTTTCTAAAAGATTGATCTTATTTTATTATTTTCCTTAGGGGTAGATCTTCGATACGCCATAAGGTTAGGATGACGCACCCGTCTCCAATAAATAGGGTGGATGTGTTCATTATTGATCATCCATAAATATATAAAGTTATTGATAAACACGTTGTTATATCCCCTCTACGGTGTCTACCGCCGTCTTCACGAAGTGAAGAGAAAATCAGAGTAAGAGACGTCGTACTTGTGTGACTTGGACTTGTTTGAATGTGTCCTACTTGCCAACAGCATAAGGAGGGTGCTTCAACTAGCTGCAAGCAAACCTCCAGGTGATCTAAGGTCGTTATAACGTTTTTGTGTGTGGAGTAGCGGGAAGAGTTCTACAAGGCTCCACTGGTTTTGTGTTACGTGATATCTCGTCGTAGCGTGCCTCTAAGTTGTTTCTTAGTGTTTAACCTTGATCTATCTTCCTTTTATTTTATTTGTGTCACTTTTTTTTTCCTTTTCCATCAAGTTCAAGCGTCAAAAGATCAGGCAAACTACATTGGCGAATACCCCGTATTAGTTTATCTACTAAATGGTAAAGCTAAAACCTCTCCTTTGATTCGCCATTTCTGTGTCATGGTTGAAACTCAATTCAATACTTGTGTCAAAATCTTTTGTAATGATGATGCCACATAATGTATTTGCCTTTGAATTTTTCTTCAGGGCAAGGGTGATCGTTGAGAAATCTCTTGTACCTACACACCACAACAAAACAGAAGGGTAGACATCGTCACATTCTAAATGTTTCTAGACCCCTTATGTTCTAAGGGAAATTATGTGGTTTACTTTGGTGAGAATGTGTTATCAACCCCTACACATGTCCTACACCACATAAACTCCGTATGAGTTTTTTATGGCTTTCCACCTGGCCTTGACCATCTTCGGATGTTGGAATGTCTTGCATATTGTTTCCCTCCTTCCTCGATTTGTGGATAAATTTTGCCTTCAGGGTAGAAAGAATGTCTTCATAGGCTATCCATCTTCCAAAAAGGGTAGAAAATATTGGATCCATATACTCAAGAAATTTCTACAATGCGGGGAGCACGTTTTACAAGACCATTTGCTTGTCTGGGAAAACGGAACTGGTTTCACCACAATTATTCCCGGTTTTACTCTCATTTTGGATAATTACCTCATATCCTACCTCCCCACATTCCTCTTCTAGGAACCCCACACTTCTACTATTACTACTTGTTCGCCACATAGCGTGCGTGCAAATAAGTCTTAAATTTATAAAACTAGAATCAAGCAAGCGAACCCGCAGTGTATGGATCGATATAGTTAAGCAAGAATTCCAGAGTATCGAACACAGGGATTTGGGGGGTTAAATCCAGTATAGAATTGTCAAGCGAGTAAATGTATGAGCTTTTGTAAATTATTGGGAAAACAACAATCCTAAAGATCCAGGAATCCAGCTGTGGCAATCGATTCAAGATATACTAAAGATATAAGCACAGAATTAAGAGTTGCAAAGGTATACGAATATAAGGCAATGTACGGTGAAGTTCCAAGACCTTATATGACTCAACTAAAGATACTCTCTATAAAGGTTGTTGAGGCTTCATTATAGAAGGGATCTAAAGGTAAGAATTAATATCAAATACCCAAACTTGTAATCCAAGGATCAAGACCAACTAAACTGATTAAGGTTGTGACACTCAAAATCGAGGTAGAGGTTGTTGAGGCTTCACTACCACCTAGAAAAGGCAAACCAAGACTAAGTTAAAGCAAATCTTTAACTTTGGATTAAAGTAAAAGCAAAGTTCGTAACTGACACAAAATTACGGGTAGTTCTTGAGTTCCACGGCCGTGGAAGCTCATGAACAGACCGTGGATTAGGTTCGTCGGCGATTCTCTCTAACTCTCAGGGTCCAATCTGTTTACGATCGATCTATCATCATCTAAGCCACAACTATCAACCCTTCACCTTAGAATTGCTAAAGGGTTTTAGCCAACAACAGTCATTATAATATCAAATTCAAGATTTAAAAGAATAAAGGATGGAAACTTCCGAAAACCTTCAATAACCTTCAAACCAATCTCAAATCCACAAATATCAATGATAATGCAACTCAGATTTGGAATAAACACAAACAAGTAACTAGTCTAGATAAGAACGAAGAACGGGATGTCAATCCGTCTTCTAATCAAACCTAGAATCAAAGGCGTAACTTCTTCCAAGAACGATCTTCCAAATCTTCAACTCTTCGCAAATCTCCGTTGCGAAATAGAAATCTCCACATGTCCAACTTGAAACCCTAGGCACGTGTAACTCCGTAGACAAAAGTCTAAGCGGAGGTGTAAGCGAGGTAGCGAAGGTGACGGAATCTCCCTCTTTCCGTCCTTTTATAGGGCTGGATAAAATATGTCTTCGGCCCACGTGCGTAGTAGATCGTGGCTTAAAATATTACGTAAAAGATGGTCAAGATCACGGTCGTGGAAGGTTCCACGCCCATAATTTAGAGCGTGGGATTTGATTACAGTTGCTTCAAATCCTCCAAGGCCGTGTAAGTTGCGGGAATGCTCCACGCTTGTGTTGCCAAAGTTCCACGGCCGTGGTTTAGAGCGTGGATCCTAATACGGCCGTATTTCAGGGCGTGGAACACATGTAGATCGTAATTCTCCTTTGTCTCGTGCTATTCTTCAACTTAGCATCTTCCTTAGCTCCTAATGATGTCCTCAATCTTTGGACATGCTCAATCTGTCTCCATTCTTCCTCGATTTGTCCGATTTTAGCTCTTAATTGCGTACAATCAACACAAAGCTTATGTAGACCTCTATATCGACAAAATAGATGAACTAACTCACAATTGCTTCAATGCTTTATCAATGAATACCATTATGGATGAAATACACTTAGAAAACGTGCCTAAAATATCACAATATTTCATGCTAACAAATAACCCCATACTTGCCACTTGCTTGTCCCTAAGCAAGGTCTTTCAAAACTTTAAAACTCAAGTTAGGATGAAATATGTGTATACTCTCAAAGCAAAACTTCTTTTAGATGAATGTGCTTCCTAATCAATAGATCATTCTCAAATCTTGCTTCATTCGTTTATAAGACTTTCATATACATAATCAAAGAGTAAAGAGTAAAGAAATCTCATAAATTAATCAAACTTCCATGTAAACATCATAACCTTCAAACATTATCAAAATCAATCATAAGAAACTTCAATTTAGATCACCAAGTCATATATCATTCTCTTGATCTTAAGGACTTTCAAACAAGGTCTAGAATGCGGAAAGGGAGGGAGAACTTTAAGGAATGTGGTGCATGAATCCGGGAAAGTGGATAACTACTCTTTTCTTTTTCTCTTGCGGTTTCCGCAACACTTTCAACTTAGAGCTTCGCTCTCTTCTTTTCATTTTTTGACTTTACTTTTGGAGTTATGGATAGAGGTGCACAAAAACTGAAGCCTAGAAGATTGGCGTTTCTCATTTTTACGAGATGCCTCAAACCCTTGATGCACATACCATAATCCGCTAGGAATATCGCTCGATCCGACTTTGGCAAGACACAAACACCCGACTATGTGAATGGTGCCGAGTTACTCATCATCATGATTGACTTCCCCAAACCTATAATTTCTTTCTATTCTTTTGAATGCAAAGTATTGATTTCATGGCCCTCCCACATCAAACATGCCAATTATCAACTACTCCAAATTCCCGGATAGGTAAAGGAGGCCATTATTTCAATGAGGGCTAAAATGATCAAAGAAAGAAGAAAGAAAATCGAATTGCCTTAATCATCTCAAAAAGAAGCATAAGAACTTATCATGTGATTTCAATCTTGATTTCTCAACATGATTTAAGTAACATTCATCATATTACGAAATTTGCAAAACAGGAATAATCAACTCATTCAATTTCTTTGCAACTCACTATTTGTTTAAGCATGCGATTGTCATCAAAACTCAAATCACAAGTGGTGATTATCATAGAAATCATCTCTATCCTTAGAAGCACAAAATTTTCAAAATTTTTCAATTTTTATGGGTTTTTCAAAAGCTTTTTCATGCAATGCAATAATGAAACGTACAGCAATAGAATGAATCATGCAAGGTAGTCTCGATAGAAGCATATAAAAGTGAGTAAGAGTTATTATAAACTATTAGTCACACCCCACCCCATACCTGGAACAAACATTGTCCCTAATGTTCAAAAAGAAAAAGAAGAAAAGAAAGAAAGAAAAAGAACTCACAAAATGGTGGTGGAGCGGCTAAAACGGGCGATCATCAAAGGTCCTCACTGCGGTGGAGGCTGTGGAGGCGGTGGTGGAAACGGGGAGAAGCTGGGATCATAGTACCGCCCGAACTGCTGGCGGTAAACATCTCTCATCATATGGTCAAGATCGTCGGCTCGTGCATCCCTAGCATCAGCACGAATCTCCAAAGCTCCAACCCTATCGGAAAGGTCGGTATCCCACCGTGGCAGCTGCTCGTACCAACCAGGCAGCTGGTTGTACTACGCCGGTGCATCAGAAGGTGCTGGTGTAGGTGGCGGTTGTGCGTGCCAAGGCGGTGGAGCTCCCATCCAATCCGGTTGCATACTGTACCATGAAGGAGGATCCGCCATCCATGTAGGCCTCTCGCTCCCACTAGCACGGCGAGAGGATGAACCTGAAGCTCTAGTAGGGCGGGGAGAGTGTCTAGGAAGGTCAGGAACTGCATCCGGCTGATCTGGGAATGTACCAAAGTCATGATCAGCTCCTCCTTCCCCAAACTCGTCATCCCCTCTCATCTCCTCATCTACAACTAGCGGTGGTGGAACATAGGGAGGGGCTACCAATCTGTCCGCATGCATGGCAGCGAACGTCGCCTTCCAGTTATGGCGTCCAGTCATAATGGAATACTCGGGAAGCCACTCTATCCCTCTCCCAGTCCTACTCTCCCTAGGCATAGCAGCATATGGTGGACCTCTATGGGTAGGAAAAATAATGCCTCTAGTCATGAGGGCCTGAAGTCCTAGGGGTCTAGCTGCAATGCGTGTGCAAGCTGAGAAGTCTACCCCTAACTGTCTAGCGAGGTGGGTGACCATCCCACCGTATCCAATGTTGCTAGCCCTCTTATTCTTTAGCTTGCTCATGGTAGTAGCTAAGAGGGTGGCGCAGTCAACAGGTCTACCGTATAGCATACAGTAGAGAAGGAAGAGCTCGTCCGTCTTGATCTTCTGAGGTGTCTCCGTTCTAGGGAAGAGACACTCAGAAAGTACTCTGTGGGCAATCTTCAAGGCTAGATGATAGATCAATCTAGCCTTGGTATCAGCAGGCTACCAGCGGTCCTCACTGGCATATACCATCGCGATCTCCTCCCAGAAATCCTTGGCGTACACGCCACTGGGGAAACGACCATTAAAGGTCTCGTGGAACCCAAAGAAGGCTCCAAACTCTCTAATCGAAAAAATCATAGTTTCTCTCCATCACCCGGAAAGAAATTGTCCTATCAACATGGCTATGCTCGAAGGAAACCACAAACTCCCTAGTGATCTCCTCATAAGCATCTTCCCGAATAGCGGAGAAGATGACTAAACCGGCTCTATCCAAAAGCCAAGTAAGGTCCCCTATCACATGTAGAGGCTCTAACTCCTCAAGCAGTAAGTATCTAGGTCCAATGACCGTCCTCTCCTCTATCCTCTCTAAGGCATCTAGATGATCCTCGTGGATAGTAGGGATCCTAGGGGGAGGTGGTGATGGTGATGATGGAGGTGAAGGGGATGAAGGGGGTGGTGCTCTAGAAGAGGAAGAGGGGTTGCCCTTCCTTTTCTTGTTCTTATCCTTATCCTTGTTCTTATCCTTATTCCTACCGGACACTCTTCTCACAAAATCCATTTCTGACAAATTCCACGGTCTGTTCTTGGGCTTCCACGGCCGTGGTTTTTCCAGAAACCGTGGTTCGGCGCGTAATTTCGCAAATCTCAACAGAATCACACCAAACTCAGCAGCAAACAGTCCTAGACTAATTTCCGTCCAATTCCAATCAATTCTTCCTAAAAATTCTAGCAAAATGAAGCCAAATCGACAAAGAGAGAGAAAGAACCAAAAACCTAGGTTTTCGGATTTTGTATTCCGAATTCCGTCTTCTCCGGTGATTTGCCGCTCGAATTGTTGCTTGGATCTTGTTGGTGATTGGATTTGCTTCAGTTTTGGTCAAAGAATCGTCGAAAACGATTAACGAATGAGGATTTGAGAGAAGGGGAGTGGAATCGGCGATTTGGGCGTGGTTTTGGGTTTTTGTGGTGTGTTTTGTGAAGAAACGTGGTTTATATAGTGGCCGTAAAAATTTTTGAAAATCACGGTCTATCAGGGGGGTTCCAAGGCCGTGGAAATGTACGGAACCGTGGTTTTGGTGATTTTTCTCAGGCTTTTGAAAATTACGGTCACTATAGCTGTCACGGCCGTGGTTTAGGCCGTGGAACTCTCTATAATGCTCCAAAGTCCAAGTTTCGTCAATTTTCTTCAAACTTTTCCTTTCCCTTTTCTTTTCCACTGTTCCTACATCCAAAAACACGAACATACCGGAAGGTATCGAAGGCAAAACAAAGCAAAACGTCTATACTAAGTTAAACTATGAATCAAAAACGAAAATGACAATGCAATACCTTGGGTTTCCTCCCAAGAAGCGCTTTGTTTAAGGTCCGTAGCTAGACCAAATTTGCACTTATTCGAGTGCGGTGGGCGTGAACTCTTCAGCTTAGAGTTCCGGTGTATACTTCTTGAGTCGTTGACCGTTCACCTTAAAGCTTCCGCCCGTTTCACCCCATACTTCAACTGCACCATGGGGAAAAATACATTTGATTAGAAAAGGTCCTGTCCAACGAGATTTAAGCATACCTGGAAAGAGACGGAGCCTTGAATTGAAGAGGAGAACTTGATCTCCTTCTTTGAGGTCCTTTGGGATGATATGCTTATGATGCCAACGCTTCGCTCTTTCTTTGTAGATCTTGGAGTTTTCGTAAGCGTTCAAGCGGAGTTCTTCAAGCTCAATTAGGTCCAAGAGACGCTTCTCTCCCGCTTCCTTCATGCTGAAATTTAGCCACTTGATTGCCCAAAACGCCTTGTGCTCCAACTCTACCGGTAAGTGACAAGACTTCCCATACACAAGGTTGTATGGTGTGGTTCCGATGGGAGTCTTATACGCAGTCCGGTACGCCCACAATGCATCATCTAGCTTCAAAGACCAATCCTTCCTAGTCCTTGAAACCGTCTTTTCTAGGATTCCTTTGATCTCCCGGTTTGAGATCTCCACTTGTCCACTAGTTTGTGGATGATAAGGGGTGACGATCTTGTGAGTCACCCCATACTTAGCTAGAAGAGCTTCAAAATGCCGGGCAATGAAGTGAGAACCTCCATCACTAATGATAGTCCTTGGTGTCCCAAATCGTGGGAAGATGGTCTTGTTAAAGAACTTAACAACTACCATGGCATCATTGGTGGGAGAGGCAATCGCTTCAACCCATCTTGAAACATAATCAACCGCTAAAAGTATGTATTGGTTACCACAAGATGATAGGAAAGGTCCCATGAAGTCTACTCCCCAAACGTTAAAGATCTCCACCTCTTGGATGTTATTGAGAGGCATCTCATTCCTCCTATATATATTTCCTGTTCTTTGACAAGCATCGCAGCAGGAAACAAAGGTTTGCACATCTTTAAATAGAGTAGGCCAAAAGAATCCAGATTGCAATACCTTAGTGCTAGTCTTGTTCGAACTAGCGTGTCCTCCACAAGGTAGTGAATGACAATGGCGGATGACACTTTGCATCTCATCTTCCGGCACACATCGCCGAATAATGCCATCCGGACCTCTCTTAAAGAGGAGAGGTTCATTCCAAAAGTATTCCCGAACATCCTTAAAGAACTTCTTTCTTTGTGCGTAGGATAATCCGGGCGGTAATTCCTGACAAACCAAATAGTTAACAAAATCAGCAAACCATGGTTCGTTACCTTTTGTGATCACATCGATGCACTCCTCTATGATATGTAAATGCTCGTCCGGAAAGGAGTCATCTATAGGTAGATGGTCGTCCTCTAGATGTGTTAGCCGACTCAAATGATCCGCAACAGAATTTTCCGAACCTTTCTTGTCGCGGATCTCTAGATCAAATTCTTGTAGGAGAAGAATCAATCTAATTAGTCTTGGCTTCGCATCCTTCTTGGCAAGGAGATACCGGATCGCAACATGATCCGTGTATACAATCACCTTTGCACCTACAAGATAAGAGCGAAATTTGTCAATTGCATATACAATATCCAAGAATTCTTTTTCGGCAATGGCGTAGTTGAGTTGCGCTTCATCTAGCGTCTTGCTAGCATAGTAGATAGCACAAGTTTGCCCTTCCTTTCTTTGTCCAACAACAACTCCTATAGCTACGTCACTTGCGTCACACATAACCTCAAAGGGAAGGTTCCAATCCGGAGGTTGGATAATCAGAGCTAAAATTAGAGCTTCCAGAATCATATTGAACGCATCTAAACATTCATGCGAAAACTCAAAAACTGCATCCTTCATTAATAGATTAGTAAGCGGTTTTGATATTTTAGAGAAATCCTTTATGAAACGCCTATACAATCCAGCATGTCCTAGAAAACTTCTTATCCCTTTCACCGAAGTTGGGGGAGGAAGCTTTTCTATTGTCTCTATTTTAGCTTTATCAACCTCAATCCCTCTACTAGAGATTAAGTGTCCTAATACAATGCCTTCTTTTACCATAAATTGACACTTTTCCCAATTAAGAACTAGGTTAGTGTCTTCACACCTTTGTAATACAAGAGCAAGGTTAGAAAGGCAATTGTCAAAAGAGGAACCATAAACGGAGAAGTCATCCATAAAAACCTCCATGATTTCCTCTATATATTCGGAGAAGATGGCCATCATGCACCTTTGAAAGGTGTCTGGGGCGTTGCAAAGCCCGAACGGCATCTTCCTATAGGCGAACGTACCCCACGGGCACGTGAACGTGGTCTTCTCTTGATCATCCGGGTGTATCGGAATCTGAAAGAAACCACTATAACCGTCAAGATAGCAAAAGTGTGAATGTTGTGCTAACCTTTCAAGCATTTGATCGATGAAGGGTAGTGGGAAGTGATCCTTCCTCGTCGCGTTATTTAGCTTGCGGTAGTCTATGCACATCCGCCATCCTGTTACAGTTCGTGTAGGAATGAGCTCATTGTTTTTGTTGGTGATGACCGTCATTCCTCCTTTCTTCGGAACCACTTGTACGGGACTCACCCACTTGCTATCCGAGATAGGATAGATGATACCTGCATCAAGTAGTTTAAGAATTTCCTTCTTGACAACCTCCTTCATGGTCGGATTTAACCGCCTTTAGGTAATCATTTAGATAGATTTCTCACTCATTCATGCATAGTTTAGCACTAGTTCACGACGTTTGCACTCAATTCACGTACTTTGTCGAGATAGACGTCTACACGGACTTGTGCGTTGCTTTGTAGGTATTTCGGGATATTTAGGAGCTAAAACGATACGTTTGAGGATTGTTCATCTAGATGACACACCCTCGGACTCATTAGGACACAAGCTAAAGGCTAACGAGGACTCATGGAGCCTTGCCAACACAATGTGTTTCTAAGTATGGGGTGGGGTTTGCATGATCCTTTGCATGATGAGCATCTAGGATAGTTTAAAATCTTCACATGTCTTGCATTGTACATACTTAAATCGAAAATACCATAAAAATCAGAAAATTTTAAAAAAAATTTGTGCTTTCTAGGCTTGGATATGATCCTAATGATGAATCTTGTCTTGTGAATTGGCTATGGATGGCCTCATGTGTTAGGATTAATGAACGCATATGTGGACTTGAAGTACTTCTCTTGAAATTCTATGAATGATTTGTGACCATGATGTTTGCCTAGAAAGGATTGAGTAGTGAAGATCGAAATTACATGATAGTTCTTGCATACCATCTAGGAATGAATGAGGCAATTCATCTTTCTCTACTTCTCATCTTAATCATGATTGCTTGAGCACCTCAATTGAGATAAATTTGACCTCTTTTAACCCATCCGGGAATAGGAGCATGCTAGTGTGTTGACGTGTGCAAAAAGCAAGTGTGGGGTGAAGTTGTTAATGAAAAGAATATCATGCATAGAATGCTGAATTTGTTGTGAAAGTGTAGCAAAAAAATATAGGCTTGGGGACATTGGCTTAAATGACAAGTAACTCGGTACACTTCACATAATCGGGTGTTGGTGCCTTGCCAAAGTCAAATGAATCAATAGTCCTAACGAACTTTGGTATGTGTGCCCAATGTGGATGCACCTCGAAAACTAAGAAAAAGCCCGAGGACGGCTAATCACCAAGGTTTCGGCTTTTGTACACCAACGCCATTGTCTCAAAAATAAGTCAAAGAAAAAGAAAAGAAAGAAAAGATAGAGGAAAATATACACTTGAGGGAAGTTGATCGAGGACAAGATTGTGGAGTTAGTTCCGTTCCCGGATTAGCATCACATAACCAAGAAATCCCCACCCAATCACTACATTTCTTGGCCCTTTTATTTCACAAGACCTTATGACCTATTTGCATGTTTGTAAGACATAGTGATTTAGATTGGATGTACTCTTGATCTTCTTGACTTCTTCATCTTTACATTTCATGCATACTTTTGAGTTAAGTACAATTGTCTTTCCATGTCTTCATTTGTTTGAATGCATGATTGCTTGTCCTTTGCCATGAAACATGACTTTGAAGGTGATACAATAATAGAAGCACAAACCCAAAAAGATTTTGCCATTTTTCTGCATACATAAATCATGTCATCTCTTAGTCTATAGTTGAGAATTTGCTCGGGGACGAGCAAACCTTAAGTATGGGGTATTTTGATAACACGATTTATGACTTAGTTTTAGGTAATCATTTAGATAGATTTCTCACTCATTCATGCATAGTTTAGCACTAGTTCACGACGTTTGCACTCAATTCACGTACTTTGTCGAGATAGACGTCTACACGGACTTGTGCGTTGCTTTGTAGGTATTTCGGGAGATTTAGGAGCTAAAACGATACGTTTGAGGATCGTTCATCTAGATGACACACCCTCGGACTCATTAGGACACAAGCTAAAGGCTAAGGAGGACTCATGGAGCCTTGCCAACACAAGCCATGCACCAAATCACAGCTTAATGATCCAAAGCAAAGTTTCTGGAGCAAATCACGGTTCTCTGACACTCCACGGCCGTGGAATCACCCGTGGATTTTGCCAGATTCTTGTGACAGCTGTGCCACGACTCTCATGGCCAGCTCATGCAAAATTTGTTATAAAAGTGGTCCTTCATTGGCTGAGAAAGGCATCTTGGAGCAGCTCTCCATTATCCATTATCCTCTAACAAAAATATTCTCTCAACCAGAAGTCTTTCTAGGAAGGAAAGTGTCAAAGAGGAAGAAGAAGAGCTCCATTGAAGAGGAGAAGAAGAACACACACCATTACCACACTTGATAGTTTTGTGTTAAAGAATTCCAGATTCTATTTCTAAGAGTTGTATGAATCATTTGAACCTTCTTTTGGAAGGATTGTGAGTCACTCTAATTCTATTTTCAGCTTGGTTTTGTTTTAGTTCACTTGTTCATCTCTTTTCCTTCATCATCTTGCAAATGGATGTCATGATTTTATGTTTGTTTGTTTCGATTTCTATTATGAACGTTGTAGGCTAAATAGATGTGGTTCTAGGGTAAGGAAAGGATGGTTATGGCTAGGGCTATGATAGGACGGACTTAGATTTATCTTTGGATGACTTGTGTGCATAAACGTAGCTGCTCTTAGAAATCACGGGTAGTTCTTGCCTAACCACGGCCGTGGTTTAGGTAGAACAAACCGTGATTTTCCCTGGTTCGATGGATCTTGTCTTAGATTTATAGAATGTTGAAATCCTAAGTGTTTGTTGAGTTAAATCTATCCTAGGGTGACCTAGTGTTAGCAACTAAGTGTTAGGAGAGACTTACCCAGTAATCCTTACTCTTAGATTCCGAAGATAACAAACCTTAGGTAGTGGTGAGCCTAATAAGCCGCCATTGGATTAAGTGTGCTAGGATAGTTGTTTAAGACTTCCCTTTCCAAGACTTACCCGGTAAGGATAGGTTAAGATCTCTAGGTAACAATCCGGTTAGTGTAGAATTCCGTCCCTTAGGTTCTTAGAGACTTACCCGGTGATGAGACCTAGGGAATGGACTAGTGGATCATGAGACTTACCCGGTGATTGATCCCAATCTGGAAACACTTAATCCCAACATAGTTAATCCAAGGAATGAATAGATAGCTTGAGTCCTATGCCATAACCGGAACTTCCAACCCCTAGAATCCGTCTTTTCTTTCTTTGATCATTGTCTGGTTTAGTTTGTTTATTTGTGTTGATTCATAGTTTAGCTGATTGTTTACTTTGCATGAATTGTGATCTTTGATTGATCACCAAAAACCAACCAAAAACATTTGAGATTTTCATTTCTTTATTTCTTTCTTTTCTTTCAATCTAGGTCTTTACTAAACTCAATCACAAATCGAATCAATTTCACCTTAGTCTTTGTGTTCGACCTCGGAATACTATCCCTACTACAAACGTCCCGTACACTGCGGGTTTCGATAGATAGTTTAGGATTTAGTTCGAGTTATAAATTTAAAACCCATTTGTGCATCACGATCTTAGCGTAACAAGTTTTTGGCGCCGTTGCCGGGGACTAGGTCTAGATCGAGTCTATTTGTGATTGTTTATAGTGTAGATCTTTCTTGTTGCTTTTGATCTCTCTTTGGTGTGTGTCTTTGCTTTTCAGGACATCACTTACTCTTTAGGTGCATGCGAAGATCTCGTGGCAAGGATTTAGCTCCATTCGATCCCGAACCGGAGAAAACCCTTAGATCTAGATCCAAGCGCATCAAGAAGGGGAAAGAGATGGCCGGAAGAGACCTCCAAGCTGAATTGGATGAAGCCTTAGAGCAAATAAGGCTAAGAGATGAGCTCTTGGAGGAAGAGAGGAGACATGCCAATGAGAGGCAAGAGGCAACTAGGAGGGAGATTGATGAGATTAGGCAAGCCCTTGTTCAAGGAGAGCTTAATCGCCGACAAGCTCCACCTCCTCCACCACCGGTGGTACAACCGCAGCCGGCGGTTAATGTTAGGGTTGTTCCCATTGCATTTGAGGAGCCACAAACCCTAGGGAGACGTATGGATCCGGCACAAAGAGCACACCGTCCGGGTGTGAACTTAGGAGATCCCGCAGCCCACAACTATGAGCTCCGCCCTCAAGTTCTACAAATGATCCGGCATAATCAATTTGGAGGGATGGAAGGAGAGTCTCCTCATCAACATTTGATGAATTATGAGATCTTGATGGAGACTCTTAGACCGCCAAGATTGGAGAGCAACAACCATAAGCTTAGGGCTTTTTCCTTCTCTCTTAAGGATAAAGCCTTGGCTTGGTATCAATCTATTCCACAAGGGCGAGTTGGTACTTGGGAGGAAATGACAACCGAGTTCTTGACTAAGTTCTTCCCACCTTCCAAGACTACCGAGTTAAGAGGGAAGATCAATGCCTTCATGATGAAGGATAGAGAGAGTTTATTCAAGTCTTGGGAGAGGTTCAAAGATCTTCTCCTTGATTGTCCACACCATGGCATACCAAAAATTGAGCTATTGGAGATCTACTTCAAAGGACTTGATGAAGATAGCCAATTCAAGCTCCAATCTCTTTCCGGTGGGACTTTTATGGAGAAGCATGTAGATGAAGCTTGGGAGTTTGTGGAGAAGCAAGCCCTAGTGATTGAGAAATACTCCCATAGGAAGAGTGAAGGGAGAAAGGCGGGAGCTTATGAGGTGAGTGAAGTCACCATGAGCAATTTCAAGCTTGACGCCATCAACAATGAGTTGAAGTCCTTGAGGGAGTTGTGTGCTACAACTTTAAAGAACCAAGCAACTCCTCAAGTGCTTCCACAAGCCAACTTGTCTTCTAAGGAGGAGGATGTGAATTATATGGGAAGGGGCAACTTCAACAATTACCAAGGTCCAAGGAGTTTCAACAACAACCGGCAATTCAACAATTACCGGCCCAACCACAACCATCCCGGATTTTCTTACTCTAATCCGGATGGAGCCTTGAACCCTTCCTCCTCTACAAGCACAACTCCACCACCAAGAGCTTCACAAGAACCTCCACCCGGATTTACTCAACCCCCAAAGGATAGAACCGAAATAATGTTTGAGCAATTGCTTGGAAGATTGAGTGGTCTTGAGAGCACGGTGACTTCAATTTCTAAGGCTCAAAAGGTTTTGGAAGCACAAGTGTTCCAAAAAGCGGGTGAAGCCCATAGAGACCCGGGAAAGCTTCCCGGAAGAACCGAAGACAACCCAAGAGGCCAAGTGTTGGCTATTACAACAAGGAGTGGGTTGAGTATGAAAGATCCTTTGCCCAAGGACAATGCTAAGGGAAAGCAAGTAGTGGTAGAAGAGGGAAAGTTGCAAGAAGATGGAGGCAAGAGCAAGGATGTAGAGCCAACCTATGTGGCACCGCCTCCATACAAGCCACCACTACCGTTCCCACAATCAAGACCAAGAGCTCGTTTGGACAATCACTTTGGTAAGTTCCTTGAACTAATGTCCAAATTACATATTAACATTCCGTTCATGGATGTCATTTTAGGAATGCCGGCATATGGCAAGTTTTTGAAAGAAATACTCTCCAACAAAAGGAAGTTGGAGGAGTATGGGGAGATAAGAATGACCAAGAGATCCTTGGAATTAATCCAAACAATGAAGGAGGAGACGCCTCCCAAGCTAAGAGATCCGGGCTCTTTTTGTGTCCCAATTGGAGTGGGAGATGTGAAGTACGAGGCCCTTTGTGATCTTGGAGCGAGTGTAAGCATCATACCGCTTGCACTTTGCAACAAGGTTGGGCTAGGAGAGCCGAAACCGGTCAAGATGACCCTCTACATGGCGGACCGCTCTATCACTCATCCAGTTGGGATCCTAGAAGACATCCCGGTGCAACTAGGAGGATTCTATGTGCCAATCGATTTTGTAGTCTTGGACATTCCGGCGGACTATCCGGTTCCCATCATCTTGGGAAGGCCTTTCCTAGCCACCTCCGGATGCCTAGTGGATTGCAAGAATGGAACTCTCTCCTTCAACATTAGAGAGGAGAACATCAAATTCAAATTGTCCACAATGATGAAAGGGCCGACCCTTGATGAGGATGTCTTCAACATAGTCGAGCAAGAAGAATCTAGGGAAGTTGTGAGCTCAATCTTGATCAAGGATCCCTTGGAGAATGTTCTTACCTTAAGTATGATGGAGGAAGGTGTTGAGGAGGCTTGCAATGAAGAGATCAAGGCCTTGGAAGCATTGGAAGAGGAGCCAAGAGTTGGATTTGAAGGCCACGAAGAGGTGTTGAACAGCTGCAAGTTCCACGGTCGAGATTTATGTTCCACGGCCGTCAAACTTTCTGGACAACTCCGGGAAGCAAGCTTAGCAAGAACCACGGCCGTGGAAGTTGAGCAAACCGTGGTTCCAGCCGTGGTTTTCCCTGGACCAGTCCTTTGTAACACCCCAAATTCTCGGAACACGGGGAGCTACTGGTTAGGACCTCACAATGGGTCCCGACCTTGGTTTAACAACAACTTTACTAGGATCTTACAATAAGGCACAAATGTATTTAAAACAATTTCTAAAACATAATATTTTTAATGGTATGAACGTACACATGTGACAGCCTTACAAACATATATAAAGATACATAGCATGCATGACGTATGGAAGACTCCCCCGTCCCCATCTAATGAGTACGTGGACCCGGCTGACCATCCGTTCCGGATCTCTCTGCAACTGTCTATCTCTACAGATCTACAACACGGATAAACCGTCAACTAACAATCCAAATATAAGTAGAATAACAATAGCACAAACACACGCAGAAAAATTATAAACAAACATCATGCTGACACTCAAGTGTTTATTATCTATTATTTAGATGATTCATCTTATTCAATTTTACAGTTGTGGCACGAGAGCTATTAACAGTTCTCGCCTCCGTTCCTTATCCAACTGGGTGTAGGTCTAGCTGACCTCCGCCGGTAGCATCACTACAAATTGAGTATGGACTAGTCCCTAAAGAAACCCCCAGCGCCCGCAAGCTAACTGAGTAGAATGCCACCGCCCGTTACTCTTAGGCCAAAGTATAGGTCGGTAGATAATTACTACTAAAATATAACTATAGACATATCATTCACACACCACCATCATTATCCACACTCATATCTAGAAGTCAGCTAAGTAAGCCCAAAGGACTTACCTGAATCGAAACTCGATTCCCATTATATCAACTCGGTCCGCAACTGTTGGGACTCAACTGCCTGTCATAAGGGCACATGGATCAAAATATAACTTCTAAGATGCTCAATCTCATCAAGAGAAAAAAAATTACTAAAATGCCCTCTTAAGGTAAAATGACTATTTTACCCCCGGTTCCGAAACTCCCAGATTTGTCTATATCTTAGTTTCAAACTCCCTATGGAACCCATTTCCACAATCTAGTTCTTACGGAAAAGTTTGGTAAAGATTTATAATAGTTACACAAATTTCTAGATTTTCACAAAAGTCGTTAAGGTCCGATTTTGGGTTAAGATACGAGGCTTGAATAAAAAGATAAAAATTCCGGAATAAATCTCTAGATCCTATATGATATGCATACTAATCATAGGAGCAAAGATCTCTCAAAAATATTCAACCATAACTCTTACATAAATTACACAAGTTTGAAAGAAAAGCTGAAATTCCTATACTTAGCCAAATTTTTCACTGCTGTAAAAACAGCCCAATTGTCCTACTTTGAGTCCTTATAAGTTCTAATCCGACCGTTAACTTTCTTCCAAATTTTAACACAATAAACTACATAATTCAATCTACAATATATCAAAAATTCAACGGTGGATGTTCGATCTAAGGTGTCCAAACTAGCTCCTAAAGTTGGCATATCAGGGATGGAAAAAGGTATGTAGAAGGTCTCACATTCGATTCTCTCTGTCTACAAAATCTTCCATTATTTTTACCTAGAGACCTCTAGTTCGAAACCCACTGATCACTAATCATGCCTGAACCTTATCCACACCTATACTGCTCACAACTTCTTCCCTGCTGAACTTTCTAGCCTGTTTTATGTCCAGCCTACACAATCATCTATATCACTCTCATCCCTATTCATCAAACCTCAAGTGGACTACTTATACAGCAGTAGATACTGAGGTTACAAGCTGTGTTTACTTACCCGCCACAGTGAAGGTATTGTTTGTTGTTGATCTCCCCAAAGATGAGCCCAACCTGGATCTCAAAACGCTGTTGCTACAGCTGCTGTGTTAGAATTAAGGAGGGGAGAGAATACTGCCTATTCAGGAGAAGAGGGAAGTTAACAGCAGGTGCAAGGGTTTACCCGTTCTTCGTCTACAACATGCTGAGCAACCGGTATGCTCCAGTCTCGTACCCCTTGGAGGCGTGCAATCGCTTGGAGTACAGAGGTGAAGATCCCGCGTCGAGTGCTGAGGTTGATGAAAAGTCCCGGGGTGGTTTGCTGGTTGCAGAAGCGAGATGCAACGGCGGCGTGACAACACCAGGCGGGTGTTTGTAGAAGGTTGCTTGACTCTTCTACATTCCTGGCGGCGAGGTGATGTTCACAGTTGTGTCTTCGACTCGGTGGTACTGGCGGCTCAGCAGAAGAGAGGTGGGGGATGGTGTCGGTTTACAGAAAGCGCGAGAAGGTTGCGCGGTAGAGAGGGAGACCGTCCAGGAGGGTCGGTGAACGAGCGTCTTCGACTCGGTTGCAGTTGTTTGGAAACGCCGGAGGTAGATGCTGCTTCCATCGATCGTGTAGAAGGTAGAGGAATGAGATGATACGGCGGTTAAGGTAGGGTTAATTAGGTTTAACGTGAAAATTGGATTAGGTTAGGATTAGTTTAATGATATGGCTGATGGGCTGAAAGTGGGCCTACTAGTGGGTTATATCCGGCCTCTCCCTCTTTAAAACAGGATCCGAAACTCGTTACTTATATGCGGGAATTTATATAATACGGAATTAAATTCCGTATTATATAAATTGTTATTATTATTTTAAGGTGCGTAATTTATTTCCGGTTACAAGGTTTCATCATTTTATGTGTCTTAAGGTCACATAAAATGATAGAACTTAAAACTCGTTTTAATTTTTTTATTTATTCATTTATTTAAGATTGACGTATCGGAATTCAGTTAACTTCATGTTTAACGGGATTTAAAATTTTCGGTTATTACATCAGTGCCCCCTTAAAAGAAGTTTCGTCCCGAAACTTAGAATCATTTCTTTTATCACATGTTTCCTTTGGTATCTTTTCTCTTCTAAATTTTCGTTTTCTAACATGTAACTACTCACACATCATAATCAGACGTATATCACATAAAACGTAAACACCCAATCCCATATAAAAACATGAATGATCAAACAACACAACATCCGAGTACTAACTCGTCGATACAGGGGTAACCTCTAACCCCGCAAAGAACTCGGGATAGTTAGGTCTAATACTCTCCTTAGTCTCCCAAGTGGCCTCATCAGCTCCTCTCCTAGACCACTGGGTCCGCAACATAGGTATCTCCTTGGACCGTAGGCATCTAGTACTGCGTTCCAAGACAGCTACTGGGTACTCTACAACTGTATGGTCAGGCTCACTGTCAGATCCTCATGGCTGATGACGTGTCTTGGATCCGGAATGTACTCTCTCAACTGAGATACATGGGAGACCGGATGGACACCCTCTAGTCTCGGCGATAATGATAATCTGTAGGCCACCTCTCCAACGCTCTCCAGGATCTCAAAAGGTCCGACATATCGGGGACTCAGCTTCCCTTTAATGTCGAAACGCCTGACTCCTCTCGTAGGTGACACTCTCAGCCACACCTGAGCACCCACTCTAAACTCCAAAGGTCGACGCCTTTTGTCGGCGTAGGACTTCTGACGACTCTGAGCTGCTAACATCCGCTCTCGAACTAGAGTAATCCGAGCGATGTCATCCTGTATCTGATCTGGAGCTACTCCATCAGCTCTGTTGGGCTCATCCCAACCTAAGGGCGTACGACATCTCCGCCCGTACAAAGCCTCATAGGGAGCCATCCCAATAGACGCGTGCCAGCTGTTATTTTATGAAAACTCTACCAGTGGGAGATGATCTGGCCATACCTGTCTCCAATCTAGTACACACGCCCGGAGCATGTCCTCTAAGGTCTGAATGGTCCTCTCAGACTGTCCGTCTGTCTGTGGGTGATAGGCAGTGGTAAAGTGGAGACTCACCCCCCAAAGCAGTATGTACCTGCTGCCCAAAAATCTCAAGATAAAACGTCCATCTCTGTCAGAGATGATAGTCCTCGGTACTTCATGGAGTCTCACAATGTGTCTGGTGAACTCCTCAGATAAATGACTCACCGGCCACGTTTCCTTAATCGGTATGAAACGTGCGGTCTTCGTCAGACGGTCTACCACTACCCAAATAGCGTCAAATCTTCTGCTGAGACTCAAACCTGTGACAAAATCTATAGATATATCCTCCCACTTCTACTGTGGTACAGGAAGTGGGTGGAGCTCTCCTCCGGACCTACGATGCTCAATCTTGACCTGTTGGCAGGTCGTGCACTGAGCTACATACCGAGTCACATCGGACTTAGGTCGTGCACTGAGCTACATACCGAGTCACATTGGACTTCAAACCACCCCACCAGGAAGATTGTTTCACATCCTTGTACATCTTACTCGCTCCAGGATGTACTGAGTATGGGGTAGCATGAGCTTCACCTAGTATCCTCTGTTTCAACTCACTGTCTGACAGCACACAACCGCGGTCCTGACGTCTCATCACTCCATCAGCACCAATAGTGAACTGTGGGGCCTCATCTCGAGACATCCTGTCTTGGATCCTGATCAAAGTCGGGCAAGTCTCCTGCTTCTGTCGGATCTCATCCAACAAATCAGGGAGTAACTCCAAAGTAGTCAATTGACTATCGGTATCGGGAAACTGAATCTCTACTTCCAACCAAGCCAAGTCTCTCCACAACTGTGGCGGTACTGTCAACCGGGCTATCGCCCTCTCACTAGGCATCTTCCGGCTCAAAGCATCAGCTACTACATTCACCTTTCCGGGGTGGTAGCAAATCTCAAGGTCGACGTCCTTGATCAACTCTAACCACCACCTCTGGCGGTTATTCAACTCCCGCTGAGTGAATATATACTTCAGACTCTCATGATCTGTGAAAATCTGACATGTCGCCCCATAGAGATAGTGACGCCAGATCTTAAGAGCATGGACTATTACAGCTCACTCTAGGTCGGGTGTGGGGTAGTTCTCCTCATACGTCTTCAACTGTCGAGACGCATAGGCTATGACCTTACCCCTCTGCATAAAAATACACCCAATCCCAGCTTGGATATATCACCATATACCACAAAGTCATTTGTACCCTTTGTA
This sequence comes from Fagopyrum homotropicum, assembly GCA_033239125.1. Taxonomy (NCBI): domain Eukaryota; kingdom Viridiplantae; phylum Streptophyta; class Magnoliopsida; order Caryophyllales; family Polygonaceae; genus Fagopyrum; species Fagopyrum homotropicum. The sequence goes on along the minus strand of BSWB01000008.1, from coordinate 27,020,365 downwards.
TACAAATATCCGATGTATCTGATTTTCTCAAAAGTCCAATTCTTCGCATCGCATTTATTATGTTTTCCTGATACTCATGTCGTTTCACCTTGTTTTAAATCTTTTTCACATGTAGGATAGTTAAATCCCTTTGGTTCCCGCGTTTACGCCTTATGGACCACGTTGGTTGGTCTTATTACTTCCCTCAACTCATTTGTGATCAATCGAGAAATGGACTTCTAGTACACCATTTGTATGCAATCTCACTACTATTCCTCCATCTACATATTATTGGTTATTAGGGTTAACTTAAATTTTCATTGGAGTACCACCATTTCACTTTAAGTTCTTTTTGAAGTCTGTTCTAACAAAGATGTAGGTTCCATTTACAATCACCTAAAAACTCTATAAGACTTTTCACCACTACATGAAATTATACTTCTGTGTTTGTGCTGCCTCTATAATTCCAATTATTATGTGTCACATCTTCAGTCATAAGGACATCCCTTGTAAATCACGAAAATTGACCCCAACTTTTTCTCAAAAGTACACCATCAGTCTCATTTGTGTGGTATACTACGAGCATACCCCCTGGTTCTTCTTACTCCTCTGGTTCTCCTTATCTGAATCCATCCATACTAACCGTGATTTGTAACATTTTCCTTAGTCAGTAGACAAGCAACTGCTCACAATAATTCTTTTTATATCATTACTGATATAAGGGTCATTTCGGACCGTCAATTCTCTTTAGAGTTACTGACTTGAACTTATTCAGTTTTACTAGCACTCGTATTGATTGACTTCACATTGGCCGCAAATGGGTCGCTTTAAGGATTCCTCCTCATGTCAATAAAGTTCTTTTGTAACTCTATGGTTATTCTTATTATTTGGCAACCAGTCACCACTAGTTAACCCGCACGTGTAAAGTCCCAGTTGTTACCAAGTAGTCTATAGTTGACCTTCTATAAAACTCCAAACTTACCTTTCTCAGATCTCCTTTAATGTGGATGTACTTGGTAAAAAGCTATCCCCTCTAGGTTATCGGTTTATACCCTTTGGCTCCTCCTACAATTTTCACTATAAGCTCACTTATACCCTTCCAAGTCCGGTTGTATCATTCTTCTATCATCGATTAACTTATCAATTCTCCCATAATAGCATGTAAGTGCGTCTTCAAGATTCCTCTTACATTAGTCACCATCTGTTTGCGGTTCTCTGGTATGAACCGTTAATGTTGGTAGCTTGAATCTCTCTCTGAATGAGAAGTTATTGTGGACCCTCGAGTCCACCAATATCATTCTCTCTTATTCTTCCTCCTTGGTTGGTGTAGTTCTATAATGCCACCTTTATAGAAAGTCGTTGTCTTAATTTTAGATTGCTATTGTATTTGATACTTGCGTCCTGATTTCCCTAAAAATTCTTGCATCTTTGAGGAAGTCAAACCGTCTCTATGATGATTTATTTCTCGTCTTTAAAATCATTTGTCAATGTCTGTCTTTGTACTCCTTTAAGTCTTCACACCGGGGTCAACCCCATATCTCCACGGTACTCTCCTGCTCATACTTGCCTATTGCGGAATCCACCTTAGTTGCAGTGTCATTTTATTTGCCAAGTGTAGGTGTATTCTACCTTCTTTGATTTGTGTTCCAATGTTTGTCTTTAATCTGCACTGTTATCAGGCCTTACATGCATCCTTGAGTTTCATCTATCGTCTTCATATCATTGAGTTCCTTTTACGGCCTCCTATTACCTCTATTTGCGTCGTTTTGAGATTTCCTTCTTGTCCGATTGTTCTTGTTTTACAACCATCTCGTAGTCTTCATCTTCTTCTCCATTCCTTCCTCGGAAAATTTTAGGGATTGCCCGGTTATCTACCAGAACACATTAATCTCTTCCGAGTCTTATTCCATTATCTTCATATACAGATACTGTTTAAGATCTACTAACCTTGTATCATGATGTAATGATCGCATCATGATAACTCAACTAAAGGACATTTCATAGTCTATAGGGTAATAAAATGTTACATCTATATAGATATACATATAACACACCTAACCATCCAATATTATAAGTCCACATACTAATTCCTACCATACTAAGTTGCAGAGATCCGCGGGGAATGATGGTGGTCCGACGTACTACTAACCCAACAACCCGACTATGCACGTGTGTAAAAACAAAAATCCGTTTTGAAAATCTTAGACCCCTTTTGGGTTCTAGTTATTTTATACATTCGGTCTTTTAGAAGATTTCAAGTGCCATTGTTGCCAACCCAGAGCTCTGATACCATGTTGTAACACCCCAAATTCTCGGAACTCGGGGAGCTACTGGTTAGGACCTCACAATGGGTCCCGACCTTGGTTTAACAACAACTTTACTAGGATCTTACAACAAGGCACAAATGTATTTAAAACAATTTCTAAAACATAATATTTTTAATGGTATGAACGTACACATGTGACAGCCTTACAAACATATATAAAGATACATAAGCATGCATGACGTATGGAAGACTCCCCCGTCCCCATCTAATGAGTACGTGGACCCGGCTGACCATCCGTTCCGGATCTCTCTACAACTGTCTATCTCTACAGATCTACAACACGGATAAACCATCAGCTAACAATCCAAATATAAGTAGAATAACAATAGCACAAACACACGCAGAAAAATTATAAACAAACATCATGCTGACACTCAACCGTTTATTATCTATTATTTAGATGATTCATCTTATTCAATTTTACAGTTGTGGCACGAGAGCTATTAACAGTTCTTGTCTCCGTTCCTTATCCAACTGGGTGTAGGTCTAGCTGACCTCCGCCGGTAGCATCACTACAAACCGAGTATGGACTAGTCCCTAAAGAAACCCCCAGCGCCCGCAAGCTAACTGAGTAGAATGCCACCGCCCGTTACTCTTAGGCCAAAGTATAGGTCGGTAGATAATTACTACTAAAATATAACTATAGACATATCATTCACACACCACCATCATTATCCACACTCATGTCTAGAAGTCAGCTAAGTAAGCCCAAAGGACTTACCTGAATCGAAACTCGATTCCCATTATATCAACTCGGTCCGCAACTGTTGGGACTCAACTGCCTGTCATAAGGGCACATGGATCAAAATATATTCCATAATCTTAGAAGTCTATAACTTCTAAGATGCTCAATCTCATCAAGAGAAAAAAAAATTACTAAAATGCCCTCTTAAGGTAAAATGACTATTTTACCCCCGGTTCCGAAACTCCCAGATTTGTCTATATCTTAGTTTCAAACTCCCTTTGGAACCCATTTCCACAATCTAGTTCTTACGGAAAAGTTTGGTAAAGATTTATAATAGTTACACAAATTTCTAGATTTTCACAAAAGTCGTTAAGGTCCGATTTTGGGTTAAGATACGAGGCTTGAATAAAAAGATAAAAATTTCGGAATAAATCTCTAGATCCTATATGATATGCATACTAATCATAGGAGAAAAGATCTCTCAAAAATATTCAACCATAACTCTTACATAAATTACACAAGTTTGAAAGAAAAGTTGAAATTCCTATACTTAGCCAAATTTTCCACTGCTGTAAAAACAGCCCAACTGTCCTACTTTGAGTCCTTATAAGTTCTAATCTGACCGTTAACTTTCTTCCAAATTTTAACACAATAAACTACATAATTCAATCTACAATATATCAAAAATCCAACGGTGGATGTTCGATCTAAGGTGTCCAAACTAGCTCCTAAAGTTGGCACATCAGGGATGGAAAAAGGTATGCAGAAGGTCTCACATTCGATTCTCTCTGTCTACAAAATCTTCCATTATTTTTACCTAGAGACCTCTAGTTCGAAACCCACTGATCACTAATCATGCCTGAACCTTATCCACACCTATACTGCTCACAACTTCTTCCCTGCTGAACTTTCTAGCCTGTTTTATGTCCAGCCTACACAATCATCTATATCACTCTCATCCCTATTCATCAAACCTCAAGTGGACTACTTATACAGCAGTAGATACTGAGGTTACAAGCTGTGTTTACTTACCCGCCACAGTGAAGGTATTGTTTGTTGTTGATCTCCCCAAAGATGAGCCCAACCTGGATCTCAAAACGCTGTTGCTACAGCTGCTGTGTTAGAATTAAGGAGGGGAGAGAATACTGCCTATTCAGGAGAAGAGGGAAGTTAACAGCAGGTGCAAGGGTTTACCCGTTCTTCGTCTACAACAGGCTGAGCAACCGGTATGCTGCAGTCTCGTACCCCTTGGAGGCGTGCAATCGCTTGGAGTACAGAGGTGAAGATCCCGCGTCGAGTGCTGAGGTTGATGAAAAGTCCCGGGGTGGTTTGCTGGTTGCAGAAGCGAGATGCAACGGCGGCGTGACAACACCAGGCGGGTGTTTGTAGAAGGTTGCTTGACTCTTCTACATTCCTGGCGGCGAGGTGATGTTCACAGCTGTGTCTTCGACTCGGTGGTACTAGCGGCTGAGTAGAAGAGAGGTGGGGGATGGTGTCGGTTTCCAGAAAGCGCGAGAAGGTTGCGCGGTAGAGAGGGAGACCGTCCAGGAGGGTCGGTGAACGAGCGTCTTCGACTCGGTTGCAGTTGTCTGGAAACGCCGGAGGTAGATGCTGCTTCCATCGATCGTGTAGAAGGTAGAGGAAGGAGATGATACGGCGGTTAAGGTAGGGTTAATTAGGTTTAACGTGAAAATTGGATTAGGTTAGGATTAGTTTAGCGATATGGCTGATGGGCTGAAAGTGGGCCTACTAGTGGGTTATATCCGGCCTCTCCCTCTTTAAAACAGGATCCGAAACTCGTTACTTATATGCGGGAATTTATATAATACGGAATTAAATTCCGTATTATATAAATTGTTATTATTATTTTAAGGTGCGTAATTTATTTCCGGTTACAAGGTTTCATCATTTTATGTGACTTAAGGTCACATAAAATGATAGAACTTAAAACTCGTTTTAATTTTTTTATTTATTCATTTATTTAAGATTGACGTATCGGAATTCAGTTAACTTCATGTTTAACGGGATTTAAAATTTTCGGTTATTACATCCTTGATGATGGTCAAGCTTTTAGGAGCCATGAGGAGTCTTCATTTGCTTTGGATTCATCTCATCCAACCTTATTTGGATCGTCTCCAACCGATAAAGGTCCTCCTAAACTTGAACTCAAACCCCTCCCTTCTCATTTAAAGTATGCTTTACTTGGTGTTGATTCTACATATCCGGTAATTGTGAATGCATGCTTGAGTGATGATGAACTTACTAAGTTGTTGCATGAACTAAGATTGCATAGGAAAGTCATTGGCTATACTATTGATGATTTGGTTGGCATTAAGCCGTCTTTGTGCATGCATAAGATAATGATGGAAGATAACCACAAACCCTCTATCGAACATCAAAGAAGATTGAATCCTATAATGAAAGAAGTAGTCAAAAAGGAAATCATTAAGTTGCTAGATGCGGGAATTATCTACCCTATCTCGGATAGTAAGTGGGTTAGTCCCGTTCATGTAGTTCCTAAGAAGGGTGGGATGACCGTAGTAACTAATGAGAACAATGAACTAATCCCGACTAGGACGGTTACGGGGTGGAGGATGTGCATTGATTATAGGAAATTGAACATGGCCTCTAAGAAAGATCACTTCCCTCTCCCCTTCATTGACCAAATGCTAGAAAGAAAGGTTAGCTCAACACTCTCATTTTTGCTATCTAGATGGCTATAGTGGATTCTTCCAAATCCCTATCCACCCCGATGACCAAGAGAAAACAACCTTTACATGTCCATGGGGTACTTTTGCATATAGGAGAATGCCATTTGGGCTGTGTAATGCACCCGCCACCTTCCAAAGGTGTATGATGGCTATCTTTTCGGAATACATAGAAAATATCATGGAAGTGTTTATGGATGATTTCTCTGTTTATGGTTCTTCCTTTGATAATTGCTTGGCTAACTTGTCATTAGTATTGCAAAGATGTGAGGAGACAAATCTTGTCTTGAATTGGGAAAAATGCCACTTCATGGTAAGTGAAGGCATTGTGTTAGGACACTTGGTATCTAACCGTGGCATTGAGGTTGATAGGGCCAAAATTGAAACGATAGAGAAGTTGCCACCACCTACCTCTGTGAAAGGGGTAAGGAGTTTCCTAGGGCATGCCGGTTTTTACCGGAGGTTTATTCAAGATTTCTCTAAAATTTCTAAGCCTCTCACTAACCTACTAATGAAGGATGTTGATTTTGTTTTTTCCAAAGATTGTCTAGAGGCTTTTTGTAGATTGAAGAACGTCTTGATCTCCGCACCTATCATGCAACCTCCGGATTGGAGTTTACCATTTGAGATCATGTGTGATGCAAGCGATGTAGCCGTTGGGGCTGTTTTGGGGCAAAGGAAAGATGGGCGCACTCATGCCATTTATTATGCTAGCAAGACGCTAGATGATGCCCAACTCAATTATGCTACCACCGAGAAGGAGTTGCTAGCGGTTGTGTATGCATTTGAGAAATTCCGCTCATATCTTGTTGGAGCGAAGGTCATAGTTTATACGGATCATGTTGCGATCCGTTATCTACTTACCAAGAAAGATGTCAAGCCTAGGTTGATTCGGTGGATCCTTCTTCTACAAGAATTTGATTTGGAAATCCGGGACAAGAAGGGATCCGAGAACTCGGTGGCGGATCACCTTATTAGACTCCCACCATTAGAGCTTGGAAGAGATGACATTCCAATTGATGACTCATTCCGAGATGAGCAATTGCAAATGATGGAGGAATGCTTGTTCCAAGTATCTAGAGGAAGTGAGCCATGGTTCGCCGACATTGTGAACTACTTAGTGTGTGAGGAAGTGCCTCCCGGATTGACATATGCACAAAGGAAGAAGTTCTTCAACGATGTGAGACACTACTATTGGAGTGAACCACTTCTATTCAAGAGAGGGCCGGATGGAACGTTTAGAAGATGCATACCGGAAGATGAAGTAGAGAGTGTGATCTGGCATTGTCACTCCTTACCATGTGGAGGCCATGCTAGCTCACACAAGACGTGTGCAAAGGTATTGCAATCCGGTTTTTATTGGCCTAACTTGTTTAAAGATGTGCAAGGTTTTGTAGCGGCATGTGATGCTTGCCAAAGGATGGGCAACATCTCAAGAAGGAATGAGATGCCCTTGAACAACATCCAAGAAGTCGAAATATTTGATGTGTGGGGTGTGGACTTCATGGGACCATTCCCTTCTTCATGTGGCAATCTCTTCATTCTATTGGCGGTAGACTATGTGTCAAGCTGGGTGGAGGCAATCGCCTCTCCTACAAATGATGCCAAGGTGGTGGTGCGGTTCTTCAACCGGGTGATCTTCCCTAGGTTTGGAACACCAAGGGTGATCATTAGTGATGGAGGAAAGCACTTCACGAATAGGAACTTTGGAGCGCTTTTGGCTAAGTATGGGGTGACTCATAAGGTGGCGACACCTTACCATCCCCAAACTAGTGGCCAAGTGGAGATCTTCAACCGGGAAATCAAGGCCATTCTTGAGAAGACGGTGTCTAGGACAAGAAAAGATTGGGCTATGAGGCTCAATGATGCCTTATGGGCATATAGAACCGCCTTCAAGACACCGATTGGCACCACTCCTTACAAGTTGGTCTATGGCAAGTCTTGCCACCTTCCGGTAGAGATGGAGCATAGAGCTTATTGGGCCATTAAGTGGCTAAATTTTGATCTCAAAGAGGCGGGAGAAAAGAGATTGCTTGAATTGAATGCCCTCGAGGAGATCCGGTTGGACGCTTATGAGAATGCCCGGATTTACAAGGAGAGAACCAAAAGATGGCATGACAAGAGGATCATCCCCAAGGAGTTGAGTGAAGGAGATTTTGTCCTTCTCTTCAACTCAAGGCTAAGGCTCTTCCCCGGAAAGCTCAAATCAAGATGGACCGGGCCATATGTGGTGAAGAAGATCTTTCCCCATGGAGCCATTGAGATAGGAGGGGAACATTGTGGGAACTTTAAGGTGAATGGGCACCGGTTGAAGAAGTATATCCCGGGAGCTCCGGTGGAGATAATTTCCCCACTTCACCTTGAGTAGACGCCCCCGAGTTTGGTCAAGCTAATGACCTTAAAGAAGCGCTTGGTGGGAGGCAACCCATTGGTAACGTTTTTCCTTTCTTGATTTGCTTTTGTTCTAGATTTTTCTATCTTTGTGTGTGTTTTGTCTACTTTGTGTGTGTGCTAGAACATTAGTGGCATTGGAGGCCTTGCTTGACATAGGAATGATGATGATGAACCCCTCATCAATTATGGGTGGAGCGGACGCGGAACTTGGACGGCTAGCGGTGCCTAGCGCGGGTCCCGAAGCTTTGATGGATGCTTAGAGCTCTCTACCATGGTTGATAGGATCATCAAACATCAATTCACTATTGAGCAATCCCAAATACCATAGCAAACCATTTTTACATTGTGAGAACCTTCTTTCACTCTCTTTACTTGTATACCACATTGGGGACAATGTGTTTCTAAGTATGGGGTGGGGTTTGCATGATCCTTTGCATGATGAGCATCTAGGATAGTTTAAAATCTTCACATGTCTTGCATTGTACATACTTAAATCGAAAATACCATAAAAATCAGAAAATTTAAAAAAAATTTTGTGCTTTCTAGGCTTGGATATGATCCTAATGATGAATCTTGTCTTGTGAATTGGCTATGGATGGCCTCATGTGTTAGGATTAATGAACGCATATGTGGACTTGAAGTACTTCTCTTGAAATTCTATGAATGATTTGTGACCATGATGTTTGCCTAGAAAGGATTGAGTAGTGAAGATCGAAATTACATGATAGTTCTTGCATACCATCTAGGAATGAATGAGGCAATTCATCTTTCTCTACTTCTCATCTTAATCATGATTGCTTGAGTACCTCAATTGAGATAAATTTGACCTCTTTTAACCCATCCGGGAATAGGAGCATGCTAGTGTGTTGACGTGTGCAAAAAGCAAGTGTGGGGTGAAGTTGTTAATGAAAAGAATATCATGCATAGAATGTTGAATTTGTTGTGAAAGTGTAGCAAAAAAATATAGGCTTGGGGACATTGGCTTAAATGACAAGTAACTCGGTACACTTCACATAATCGGGTGTTGGTGCCTTGCCAAAGTCAAATGAATCAATAGTCCTAACGAACTTTGGTATGTGTGCCCAGTGTGGATGCACCTCGAAAACTAAGAAAAAGCCCGAGGACGGCTAATCACCAAGGTTTCGGCTTTTGTACACCAATGCCATTGTCTCAAAAATAAGTCAAAGAAAAAGAAAAGAAAGAAAAGATAGAGGAAAATATACACTTGAGGGAAGTTGATCGAGGACAAGATTGTGGAGTTAGTTCTGTTCCCGGATTAGCATCACATAACCAAGAAATCCCCACCCAATCACTACATTTCTTGGCCCTTTTATTTCACAAGACCTTATGACCTATTTGCATGTTTGTAAGACTTAGTGATTTAGATTGGATGTACTCTTGATCTTCTTGACTTCTTCATCTTTACATTTCATGCATACTTTTGAGTTAAGTACAATTGTCTTTTCATGTCTTCATTTGTTTGAATGCATGATTGCTTGTCCTTTGCCATGAAACATGACTTTGAAGGTGATCCAATAATAGAAGCACAAACCCAAAAAGATTTTGCCATTTTTCTGCATACATAAATCATGTCATCTCTTAGTCTATAGTTGAGAATTTGCTCGGGGACGAGCAAACCTTAAGTATGGGGTATTTTGATAACACGATTTATGACTTAGTTTTAGGTAATCATTTAGATAGATTTCTCACTCATTCATGCATAGTTTAGCAATAGTTCACGACGTTTGCACTCAATTCACGTACTTTGTCGAGATAGACGTCTACACGGACTTGTGCGTTGCTTTGTAGGTATTTCGGGAGATTTAGGAGCTAAAACGATACGTTTGAGGATCGTTCATCTAGATGACACACCCTCGGACTCATTAGGACACAAGCTAAAGGCTAAGGAGGACTCATGGAGCCTTGCCAACACAAGCCATGCACCAAATCACAGCTTAATGATCCAAAGCAAAGTTTCTGGAGCAAATCACGGTTCTCTGACACTCCACGGCCGTGGAATCACCCGTGGATTTTGCCAGATTCTTGTGACAGCTGTGCCACGACTCTCATGGCCAGCTCATGCAAAATTTGTTATAAAAGTGGTCCTTCATTGGCTGAGAAAGGCATCTTGGAGCAGCTCTCCATTATCCATTATCCTCTAACAAAAATATTCTCTCAACAAGAAGTCTTTCTAGGAAGGAAAGTGTCAAAGAGGAAGAAGAAGAGCTCCATTGAAGAGGAGAAGAAGAACACACACCATTACCACACTTGATAGTTTTGTGTTGAAGAATTCCAGATTCTATTTCTAAGAGTTGTATGAATCATTTGAACCTTCTTTTGGAAGGATTGTGAGTTACTCTAATTCTATTTTCAGCTTGATTTTGTTTTAGTTCACTTGTTCATCTCTTTTCCTTCATCATCTTGCAAATGGATGTCATGATTTTATGTTTGTTTGTTTCGATTTCTGTTATGAACGTTGTAGGCTAAATAGATGTGGTTCTAGGGTAAGGAAAGGATGGTTATGGCTAGGGCTATGATAGGACGGACTTAGATTTATCTTTGGATGACTTGTGTGCATAAACGTAGCTGCTCTTAGAAATCACGGGTAGTTCTTGCCTAACCACGGCCGTGGTTTAGGTAGAACAAACCGTGATTTTCCCTGGTTCGATGGATCTTGTCTTAGATTTATAGAATGTTGAAATCCTAAGTGTTTGTTGAGTTAAATCTATCCTAGGGTGACCTAGTGTTAGCAACTAAGTGTTAGGAGAGACTTACCCGGTAATCCTTACTCTTAGATTCCGAAGATAACAAACCTTAGGTAGTGGTGAGCCTAATAAGCCGCCATTGGATTAAGTGTGCTAGGATAGTTATTTAAGACTTCCCTTTCCAAGACTTACCCGGTAAGGATAGGTTAAGATCTCTAGGTAACAATCCGGTTAGTGTAGAATTCCGTCCCTTAGGTTCTTAGAGACTTACCCGGTGATGAGACCTAGGGAATGGACTAGTGGATCATGAGACTTACCCGGTGATTGATCCCAATCTAGAAACACTTAATCCCAACATAGTTAATCCAAGGAATGAATAGATAGCTTGAGTCCTATGCCATAACCGGAACTTCCAACCCCTAGAATCCGTCTTTTCTTTCTTTGATCATTGTCTTGTTTAGTTTGTTTATTTGTGTTGATTCATAATTTAGTTGATTGTTTACTTTGCATGAATTGTGATCTTTGATTGATCACCAAAAACCAACCAAAAACATTTGAGATTTTCATTTCTTTATTTCTTTCTTTTCTTTCAACCTAGATCTTTACTAAACTCAATCACAAATCGAATTAATTTCACCTTAGTCTTTGTGTTCGACCTCGGAATACTATCCCTACTATAAACGTCCCGTACACTGCGGGTTTCGCTAGATAGTTTAGGATTTAGTTCGAGTTATAAATTTAAAACCCATTTGCGCATCACGATCTTAGCGTAACATATACCGACGGGGCGAGTTATGGAACGATCCGCCATGTACAACGTCATCTTCACCGGTTTAGGATCGCCTAAACCGATCTTCCTGCATAAGGCAAGTTGGATGATGCTCACACTTGCTCCCAAATCACATAATGCATCATATGTGACATCTCCCACTCCAATGGGAATACAAAATGACTCCGGATCCTTTAGCTTTGGGGGCATCTTCTCTTTCATGGTTTTGATGAGATTCGAAGAATCCGAACTCATCTTAACCTCTCCAAAATCCTCTAGCTTTCTCTTGTTAGAGAGGATCTCCTTTAAGAACTTTCCATAAGCCGGCATACCTACAATAGCATCAATGAAAGGTATATTAATATGCAGTTTGCTCATGAGTTCAATAAACTTACCGAATTGCTTGTCTAGACGCGCTCTTGCTCTAGATTGCGGGAACGGTAGGGGAGGTTTGTAAGCTGGAGGAGGAACGTAGACATCTTCCTTCTCCTTCCCCTTTTCTTTCTCTTTCTCAACGGGGACTTCTACAAATTTAGGCTGCGGGTCGGTAGTTGTTACTCCTCTCCTATTTGTGATTGTCATCACCCTTCCTTTTGGGTTGTCCTCCGTTTTTCCTGGAAGTTTCCCTTGATTCATAGGAACTTCCTCCGCATGACTAAACATTTGGTTTTCTAAAACCTTTTGGGCTTTATCAACCTTAGTTATATGATCATCAACCTTGATGATGCGAGTCTCTAATCCTTGAAGCTTCCCCAAGATTGTTTCCAACATGGGATCAGGCTTCTCTTTCCCCGAAGTACTTCCACCATTAGATGTTTGCCCTTGGCTTTTCAAAGGAGTGAAAGAAGAGGAAGGTGGAGTTAGTGAATTTCCTGAATTGGAAGAATAAGAATTACCGGAGTTTTGTTGGTTGGGACGCCAATTGTTGTTTGAACCCCTATTGTTGTTCCAATTGTTGTTCCGGTTGTTGTTGTTGTTGTTCCAATTATTCCGGTTGTTGTTCTGGTTATTGCGGTTTGTATTCTCACCACCGTAGTGGTTATTGTTGTTGCCTAAATAACCGACGTCTTGTTCCTTGTGCTTCGGGAAGTTGGTTTTGATGGCTTCCTTCAACTCTTTAATCTCCGTATTGAGAGAAAAGATTTGATTTTGAGCTGCTTGTGATAGCTTTGCTCCTTGATACACATGATTCGCCTCCACATTCCAATGAGAATACTTCTCTATAACTCGCGCTTGCTTCTCAATGAAGTCCCAAGCGTCATCTTCCCTCATGTCCATGAATGTACCATATGAAAGGGATTGGAGCTTGAATTGTGTCTCCACATCCAGCCCCTTATAGTATATCTCCAATAGTGCAAGCTTGGATATGCCATGATGAGGGCAATCCAATAGCAAATCCTGAAATCTTTCCCAAGATTGAAACAAACTTTCGTTAGATCTCATAGAAAATGCGTTAATCTTACCTCTTAGCTCCGCCGTTTTAGATGGCGGAAAGAACTTAGTGAGGAATTCCGAAGAAAGATCCTCCCATGTTTCAAGCTTCCCACTTGGAAGAGCTTGATACCAAGACAATGCTTTCCCTTTCAAGGAGAAGAAGAAAGACTTGAGTTTGTAGCTGTTGGTAGTTGCATTCTTTGGCTTCATTGTCTCCATCATGATCTCAAAATTTTGTAGATGTTGGTGTGGAGATTCAGCGCTTGTTCCATGTTACGCTAGGAAATAGCACAAAAAGCTTTACATTTATAACTCGAACTAAATCCTAAACTACCTAGCGAAACCCGCAGTGTACGGGACGTTTGTAGAAAGGGAAGTATTCCGAGGTCGAACTCAAGGACTGAGGTGAAACTAAGTCATTCAATGATCGAGGATAGTGTGAATCTAGACTAAGAATGAGATGAGAAATAAAGAAAATGGAAAACACAATGTTTTTGGAGGGTTTTGGGTGATCAAACAAAGATCACAAATATATCAACAAAATCAAGCAACACAAAACACAAACAAAAGATGAGAGATAAGAGGTAAGGAAATGGATTCTAGAGGTTCGGAATTCCGAATATGACTATGGACTCATGTTTCTAAAGGTCTAAGGAAGGTTGTGGTTGTTCGGAGTTGGGTGTTTCTCTAATGGGAGCAATTACCGGGTAAGTCTCATGCATCCACTAATCCAATCCTAAGGTCTCATCACCGGGTAAGTCTCAAAGAGCCTAAAGGATGGAATTCCACACAAACCGGCCACTACCTAAGGGTCAAACCCCTCCTTACCGGGTAAGTCTCGGAAAAGGTAAGTCTTAGGTAACGATCCTAGCACACTCAATCCAATAGCGGCTTTTTTGGCTCACTACTACCTAGAGTTCATCATCTTAGGTATCTAAGAGGGGAAATTACCGGGTAAGTCTCATTCCTCAATTAGTTTGCTAACAATAGGTTGCCCTAACTTAGATTGAGCTCAACAAACACTAGGATTTCAACACATCTACATCCAAACATCAAGATTCAACAATATAAGAACAACAGAATAAAAACACGGGTGGATCATGCTAAACCACGGCCGTGGGAGCATGAAGAACAAGCCGTGGTTTGGTTCCGAGTTGGGATTTCGAACACAAATCGATCCTAAGCTAACATGGAAGCAATACAATCATAGTCCAAAGCACAAACATTATTCCTTCACTCTAGAATCACATCTATCTAGCCAATAACATTCATTTCAAGATCAATCTCCACAAATAAAGCATGCTTGCAAGTCATGGTCAAATGATGAAGAACAATTCAAAGAAAAGACATTAAAAGCATAGAATAGAAATTACCAAATCCTTACAAGGCTCCAAGAGCAAATCCAACTTGACAACAATGAAAGCTTCACTCGAATCCATTCTAATCTCACTCTAAAACGAGAATCTATACTAATCTCATCCAAGAACACCCACAATGGGTGCTTGGAAGTGAGGCAACAATGGAGAAGTGTTTTGGGGAAGAAAGGTAGGTCAAAAGAGAAGAGAAGGATCCCCAATTACAGCCTGCAAAATCCTTTAAATACCCACTAAGATGCAAGAGCAATGGAAGAGATCGTGGCCAGCTGTCAACGTGGTCCTGGCAGGAATTACGGGCATAACCACGGCCGTGGAAAGGGCCTAGACCGTGGTTTTTGTCAGAAGCTTCTCCTAGGCTCGTTAAGCCATGATTTGGTGCATGGTTTGTGTTGGCAAGGTTACATGAGTCCTCCTTAGCCCTTAGCTTGCATTCCAATGAGTCCGGAAGTGTGTCATCTCGAGGAATGATCCTCGGATGTATCGATTAGGCTCTTAAATCTCCCAAATTACCTACAAAGCAAGCAAAAGTCCGAGTAGACGTCTATCTCGACAAAATACGTGATTTGAGTGCAAACGACGTGAACTAATGCTAAACCATGCATGAATGAGCGGAAAATCTATCTAAATGAGTGTCTAAATCTAAGTCATAAATCGTGTTATCAAAATACCCCATACTTAAGGTTTGCTCGTCCCCGAGCAAATTCCCAACTATAGACTAAGAGATGACATGATTTATGTATGCAGAAAAATGGCAAAATCTTTTTGGAGTTGTGCTTCTAATATTGGATCACCTTCATAGTCATGTTTCATGGCAATGGACAAGCAATTATGTATCAAATAAATGAAAGCATGGAAAGACAATTACACTTAACTTGATAGCATGCAATGAAATGTAAAGATGAAGAAGTCAAGATGATCATGAGTATATCCAATCTAAATCACTTAGTCTTACACACATGCAAGTAGGTCAAAAGGACTTTGTAAAATAGAAGGCCAAGAAACGTTGTGATTAGGTGGGAATTTTCTAAGGCCATGTGGTGCAAATCCGGGAAAGGAACTAAACAACCACAACTTCACATTTCTTATCAACTTCCCTCAAGTGTATATTTTTCTTCATTTTCTTTTCTTTCTTTTCTTTTTCTTTTGCTTATTTTTGAGACAATGGCATTGGTGTACAAAAGCCGAAACCTTGGTGATTAGCCATCCTCGGGCTTTTTCTTATTTTTCGAGGTGCATCCACACCGGGCACACATACCAAAGCTCGTTAGGACTATTGGTTTATTTGACTTTGGCAAGGCACCAACACCCGATTATGTGAAGTGTACCGAGTTACTTGTCATTTAAACCAACGTCCCCAAACCTATATTTTTGGCTACACTTTCACAACAATTTCAGCACTTCATTCATGACATTCCTTTCATCAACAACTTCACCCCACACTTGCTTTTCACACACATCAACACACTCACATGCTCCTATTCCCGGATGGGTCAAAAGAGGTCAAATTTATCTCAATTGAAGTGCTCAAGCAACATGATCAAGATGAGAAGTAAAGGAAGATGAATTGCCTTAATCACTCCTAATTGATGTGCAAGAACTAGCATGCAATTTCGACTTTCAATCCTCAATTAAATCAAGGCAAGCATCATAATCACAAGTCATTCATGGAATTCAAGATAAGTATTTCAAGTCCACATATGCATCATCAATTAAACACACAAGGCCATTCATAGCCAATCCACAAGGCAAGGTTCATCATTAGGGTCATATCCAAGCCTAGAAAGCACAAAAAAATTTTAAATTTTCTGATTTTTTGGAATTTTTGGAATATGTATGTACAATGCAAGACATGTGAAAATATTAAACTACCCTAGATGCTCATCATGCAAAGGATCATGCAAACCCCACCCCATACTTAGAAACACATTGTCCCCAATGTGGTATTCAAGTAAAGAGAGTGAAAGAAGGTTCTCACAATGTAAAATGGTTTGCTTCGGTATTTGGGATGAACTCGTATGGAGTGGTGGTGATGGATGATCGATCAAGCATGGTAGAGAGCTCTTCATAATCATTCCGGCGTCGAGACCCGCGCCAAGGTATATGTGAGATGGGAGCTCTTCCATCTAACAAGACACCTCAAGCCGTCCAAGCCTCACGTCCGCTCCACCCATGTTTGAAAACGGAATCATCGTCATCAACTCGCCTTGCAAGGCTTCCTCATTACCTAAAATCTACCACAAACACAAAACACAAAAACACACAAAAGCAAAAACAAAGGCAAAAGAGAAAAGGGAAAGAGTTGTACCAATGGGTTGCCTCCCACCAAGCGCTTCTTTTAGGTCATTAGCTTGACCAAACTCCGTGGATATGTTAATCCACCTCGAATACCATGGTTTGCTTGAGGAGTCCAAGCAACCATCTTTTCCCGGAATCCATGATGACAAGCAAGGGCCACTTGATGCCCAAATAAGCCTTAAGTTCTCTCTTCACCGGTGAGTAGTAGACTCCTTCATCACCGCTTCCTTGATGATAGTATAGAGTTGCAACCATAGGTGCCACCCCATACTTAGGCAATTTATACTCCGCGGTCACTCCGGTGAAATGCTTGTCATCCTCATCCTCTATGATCCGAGGAAAGCCGATTCTTGGAAAGAATCCTTCATTGAAGTACTTCATAACCATCATGGATCCATCATGCTTGCTTTCTTCATTCAATAATGGAGAATCCTTAGGAAAGGGGCTCCAATCTTCGTATGTACTCTGGGCAAGCAAGAAAGGACCGGAAGGAGCTGAAATTAGCTTAGGATCGTCCAGGACAGAACCTTCCACGAGCGTGGTTTGTACTCCACGGCCGTGGTTCTCTCTGTTGGCTCCCACGGGCGTGGTTTGTCCTCCATGGCCGTGGTTCACTCTGCTGCATCCGTTCCAAGTGAGCTCTTCATGTATGGTTCCGGGGTTGATGGCAAGGATGTCCGGGGATGAGAATACTTCATTGCACTCCTCTAAAGGTGAAGGAGATGGAGGTGAACCTTGAAGAATGGTAGGATCTCTTAGCATAAGAGTATTCCTAATCTCCTCGATCTCCCTCCTCATTTGTTCTTCTCTCTCGGTATTCAATCTCCTCGCTTCCTTCAGGGCCAAATCCCTTAGCCATAATTGCTCTCGAGCTTCATTCAACTCTTCCTCAAGGCTTCTATTGGTTATGGTTGAATCGGGCAATCCTTGGATCTCCTCATAGTGAACCTCCTCTTGATGACATACTTCCGCTTCAAGCTCCATGTGGGAACTAGAAATGGAAGCAAGGTTGCTTTCTAGATCATCCATCTTCCTCAACATTTTCTCTAGCATTAGTTCCAATCGATCTTCATGAAGTTGATGGTGAGGTTCCTCATGAGGTAATGTAATCATGTGAGCTTGATCATGGGACTCATGATAGACATTGAACTCCTCCCAATACTCAAACTCATCATGGAGAGGTCCTAGATCTTGGCCATCCATCCACTCCTCATACTCCATGTTGTCAAGGTCGTCTTGGAGGTACAATCCGTCCATGGCAAACATGAAAAGGCAAAGACAAAAACAACACAAGATCAAAAGTAACAAGAAAGATAAACACTAAAAACAATCAAAAGCAAATGACTTAATCTTAACCTAGTCCCCGGCAACGGCGCCAAAAACTTGTTACGCTAGGAAATAGCACAAAAAGCTTTACATTTATAACTCGAACTAAATCCTAAACTACCTAGCGAAACCCGCAGTGTACGGGACGTTTGTAGAAAGGGAAGTATTCCGAGGTCGAACTCAAGGACTGAGGTGAAACTAAGTCATTCAATGATCGAGGATAGTGTGAATCTAGACTAAGAATGAGATGAGAAATAAAGAAAATGGAAAACACAATGTTTTTGGAGGGTTTTGGGTGATCAAACAAAGATCACAAATATATCAACAAAATCAAGCAACACAAAACACAAACAAAAGATGAGAGATAAGAGGTAAGGAAATGGATTCTAGAGGTTCGGAATTCCGAATATGACTATGGACTCATGTTTCTAAAGGTCTAAGGAAGGTTGTGGTTGTTCGGAGTTGGGTGTTTCTATAATGGGAGCAATTACCGGGTAAGTCTCATGCATCCACTAATCCAATCCTAAGGTCTCATAACCGGGTAAGTCTCAAAGAGCCTAAAGGATGGAATTCCACACAAACCGGCCACTACCTAAGGGTCAAACCCCTCCTTACCGGGTAAGTCTCGGAAAAGGTAAGTCTTAGGTAACGATCCTAGCACACTCAATCCAATAGCGGCTTTTTTGGCTCACTACTACCTAGAGTTCATCGTCTTAGGTATCTAAGAGGGGAAATTACCGGGTAAGTCTCATTCCTCAATTAGTTTGCTAACAATAGGTTGCCCTAACTTAGATTGAGCTCAACAAACACTAGGATTTCAACACATCTACATCCAAACATCAAGATTCAACAATATAAGAACAACAGAATAAAAACACGGGTGGATCATGCTAAACCACGGCCGTGGGAGCATGAAGAACAAGCCGTGGTTTGGTTCCGAGTTGGGATTTCGAACACAAATCGATCCTAAGCTAACATGGAAGCAATACAATCATAGTCCAAAGCACAAACATTATTCCTTCACTCTAGAACCACATCTATCTAGCCAATAACATTCATTTCAAGATCAATCTCCACAAATAAAGCATGCTTGCAAGTCATGGTCAAATGATGAAGAACAATCCAAAGAAAAGACATTAAAAGCATAGAATAGAAATTACCAAATCCTTACAAGGCTCCAAGAGCAAATCCAACTTGACAACAATGAAAGCTTCACTCGAATCCACTCTAATCTTACTCTAAAACGAGAATCTATACTAATCTCATCCAAGAACACCCACAATGGGTGCTTGGAAGTGAGGCAACAATGGAGAAGTGTTTTGGGGAAGAAAGGTAGGTCAAAAGAGAAGAGAAGGATCCCCAATTACAGCCTGCAAAATCCTTTAAATACCCACTAAGATGCAAGAGCAATGGAAGAGATCGTGGCCAGCTGTCAACGTGGCCCTGGCAGGAATTACGGGCATAACCACGGCCGTGGAAAGGGCCTAGACCGTGGTTTTTGTCAGAAGCTTCTCCTAGGCTCGTTAAGCCATGATTTGGTGCATGGTTTGTGTTGGCAAGGTTCCATGAGTCCTCCTTAGCCCTTAGCTTGCATTCCAATGAGTCCGGAAGTGTGTCATCTCGAGGAATGATCCTCGGATGTATCGATTAGGCTCTTAAATCTCCCAAATTACCTACAAAGCAAGCAAAAGTCCGAGTAGACGTCTATCTCAACAAAATACGTGATTTGAGTGCAAACGACGTGAACTAATGCTAAACCATGCATGAATGAGCGGAAAATCTATCTAAATGAGTGTCTAAATCTAAGTCATAAATCGTGTTATCATTCCACCAAATTGATTTTGGCGAACAATGGTAATAACTTGAGGGTTGAAGCTAAACCCTTGTACATCATTAGCATCAAAGTTCACACCTAAACGGCGTGGTTGTTGCGTTGGATCCATCCTTTGGCCAAGAGTTCTTGGCTCTTCATCTACACGTTCGACTCTCGCACCTCTAGGTGGAACACGGCGATTCGCAGCTGGCCGTGGAAAGAATGGATTCACATTGATCGTCGGATCAATTTCCTCTAGTGGTGGCATGGAGGAGTCGCTATCCTCATTGGATGAGTTGGCTCTAACCGATCTTCCCGGTCTTCTTCTTATCTTTTTCTCCTTGAGGTTGTTTATTTCCAACCTTATTTGGAACATCATGTCCGATAAATCATCAACCTTAGTTTGATGACGATCCATCTCTTCCCTACGAGTCTTCTCACTCCATTGGAGTTGAGCTTCCTTTTCTGCTAACTCCGTTTGGTAATCACGTTCTCTTTCTTCAGCCATTTTTCTTTCCTTAAGATTTCTCCTTAAAGTCCTCTCAAGATCTTGATCAAGAGGTAAGAGGTCTTCGTTATTCCTAGACCTGCGCATGCACTCGAAGAGATATCAAATAACAAGGGAAAAGCTCCCAAGCTTGACAACCGATAACCGAATTTGGCCTAGACCAAATCCCCGGCAACAGCGCCAAAAACTTGTTCGCCACTTAGCGTGCGTGCAAATAAGTCTTAAGTTTATAAAACTAGAATCAAGCAAGCGAACCCGCAGTGTACGGATCGATATAGTTAAGCAAGAATTCCAGAGTATCGAACACAGGGATTTAGGGGGTTAAATCCAGTATAGAATTGTCAAGCGAGTAAATGTACGAGCTTTTGTAAATTATTGGGAAAACAACAATCCTAAAGATCCAGGAATCCAGCTGTGGTAATCGATTCAAGATATACTAAAGATATAAGGACAGAATTAAGAGTTGCAAAGGTATACGAATGTAAGGCAATGTACGGTGAAGTTCCAAGACCTTATATGACTCAACTAAAGATACTCTCTATAAAGGTTGTTGAGGATTCATTATAGAAGGGATCTAAAGGTAAGAATTAATATCAAATACCCAAACTTGTAATCCAAGGATCAAGACCAACTAAACCGATTAAGGTTGTGACACTCAAAGTCGAGGTAGAGGTTGTTGAGGCTTCACTACCACCTAGAAAAGGCAAACTAAGACTAAGTTAAAGCAAATCTTTAACTTTGGATTAAAGTAAAAGCAAAGTTCGTAACTGACACAAAATTACGGGTAGTTCTTGAGTTCCACGGCCGTGGAAGCTCAAGAACAGACCGTGGATTAGGTTCGTCGGCGATTCTCTCTAACTCTCAGGGTCCAATCTGTTTACAATCGATCTATCATCATCTAAGCCACAACTATCAACCCTTCACCTTAGAATTGTTAAAGGGTTTTAGCCAACAACAGTCATTATAATATCAAATTCAAGATTTAAAAGAATAAAGGATGAAAACTTCCGAAAACCTTCAATAACATTCAAATCAATCTCAAATCCACAAATATCAATGATAATGCAACTCAGATTTGGAATAAACACAAACAAGTAACTAGTCTAGATAAGAACGAAGAACGGGATGTCAATCCGTCTTCTAATCAAACCTAGAATCAAAGGCGTAACTTCCGCCAAGAACGATCTTCCAAATCTTCAACTCTTCGCAAATCTCCGTTGCGAAATAGCAATCTCCACACGTCCAACTTGAAACCCTAGGCACGTGTAACTCTGTAGACAAAAGTCTAAGCGGACGTGTAAGCGAGTTAGCGAAGGTGACGGAATCTCCCGCTTTCCGTCCTTTTATAGGGCTGGATAAAATATGTCTTCGGCCAACGTGCGTAGTAGATCGTGGCTTAAAATATAACGTAAAAGATCGTCAAGATCACGGTCGTGGAAGGTTCCACGCCCGTAATTTAGAGCGTGGGATTTGATTACGGTTGCTTCAAATCCTCCACGGCCGTGTAAGTTGCTAGAATGCTCCACGCTTGTGTTGCCAAAGTTCCATGGCCATGGTTTAGAGCATGGATCCTAATACGGCCGTATTTTAGGGCGTGGAACACATGTAGATCGTAATGCTCCTTTGTCTCGTGCTATTCTTCAACTTAGCATCTTCCTTAGCTCCTAATGATGTCCTCAATCCTTGGACATGCTCAATCCGTCTCCATTCTTCCTCGATTTGTCCGATTTTAGCTCTTAATTGCCTACAATCAACACAAAGCTTATGTAGACCTCTATATTGACAAAATAGATGAACTAACTCACAATTGCTTCAATGCTTTATCAATGAATACCATTATGGATGAAATACACTTAGAAAACGTGCCTAAAATACCACAATATTTCATGCTAACACTACCAACCTCGCCCTCCAATTTCCCCCCAACCTACCGGACATAACAACCCCTACTACCCTTACTACAAATCCGGATCCACTTCCCCAACTAACACTCCCAAGACAAATCAATGGCCCCACCGTAATAACTACCGCCTGACCTACCCCACTTGCTCCTTCTACTATTAAACCCTTCCCCCTATTTTCAGTACGAGCCTTCCTCACTTGACATGCCTCTGGTCCCCACTAATACCTAACAAACTATCCCACCATACTGTCCTCTTCAACCCATCCTCAGAGGCCTCTCTGACCATTACTTCTCCTACAACACCACCACTTTGTCATAACTCTCACACCACTAAACCTTCAACCCTCTTATGAGATTATTATTGTCAAAAGGTGAGTTATTTAGATCTACAATCAGGATGTTCTTCTCCTTCACTGAAACCAGGTACACTGTTTTCCATTGTGGATTATTTATCATATCAACACTTTTCTCTTGCCTATGTTACTACTCTTAACTATTTACATCAAGAACAAGAACCTACTTTCTTTATGGATGCAGTTGCAAACCCAAAATGACATATATCTACGCAAGAAGAAATAGTTGCATTAGTACACAAGAATACATGAGAGTATGTTGATCTCCTTGTTGATCGTCAATCTATTGGCTCGAAATAGATTTTTCGCATCAAAAACAGATCTAATCACAAATTTAGGGCTATAAGGCACATCTTGTGGTCTTAGGAAATCGCCAGGAATAAGGCATCGACTACGGTGAAAAGTTTGCTCTAGTTGCCAAATTGGTTACAATTAAACTACTTCTCGTCATTGCCTCAATTCACAACTTAGAACTTTAGCAAGTAATAGTTCATAATGCGTGCCTTCATGGTGACCTACATGAGGAGGTCTATATGTTGCCCCCTCCTAGAATTTAAACTTTCTCCCGGCTCTATCGTCTCAAGAAATCTATGCATGGTCTTTGTCAGGCTCCTCGGAATTCGTTCCACAAGTTTACATCCACCCTTTTTAAATATGGGTTTAATTAATTTTAAGATGATTACTCCCTTTTCACCTTTATTTGGTTAGATATCACCCTTCATATTTCAATTTATGTTGATGATTTGGTCATTACTAGCAACAATCCTACCATTTTCCTGGATTTATGGATTTATCTTCATACTTCATTTTGCATGAAGGATCTTGGCCCTCTATGATTCTTCTTTGGCATTGAGATTGTGGCACTTCGTCTGGTTTCTGGCTTAACAAGCGGAAAGAAACCCTTGATATTTTTGTTGAATCCGATCTTCTCGGATTTAAACCTGCAAGTTTCCCGATGTCTACAGATCACGGCCTTCCATCGAATTGGTCCGCCCTTCTTCATCATGTTGAAAAATATTGTTGTTTGGTTGGCCGCCTCATCTACTTGTCCATTACTCGACCAAAACTTTCCTATTGTGTCCACAATCAATCTCAGTGCATGGTTGCCCCATGCCTTGGTCACAAGGATGTTGCCTTGAAGGTTATTCGATACCTGAAATTAACACCTGCATAGGGTATTTTATTGTCCCGTTGTAGTGAGTTCTACATCCGTGCCTTTCGTAACTCAAATTATGCAACTTGTCCTACAACAAGGCGGTCTACAACACGCTACTTCATTCTTCTCGGTAGTACACCCATTTCTTAGAAAAGTAAGAAATAAGCTACTCTTTCAAATTCTAACTGAGGCTCAATACCGGGCAATAACTGCTACTACCTATGAGCTTCATTTCTTTGGCTTCGACCACTTTTTTGGTCTTTAGGGTTTTCACATATGACTCCCACGCGTCTCTACTTCGACAATCAATCAACTATCGATATTGCAAACAATCCCGTCTTCCATGAACGGACAAAGCACATCGAGATTGATTACCTTAATATGAGGGACCAAATTCAACGTAATGTCATTTAGACTCAACATGTTCTTGACATCCATCAATTTGTTGAAATCATAATAAGACCGTTAGTCCGACTAGATTCAACTTCTTGATTGCAAGCTTGAAGTTGTTTTTCCAAAGAGATGCGATTAGGGTTCCTCTTATCTAAAAGCTTATTTACTATTGTACCATTATTCTTTTATTATTTAAACACTTGTGGATCAATAAATTATTAAGACTTGAATTTACCAATCACTACGTAGAAATGAAGAAGAAATTATATTATGTTAATGAACAACCAACACACCTAAACACCTTTAATAATGTAAAATTTGCAACACTAATAAGTAAATAGTACGTATGCACACGACAATATATGTAATATATTGGTACATAGCAACCAAAAATAATTAAAACAATAAGAAAAACGAACCAATATATACGGCTCGATCATCCATGAGGAGAAGCAGCGGGAGTATAGTAAGTCACCGGAGAATCACATGGCGTCTGAAACGGGGTTTCATCACTATATATGTTATTTTTCATCGCCTTCGCCCTCAAAACTTCCATTGAATCAATTATGCCGGCGAAAGATTCGCCAGAGTTGAACATGGGCTGCAAACGGGAGGGAGAGCTCGATCTCTCCGACGAGTTATCCATGTCGGTTTCCTCCTGAATGGGGAAGAGGAGCCCGGAGTAGGCGTGCATCATCATTAGATCCTCCACGGACGGTATCGGAGTTGACTGGCTCGCCGGAGATCGGGGGAGTTCAGCCCTTCCTTGTGATTGCCTTAATTTGAAGCGTATGCGCTTTGCAATGGAGGGTTGCTGAACGACGTCGTTTTGAGAGTAGCGGCTGGACAGGAGGACGTAGAGGATCTCGATGAGGAGTGCTAAGAAGAAGAGTGAGAAGAGACATGGTAGAAGCAAACCTCTAATGAGCCTATCCATATGATCATTTGCCAAGCAATTGAGAACGATTGATTTGGTTGGGTTGGTTAGGAAGAAGAAGAAGAATAGTTTGATATGCTAATAATTGGTAAAGTAATTGTACATGTGTAAAGGGTGATGAATGACTCTCCGGTCTAGCATGTGATACTAGTTGTATATTCCCCTACAAATGCTACTTTTTCCCCTTTCAAGGTAAACCATATTATATTTGGAGTTCATAATCCACCAACTATCACACAAATAGTACACCATTTTCCCATTCAATGAATACCCAGTAATTTAATGGGCCAAAGATCCAAATGAAGGAGCCTACTATGTAGAAAGAAAAACAAAGATTTGTTCAAAGACGAGCTCGGACGGTAGATTCGACCAAACAAGTTGATGAACTTGTCCCGGTGCAAAACGCAACGTGTAGAATATTATTCCGTCGAATCCTTGTGTCCTTTCGATCACTTCATTACTTCGACTAAATCTCAACTTTCCATCGATTCAATCTTCGCCTAAGCTTCCTCTACTTCAAGGTGAACGGTATATCTAATAGCAGACATCTTCCAAAGATGATTCATTTATGCTCCAAATGGGCTAGAATACTAACATTTTCATAAAAGTACGAGTATCTCCAAGACAACAAAGGGATGGAAATCTACTATACAGCAATGCAGTTCTACCCTAAATGTTTATGCGGGGTTGAAGCCGCAGTTTCCGATCTACATTGAAAGTCCTCGACAAAAGCAAATCTTGGGTGGATAATGGAATTCTCGGGCGAGATTTCAGTAAGAACAGACCGAGTTTTTGGAAATTCAAAATGCAAAATGATGAATGATATGAAAAGATAAGAAGATGAATAATGGAAATATGATAAGTGTGGGAAGATATGAACCAAGATATTCCCGCAAAGAACCTTGACAAATGATGTGTCAAAATCCCTTAACGAAGAGCTTACCTTAGCCATCACTTTTTTAACCTTAGACATGCCTTCTAAGTTAGACAATCACAAGGAGGGGTATTGACCGAGCACCAACCTTCAATAATATTAACATACACAAGAACAATTAATCTAGCACGGACTTCACAAGGATTCAATCAAGACTCTCTCTTTGATTGAATATGAAAGAATAAAATACAAACTTCATAAGCGAAACTGCAAGTTCACACAATATGTGGAATAATATCAAATCTAATCTATCTAATAATCTCCCCCACTTTTACAAGGGAGATCTTCTATGTAAACTACGAGAGATATCTTATAAATATTTAATCTAGGAAAACTCACTACTACAAATAACCCCCCTAGACCTCGCTTATATTGGAGCGGTTTGAAAGAACCGTGATCAAAACTATTTTTGGACCACAGTTATATGTATAACCGAGTTTAATTAATTTTTATTTTTTTAAAAAAATTTTGGACCCCGGTTTTATGAAATAACCGGGGTGTAATAATTTCAGATCCCGGTTATATGAACCAACCGTGGTATATATCAATTTCAGAACCCGGTTTTTCAATAACCGTGGTAAAATAAAAAAGCTCCATAGACTATAGCCCTAGTCGCCTCGGTTTATCTCCCGACTCTCCCAACCATCTCATAACCCTAATCGTTCAATCGTTCAATCGTTAAAGTACTCTGCCAAATCCCTACCATCTGATAGCAACATCTCTACCAGCCGACGACGATATGAGTGGCGATTAGGAGCGGCGACTGACGAGCGGCTAGCGGTGGCGAGCGGAGGTGAGCGGCGGGCAATTCTCCATCTCTCCCTTGGATATATGTTGTAATTATTTACGGTATCTTCTCTTCGCAATTACCTATCATATTTTAGTCTAATTTTATCCATTGACATTTTATGGATTAAACCTTGCTATTCCAATCTTTGTGGGTGAGAAGGAGAAAGAGGAGGTGATGAGCTCTTCAATGTCGACTCTTCTCTTCAATCCTCTATCTTGTTCCTTCGGGAGTATCTATACATATACCTCCAATGTAGGACAATCCACGCGATTCTCGGTTGTTTGCCACCATGGGAAGCAAAGAGAGGGTATGCTCTTAGATTTGTTTGTTTACCAAACTTTAAGTTATAGGTACTAATTAGCTTGTTTCTTCCTTTTACCTTCTTTTAAAGCTGATGTGTTGTTCCAAGCCCTTCTAGAAAACAAGGTAAAAACAGAACTTTTAGCCCCAGTTTGTTTATAATTCCGGAAACAGAACCAATCGTTGTTTAAAGTAATTGATACATACATACAAAGCAAAGCATGATAACCAGGGTCTTTCTATTGATGAGTTGATTGAAAAGGCAGATGGATTTGTTGGAGTCTTCCCGGGTATGTCTTATGATCGCATCAATGATTTACTATTTTAGTTTAGTTCTTCAATACTGACCATGATCTGTTGTATTGTTTTTTGGACCTTGTTATGATATGGTAGAACACAAGTATGAGATAGTTAAGAGGCTGCAAGAGAACAAACATATCTACTTTATAACTAGTGATGGTGTAAACAATGTTCATGCTTTAAAGATGGCGGATATTGGAATAGATGTTGTTGATGCTACTGATGCTGCTAGAAGTGCTTCGGATATGGTTCTTACTGAACCCATTCTCAGTGGCATTATTAGTGCAGTTCCTATTAGCCGAGCTATCTTTTAGAGGATGAAGAATTATGTTGTTAGTTCCTTCTTTTGCCCTGCATTTATATATATATATATATATATATATATATATATATATATATATATAGACATATTCCGAGTGTGTCTAATCTAATACCATGCTCAACAGATATATGTTGTGTCAATTACAAGCCGTATTCTGGTGAGTTAACTAACTGTTATGGCAATAAAACATCAAGACATGATTTGTTGATTTGCATACTTAAATATCATGCTTTGCTTTGCATACATACTACTGCTTGGGTTCATGTTGATTGCTTTGATCTGGAAGTTCGACTTCTCCCCATTTATGGTGCTGATTATTTCAATTTTAAATGATGGTAAGATTTCTAAATGATTTTACTATCTACCATTAGGAACTATTATGACCATTTCAAAAGATAGAGTGGTACCGTCCCCTCTTCCTGACAGTTGGAAATGGAATGAGATCTTTGCCACTGGCGTGGTTCATGGTGGATACCAGGCAATGATGACTTTCATGTTCTTTTGGGCCATGATAAGCACCGATTTCTTCTTGGTAACTTACCATCTTTCCTTGATTTTGATCTTGTAGCACACCTTGAAGACAAGTTATTGAAATGCTGATCATATACAGAGGTATTTTCATGTAAAATCATTGAGTGAGCACACTAACCATGTTTTCTTGATTCTGATCTATTAGCACCCTTATTGTCTCCTTTAAATTGTGAATTATTGAATTACTGAATTGTATCTGGTCCTTGAGTTGAGTAGTTGTGTGAACTTCTAATATATATTTTTGTGTTGAATTTTGCAACTTCTGTTTGTTTTTACTGAGTAGTTTGTGTGGGTGGTTTTTGTTTGGGATTCCTTCTTAATTTCTCTCATTTATCAAAACATGAAACTAAGTAGATAAGGATTAGATGAAGGTTAGTTGGTAAAAAAACTAAACCATATTCATCCTCAACATGTACCGACCCTAACTTTACCAAACTCCTCTGATCTAATCCATTCATGACATTCAATTTTTCTGATTTGACTAATGTAATTAGGCTGATTTCAACAAAAATCGGGTTCGTTTCACTGTCAGCGAGATAGATATAGAGAATTGGGGCTATAAGGCTATGGCGAAGCTGTGGAGGGTGGCACCTTGGATGACGAGGTTGATATATTGGCCATGGCTTGTTGGCTATCCGCTTGCTTAACCGTCGATGATGATGTCGCCAACAATCTTTGCTCCGGAGAAACTAGCACTTATCATACTGCCTGATTTTACTCGCCGGCCCTGTTCGTCTCTCTGGTTAGTGTCCCATGGATTTGCGTTTTATCCTGTTGGGGCTATTCCGAAGTCCATGAATATGAGTGGTTTTGTTTTTCGCAAAATTCAAATTTAGTATGTACTGTAGTTCTGATCAAGATTAAATGAGGGGAGCTCACTTTTTTTTTTGTATGCATGTTCATGCATTTTGATGTTGATAACTGCTATATATTTCATTTTGTAGAAGAATCACATCTTAGCTCTTGCACAAACTTAGCAAGTAGTCTAAACAGAAGTAAATATTGCTGCGAACGAGATGCTCATAGTGTGCTCATGTTCTTTGCTGATCATAAGAAATCTTATTAGTTTGGATCTTTCTTTAGTAAACAAGTTGCATTGTCAGGGATATTTGCATTTCTTGTGAGCACCAGAGATTTTCTTTTTCCATCTCAATTCATTTGTTTATTTCTTTCATTTGTTTATTTCTTTCATTTGTTCTAGACATAGATATATTGGTTGCTGTTTACACAATGTTCTCTCTATTGATAAATAAAATCTCAATTTAGAAAGGGACCTAAGCTGTATTATTAAAGCATAGCGATGTCACCAACTTAGCCAGAAATACAGATGAATGGTGAGAGGCAAGAGAGTCAACAACAATGGCACACAGAGTTTTCAACCCAGCCAGTTTGAGCTATGAATCTACAAATTCAGGTAAAAAATTTAACCATTTTAAATTGCCATATTTTCTAACTCTGTAGTATGTGAAGTGTGACTAGTCAATCTATTAACCACTTAACTTTGTTGGACTAGCTGGAATTAGAGTAAGTTTTCTCTTAGCAGTGACCTTTTGTCAAGAGACATTTTCTAACATTGCCACTTTGTACAAATTTGATTGTTTTATTTGTTTCCCTTACATTGGTTAAGGATCCTCCACGTAAAGAGGTCCGTCAAGTAATCGAGGACTATGGCTGCTGGTATTAGAGTCATGTTATCACAGGTGATAACAAGAACACAGCAGAAGCCATTTGCTGTGAAATAGGTGTATTCGGTGAGGACGAGGACATTAGTTCCCGTAGCTTGACTGGAAAAGAATTTATGGAACATCGTGATTAGAAAACACACTTGAGACAAACTAGAGGACTCTTGTTTTCTAGAGTTGAGCCAAGGCACAAGCAAGAGATTGTGAGGTTGGACAGAGAAGTTGTTGCAATAACCGGTGATGGAAAGATTTCTTAGTTTCTCCCTTCACTTTGATGCGAATCTCTATGATTACTTACAAACGGGAAAAATCAAATTATTTATTTATAGATGAATAGGGTAGAATGATAAATTTCATAACTTTGTGGACGGATAAATTATTGTATCGGGTTTCATTACGCCCGCACACGAAGTTAGCGGTGTTTGACTAGTTATAATTTGTTTTCTTGGTTAAATTCAGAAGTGATGTTATTTTCGGATTATGTAATTGAAATATTAATTACATGATAATTTTGTTTAAGCATTTTAGCTTAATATTATTTATTTGCTGATGAATAATTTTGGTTACGTACAATACGTATTGTGTGTAGGTATTGTGAAATTTAAACAAGTGCTAATATAAAATTACCTATTTTCATATTAAAAATTATAAATTACGGTTAAAAATTACCACGGTTTGATGTAAAAACCGGGGAAGATTTTAAAATTTTAAAAACAGGTAGAAAAATACCCCGGTTTTTATAAAAATGAGTTCTGAAAATTACCACGGTTATTTTATAATAACCGGGGTCCGAAATATACTACGGTTATTGTAAAATAACCGTGGTAAGTTTCGGACCACGGTTATTTTTTAATAACCGGGGTCTGGAAATTACCCCGGTTTTTTTATAATAACCGGGGTCCGACTTTTACCCCGGTTATAAAAAACCGGGGTCCGAAAATATTAACGCGGTGACATTTACCGGGGTGCGAACGCTCGGACCTCGCTCCCGTTAACGACGCTTCCTTAACCGGGTTCCCATGTACAAAATAACCGGGGTCTAGGGGGGGTATTTGTACTAGTGGCTATAAAATAATCCCAAAGATAGGATAAAAAACAATTGGCCACATCATTTGAGTCCGGTCATCTCCTTGCATTGTCATAGTATCCGTGTTCCTTCAACGTGTTAAGTTCTTAGTGAAATGACCCTCGTCATTCGGCTTATTTTATCCTCATCTTCAAACAAGTTTTGTATATTTGACGGATGAAGGTAACATTGTACGAACAATTTCAAATTGCACGGATTTTAATGTTTCTCTCAATTTGACGGATGAAGGGTTTCCTCGGCTCATGCGTTTGCCCCTACCGCCAATTAGAGTTTCCAGAACCCGAAGCAATTGCGGGTGTGGAGCATCCATCGTCGTTGAAAGAAGTAGTCGAGCAACAGCAGTCAAAACCCCTTGCTGGAGCATCCATCGTCGAACACTTTGGACATGCAGAAGCGTGCCAACCGCATCCTTCGTAACCGCCGACCGGGAACAGATCTTGTCACTGCAACCAAGAGTAAACCGCATTCTTCGTACCTCCTACTTTCATCGGGAATGGATCTTCTCTCAAAAATCGGAATTTATCATATCTCGCGCGAGCCCGGACTTGTAGCAGCGTGCCAACCGCATCCTTCACAACCGCCACCTCCGCCGAAAACGGAGCCTATCACCACCGTCGCCGGGAAAAGATCCTATCGCCAATGTCGCTACCAATCTGCCCTTAAAACGTTTGGAAGTGCACCAAATGTCCCGAGTTGAATAATTACAAGATATGACCTAAGTTCATAATTACACAAAATATCTAAAACATTTAATTGTGCATACAATGGACTTTTGGGCTTGTGAACTTCGATTGGGATTATACATGGACTGGGACTTGGACTTGTGTAAGTCGATTGTGCTTGAACTTGTGTAGCACGATTGGGTTTGGACTTAGGCAACTTGACCTTGTATAAACAACGAACTTTTGGGCGTGTGTAACTCGATTGGGCTTGTGTAATTCGACTTTGTGTAAACAATGGACCTGTTTTTTACTTGTGTAATTGGAAAATGACCGATATTCTTTATTATAGAAATTAACATTATAATTAAAGTCTTGTCAAGACTTTTGTCATGGCCTTGCCATGATCTTGTCAAATGCTTGTCAAGAAGGCCTTATGGCCTTGTCAAAACTTGTCATGCCTTATCAAATTGGCTTTATTCTTTAGTGTTTGCAAGAGTAGGGTTTGGTTTATGTGAGTAATAGTCCCTCATAAAATGATAAAAAGTTTTGGATTCATGACACTACGTACCATGTAAATAGATACACGGATCGAAATCCCGTTCGACTTGAGGATGAACAAAAATAAATTGTTTGGGTATTACAAAATCTATCGAGGATACATAAATAAACAAATTGTATTTGAAGAACCGGTAGGTGATATAAATAGGATAAATGATATTCTAGAAGGGGGGTTGAATAGAGTATGGGAACTTTTTGCAAACCAAATCTCAATGCCTTGAAACCTCTTTCAAGGGCCTTGATGTCAATTTGTGCTCTTTGTGAAACTTTGATTTCAAGGGCGTTGAAACTCCTTTCAAGGGCCTTGACTTCTTGCTCCTGCAAAACAAAGTTAGTCATAGTAAAGTATGTATGGTGCGGAATTAAAGATTGACACGAGGATATCTTTAAGAAGTTTGGATCTAAATAGTCTACTCTCCGTCCCAGGGTATATCCGTAGGATCTAACTATCTATTATCAGCTTCAAAGAGTCCTAGATACAAACTAGAAGAAATCCCCTTCTTCTCTCACTGTAGCCCATGCTACGATCTATCTACAACTCTTAACCTAGCTATAATAGCCTAGTTACTTCGCAGAGTAACACACACTCTAGTATAACACTATTTAGATCTTCCAATGGAGCTCTAGTGTTTTCTCTCTAAGGGGATAAAACTGTTGTTTGAATAAGAGAAAGAAAAACAACGAATGAATATGATTAGGTTGCTTGAGGATGCAAAGATGTTTTCCTGTGTAAGCTTGTGTATATTCCTTCTTCGACCATCTTCATTTATACTCTTCTATGGAAAGGTCTTCTAGCCGTTGTAGAGATGACCGTTGAAGATGAATCTTCTTTTCCACGAAGATCGTTTTCTTGTTCGGAGATAAGGTAGACGTTGTAAGTCTTCAGCTCCTATGAACACGTCGAGTCCTTTACTTCTTGATCTTCTCTGATTCTGTTGAATAGAGAGAGAAGATATTTTTGCCGTTTTTTTTAGCAAATCTTCTAAAAAAGATTCTCTATTCTTCGTTTAAGATCATCGGTTGAGATCTTCCTTCGGTTGATAAGTTCTTTGGTTGATGAGATCTTCCTGTTACAGAATCTTCCAATAAAAATCTTCAGCTCATTTTGAATTCTCTTCCGTGCGCTTATAATTCCAAGGCTCTTGATTTCATCCCTTTGTACTCACCATCTTCCTTTGTCCTTGAATTATACTCCAAGGCCCTTGAAATCCATATCAAGGTCCTTGATATATGAATAAAACCTGCACTGAATTCATACCAACCAAATATCTAGAAATATAATCAAGTACATTATTAGTATATCCAACTGCTATATTTGTGTGAAGTCTTCCATCATCAATACCTGTAAACCATTTTAATCAAGGTGGGGTTTTCAATCTCCCCCTTGATGGAAGACAACACAAATTTACGTACCTGCATCTGTTAGTTTAGGAATGCATATGAAAATCTCAAAACTAAAAATGCAAAATGTAGTATATAGAAATATCGGATCGGATCATATTTCTTCCCCTTTGTCTTTCAACAAGGGAGGAAAAGCAATTAAACTAGGAAGTCTTAAAATACGATTACAGACCCAAAAACAAAGTATTTTCAACCCATAGAGACAACCAGTTAGCTTAAAACTCCTCATAGAACTTCCTCTTTCCTTTGGATGAAGTTTTCTTATAACGCCAATCATCCATTTCAGTTGCCAAACATCTTCTCTTTTCTTCAGCTCTTCTCTGTTTAACTACTTCATACTCAACTTTGGGCAAGAACATTGGCTCTTCATGAGTTGGATACAGAATTGATTTATTCTGTACACGTCTTTTACAATTCATTAGCATATTCTCAACCTTCTCTTGAGTATGTTGAGCTACATCTTCAGGTATGGGCAAAATGTTTCCCATTATAGTTAGTGTAAGAGCATTCATCAAATACATTTCATTGACTTTAGCATTGATGATAGCCATCATTTCAAAATTTGTATCCATTCTCCTCTTGGCGTCAAACTGAAAATCAGACAATTCACGATTGAGAAAAGCTATTTGTTTTTCACAATCCTCTAACCTGATTTCTGAAGTAGGAGTGGGTTTGACTTCTTCATTTGGATTTTGAGTAACTCCTTTTCCTTTTAAAGTCCGTATTCCTACAAGAGTTTTCTCAATCCCAGACGTTCTAAGCAATTCTCATCAATTTTCCTGTGAATAGATTGTCTTTCCTCGGATGATGTATCAATTCTGTAATAATCAAAGACGTTAGGCAGCAAATTTCCATAAGGAAATGGAATATATCTCTTAGAGTTGACAAAATGCAGCATATGGTTGAGAATCAGATTAGGCACATCTATGGCCACATCAGACATAAGCAAATGAATTAATTCCAGAGATTGATCAGTCAACAACTCTCTTGAGTTTGCATGAGGGACTACTCATCGAATCAGTATGGTGAACACTATTTTAGCCTCCAAGGTTAGAGAAGTATGAGTAAGTTGTCGTGAGTTTGAGTTCGGAATCAGAAATTTCTACTTAGAAATACGAACACTCTCTGATCTTGAAGGATAGTTGGATACAACATCTGTAGGAATTCCTAAAATTTCACCTAGAATAGAAGGAGTGAGTGAAATCGGAGTACGTTTGACTGAAGATTCAAGAGTCATATACCCTTTGTACCTTTTTGTGGTGAGATTAACATAGAATAATCTTGTGAGTCGTGGAAAAGCAAAATCTCCAAGATTTAGAACCTTCTAGATAATTGAACTCTTCAGCTTGTATATGCAGGGTATCTTGAGGGTATCGAGAAAATCAGTATCCACGAAATCACACATACAGAGCGGTCGATTATGAAAGCCATCAAGTCAAGATCCAGAAGCTTGAAAATTAATGAACCAAGATGAGGGAAGACCGATAATCTGTGATGTATGCAGATCTTCAGAAGGTTTATATTCTTTAGAAATTGATGAGTTCTGAACATCTTTATTTTTGGAAGATAGAGGAGCAGATATCTTGCTTCTGGGTGCCATGAGGAAAGTTTGAGAGAGAAATCAAAAGATTTTTAAATAGGGTTTCTTGTGAAAGGATAAAAATATGAGAAGGTAGGTCCGTTTTATCAGGGATATGACAAAATCTTTTGAGAAAATCAGGCTTTTAAAACCAAAATCAAGAACTGTTTCAAACAAAGAATTCTTTAAAAAATATTTTAAGAATTAAAATATCTAAAAATATATTAACTCTTAAAGTATCCGTAGATTCAATTTCCCCTTTAAATATGTTTCAAGGCCCCTTTGAATTTCATTTCAAGGCCCTTGAAAACATCAATTGGACTCCATGCGTAGGAACAATTAAAACTCGTTTACTCTCCCTACGTTAATGCTTCCTTATTCAACATACCAAGCTCCAATCTAATAAAATTAAATTGTTCCTTAGAAAGAGGCTTGGTAAAAATATCTGCAAGGTGCAAGTTAGTTGAGATAAAAGAAATCAAAACATCACCTTTCTCAACATGATCACGTATGAAGTGATGCCTTACGTCAATATGCTTAGTCCTTGAATGCTGCACAGGATTTTTGGTTATAGAAATAGCACTAGTATTATCACATTTTATAGAAATACCTTTCAAGTCAAAGCCAAGGTCACGAAGTTGTTGAGCAATCCAAAGAATTTGAGCATAACAATCTCCTGCAGCTATGTATTCAGCTTCAGTTGTGGATAGAGCAACAAAATTTTGCTTCTTGGAGTGCCAACTAATTAGGAATGACCCTAAGAATTGGCAACATCCTGAAGTACTTTTTCTATCAACCTTATAACTTGCAAAGTCTGCATCTGAATAGCCAACGAGATGAAACGAGCTTGGACGTGGGTACCGTAACCCTAGATCCTTAGTGCCATTGAGATACCGAAAAATTCTTTTCACATCTATCAAGTGTGACTCTTTAGGATCAGCTTGAAATCTTGCACACATGCACACGCTAAACATAATGTCAGGACGACTAGCAGTTAGATACAATAATCAACCAATCATACCTCGATACTCCTTTTGTACTACACTTTTGCCATTCTTGTCATGATCTAGCGAAAGTGTTGAACTCATAGGAGTTTTTGCAACCTTAGAATGATCCATTTTGTACTTTCTTAGCAAGTCTTTAGTATACTTGCTTTGATTGAGAAAAATTCCTTTCTTTGCTTGTGTAACATGAAGTCCAAGAAAGAAATTTAGCTCTCCCATTAAGCTCATCTCAAATTCCCTGGACATAATATCTGAAAATTCCTTGCAAAGGGAATCATTAGTAGTACCGTATAATATGTCATCAACATAGATTTGTACTACTAGAATGTCGTTGCCTCTAGTTTTGATAAACAATGTTTTATCAATCAAACCTCTTTTAAAATTGTTTTTAAGAAGATATTTAGACAATCTTCCATACCAAGCTCGAGGAGCTTGCTTAAGACCGTAAAGAGCTTTGTCTAATTTAAAAACAAGATATGGGAATTCATCATTTTCAAAACCAGGAGGTTGAGCAACGTAGACTTCTTCTTCTAAGAAGCCATTTAGAAAAGCACATTTTACATCCATTTGAAAAAGTTTTATGCTCATGAAAGATGCAAATGCAAGTAGCATACGTATGGCTTCTAACTTGGCAACGGGAGCAAAAGTCTCCTCATAATCAATACCTTCTTCTTGGTTATAGCCTTATGCTACAAGTCGTGCTTTGTTTTGTATGACTTTGCCACTTTCATCCAGTTTGTTTCGAAAGACCCATTTTGTGTCAATAACTGATTGATACTTTGGTCTTGAAGTAAGAGTCCATATCTTATTCCTCTCAAATTCATTTTGCATGGCAATGATCCAGTCTGGTTCTTGAAGAGCTTGAATGTAGTTCTTTGGCTCGACAAGTGATACAAACACGGAGAAGGCACAAAGATTGTTTACTTTAGATCTAGTTTGAACTCCAGCATTTGGATCTGAGATCACATTCTCTTGTGGATGATACGAGGAGTGTTGAACTTTTCTTCTTTTGACAGATGAAGTGGATCCAGAAGGTTGAGTTGTATATGTTTGACTCGATTCAGGTACCGTTTGTGTATTACTTGTTGTTTCAATCTCAAGGCCTTGAAGTTGGGTTTCAAGCCCTTGAAGTGGAATTATGTTGTCACAGTTTCCAGTTTCAAGGTCTTGAAGGTGTGTTTCAAGGTCTTGTGGATTTTCTTTGGTATCTTGAATCTTTTCCAGCATATTCTTGTCTTGACCTTTAGGATCTTCCTCTTCATCCGAAATGTGATCTTCTCTTTGATTCAGATTTAAATCTACAAAAGTCTCACTCAAAGTACCATCATTTCTTTCATCAAAAATAATATGAATGCTTTCCTCAATAACTTTGGTACGTTTGATATAAACTCGATAAACTTTGTTATTTAAAGCATATCTTATGAATATAGCTTCATCACTACGTGCATCAAATTTCCCAAGATTGTCCTTCCCATTGTTATAAACAAAACAAGTACATCCAAAAGATTTGAAGTATGAAATATTTGATTTTCTTCCTTTAAAAAGTTCATAAGGAGTCTTTTTCAAAATAGGGCGAATTAAACATCTTCTATGGAAAGGAGTCTTTTTCAAAATAGAAGAAATCCCCTTCTTCTCTCAATGTAGCCAATGCTACGATCTAGTATAACACTATTTAGATCTTCCAATGGAGCTCGAGTGTTTTCTCTCTAAGGGGATAAAACTGTTGTTGTGAATGAGAGAAAGAAAAACAACGAATGCAGATAATTAGGTTGCTTGAGGATGCAAAGATGTTTTCCTGTGTAAGCTTATGTACATTCCTTCTTCGACCATCATCTTCATTTATACTCTTCTATGAAAAGGTCTTCTAGCCGTTGTAGAGATGACCGTTGAAGATGAATCTTCTTTTCCATGAAGATCGTTTTCTTGTTCGGAGATAAGGTAGACGTTGTAAGTCTTCAGCTCCTATGAACACGTCGAGTCCTTTACTCCTTGATCTTCTCTATTTTTGTTGAATAGAGAGAGAAGATATTTTTGCCGTTTTGTTTAGAAAATCTTCTAGAAAAGATTCTCTATTCTTCGTTTATGATCTTCGGTTGAGATCTTCCTTCGGTTGATAAGATCTTTGGTTGATGAGATCTTCCTTGTTACAGAATCTTCGAATAAAAGTCTTCAGCTCATTTTGAATTCTCTTCCGTGCCCTTATAATTCCAAGGCTCTTGATTTCATCCCTTTGTACTCGCCATCTTCCTTTGTCCTTGAATTATACTCCAAGGCCCTTGAAATCCGTATCAAGGTCCTTGATATATGAATAAAACTTGCACTAAATTCATATCAACCAAATGTCTAGAAATATAATCAAGTACATTGTTAGTATATCCAACTACTATATTTGTGTGAAGTCTTCCATCATCAACACCTCTAAACCATTTTAATCAAGGTGGAGTTTTCAGTATTTATATTAGACTTTCATTGTATTTTCATGTTTGATTCAAAAATTGCCAATGATTACTAAAATTTCAAACCATATAAACTTTTGTAATTTAAGACTACTTGTTCCTACTTACATAAATGTATTTTAACTTCAAATATTTATTGATAATTATATGTGTAAATTATGCTAATGCTAACCTATATTAATTTTGTTTTCGATCATACGAGGATAACACCTCATGAAATATTTGATTACGCTGTGAATGTCAAATCACAATGATCAAACGGACATCACACTACATGTTGTGTTTTTATGTGTCTTACTCTTTCAGATACGTGTTTTGACAGGCAAACAAAATCTTAAACTATAGAATCAAAATGATAAAATAATATTAAATTTTATTTTGAGATCGTAATCTAAATTTAGTAACATATAACTATTTTAGTTTACACTAGTTTGTACTATGAATCTCGATCCTACTTGAACGAACGAAAAAAAAAAATACATACACAATATACCTATACTTTGACAAATTGGATAAGGTGATGCATTAAACAACAAACTAAGCCACATCAACATTTATATTAAAAATGTATACTAATATAATATAAATTGACATTTATCTTGTAATTATGAACTAACGGGTAGTAAACTATATACACTTTTTTACTTTAAGACTTAAGAGTATCATAGTCGTTCCTACTTACACAAAGTATATTTTGATATGAGGATAATGTAATACCCGGAAAATTTATCTTCCATTTAACACCCGATCAAACGGGATTTCGATCCACTAACCTCTCATCATTCTAGAGAATGTTTCACATTATAAAAATTTGATCAAAATTCTATCATTCTATGTAACTTAAGTCACATAAAATGATAAATTGTAAACCTAATAACAATCCCGTATAAAACTCAAATAGTAGTTCCGTACAAGTTAATGATTCACTTATTAATCCATCATATAACTAGATGAGCAGGCCCATCGGAGTAGGCACATTATACCTAATCAGCCGGCCCACTTATCAAGCCTAATCCTCCCCTTAATCACGTTTAATCTAACCTAATCTATCTGCACATACGTACCTTCTCCTTCGTCTCCCTTCTGCACGAACGACAGGAACAACGACAGGAACAGCCTCGACCGCCGGCATTCCCAGGAAACAACCACCGAGTCCAAACGGTCTTCCCGGCGTCGGAGTCTGCTTCGTCCGCCTCATCCTGGTGAGTACCGACCCCTTTTTCCCTCCTCCCTGAGAAAGATAACCACCACGCTGACACCACTGTTTTTGCACAACAAGGTGAGGCTGCCAGCGCCGGTTCCCTTCCGCTAGCCCTGATCGCCATCGCCGCCGTCGTCGCTGCAGCAGGTGAGGCAATTGTCACCTTTCCCTCTCCTTCTCCTCTTTGCCCCTTCTGTTTCATGTGGTAACAGCCGGAAATCTCGTCAACATCTGATCCCTATAGTGACTAGCCAGGACGAGTGGTGCACGTGTGGGAGTGTGGTCGAGTCAGTGTACGAGCCCGGTCCAGGACGCCTCTCCTACACCCCAACCACTGTAAACCCGGACCATCTGCAGCCTGTTGTTGGTAAGACCTTCTCGGTGCTCTTTCTGTTGCTATCATACTAGTGTAGAGGGCAATAGGCTGTTTGAATCCAAGTGATTAATCTAGAATAGTTGAGGATAAGTGTCGAACGCAGGATTACATGAAACCCCCTTGCTAAAATGTTGTCTAAGAGCACATAAACTGACTAGTTGGGGAAACAGATTTCGATACCTTAGGATAAGGATCCACCCTTCAAATTTTGATATATTCTAGATAGAAATACGTAGTTCATTGTGTGAAAATTTGGGAGGAAGTTAACGGTCGGATTAGAACTTATAAGGACTCGAAGTAGGATAGATGGGCTGTTTTTACAGCAGAGGAAAATTGACTAAGTATGGGAAATTTCAACTTTTATCCCAACTTTGGAGTTTTATGAGAGAGTTTTGATTAATTATTTTTGAGAGATCTTTACTCCTATGTTTAGTATGTATATCATAGAGGATCTAGGATTTTATCTCGGGATTTTTTTTATCCTTATCCAAGCCGTGTATATGAACCCAAAGTCGAGCCTTGACGACTTTTGTGTAATCTAAGAATGTTGGGTAACTATTATAAAACCTTACTAAACTTTACTTTGAGAACTCGATTGTGGACTTAGGTCCTAGAGGAGAATATTAGAACAAAATGATAGACTTTTTGGGAAGTCTCGGGACCAGGAGTAAAATAGTCTTTTTACCTTAAGAGAGCCTTTTTCCGTAATCTCTCTTCATGAGACTGTACATCTTAGAAGTTTATAACTTCTAAGAGTTTAAGGATGTAATTTTGATCCACGTGCCTTGTGTGACAGGCGTTTGAGTTTCTACGGTTGCGGACCGAGTTGAGAATTTGAGAGTTGTGATTTGATTCAGGTAAGTCCTTGCGACTTACTTAGCTGGTTTCTGGATATTAGTTGGGTGATAATGGTTGTGTGTGTGCAAGGTGTGTTATAATAAAAATAAAAACTTGTTAGGATGACCGTGGTTTTTATGTTTTAAGGCCCAAGTGTATGTATAATGGGCCTTGACATCACTGCCCAGCTTTGCCAGGAGACTGGGAGGTTCTCTATACCCAGACCATACAGGTACACGGTGAGATGCATCAGATCCACTCCCGATGGGTACACGGGGGCGGAGGCGAGGTTTGGGAATCCCTCGTGTCACAAAATAAGTATCATTAGTAAGAGTGAATGACTTAAATGAAGATAATAAGTGGATTGTTTGAAAGCATGATGAGTGTTTATTATTTTATGTGTGTGTGTGCTATTATTATTCTCCTAATGTTTAGATAACTAGCTAATGGTTGTTTTGTTGTGTTTTTAGATTTACTGCAGGTTAGAACAGCAGCTGAGTGATCTGGAAGTAGTGGTCAGCCGGGTCTCCGTACTCCTTAGAGTGGGGGTTTGGGTTGTTGCTTTGTTGTTCTTTCCTCTTGTTAAGACAATTAGTCTTTTCCGTCGTTTAAGTATTATAGGTTGTTAGACTTTGTTACATTCATCCTGTTAAAAATACATTTTTACGATTTTCGGTTTTTCTTATTTGTGTCTTGTTGCAAGATCCTAGTAATATTGTTGTCAAACTGAGGTCGGGACCCATTGTGAGGTCCTAACCAGTAATGTCCCGAGTTCTGAGAATTCGGGGTGTTACAACATGGTATTAGAGCTCTAGGTTGGCAACAATGGCACTTGAAATCTTCTGAAAGACCGAATAAGTACTTAAGCAGAACCCGAAAAGGGATTTGAGTTTTAAAAAGGACTTTTGGTTTTCAAATGCATGCATAGTCTGGTTGGGAATAGAAAGTACGGTTGACCACCACTGCTACCACGGATCTCAGTATGCTTAGTATGGACTTTAGGTTGTTACTCTCTTTGGACTTATTAGCTTGGTTATAATGATATGTGATATAGATAAGTATATGCCGAAGATTAGTAGAAGTTATAGCTATATTATGCCTTAACGGAGATAACAAAATGAGATCCTCACTCCGTTGACACACCTAAGTATATATATTTGAAGGGTTTCAACGTAAGGATGAGTATGCTCAGCTTATTAGCATTAGGGTAGGCGAACGTACGGACGACTCCGTCGAACTTGTTGAGGAACGTTGAGATGGAAAAGTGAAGACTAAAAGATAACACCAATGACGATGACAAGAAGGGAATTCTGAGTCAACTCAATAGGATCAAATGAAGAATATACTTGAGAGTAGTTCCGGAAAAGCGTTGGATGACCGGCAAGTACACAAATTGGAAGAGACAACCCATAGGTTCTTTCAAGTGTGGTGTAAAGACACGTTACAAACAAAGTGGATGCCTTTAGAAACACACATAGGCATGACAGTCAAGGTGAAATATAGTAGCGATCCAGACAAGAGGCATTGAATCTAAGCTTACTGACGGACTAGAAGGTGAAAGTTTGAGGTTAGAAGCAGAGCGGAATATGGTCACTCTCGACAAGCTACTTGACACCACAATCAAGATGGGAAACCGAGACAATCATAAGTGTGGGAGTCAAGATGAGATACATTGTCCATTCCAATACAAAGAATTAAAGAGCCGCACAATGAAAGCTTACAAGTTGCTAGAAAGTGGAAGGTAGATTTCACATACATGGAGCTGAAGTGACTTTCTAGAAGACACGAGAGTCCAAAGAATAGGGTTTTGACCCAGATATGAAGGACTAAAGGAGCACAAAGATGGAAATTTACAGTTGAGCTTAAGGACAAAAAATAAATATCATAACTATGGAAACATATTGACTTCTTCAAAGATACGAGAATTTTGAAAGAAGTCCCGACGCATGTATTAAAGAGGCTAGAAAGTAAGTGAGAATGATCTGGGTAGACTTAAGAGCCCAACATGACCTCTCACTCAACACGGGACTCGGTTACCGACACATTCATACAGGAGAAACCGTAAGTGGATGGAAATTTAGATCCAAGGATTTACAAAGACGCGTCTATAAACTATCGGGAAAGAATTGATAAACCGCTATAGTTGGCATAGGAGTAACACATATGCACTCGGGCAAAGTGATCTAATAGAGAGAAAGAAAGGAATAGATCGTGGAAGGAACTAAAGGTGTATACACGGATAACCTTGAATGAATAACTTTTCACCCAATAGATCCACATCGAAGTAAATAGAAGAAAAGCAAGTCTATGATCGTGTAGAGGATCAACTACATACTATCTAGTAATAACTGAGGAGGTACATATACGGGAGACTAAGGATGACTAGTCGGCATATAATAACAGTGGATTTATAAGAGAAACCAATTGATATATTGAGGATCTCTGCAAGAGATCAACGGCGGCAATGGTGAAGTTAAATTAATACAAGTACTAGTAGCCTTGATGGTAACATTGAATGAGTCCAATACGACAACTCTAATAAAGAAATTAAAGAGAAGCTCTTGACGGTCGGTAATGACCATTGATGATAGTAATGGTGTAAAGAGAATTTTTGGGGTAGTTGCTTACTACTAATTAAGGAAAGATACCTATCAAAGTTGGTAGGGAGGG
The DNA here is from genome assembly GCA_033239125.1 of Fagopyrum homotropicum. Classification (NCBI taxonomy): domain Eukaryota; kingdom Viridiplantae; phylum Streptophyta; class Magnoliopsida; order Caryophyllales; family Polygonaceae; genus Fagopyrum; species Fagopyrum homotropicum. The sequence goes on along the minus strand of BSWB01000008.1, from coordinate 26,976,615 downwards.
ATCCCTGTAAGAAGAACTAGAAGAGTAAGAAGAAACAGATGATTGTGGACATGTCCTATGTCTTAGCATTCCACACAAGTAGGACTGATGGTGCTCCTCCGAGAAAAAAAAATGGGGTCAAACTGTCTAGATTGACAGAGGAAGCCCTTGTGATTAAAGATATGACACAGAATAATTAGAATTGTAGAGGCGGTACAAATATAGAGAGTATGATTTACAACCTTGGTGAAATGTATGATCGAGTTGTGAGGTGATTGCAGATGGAATCTGCATGTTGGCTAGAACAGACATAAGAAGGAGTAAAGTTGAATGACTAAAGGTTGCTAAATAGATCCGGTATTACCCCAATAAGATAATTACCGAAAGGTGTCTATATAAGAGTAATGAGAAATGGTGGTACTCTGATGAAAATTCAAGGTCGACTGATGACATAAGAGTTGATAAAGTAATAAGACCAACCAACGTGGTCCGTAAGGCGTATACGAGGAAACACAAAGGGATTTAACTATCATACTAGGGGGTAAAGATTTATAGAAAGTAAAGCGACACAAGCATAAGGATAACATAATAAATGCGAGTCAAGAACTTGGATTTTTGAGGAAATCATATACAACTGAGGTTTCTTATGCAAATGGTACCAATAGGTGTTTAATAAAATTCATACATATCGGACCGATAACGCTAGGATGGATAAAGGGTAAACCAAACGAATAACTTAACCAGTAAGAAGGAAAGTCATGTATCAAAAGGCGGGTCTTGCTAAATTGGAATAAAGTGTTGAGATGAGGATGCCTTTGTAGAATCTATTCAAGAGTACAACGTAACTGAGGTTCCAAAATGAAATGAGCAGTAATGATCAATTGAAAGTTGAGACCGATTCAAGGGAGGAAATTATTATAAGACGAGTCACCTAGTAGAAGAGTTCACAAGACAAGCTTGAGATACCAAAAGAGATAAAATGTCGACCCGGATATGAGGGTCTAAGGTGCATGGAAGGGATACCTACAATAGAGTGTAGAAGCAAAATATAGACTTTACAAGTGTGGAGAGGTTTTGACCACCTTAAAGATATAGGAATGTGAAAGAAATCGCAATGCCGATATCAAAGAGTTGAAGCCCTGTAGCAGAAACAACGGAGTTTCATGAGGGCATTATTGCCGGTAACACCAGCAAAGGAATGTATATACGAGGACGGCCTTGGTGGAGTCGAAAGTTCAAGGTAACCCTAATTATCACGGGGCCTAAGTCATCAACACCGACGGTCCATGCAAGGGGAACTGCAAGGGGATGATAACTAAAGTCATCAAAACTTCCAAGACACTTACCAACTATAGTTGAAGACTTGGAATGACTATTTATGTCAAGATGAATGACCCAGTTGGGCTCGAGAAGTAGAGTTAGCCCAAGGAAACAAAACGGTGGAAGATAAAACGAATTAGCGAAGCATGAAAGGATTAATCGAACAGATGATGCTCACTAAGAATTTAACGCTAATATAGGTATGAGAAGAGTAAGTCCGGGATATTGAGATAAGTCAATTATAGACCGACCGACGTCAACTGAGGACGTGTAAGAGTTGGTTGGTATTGTCGAGTAGGTACCGTTAAGAAGAGACATTAGAGTATGCGGATTTAAGAGGTAACTTTACCGATGCCTTGGAGGATTCCCCAAGTAGGCAACGACAACCTTCTGGGATGATCTAAGGATATGGAGAGAATCGGGTTAGAGGTTTTTTTACTAGTTGGTTAAGAACAGACTACGGTTGAGTAAGAGAGTAAGGGTCTGTTTGAAGAGGATCTTGCTAGTATTAGAAGGGAAGTATAGGCGGGAGTTTGGTAAATCATGTTGACCCTTAGAAAGATGTCATTGTGACTAATGGGTGTTACACTAGAAGCGTGGTAGGCCCATAACCCACAGATGAAGAAAATCAATGTTAGGTTAACTATGATTTCAAGTTAAGGAATTAGAGATCTATATGAAAAGGTCCACTTGGGAGTATGATTTGTTTTGAGTTATATAAAATTGACAGCTTGACAAGAAGTAGGTGAAAACCCATTAATTAAGGAACGATCCGATTAGGTCACATTGAGGAAACTGGGCCTAGTGATTTGTATTACAAAGAGCATTAGGTACTTAGTAAGGTGCCGACAGAAGTTTAAGATCATTATTATAGAAATTATAGTCGGATTCTTATTATTTAGCTAGAGTCACAAGTGAGTTGAGAAATGTATTCTTCGGAGATCCTAAAGTAGATGGAGAAGTTATTTATCAACCAGCACTCCTACCCAGAGTTCACAAGTAATAGCTAAGGGGCTACATATTAGATTCGGGACATGTCATCAAATATGAGGATCTAATGGTTGAGACCGACCACACTTTTGGTAGAATACCCAATAACTGTCGTGGAACGCAGTACTAGATGTTTGCGGTCCAAGGAGATACCGATGTTGAGGATCCAGTGGTCTAAACGGGGAACAGATGAGGCCACTAGGGAGAGAGAGGAGAGTATTAGAAGTAATTACCCCGAGTTTTATGCGGGGTTAGCTGCTACCTGTGTACCGACGAGTTAGTACTCGGATGTTGTGTTGCTTGACTTTTCATGCTTTTACCTTTGATTCAGTGATTGTGTTTTCCTTGATGTGTACCTGATTGTGATGTTTGAGTAGTTGCATGTTAGAAAACGAGACTTAATGAAACCAAGTTATACAAAGGAAGTGGTTTGATTAGATACATCATTTTAAGTTTCGGGACAAAACTTATTTTAAGAGGGCACTGATGTAATACCCGGAAAATTTATCTTCCGTTTAACACCCGATCAAACGGGATTTTGATCCACTAACCTATCATCATTCTAGAGAATGTTTTACATTATAAAATTTTTATCAAAATTCTATCATTCTATGTCACTTAAGTCACATAAAATGATAAATTGTAAACCGAATAACAATCCTGTATAAAACTCGAATAGTAGTTCTGTACAAGTTCATGATTCACTTATTAATCCATCATATAACTAGATGAGCAGGCCCATCGGAGTAGGCCCATTATAACTAATCAGCCGGCCCACTTATCAAGCCTAATCCTCCCCTTAATCACGTTTAATCTAACCTAATCTATCAGCACATACGTACCTTCTCCTTCCTCTCCCTTCTGCACGAACGACAGGAACAGCCTCGACCGCCGGCGTTCCCAGGAAACAACCACCGAGTCCAAACAGTCTTCTCGGCGTCGGAGTCTGCTTCGTCCGCCTCATCTAATGAGTACCGACCCCTTTTTCCCAACTCCCTGAGAAAGATAACCACCACGCTGACACCACTGTTGTTGTACAACAAGGTGAGCCTGTCAGCGCCGGTTCCCTTCCGCTAGCCCAGATCGCCATCGCCGCCATCGTCGTTGCAACAGGTGAGGCAATTGTCTCCTTTCCCTCTCCTTATCCTCTTTGCCCCTTCTGTTTCATGTGGTAACAGCCGGAAATCTCGTCCCCATCTGATCCCTACAGTGACTAGCCAGGACGAGTGGTGCACCTGTGGGAGTGCGGTCGAGTCAGTGTACGAGCCTAGTCCAGAACGCCTCTCCTACGCCCCAACCACTGTAAACCCGGACCATCTGCAGCCTGCTGTTGGTAAGACCTTCTCGGTGCTCTTTCTGTTGCTATCATACTAGTGCAGAGGGCAATAGGCTGTTTGAATCCAAGTAATTAATCCAGAATAGTTGAGGATAAGTGTCGAACGCAGGATTACATGAAACCCCCTTGCTAAAATGTTGTCTAAGAGCACAGAAACTGACTAGTTGGGGAAACAGATTTCGATACATTAGGATAAGGATCTACCGTTCAAATTTTGATATATTGTAGATAGAAATACGTAGTTCACTGTGTTAAAATTTGGGAGGAAGTTAACGGTCGGATTAGAATTTATAAGGACTCAAAGTAGGATAGATGTGCTGTTTTTACACCAGAGGAAAATTGACTAAGTATGGGAAATTTCAGCTTTTATCCCAACTTTGGAGTTTTATAAGGGAGTTTTGATTAATTATTTTTGAGAGATCTTTACTCCTATGTTTAGTATGTGTATCATAAAGGATCTAGGATTTTATCTCGGGATTTTTATATCCTTATCCAAGCCGTGTATATGAACCCAAAGTCGAGCCTTGACGACTTTTGTATAAACTAACAATGTTGGGTAACTTTTATAAAACCTTACTAAACTTTTCTTTGAGAACTCGATTGTGGACTTAGGTCCTAGAGGAGAATATTAGAACTAAATGATAGACTTTTTGGGAATTCTCGGGACCAGGGGTAAAATAGTCTTTTTACCTTAAGAGAGCCTTTTTCCGTAATCTCTCTTCATGAGACTGTACATCTTAGAAGTTTATAACTTCTAAGAGTTTAAGGATGTAATTTTGATCCGCGTGCCTTGTGTGACCGGCGTTTAAGTTTCTACGGTTGCGGACCGAGTTGAGAATTTGAGAGTTGTGATTTGATTCAGGTAAGTCCTTGCGACTTACTTAGCTGGTTTCTGGATATTAGTTGGGTGATAATGGTTGTGTGTGTGCAAGGTGTGTTATAATAAAAATAACAACTTGTTAGGACGACCGTGGTTTTTATGTTTTAAGGCCCAAGTGTATGTATAATGGGCCGTGAAATCACTGCCCAGCTTTGCCAGGAGACTGGGAGGTTCTCTATAACTAGACCATACAGGTACACGGTGAGATGCATCGGATCCACTCCTGATGGGTACACGGGGGTGGAGGCGAGGTTTGGGAATCCCTCGTGTCACAAAATAAGTATCATTAGTAAGAGTGAATGACTTAAATTAAGATAATAAATGGATTGTTTGAAAGCATGATGCGTGTTTATTATTTTATGTGTGTGTGTGCTATTATTATTCTCCTAATGTTTAGATAACTAGCTAATGGTTATTTTGTTATGTTTTTAGATTTACCGCAGGTTAGAACAGTAGATGAGTGATCCGGAAGTAGTGGTCAGTCGGGTCTCCGTACTCCATAGAGTGGGGGTTTGGGTTGTTGCTTTGTTGTTCTTTCCTCTTGTTAAGGCAATTAGTCTTTTCCGTCATTTAAGTATTATAGGCTGTTAGACTTTGTTGCATTCATCCTGTTAAAAATACATTTTTACGAATTTCGGTTTTTCTTATTTGTGTCTTGTTGCAAGATCCTAGTAATATTGTTGTCAAACTGAGGTCGGGACCCATTGTGAGGTTCTAACCAGTAATGTCCCGAGTTCTGAGAAATTGGGGTGTTACAGATAACATTTCAATTAAAATGTATATTGTATGCGTAATTTATATACATTTTAGTGCTAACCTATATTAATTAATTTTCGATCATATAAGCATAACACCCTCATGAAATTGTTGAATACGTCATAAATATCAAATCGCGAAGACCAAATGCATGACAAACTACGTGTTGTGTTTTTTTACGTGTGTATTAGTCTTTCACATACATGTTTTGGTGGTACAACCTAAATTCTAAATATTAAAATTAAAATGATAAAATGATATAACATTTTATCTTGAGATCGTAATCTAAATTTAATAAGATATAATTACTTTGGTTTATACTAGACTTTATTATGACTTTCGATCCTACTTGAACGAACAAAATTTAATATATACACGGTATAACTTTAAATTGGAAAACTTGATTTTTTTTGATAAAGTTTAGTTCTTGCTTTTTTCGTGTTTTATTTATATAGTAAAACAAAGTAACATTTTTGTATTTTATGGTCTAATTTCACATTTTTTATCGGAGTTAATATTTTTGTTAAACTTATAACATTTAAATAGGGATGAGGATGGAGATTTTTATGGAAAAACCCATAAAATTTTAAAATGGGAAGTATTAAACGGGGACAAAGATTCCCCAATAGGGACGAATATCCGACGGAGATAGTGATAGGGACAATTCTAAATACCCAAACGGGGACGGGGATGGGGCGGGGAGCATTCTACTAAACGAGGACGAGGATTTATAGGGTGCTCCCCGTCCCAAATCCGACCCATTGACACCCCTAGTGTAGTCCTCCTCTTAATTGTACAATTAGTAAATCTTTTGGTTAATGAATGCCATTAAAATTTATTATATTTTGTTTTGATGTTTAAACATTTTTAAATATACGATTTAATTTGTGGGATCAATCGTTACAATGAGTTTTTAAAAAGAAATAATATTGCTTTGCATGTTCATCAGCTCCATAACATCTAGATGGTGTGTAGTTCATAACATATGATTTCTTGATGATTACGATTTAAACTATGGATATCACATCAATCACCTAAATCTAATAAATAAACTATATTAGATGCCTACTAGAACAAGCATTTTTCGTCATTGTTTTTTTTTTTTCCTTTGACCTTGACAGATTTGAATTTTAGTGACCTTGATTATTCTCATACAATTACTCTTTGGTGTTGTTCCTTTTCATGCTTGTGGGGATATTTACAAGTAGCTTATATATATGGTGGTAGTAATCATGTAGAGTTGAAGGGACTTGAAAAAATGAATGACTTGAACCATTTTCTGAGATTACTGATACTTTGCATTTTTTCTTGAAGAAACCATTTCATGTGTTTCTACAATCTACTAGCTTCATTTTAAGGTAAATATGATTCATAAATTCATTATATTACATCAATTTAACTTTTATAATTTAAATGTACTGTAATAACTAGTGTTATTTGGAGCATTTGAGAGATACAATAAATAAAGTTGCAGTTGAGAGAAATGATTGGAACATTGGATATATCCTAGATGTGAAATAATATAAAAAGGTAAAACGGACAAAAGAGTTTCTTCTCCGATTCTTAGCGGTTAAGAAATACGGCTTAGGAATGCCCATTTTTCGAGAAAATTATGGAATAATTATTCCAATAATATTCCGGATTTTGTATTCCAATTTGGTAAAGTTTGGATATCGAAAAATATACCCGCATTTCAATTAAATAATGTGGATAAGGATTATATATAATATTATATATTATTATATAATATTTATACATATTTGTACTATACATATATGAATTGTAGAAGGCAGATGAAGAACTTCATCACTTCCATACTTTTCTATATATATATATATATATATATATATATATATATATATATATATATATATATATATATATTAAAATGGAGGTCGACTTATCCTCAACCTCAATTGCATTTCACCGCAAGTTACAGAGGAAAAATCGAGTGAACATATCACCTTCCTTCATCTACCCACAAATCATTAATCTCCGATCCAATTTCAGATTCGTTTGTACCATCGAATCCCTTATCTTGTTCTCTTCAAAGTGGTATCAAGTTATTTACTGTTTGCTAGTTATTTGGTTAAGCCTCCGGTTATCGCTGTCGGAACGCCGACGGACCACCGCAAGTAATCAAACGTGAGGTTTCATACCGTGGTCTTACTCCCCGTATCGACAGGAGACTGTATCTTCTTCCGGATCGTATATCGGGTTAGTAACGAATAAGTTATAAATTTATTCCTTTTTTTGTATTGCGGGTTGATCTAAATTGAACTTAGTTTTGTCAAAATGGATAACTGGAAATTCCATTTTCTCTATATATTTTTTTAGTAATTATGGGCTTTTAGTTTTGTCAAAGTGTTATGCGGATTGAGGTTGATCGTGGTTGAGAGTATCACAGGTTGAGGTAAGTCCGTATGACTTACTTAACTACCATCCTTATATTGGGTGTATGCATGAGTGGTGTGTGTTATATGCTTGATAGCATGCGATATCGATTATTACCGACCTATGCTTTATTGATATCCCCCTTGTAGTGACAGTGATAACCGTTCCCTTTCATCTTGTTAGGAGTCTGGGAGGTTCTCTGAAGTCAGGCCAGACTGGTATACGGGATAGGCACTTCACCACACCCATAGAGTACACGGGTAGTACGCCGATTCTACTCCAGCTGGCTATAGCACCCAGAGGCGAGGATGATACGTTCCTCGTGTCACATAGTTTCATATATATATATATACACGATTGAGTGGATGACCATACATATAAAGATAATTAAAACGGGTAAATGTGTGACAAAATGATTATGTGTTTATGATTCTATGACTTGTGCTTGTGCTTATGCATTACCTTATGTACAAATGGTTAGCTAACGGTTTTATACCGTGTTTTAGATGCTTTGCAGGATAGGAGGACTGCAGAGTGATCCGACAAGGTGGCTAGTTGAGAACTTCCGTACATAGGTGTTGCATGGGCTTTTTGGGATGTTTGTACATGTTGTATATGTTGTTGTTGTTGTTGTGATTTTACACTCGGCTATGGTTTTTTTATTCTCTTTTGTTATACAGTTATTATCGTTTTATGTATTTGTTTTTATATCTGTTGGTGACTTGTTGTAAGGTATAGTGAACTTGTTGTTAGGCTAGAGTCAGGATCCACTGTGAGATCTTAGCCCAATGCGACGTCCCGAATCCCGTGGATTTGGGGTGTTACATTTATATTTTGTTTTTTTAGTCTTGATGCTTTGATCTGAAAATATTTGTAATACTATTTAGTGTTTGGTGATCACATATCTACTTTTTGGGCACTATAAATAATAAAATTTGATTTTATTGTTAGTGACTAGGATTAATAGAAAGAATGCTCCCTGCTCCCTAGATCTATTAAATCAAACCATTAAAAAATTGATTTCTTCTTTTTATTTTCTAAGTTTATATGACTTCAATAAAATCTATAAACTCGAATAAACATGATAACTAATCGTACACGTTCCTTGCCTTGTTTGGATATTCTTAACCCTACATCCCTTTAAAAAGAAATTATAGTTATATGCCTTTTTTAAACAATACATGACATGTTACTTTATTTAATGATTTAATTTAATTCATTAATGTTAGGTTGTTAGTTCATGAAAATGAAAAACTTAAAATGGTGGTTGTTACCTCGATGGATTAAAGAATACCAAAATTGGGTTGATATGTACATTGAAAAAGTATTTGCAACTGAAGCACAAGGGGGTGAAATTCGGTGTCTATGTAGATCATGTTATTTTCGTAATTGGTACCGTAAGAACGTTGTGAAGGATTATATTATTTCAAAGGGAGTTGTTGAGCATGGGGAAGAAGATAATGATGTAGTAAGGACAAATCACGTCAGTAATGATGACTTTGCATCTAGTCTTAATACCATCAATTTTCTTGAGTGTAAAATGAAGGTATTATGACTTGACTATATAAAAATAGATGTATTTCCAAATGATTGTATGTTATATTGGACGAAGAATTCAAATACAACATTTTGTCGTGTATGTAAAACTTCTAGGTGAAAATCAGAAGTGAATAATGAGGTTACGGGGAAGTTCCGTAGAATTTCAACCAAGGTATTTAGGTATTTTCCTCTCCAGAAAAGGTTGGAGAGAATTTTTTTATGCTCAAATACTATTCATCAAATGACATGTCATGCAAATGAGCGTCCAAAAGATCGATTTTTAAGACATCCAACCGATGGTGATGATTGAAAAAATATTGATCTATTGTATCCAAAGTTTGTTGAAGATCCTCAAAATGTAAGATTAGGGTTAACTTGTGATGGATTCAATCCATTTAATTCAATGTGTATTGCACATAACACTTGGAATGTGATACTCACATAGTATAACTTCCCACCATGGTTATATACAATCTATCATCAAGGATTGTAATTTTAACACCCCGAATCTGCGGGACTCGGGATGTCACATTGGGGTAGGATCTCACAATTGATCCTGACCCTAGCCTGACAACAAGTTCACTGGATATTACAACATGGCACGGGTAGATTAAAACCAAATACATAAAACTGTATAAGATACATCAAAAAGGTTTACAACACAAAAGCCGAGTACAAAACAACATCAATAAACATAACCACAAAAGATAACCCATATCCCGCGCAATCCTAATGTACAAAAGTCCTCGGCTGGTCACCCCATCTGACTCACTCTGCAGTCTTCCTAACCTGCAGATCATCTACAACACGGTATACACCGTTAGCTACAACAATGAAAAGTATGAAGGTAATAACACATACACACATCAACAACTCATACATGCAATGTCACACACATTCATTTATTATATTTCAATTACTTTATTCCATTACTAATTCAACTTATTTTGTAACACGAGAAGCCTCAAGAATGTCGTCCCATCTAACGTAACACAGGGGTTTTGCATGAGGGTGATCATCACTCATCCCCCCTGTGAGATCATCTTCAGGGCACCTCCTCCTACCAGCAGGCGGAGGCAAGTGGTCACGACCCGTTATAATACACTTGGGCCTTTTAATATCACATATGGTCATCCTAGTTCGGTTTAGGTTATAAATGCACAATCATATGAGCACACACAACCATCACAATCACACAATTCATAACTGCACGCTCAGTAAGTCCTATGGACTTACCTGTAACACTAGTATCCAATACCACGTCATAGCTTCCCCTTGGGGAAGTAATCAACGCCTGCAATTAGCAAGGCACACATGATACATTGTAAGGGTTAGGAGACTCATTTCCATAACCATAACCAACCTACATCCTCAATCTAAATCTCAAGATCATAACATGATCACGAATGCCTAAGGCATAACCTCAACATAGCCACAAGTGCCTAAGGCACAACTCTATCATGCTACTCATCAAACTCATCCTAACCAAGCTAGCCTAGCTCTACAACTGAAGCCAAGGCCAAAGGAAAGGGAAGAAGGAACCATACCAACAAGGTATGCCCTGAATACACCAATAGAAGCAAGGAACTCCAAGCTGACCCAGTGAGGCGCAAGGGCGGCTCACCAAAGGCGCCGGGGAGGCTCACAGGCAGGCGCAGGGGGGCCAAAGTCAGGCGCAGGGGTGGCTGTCTGTGCAGAAGGTTGGCCCCGACTTTTCTTTGATCTCTTTCTCGATTCTCTTTGCTTCTTCAACACACCACAACAACACACATACATATATACACATGTATGATCATCAAAACATCAGAAGAGGATCTACACAAGATCAGCTTGTGATTCTAAACTAGAAAAGGATGAAAGAAGCAAAGAAAAAGAAGGAAAGAAGATGGAGGTGAAGATCTTACCACAACAATCCTAAGCAACAACTAGGATCAACAACACACCTCACACAACCTCAACACAACAGCTCTCAGCCATGAGCTCATGATCATCCAAGCCTCAACCCACCAACAACTCTCAAAACTCACACACACAAGATCAAGGAAAGATCAAAGAAGATCAAGGAAGAAGAAAGGAAAAAATGAATGTAAGGAGGAAGAGAGAAGCAGGAGAGATGAAGAAACCCCTCCTCTGAAGCTAAGGGAAGCTTACATAAGAAGCCAACCCAAAAGCAAGTCAAGAGGTCAACAAAGGTGGCTGCAGCCGCACAAAACCGCAGGGGCGGATTAGGCAAGGCGCATGGGCGGCCCTCCTGAGGCGCAGGGGCGGCTAACAGGATCCGCAGGAGCGGATGACATGGTTCGGCAAGGCTCATAAGGGATCCTAGGCTCCAAAGACTAAGGCTCTTACATCACACTCCCATAAAAACAAGTTTCGTCCCGAAACTTGCAAGATCCCAAATCCTCTCGGACCCATAAGCCGAGGTATACTCTCCTCTCAAGGACATCAGGTCCCAACCTATAACATTCTATATCCTCAAACACAGCATGGAGGAATCACCACTCCAGCATAACAACTCTACACAAGGCCTAGAGGAAGATCATCTCTAGCCAAACACTAACCATATCGCACTGGCATGGAGGAAATCCGTCTCCAGCCAAAACGTACACATAACACTACTACATGGAGGGAAACCGTCTCCACTCACACTATGTCCATCAAAGATAGCATGGAGGAAAGAACCATCTCCAGCTAATCCTAACACACAGACCATAACATGGAGGAAAGAACCATCTCCAGCTATACCTATCTCGCGCTAGCAAACAAGATCTAACGTATCATATGCATACATCACGACTAGCACGAAACACAACATATCACATAAGCACATAGCATAACATGTACTCACCAAGATAACACTAAGATCTACTCGTGGATCCTACAGGTGTATCTATCTCAGCTTAGAACTCTGGATAGTTCCTCTAGATACTATCCTCAGTCTCCCAGGTAGCCTCATCAGGTCCTCGTCCAAACCACTGTATCCTCATCATAGGAATGTCCTTCGAACGCAGGCATCTCACACCTCGCTCTAGGACTGCGATAGGGTGCTCTGTAAAGGTGTGGTCTGACTCAACTACCAGATCATCATAACTAACGATGTGCCTCGGATCTAGTATATACTCCCTCAGCTGAGACACATAAAACTTAGGATGAACACCCTCTAACCTCGGAGGCAATGCTAATCTGTAGGCTGCTCTCCCACCTCTATCCAGTATCTCGAAAAGACCGACATATCAGGGACTCAGCTTCCCCTTTATGCCAAAACGTCTAACGCCTCGGATGGGATATACTCTCAACCAGACATGAGCTCCTACCCTGAACTCCAGAGGTCGATGCTTCCTGTGTGCATACAACTTTTGGCGACTTTGTGCAGTCAGCATCCGCTCTCTGGTCAGCGCTACTCGAGCCATATCATCCTGAATCTGCTTTTGCGCTATCCTATTGATACAGCTAGGCTCATCCCATCATAAAGGTGTACGGCACCTACGTCCATATAGTGCCTCATAAGGAGCCATCCATATAGATGCATGCCAGTTGTTGTTGTATGAGAACTCAACCAGTGGGAGGTAATCACACCATGTCCTCTAAGGTTAAATCATGTCCTCTAAGGTTAAATCATGTCCTCTAAGCTCTGGATGGTCCACTTAGACTGACCATCGGTCAGGGGGTGAAACACAGTCGTAAAGTGCAGACTCGTCCCCAATGTAGTTTGAATCTGCTGCCATAACCTCGAGGTGAACCGTCCATCTCGATCAGAGACGATCATCCTCGGAACACCATGAAATCTCACTATCTGTCTAGTGTACTCCTCAACTAATCTGCTCACCGGCCACGTCTCTCTGATAGGAATGAAACGTGTCGTCTTCGTCAGTCTGTCAACAATAACCCAAATAGCATCAAAACTCCTATTGGCCCTCAATCTGGTCACAAAATCCATGGAGACATCCTCCCACTTCCACTGCGGTATTGGCAGTGGATGGAGCTCACCTCCAGGTTTGAAATGCTCTATCTTGACATGTTGATAGGTCGCACACTAGGCCACAAATCTGGCTACGTCGGGCTTCAGCCCTCCCCACCAATATGAACGTCTCACATCATGGTACATCATACTCGTACCAGGGTATACTGAGTAAGGTGTACAGTCAACCTCCTGTAAAATTCTATCTCAATTCTACAACTACAGGTACATAGATACGGTCATGTCGCCTCATAAATCCATCTACTCCAATGGAGAACTGTGGTGCCTCTCCACGAGACATCCTCTCCCTAATCCTCGTCAAGGTCGGGCAGGTCCCCTACTTCTGCTAGATCTCACCCAAAAGACCCGGTAGAACCTCTAAAGCAAACAACTAGGCATCCTCATCAGTAAACTGAATGTCCATCTCTAGCCAAGCTAGATCTCTCTAAAGCTGAGGTTGTACAGTAAGTTTGGCAATCGCCTTCTCTCGAGGCGTCTTCTTGCTCAAGGCGTCAACTACCACATTCGCCTTGCCAGGATGATACAGAATCTCAAGGTCAAAATCCTTGATCAACTCAAACCATCGACGCTGGCGGTTATTCAACTCTCGCTGCATGAAAATGTACTTCAGACTGTTATGGTCTGTGAAGATCTAACATGTAGCGCCATACAGGTAATATCTCCAGATCTTCAAAGCATGAACTACCGCTACCAACTCCAGATCATGAGTCGGGTAGTTCTCCTCATACGTCTTCAGTTGTCGAGACGCATATGCAATCACTCTGCCTCTCTGCATCAACACACATCCCAAGCCTAGCTTGGATGCGTCATTGTAGACCACAAAATCATCAGAACCTTCTGGCTGTGCCAAGACAAGGGCATGTGTCAAACGCCTCTTCAACTCCTCAAAACTGTGAGCACACTGGTCGGTCCATACAAATCTAGTAGTCTTCCTCAGAAGACTTGTCAGTGAACAAGTAATCACAAAGAATCCCTCCACAAAGCGTTTGTAATAGCCAGCTAGGCTAAGAAAGCTACGCACTTCTTTGACTTTCGTCGGTGTCGTCCATGCAACAAGAAACTCAATCTTCACCACGTCAACCATAATCCCATCGGAGGAGACGATGTGTCCAAGGAAAGCAACCTCAGACATCCAAAACTCGCACTTAGAGAGCTTGTCATACAGCTCTCTATCTCTCAATATCTGCAATACCGTCCTCAAATGACCGGCATGCTCCTCTCTTCTGTGAGAGTATACAAAAATGTCATCAATAAAGACCACCATAAACTCGTCCAAGAAGTCGATGAAGATATTGTTCATCAACTCCATGGAAACTGTTGGGCCATTCGTCAGCCCAAATGGCATCACTACAAACTTGTAGTGTCCATAACGGGTACGAAATGCCGTCCGATGCACATCCTGCTCTCTCACCCTCAGCTGTTGATATCCCGAACGCAAGTCAACACGGAAGAAAACTGTCACTCCCTGAAGCTGATCAAGTAGATCATCAATACGAGGCAGTGGATACTTGTTCTTGATGGTCACCTTGTTCAGCTCTTTGTAATCTATACACAGTCTCAACGATCCGTCCTTCTTCCGTACGAAGAGGACAGGTGCACCCTATGGTGATACGCTAGGGCGTATGAAGCCCTTCTCTGCCAACTCCTCGAGTTGCTTCTTCAGCTCTAACATCTCGACAAGTGTCATACGATATGAGGCCTTCAAGATGTACTGTTTATACAGATTTATGTATTTGTTTTATATTTGTCAGTACCATGTTGTAAGGTCGAGTGAACTTGTTGTCGGGCTAGGGTCAGGATCCATTGTGAGATCCTAGCCTAATGTGGCATCCCGAGTCCTGTGGATTCGGGGTGTTATAATATATATATATATATATATATATATATATATATATATATATATATATGTGTGTGTGTGTGTGTGTGTGTGTGTGTGTGTGTGTGTGTGTGTGTGTGTGTGTGTGTGTGTGTGTGTGTGTGTGTGTGTGTGTGTGTACACATATGGTATTATATAGCCTTTTACGGTTAGATATGTGTATAACGCTAATGGCTAAGTCTAGAGCTATATCTACAGTAGGACGAGGTAGAGGTAAACCCCCTCTTCCTCTAGTAGTCACAAGTTAAGGACATGTCCCCATTTCTTATCCGCTTGTAGCGGAGGATAGACCCTAGGAGATTGTTGAGAGTGTCCTTTCTTAGACTGGTTGCGGGATGGAGGCGAGACAAATATCTCAGCCAATATAGTCAGACGACTTAGATCACGTCTCGATGAGGGGACCAGAGTTCCGCGCTTATATCCGTCGAGTAGAGAAGACTGTCATGGCAGATAGACGTTCCCCGGATTTACCCGCACATGTAGGATCATCGGAGATCTCCAAGGGAGCTACTTAGGTGCCTATCCTACCAGCACGAGTTGTTGAGGTTTCTAGGGCTCAGGAGGAGCCGAGAGGACCGCGACCTGGCTCCTGGTTGAAGACTTTTCACTAGATGGGAGTACCCACTAGAGGTCGAGTTATGTATCGTGTTACGCTAAAATTGTACCACGCAAAAGTCTTACAATTTATAACTCGATGTATTTTCCTAACTCCTAGCGAACCAACAGTGTATGGGTCGTTTGGTAGCAAGGGTAGTATTCCGAGGTCGAACATAAAGAATAAGGTGAAATCAAATCAAACAAGTGATCCTGGATAGTGCAAATCTAGTAAAGAAGAGATGAAAGAAATAAATAAATGAAAATCATGATATTTTTGGTTGGGTTTTTATGGTAATCAAGCAAGATCACAATCTTAGACCGTCGGAAGGTGAGTATTAAGGGTCAAACCTCTCCTTACCGGATAAGTCTCGAGAAGGCAAGTCCTAGGCAACAATCCTAGCACACTCAGTCCAATAGCGGCTTGTGAGGCTCACTACTACCTAGAGTTCATCATCATTGGTATCTAAGGTCGGGAATTACCGGGTAAGTCTCTTCCCTCACTTAGCTTGCTAGCATTAGGTCACCCTAAGCTAGATTATGCTTAACAAACACTAGGATTTCAACAATCTAACATCCGAACATTCAGATTTATCAATACAAGCACAATAGAGCAAACCACGGGTGGATCATCCTAAACCACGGGCTTGGAAATGTATGAACAGGCCGTAATTTCTATCGGGGGTTAGGTTTCGAGCAAGCAAATCATCAAGAAGTACATTCAATACTATTCTATCATAGTCCAAGCCATAACCATCATTCTAACCCCGTAGAATCACAACTATTTAGCCAACCGCAAATAAACCACAAACCGAAAAAAAAGCCGCAAAAAAACCGCAAACCGCAAAAAAAAAACGCAAAAAACCGCAAAACCGCAACCAAACCGCAAAAAAAAACCGCAAAACCGCAAAAAAAAACCGCAAAACCGCAACCAAACCGCAAATGCGGTTCATTTGCGGTTCAAACCGAAACTGAACCGCAACCGTGCGGTTCACTTTTTTGGGATTGTGGTTCGGTTCGGTTCGGTTTGCGGTAGTGCTGTTTTGAACCGATGCTTAGCCCTACCCGAAAGGGATTTGACTTTACAAAAGGAATTTGGCTTTGAAATGGGTATACAATTGATTTGGGATAGAATGTACGAGAAGCCATCACCCCTTCCGTGGATATCAGTAGTAGTATATATATATATATATATAGGGAGAGAGAGAGTATAGATCATATGAGAACAGGCCTTATCGTGTAATCATGAGAATAGTTCGTAGTTATTATTAGTTTTGCTATGAAGGTGTCATATCGTTTGATGCATTATTCGTAGTTATTGTTGGTTGAATGTATTATTCGTAGTGATTATTAGTTTCAGAATACTATTTATCTAATAATTATGATATCTACCCTAAATCTCGACCCTTAATACTCACCGTCCGACGGTTTAAAATTGTTCTCATGATTACACAATAAGGTTGTTCTCATAGGAAGCACACCCTATATATATATATATATATATATATTTGTGTTTGTGTGTATATATACATATGTGTATATAGAAGTTGGCTCCTGTTCCCTCCAAATGGTGTGCGCAAGCTTTAAATTTATAACCCAAGAAGTATGCTTAAAACAAGGATGCGAACCCGCAGTGTACGGGTCAATTGTAATAAAAGCAAGAATTCCAGGGGTCGATCACAGGGACTTAGGTGAAACAAAGCTAGTATAGGTTGTCAATATTGCAAATAACCACAAAAGCGATTAAAACAATCAAAGATGATAATAAGGTCAATTAAGGGAAATATGCAAATTCTAGGGATTAAAGCATCTAGTTGTGGTTCCAATTCAAGATTTCAAGATAAGCGGACAAAGCTGAGATTTTGCAAAGGGAAGGTGTTACTAAAGTGGAATAAATCACCGGGTAAGTCTCACTACTCACGACCCCAAGCCAAAGAACCTATCACCGGGTAAGTCTCAAGGTACTAAGGAAAGGAATTATAATCTCAAACCAACACACCACCTAAGGGAATAGCATCAACCTTTACCAGGTAAGTCTCAGGCTAACTCACAAAGATGGGATGAAGGCACACGCAAACCCCAATAAAGGATAAACCTTTATTACCTACACTTATGATCATGGGTAAACAAACAAAGGAATTACCGGGTAACTCTCATCCAAAGCTTGCATTGAACCAGGAAAGGTGTAATAAGAATAGGATTTGGCAAACTCTAACACTTAACTCTCAGTTACGGATCAGATAAGTCATCTCGGTCAGTCAAGTTCCACCCCGGCCGAGATGTTCATCGACTGAACGAGATGTTCTAGGGTTAAGGATAAAGACTCGAGCTTTCAGGGTCCTACTGGGATTTAAGATTATTCTATCATTATTTTTCCCATAACTTTCAGCCAATCACCCTAGAATTGCACACAGAAATTAGCCACTCATCATCATGAAAGCAATAATCAAATATATGGGAAGAGAATGAATATTTGAACACAAAAACCTTAAGGACAAGACTTCAATAACTGAATCAAATATCAAATAAATTAGCGTTCCTTGGATCACAAATCCAACAAGACAATAAAACAAAAGGGAATCTAAGAAAGTCTTACAAATTCCTTTAAAAGCTATCTCAAAGCTATAAAATTCCTTCCTTCAATCTTAAATCTTCCTTCAAGCTTCCTTCCTAATTGCAGTTGGGAGAATATGGTGTAAAGGATAAAAATCCAGAGGTGCGAGGTTTTGATCCGAAGAGGGCTGAATTGTGGAAAATTCAACCCTTTATATAGGAGAATTATCTTCTAAAGATAATAATATCTTAAAAAGATAATTTCCTAATAAAATATATCCATATCTCTAAAATAGATCTCCCAAATATATGATCTTCCTTCCAGAAATCCAGCCAAAAAATATAAGATCTCTTCGTCCAAAAATAAAAGACCTCAGCCAAATAAAATATATCTCGGCGCGTCAGGGTATTCGCCTCGGTCGGGGAGCTCCTCAAGATCACCTCGGTCGAGGTGACTCTATGGTCAACCGAGGTGAATCTCAGCTGAAGGTGAAATCTCTCAAATCTGGTCCAAAGTAAATCTTCTTTGTTAATTCCTTGCTTCCTGAGTTCTCTTTTAAACTCCTGAATGTAGCTCCAACGACTCCCTTGCTCCTTAGCTCAATTTTGATGCAAAACGTGCCATTTTACCTACGATTACAACGAAACTTGGTGTAGACCACGATTCACGTAAAGGTAGATGAAACGGCAATATAATCACATAATATACATTCAAATATGTAGATTATTGAAGATAAAACGTCTAAACAAGTCCCAAAATATAGACTATAATACATGCTATCAAAATACCCCATACTTGTCCCCAAGCAAGTTCCAAATCTTAAGTACAAGATAGAATGGATTATAAGTCATAAAGATCAATGAAAAGTATTTCAAAACATTTTTGGTGGTGTGCTCCACTCATAGGTCACTCTAAGAGAATGCTTCATGGAATTTAAAATCAAAATATGATCAAAACATTTTATAAATATAAGAAAGTTGTTCATGTTTGCATAAAATCATAGAATGCATAATAAATCATAATTATCGAAATTAATCATATATAATCCAGTTTAAACCACCAAGTCAATCAACAAGCTCGAGGTCTCAAGGTCTTTCCAAAGAGAAAGGTCAAGAAACGTGTAGGGTAGGGATGTATATAAGAAATGTGGTGCCAGAATCCGGGAAAAGGATCTTACTTCACTTTTACTTGAACTTCAACATCTTCCATCAATAAGCTTTGCTTATTTACTTTTTTAGTTTTTGGGATGCATGGACAAAGGTGCACAATAACCAAAGCCTGGGAGATTAGCAATCATCAATTTCTTGAGATGCCTCAAACCCTTGATGCACATACCATGACCCGTTAAGAATATCGCTCAATCCGACTTTCGCAAGACACAAACCCCCGGCTATGTGAATGGTTCCGAGTTACTCATCATCATGATTGACTTCCCCAAACCTATTTGTTTCTCTCTAATTTCCAGCCAACATCTCAACTTTTCTTTTACTTGCTTTTCACTTGCTTGCTTCCAAATTCCCGGATAGGTAAAGGGAGGCAAATATGTATATGAGGGGATAAGCATGATCAAGAAGAAGAAGAGAAGAGAATGAATTGCCTTAATCATCCCAGGAAGAAAGTGATAGAACTCATCATGTGGTGTCAACCTTCAAATTCAACATAATTTGGATAAAGAATAAAGTATTAAACATACCACAAATTTCAAACAAAGCACTTAGCAACTTAAACATATCATAAAACCTTTCAAACATATAAAGATTTCAAATCCAGTCAGCGAACAAAATATTCACTGAGGTCATATCCAGATAAGAAGCACAAAATCGTTTTGAAAGCTGTTTCAGTTAAACCACCTCAGTCGAGATGTTCTAAGTCAACCGAGGTGCTGCACCTCGATTGGTCAGAATCACTTCGGTCGAGGCATAACTTTTTTTTTTTCTAAACCAGTTTTTGACGCTTTTCTCAATCAAATAACCTGTATACATGCATGTAGGCTCAAATAAACACATAGAGCAAGATAAAACAATAATATCTGGTAGAGTCATCCAAGCATACACATAAGTCACATAAATACATCCAAATATCCCATACTTGGGACACATTGTCCCAATGGGTCAAAATAAGTCTGAAAATAGAGTACTCACCAGACATAAGCAGAGCTACATAATAAATAAATAAAAGAAACAACTCCAGATAAGACCATCTCGGTTGGCGAAGAACATCTCGTTCGAGGTCCTGTGACTGCAACCGAGATGTGTCCAGTCAAACTCCGTCTTTTCAATTTCTCGAACTTTTGTCCTTCCAATGTTGCTCCTGAGTTGTGTTTCTTCCTTAGAAAGTACCTGTTTTCTGTCTAGGACGCCAAAAACAAAGCAAAGCAAAGAAAAATCATCTAAAGCTAGACTAAGAAAGGGAAAAGAAAGCAATACCTTGGGTTGCCTCCCGAGAAGCGCTTGATTTAAGGTCGCTAGCTGGACCGTACGGCATCTCTAAACATACTGGAAGGTGTCCTCACCCCATACTTCGCCTTAATCATGGGGTGAGATAAAGAAGTCTATCAAACGTTCTAGCAAATGCAAGTGTTCATCGGGGAATGAATCATCTATGGGTGGTTCGTCCTTCTCGCATGAAGAGGGAGGTAGCCGGTTGAGGTGATCCGCAACAGAATTTTCGGATCCCTTCTTATCGCGGATTTCTAGGTCAAACTCGTGAAGCAAGAGAATCCATCAAATAAGACGTGTCTTAGCGTCCTTCTTAGCAAGCAACTAACGAATAGCTGCATGGTCAGAACGAAATTTCTCGAAAGCATAAACAACCGCCAATAGCTCCTTTTCAGTGGTGGCGTAGTTAAGCTGGGCTTCATCTAGCGTCTTGCTAGCATAGTAAATGGCGTTGGTCCGGCCATCCTTCTTTTGTCCAAGCACCGCTCCTACCGCCACATCACTCGCATCACACATGATGTCAAAGGGCAAGTTCCAATCCAGAGGTTGGATAATGGAAGCAGAGATCAACGCTTCCTTAATCCTATAAAATGCATCAAGACATTCCTCCATGATCTCCTCTATGTACTCGGAAAAGATAGCCATCATGCATCGCTGGAAGGTAGCGGGTGCATTACACAATCCAAATGGCATCCTCCTATAAGCGAATGTCCCCCATGGACAAGTGAAAGTGGTCTTCTCTTTATCATCCGGATGGATAGGAATCTGAAAGAAGCCACTATAACCATTTAAATAGCAAAAATATGAATGTTGGGCTAACCGTTCGAGCATTTGATCAGTGAAGGGAAGTGGAAAATGGTCTTTCCGAGTGGCCATGTTCAGCTTCCTGTAATCGATGCACACCCTCCAGCCCATAATAGTCCTAGTTGGGATCAACTCGTTGTACTTATTCGTCAGAACGGTCATCCCTCCTTTCTTCGGAACTACATGCACTAGGCTCACCCACTTGCTATCCGAGATAGGAAATATGATACCTGCATCCAACAAATTAAGAATTTCTTTCTTCACAACCTTTTTCATGATCGGATTTAACCGTCTTTGAGGTTCCCGTGAAGTCTTATGATCATCCTCCATTAGAATTCTATGCATGCAAAAAGAAGGCTTAATGCCAATAAGATTATGAATAGTATAACCCAAAGCCTTTCGATGCTTTCTCAAGACATGCATCAATTTAGATAATTCAGTTTCGAAAAGGAAAGCACTAACGATGACGGGATGAGTAGAATCCGGTCCAAGGAAAACATACCTCAAGTGACTTGGAAGCGGTTAAATCTCCACAACTGGGGGTACTTTTTGAGGGGGATCCTTGCTTCCTCCTTCAAGTGGAGTAGACTTAGATTGAAGAACTGGACTTTAAGAAGTCTCAGTTGACATCATCTCGCTTTTGACCTCGGTCGAGGTCCTGAGTGGGTGACCGAGATGTTCTTCAGTAAAGAACACCTCGCTTGGTCCAGAAAGTGCCTCGGTCGAGGTACTACAACTAGGACCGAAAATGGAGATTCTCTTCTCCTAGATGAGTTTTTCAATCTTAGCTCCAATATCTTCTTCCAGTGCCGCATCACAAGAAGCATCTATACCTTCCTCCATTAAGCTAAAACTAATAACTCTTTCAAGTGGATCATTAATAAGGATAGAGCTCACCAATTCTCTTGATTCTTCTTCATCATAGATGTTGAAGATATCATCCTCCAGCGGCTCTCCTTTCATTGCAGCAAGCAATGTAAACTCCACTTGATCACCGCCAATGTTTAATTGCAACTTGGCGTTCTTACAATCCACATTGCAACCCGAAGTTGCTAGAAATGGTCTCCCGGGAATGATAGGAACGGGATAATCTGCAGGAATATCAAGCACAACAAAGTCTATAGGCAAATAGAAGTTACCTAATTTAACCAGAACGTCTTCCAAAATGCCCACGGGATGGGTAATGGAGTGGTCCGCCATCTATAATCTTATCTTCACCGGCTTGGGCTCTCCAAGTCCGATCTTCACACATAGCTCCAGCGGGATGATGCTCATGCTGGCTCCTGGATTACACAATGCCTCACAAGTAACATCCCCAACTTGAATGGGAATGCAAAATGAGCCGGGATGTCTCAACTTGGGTGGCATCTTCTCGTTCATGATTTGAATGAGCTCCGAGGATTTAGATGTCATCCTTACTTCACCAAAATCTTCCAGTTTCCTCTTCCTTGATAGCATCTCTTTTAAGAACTTCCCATAGGCGGGCATCCCTAGAATAGCATCAAGGAAAGGGATGTTAATATGTAATTTATTCATCAAGTCAAGGAACATACCAAAGTCCTTGTCTAGATGTGCTCTGGCCCTTGACTGGGGGAATGGAAGTGGTGGTTTATGTTCGCCACTTAGCGTGCGTGCAATCAAGTTTTAAATTTATAAAACTAGAATCAAGCAGCGAACCCGTAGTGTACGGATCGATATAGTTAAGCAAGAATTCCAGAGTATCGAACACAGGGATTTGGGGGGAACGAACTCGATTGCAGATTATCAAGCAAGTAAATATGGGAGTTTTGCAAATATTGGGAAAACAACAATCCTAAAGATCCAGGTATCCAGATGTGGCAATCGATTCAAGATATACTTAATGATGTAAGACAGAGTTGAGATATGCAAAAGTATACTAATGTAAGGTAATCGTACGGTGAAGTTCCAAAAACCTTATATAACTCACCTACAAGGCACTCTCTATACAGGTTGTTGAGGCTCAATATAGAAGGATTCCAGAGATGAGAATTAGTGTCAAATACCCAAACTTATAACCCAAGGATCAAGACTAACTTAACCGATTGAGGTTGTGACACTCACTATCGAGGTAGAGGTTGTTGAGGCTTCACTACCACCTAGAAAAGACAAGTCTAAACTAAGCTAAAGCAAATCTTTAACTTTAGATTAAAGTAAAAGCAGGTTCGTAGACTTAAGGGAAATCACGGTTAGTTCTTGAGGTTCCACGGCCATGGACTCAAGAACAGACCGTAATTTAGGGTTGTCGGCGAGTCTCTCTAACTCTCAGGGTCTAATCTGTTTGCGATCGATCTATCATCATCTAAGCCACAACTATCAACCCTTCACCTTAGAATTGTTAAGGGTTTTTAGCCAATAACAGTCATGTTGATATCAATTCAAGAATTAAAAGATAAAAAGATGAAAACTTTCAAGATCTTTCAATAATCTTCAATTCAATCTCAAAGTCACAAAGAGAACAAGTAATGTCAAAAAGATTCAAAGTAAAACAAACAATCACCACCTTAGGAAAGAAGAGAAAACGGGATGTCAATCCGTTTTCCAAAACAAACCTAAACAAGAAGAGAGATCTTCTTGCAAAATCTTCCAAGAACTTCGATCTTCCGCCAATCCGGAGATCTCAACAGCAATCTCCACCAAAAGTGCGAGATTAGAGGAATTGCCAAACACGAACTTCGATCTCCCAAAGAGATGTCAATGATTCCAAGCAAGCTAAGCGAAGTGTAAGCATTTCTAAGTGATGATGAATGAGGGTAAGCGAGCCTAAGCGAGAGTAAGTGAAGGTTTCGGATTCTTGCTTCGTCCGTCTTTTTATAGTGCAGGGCAAAATGTCGGCCCGGCCCAATCTTTAAAAGATCGTGGCTTCAAAGTGTGGCGAAAAGATTTGCCAAGATCACGGTCGTGGAAGTGTTCCACGACCGTAATTTAGAGCGTGGAAACAAATACGGTTTGCACCATATGTTCCACGGTCGTGTAATCCTCTGGAATGAACATGAATTTCTGACTCCAAATCCATGGTCGTGGAATTGAACGTGGAACGTAATACGGTCGTAATTTAGAGCGTGGTTTAGGGCAAGAACGTGATTCTTCCCTAAACTCGTGCATTCCTCAAGCTAAGACTCCAATTTGCTTCCAAAGAATGTCCTCAATCCATAGACATATCAACTCAACTCTCCTTTGCTCGATTCCGTTCGGAAATAGCTCCAAATCACCTATAATCAACATAGAACTAGTGTAGACATCCATATTGACAATATAGGTAATACTAGCTCACATATGCACAAAGTTCAATCAAAGACTATCAATATGAATCAAATACGTTTAGAAAACGTGCCTAAAATATCACAATATTTCATGCTAACAAATAACCCCATACTTAACACTTGCTTGTCCCTAAGGAAGGTCATTCAAAAAGCTTTAAACAAGAGTTAGGATGAAATATGTGTACCTTCTTTTGGATGAATGTGACTTCTAAAGAATAGATCATTCTCAAACCTTGCTTCAATCGTTTTTCAAACTTTCACACACTTAATCAAAGAGTAAAAGGCAAAGAAAATTCATGAACCAACTTAACTTCTAAACAAGCATTATAACCTTCAAACATTATCAAAATCAATCACAAGAAACTTCAATTTAGATCACCAAGTCATATAACATTCTTTTGATCTTAAGGACTTTCAAAGAAAAGGTCTAGAATATGGAAGGGAGGGGAAAACTTTAAGGGATAGTGGTGCATAAATCCGGGAAAGTGGACAACTACCTTCTTCTTCTTATGTGGTTTCCGCAACACTTCAACTTAGAGCTTCGCTCTCTTCTTTTCATTTTTCGACTTTACTTTTGGAGTTATGGATAGAGGTGCACAAAAACCGAAGCCTAGGAGATCGGCGTTTCTCAAATTTTTCAAGAGATGCCTCAAACCCTTAGCGCACATACCATAATCCGCTAGGAATATCGCTCAATCCGACTTTGGCAAGACACAAACACCCGGCTATGTGAATGGTGCCGAGTTACTCATCGTCATGATTGACTTCCCCAAACCTATAATTTCTTTCTATTCAATTGATTGCAAATAATTGCTCTCATGGCCTCTCCCACATCAAACATGCCTTTTTCTCATTCACTTCTCCAAATTCCCGGATAGGTAAAAGAGGCTAATATTTCAATGAGGAGCTAGATGATCAAAGAAAGAAGAAAGAAAGTATTGAATTGCCTTAATCATTTCAACAAGAAGTATAGGAACTTATAACGTGATTTCAACTTCAATTTCCTATCATGATTTAGGTAATATTTTCACATTATAAAACTTGCAAAAGAGGTGAAATTCATTCATTCAAATTCTTTTCAATTCACAATCCTTTCAAGCATGCAATTATCATCAAACTCAATTCACAAGTAGTGATTATCATGGAAATCATCTCAATTCATTAGAAGCACAAAATTTTCAAAATTTTTCAAATTTTTATGGGTTTTTCAAGTCACTTTTCATGCAATGAAATAAGGAAATGTGCAACACATAATGAATATGCAACGATAGTCTCGAATGAAAGCAAACATAGAGAGTAGAATTATTACAAACTTTTAGTACATCCCACCCCATACTTAGGACGAACATTGTCCCTAATGTTCAAAAGAAATAAGGAAAAGAAGAAAAGAAAAAGAAACTCACAAAATGGTGGCGGGAATGTCTAAAACAAACGATCATGCGTCCAATCACTGCGGCGGCGGTGGAGGTGGGAATGGAGAGAAACTCGGATCATAGAACCGCCCAAACTGCTGGCGGTAGACGTCCCTCATCATGTGGTCAAGGTCGTCTAAGCGTCCGTCTCTAGCATCCGCCCGGATCTCTAGTGCTTCAACTCTCTCTGAAAGTCCGGTAGCCCAATCCGGCATATGCTCGTACCATCCCGGGGCGTGACTGTACCATAATGGGGCATCGGACGGTACTGGTGCTGGTGGTGGTGGTGGTGCTGCTGGCTGCTCCGTGGACCAAGGAGGTGGGGTGGAATACCATGTGGGAGGTGTGGCCATCCACGTGGGCCTCTCACTCACACTAGCGCGGCGAGATGACGAGCCTGAGGCTCTAGCCGGACGTGGAAAGCGTCGAGGTACATCTGGGGCCGCCTCCGGCTGGTCCGGAAACGTGCCAAACTCGTGCTCCGCTCCTCCTCCACTCTCGTAATGATCTCCCATGTCCTCCTCCTCCACAACCGGTGGTGGAACGTAAGGGGGAGCTACTAGCCTGTTCGCATGCATCGCAGCGAACGTCTCCTTCCAATTGTGGCGTCCCGCCACAATGGAATACTCCGGCAGCCACTCAATCCCCCTACCCGTCCTAGTCTCCCAAGGCATGCCCGCATAAGGCGGACCTCCATGTGTGGGGAAGATGAGTCCCCTAACCATAAATGCGTGTAGCCCTAAAGGAACCGCCGGTATACGGGTGCAAGCAGAAAAATCTACACCAAATGTCCTAGCAATGTGGGTAACTATCCCACCATATTCAATGTTCCCCTTCTTCTTATTCTTGAGTTTACTCATCGTAGCCGCCAAAAGAGTGGCACAATCTGCACGGCGACCGTATAGCATGCTATAGAGCAAGAATAGCCCATCCGTCTTGATCTTTTGGGGCGTCTCCGTCCTAGGAAAGAGACACTCCGAAAGAACGCGGTGTGCTATCTTCAAGGCTAGATGGTACATCAATCTAGCCTTGGTATCGGCGGGTTGCCAACGGTCCTCGTCGGCGTATATCATCGCAACTTCCTCCCAAAAGTTCTTGGGGTAAACTCCACTCGGGAATCGACCATTGTAGGTCTCATGGAACCCGAAAATGGTCCCAAACTCAACAATACTCAAATGGTAGTCTTGTTCCATGAGACGGAAGGAGACGGTCCTATCTACGTGGCTGTGCTCGAAGGACGTCACAACCTCCCGGGTGATCTCCTCATAGGCGTCTTCACGAATGTTCGTGAAGACAAGCAATCCGGCTCTATCCAAGAGCCATGTAAGATCATCAACTATGTTGAGAGGATGTAGATCCTCCAACAACAAATACCTAAGACCTATCACTGTCCTCTCCTTGATCCGGTCAAGCGCAGCAAGGTGGTTCTCATGTATGGTTGGGATGCTAGGGTGAGGAGGTGAAGATGGAGGTGAAGGTGAGGATGGTAGTGAGGGAGATGAGGGTGGTGGTGCCCTAGAGGTGGAGGGATTGCCCTTTCTTTTCTTATTCTGCTCTCCCTTCTTCTCCTTTATCCTTCCTGACACTCTCCTTACGAAATCCATTTTTCACCAAAAATTACGGTCTGTTCTTCAGGTTCCACGGCCGTGGTTTACCCAGAGACCGTGATTCGTCTCAGAATCTTGCGAATCTCAGCAAATTCACCAACAATCACCACAACAAGCAGTCCTAATCTAATTCCTTCCAGTCTTTGTCAGTTCTTCCTAAAAATCTATAGCAAAAACGAACCAAATCCGCGAAAATCAAGAAGAAAGAATAAACCTCTTTTTCGGATTGAAAAACCCGAAATGCACGTTTGTTGATGGATTTCCGCTCGGTTTGTCGCTTGGATCTTGTTCGTGGTTGGATTTGCTGCAGTTTAGGATGAAGAATCGTTGAAAACGATTAGAAAACGAGGAATTGAAGGAGGTCGTGGGGTTTCGGCGTTTAGGGCGTGGAAAGGGGTAAGTTTTTGGGAAATTTTGTGAAGAATGTGGCTTATATAGTCGCAGGAAAAATTTTGAAAATCACGGTCTGTCGGGGTGTTCCACGGCCGTGGAAGTGTACAGACCCGTGGTTTTGGTGATTTTTCAAAGGCTTTTGAGAATTACGGCCACTGTAGCTATGACGACCGTAATTTAGACCGTGGAACCTTCTATAAAGCTTCAAAGTCCAAATTTCGTCGCTCTTCTTCGACATTATTCTCCCTTTCTCCTTTTCCATCGATCCTACAACCAAAAACACGAACATACCGGAAGAAATCGAGGCAAAATAAAGCGAAAACGTCTATTCTAAGTTAAACTATGAATCGAAAACAAAAACAAAAATGCAATACCTTGGGTTGCCTCCCAAGAAGCGCTTTGTTTAAGGTCCTTAGCTAGACCAATCTCGCACTTATTCGAGTGCGGTAGGCGCAAACTCCTCAGCTTGGAGTTCCGGTGTGTACTTCTTGAGTCGTTGACCGTTCACCTTAAAACTTCCGCTAGCTTCACCCCATACTTCAACTGCACCATGGGAGAAAATACGTTTAATTAGAAAAGGTCCGGTCCAACGGGATTTAAGCTTACCTGGAAAGAGGCGAAGTCTTGAATTGAAGAGGAGAACTTGATCCCCTTCTTTGAAGTCCTTTGGAATGATATGCTTATCATGCCAACGCTTTGCTCTTTCCTTGTAGATCTTAGCGTTTTCATAGGCGTTCAAGCGAAGTTCATCCAGCTTGTTGATGTCTAGGAGACGCTTCTCTCCCGCTTCCTTCATGCCGAAATTCAGCCACTTGATAGCCCAAAACGCTTTGTGCTCCAGCTCTACCGGCAAATGACAAGACTTCCCATACACAAGGTTGTATGGTGTGGTTCCTATGGGAGTCTTGTACGCAGTCCGGTACGCCCATAAGGCATCGTCTAGTTTCAAGGACCAATCCTTCCTAGTCCTTGAAACCGTCTTCTCTAGAATTCCCTTGATCTCCCTATTTGAGATCTCAACTTTTCCACTCGTTTGTGGATGGTAAGGGGTAGCGATCTTGTGAGTAACCCCATACTTAGCTAGAAGAGCTTCAAAGCGACGGGCTATGAAGTGAGAACCTCCATCACTAATGATTGTCCTTGGTGTTCCAAATCGCGGAAAGATGGTCTTGTTGAAGAACTTAACCACCACCATGGCGTCATTTGTGGGAGAGGCAATTGCTTCTACCCATCTAGAAACGTAGTCTACCGCCAATAGTATGTATTGGTTTCCACAAGAAGATGGGAATGGTCCCATGAAATCGACTCCCCAAACGTCGAAAATCTCCACCTCTTGGATGTTGTTGAGGGGCATCTCGTTCCTTCTAGAAATATTTCCTGTTCTTTGACAAGCATCGCAGCAAGAGACAAAGGATTGCACATCTCTAAATAAAGTAGGCCAATAGAATCCAGATTGCAATACATTTGCGCTAGTCTTGTTCGAACTAGCGTGTCCTCCACAAGGTAGTGAATGACAATGGCGGATGACACTTTGCATCTCATCTTCCGGCACACATCGCCGGATGATGCCATCCGGACCTCTCTTAAAGAGGAGAGGCTCGTTCCAATAGTATTCCCGGACGCCCTTAAAGAACTTCTTCCTTTGTGCGTAGGATAGTCCGGGCGGTATCTCCTGGCAAACCAAATAGTTAACAAAATCAGCAAACCATGGTTCGTTACCTTTGGAGATCTCGTTGATGCACTCCTCTATGATGTGTAGGTGTTCGTCCGGAAAGGAGTCATCAATAGGTAGATGGTCGTCCTCTAGATGTGTGAGGCGACTCAAATTATCCGCAACAGAATTTTCTGAACCTTTCTTGTCGCGGATCTCAAGATCGAATTCTAGTAGGAGAAGAATCCATCTAATTAGCCTTGGCTTCGCGTCTTTCTTCGCAAGGAGGTACCGGATCGCGGCATGATCCGTGTAGACAATCACCTTTGCACCTACAAGATAAGAGCGAAACTTGTCAATAGCGTAGACAATGGCTAGAAACTCTTTCTCTGTAGTGGCGTAGTTGAGCTGAGCTTCGTCTAGCGTCTTGCTAGCGTAGTATATGGCATGGGTTCGCCCTTCCTTTCGTTGTCCAAGAACAACTCCAATAGCTACGTCACTAGCATCGCACATAATCTCGAAGGGGAGAGTCCAATCCGGGGGTTGGATAATAGGTGCTGAAATTAGAGCTTGCCGAATGGTGTTAAACGCATCTAAACATTCCTGCGAAAACTCAAAAACCGCATCCTTCATCAATAGATTAGTGAGAGGTTTTGATATCTTATAAAAGTCCTTAATGAAGCGTCTATAAAATCCAGCATGTCCTAGGAAACTTCTTATCCCTTTCACCGAAATTGGGGGAGGAAGTTTCTCTATGGTCTCTATCTTAGCCTTGTCTACCTCTATCCCTCTACTAGAGACTAAGTGACCTAATACGATTCCTTCCTTAACCATGAATTGACACTTCTCCCAATTAAGAACTAGGTTAGTGTCTTCACAACGTTGTAAAACAAGAGAAAGGTTTGAAAGGCAATCGTTAAAAGAGGAACCGTATACGGAGAAGTCGTCCATGAAGACTTCCATGATTTCCTCTACGTACTCGGAGAAGATGGCCATCATGCACCGTTGAAAGGTGGCTGGAGCGTTGCAAAGCCCGAACGGCATTCTCCTATAGGCGAACGTACCCTAAGGGCACGTGAATGTGGTCTTCTCCTTATCGTCCGGATGTATCGGAATCTGAAAGAAACCACTATAACCGTCAAGGTAGCAAAAATGTGAATGTTGTGCTAACCTTTCAAGAATTTGATCGATGAATGGTAAGGGAAAGTGATCCTTCCGCGTTGCGTTGTTGAGCTTGCGGTAGTCTATGCACATTCGCCTTCCAGTCACGGTTCGGGTAGGAATGAGTTCGTTGTTCTTGTTGGTGATGACCGTCATTCCTCCCTTCTTCGGAACTACTTGAACTGGACTCACCCATTTGCTATCGGAGATAGGATAGATGATACCTGCATCAAGAAGTTTAAGAATTTCCTTCTTGACGACCTCCTTCATGGTCGGATTCAACCGCCTTTGAGGTTGTCTTGAAGTTCTAAAATCCTCCTCCATTAGTATCTTATGCATACATAGGGAGGGTTTAATTCCTACTAAGTCCTCGATAGTGTAGCCTATGGCTTTTCTATGTTTCCTAAGGACTATCATGAGCTGTTCATGTTCATCTATGCTTAGTTCGGAGCTAACAATGACCGGAAAGGTAGAATTAGATCCAAGAAAAGCGTACCTTAGATGAGTAGGAAGTGGTTTGAGTTCCATCACTTTCGGAGCTTCCAATGGTCCTTGAGGGGCATCCGACGTTTCCTTAGAAGTTTCTAAGGTTGTTGAGTGGTTTGGAGAAGAATCAAAAGAAGTTGAAGAAGTAAGCCGATCACCCTCTTCCACGGTCAGAATTACGGCCTCTCCATGTGTTCCACGGCCGTGTAATCCCCTGGAATGGAGGTCGATTTTGGTTGTGAAATCCACGGTCGTGGAATACAGGGTATGACCGTGGATTCTTACATTCTCAGCCTCATCGTGGAGTTTCTCAAACTCCACTTCATGCATCTCTTCTTGTGCTTCTAAGGCTTCAATTTCCTCTTTGCACTCTTCTTCTTCCCCTACATTGGTTAGACTCATAGTGATAACCTTTTGTAAAGGATCGTTAAAGAGAATCGCACTTACCTCCTCCCTAGACAAACCTTCTTCATCTTGGATATCGTAAATATCCTCGTCAAAGATTGGCTCCTTTACTAGAGTGGAAAGAACGAACTCTACTTTCTCTTCTCCAATATCAAAAGCGAGTCTTCCATTCTTGCAATCGACCATGCAGCCGGAAGTTGCAAGAAACGGTCTTCCGAGTATGATCGGGACCGGACTATCTGCAGGAATGTCAAGCACGACAAAATCAATGGGGACAAAGAATTTACCTAGCTTGACCGGGACGTCTTCTACAATACCGACGGGGCGAGTGATGGATCGATCCGCCATGTATAACGTCATCTTGACCGGTTTAGGGTCGCCTAAACCGATCTTCCTACATAATGCAAGTGGTATGATGCTCACACTTGCTCCCAAGTCACATAAAGCATCGTATGTGACATCTCCCACTCCAATGGGAATGCAAAATGACCCCGGATCCTTCAACTTTGGGGGCATTTTCTCCTTCATAGTCTTGATGAGATCCGAAGAATCCGAACTCATCTTGACCTCACCGAAATCTTCTAGCTTCCTCTTGTTAGAGAGAAGCTCCTTCAAGAACTTGCCATAAGCCGGCATACCTACAATAGCATCAATGAAGGGTATATTAATATGCAGCTTGCTCATGAGTTCTATGAACTTACCGAATTGTTTGTCTAGGCGCGCTCGCGCTCTAGATTGAGGGAACGGTAGGGGAGGTTTGTAAGCTGGAGGGGGAACATAGACATCTTCCTTCTCCTTCCCCTTTCCTTTGTCCTTCTCTACAGGGACTTCAACGAACGTAGGCTGCGGATCGGTGGTAGTCACTCCGCTCCTAGTTGTAATTGCCATTACCCTTCCCTTAGGGTTGTCCTCCGTCTTTCCTGGAAGTTTCCCTTGATTTCTAGGAACTTCCTCCGCGTGGTTGAACATATGGTTTTCCAAAACTTTTTGAGCTTTGTCAACCTTAGAGACTTGATCATCAACCTTGATGAGGCGGTTCTCCAATCCTTGAATCTTTCCCAAGATTGTTTCCAACATGGGATCGGACTTCTCCTTTCCCGTATTGTTTCCTCCATTAGATGATTGCCCCTGGCTTTTCAAAGGAGTAGAGGAAGAGGAAGGTGGAGTTAGCGAATTAGAATTGGAAGGATAGGAGTTACCGGAATTTTGTTGATTGGAGCGCCAATTGTTGTTGTTTGAACCCCTATTGTTGTTCCAATTGTTGTTGTTCCGGTTGTTGTTTCCATTCCAATTGTTATTCCGGTTATTGTTCCGGTTATTGTTGTTGCGGTTGGTGTTATCACCGCCATTTTTGTTGCCCAAATAGCCAACATCCTTCTCTTGTTGCTTTGGGAAGTTGGTCTTGATAGTCTCCTTCAACTCTTTGATCTCATTGTTGAGGGAGAAAATTTGATTTTGAGCTTCATGTGTGAGCTTCGCTCCTTGCTCTACACGATTTCCCTCCGCTTTCCGGTGGGAATACTTCTCTATGACTCTTGCTTGCTTCTCAATGAAGTCCCAAGCGTCATCTTCTCTCATATCCATGAACGTTCCGCATGAGAGGGATTGGAGGTTGAATTGCGTTCCCGCATCCAGCCCCTTGTAATAGATCTCCAGCAAGGCAAGCTTGGATATGCCATGATGAGGGCAATCCAAGAGCAAGTCCTGAAACCTTTCCCAAGATTGAAACAAGCTTTCGTTAGGTCTCATTGAAAAAGCATTAATCTTACCTCTAAGTTCCGCCGTTTTGGAGGGCGGGAAGAATTTGGTGAGAAACTCCGCGGAAAGGTCTTCCCACGTGCCTAGTTTCCCATTGGGAAGAGCTTGATACCATGACAACGCTTTCCCTTTCAAAGAGAAAAAGAAAGGTTTGAGCTTATAGCTGTTGGTAGTAGCGTTTTTCGGTCTCATCGTCTCCATCATACACTCAAAGTTTTGCAAGTGTTGGTGTGGAGATTCAGCGCTTGTACCGCCAAACTAGCTTTGGCGAACAAGAGTGATAACTTGAGGGTTAAAGCTAAACCCTTGCACATCTTCAGCATCAAATTTCACACCCAAGCGGCGTGGTTGTTGTGTTAGCAGCTCCTTGTGGATGGAAAGAATTCATATTGATCGTGGGGTCAATCTCTTCTAATGGTGGCATGGAAGAGTCACTATCATCAGCGGATGAGTGACTTTTTCTTCTAGACCTTGATCTCCTTCTTGAGGACTTCTTGCTTCCCATATTCTTAAGGTCGCTCATCTCTATCCTCATTTGGAAGATCATGTCTTGTAGACCGTTAACTTGAGATTGATGACGATCCATCTTATCCTGGCGGAGAGTCTCATTCCATCGGAGTTGAGCTTCCTTCTCCGCCAACTCCGTTTGAAGATCACGTTCGTGTTCTTCAGCCATCTTCTTTTCCTTGCGCTTTTGCCTCAAGGTTTTCTCTAGCTCTTGATCAAGAGGTAAGAGATCTTCGGTGTTCCTAGACCTGCGCATGCACTCAAAGAGATATCAAATAACGAGAGCAAGCTCCCAAGCTTGACAACCGGCTGCCGGATTCGGCCTAGACCAAATCCCCGGCAACGGCGCCAAAAACTTGTTCGCCACTTAGCGTGCGTGCAATCAAGTTTTAAATTTATAAAACTAGAATCAAGCAGCGAACCCGCAGTGTACGGATCGATATAGTTAAGCAAGAATTCCAGAGTATCGAACACAGGGATTTGGGGGGAACGAACTCGATTGCAGATTATCAAGCAAGTAAATATGAGAGTTTTGCAAATATTGGGAAAACAACAATCCTAAAGATCCAGGTATCCAGCTGTGGCAATCGATTCAAGATATACTTAATGATGTAAGACAGAGTTGAGATATGCAAAAGTATACTAATGTAAGGTAATCGTACGGTGAAGTTCCAAAAACCTTATATAACTCACCTACAAGGCACTCTCTATACAGGTTGTTGAGGCTCAATATAGAAGGATTCCAGAGATGAGAATTAGTGTCAAATACCCAAACTTATAACCCAAGGATCAAGACTAACTTAACCGATTGAGGTTGTGATACTCACCATCGAGGTAGAGGTTGTTGAGGCTTCACTACCACCTAGAAAAGACAAGTCTAAACTAAGCTAAAGCAAATCTTTAACTTTAGATTAAAGTAAAAGCAGGTTCGTAGACTTAAGGGAAATCACGGTTAGTTCTTGAGGTTCCACGGCCGTGGACTCAAGAACAGACCGTAATTTAGGGTTGTCGGCGAGTCTCTCTAACTCTCAGGGTCTAATCTGTTTGCGATCGATCTATCATCATCTAAGCCACAACTATCAACCCTTCACCTTAGAATTGTTAAGGGTTTTTAGCCAATAACAGTCATGTTGATATCAATTCAAGAATTAAAAGATAAAAAGATGAAAACTTTCAAGATCTTTCAATAATCTTCAATTCAATCTCAAAGTCACAAAGAGAACAAGTAATGTCAAAAAGATTCAAAGTAAAACAAACAATCACCACCTTAGGAAAGAAGAGAAAACGGGATGTCAATCCGTTTTCCAAATCAAACCTAAACAAGAAGAGAGATCTTCTTGCAAAATCTTCCAAGAACTTCGATCTTCCGCCAATCCGGAGATCTCAACAACAATCTCCACCAAAAGTGCGAGATTAGAGGAATTGCCAAACACGAATTTCGATCTCCCAAAGAGATGTCAATGATTCCAAGCAAGCTAAGCGAAGTGTAAGCGTTTCTAAGCGATGATGAATGAGGGTAAGCGAAGGTTTCGGATTCTTGCTTCGTCCATCTTTTTATAGTGCAGGGCAAAATGTCGGCCCGGCCCAATCTTTAAAAGATCGTGGCTTCAAAGTGTGGCGAAAAGATTTGCCAAGATCACGGTCGTGGAAGTGTTCCACGACCGTAATTTAGAGCGTGGAAACAAATACGGTTTGCACCATATGTTCCACGGCCGTGTAATCCTCTGGAATGAACATGAATTTCTGACTCCAAATCCACGGTCGTGGAATTGAACGTGGAACGTAATACGGTCGTAATTTAGAGCGTGGTTTAGGGCAAGAACGTGATTCTTCCCTAAACTCGTGCATTCCTCAAGCTAAGACTCCAATTTGCTTCCAAAGAATGTCCTCAATCCATAGACATATCAACTCAACTCTCCTTTTCTCGATTCCGTTCGGAAATAGCTCCAAATCACCTATAATCAACATAGAACTAGTGTAGACATCCATATTGACAATATAGGTAATACTAGCTCACATATGCACAAAGTTCAATCAAAGACTATCAATATGAATCAAATACGTTTAGAAAACGTGCCTAAAATATCACAATATTTCATGCT
This sequence comes from Fagopyrum homotropicum, assembly GCA_033239125.1. Lineage (NCBI taxonomy): Eukaryota > Viridiplantae > Streptophyta > Magnoliopsida > Caryophyllales > Polygonaceae > Fagopyrum > Fagopyrum homotropicum. Next base: position 26,940,413 of record BSWB01000008.1, on the reverse strand, counting down.
AACAGTTTATATGCAGAAGGTGGGACATAAACATCAGTTTTATCCGACGCTTTATGAGACTCCACCTCGGATGGCACTTCGACCGAAGTGTTCTTCGTATGTACCTAGACCGAGGTGTTCTTCGTCTGCACTTGCATCGACCGAGGAACTGGATCCGCAGTTTTCAATCCACTTCTCGTCATTATTGCCATGATCTATCCTTTAAGGTTGTTCTCTGTCCTTCCTGGGAGCTTCCCTGGGTCTCTTGGCGCTTCATTCGCCTTGTTAAAGAATTGTTTTTCTAAGGCTTTTTGTGCCTTCGAAAATGAAGTCATGGATGTTTCCATTGCATTGAGCTTGATCAAGATAGCCTCCAGCACTGCATGTTTCTTCTCTGGCTGGGACGAGCTTGATCCAGGCTCTTCAATGGAGTGGAGGAAGAAGAGGAGAGGAAAGGATTAGAAGAATTATTTGAATTGGAGTTAGAGTAAGGGTTACCCGGATTTTGATTGTTGGGCCTCCAATTGGGAGTTGTTGGAGCCTCTATTGTTGTTGTAGTTGTTGTTCCGGGAACCATTGTTGTTGTTGTTGTTGTTGTTCCGGGAACCATTGTTGTTGTTCCTTGAGCCTTGATATCCTTCCTCTTCCTTCTTGGTGTGAGCAACCAAAAGATCCTTCAACTGCTTCACATCATTCTTGAGGGAAATTAGTTGATTATCATTTGACGAAGCCTCCTGGAAATTAACTCTCTTAACTCCATTTTCTGCTCCTTAGTGTGAGTACTTTTCCATGTGCAAAGCTTGTTTTTCAATGAATTCCCAAGCTTCGTCAATCGGCATGTCCATAAATGTGCCGGCGGATAGTAGTTGAAGGCTGAATTGCTTAGCTCCATTCAATCCCTTGAAATAAATCTCCGTCAACTCTATCTTTGGAATCCCATGATGTGGGCAATCCAAAAGAATATTTTTAAATATTTACCATGACTTGGACAAACTCTCCTTATCCTTCGTGATAAATGCATTGATCTTCCCTCTCATCTCAGCAGTTTTGGAGGGGGGAAAGAATTTTGTCAAGAACTCCGTTGTCATCTTCTCGTAAGTGTTCATCTTTCCGGGAGGAAGAGACTGGTACCAAGTAAGCGCCATGTCTTTCAAAGAAAAGTAAAAAGACCTTAACTTGTAATTATTATTGTCCACCTTTGAAGCTCTCAAGGTCTCCATCAAAATCTCATAGTTTTGTAAATGTTGATACGGAGACTTCCTCTCTAAACCTCCAAACTGGCATTGGCGGATCATGAAAAGAACTTGCTGTCGAAGTTCATAATCATGCTCCGCTGGATCTCCTAGGTTGACTCCTGGACGCCTCACTTGTTGGTTCGGGTCCATCCTCTACCCTAGGGTCTGTGGAATACCTGCAAAAATAACATTTCGGACAGGCATCCGAGGTGGAAGTATCTCAGCCGGGGCAGTTGGAGCGGGATCTTTCCTCGGTCGAGGGACTGGTCGAGGCAAAATCTGAGCTCCTAACTTAGCCATATCTGCTGCAATCTCTGCAGCTCTGGTGCGATTTTCCTCCCTTTCGCGCCACAGTTCATCCCTATTGAGGCGTAGCTATTCCATCGCCTCCTTCAATTCGGCCTCAAGATCGCGATCGTCTCGATTGGCCATTTTCGCTTCTTTCAAGCGTCTCTTATATGTCTTTTCTCGTTCGGGGTCGTAAGGAACGATTTCCTTCCCAGCACGGGTTCTTCGCATAAACCTAAAAAGAAGAAATTGCGAAAGTTACTCAAGTAGAGTGGTTAGTAGCAACAGGGGCAATAGCCCCGAAAGACTACCGCAACCGGCTCGGTCTAGACAAAGTCCCCGGCAACGTCGCCAAAAACTTGTTCTTTGGCGAAACTCTTTTCCGTTTCCGGAACAAGAACTTTGAGTGTACCTAAGAACACAAATCTTCAAAAACACTCAAGTAGAAAAAGCAAGAACAGTCCCCGGCAACGGCGCCAAAAACTTGTTCGCTCCAAATGGTGTGTGCAAGCTTTAAATTTATAACCCAAGAAGTATGCTTAAAACAAAGATGCGAACCCGCAGTGTACGGGTCAATAGTAATAAAAGCAAAAATTCTAGGGGTCTATCACAAGGACTTAGGTGAAACAAAGCTAGTATAGGTTGTCAATATTGCAAATAATCACAAAAGTGATTAAAACAATCAAAGATGATAATAAGGTCAATTAAGGGAAATATGCAAATTCTAGGGATTAAAGCATCTAGTTGTGGTTCCAACTCAAGATCTCAAGATAAGCGGACAAAGCTAAGATTTTGCCAAGGGAAGGTGTTACTAAAAAGGAATAGATCACCGGGTAAGTCTCACTACTCACAACCCCAAGCCAAAGAACCTATCACCGGGTAAGTCTCAAGGTACTAAGGAAAGGAATTATAATCTTAAACCAACACACCACTTAAGGGAATAGAATCAACCTTTACCGGGTAAGTCTCAGGCTAACTCACAAAGATGGAATGAATGCACACTCAAACTCCAATAAAGAATAAACCTTTATTACCTACACTTATGATCATGGGTAAACAAACAAAGGAATTACCGGGTAAGTCTCATCCTAGGCTTGCATTGAACCAGGAAAGGTGTAATAAGAATAGGATTTGGCAAACTCTAACACTTAACTCTCAGTTACGGATCAGATAAGTCACCTCGGTCAGTCAAGTTCCACCCCCGGCCGAGATGTTCATTGACTGAACGAGATGTTCTAGGGTTAAGGATAAAGACTCGAGCTTTTAGGGTCCTATTGGGATTTAAGATTATTCTATCATTGTTTTTCCCACAACTTTTAGCCAATCACACTAGAATCGCACAAGGAAATTAGCCACTCATTATCATGAAAGCAATAATCAAATATATGGGAAGATAATGAATATTTGAACACAAAAACCTTAAGAACAAGGCTTCAATAACTGAATCAAATGAAAAACAAATCATCGTTCCTTGGATCACAAATCCAATAAGACAATAAAACAAAAGGGAATCTAAGAAAGTCTTACAAATCCCTTTAAAGCTATCTCAAAGCTATAAACTTCCTTCCTTCAATCTTAAATCTTCCTTCAAGATTCCTTCCTAATTGCAGCTGGGAGAATATATTGTAAAGGATAAAAATTCAAAGGTGTGAGGTTTTGATCCGAAGATGGCTGAATTGTGGAAAATCCAACCCTTTATATAGGAGAATTATCTTTCAAAGATAATAATATCTTAAAAAGATAATTTCCTAATAAAATATATCCATATCTCTAAAATAGATCTCCCAAATATATGATCTTCCTTCCAGAAATCTAGCCCAAAAATATAAGATCTCTTCTTCCAAAAATAAAAGATCTCTTCTTCCAAAAAAAAAAGATCTCAGCCAAATAAAATATATCTCGGCTCGTCAGGGTATTCGCCTCGGTCGGGGTGCTCCTCAAGATCACCTCGGTCGAGGTGACTCTATGGTCAATCGAGGTGAATCTCAACTAAAGGTGAAACCTCTCAAATCTGATCCAAAGTAAATCTTCTTTGTTAATTCCTTGCTTCCTGAGTTCACTTTTAAACACCTGAATGTAGCTCCAATGACTCCCTTGCTCCTTAGCTCCATTTTGATGCAAAACGTGCCATTTTACCTACGATTACAATGAAACTTGGTGTAGACCTCGATTCCCGTAAAGGTAGATGAAACGACAATATAATCACATAATAGACATTCAAACATGCAGATTATTGAAGATAAAACGTCTAAACAAGTCCGAAAATATAGACTATAATACATGCTATCAACTCCCATGTAAACAGTTTTCACCATGTAAAATGAGAACAAATTGTATCCGTTAGATCGTTAAATAGATGGCTGAGATTAGACAATATTAAAGGGGGAAAAATTGTGTTATTAATGGAAGAAATATTCTCCGGACTTGACTCTATATATTTGGCGGTATAGTCACATATATTCGGCGATATAATCACATATATTCGGTGTTTACATGTTCACATTGTAAGAGTTGTTTACAAATGAGTCAGGATGTTTGTGTACATATATATATATATATATGTGTGTGTGTGTGTGTCTGTGTGTGTGTGTGTGTGTATATACACATATGGTATTATATATCCTTATACGGTTAGATATGTGTATAACGTTGATGGCTCAGTCTAGAGCAATATCTACAGTAGGACGAGGTATAGGTAGACCCCCTCTTTCTCTAGTAGTCACAAGTTAGGGACAGGTCCCCATTTCTGATCCGCCTGTAGCAGAGGATATACCCTAGGAGGTTGTTGAGAGTGTCCTTCCTTAGACTGGGAGCGGGATGGAGGTGAGACAAATATCTCAGCCAATATAGTCAGACGACTTAGATCACGTCTCGATGAGGGGACCAGAGTTCCGCGCTTATATCTGTCGAGTAGAGGAGACTGTCAGGGCAGGTAGACGTGCCCCGGATTTACCCGCACATGTAGGATCAACGGAGATGTCCAAGGGAGCTACTCAGGTGCCTATCCTACCAGCACGAGCTGCTGAGGTTGCTTGGGCTCAGGAGGAGCCGAGAGGACCGCGACCTGGCTTCTGGTTGAAGACTTTTCACTAGATGGGAGTACCCTTTAGAGGTCGAGCTATGTATTGTGTTACGCTAGAATTGTACAACGCAAAAGTCTTACAATTTATAACTCGATGTATTTTCCTAACTCCTAGCGAACCCACAATGTGTGGGTCGTTTTGTAGCAAGGATAGTATTCCGAGGTCGAACACGAAGACTAAGGTGAAATCAAATCCAACAAGTGTTCATGTATAGTGCAAATCTAGTAAAGAAGAGATGAAAGAAATAAATAAAGGAAAAATAACCTAAAATAATATCAACTATCAATCTTCAACCCAAAATAATATGAACTTTAAAAATTACCGACAACGATTCAAACTATCGACGCATTTACCAAAAATGATACGGAAAGTTTTTCCGGCGAAAATTTCAATTCCGGTGATGATGTGGCAAGCAACTTGTACATGTCATCAAATAAAAATTATTAAATAATTTTGAGTTGGATTTAATTTAAATATATAAAAACAAATTGATTTTTTAACAAAGCCAACAAAATTTATATACTAAAAAGCCTATATAAAATTATTTCATTTTACAGTAGATTTAACATAATAGAAATAACTAAAAAGTTAAATTAATTTCCTTAACTAAATTCAAAATCAAATTACTTAGTTATGTTTAACTTAAATACATATATTGTGGGCCCCAGTCCAACCCAAGTTAACACAGGAAGAACCCTAGCAGCCGGCCGCCGCCCTCTTTGAGCTCTCTCCCCCGGTCACTATTTGTATCTCCAAGTCAACCACTCTCCGTTTTCAATGGCGACGATTTGCAGTCAATATAAGATGTGAGTCTCCGTCCATCGATGCTTACTTTCACGACTCCTCCGTGCAACTCGATCAGGTGAATATATCAGAATAATGATTTTCCATAGCTATCTAATACAGTCGCAAATACAAGACTCAGTTGCAGGATTCCAATTCAAATTGGTTTATTAATCCACCGTTTGAAAATCAAATGAGCAGTAGAATTGATTTCTTAATTTTGTCGTTCAACAAGAAAGAACCAACTGATGGCACGAAATAGCAAAATCAAGCAGTCAAGAAATTCGATGGATTAAGAAAGAACCATTGGAGGCGTTTGTAGAGAACTTGTGAGTAGCAAGAGCAAGAAAAGTAGAAGTGATAAAGTATTAGGAGATGACGAGCACGGCAGAGGAAGGTTTTTTTTATTTAAATTGGTTTTTATTTAGGTTAAATATAAGTAATTTGATTATAAATTAAGTTAAAGAAATTGATTTAGCTTTTTTGTATCCATGTCATGTTAAATTTAATGTAAATTGAACAATTTGATATGGGCTTTCTAATATACAAAATCTTATTGGGCTTTGTTAAAAAGAAGTAATTTATTTTTATATATTTAAAGTCAACATTATTTAATACTTTTTCATTTGATGACATATACAAGTTGTCTGCCACATCATCACCAGAATCGAAATTTTTGCGGAAAAAATTACCGTATCATTTTTGGTAAATACGGTGATAGTTTGTATCGTTGCCAGTAATTTTCAAAGTTCGTATTATTTTGGGTTGGAGGTTGATAGTTTGTATTATTTTAGGTGGTTTTTCCATAAATAAATGAAAATCATGATATTTTTCTGGTTGGGTTTTTGTGGTAATCAAGAAAGATCACAATCTTAGACCGTCGGACGGTGAGTATTAAGGGTCAAACCTCTTCTTACCGGATAAGTCTCGGGAAGACAAGTCCTAGGCAACAATCCTAGAACACTCAGTCCAATCGCGGCTTGTGAGCCTCACTACTAGCTAGAGTTCATTATCATTGGTATATAAGGTCGGGAATTACCGGGTAAGTCTCTTCCCTCACTTAGCTTGCTAATATTAGGTCACACTAAGCTAGATTATGCTTAAAAAACACTAGGATTTCAACAATCTAACATCCTAACATTTAGATTTATCAATACAAGCATAACAGAGCAAACCACGGGTGGATCATCCTAAACCACGGGGGTGAAAATGTATGAACAGGCCGTGGTTTCTATTGAGGGTTAGGTTTCGAGCAAGCAAGTCATCAAGAAGTACATTCAAATCTATTCTATCATAGTCCAAGCCATAACCATCATTCCAACCCCCTAGAATCACAAATATTTAGCCAACAACATGCATTTCAAGATTCAAACTCAATAAGCAAGCATTCATGGTTTCCATAGCAAGAAAATGAAATAAGAGTGAAAAGAAGCAAGTAATCTTAGCTGAAAATGAGGCTAAACGAGATTCAAAACTTTCAAAAACACAGCACCAAAACGTCCTTAAAATGCTGCCAAAAGTTTCTCAACAAGAATCACTAAAAAATTACTCAAAATCTAAGTTTTGATGTTCTTCTTCTTCTTCCAAAATGAGACTGTTTTTCTTCTTCTCCAAGAATCTCCCAATGGATGATGAGAGAGAGAGAGAGTGTGTTTTTCTTCTCCTTCAAGAATTCCCAATAGGGATATTGATGGATAGTGTGTGGGAGTCCCCCAGCAGCTGGCCTGCATGACCACTTATATTTTCCACCAAGAGCAAGGGCTGGACAAAGAGATCGTGGGACACGTGTCAAAGCTGTCCAGAAAAAACTACGGCCAAAACCACGGTCGAAATTTTCCTTTGGGCGTGGTTCTTACCAGAAACTTTCCTTGGATCACCAAGTCATGAGTTGGTGCAAGGCATGCACCAACAAGGTCATTTGTGTTCTCCTTTGCTCCTAGCTTGCTCCTTAAAGAGTCCGGAAGTGTGCCATCACGGGGAATGATCCTCGAATGTGTCGATTAAGTCCAAGAGCTTCCCAAAATACCTACAAAAACTGACAAAAGCTCGCGTAGATGTGTATTCCGACAATGTGGTTGAATTAAGCGTAAAAGCCACGAACTAATGCCAAACCATGCATGAATAACGGGAAAAACTATCTAAATTAATGCCTAAACTAACGTCATAAATCGTGTCATCAAAATACCCCATACTTGTCGCTTTCTCTTCCCCGAGCAAGGTCCAACTATAGGCTACGAGATGGCATGATTTATGAATGCATAAAAACAGAAAATCTTTTTGGAATTGTGCTTCTAAAGGTGGATCACCTTCATAGTGATGTTTCATGACAAAGGATGAGCAAATGTGTATCAAGAGAACAAATGCACGGAAAGACAATCACACTTAACTTTAAATCATATATGCAAAGTAAATCGAGAATGTCTAGATGATCATGAAGATATCAAATCTAAATCACTTAAGTCAAAACACATGTGCATAGAGGTGTTAAGGACTTGCAAAAGAAGAGGCCAAGAAATGTTGTTAAAGGTGGGAATTTTAGGTCATGTAATGCTAATCCGGGAAAGGAACTAACTCCACAACTTTATTTTCTTTCAACTCCACCATAAGTGTACATTTTTCTCCATCTTTTTCTTTTTTTTCTTTTCTTTTTCTTCTTGTTTTTTCTTTAATTTATTTTTGAGAAAATGACATTGGTGTACAAAAGCCGAAACCTTGGTGATTAGCGGACTTCGGGATTTTTTCGAGGTGCCTTACACCGGGTACACATACCAAGGCTCGTTAGGACTATCGGTTTATCTGACTTTGGCAAGACACAAACACCCGTTTATGTGAATGGTGTCGAGTTACTCGTCATCAAAATAAACGTCCCCAAACCTATGTTTTTTTCTACAGTTTCACAACAATTTCAACACTTCTTTAACAACATTCATTCATCAACAACTTCACCCCACACTTGTCTTTTCACACACTCAACACACTTGCATGCTCCTATTCCCGGAAGGGTCAAAAGAGGCCAAATTTCATATCAATTGAGGTGCTTCAAACAACATGATCAAGATGAGAAGAAGAGAGATGAATTGCCTTAAGCATTCCTATATGATGTGTAAGAACTAACACGCGATTTCGATAATCAATTCTCAATCCAACCTAGACAACAATCTTCATTACAATTCATACATGGAATTCAAGAGAAGTATTCAAGTCCACATATGCATAAATTCTTTCAACACACAAGGCCATCCATAGACAATTTACAAAACAATCTCATCATAAGGGTCATATCCAAACTAGGAAGCACAAAATTTTTAAATTTTCTGATTTTTTGGAATTTTTGAGATAAATATGCACAATGCAAAACATAATGAAACATGTGACAATAATACGAAACTATCCTAGATGTAGTCATGCAAAATATTGTGAATACCCCACCCCATACTTAAAACCACATTGTCCCCAATGTGCAAATTAAATAAGGAAGTGAAAGAGAGTCCTCACAATGTAAAATGGTGTGGTTTTGGTATTTTGGTTCACTCATGTGGAGTGGTGGTGGATGATCGATCAAAGGTGGTAGAGAGCTCTTGATGTCATTATGGCGTCGGGACCCGCGCTAAGCACTGCAAGCCGTCCAAGTCCCACGTCCGCTCCACCCACATTTGATGCGGGATCATCACCGTCATCTTCATGCCTTGCAAGACTCCTTTGTTACCTAGACTCTAGCACACAAACACAAGACACACAAACACACCAAAACAAAAACAAAAGCAAAAGCAAAAAAACAAAAAACAAAAAAGGGAAAGATATGTACCAATGGGTTGTCTCCCATTAAGCACTTCTTTAAGGTCATTAGCTTGACAAAGTCCGGGAGCGTTTCACTCAAGGTGAAGTGGGGCAATCATATCCACCTGAGCTTCCGGGATGAATCTCTTCAAACGGTGCCCATTAACTTTAAAATCTCCACAATGCTCCCCACCTATCTCAACCGCTCCATGAGCCAAACCTTCCTCACCACATAAGGACCCGTCCATCTCGACTTGAGCTTTCCAGGGAAGAGCCACAACCTTGAATTGAAGAGAAGGACTAAGTCACCTTCACTCAACTACTTTGGGATGAGACGTTTGTCATGCCAACGCTTGGTCCTTTCTTTGTAAATCCGGGCATTTTCATAAGCATCCAACCGGATCTCCTCAAGAGCATTCATGTCTAGCAACCTCTTCTCACCGGCTTCCTTGAGGTCAAAATTCAGCCATCTTATGGCCCAATATGCCCTATGCTCCATCTCCACTGGAAGGTGGCAAGACCTGCCATAAACTAGTTTGTAGGGAGTGGTGACAATTGGTGTCTTGAAGGCGGTTCTATATGCCCACAAAGCATCATCAAGCTTCATAGCCCAATACTCAAAGTTCCTATTGGTAAAGTGCTTCCCTCCATCACTTATGATCACTCTTGGTGTTCCAAACCTAGGGAAGATGACTCGGTTGAAGAACCGCACCACTACTTTGGCATCGTTTGTGGGAGAGGCGATCGCTTCCACCCACCTTGACAAATAATCCACCGCCAATAAAATGTAGAGTTTGCCACATGAAGAGGGGAATTGCCCCATGAAGTCGACACCCCAAAAATCAAAGATCTCAACCTCTTGGATATTGTTTAAGGGCATGTCATTCCTTCTTGAGATGTTTCCCATCCTTTGGCAAGCATCACAAGCTACTACAAAATCCTGCACATCCTTAAACAAGTTAGGCCAATAAAAACCGGATTGTAATACCTTTGCACATGTTTTGTGTGAGCTAGCATGACCTTCACATGGCAAGGAGTGGCAATGACGGATCACACTCTCCATCTCGTCCTCCGGAATGCACCTCCTAAATACTCCATCCGGTCCTCTCATGAACATGAGAGGCTCACTCCAATAATAATGCCTCGCATCCTTGAAAAACTTTTTCCTTTGGGCATTTGATAAACCGGGTGACACCTCTTCACACACGAGGTAATTTACTATATCTGCATACCATGGCCCACCCCCTCTAGACACTTGAAGTAAGAACTCCTCCATCATTTGCAATTGCTCATCTCGGAATGAGTCATCAATCGGGATGTCATCTCTTTCAATCTCCAAAGGTGGTAGCCTACTAAGATGGTCCGCTACTGAATTTTCGGAGCCCTTCTTGTCTCAAATTTCCAATTCAAATTCTTGGAGGAGGAGGATCCAACGAATCAAACGAGACTTAACATCCTTCTTTGTGAGGAGATAACGGATCGCAGCATGATCAGTGTACACAATAACCTTTGCTCCAACAAGATATGAGCGGAACTTCTTAAAGGCATACACTACCGCTAGCAACTCCTTCTCGGTGGTGGCATAGTTGAGTTGGGCATCATCTAGCGTCTTGCTAGCGTAGTAGATGGCATGTGTAAGCCCATCTTTCTTTTGTCCTAAAACAGCCCCAACGGCCACATCACTCGCATCACACATTATTTCAAATGGTAAGCTCCAATCCAGAGGTTGCATGATAGGGGCGGAGATCAAAGCATCCTTCAAGCTACAAAACACTTCAAGACAATCCTTGGAGAAAACAAACTCAACATCCTTCATTAGTAGGTTAGTGAGAGGCTTAAAAATTTTAGAGAAATCTTTTATAAACCTCCGGTAAAAACCGGCATGCCCTAAGAAACTCCTTACCCCTTTCACCGAGCTAGGTGGTGGCAACTTCTCTATTGTTTCTATCTTTCCTCTATCAACCTCAATGCCTCGGTGGGATACCAAGTGTCCCAACACTATGCCTTCACTCACCATGAAGTGGCATTTCTCCCAATTCAACACAAGATTAGTTTCCTTACATCTCTCCAACACCAAAGATAGATTAGCCAAGCAATTATCAAATGAAGAGCCATACACCGAGAAATCATCCATAAACACTTCCATATTATTCTCAATATATTCAGAAAAAATAGCCATCATACACCTTTGAAAGGTGGCGGTGCATTACACAACCCAAATGGCATCCTTCTATATTCAAATGTTCCCCAAGGACAAGTAAATGTTGTTTTCTCTTGGTCATCCGGGTGAATAGGAATTTGGAAAAACCCACTATAACCATTAAGGTAACAAAAATATGAATGTTGAGCTAACCTTTCTAGCATTTGGTCAATAAAGGGAAGAGGGAAGTGATCTTTCCTAGAGGCCACATTAAGTTTCCTATAGTCAATACACATTCTCCACCCCGTTACCGTCCTAGTTGGGATTAGTTCATTGTTCTCATTAGTTACTACGGTCATACCACCTTTCTTAGGAACAACATGTACGGGACTAACCCATTTACTATCCGAAATCGGGAAAATGATTCGTGCATATAGCAATTTTAGGATCTCTTTCTTGACTACCTCCTTCATAATAGGGTTCAATCTTCTCTGAGGTTCAATTGAAGGTTTATGGTTCTCTTCCATCAAGATTTTATGCATGCACAAGGATGGTTTAATGCCAACTAAGTCATCAATGGTGTAACCAATAGCTCTCCTATGCAATTTCAATTCATTCAACAATCTATTAAGCTCATCATCATTCAAAGATGCATTCACAATCACGGGATAAGTAGAATTTGACCCAAGGAAAGCATACTTTAAATGAGAAGGGAGAGGCTAGAGATCAAGTTTAGGAGGACCTTTATCGGTTGGATGTGATCCATATAGCTCCACATTAGATGAATCCAAAGCCATTGAAGACTCTCCAAGACTTCTTGAAGCTTGATCAACAACTAAAGGACTTTTTGGAGAAAGCACAGGCGAAACCACGACCTCTGGCACAACCACGAGCGTGGTTTTGGAAAAACTGGCACGATTGGACTCTACAGAGGCTTCAACAGTTGAAACCACGGTCGTGGTTTTGGGCCCCAGGCCGTGATTCTTACAGTGCTTCAGCACTCCTTTGTGCACTTTAAATTCAGCACTTGTTTCCTTTTCTAATGCATCCACAGCTCGGATTTCTTCATTGCAATCTTCCTCAACTCCTTCCTTCATGATGCTCAAGCTAAGAACCTTCTCTAATGGATACTTGATTAGGATTGAGTTCACAATTTCCCTAGACACTTCTTCCTCGAGAATGTTGAAGATGTCATCACCAAGGGTTGGCCCCTTCACCATTGTGGACAACTTGAACTTGATATTTTCTTCTCCTATGTTGAAGGAGAGGATCCCATTTTTGCAATCCACTAAGCATCTAGATGTGGATAAGAATGGCCTCCCTAAAATGATAAGAACCGGTAGTCTGCCGGGATGTCCAAAACAACGAAATCGATTGGCACATAGAACTTCCCAAGTTGAACCGGTATGTCCTCTAGGATTCCCACGGGGTGAGTGATGGATCGGTTCGCCATGTAGAGGGTCATCTTGACCGGATTTGGTTCTCCTAGCCCAACCTTATTGCAAAGTGCAAGCGGGATAATGCTTACACTTGCTCCAAGGTCACATAGGGCTTCGTATTGCACTTCTTCAACTCCAGTTGGCACACAAAAAGATCCCGGATCTCGCAGCTTAGGAGGCATCTCCTCCTTCAAGGTTTGAATCAACTCGGAAGATCCCTTTGTCATCCTCGCTTCTCCATACTCCTCCAACTTTCTCTTGTTGGAGAGTATCTCCTTGAAAAACATTCCATAGGCCGGCATACCTAGAATAACATCCATGAACGGAATGTTAATATTTAATTTAGACATGAGTTCAAGGAATTTACCGAAATGTTTATCCAAACGAGCTCTTGCTCGTGATTGTGAAAATGGTAGTGACGGCTTGTATGGAGGAGGTGCCATATATGTTGGCTCATCATCCTTGCTCTTGCCTCCTTCTTGTAATGGATCTTCTTCCACCACTACTTGCTTTCCCTTGTCATTCTCCTTTGGTGAGGGATCTTTAATGCTCAACCCACTCCTTGTGGTAATGGCCAACACTTGGCCTCTTGGATTGTCCTCGGTCCTTCCGGGAAGCTTTCCCGGATCCCTTTGTGCTTCACCCGCCTTTTGGAACACTTGTGCTTCTAGCACCTTTTGAGTCTTCAAAATGGATGTCACCGTGCTCTCAAGCCCACTCAACCTTCCTAGCAATTGTTCAAACATCATTTCGGTCCTATCCTTTGGAGTTGAGCAAAACCGGGTGGAGGTTCTTGCGAAGCCTTAGGTGGTGGGGCTGCGCTTGTGGAAGCGGAAGGGTTCAAGGCACCATCCGGGTTAGAATAGGAGAACCCGGGATGGTTGTGATTAGGCCGATAATTGTTGTATTGCCGGCTGTTGTTGTTGAAGTTCCTAGGGCCTTGGTAGTTGTTGAAATTTCCCCTTTCCATGTAGTTAATATCCTCTTCTTTGGAAGCCAAGTTGGCTTGCACTTGCACTTGAGGACTTCCTTGACTCTTCAAGGTTGTGGCACACAACTCCTTCAAGGACTTAAGCTCATTGTAGATTACATCAAGTTTGTAGTTGCTTATGGTGACTTCACTTACTTCATATGCTCCCGGTTTCCTCCCATCACTCTTATTATGGGAGTATATTTCTATCACCAAGGCTTGCTTCTCTACAAACTCCCAAGCCTCATCCACATTCTTCTCCAAGAATGTTCCTCCGGAAAGTGATTGGAGCTTGAATTGACTATCCTCATCAAGCCCTTTGAAATAAATCTCCAATAGCTCTATCTTCGGTATCCCATGGTGTGGACAATCAAGGAGGAGGTCTTTGAACCTCTCCAAAGATTTGAATAGGCTCTCCCTATCCTTCATCACGAAGGCATTGATCTTCCCTCTTAGCTAGGTTGTCTTTGAAGGTGGAAAGAACTTTGTTAAGAACTCGGTTGTTATCTCCTCCCAAGTACTCACATGTCCTAGTGGAATGGATTGATACCAAGCCAAGGCCTTATCCTTAAGTGAGAAGGAAAAAGCCCTAAGCTTGTGGTTGTTTCTCTCCAATCTAGGTGGCATTAGAATCTCCATCAAAATCTCATAATTCATCCAGTGTTGATCAGGAGACTCTCCTTCCATCCCTCCAAATTGATTGTGCCGGATCATTTGTAGCACGTGAGGGCGGAGCTCATAGTCATGGGCTGCAGGATCTCCTAAGTTTACACCCGGACGATGCACTCTTTTGGCTGGATCCATACGTTTCCCTAGCGTTTGTGGCTCCTCAATGATGATCGGCTCAAACCGAACATTGGCCGCCGGCTGCGGCGGTGGTGGTGGAGGTTGTTGACGAAGATCAAGCTCCCCTTGCACAAGAGCTTGCCTAATCTCTTCAATTTCCCTCCTAGTTTCTTCTTGCCTCTCATTTGCAAGTCTCCTCTCATTCTCCAAGGCTTCATCCATTAGCCTAATTTGCTCTAAAGCATCATTCAACTCAGCTTGAAGATCTCTTCTGGAAATCTCCTTCTTCTTCTTAATGGCTTTGGATCTAGTCTTAAGGGTTTTCTCCTGTACGGGATCGAATGGAGCTAAATCCTTGCCACGAGATCTTCGCATGCACCTAAAGAGTGAGAGATGTCCTGAAAATTCAAAGACACAAAAAGAACAAGATCAAAAGCAACAAGAAATACCTACACTATAAAAAATCACACACAACTATTCAGTCTAGACCTAGTCCCTGACAACGGCACCAAAAACTTGTTACGCTAGAATTGTACCAAGCAAAAGTCTTACAATTTATAACTCGATGTATTTTCCTAACTCCTAGCGAACGCACAGTGTATGGGTCGTTTTGTAGCAAGGATAGTATTCCGAGGTCGAACACGAAGACTAAGGTGAAATCAAATCAAACAAGTGATCATGGATAGTGCAAATCTAGTAAAAAAGAGATGAAAGAAATAAAGAAATGAAAATCATGATATTTTTGGTTGGGTTTTTGTGGTAATCAAGCAAGATCACAAATCATTCAAGATTATGAATCAAACAAATAGCTCAAAGTAGCAACACAAACAAACAACACAAGAACAAGATATGTAATCAAGAGAGAAAAGCGGATTCTAGGGTTTGGAACTTCCGGTTATGGCATTGGACTCAAGCTTCTAATCAACCTTGGACAAGCTGTGGTATGTTGGGAAAGGGTGTTTCTCCAATTGGATCAATCACCGGGTAGGTCTCATGGTCCTTTAATCCCGCACCTGAAGTCCTATTACCGGGTAAGTCTCTAGGAACCTAAAGTTGGGAATTCTACACAAACCGGATTACTATCTAGGGGTCAAACCTCTTCTTACCTGATAAGTCTCGGGAAGGCAAGTCTTAGGCAATAATCCTAGAAAACTCGGTCCAATAGCGGCTTGTGAGGCTCACTACTACCTAGAGTTCATCATCATTGGTATCTAAGGTCGAGAATTACCGTGTAAGTCTCTTCCCTCACTTAGCTTGCTAGCATTAGCTCACCCTAAGCTAGATTATGCTTAACAAACACTAGGATTTTAACAATCTAACATCCTAACATTCAGATTTATCAATACAAGCATAACAGAGCTAACCATGGGTGAATCATCCTAAACCACGGGCGTGGAAATTTATGAACAGGCTGTGGTTTCTATCGTGGGTTAGGTTTCAAGCAAGCAAGTCATCAAGAAGTACATTCAAATCTATTCTATCATAGTCCAAGCCATAACCATCATTCCAAGCCCCCTAGAATCACAACTATTTAGCCAACAACATGCATTTTAAGATTCAAACTCAACAAGCAAGCATTCATGGCTTCCATAGCAAGAAAATGAAATAAGAGCGAAAAGAAGCAAGTAATCTTAGCTGAATATGAGACTAAACAAGATTCAAAACTTTCAAGCACATCTCCAAAACGTCCTTACAATGTTGCCAAAAGTTTCTCAACAAGAATCACTAAAAAATTACTCAAAATCTAAGTTTTGATGTTCTTCTTCTTCTTGCAAAATGAGAGTGTTTTTCTTTTTCTCCAAGAATCCCCCAATGGATGATGGGAGAGAGAGAGAGAGTGTTTTTCCTTCTCCTCCAAGAATTCCCAGTATGGATAATGATGGATTGTGTGTAGGAGTCCCCCAACAGCTGGCCTACAAGACCACTTATATTTTCCACCAAGAGCAAGGGTTGGACAAAGAGATCGTGGGACACGTGTCAAAGCTGTCCAGACAAAACCACGGTTGAGTTTTTCCTTTAGGCCGTGGTTCTCACCAGAAACTTTCCTTGGATCACCAAGTCATGAGTTGGTGCAAGACATGCACCAACAAGGTCCTTTGTGTTCTCCTTTGCTCCTAGCTTGCTCCTTAAAGAGTCAGGAAGTGTGCCATCACGAGGAATGATCCTCAAATGTGTCGATTAAGTCCAAGCCCTCCCCAAAATACCTACAAATACCAATAAAAGCTCGCATAGATGTCTATTCCGACAATGTGGATGAATTAAGCGTAAAAGCCACGAACTAATGCCAAACCATGCATGAATAACGGGAAAAACTATCTAAATGAATGCCTAAACTAACGTCATAAATCGTGTCATCATATTGAGCATGTAGACTCATCCCTTGAGTCTATTAGCTGGCCGGAGGACAGACGGATAGATTTAGTACAAACCCTATTCCGCAATTTAGCCCAACATTGGTGGAGGACCATGCAGAGTTGAGTTAGTAGCTATGACTAAATGAGGAGTTTGATTTGAAAGTGTTTCTGCCCTACCTCACTAAGGAGGCAGAAACTGCAGGATTTGGTAGAGGTTGGTTTTGAGGACATTCTTTTATCCGAGGCGATCAGGAGGTTGTAGGAGAAGCTGGCGTTACTGGGTCCAGCTGAACCTCCAGAGGACCAAGATGTGTATATGTTCTCTCATAAACTGAGGGAGAGTACTCGAGTCTACATGGCAGGTTTTTATTGTGATTCCTTGATATCAAGGTAGAACCTCGGCTTATGAGCGTGAGTTGGCTGGTCAAAGAAGAGATTCTCAAATAAGAAGTCTGAGAAAAGACAGAGGATAGGACAGACTAATGTAGTTGCATCGGGATACGAGAGAAGCCAAATTCAAGGCCGCTCGAGTCACCCGATGTCTGTACATTCTTTTGAGAGAGGACGGCAGTGCTTCAACTGCGGAGGACCTGGACATATGAGATTTGACTGTCCGAGGATGCCTATGACTTACTTCACTTGTGGCAAGCCAGGTAACAGGGCTAACTTTTGCCGTCAGGGCGGAGCTTCATCACAATAGGGTTCTTCCCCTGCTAGTGCAGTAGGAGGTGGGCAGAGGCCACTTCATTACTAGATGTTGGGACAACATAGGGTCCTAGATTGTACCACTACTTAGGGTTCTGCTCCAAGACCGGTAGAGGCAGAGGCCATGGTGTGAGGACCACTAATAGCAAAGGAGCACAGGCTCGAGTATTCGAGTTGAGATGTGCTGAGGACCTACAACACTGGTTGCTACATTTACCATTTTGATTAATGGTTTACCTATTAGAGTAATATTTTATACGGGTGCTACGAACTCATTTATTTTTGATGTATGTGTTGATAGACTGACCTTGGATACGGTAGTGGGGAGACCCTTTATTATAGGGTTACCCGATGGGGGTCACATGAGAGGTACTCGTGAGGTACATGGTTGTCCTATAAATTTACGAAACCGCGATTTTTTAGTGGACTTCTTTGTCATGCCGTTGGTGCATGAGGAAGTCATTTTTGGTATGGATTGAATGGATAGGCATTGTGTCATGTTAGATGTCTGTAGGAGGACCGTGATGACCTCTACCACGTCAAGTCAGATAAAGATTTTCCGAGGTTGGGACCTAGTAAAGGTTGGTATGGTTATCAGTGCGGTCCGAGCAGCGAGGCTGATTGGACAGGGTTGTGATACGTTCTGGTGTTATGCCACGAAGTAAGGTGATAGTCTTGTGTTAGAGGATATTCCCGTGGTTTGCGAATTCATGGATGTGTTTGACGAGCTGTCCAATTTATTTCCTCAAAGGAGTATAGATTTTGGTATAGAGTTAGAGCTAAGGATGAAACCAATCTCAAAGGCCTCATATCGTATGGCGCCTACCGAGCTGTTAGAGCACAAGAAGCAACTCGAAGAATTGGATGAGAAGGGCTTCATGCACCCTAGCGTATCCCCGTGGGGTGCACCTGTCCTCTTCGTTCGGAAGAAGAACGGATCGTTGTGGTTATGTATCGACTATCGAGAGTTGAACAAGGTGACCATCAAGAACAAGTACCCTTTTCCGTATATTGACGATTTATTACATCAGCTGCAGGGAGCGACTGTGTTCTCTAGGATTGACTTGTGGTTTGGATATCACCAGCTGAGGGTGAGAGAAAAGCATGTGCACAATACGGCATTTCGGACTCGATATGGTCACTAAGAGTTTATAGTGATGCCATCCGGGCTCACGAATGCGCCCGCCGTCTTTATGGAGTTGATGAATGGAATCTTCATTGACTTCCTGGATCATTTTATGGTGATCGTCATAGATGACATCCTAGTGTACTCTTGTAGCAAAGAGGAGCATGTAGGACATCTGAGGATTGTATTGCGAGTTTTGCAGGATAGAGAGTTGTATGCCAAGCTCTCTAAGTGCGAGTTCTGGATGTTAGAGGTTTCCTTTCTATGTAACATTGTTTCCGCTGAGGGGATAAAAGTTGATCCGGAAAAGATTGAATCTGTAGCAGCATGGACGATACCGATGAACGTCGAGGAAGTACGTAGATTCCTTGGCTTAGTCGGATATTATCGTTGGTTTATGGAGGGGTTTTTTGTGATCGCTCAACCACTTACCAATCAGTTGAGGAAGACTATCCGGTTTGTATGGTCCGAGCCGTGTACTTAGACTTTTGAGGACCTGAAGAGATGTTTGACGGCCGCTCCCAATTTAGCACAACCGGAAGGAACAAAGGATTTTATGGTTTTATATTGACGTATCCAAGCTAGGCTTGGGATGTGTTTTGATGTAACGGGGTAGAGTGATTGCCTATGCATCTAGACAGTTGAAGACGTATGAGGAGAATTACCTGACTCATGACTAGGAGTTAGCTACGGTAGTTCATGCTTTGAAGATCTAGAGGCATTACCTGTACAGAGTTACATACCAAATCTTCACAGACCATAAGAGTTTGAAGTATATGTTTACTCAGCGGAAATTAAATAACCTCCACAAGAGATGGCTTGAGTTGATCAAGGATTTTGACCTTGAATATTTGTATCATCCAGGGAACGCGAATGTTATCGCCGACGCCCTTAGCATGAAGACTCCTCGAGAGAAGGTGATTGCACAGTTGACGGTTCATCCTCAGTTGTAGAGAGATCTAGCGTGGTTAGAGATAGGCATTTAGTTCACTGATGAGGACGGTCATTTGTTTGCTTTAGAGGTTCTACCTGATCTGTTGGGCGAGATCCAACAGAAATAGGAGACCTACCCGACGTTGATGCGGATCCGAGATATGATGTCTCATGGTGAGGCCTCACAATTCTCATAGGAGCAGATGGAGTGATGACACGCCACGAGCACGTCCGTGTAGTCTTTGATCCAGATCCGAGACAAAGGATTTTACAAGAGGCTCACTCCATACCTTACTCAGTGCACCTAGGTACGAGTAAGATGTATCACAATGTGAGACGTTTGTTCTGGTGGGGCGGACTAAAGCCCAATGTGGCCAAATTTGTGGCTTAGTGTGCGACGTGATACTTTGTCAAGATAGAGCATTGCATACCTAGGGAGAGCACCATCCACTATCAGTACCGCAGTGAAAGTGGGAGGATATCTCCATGGACTTTGTGACTAGATTGAGGCCGAGTAAGAGCTTTCATGCCATTTGGATTATTGTTGATAGATTGACAAAGACTAAACATTTAATCCCTATTACGGAAACATGGCCAGTGAGCCGGTTGGTTGAGGATTTCACTAGGAAGATGGTGAGAATACATAGTGTGCTGAGGATTATCGTCTCATATCGAGATGGGCGGTTTACCTCGAGGTTTTGGTAGAAATTACAACTGCCTTGAGTACTAGTTTGCATTTTTCGACTGCTTTTTATCCTCAGACAAATGGTCAGTCAAAGAGGACTATTCAGACCCTGGAGGATATATTGAGAACTTGTGTGCTAAATTGGGGAAAGGTGTGGTCAAATCACCTCCCATTAGTTGAGTTTTCGTATAACAATTGTTGGCGTGAATCGATTAGGATGGCCCCGTATGAGGCATTGTTATGCTGGGATTAGTCAAGCAGTATCGGTGATATAGCGTCTGAGCAAATTCAGGATGATATTGCCCAAGTGGCACTAATTAGAGAGTGAATGTTGGCTGCACGGAGTCGCCAAAAGTCGCATGCTGACAAGAGGCGTCGGCCTCTAGACTTTAGGGTTAGAGCTCATGTCTAGCTAAGAGTACCTCTGACGCGCGGCGTCAGACGTTTCGGCATTGAGGGGAAGTTGAGCCCCCAATATGTCGGACCTTTTGATATTTTGGATCGAGTTGGGAGAGAAGCATATAGACTTGCTTTACCTCCGATATTAGAGGGTGTTCACTAGTGTTTCATGTGTCTCAGCTGAGGGAGTATATACCGGATCCGAGACACATTGTCAATTATGATGATTTAGTGGTCGAGTCGGACCACACGTTTGTTGAGCATCCATTAGCCGTCCTAGAGTGGAATGTGAGACACTTGCGCTCGAAGGAGATTCCTATGTTGAGGATACAATGGTCGAGACGAGGACCTGACGAGGCTACGTGGGAGACAGAGGATAGTATCTGGAGGAATTATACAGAGTTTTATGCCGATATAAATGCACATATAGGATCGATGAGTAGATCTTAGTGCTATCTTGGTGAGTATGAGCTTATGTGTTTTGATATGTGTTTTATTTTCATTCTAGGTGTGATATATGATATGTGATATTATTAGATCTTGTGTGCTAGCATGAGTTATGGTCTAGCAGGAGATGGTTCTTCCTCTATGTTATGGTGATACGAGTATAGTTTGGCTAGAGATGGTTTTCCTCCATGCCATTACCTTATAAGTATGGTTTAACTAGAGATGGTTTTCCTCCATTAAATTGTGATGTGATTATGGGTTGGCTAGAGATGGTTTTCCTCTATGCCGATGGATGGTGTTTATAATTATGTTGTTGGAGAGGGTATTTCCTCCATGCTTATGTGATGAGGTTATAGAGTTATAGAGGTTGATGCTTTATCAGCGGAGATGTGATACTTCCGATAAAGAGTGTGTGTATACCTCGGCGAATGGGTCCAAGAGGATTTGGGTTTGCTCAAGCTTTGGGACGAACCTTGTTTTTAGAGGGACCTGATATAATATCATTAGTTCCTTAGTGATCCCGCAACCGCGCCTTAGCTTAACCTCAGGTGCGGAGCCATCCCTGCGGTATTGTTGAACTGCCCCCGTGGTTTGTAGGGTGGGTGCCACCTTCTTTGAACGCCTTGAATTTCGTTTCTTCTTCTTTAAGTATTTTTTCCCTCTCTCCTTTGAGGAAGGTTTTGCTTCTCCAAACTTCATCTTGTCCTCTCTACGTTTTACTTCTCTTCCTCTCTTTCTCTTGAGTTCTCTCCTCGGATCTTCTTTGAATTCTTGCAAGTGTGACCTTTGATGATGGATATGATGTTGTTGTTGTTGTTGGTTGTTGTGTTTTAAGAGGTGCAGCTGTGTGTGATTCGTTTATGTTTGAGCGCAGAGGAGAATAAGCTCTCTTCCTTCCTTTTCTTCTTTCATCCTTTCTTTTCCTCTTTTCCTTTTTTGATTCAACAAGGAATCAATTGTGTGGATGTTCTTGGATGTGTAGGTGTGTTTGTGTGAAGGCCTTATTGCCTGAGTGGTTTATGTTCTCATTGTCGATCGAGAGAGAGATCGGTCGTGTGTTATGGAATCACCTCGGTTAAGAAACCGCCCCTGCACCTAGTGTGAGCCGCCCCTGCGGCTGAAGCTGTGTCATCGCCTCTACCAAGTGTTAGTATGTGTTCTTTCCTTCCTTTGTGTTATGGTTTGAGTATAGGAGCATGATAGTGTTATGTAGATGAGATTGATTATATGAGATGTTGAGGAATGCCTTTGGCATCTTTGAGTGTTGATTGATTATCGAGGATTTGTTTATGGGTTATGATCTTGGAGACTAGTGGTATAATCTCCTAGTTGTGATAGTCATTGATGTTGTGTGCCTTGTTTATACAAGCACTGATCGTTTCTTGAGGGAACCCGTGACCACTAAGGTTAGGACTACCTTGAGTCAAGTAAGTCCTTTGGACTTACTTTGCTGATGTTTATGTATCGGAGTGATTATGATAGTGGTGTGTGTGCATATGTGTGTTGCATTGATAACCTAACCGGACTAGGATGACCATATATGTTTTTAATTGGCCCAAGTGTATGATAACGGGTGGTGATAACTTTTCTAAGCTCAAATTGGGAGATAGGGGGTTCTCTACGACCGGTCCATCAGGTGGTGATATTTGGCACCAATACCAGACCTATGTGTGAGCATGTTGCATGTTATGATGTGATTATGTGATTATGTGTGCTATTACCGTTATTCTTATTCATGAATTGTTAGCTAACGGTTTCTTACCGTGTTGTAGATGCTTTGCAGGATAGAAAGACTGCAGAGTGATCCAATGGGGTGATTAACTGATGGCTTTTGTACATTTAGTAGTGTATGGGTTTTTGGGATGTATACAAGTCTATGATGTTACCGTTTTGTACTCGGCTGTGGGGTTTTGAACGTATTTTGATATATGATATTACAATTTTATAAACTTTGTTTTATATTTATTTGTGCCTTGTTGAAAGATCCAATGAACTTTTTATCAAGTTAGGGAAGGATCCATTGTGAGATCCTAGCCTGTGACGCCCCGATTCCCGCGGATTTGGAGTATTATGTCCCATCCTTAAGGCATTGAGATCTACCCGATAATAGGTGGTTTGGAGCGGGATAGTGGAATGTGAGACCTCCCCCGTATTCATTCACATAGGAGAAACACCTTTTCCTTCTTGCAAGAACCAACCTTGCCCTAGTGTTTAGAAGTCTTGAATCCATAGCCACAACCAAAGATCTTGAGTCCTAGAATCCGCATTTATCCTATTTCATATTACTCTTGCTTGTGTCACTTGTTTTTACTTTGTTGAATTCAAAACTTATCTTTGATCATCAAAACCACCAAAATGATTTTATCGTTTTTTTTACCATATTTCACTTTTCAGTCTAGGTTGATACTATTTTTGATCATTGCACATTTTGATTTCACATTAATCTTTGTGTTTGACTTTGGAGAATTTGTCTTACTACCTAACGATTCATTTATTGTGGGTTCGCTTAGTAGGTTTAGGTTATCATTGCAAGTTATAAATACAAGACTTTGTGTGCATCATTTCTTGAGCGAACACTGAACAAATGAGGTTGAATGGAAAATCGGAAATCATAATCGAATAAGAATTGGAATCAACCATTCCTCATACTTTGTGATTGATATGGTGTTAGAAATAATGATTGTTGAAACATATTATTTGGTTTATATGAACTATGGAAGGGATCATATCATATTTGATGATATATATATATATATATATGTATGTATGTATGTATGTATGTATGTATGTATGTATGTATGTATGTATGTATGTATGTATGTATGTATGTATGTATGTATGTATGTATGTATGTATGTATGTATGTATGTATGTATGTATGTATGTATGTATGCATGTATTATTTTTAATGTACATGTAAGAAAGAACAACTAATGACTTAAAATATAACATGAATCAATCGTCAACCTAAATAAATATGTATATAATTTCTTGTGCAAAATCTATTTTGTCTAATTAAACTAGTTATATTAATTTCGATTACTTTTCAGTGACATATCATCTTGATAAAAATATGGTATAAGATATGTATAATGAAAATATATAAATATTGTTTTAAAATAGAAATGAACAATATCTTGAAATGAATATCTTAAAATGAATGATACTCACGTATAATATATACAATCAAGTTATTCTTCACAATTGGGACGAGTCATTTCGAGGCATCACGTTCTTCTTGATCTCACAAAGAGTGTTTCCACCTAGATGATATAAACATGCATATTGTCTATTTTAGGAGATCTCTATTCATTTTCTCAGTTATCCTATTCTATTGGAGACCTTAAAGTTCCTCTTCATGCCTACTTGTGAGCAAAATGACATGAATTTGTAATTGTAACACCCCAAATCCTAGAGGACTCGAAATGCTACGAGCTGGGACCTCACAATGGGTCCCGACCCTTAGCCTGACAACAACTTCATCGGACCTTACAACACAATACAAATAAAAAGGCAAAACAACATAGTTTTATATCATGAGCGAAAGCAAACGTACAAACTCCAAGCAATCCAACCGAATCTCAAAATCAAAGTAAACAACATAAGTCTCAAAAGACGTGAAATAAAATAAACAGTCCCGTCCTATATTGCACGGAACCCCGGCGTCCCACTACCGCCGGATCACTCGATCGTCTCTCTAACCTGCAAGGTATCTAAAAGCGGTATAAAACCGTTAGCTAACATTCTATGCATAAGTATAAAGGTAAAAGCACAAACACACAACATACACAATCCACATGCAACACTCAATCCTTTTATTATCTTTAATTAGGTGATATGTCATTACTAATGATACTTATTTTGTGACACGAGGGATTTCCAATCCTCACCCCTGTCCCCGTTTACCAATGAGGAATGGTACTAATGCATCTGACCATCTACCTCACTAGGCTGGTCGTAGGGAACCTCCTAGACTCTCACAAGAGCTAGGCAGATGATGTCACGACCCGTTATCATACACTTGGGTCAATTACATAATATAATAAAGTCGGCCTAATCCACTTTCGTTGTTTATCATAACTAACAAACACCACTCACACATATTACACTCATACAAGAAGCCAGCTAAGTAAGTCCGTGGACTTACCGGAATCAAATCTCGACTCTCTTAATCACAACTCAATCGGTAACTGCAGAAACTCGGTTGCTTGTCAAAGGAGGCAAGTGGGCTAACACATTTCCCTAGGTACTTAGAAGTCTAAAACTCCTAAGATGTAAGATCCTGTTTAAACAGAAACTATTACAGTACTCATTTAAGGTAAAATGACTATTTTACCCTTGGTCGCGAAACTTCAAAAAATCTCGTAATACGTACTTCAATTCTTACTTGAGGCTAATTAGCCATATTCTACTCTCTAGGATGATTTTAGGTAAAAACTAGAGAAACTACACACTTTTCTATTTCCCGAAAAGTCACTAAGGTCCAACTTCAGCTCCAAATATGAAACCAGAATAAACTTATAAAAATTTCGAAATAATTCTCTAAATTATCTATGATATCAAATCTACTCATAGAAGCAAGAATTTCTTAAAACTATTCAACTATCACTTCTACAAAAATCCTTAAAGTTGGCTACAACACTAAAAATGTCCTATACTTAGTCAAAATGCACTGCTGGAAAAACAGCTCAACTACTCTACTTCGGGACCGTATAACTTTTAATCCGACCGTTAACTTTCTCTCAAATTTTAACACAATAAACTACATATTTCTATTTACAATATACTAAAAATTCAACGGTGGATGTTCATTCCAAGGTATCGAAACTTATCCCCCAAATAGCCAGCTTATAAGTATAAAACTAAAAAAATCTGGAAATAGGTAGATGCAGGAGGTCTCCAGTTCGATACCCACTGCCAACAATTCTGGACCAATTTTCTAAACTCACACAACTAAGGTTCGATTCCCATCACTACCACACTACCCTATTATGCTTAGCCTCCACAAGGCACAATACAGACCTTGGAACTGCCTAGCGTGACAGTCATACTAAGGACTACAACTTACCGGCAGGAGGGGTGGTCTCCGAGTCCTCGGCTGCTGGTCCGCAAACGAAGTGGCGGGGAGTTCCGGGTTCACGCTCAAGGGCCCTTGGTGTCCTGGAGGCACTGCAACAACACATTCACTACTCACTACTCCGGTTATGTAAGAGACTCGTGGGAGGAAGACTGCTCACCTATAGACTTACCTTGCCAATGGAAAGTACTACATCGGTCCAGGAGGTCTGCAGTGGGGTCTATGGCGTCGGTTGGCTCAGATCGACTTCACAGAAATGTCCTGGTTCAGTAGCAAGGAAGTGCAGAAAAGAGAAGTAGGGAGGACCGATAGGAGAAGGAAGGAAGGCAAGCTCACTTCGTTTACCCTGACGACTCGCAAGTGCTGGAACTCTGTCACGTAGTTGCGAGATGGAGGAGAGGCTGGCGTACAAAGGTTGCTCCGGTTATTAGGAGGGAAGATGATGAGCGACGGATACGTGCAGTTAAGAGAGAGTAAATGGGGAGGTAAGTAACGGCTGGAGGAAGCGATGTAGAACGTGCCTATCTCATCGACTGGCTTCCTGGGGTGCGTGGAGTAGAGGCAGCGGACTCGTCTCCTTCTAGGGCTGCCAACGAGTGGGCCTGTTAAGGGTTGTTGCAAGATCCGGGTTGAGTTTTTGTCAAGGCTTGTCACAGCCTTGTCAAAACATGTCATGGCTTTGTCAAGCCCATGCATGGCTTTGTCATGATCTTGTCAATGGTCTCGTCTTGGTCTCGTCAAAAGGACGTCACGACTTTGTCAAAAACATGTCATGTTATAAATTAGGGTTTGAAAATTTTATCATTTTATGTGAATTAAATTCTACATAAAATGATAAAATTTGTGGAGGATTAAATACTAGATAGAATGGAAAACAGTCAACGGATCGAATTCCGATTTGATACGGAATTAAACGGAATAAAAATTTCGGATATTATAGTAATTATAGAATTCTAAACCTCCATATGTCCTAAGACACTTACGATTGTAATAAGTTTGGACCTCTACAATAAACTTATAGGATTCAAAAGTATGACACTGATGTCTTGTCATAAGTTTGGCCCTCTACAATATCGTATTGTTTAACCAAGGTTGATC
This sequence comes from Fagopyrum homotropicum, assembly GCA_033239125.1. Lineage (NCBI taxonomy): Eukaryota > Viridiplantae > Streptophyta > Magnoliopsida > Caryophyllales > Polygonaceae > Fagopyrum > Fagopyrum homotropicum. The sequence goes on along the minus strand of BSWB01000008.1, from coordinate 26,913,109 downwards.
CTAAACGATCCACCACAATGGCAGCGATTTGATGGTCGTTTTCGGGGTTAGGCATGCTTAATATGACATGCTTTATCAAAGGAAGAGACAACTTTAAACTAATGGGCTGCATATGCATAAATTGGTAACAAAAGAGAGTAGAGCACTAACTCAAAAGAAGACCATGAAAACAACGTACCTGTTATTAGCTAGGGTTAGGGTTATGAGCAGCTTCCACTTCCAAATCATATATTCATCAACACTTTTTATAAATTAAATCGAAATGTCATCTGTTGCAATATATGAGAAGAATGATGAGGAAAATAATACCAAATGAAATAGATGTTGATTCTAGTATTCTGCTAGACGAGCCTTTAGTTCCTTAAAGTCCGTGAAAGATTATTGTGTTGAAACTTTGTCCCCAATGATTTTCAACTCATATATGCTCCTCTTTACAATCATGGCTTTTGTTTTTAACAAGATTGGAATTTGCATTGGCTTTCAAGACTAACACGCATAAATAATCCTTCAACCACCCATCTAACCACATCATGAACCTTCTTTTGGTCATCAAACTCAAAAGCCGTGAATATTAGGATGGATTAGTATGCAATGTAAAAGAAACGGCGAATTCTTGACTATGTCTAACTTGGAATAGGAGAGGATAAAATTAGTCATTTTCGTATTATAATTTTATTTACAAAATATTAGTTGTTAGTAACTCGGAAGTATTAGTTTTCTTAGATGGACATTAATAGGAGGCAATATGTTTGAAATAAAGACTCCCCTACTATTCACCGTATGCTGGTATAAATTATTCAAATATCTTTGAGCTTCACGGAGTTTTCAATGATAGAGAGAACCTAGTCAATTGGATCGATTCATGGCGAGTCAAAGAACATGGTGTTGGGAACGAAATCATCGTTGCTAAAGAGTAAAGGTATGTGCACGTTTCACTTGACATGCAAACGTTCTGGACACTGTAGGAGAAAGAAAGACGTTGATCCGGAGGATGAGGCATCTAGTAGTCGAGATACAAGGTTGAGGAAGATTGGGTGTCCATTTGAGTTAGAGGGTTGTCAAAGTGATCATGATTAATGGACTTTGAAGGTAATTTATGGAGTCCACAAACACGACCTCTTTGAATGATTGAAGGGTCATTCACTAGCCGGTCGGTTGACACCCACATAATATTGAAAGGTGTGTCGTGAACTTATGTTTGGTTTAAAACCCAAAGATGCATTTGAATTGAATTTTACAACTTGACAGCTCTCTTTCCTCTCCCCTCCCACCGGTGTACGCTTCGCTTGCGCCGCCCTAGTGTGGCCCCCCAGCCACGCCCCGCCCCCTCCGCCACACTGCCATCCCCATGGCTGGATCAAGGAGGTCTCGTCGTATCACCATCAAACTCTTTGAGCTGCACCGAACATCCTCAACTACTAACTTACCACCAAATAAGCCCCATCCACCATCCTCTCTACCCACACCGAACAACCCGTTTGAGCCCATTCCCGACGACCTGATTCACTCGAACAACAAAAGGTTAAACCCAAAACCCATCGCCCCTCTAGCCCTATCATTAAATAAACTATTCCCCTTAATGTCATGATTTATGACACTAGTTTAGGCATTCATTTAGGCAGTTTTTCCCTTCATTCATGCATGATTTGACGTTAGTTCGTGACGTTATTGCGTAATTGAGTCATATTGTTAGAAAAGACGTCTACACGAGCTTTTGTCGGTTTTGTAGCTATTTCAGGGATCTTTTGGACATTAATCGATACATTCGAGGGTCAAGCCTCATGTTAGTACATATCCAAAGCTTTGAAGGAACATACTTGGAGCAAAGAAGGGCACAAGGACCCTTATTGGTACAAGAATTGGAACAACTCATGACTAGATGATCATAACAAGCTTCTATTGAAGAAAATCGACCTAACACTCAAGAAAATCGGTCGATTTCCTTCAGGCTGGGTCGATTTTTGGCCCGTGACAGCATTGACACATGTCTCATTTCTTCTATTTCTGACCTTTGCTTTTGCTTGTTGGAGTATATCTTTGAACTTGCAGGCTGACCTTTGGAAGGTACCAAGACACTTAGGGAGGCTGCTCCTAGCTCCTTTTTCCAACCCCCTTTGTGGTGTTCTTGGGAGATTAGATTAGATTCAACTTAGAGCAAGATTGACAGATTTTGAGTGAGATTTTGAGTGATTTTTGTGAAGAAAATTGTTGAAGGATTGTAGCCCCGACTTGGAGCTACATTTGTTGTGTTGAAAGACTTGTTTTGAACTCAAATCCAGCTAAGTTTCATTGCTTTCATTGCCTTTACTTCATCTTCTTGCTATGGATTCCATGTATGCTTGTATGATGGTTTTAGATCTTGAAATGCATGTTATTGGCTAAGTTATTGTGATTCTAGGGTGGTGGATTGCTGCTTATGGCTTGGGTGATGATAGAATGGACTTGCATTTTAGTTTAGGATGATTTTTGTGCCCGAAACCTAAACTAGAGGGGAAAAATCGACCTATTCATAAGCCAGATCGACCGATTTACTTCGTGATCCACCCAATTTTTCCTTCTGTTGTTCTTTAATTGATGAATCTGCATGTTAGGATGTTAGATTGTTGAAATCCTAGTGTTTGTTGATCGAGCATAATCTAGCTTAGGGTGACCTAAAGTTAGCAAACTAATTGAGGAATGAGACTTACCCGGTGATTTCCGCTCTTAGGTATAGAAGATGATGAACTCTAGGTAGTAGTGAGCCAACAAAAAGCCGCTATTGGACTGACTGTGCTACGATTGTTGCTTAAGACTTGCCTTTCCGAGACTTACCCGGTAAGGAGAGGTTTGACCCTTAGGTAGTGACCCAGTTTGTGTAGAATTCCCAACCTTAGCTCCTTGAGACTTACCTGGTAATAGGACTTTGGTGAAGGACTAGTGGAACATGAGACTTACCTGGTAAGGAGATTTTGAGTAAGATTTTGAGTGATTTTTGTGAAGAAAATTGTTGAAGGACTGTAGACCCGACTTGGAGCTACATTTGTTGTGTTGAAAGACTTGTTTTGAACTCAAATCCAGCTAAGTTTCATTGCTTTCATTGTCTTTACTTCATCTTCTTGCTATGGATTCCATGTATGCTTGTATGATGGTTTTAGATCTTGAAATGCATGTTATTGGCTAAGTTATTGTGATTCTAGGGTGATGGATTGATGATAATGGCTTGGGTGATGATAGAATGGACTTGCATTTTAGTTTAGGATGATTTTTGTGCCCGAAACCTAAACCGGAGGGGAAAAATCGACCTGTTCATAAGCCAGATCGACCGAATTACTTCATGATCCACCCGATTTTTCCTTCTGTTGCTCTTTAATTGATGAATTTGTATGTTAGGATGTTAGATTCTTGAAATCCTAGTGTTTGTTTAGCATAATCTAGCTTAGGGTGACCTAAAGTTAGCAAACTAATTGAGGAATGAGACTTACCCGGTGATTTCCGCTCTTAGGTATGGAAGATGATGAATTCTAGGTAGTAGTGAGCCAAAAAAAAGCCGCTATTGGACTGAGTGTGCTAGGATTGTTGCTTAAGACTTGCCTTTCTGAGACTTACCCGGTAAGGAGAGGTTTGACCCTTAGGTAGTGACCCGGTTTGTGTAGAATTCCCAACTTTAGCTTCTTTAGACTTACCCGGTAATAGGAGTTTGGTGAAGGACTAGTGGAACATGAGACTTACCCGGTAATTGTTCCCATTAGAGAAACACACTTTCCCAGCAACCACAACTTTGTCCTTAGATGTTTAGAAGCTTGAGTCCAATGCCATAGCCGGAAATCTTGATCTCTAGAATCCACTTATCTTACTTCTATCACCTATCTCGTGTTTGTGTGTTGTTTTCTTGATTGTTTGCATACTGTTTGATCTTTGTTGATCACCATAAAACCCAACCCAAAATATTGTGATTTTTATTTGTTTGTTCCTTTCTCATCTCTTAGTTTAGATTTGCACTATGCATGATCACTTGAATGATTTGATTTTACCTTAGTCTTTGTATTCGACCTCGGAATACTTTTCTTTCTACAAAACGATCCGTACACTGCGGGTTCACTCGGTAGTTTAGGAGATTAGATCGAGTTATAAATTGTAAGACTTTTTGTGCTACATCTCTAGCGTAACAAGTTTTTGGCGCTGTTGCCGGGGACTAGGTCTAGATTGAATCATTTGTGTTTGATTGTTTATAGTGTATATCTTTCTTGTTACTTTTGATCTTGTGTTGTTTTTGTCTTTTCCTTTTCATGTTTTCCATGGACGGATTGTAATTACAAGACGACATTGACAACATGGAGTATGACGGATGGATGACAAGCCAAGATCTAGGACCTCTCCACGATGAGTTTGAGTATTGGGAGGCGTTTAATGACTATTATGAGTCCCATGATCAAGCTCAAGTGACTATTATGCCTCATGCGGAACCTCACCATCAACCTCACGAAGACCGATTGGAGTCATTTTTAGAACAAATGTTGAGGAAGATGGATGATCTAGAGAGCAACCTCGCTTCCTTTTCGAGATCCCACATGGAGCTTGAAGCGGAAGTACTCCGACAAGAAGAGGTTCGCCATGAGGAGATCCAAGAATTGCCCGATTCAACCATAACCAATAGACACCTTGAACAAGAGTTGAATGATGCTTGGGAGCAAGTGAGGCTAATGGATTTGGTCTTGGATGATGAAAGAATAATGGCATTCAAGAGAGAAGAACAATTGAGGAGGGAGCTTGAAGAGTTTAGGCATGCTCTTTGTTACGTCTAGGAAGTGATGCACGCAAAAGCTTTATATTTATACTCGATATATTTTTCCTAACTCCTAGCGAACCCGCAGTGTACGGGACGTTTCGTAGTAGGGATATTATTCCGAGGTCGAACACAAAGACTGAGGTGAAATCAAGTCGAATAGTGACTAAGGATAGTGTCGATCTAGGCTAAGAGAAGATGAAAGAAACAAATAAATGAAAATCTCAATATTTTTGGATTTTGTTTTGTGTGGTGATCAATCAAGAATCACAACGATATAAGAATGCAAAACAAACTAACAATCTAACAAATCAACACAAACGAGCAAGACAAACACGAGATATGAGATCAAAGGGAGAAAAGCAGATTCTAGGGGTTGGAAATTTCGGTTATGGCATAGGACTCAAGTTTCTAATCAACCTTGGATAAACTATAGTATGTCGGGAAGGAATGTTTCTCAAATGGGGTCAATCACCGGGTAGGTCTCATGATCCACTAACCCCGCACCTAAGGTCCTATCACCGGGTAAGTCTCTACGAGCCTAAGGAAGGGATATCTACACAAACCGGATGGTATTCTAGGGATCTAACCTCTCCTTACCGGGTAAGTCTCGGGAAGGCAAGTCCTAAACACCTATCCTAGCACACTCAGTCCAATAGCGGCTTGTGAGGCTCACTACTACCTAGAGATTGTCATCTTCGGTATCTAAGAGCAAGAATCACCGGGTAGGTCTCTTCTAACACTTAGTTGCTAACACTAGGTCACCCTAGGATAGATTTAGCTCAAAAAACACTAGGATTTCAACAATCTAACATTCTAGCACTTAGATTTATCAAATCAAACGAGTTAGTCAGAATTACGGGTTGTTCATCCCTTTCCACGGTCGTGGACTGGCAAGAACAAACCGTGGTTTCCTACAGTGGCTCGGTTCAAGCAAACGAATCATCCAAAGGTATATCTAAGTCCATCCTATCATAGTCCAAGCCATATCCATTATTTCCTTACCCTAGAATCACATCTATCTAGCGAACAACATGCATTTCAACAATCAAACTCATCAAGCATACATTCATGGTTTCCATGGCAAGAAAATGAAGTGAAAGAGAGATGAAGCAAATAGAACAAGAAAACTAAGCGGAATCAAAGTTCAAGAAAGACTTACAACCCTTCAAAAGAAGGTTCGAATCATTTCTTACAATCCTAGCAAATGTTTCCAACAATCTTCACTCTAAAAACTATGAAAAACTGAGAATGGTGTGTTCTTCTCTTCTTCTCCAATGGAAGCCTTTTCTTCTCCTCCAAGAATATCTCCAATCTAATCTTCCAATGAGAGAATATGTGTTGTTGAGAGTGTGGGAGAGAATGGAGTGATGGGGTCTGCCCCTAACAGCCTGCAGGACCACCTTATATCCTCAACAAATTGCAAGAGTCGGCCATGAAGATCGTGGGACAGCTGTCACAGCTGTTTGGGGAAAACCACGGCCTATTTCCACGGGCGTGGTTCTTCTAGTGACCGTGGTTTTGGTGCTTCTACACTACATGGATCATCAAGCCACAATTTGGTGCATGGCATGCACCAACAAGGTCCCATGTGTCCTCCTTAGCTCCTAGCTTGCTTCCCAATGAGTCCGAAGGTGTGTCATTACGAGGAACGATCCTCAAATGTATCGATTAAGCTCCTAAAGCTCCCAAAATACCTACAAAGCATGCAAAAGTCCGTGTAGACGTCTATCTCGACAAAATACATGAATTGAGTGCAAACGTCATGAACTAGTGCTAAACCATGCATGAATGAGCGGAAAAACTATCTAAATGAGTGCCTAAACCTACGTCATAAATCATGTTATCACTCTTATGCAAGGGATGCCTACCCTCCTTCAAGATGTACCTCCACCACCTCCTTCACCCTTGGAGGAGTGCAATGAAGAACCCTCAATGCCAAGCATGCTTGCCATTAATCCCGGAACCACTCTTGAAGAACTCACAAAGGAGGAGGAAGGCATTGAAAAAACCGGCCCAAAAGAGCAGACTTCACCCGATTTTTCCTACCTCCACCCGATTTTTGCACCGCAGAAGCAAAAATTGACTCACTTGTGAAGGAAATCGACCAATTTTCTTCATCAGAGGGTTAGTTTTTGTTGATTTTATGTGGAAAGGATCCTAAGAACACTTTAACTTCTTTTGATCCTTTCTCTCTTGCTGGGGGTGCACCCGTAAGTTGGAGGTCCCTTCCGAAGGAGCCTCCCAAGGTTGACATAATACCCTTCCCATTTAGAGATGATGACCCAAGGTGGTTGTGAAGCACTTCAACCGAGCTATCCTTCCAAGAGTCGACTTTCCTTGGCTCACAATGAATGAAGAAGGCAAGCACTTCATTGAGCTTAAAGTCTATTTGGGAATCTAATGACCCATACTTGTCATTAGAGATGCCGGAAGGAGATGGTTGCTTGGACTCCTCAAGCAAACCAAGATATTCATGGTATATTGAGGCATCTATGGAGTTTGGTCTAGCTAAAGACCTTAAAGAAGCGCTTTTTCGGAGGCAACCCAAGGGTAAACTCTTTTCCCTTTTCATTTTGCTTTTGTTTTTGTTTTTGGTGTGTTTGTGTGCTAGATTCTAGGTAATAAGGAAGCCTTGCAAGACATGAAGATGATGATGATGATCCCGCATCAACCGTGGGTGGAGCGGACATGGGACTTGGATGGCTTGAGGTGCCTTTGAGGGGTGGAAGAGCTTCCATCTCGCATACATCTTGGCGCGGGTCCCGACTCCATAATGAACATCAAGAGCTCTCTAACATGATTGATTGCTCAACATCCACCACCACTCCACATGAGTGAACCGAAATACCGAAACACTACATTTTTACATTGTGAGGACCCTCTTTCACTTCTTTATTTAATTTGCACATTGGGGACAATGTCATTTTAAGTATGGGGTGCGGTATTCACAATCTTTTGCATGTTTTATTTCATTGCATCTAGGATAGTTTCATATTATTGTCACATGTTTCATTATGTTTTGCATTGTACATATTTATCTCAAAAATTCCAAAAAAAATAGAAAATTTTAAAACTTTTTGTGCTTCTTAGTTTGGATATGAACCTTATGATGATTTTGTTTTGTGAATTGGCTATGGATGGCCTTGTGTGTTGAGTGAATTTATGCATATGTGGACTTGAATACTTCTCTTGAATCCCATGTATGAATTGTGATGAAGATTTTTGTCTAGGATGAATTGAGAATTGATTATCGAAATCACATGCTAGTTCTTACATATCATCTAGGAATGATTAAGACATTTATTTCTCTCTTCTTCTCATCCTGATCATGTTGTTTGAAGCACCTCACTTGATTAAAACTTTGACCTCCTTTGACCCATCCGGAAATAGGAGCATGATAGTGTGTTGTGTGAAAAGCAAGTGTGGGGTGTTGAAGAAAGTGTATGAATGTTATGAATGAAGTGCTGAATGTGTTGAGAAAGTGTAGAAAATATATATATATATATATATATAGGTTTGGGGATGTTGGTTTTGATGACGAGTAACTCGGCACCATTCACATAATCGGGTGTTTGTGTCTTGATAAAGTCGGATTAACCGATAGTCCTAACAAGCCTTGGTATGTGTGCCCGGTGTGAGGCAACTCGAAAAAATCCCGAGGTCCACTAATTACCAAGGTTTCAGCTTTTGTACACCAATACCATTGTCTAAAAAATAAATGAAAGAAAAGAAGAAAAAGAAATGAAAGAAAAGAAAAGATAAGATGGAGAAAATATACACTTATGGTGGAGTTGAACAAAAATGAAGTTGTGGAGTCAGTTCCATTCCCGGATTAGCACCACATTGCCTAAGAAATTCCCACCTTTGACACGTTTCTTGGCCTCTTCTTTCCAAAGTCCTTAAGACCTCTATGCACATGTGTTTTGACTTAGTGATTTAGATTTGAAATCTTCATGATCAGCCAGACATTCTCGATTTACCTTGCATATATGATTTCAAGTTAAGTGTGATTGTCTTTCCGTGCATTTGTTCTCTTGATACACATTTGCTCATCCTTTGCCATGAAACATCACTATGAAGGTGATCGATGACTAGAAGCACAATTGCAAAAATATTTTCCGTTTTTCGCCATTCATAACTCATGCCATCTTGTAGCTTAGGTTTAAACCTTGCTTGAGGACAAGCAAGTGGGAAGTATGTGATATTTTGATGACATGATTTATGACATTAGTTTAGGCATTCATTTAGGTAGTTTTTCTCTTCATTCATGCATGATTTGACGTTAGTTCATGACGTTATTGCGTAATTGAGTCATATTGTTAGAAAAGACGTCTACACAAGCTTTTGTCGGTTTTGTAGGTATTTCGGGGATCTTTTGGACATTAATCGATACATTGGAGGGCCAAACCTCATGGTAGTACATATCCAAAGCTTTGAAGGAACATACTTGGAGCAAAGAAGGTTACAAGGACCCTTATTGGTGCAAGAATTGGAACAACTCATGACTAGATGATCATATCAAGCTTCTCTTGAAGAAAATCGACCTAACACTCAGGAAAATCGGTCGATTTCCTTCAGGCTGGGTTGATTTTTGGCCCCTGACAGCATTGACACATGTCTCATTTCTTTTATTTCCGACCTTTTCATTTGCTTGTTGGAGTATATCTTTGAACTTGCAGGTTGACCATTGGGGGGTACCAAGACACTTAGGGAGGCTGATCCTAGCTCCTTTTTCCAGCCCCTTTGTTGGTGTTCTTGGGAGATTAGATTAGATTCAATTTAGAGCAGGATTGAGAGATTTAGAGTGATATTTTGAGTTATTTTTATGAAGAAACTTGTTGAAGGATTGTAGCCCCGACTTGGAGCTACATTTGTTGTGTTGAAAGACTTGTTCTGAACTCAAATCCACCTAAGTTTCATTTCTTTCATTGCCTTTACTTCATCTTCTTGCTATGGATTCCATGTATGCTTGTATGATGGTTTTAGATCTTGAAATCCATGTTATTGGCTAAGTTAGGGTGATGGATTGATGGTTATGGCTTGGGTGATGATAGAATGGACTTGCATTTGAGTTTAGGATGATTTTTGTGCCCGAAACCTAAACCAGAGGGGAAAAATTGACTTGTTCATAAGCCAGATCGACCGATTTACTTCATGATCCACCCAATTTTTCCTTCTGTTGCTCTTTAATTGATGAATCTGTATGTTAGGATGTTAGATTCTTGAAATCCTAGCGTTTGTTGAGCATAATCTAGCTTAAGGTGACCTAAAGTTAGCAAACTAATTGAGGAATGAGACTTACCCGGTGATTTCCGCTCTTAGGTATAGAAGATGATGAACTCTAGGTAGCAGTGAGCTAAAAAAAAGGCGCTATTGGAATGAGTGTGGTAGGATTGTTGCTTAAGACTTACCTTTCTGAGACTTACCCGGTAAGGAGAGGTTTGACCCTTAGGTAGTGACCCGGTTTGTGTAGAATTCCCAACCTTATCTCCTTGAGACTTACCCGGTAATAGGACTTTGGTGAAGGACTAGTGGAACATGAGACTTACCCAGTAATTGTTCCATTAGAGAATCACCCTTTCCCAACAACCACAACTTTATCCTTAGATGTTTAGAAGCTTGAGTCCAATGCCATAACCGGAAATCTTGATCTCTAGAATTCACTTATCTTACTTTTATCACCTATCTCGTCTTTGTGTGTTGTTTGCTTGATTGTTTGCATACCGTTTAATCTTTGTTGATCACCACAAAACCCATCCGAGAATATTGTGATTTTCATTTGTTTACTCCTTTCTCATCTCTTAGTTTAGATTTGCACTATGCATGATCACTTGAATGATTTGATTTCACCTTAGTCTTTGTGTTCGACCTCGGAATACTTTTCTTTCTACAAAACGATCCGTACACTGTGGGTTCGCAAGGTAGTTTAGGAGATTAGATCGAGTTACAAATTGTAAGAATTTTTGTGCTACATCTCTAGCATAACACCCCCCGTTGTGCCTAACAACCCATTCTGCATCTGCACAAGTAACCACTTAGCCACAAAATCCCCAATGCAACCTGACTTCTTTGTTTGCTCTAAATTCCTCTAAGGCCGTCGTAATGGCAACATCTTTTCTGGGTTCTCCCATGTCGGTTGGGCTCGGAAACACCATTGCTAACACCGACAGGTATTGGAAGAGGTGACTCTACCGGATGCCATAAATGTCAACCTTGAACCTCCCCAAGGATATGGCTCAACTTCAAAGGTGGATAGTCATGCTACTCATGACGGTTTGTTTGCCCCTCGTGTTGAAGTTGTTTTGCATTCTAACACACTTACCCAAAACCATGCATGCAGCACCCGAAAAGCACCTTTAGCCGTGACCTTGGACAACTACAAGGATATTATCTCGAGAAGTGTCAACTGGAATCATCTTCCGCTATCCTACACTCTAGGGCTAGAATCTGGGCACATTCCATTCACCGATGATAAAGTTGAAGATAACATGAAGAAACGGAACCTCTCTCTCGTTGGCTTCCCGCTTGGTAGCCCAATCTCTTTCCAGAGAATGACCAAGTATGTTAACGAATACCGGATCACCATACCCAAACCTCAGATACTAAGGAACGAGAAAGGGATATTTGTGTTCCGTTTGACCAATGAAGATGATCTTAATACTATTTATTCTAGTAGTCCTAGGTTCACTAACGGGTCCACCACTCTCCTCCTAAAGCGATGGACCTTGGATCTGCTCCTTGACTACTCTAGCCTCAGCTCCATACCCATCTGGATCACACTTCACGACTTAGACTTCCGTTTCTAGTCCAAACATATGCTGGCTAAGATTGGTTCCGCCCTTGGTACACCAATACTCAGTGATACTTGCAAGGATTACCAAGAAAGGCTTGGGTTTGCCCGTATCCTGGTTGACAACCAAGTAGCACGCCCTCTACTTCGGGAAGTAACGTTGTCTGGCCCAGATGGTATTGGTTACGTTCAAAAGGTGACCTACGACTGGCTCCCCACTCGTTGCCCTAAATGCCTAATCTTTGGGCACTGCTGAAAGCCTTCAAACTAAGTGAATCACATATGTAACTGTTATCTCGGATCACTCCCCGGCTCTCCTCTTTTCAGATGCAACGATTGCAAAGCCAAATCTCCCTTTTAGATTCAATAACGTTTGGACGAAGCATGAGGAGTTTCATGACTATGTTAAGAGATCGTGGATGAATGACAATGATGCTATTGATGGAAACTTAATTTCAAGCTTACCAGAAAACTCAAACTCCTTAATCCAAACCTCAAGAAATTTCCTAGCCTCAAGCTCGAAAAGATTCACTCAAGGATCTAGGAGAAATGTAGGATTCTCCACTCTACCTAGACCAGTTTACAAACCAACCTTCATAACACTGATCTTCAGGAGGAGGAACGCTGCCTCTCGGCTTCCTTGAACGAAAGCACCAATGCCCTAAATATCACCTTGGCCCAGCTCTAAATGGCTAACTGGATTGCCCATGGTAATCAATGCTCCTTTTTCTTCTTTAGAGGAATAAAGACTTGTAGGTGTGCCAATCGCATCACTATTGTTCGTACCAATGGCGGGAACATCTCCATTGAGGCTGCTACCATTGAAACCACGTTTGTCAACCACTTCCGTCTTATCCTTAACCCTCCGCCCATGACTCCCCCTCCAACCTTCCTTGACATTAAACTTCCTACCCTTAACCACGATGGTGTTGCTTCTCTAGATAAGATGGTGACGACTAACGAGGTCAAGAAAGCTCTCTTAAGGATCGGGGATAACAAGGCACCGGGGCCTGATGGCTACATCTCTCTCTTTTTCAAATCTTCATGGACTGCCACTCACCAGGACTTTAATGATGCGATTTTGGACTTTTTCACTAATGGAAAACTCTTGAAGCAGGTCAATCACACTTCTATCTCCCTTTGATTACAAGCCCATATCTTGCTGCAATACTTTCTATAAGACTATTGCTAAGATACTCTCGGCACGCATCAATGCAATCCTCCCCAGTATCATCAGCTTCAACCAAAGTGCCTTTGTTGCTAATCGCTCTATCAAGCATAATGTGCTAATCTGCCAGGAGATGCTCAACAAGTACAATAGGAAGTATATATCTCCAAGAGCCGCAATGAAAGTTGACATATCTAAAGCCTTTAACACCGTCGGTCATGATTTCATCCTCCATTGCCTTAACAAGATGGGGTTCCCGGTGCACTTTATAAGCCTTATCAAGGAGTGCATTACCACTGCTTCATACTCTGTCAACATTAATGGGTCTCTTTGTGGCCACTTTAAAGGTAGTCGGGGGCTGCGCCAAGGATGTCCACTCTCTCCACCACTCTTCACCATTGCCATGACCTACCTGTCAAAAATGATTGAGATGAGTACCTCAAAACCAGAATTCAACTACCATCCAAAATGCTCGTCCCCTTGCATTACCCATCTTTCGTTTGATGACGACCTCCTACTTTGTAAAGGTGACCTCCCTTCTATCAAGATCCTAAAGGACGCCCTTGATCGCTTTGGGGACCTCTATGGTCTTCAGATTAACTCGGCCAAATCCCAACTCTTCACCGGAGGCATGAGCCCCATTGAACAAGATAGGGCCACAAATCTCACTGGCATGAACATAGGCTCACTTCCCTTTCTTTACCTTGGTGTCCCTATCGATACTAAGAGGCTGGCTATTCATGACTACCTCCCCTTGATCCACAAGGTTACTAAACAGATCCAATCGTGGAGTGCAAAGACCCTATCGTATGCGGGGAGAGCTCAACTAATCAAATCTATACTCTACTCAATCAATCACTATTGGAGCTCCATGTTCATGATCCCTGCTAGTGTCCTCAACACTATTCAAAGCCATATTTGCTCTTACTTCTGGTCTGGTGTTGAGAATAGTAAACGTGCCTTAGTTGCTTGGTCTTCGATATGTACTGACAAAGCCAATGGTGGCCTAGGCGTTCCCGACCTTACTGCCAGGAACAAGGTAGCCCTTGTACGCCTCATTTATGACATTAATAGGGGACTCGACAATATCTGGAATCAATAGATTGCTAGACACTTGATTAAAGGCCATAGGAGTATATGGCAAACTATTCCCAAGTCTCACCATAGCTTCTTCTGGAAAAGATTACTAAAAATCAAAGATGAAATTCCCCAACCCCTACCTAGTTACCACCACCGTGATGCACTGATCAACGCCAATGGTACCTTCTCCCATAAAAAAGCCTACGTAATCTTTAAACCTGAACCTGCTGAGATTCTTCCTAACCCTTTCAAGGCTATATGGCTCAAGTCAAACATCCCAAAATGCAGTTACATCTCCTGGCTAGCGGCTCTTAAATGACTCCCCACCCTTGCTAAGATCAAGGCTTGGAACGTGACTAACAATGACACTTGTAAGTTGTGCCAAGGAGCTACCGAGAATGAAGACCATCTTTGGTCCTTTTGTATATATAGGTCCCTAGTACTTGACAACATCTCTCAATGGACTCGGGTTCCCTATCCTACCCCCTATTTTCATAATGTCTGGGTCTGGCTCGCATCTAGACCCCGTCATAAGCACAACCTGATGGATTGTATACGGACTTCTTCAATTATCTCATTCATCTACCAGGTATGGAAAGCAAGGAACATTCTACTCTATAGCAACACTTTCATTCGTGTTGTGGACTGTGTTGCAGAGGCCATCAGCTCTATCAAACTCAACTTTGAGCACACTTGGAAGGACCGTTTTGCTGCCTCTCTTGCTACCGCCCGAATGCTGAAGTTGAACCTTGTCTAAACTCTCTTACTTTCTTAAATGACTCTTCGCATCCCTCTGTCCTCATGAATCTGATGTTGTTCTTGTAACCCTTTGTACATCCTTCCTATCAATACAATTACATTTTCAAAAAAAAGAAAAGAAAGATGCATTCAAAACCTTGAAGTTAGATGACTCACACAACGTCACATCTATCTGAAAGATTGAAGATAAGAAAGAAGATTGCTAAAGGTCGGGGTTCAATCTAAGAAGCGCTTCATTTTCTTGACCAAAGAGATTACTATGTCCACATTAGGAAATGTTCTCACACGGATGAAATAGCCGGTTTGTTCATCTCATCCGGGTTCTAGGAATTTGTTGAACCTATTTCAGTACATCATTGTCCTGAATTCAACATACAAGACAAATGAGTAAGTTATAATCATTGAACTTAATTGTATTAATATTCATGACATTGTAATTTAATTAGTGCATTGATAGTGAAACGTTTCAATGTATATGTACAAATTTCCTTTTCTTGAGATTGTTGGGATCACCAACACCAACATGATGTTTGCTATCACATTTATGGATTTGTTAAAGGAAATATCTGGTTTCTACGAGTGGATTTAGAGAGGCTTCGACATTTATACGCATTTTATATCAAATGCAATAATCAAATTGATCTTGGGTTGTGACACATTCGAAGGAAGAACAAGCAGTGTTTGCATCTCAATGCAACATCTTGTTTGAATCAAGGTCAAGTTACAAGCGTTGTTTGACAAAAATGAAGACATATTGGCAATCAAAGTCATTGTTGATGTCATACTTCGTGGAGACGTGGTTTACCCCATTCATGGAGGCAATAGTTCGAGCTTGGATTGACCCTTATCCACATTTGAGCACGAGGACAATAAATCCTTAAGACTTATTCATTCATTTCAAGTATCCTTGTTTTATAATAATATGTCCTATTAATTTATGGTTGATATTTTGTAGGGTTTAGTCGGCGAACCATATTTTGAAAAAGACCTTGGGTACAACTATTGGTTTATTCTAGTATTTGTTGATAGTATGGACTTGATGATGAACGATAAGATTTCTTATATACAAGCTTCATTCGAGAGTTCGTGCAAAAGGATCTTGTTTTTTGTTCAGATACCTAGATTTGACAAGTTTCGGGGTAAAGTTAGCAACAAGTGTTTTGAGGTGTTTCGAGCTGTTGTTGAAGATCTATGAGAAGACGAAGAAGTTGAAGGACAATAACACTTTTTGGGATTTGTATTGGAGGGATTATTTTGGACTCCCCTGTTCTCAGAAGTTCTATATAGATATGCAAGTATATTTTTCATTATGTTTGGAAAAAACCCATCGCTTTTGAAAGCAAGTGTATTGGCAGTTAGTGGATCCAACGGAAGAGGGTCAAGACAAAAATTACATCAACCCGCACGTCGAGACATTGAACGAACTAAGAGAAATGATGGACAGGGATGCTTACCACCGATCAAACTAAGTGAATCACATCGTGTTTCAAGGACGTTAATGAACCAGGGTGCACTACCATGAGGCATCCGCAAATGTAAGGACGAATGGATCCTCCTTTTAATATAGAATCAACAATGAGATAGACGAGTTCATATGAGCATGGATCAAGATTGAGGACATTTGAAACAGGTTGTAGACGGGGTCGTCAACCAGGTTTGGGGCGTGGAAGAGGGGTTTGGACTAGAGAGGGTCCTAGTGTTGGTGAGCCAATTGAGTTGACTCCAAATGGTCGTAAACGGGGTCGTCTCCCTGGTTTGGGGCCTGAAAGTGGGGCCCTAATTTTAGAGAGTCAAGGAGATGGGGAATATAATTGGTGTCTCGGTGAGATTCATCAACTCATTATTCCCTATATACATTCTACCAAGGATGTCACTAGAGACGGAAATTGTGGATAATTCTCAATTGTAGTGGTTTCCGGATATTCGGGCAATGACTACTACTTCAAAATCCGTAGTGATTTGGTTATGGAGTTGCGATTTCATGAAATACAAATGTCAAACTAACTTTCTTGATCAATAGAAGATAGAATTTGGGCGCCCGTTTCAACATTTGATAACGTTTTTGATAGTTTAGTAAAACTAACTTTCTTGATCCTCCAGTTGAACCAACGAGTATTACTTTCGAAGCTCTCTAGAATTTATATAACTTTGCAGTTGACACAAATGTCAAACTCCAAAGGAAGATGGTCGAAATCTTGAATCTCTTAGAGATAGTCATAAATCAGCATCCAACTCTAGTAATCTCCACTTGGCTCTTCAATCACTAGTGGATCTTGATCTTCCATGAACTCTCAAACTCCATGAAAGATTGAATCCTCATGATTTTCTAATTTCATAGGAATATACTTCATAAATGGCCTCAAACGTCTAAAACACAAAATAAACCGAAATAGACACCATAATATGCAGTATGAATGAATTCTACACTATATGATTGAATGAGAAACTATACTACATAGATATGATTATGTATGAATCTAAATACTTATATGAAAGACATCAAGATTCCCCATATCTAAACTTACTCGTCCCCGAGTAAGATCTTGACATATGAAACACTATGTGCAAAACAAATGGCATGTCTCAACTAATAGGAAAACAACTTATCAAACCATGTAATCATAGCATCAATCTCGGTCAAAGGGTAAATGATGAATCATAACTCTCCAAACTGCTCAAGGGTAATGTGTTTAACTCTCAATCTCACCAATGTGTTTAGACATATATATATATATCAATGATCACTCAAACTCAACACATATGCAAAGATCTTTCCATAAGTTTGTCAAAGCGTCCTCAAACTCCACCACCTGTCATAAAAACATAGATGCAAGATATAAATCATGAGGTCTTTATATAGGGTGTTATGGGGGTCATGGGACAAAGGAAATATCACATTGGTGATGATAACATTTGGCAATATGGTGCACAAAAAATTATCCGGGGTATCGGATCTGGCCAAACCAAAAACCACTTCAATGAAACAACACATTGACCGAAGGCAAAATCTCACACATTCTTCTACACTATTCTAGCAGTCCATAACACTTAAAACTTTTTAGCATGTAACTTTTGTTCCTTTTCTTCTCTTTCAAAACTAAGCATTATTTTACTTACGAACCAACTCTTATTTAATTGCAACAACAAGATTGGCGGAATTTTTTTGTCCTCTCCACGAATCAAGAAAACATCTTCCATAAGAACAATGTGATCTAAACTCGTGCATTAACACTTGTAAACACTAACAAATCTTCGGGGAACACCCCATACTTATCTTTTTTAGTCATCTCAACCCATATAGGGTCAAATGAGGCTATGCATAGCTATGAGGCTTTTTGAGGGGCACCAAAGACGGATAATAAATACAAGAAATGGCTAACATAAGGGAAACATATATGAGGGTAGATAAGATCACATAGGCTTATGAAAGAGAGTCTCAATCATCTTTATATCAAGCATATAGAATCAAATGAAAATATAGTTTTAAAAGAGCTTCATTCACAAGTTCTAGAAAAAACTAAGCATGTTGGAGTTCACACAATAAGAAGATAGAAAGGACATATGAAAATGCATCTCTTAAGGCTATAACTCTCATAGGGTTATGTTTAGTCAAGTTAATCATCATTTTTCATCCAAAACCTAATCCAAAGCATCCTTGGCAAGACAAATATTGATTACATAACATATATCAAAATCAAAAGGTAAACATGATATCATCCGAATCAATCAACACTAAATCCAATATTTTAGAAACTTTTTTATACATGTAAAAATGCAAGAAAAGACTCAAGAAAAAGAAAAGGTCATAAATATAAAAGTGTAATGAAGAAAGGGAAACATTATGCGAATATGAGTATAACACCTTCTACATAAACAATACAATGTCCTCGATGTGAAAGAAGTTAATTAAAGAGATGAAGATACTCTCATACAATACTGATGCGAGACCATCTTTAACATCTCCTACTATACATAGAAGCATCATTAGATCAAGAGCAAGAGTCATTGAAGGAGAGTTTGCTAGCATTGGTGATCTATTTATGACCAAGTCTTACAAAGGCACATTATCATACAATGGAGAATCTCGTGGCATTGAAGAATCTCGTGGCATTAGAGAATCTCGGCCCTTTGGTGAATCTCAACACTTAGAAGAATCTCATGTGGGAATCTCAACATAAATGTCGATGAAAGCCTAGAATTGAAGATTTAAAATGCCTCTAGTTATCTTTTATTTTAATATCTTTAAAGCTCTACACATTCTAAATGTATCATATCTTTTGGGATTATTTTATCCTTTTATTTCTTAGTGAATCTCACCTATAAATCGCCTTAGGAGGCCGAGATCATAGTCAACTTAGTTGAGATTTATTATTGATTTCCACATTATTGTGAGATACTCCTTGCTTCATTGACAAAGTTTGTGTTTTATTCATTCCAATTCAATAAAAAAAAGGGAGTCTTTGATTGAATAGTTGCGAGTCCTTGTTAGGTTATTCTTGTGGCTAATAATCTTCTTAAAGATGGATGCTATTAGTCAAGCTAGTTCCTCCTTGTGTTTGTCTCAATTTAGGAGACTTGTGTCAGGTTCAAGAATGAAGGGTTAAGGTAAATCTTTGTTGAGGGCTTTGATCCAAATGGTCAATTTTCTTTGCAAGTATATATCTTGGTTCTATCTTCCTATATTTTCTATCAATTCATTTCATTATCATCTTCTTTATCGTATCATTATTATCCATAACATTCATATTCTCGTTCTTTGAGTTTCCAAGAATCTCGGCCTTACCATTACCAAATTAATCTCGCCCGAGATCTCCACCAAAATTTTTGTTGTTACCGTTTTCGTGGACTTTAATCTAGATTGGGAAACTACGGCATCAACCCCACATCAAATTGGTATCAGAGCTAATCTATTAATGTTCAACTCAATCATACATAACGGTTTAGGTATTTTTGTTTGAGTCTTCTTTGAGTCATATAAAAATCGAGTCTTTTCTTCGTTGCTATTTCTTTGTGAGACGATGTGAGTTTAACAAGTTTTGTCTTGTGTCTATTGAAGAAGAGAGAAACTCCATAGCCAAACACAAGCCAACCAACCATAAAACGGAAATCTCGATGGAGTCTTAAAGAAAATCTCGCCCGAGATTGTTGTGCACCACGTTGAGATTTTAGGTTACTTTGCCAACAAATTTCGTGATCTTCTCCATATCCAGTCGAGATTCATACATAGATTTGAGTCAAATCTATTCATATCCCGCAGCTACATCAAATAAGGAAAGTGATTTACAAGTTATCTTATGATTGGGATCTTATCTAGTAAGTGAGATCTTATAATATCTTTCAAATCCTAACCGAGTATTTATTCGTATCTTGTATATCTCGATCAATAAAATAGCCATATATCTCGTCCTATATTATCCCATAACTCCACAAGAAAGCCAAATACAAAATTTCATACTTAAATCCCAAAATGATCTTTCCTATCATCAATTATACAATAAAATTTTGGGAAGATCTTTTCGAGTAAGAGTTGTTGCGATCCGACTGAGAAGGAATCATCGAGGAAAAAAGGGAGGAGTGTATCTCAGAAAATATTCAGTGATTCTCGCCGATACTTGACATTCGACAAATCTCGATCCCTCAGTCCAAATCTCGCACGAGATTTAGGTCGAAATTTGCTACTGTTGCGATTTTTATCGAAAAACTTTTGAGGCAAAAGTTGAGCAATTCAAGTGTGTCAAGTTCAAGAGGACATCCAGAGAAGAAGTTTCATACCAACCTTGATCCAGTTCATAGCCAAAACACCTCACTCTTGATCAATCTTGACCCTCAATGAGAAATCTCGCCCGAGATACAGATCGATATTACGTTCTGTCGAGATTAAACATACCCGGCTATCTCTCTCTCTCTAATTGAATAAGTTAAAGGTAAGTAAAACTCTCTCCTTAGTCTCTGGTGTGCCTATTTGTTACCTCTTTCTGCTCTAAACACATCAAGTCTATTTCTTTGGGTGTGTTAGTTAGTATTTATACTTTCTATCATACTAGTTGAGTCTACTTGTAATATTCTTTCTACTTCGTGTCAATTGTGTGAAGAAAATTCCAGTAGGATTTTCTTAACTATCTTTCAATACGATAACCGTCTTCCAAACCAAGTTGACATCTGGATTCAACCAAGGAGTTTCTAGTTGAAGTTAGTCTTCGATTTTAAAGGCGTATTAATCCCTCCAAGACAATTGCATCAAATTAGCTTGCAATATCACATAAGAGTATGAGTGTGAGAGAAAATAGGTTGGGAGTTTTCGTTTTCACTAACTTCATGATAGCATGAATTATAGTCTATATTTTGGGGTTTGTTTGGACGTTTTATCTTTCATAATATGCATGTTTGTATGTATATTATGTGATTATATTACCATTTCATCTACCTTTGCGGGAATCGAGGTCTACACCTAGTTTTGTTGTAATCGTAGGTAAAATGGCACGTTTTGCATCGAAAAGGAGCAAAAGGAGCTATGGAGTCATTGGAGCTACATTGAGGAACATAAGGAACTATCCAGGAAGCATAGCCATGGATTAGAGATTCACTTTGGACCAGTTTTGAGAGATTTCACATTCAGTTGTGACTCACCTCGGTTGACCACAGATTCACCTCGACCGAGGTGATCCAGAGAAGCCGACTCGACCGAGGCGAATACCTAGGACGCGGCGAGAATATTTTATTCTTGGCTGAGATCTTTTATCTTTGGAAAGAGGATCTTATATTTTTGGGCTTGGCTCCTGGAAGGAAGAAGATATGCTAGATCATATATTTTACCTATTTTTATGGGAAGAGATCTTTCTAAGATATCTTATCTTTGGAGGATTATTTTCCTATAAAAAGGGTTGGATTTCCACAAATCCAAGATCGTGCTATACCATCGATCAGGGTTTATACGCAGCAGCAGCCATACTCCAGTTGGGAGATTTGAAGAACCTTTTTGAAGGTTAAAGAAGGAAGATTGTAGCTTTTATAGCTTTTGAAGGGTTTAGTAAGATCATCTTAGAATCCCTTCCTTGTTGTCTTCCTTTGTTGGATTTATATCCAAGGAACGCTTTTGTTGTGATATTTGATTCAGTTATTGAAGTCTTTTCATTAAATTCTTCTTGTTCAAATATTCACCTTCTTCCCATATATGTGATTAATACTTTCATGATGATGAGTGGCTAATTTCCTTGTGTGATTCTAGGGTGATTGGCTGAAGGTTGTGGGAAAAACAATGATAGAATAATCTTAGATTGCAGTAGGACCCTGAAAGTTCGAGTCTTTAACCTTAACCCCAAGCATCTCGCTCAGTCGATGAACATCTCGGCCGGGGTGGAATTCTTCTGACCGAGGTGACTTATCTGATCCGAAACTGAGAGTTAAGTGTTAGAGTTTGCCAAATCCTATTCTTATTACACCTTTCCTGGTTCAATGCAAGCTTAGGATGAGACTTACCCGGTAATTCCTTTGTTTGTGTACCAACGATCATAAGTGTAGGTAATATGTGTTTATCCTTTATTGGGGTTTGAGTGTGCTTCCATCCCATCTTTGTGAGTTAGCCTGAGACTTACCCAGTAAAGGTTGATTCTATTCCCTTAGATGGTGTGTTAGTTTGAGAGTATAGTTCTTTATCTTGATTCCTTGAGACTTACCCGGTGATAGGAGTTACGGTTTAGGATTAGTGAGTAGTGAGACTTACCCGGTGATCTATTCCACTTTAGAAATACCTTCCCCATGCAAAAACCCCAGCTTTGTCCGCTTATCTTTAGATCTTGAGTTGGAACCACAACTAGATGCTTTAATCCCTAGAATTGCATGTTTGCTTTATTGACTTCTTATTCATCTTTGATTGTTTTAATTGCTCTTGTGGTTAGTATTTACATAAGCATACTGTAACTGGACTTTGTTTCACTAAGTCTCTGTGATCGACCCCTGGAATTCCTTGCTTTTTACTACGATTGACCCGTACACTGCGGGTTCGCATCCTTGTTTTAAGCTTACGTCTAGGGTTATACATTTAAAGCTTGCACACACCGTTTGGAGCGAACAAGTTTTTGGCGCCGTTGCCGGGGACTTGGTCAAGACCGAGCTGGTACGGTTTGCTCTTGGGGCATTTGCCCCCGTGTCTACTAACCACTCTACTTGAGTGAATTTTGTAGGTTCTTTCTTAGGTATATGCGAAGAACCCGCACTGGGAAGGAAATCGTTCCTTACGATCCCGAACCAGAAAAGACATACAAGCGACGCTTAAGAGAAGCGAAGATGGCCCAACAAGACAACCGCGATCTTGAGGTCGAGTTGAAAGAGGCGTTAGAGCTGCTACGTCTCAGCATGGAAGAACTAAGGCAAGAGAAGGAAGAAACTCGCACCAAGATTGAAGCAATCGAAGCAGAAATGGCGGTCATACGAGACCAGATTCTACTTCGACCGAGGGAAGACCCAGTTCCCGATGCTGGACCGAGGCAGGTCCCAGTTGCTGAGCCTCGACCGAGGCAGGTCCCAGCATCTAACGCCCCGGCCGAGATACTTCCACCTCGGATGCCAATCCGAAACGTTCTTCTTGCAGGAATCCCACAAACCCTAGGTCAAAGGATGGACCCTAATCAACAACTGAGGCGTCCAGGAGTTAACCTAGGAGATCCAGCGGACCATGACTACGAACTTCGACCACAAGTTCTATCCATGATTCGCCAATGCCAATTCGGGGGGATGGAGAAGGAATCACTACATCAACATCTTCAAAACTATGAGATCTTGATGGAAACCTTGAGACCTTCAAGGATTGAAAATAACAACTACAAGCTAAGACCTTTTTACTTTTATTTAAAAGATAGAGCTCTTACTTGGTATCAATCTCTTCCTACAGGAAAAATCAGCACATGGGAGGAGATGACAACGGAATTCTTGACCAAATTATTTCCCCCCTCAAAGACCGCTGAAATGAGAGGGAAGATTAACGCTTTCATTATGAAGGACAAGGAGAGCTTGTCCAAATCTTGGGAGCGGTTCAAGGACATTCTTTTGGATTGCCCACATCATGGGATTCTAAAGTTAGAGTTATTGGAGATATACTTCAAAGGACTGGACGGAAGCACCCAGTTCAATCTCCAACTACTCTCCGCCGGTACCTTCATGGACATGGCGATTGACGAGGCTTGGGACTTCATCGAGAAGCAAGCCTTGCATATGGAGAAGTACACCCACCAAGGAGCTGAAGGTGGAGTTAAAAGAGTTAACTTCCAAGAAACTCAGCCCAATAACAATCAACTCACGTCTTTGAAGAATGACGTGAAGCAATTGAAGGAACTCTTGGTTGCACAAACCAAGAAGGAAGAGCAAGGGCAAAGGAACAACAACAACGGATACCGTAACAACAACAACGGTTCCCGGAACAACAATTACAACAACAACAATAGAGGATCCAATAGCAACAATTGGAGGGCGAACAACCAAAATTCTGGTAACAATCATTCAAACTCCAACTCTAACGATTCCTCTAACCCTTTTCTCTCTTCCCCTTCTTCTTCTTCTACTCCATTGAAGAGCCAGGGGAAAGGATCAAGTTCGTCTCAGCTAGAAAAGAAAGACGCAGTTCTGGAGGCTATCTTGATCAAGCTCAACGCTATGGAGAATTCTATGACTTCGTTTTCGAAGGCCCAAAAAGCCTTTGAACAACAACTTGCAAATAGGGCAAATGAAGCGCCAAGAGATCCAGGGAAGCTTCCAGCAAGGACGGAAAGCAACCCTAAGGGCCAGATCATGGCCATAACTACGAGGAGTGGACTAAAAACTGCAGATCCAGTGCCTCGGTCGGTGCCAGAACCGACATAGACCACCTCGGTCCAGATGCAGTCGAAGAACACTTCGACCGAGATGCCTACCGAGGTGGAGCCACAAAAAGCGGGAGGGAAAACTGAAGTTTATGTTCCACCTCCTGCATACAAACCACCACTTCCATTCCCCCAGTCAAGAGCCAGAGCACATCTAGACAAGCACTTTGGTAAGTTCCTTGACTTGATGAATAAGCTGCATATTAACATTCATTTCCTTGATGATATTCTAGGAATGCCCGCCTATGGGAAGTTCTTGAAGGAGATCCTATCAAGGAAGAGGAAACTGGAAGACTTTGGTGAAGTTAGGATGACATCTAAATCCTCGGAGCTCATACAAATCATGAAGGAGAAGATGTCACCTAAGTTGAGAGATCCCGGCTCATTTTGCATTCCCATTCAAGTTGGGGATGTCACTTGTGAAGCCCTTTGTGATCTAGGAGCCAGCGTGAGCATCATCCCGCTGGAGCTATGTGTGAAGATCGGACTTGGAGAGCCCAAGCCGGTCAAGATTCGACTTTATATGGCGGATCGCTCCATTACCCATCCCGTGGGCATCTTGGAAGACGTTCCGGTCAAGTTAGGTAACTTCTATCTACCTATGGATTTTGTTGTACTTGACATTCCCGCAGATTATCCAGTTCCTATTATTCTCGGGAGGCCATTTCTAGCAACTTTGGGTTGCAACGTGGATTGCAAGAATGCCAAGTTGAAATTCAATGTTGGCGGCGATGAAGTGGAGTTCGCACTACTTGCAGCCATGAAAGGGGAGCAGCTAAGCGATGATATCTTCAACATCTACGATGAAGAAGAATCAAGAGAATTGGTGAGCTCCATCCTTACTAACGATCCACTCGAAAGAGTTATTAGCTTCAGGTTAATGGAGGAAGGTATAGATGCTTCTTGTGATGCAGATATACGGAGCTTAAAAGCACTGGAAGAGGATCCAGGAGCTAAAACTGAGAAGCTAACCCAGGAGACGAAGATCTCCAGTTTCGGTTCCAATTGCAGTACCTCGACCGAGGCACTTCCTGGACTAAGCGAGGCGACTGAAGAACATCTCGGTCAACGCCTCTGCGCCTCGACCGAGGTCGAAGGCGAGATGATGTCAACTGAGACTACTGAGAATAATAAACTTCTAACCCCTTTCTCTAACATTCATCCTCAGTTGGTGGAACATTCTATCCACCAACTCTCTGATAATAACTGACCTTGGTATGCTGATATTGTAAATTATCTTGTTTGCCAGGAAATACCGCCCGGATTGACGTACTCTCAAAAGAAGAGATTCTTCAAAGAAGTATGACATTACTACTGGGACGAGCCGCTACTATTCAAGCGCGGGCTGGATGGGATGCTTCGAAGATGCATTCCGGAAGATGAAGTTAATAGCGTTATACGGCATTGCCATTCACTTCCTTGTGGAGGAATGCTAGCACCGACAAAACATGCGCTAAGGTATTGCGTTCCGGTTTCTTTTGGCCTACATTATTTAAGGATGTACAATCTTTTGTTGCCTCTTGTGATGCATGCCAAAGAACAGGAAATTTATCGAGGAGGAACGAGATGCCACTTAACAACATCCAAGAGGTGGAAATCTTTGATGTATGGGGGATTGACTTCATGGGACCTTTCCCATCCTCCGGAGGAAACCTCTATATTCTTCTTGCAGTTGATTACGTCTCTAGATGGGTTGAAGCCATTGCTTCTCCCACTAATGACGCCAAGGTAGTTGTGAAATTCCTGAACAAGACTATCTTTCCACGGTTTGGAACTCCACGCATCATCATCAGCGATGGAGGAACGTATTTCATCAACCGAAAGTTCAAGGCACTTCTATCGAAGTATGGGGTAACCCACAAGGTATCAACCCCTTATCACCCTCAAACTAGTGGACAGGTCGAGATCTCGAATAGAGAAATCAAAGCAATTTTGGAGAAGACAGTCTCTAGGACGAGGAAGGATTGGTCCATGAAATTGGACGATGCTCTTTGGGCGTACAGGACCGCATTTAAGACTCCCATAGGTACCACCCCTTATAATTTGGTATATGGGAAGTCTTGCCATTTGCCCGTTGAATTGGAACACAAAGCATATTGGGTAATCAAATGGTTGAACTTCGACATTAAGGAGGCCCGCGAGAAGCGACTATTGGAACTCAACGAGCTGGAGGAGCTGCGTTTGAACGCTTATGAGAATGCCAAAATCTATAAGGAAAGGACGAAGAGATGGCATGACAAGTGTATCGTCCCAAAGGAGCTTAACGAAGGAGACTTAGTTCTACTCTTCAACTCCCGCCTCCGCCTTTTTCCAGGTAAGTTAAAATCTAGATGAACCGGACCTTATGTTGTGAAACATGTTTTTCCTCATGGTGCAGTTGAGATATGAGGCGAAACTAGCGGAAGCTTCAAGGTCAACGGTCATAGACTTAAGAGGTACCAACCAGGATCTCCGGTTGAGGAGGTTGCACCAATATACCTCGTTTGAGACGCATCATGGTCCAGCTAGCGACCTTAAACCAAGCGCTTCTTGGGAGGCAACCCAAGGTATTGCTTTCTTTCCCTTTTTCTAGTCTAGTTTAGATAGTTTTTGCTTTTTGCTTTGCTTTGTTTTGTTTTGGTGTTCTAGACAGATAACAGGAGACAACTAAGGAAGAAGCATAACTGGAAGGACAGAAGTTCGAGAATTTGAGAAGACGGAGTTTGACTAAGGCATCTCGGTTGCTATCACAGCACCTCGACCGAGATGATTCTTGAGCAACCGAGGCGACTAGGGTTTTCTGAAGAACCACCTCGGTCCGTACCACCTCGGTCCAGTCGAGACCATCTCGACCGAGGTGACAGCAGTCCAGAAAAGGGTATAAAAGGCAGAAGATTTCTCTCTCCTCACTTTACTCTTTCCCCTCGACCGCGGCGACAGTTCACCTCGCCTCCTTCGTTTCTTGCTCGTTTTCGAAGATTTCTGTCTCCAAACTACGATTGAAGGATAGAGGATCGTGTTGCAAGTACAGATCTGCAGAAAATCGAACCGATTCGGCCGAAACAAGGTAAAACGAACCGAAACCCTAACCTCTCCGTTCGCTTCGATTTGGGCTTTCGTTGCCCCTGCATTTGTTGAGGAAAAGCTTAAGTACCCCATAGGAAGCAGTTGTAGTGATTTTTGGGGGAAAAGAACTGAATTTCCAGAAGGAATTAGAACCCAGTTTTCCGCCTCGGTCCAGTCGAGCTGTGCCTCGGCCGAGGTGATTCTTGAGCGTTGTCAGTCGACCGAGATGGCCTGACAGATTGATTTTCTGAAAATGAGTTCTGACCGACGCCTCGCCCTTAGGGATAGATCCTCACCTTCCCCTTCTTCCTCTTCTTCCCGACCTTACCGACCGGTAATCCATGAGCGACACCAGGTCGATTATGACCGTATTTCTAGCCGTCCAGTGATTGCACCTCGCTTCCTGGACGTGTCTGCTTTTGATTGTCTCCAGGTAGACGGAGACCTTAGGAGGATGATTTCTACAATTGGGCTGGATCAGTTTACTGAGATCCGAGCCCCAGCCTATTTGGAGCCGACCCTAGAGTTCGTTAGCTCCTTCACCTACCTTCCCACAAAGCAGTCTGTGAAGTACCGGTTGATGAACCGGAACTTCTTAGTGCCACTTGAGTACTGGAGAGATATTTTTGGCTTTCCGAAGCCCACCGCTGTTGACTTCCCGTCCCGATCAGTAGCTAGGGAGTTCTGGGGGCAGATTGCCCACATTGTTGAGCACGCAGATAGATGGCGCCCTGGAGATTCAAGGGAGAGAGTCATCTTCCACCTAGCCTTTAGGTTAGCCCACCGGATCTTCAGTGAGATGCTTCTGGCGCGTACTGAGACGCCCCAAAAGATCCGACAGGGAGAGCTCTTCAGTTTATACTGCATGGTTACTGGGGGTATCCCGGACTTTGGCTTGATGCTGGCAGAGGATCTGCACAGGATCAAGGCCAAGGGGAAGGGACATCTGCTGCGGAGGGCTTGTCACCCACATAGCTAGCTACCAGGACATGGATCTTAGTGCTTGTACGATGGTGGCGGCTGCCAAGCCGCTTGGGCTGCAGGAGATGATCACTCGGCGGATTCTAGTTCCCCGAGGTCTGACTACTCCGTACGTGGCTATACCGTGGGAGCTGACTGCGCCACAGGGGATCAGGTGGTCTACCCAGTTCATTGTTTATGACCCACATTATTGGCAGACCGCTTGGGCTCCATTGATGGAGGATTACAAAGAGGCAGCAGCTGCCCCAGCTGAGGAGGAGGTTGATGATGAGGAGACGGTTGATGAGAGAGAGGGTGGAGTCCCGATGGATACAGGGACGGATACTGTTGGACCGAGTGCGCCTGTCATAGATCTGGACGATGACACTGAGGCTGAGCCCGCACCCGCTGCATCACCTGCTAGACCTGCTAGGTGTAGGACACGCCGACGCTGAGATCCAGAGGCTCACAGACGGATCGATGACCTGACGGATCAGGTTATTGATTCATATGCTGCTTTGTCATTGGATATCCGCGAGATGCAGGAGCGGCAACACTACCAGCACATGATGGCCCAGATTCAGTTCGAGCATGTCATGGGCTATCCATTCGACCCGACCCAGTATCCGTACATGCCACCACCACCACCACCGGATCGTGACTACTGAGAGCTGCAGGATTTTCTTTTCTTATTTTTATGCAGTTCAGCTTATTATCCGGTGAGTACTTTTATCTTTAGACTTATTTTGACCCATTGGGACAATGTGTCCCAAGTATGGGGTATTTGGATGTAGTTATATGACTTATGTGTATGCTTGGATGACTCTATCGAATATTATTGTTTTATCTTGCTCTATGTGTTTATCTGAGATTGCATGCATACTTACAGGTTATTTGATTGAGAAAAACGTCGAAACCAAAAGAAAACTGGTTTTCAAAAAAAAAAAATTTGACCTTGACCGGGACAGTTCTGGCCGAACGAGGTGTTTCACCTCAGTTGACCTAAGAACACCTCGACCGAGGTGGGTTAACTGAGAGTTTTCGAAAACGATTTTTGTGTTACTTATCAGGATATGATCTCAGTGAAGATCTTGCTTACTGAATGGTTTCAAATTCTTTATGTGTTTGAAAGGTTTTATAATATGTTTAAGTTGCTAAATGCTTTGTTTGAAATTATTGGCATGTTTAATACTTTGTTTTTATCCAAATTATGTTGAATTTGAAGGTTGACACCACATTTTGAGTTCTCTCACTTTCTTCCTGGAAAGACCAAGGCAATTCATTCTTTTCTCTTCTTCTTGATCATGCTTAGCCCCTCATATACATTTTGCCTCCCTTTATCTATCCGGGAATTTGGAAGCAAGCAAAGTGGTGAAAGCAAGTGAAGCTAAAGTTGAGAAGTTGGCTGGAAGTGAAAGTGTTAGAAAGTAATAATAGGTTTGGGGAAGTCAATCATGATGACGAGTAACTCGGCACCATTCACATAGCCGGGTGTTTGTGTCTTGCCAAAGTCGGATTGAGCGATATTCCTAACGGGTCATGGTATGTGCATCAAGGGTTTGATGCATCTCAAGAAATTGATGATTGTTGATTTCCTAGGCTTCGGTTATTGTGCACCTCTGTCCATGCATCCCAAAAAGTAAAGTAAAAAGAAAAAAAGTGTGAAATAAGCAAAGCTTATTGGTGGAAGATGTTGCAAGTCAAAGTGAAAGTGAAGTTCATCCTTTTCCCGGATTCTAGCACCACATTACCTTACATACATCCCTACCCTACACGTTTCTTGACCTTTCTTTTGGGAAGCCCTTGAGACCTCGAGCTTGTTGATTGACTTAGTGGTTTAAACTGGATTATGCATGATTAATTTCGATAATTATGACTTATTATGCATTCTATGATTTTATGCAAAGATGAACAGCTTTCTTATATTTATAAAATGTTTTGAACATGTTTTGATTTTAAATTCCATGGAGTATTCTCTTAGAGTGATCTATGATTGTAGCACACCATAAAATGTTTTTGATTGATTTTCTTGACCTATAATCCATTCTATCTTGTCTCTTATATGCGGAACTTGCTTGGGGACAAGCAAGGGCTAAGTATGGGGTATTTTGATAGCATGAATTATAGTCTATATTTTGGGGTTTGTTTGGACGTTTTATCTTTCATAATCTGCATGTTTGTATGTATATTATGTGATTATATTACCATTTCATCTACCTTTGCGGGAATCGAGGTCTACACCTAGTTTTGTTGTAATCGTAGGTAAAATGGCACGTTTTGCATCGAAAAGGAGCAAAAGGAGCTATGGAGTCATTGGAGCTACATTGAGGAACATAAGGAACTATCCAGGAAGCATAGCCATGGATTAGAGATTCACTTTGGACCAGTTTTGAGAGATTTCACATTCAGTTGTGACTCACCTCGGTTGACCACAGATTCACCTCGACCGAGGTGATCCAGAGAAGCCGACTCGACCGAGGCGAATACCTAGGACGCGGCGAGAATATTTTATTCTTGGCTGAGATCTTTTATCTTTGGAAAGAGGATCTTATATTTTTGGGCTTGGCTCTTGGAAGGAAGAAGATATGCTAGATCATATATTTTACCTATTTTTATGGGAAGAGATTTTTCTAAGATATCTTATCTTTGGAGGGTTATTTTCCTATAAAAAGGGTTGGATTTCCACAAATCCAAGATCGTGCTATACCATCGATCAAGGTTTATACGCAGCAGTAGCCATACTCCAGTTGGGAGATTTGAAGAACCTTTTTGAAGGTTGAAGAAGGAAGATTGTAGCTTTTATAGCTTTTGAAGGGTTTAGTCAGATCATCTTAGATTCCCTTCCTTGTTGTCTTCCTTTGTTGGATTTATATTCAAGGAACGCTTTTGTTGTGATATTTGATTCAGTTATTGAAGTCTTTTCATTAAATTCTTCTTGTTCAAATATTCACCTTCTTCCCATATATTTGATTAATACTTTCATGATGATGAGTGGCTAATTTCCTTGTGTGATTCTAGGGTGATTGGCTGAAGGTTGTGGGAAAAACAATGATAGAATAATCTTAAATTCCAGTTGGACCCTGAAAGTTTGAGTCTTTAACCTTAACCCCAAGCATCTCGCTTAGTCGATGAACATCTCGGCCGGGGTGGAATTCTTCTGACCGAGGTGACTTATCTGATCCGAAACTGAGAGGTAAGTGTTAGAGTTTGCCAAATCCTATTCTTATTACACCTTTCTTGGTTCAATGCAAGCTTAGGATGAGACTTACCCGGTAATTCCTTTGTTTGTGTACCAACGATCATAAGTGTAGGTAATAAAGGTTTATCCTTTATTGGGGTTTGAGTGTGCTTCCATCCCATCTTTGTGAGTTAGCCTGAGACTTACCCGGTAAAGGTTGATTCTATTCCCTTAGATGGTGTGTTAGTTTGAGAGTATAGTTCTTTATCTTGATTCCTTGAGACTTACCCGGTGATAGGAGTTACGGTTTAGGATTAGTGAGTAGTGAGACTTACCCGGTGATCTATTCCACTTTAGAAATACCTTCCCCATGCAAAAACCCCAGCTTTGTCCGCTTATCTTTAGATCTTGAGTTGGAACCACAACTAGATGCTTTAATCCCTAGAATTGCATGTTTGCTTTATTGACTTCTTATTCATCTTTGATTGTTTTAATTGCTCTTGTGGTTAGTATTTACATAAGCATACCGTAACTGGACTTTGTTTTACTAAGTCCCTGTGATCGACCCCTGGAATTCCTTGCTTTTTACTACGATTGACCCGTACACTGCGGGTTCGCATCCTTGTTTTAAGCTTACGTCTAGGGTTATAAATTTAAAGCTTGCACACACCGTTTAGAGTGAACACTTCACGAGTTTGTTGTTACTTTATCTGCTTGTGTAGGATGTTTAGGTATAATGTCTTAAAGATAATTAGTTTATAAAACTATATTTACTCTATTCTGTTGAGGCAATATCTTCTGTATCTATTCTTTTATATTAGATAGATATCTTCTTATATTAGGTTAGATATATTTAAATTGGGCCTCTACATGAGCCCTCTTGTACTATATAATGGGATGAATCCCTAATAATAAATCATCAACTCTTTAGAAAACTTAACATGGTATCAGAAGCCTAATCTACAAAATTCAATTTTTTTCCCATGGCCTCCTCAAACTATACCATCCCTAATGACGTTGAACCTGCTAAACCCTTCATAGTGTTCAATTTCACAATACCATAAAAATTGTCCTCTACCAATTACATTACATGGAAAACCCAGATTCAATCAATTCTTGTTGGATATGGGTTGTTTATGTTTCTTGATGGTTCTCATCCGGCACCACCAAAAACAATTTCAGACCTTGTAAACCTAGATGTTACGGTACCAAATCCAGCATACACAACTTGGCTCCGTCAAGACAAGCTTCTGTATGGAGCACTCGTTGGCACTTTGTCTCCCTCAGTTACAACTTTTGTCACATGTGCCAATAGAAGTCAACAGGCATGGCAGATTCTTGCAAACACATATGCCAAGCCTTCAAGAGGGCATATTCACCAAATCAAAGACAAGTTGCATCACATGAAGAAGCGCTCTCAAACTGTCACTGTATTTATGCAACAAATCACAACTTGCGTAGATCTATTTGCCTCACTAGGAAAAGAACACAATCAAGAGGAAATAGTGGAATATGTATTGAATGGACTAGATGCATAGTTCCAATATGTCATAGATGTCGCCTATTTCAGAAAGACGACAATCTCAATTGAGGAATTACATGAAAAACTCATTCAAAAGGAACTTCAACCAAATCTGGATAGTGGAGAGTCCTCTACTTCACCTGCCACGACCTTAACCATGCATGCCAAGGCTCATTCCAAAGCTAAGCCTAATACTCCGACGCCTACCTGGACGTCCCAATCATCTCAAACCTCCAGCCCTCATCCTCCACAAAACCCTATTTTTCCCAACCCTCTATACCCTTATAACCCCACATATCAGCTACGACCATTCCTTGGCAAATGCCGGTGGTGCGGCATACAAGGTCATGTCATGGTTGTATGCCAAGGCTTTTGTCAAGCAGCCCCACACCTCCCACCCCCTCTTCCCATCGATACCAAAACTCATAGCAAACTAGCCATTTGCCTACAACTACCTATGCTTCTCTCCCACCACCCCAATCCCATGTTCTTACCAACTCCAGTCACCTATGGCTTCTTGATAGTGGCTCCTCTCATAATGTCACTTATGACTTGCAAAACTTCTCCTCTCACTGCCCTTACGAGTGTCCTGGTACCATACAAATTGGTGATGATAAAGATCTTTCAATATCTAGTATTGGTCGTGTCAAGCTTAATACTCACAAGCACTCTTTTTCATTTGATAATGTTCTTCATGTTCCACAAATCTCTCAAAACATTATCTCTGTCTCCTAGTGTATGTCTCAAAACAATCTTTCGGTTGATTCTTACACACCTGTTTTCTTATGAAGGATCTTTCAACGGGCACCGTCCTTCTTAATGGTCCTTGTGTTGATGGAGTCTATTCGTGGACTTTTTCAATCTTGCCTCAAGTGCTCACACTTCAGTCTTTCTCTGACGGATCTTCTTGGCACCACAAGTTGGGCCATCCTTCAGAATCTATCTTACAGCTTATGCAATCTAGATTTAAGTTAGGTCATGTTTTCCCTTCTAGTTCATGTTCTTCTTGCTCCATTAATAAAAGCCATAAACTACCTATTCATACATCTTCTATCACCTCCACTTTTCCTTTAGAAGTTATTTTCTCTTATGTTTGGTCCTCTCCAATTCAATCATATTATAAGTTTCACTACTATATAATATTTGTTGATCATTTCACTTAATATATATGATTCTACCCATAAAAACACAAATTTGACACCAAAGAGGTTTTCATCAAATTCAAACCTTTAGTAAAAAATTACTTCCAACACAAGATTAAAATCTTGCATTCCGACAACGGAGGAGAATACATTGCTCTCTCTCCATTTCTCGCCACCCATGGCATTTCCCATCTAACTTCTCCTCCCCATACTCCTCAACATAATGGCTTTTCTGAGCGTCGACATCGTCATATAGTTGAGACGGGTCCCTCTCTTATATCTTACTCCAACCTACCTCAAAAGATTTGGCCTTTTTCTTTCAAAGCGGATGTGTATCTAATCAATCGAATGCCTACAACAACACTTCACCATTCTTCTCCATATCAAACTCTTTTCCATATGCATCAACGTTATCAAAGGTTAAAGTCATTTGGGTGCTTGTGTTTCCCTTGGTTGAAGCCCTCTATATTGAGAACAAACTTGAGCCTAAATCCACACCTTGTGTGTTTGTTGGCTATTCTTTATCCCAAAGTGCCTATTTCTGTCTTGATCCCAAGACCTATCGAGTGTACACATCTCGACATGTCACTTTTGTTTAGAATATTTATCCCTTCAAAGACTTTATCCCTCCTGAGCCATCCTCTAGTAATATAATGCCTACATCTTTACCTCATAACTCAGCTTTGACTACGTTCAACATACCCTTCAACCGAACCCAAACCTATCAATGTCGTTGTCACTAGTTGGCACGCTTCTTTCATTACCTTTTTCGCCGCCCAACTTCCATCTCCAACCTACTCCCTTCTCTCCTTCCATTGACCTATATGGTACTATACCCTATGTTACACCTTCACCCCACCTGACACCTTCTAATTCCCCTACTTCCTTTATTGATACCATTTCTTCCGCTTCTCCCCAGTCCTTCAATCGTTCTCTAGAGTCAAATGCTATTCTTGTCCAACATGGTATGGTTACCTACTCTAAACAGAATATTGTCAAACCCATTCAAAAGCTTAATCACCATGCTCGAGCCATAAACCATCATGAGCCTACCAATGTCATCGAAGCTCTAAAAGACCCTGATTGGCATCTAGCAATGGCACAAGAGTATGATGCTTTTGTGTAGGAATGAAACTTGGAGTCTTGTTCCTCCCGATCTTGCCTCTAATGTTGTTGACTATAAATGGGTGTTTCGAGTAAACTACAAGCTGGATGGGTCTCTTGACAAATATAAAGCCTTCTTAGTTGCAAAAGCGTTCCATCAGCGACCTGGTTGTGATTATACCGAAACCTTCAGTCTAGTTATCAAACCAGGAATATCCAAATACCTTAGTGGGATAAAATGTTTCACATTACAAAGACTAAGTGATTTATTTGTCTTACTTTGTAAAAAAAAGTACTCTTAGGTTTCATTAGTACAAAACCAACTAAGATGGATGTCTATCCTTGTTCACCTCAAAAGAACTATATTGGTCTTTCGAATTTTACAACAAGCTATAACAAGGTCTATCCAATATCAAGACAATGGAACTAAAAGTTATTGTCGTAAAAACAAATGTGAAATCAAGTGCAAATGACTCTCCCTTTTATAGGCACAAGGTCATGGTTTTGAAGAGAAATAACCACCAAAAAGCGGTTAAAAGTAGTTGTGGAAGTACATAGAAGTTATTTGGAAGATGGACCTTAAAACCCTACAAAGGCCCAAGACTCACACAAGGAGCAGTTTTGGGCTCCTTGTGTTGGTCTTGGGCCTTTCTAGGGTTTTAAGGTTTATCTTTTAAGTAACTTCTATGTGAAATGAAGTGCAAATGACTCTCCCATTTTTCTTTGTTCAAACACTTCCAATGAGATTTATTCACTTTCACATAGCTAAGGTAAGCTCAAACATCAACAAGTAAGCAATGTCTTAGCTCAAGCTAGTGTAACTCCTAAATAAGCTTACTAGCTACTTAATTGACATTCACTAAGCATTTGAGTTTGGATTGCTCCCAAAATTTAACCACATATTCTTTACCTAATATAAGGCTAAGAACCAAAGGTGTGCCGAGAAAATGTGGCTTAAAAGCCCCAAGCGTCGGCGTTGAAAATCTGGCACAGGTTAACCTTATTTTTAGATCACCTTTCTTCGATTCGACCTCCCGCAACCCAAACTATAGTAACACATATGTGAACGACTCATTGCACCTTGTCTCAAGACAAGCTCAATGATCATCTCCTCCCCCTAAGAAATCTCCTCCCCATAAGAGCCCTCCTCACTTGCTCATCAATTTTGAAACTACAAAACTAAGGTATCAACCACATATTCTTGTTTTTGTAATTTTATATCGAAAGCCGACAAATTCACTACTTATGCTTGATTGGTTTTGAGATAAAAGGAGTAGCTTTAATTTATGCATTATATATGTATTAAAATCATCTTTCTGCGATTCTTAGGTATCTTTTTACGTACCTTTAGGTAATGCATTATATAATCGCAATAAAGGTCCTCTTAAACCATCTTTACTACAACTTGGCATCATCTTAATTGGTTATCATTAACTATAAATGAATCCCACTAATCTCTAGGAGGGAATTTAAGCATCCATTAATGTAAATTAAAAAAGCTAATCACAACTTGGCATCATCTTAATTATATATATACCTTTCCTTTTAATAGTTGAGTACTTGCTCGGGTTTCATTACTTCATATAAATACCTTTAAAGCCATTTATTTTCTCTTGCTAATATGTTTAAATTTGAATATAAAGTATTGAAATAAAGACAAGACACATAACAATTTACAAAACAAAAGAAGCATGAAAAGTAGTGCTTCTCACTTTTCAAAGGTGAATATTTTGCTTTTTATTTTCCTTCCAAATTATAAAGGAGAAAAAGTTGCATTGCCTTTGCACAATGCTTATTAAGTAAAGTGATCATTACAATATTTATTTAATATAAAGTATATGAATTAATCAAATTTTTAAATTTTTAAAAATAAAACACTCTAACCGGCCATGCAAGTTATCCTTTTCTTATTCCCTATTAATTATCTTTTCTTTTTAATATATACATATGATTGAAGCAATTCTTCTTCTTTAATGACTTGTTTCATGTTTTATACACAAAACTACTCCGAGTTATCAATGATATATGAAATATGTTTTAAAATACGGAACATAGACAAAGATTAATTCGATCGGATGAATTATAACACAATATAAAATAAAATCTTTTTTAATTGGACTTATGTGGTAGACAACCTGCATATATGTTGTAAGGATATATTCTTATTATGCCATTGAAATATTTTTATTATATTACACCTAGTACACTATATAGGTTGATTGGTGAAAATGAAATTAACATCAACACAATATATATCTGATGCTAACATAAAGTGTGCCTAAACACAAGTTTTTCAAGATTTTATTCTAAAATCAATTGACAATATGACGAGCAATCCTAGGACGTATATGTTAGATTCACATAGTTATATATATTGTTGATGTGGGATATTGCACATATCTCAACACACTAGGAATAGGACACCGTCAAGAAGAATAACAAATAAAAGTATGGTAGGTTGAAAAGAGAAATTAGAAGAAGTTGGAGTAAAAAAAAAAAAAAAAAAGAGGGAGAATAATGAGTTGTAGATTTGCAAAGTGGTAATCATATATTACTTAAGTGTATTGATTTGTGAGTGGAATCAAATTTTGGTATGAGATGCTCCGCGTAACACTGTACACTAATATATGTAGTCATTGTTTCCTTAAGGAGCACGTAATCGTTGCTACATATAAATATGCAATTACGTATGTAACTGATATACCTAGTTCAACTTGGATGTGTGTGGTTACAATTCAATAATAATATGCCATATCATCAAGTTAGGAACTTATTCTGATCCCAAAGAATCAATGCTCTAGTGTTAAGTGTTAACCTATCCTAACCTAACCTAACCTAACCTAACCCAACCTTTTTTTTTTTACAATATATATCAAACAAAATGTAACTTTTTGATAACCCTAAGTTTAAGGATTGAAGCCAAAAAAAAAAAAAAAAAAGAGAAAAAGAATATTATCATAAAAGAAATTTTACAAGTAGAGTGAGTGATGGAATTAAGGAGCAAAATGTGTTCGGGAATCGAAAGACAAAAGCCCAAAGAGAATGTAATTAAATCTAAAGCTACCTTAACTTAGGTAGGGAGAGAGAGGCAAGAGGATTCCTCTCTGAATAAAATACATTTATCGACAGCGGCAAGGAGGCCGAGCTGATCACCGGATGATTCATCTTCCTCCTCATTAATGGACATGTTCAAATCCAGTGAAATGGTGGTGGAATCCTCGGAACACGGCGAGCACGCCCTTGATCTTGACCTGAACCTTTCACAGCTTAGTATGATGATCGAATCTCCGAGACTTACATCCCCATCACAACTCCTAATCTTTCCTCTTTCAATCGCCCTCCCCATCCCAACTTGAGAAACATGGTCAACTTGATCAACGTCTTCGACGAAGAATACCCGGCCAGGATCACTCGAAATCGCTTCTGCCAACTTCTCCATACAGCTCGACCTTTGCTCGTCTCGCACCCTCTTGTTTCTCGAATCTTCTGTTGCGGAGAACCTACTGAGCGCAATGGAACTGTACTTGGTGTGTGAGCCGAAGACGAGCATCGCTAGCTCCTTTGCTATCTTCTCCTTGCCAGTAGAATCAGGCCCTAGAAAGAAAAGCCAGGTTTCCTCCTTTACAAAATTATGATCATCCCCTTTCCTCCTCACTCTCCTTGACCTACAATTCAGGACAGTGCTTGCTATGTCCCTGATTATACTCCTTTGCCATGGAACCTTCTTCTCCAATCCATTGCAAAGCCTTTCGAGATTCTCCGGGTTGTACTCTTTGAACCTCTTTTCCCTGCATTCTACCTCCATCATGTCACTAGACGAGGTTGAGCTCGCCTCCGGGATGTACATTTTGAATATTCCGTTTCGATTACCGACCCGTTGTTCATCGTATGATGGT
Source organism: Fagopyrum homotropicum (assembly GCA_033239125.1). Lineage (NCBI taxonomy): Eukaryota > Viridiplantae > Streptophyta > Magnoliopsida > Caryophyllales > Polygonaceae > Fagopyrum > Fagopyrum homotropicum. The sequence continues at coordinate 26,873,849 of BSWB01000008.1, read as the reverse complement.
GGAGACACCACGGAGAAGCTTAAGGTCCTCTCACTGAAACTCCATGACCTTTTGGATAGGTCTTTGGCCAGAAACAACTCCTATAATAATAATAATATTTATTACTCTAGTTAGTTTGATTGATAGCGGTAAGGTAAGTGTCGTTTTCCAAGATAAGGTGAGATAAGATAAGACTATATATGACCTGATGAGCGTCGTTGCTTGCATCATCCTTGCACTTTTGCAGCCACGAGGGGAGGCTTTGCAATTGTGGTGTAGTGCGTTCACTCTCAACTTTCTTGCTGTGTGAATCACTGATCCAATTAATGGCATCACTCAATTCAATTGCCTACATACATATAGATTAATTAATTAGTGTTGCAAATTGAAATTACCTCTCCGGGATGAGACTTAAACCCAAGCTACCGGCGGGAATCATGATGGGGTGGATGCCCCAAACTGCGTCTAGTGAAGGATGGCCGCGCCCACACGAGGTGTACGTTTGTAAGGTGGCGACGCCGAGTAACCATAACTGTCCGTCGTTATAATCTTGAAGAAGGCGCTTGAGCTCCAAGATGGCATGCTCAATAGGGCAATAGTAGGTCCTCCTTTGGTCTCTCATGAACTCGGCCGCCCACTTAAGATCAGCCAAGTAGAAGACCAACCCTTTGGGTGCAGAGGTCCTCACTATAGAAGTTATGTGAGCCATCTTTTGGAGAAGCTGGTCCCTTGAAAGGTGTAGGAAGGTCTGAAGAGACAAGGGCTCGAATCTCGCATCTCTAAGACCATCAGGAACATCCCCTCTTTGAACTCTATCCATCACACCTCTAACCGCGGCTTCCAAATTGGGGAGAGACTCTCCGACGACAACACAACACCTTTTCCTCTTGCTATTGAGCATACCCTGAATGACGCTAGTCACGTCCTCGTCCGACCAGCCCACCTGCTTCACTGTTGCAGTTGGTTCCTTAGTCTTAACCTCGTCAGATTCAGATACAGCTTGTTCAACCTTGTCCTTAACCAAGGTGCTAGAGAAGCCGGCTTCGCGCATAACCCTACTAACACTAGGATCATCGAGTATGGAGATGATAAGCTGCTCAAGCTCAATCTTGAGAGCGAGGAGAGGCTGGTGCTGGGTGTCGATGGAGCCGCGGCGCTGGTGAGCTTGAGCCCTCTTGAAGGCGGCGACCAAGGCGTTGGAGATGGTCGGAGTTTGTTGGTGATGGTGATAGTGGGGCCCAAGCATGGGGCTTGAGGTGGATGTTGGGAGACGGTTGAGTGCCACGTTGAAGCACAGCTCAAGAGCTCTGCACTGTAGAGGATGGGCGTGGGATTGCAGGCAAGCTGCTCGGAAAAGGCCGGAGGGAGAAGAAAGCATGGTGTGTGCGACGTGGAGAGGGGTGACCTGAGCATGCCCTCTCCTCCTGGCGATGCTCACTGCTTGCTTCACCATGTTTGCTGCTTCTGGAGTTAGAGCCTGTTGGATTGAGCACCCGCTGGATCTCATTCTTTCCTTTCTTTCTCTTACAACTGACTGCAACTGATTCTTAATTCTAAAAGGGATTAGTCATGCTCGCTCTCTCGACTCTTGTCTTTCACCTATTTTGCTTGGATGTGGTAATTTAAGTATTTAAGAGGTAGAGGAATGGTGGGGTTTGTTTGTTTCAACTTTCATATAAATAAATAAATAAATACTTTTCTTGTTAGGGAGGCAATTAAATTAACCCAAAAGCAAAGGGTTATATTAGTAGTGGAAAGTGGATTACATGTGGTACAAAATCGCAAAGGCATTTCAACTTTCCTCATCCTTGTTGCTTTGCTTCATTCATCTCAATCTCATTACCCCTTTTCAGCACATAATCTTTCTTCTTCACCACCTAATTAATTAACAACCTACCCACTTCACTTCTCTTGCTCATCATCCAATCCTGATAATTATATAACTAAGCTAGATAGGCCGGGTAATGAATGAATGAATGAATATTAGCAGATCCAAAATGAAGACAGAGACCAGATTTGGTCCATCCCCCACCTCACCTCACCTCACCTCAAAAGAGACGATGGTGGGATGGGGAAGTGTGTTCAGTATTTTCGTCCAAACCCATTTCAATTCAATAGTGTATATATATATATATATATATATATATATATATATATATATATATATATATATATATATATATATATATATATATATATATTTATATATATGAATTGGGTAGGAAATGAGCGAATCCAAGAGAGATTCTGGCGGAAGCAAGAAACAAAAGTGTTGTCTGTCCTAGAAAGATTAAGAGTGTAGGGAAGAAGAGTAATTAGAATGTTATGGCAAAGAGTATAGATTAATATTAGAGCATGCCTTGCCAATTGCCAATTGCCATGGAAAGCAGCACTTGGCCACTATTTATTATGTTGGTGTTTGTGTGTTTGTCTTTCCTTCCTTTCACAACATACGAGAGATTTCCCTTTCATTCCTCAGAGAATCGATAAATGTATCTCATTTAACCCTAATTGCCTGTTAAGCTGTTAAAGGAGCCTCCTAACATTCTCTCTTTATTAAAATAATAAAAAAGAAGAAGAAAGCAGTCTTAAATATAGTCTCCTGTCCTAGAAGAAAAGGGGAATATATATTAAAAGCAAAATATGGCATTATCTACTCAAAAGAGGAGCTCTTTTGATGCTTTTAAGCTGCAAATAAGCATCTTCAGCCGATAAGTGGGCATGTGGAAGAAAGCAATAAGCAGGAGCATATTGAGCCAAAGAGGATACTCAAACACTTAAAGTTGCTCTCATTTTCACATCACACCTTTCTCATTGTCATTGGAATTAGAATTACGTACCCCCTTTTCCTATAACTTTTCTTCATCGCTTTCTTACTAAACCAAACCCAAACATTATTATATATAACTCGACCCACCTTCTTATTTGACCGGGATCGAACAGCTAGCGTTTCATCCATCAGATTGATGAGATCGCAACCTATTAATATATATCGGGAATAATCTAGGGTTAGGTCTCGACGGGAGATTTTGTGATTCTTATGCACACACCAGCTTTTATGTAAAGTAGCCTAGGCAATAAGGCATGGTCACATTCTCTCAACACTTATTTTAATGTCTTTCATTCCATTAGTGGACAGTATATCTATATATATATATTGGGAGGAACATTTTAATATGGGTTTATGGCACAAATTATTAGACCCCGGGGTTGCTTTTTAGTAGTCACCTTTCTATAAAGATTAGCAAATGCAGATTATTCAAACATTATGCAGTAGCAAATCCATCATTTTTGTAAATTGCATTTCCTTTTCAAGCTTCTTAAAGGTGGCATTTCCCAGATTGAAACAGTAGAACAAGATAGGCATTATCACTAATGCAATGTATCACAACAGTGTAGCCGCCTTGTAACGGGCGGTGATCACTTGCTCAGCATTTCCGAGGATATTGTGATACAAGTAAGTCCATGGGACTTACTTAGCTGCATTTCTATATTAGATGTATGTATGAGTGGTGATTGTTATATGTTTTATAGCATGCGATATTGATTATTACCGATGTTTGGTTAACCCCCTTGTAACGGGTGGTGACCACTTGCTCAACATTCCCGAGGAAAGTTGAGGGGTTCTCTAGGACTAGACCAGTGCTGGTATATGGAGAAGGTACCGAACCATTCCTTAAGTTATACGGGGAGGTACGCTGATACCACTCTAGATGGTAAAAGAAATAGAGATGAGAATGATATACTTATCGTGTCACAACCATAAATATGATTTTGAGTGTATAACGTTATAAGGATAATAAAACGGGAAATGTGTGATAGCATGCTTGGTGTTTATTGTATTTCTGATATGTGTATGTGCTTATGCATGATCTTATATATAAATTGTTAGAGAACGGTTTATACCGTATTGTAGATGCTTTGAAGGATAGGAGGATTGCATAGTGATCTAGAAGGAGTGATAAGCCGAGGGCTTCCGTACATGTAGGATGGGTTTTGGGGTTGTGCATGTATCGTTCTATGTTTTGTACAATTTTGACACTCGGTTGTGGGGTTTTGTATGTATTAGGATATATGATATTTCAGTTTTATTAACGTTGGTTTTATATTTATTTGTGTCTTGTTATAAAATCTAGTGAACTTGTTGTCAACCTAGGGTCAGGACCCATTTTGAGGTCCTATCCTGTAGCATTCCGAGTCCTATGGATTTGGGGTGTTACAAACGTGATATGAGAGCCTTAGCTTGACAACAATGACATTGACAATCTTCTTGAAAAGCCGAATAGAAAAATAAACATTACTTGAAAGGGGTCTGAATTCTCAAATATATATATATATATATATATATATATATATAGAGAGAGAGAGAGAGAGAGGTTGACTCCCATGTAAACAGCTCTTAACGTGTAAAATGAGAACAAATTGTATCCGTTAGATCATTAAATAGATGGCTGAGATTAGGCGATATTAAAGGAAAAAAATCGTGTTATTAATAGAAGAAATATTCGTCGGACCTGACTCCATAATTTGGTGTTTACATGTTCACATGGTAAGAGTTATTTACATATAAGTTAGGATCTATCTATCTATATATATATATATATATATATATATATATATATATATATATATATATATATTATCGAGGATGACTCCCATGTAAACAGCTCTTAACGTGTAAAATAAGAACAAACTGTATTCGTTAGATCGTTAAATAGATGGCTGAGATCAGGCGATATTAAAGGAAAAAAATCGTGTTATTAATGGAAGAAATTGTTTGCTCCAAAAGGTGTGTGCAAGCTTTAAAATTCATAACCCAAGAAGTATGCTTGAACAAATATGCGAACCCGCAGTGTACGGGTCAATTGTAAAAAAAGCAAGAATTTCAGGGGTCGATCATAGGGACTTAGGTGAAACAAAGCACGAAATCGGTTGTCAAATGTTGCAATTAACCAAAAGCAATTAAAGCAATAAAAGATTATGTAAAAGTCAGGTAAGGGAAAATGCGGATTCTAGGTATTAAAGCATCTAGTTGTGGTTCCGTCTCAAGATCTCAAAGGATAACGCGGACAAAGTTGAGGTTTGCAAAGGAAAGGTGTTTCTAAGATGGGAATAGATCACCGGGTAAGTCTCACTACTCATTATCCCAAACCGAAGCTCCTATTACCTGGTAAGTCTCAAGGTAGTAAGTAAAGGAACTATAATCTCAAACCAACACACCACCCAAGGGAATAGAATCAACCGGGTTAGTCTCAGGCTAACTCTCAAAGATGGGATGAAGGCACACTCAAACCCCAATAAAGGAAACCTTTATTACCTGCACTCATGATCTTGGATATACAAGCAAATGAATCACCAGGTAAGTCTCATCCTAGGGTTGCGTTGAACTAGGAAAGGTGTAACAAGGATAGGATTTGGCAAACTTTGAATCTTAACTCAATTTCGGATCAGGAAAGGGTTCACCTCGTTCAGTCAAATTACACCCCGGCCGAGATGTTCATCGACTGAGCGAGGTGTTCTAAGGTTAAGATAAAGGCTCGAGCTTTCAGGGTCCTGCTGGGACTAAGATCATTCTATCGTCGTCTTTCCCACAACTTTCAGCCAATCACCCTAGAATCGCATAAGAAACTTAGCCAACAATCATCATGATAACAATAATCAAATTTATTAGAAAGGAATTAATATTCAAACAAGAAAACCTTAAGAAAAATGTCTCAATAACTGAATCAAATAACAAACAAACAAGCGTTCCTCAATCACAAATCAGCAAAGACAATCAACCAAAAAGACAATCTAAGAAAGTCTTACAAACTCCTTCAAAAGCTAACTCCAACTATAATTCCTTCCTTCCTTGAACTTCAATCCTTCCTTCAAACTTCCAAAAAATCTGTCAATTGCTGGATGCTCCAAGCATGTGTTGGTCCGAAGATGGATGAATTTTGGAAAATCCAACCCTATATATAGGAGAATTATTTTCCAAAGATAATAATATTTTAAAAAGATAATTTCCCATAAAATATATCCATATCTTCTAAAATAGATCTTCCAAAAATAATATCTTCCTTCAAGAAATCCAACCAAAAATATATGATATCTTCCTTCAAAAAATAAAAGATCTCAGCCAAAAATAAAGATCTTGCCGGCGACAGGGTGTTCGCCTCGGTCGCGACGCTCCTCAAGATCACCTTGGTCAAGATGGTACTGTAGCTGACCGATGTGAATCTCAACTGAATGTGAAATCTCTCGAATTTGGTCCAAAGTTAATCTTCTTAATCATTTCCATACTTCCTGGGTTCTTCCTTAAGCTCCAGAATGTAGCTCCAATGACTCCTTAGCTCTTTTAGATCCATTTTAGTCCAAAACGTGCCATTTTACCTATATTTACAACGAAACTAGGTGTAGACCTCGATTCCCGCAAAGGTAGATGAAACAACAATATAATCACAAAATATACATCCATACATGTAGATTTATGAAGATAAAACGTCTAAACCACCCCCAAAATATAGACTATAATACATGCTATCAAAATACTCCATACTCGTCACTTGGTTGTCCCCAAGCAACTTCCAAATCTCAGATACAAGATAGAATGGATTATAAGTCGGAAAAGATCAATGGAAAGCCTTTCAAAACCTTTTGGTGGTGTGCTCCACTCATAGATCACTCTAAGAGAATGCTTCATGGCAAATAAAATCAAGACATGATCAAAACATTTTATAAATATAAGAAAGCTGTTCATCTTTGCATAAAATCATAGAATGCATAATAAAACATATTTATCGAAATTAATCATGTATAATCCAGTTTAAACCACCAAGTCAATCAACAAGCTCGAGGTCTCAAGGGCTTTCCAAAAGAGGTCAGGAAACGTGTAAGGGTGGGATGTATATAGGGTAATATGGTGCTAGAATCCGGGAAAATGATCTTAATTCACTTTCTTTGAATCACACATCATCCACCAATAAGCTTTGCTTATTTTCACTTTTTTACTTTACTTTTTGGGATGCATGGACAGAGGTGCACAATAACCGAAGCCTAGGAGATCAACAATCATCAATTTCTCGAGATGCCTCAAACCCTTGATGCACATACCATGACCCGTTAGGAGTATCGCTCAATCCGACTTTGGCAAGACATAAACACCCGGCTATGTGAATGGTGCCGAGTTACTCATCATCATGATTGACTTCCCCAAACCTATTTGTTTCTTTCTAACTTCCAGCCAACATCTCAACTTTTCTTTCACTTGCTTTTCACTTGCTTGCTTCCAAATTCCCGGATAGGTAAAGGGAGGCAAATATGTATATGAGGGGCTAAGCATGATCAAGAAGAAGAAGAGAAGAGAATGAATTGCCTTAATCATCCCAGGAAGAAAGTGAGAGAACTTATCATGTGGTGTCAACCTTCAAATTCAACATAATTTGGATAAAAACAAAGTATTAAACATGCCACAAATTTTAAACAAAGCATTTAACAACTTAAACATATCATAAAACCTTTCAAACATATAAAGATTTCAAAAACCAGTCTGCAAACAAAATCTTCACTGAGGTCATATCCTGATAAGAAGCACAAAATCGTTTCGAAAACTTTCTCAGTTAAACCGCCTCGGTCGTGATGTTCTAAGTCAACCGAGGTGCTGCACCTCGATTGGTCAGAGTCACTTCGGTCGAGGTCATAACAATTTTTTTCTTAACCAGTTTTTGACGTTTTTTTCAATCAAATAACCTGTATGCATGCATGTAGTCTCAGATAAACACATAGAGCATAAGAAAATCATAAATATCCAAACCGAGTCATACGAGCATACACATAAGTCAAGTAAATACATCCAAATACCACATACTTGGGACACATTGTCCCAATGGGTCAAAATAAGCCTAAAAGAAAGTACTCACCAGACATAAGCTGAGCTGCAAAATAAATAAATAAAAGAAATCCCTGCAAGCTCTAGTCCTGATCTGTTGGTGGTAGTGGTGGATATGGCACATACGGATGCTAGAAAGGATCAAAGGTGTAGCCCATAGTGTGCTGGAACTGTATCTCCAACATCCGGCGCTGGTAGTGCTGGCTCTCCCTCATATCTAACATGTCCAAGGATAGGGCGGCGTAAGAGTCGATCATCTGATCCGTCAGCTCGTCTATCCGTCTGTGTGCTACAGGATCCCGCTGTCTGCGGACACTGCGCCTGGCAGGACATGATGGTGGTACAGCTGCCTCCTCCTCAGTCTCCTCGCTGTCCAGATCGACGACTGGTATACTGGAACCGGCCGTGTCCGTCCCTGTCTCCATGGCAGCACCGCCATCGTCCTCCTCATCCTCCTCCTGTGCGTGAGCTGCCGCATCTCTAGCGTCCTCAATGTACGGGATCCATGTAGTGGACCAATACTGAGGATCATAGACAGAAAACTGGGACGACCACCTAATACCCTGAGGGGCAGTCTGCTCCCAAGGCATCGCCACATATTGCGTAGTAAGTCCACGAGGAACTAGAATCCACTCCTGGTGATCATCTCCTGCAGCCCTAGCGGCTTAGCCGCCGCCACTAGTGTACATGCACTCAAATCCAACCCCATCTCAATAGCTAGGTGAGTCACTAAACCGCCACAACAAATGTCCCCCTTCACCTTGGCCTTGATCCGGTGCAGATCCTTAGCTAGCATCGCACCGAAATCAGGTACTCTAAGAGAATGCTTCATGGTAATTAAAATCAAAACATGCCAAAATATTTTATAAATATAAGAAAGTTGTTCATCATTGCATAAAATCATAGAATGCATAATAAATCATAATTATCGAAATTAATTATGTATAATCTAGTTTAAACAACCAAGTCAATCAACAAGCTCGAGGTCTCAAGGTCTTTTCGAAAGAGGGTCAACAAACGTGTGAGGGTGGGATGTATATAGGGAATGTGGTGCTAGAGTCCGGGAAAAGGATCTTCACTTTACTTGCTTTGAACTTCAACATCTTCCACCAATAAACTTTGCTTATTTATTTTTTTTTTTACTTTTTGGGATGCATGGACAGAGGTGCACAATAACCGAAGCCTAGGAGATTAGCAATCATCAATTTCTCGAGATGCCTCAAAAACTTGTTCGCTTCAAATGGTGTGTGCAAGCTTTAAATTTATATCCCAAGAAATATGCTTAAAACAAGGATGCGAACCCGCAGTGTACGGATCAATTATAGTAAAAAGCAAGAATTCCAGGGGTCGATCTCAGGGACTTAGGTGAAACAAAGCAAGTATAGGTTGTCAATATTGCAACTAACCACAAAAGCGATTAAAGCAATAAAAGATGATAATAAAGTCAATTAAAGGGAATATGCAAATTCTAGGGATTAAGACATCTAGTTGTGATTCCAACTCAAGATCTCAAGATAAGCGGACAAAGCTGAGGTTTTGCAAAGGGAAGGTGTTACTAAAGTGGAATATATCACCGGGTAAGTCTCACTAATCACAATCCTAAGCCAAAGAACCTATCACCAGGTAAGTCACAAGGTACTAAGGAAAGGAAATATAATCTCAAACCAACACACCAACTAAGGGAATCGAATCAACCTTTACCGGGTAAGTCTCGGGCTAACTTACAAAGATGGAATGAAGGCACAGTCAAACCCCAATAAAGGATAAACCTTTACTACCTACACTTATGATCATGGGTAAACAAACAAAGGAATTACTGGGTAAGTCTCATCCTAAGCTTGCATTGAATCAGGAAAGGTGTAATAAGAATAGGATTTGGCAAACTCTAATGCTTAACTCTCGGTTATGGATCAGATAAGTCACCTCGGTCAGTCAAGTTCCATCCCGTCCGAGATGTTCATCGATTGAACGAGATGTTCTAAGGTTAAGGATAAAGACTCGAGCTTTCAGGGTCCTACTGGGATTTAAGATTATTCTATCATTGTTTTTCCCACAACCTTTAGCCAATCACCCTAGAATCGCACAAAGAAATTAGCCACTGATCATCATGAAAGCAATAATCAAATATATGAGAAAAGAATGAATATTTGAACACAAAAACCTTAAGAACAAGGCTTCAATAACTAAATCAAATAAACAAATCAGCGTTCCTTGGATCACAAATCCAACAAGACAATCAAACAAAGGGAATCTAAGAAAGTCTTACAAATCCCTTCACAAAATCTATAACAAGCTATGAACTTCTTTCCTTCAATCTTCCTTCAACCTTCCAAAAATCCTTCCTAACTGCAGTTTCTTCAATCTCCCAGTGCTGCGATGGTAGCGGGTTGCTGAATTTGTGGAAAAGCCAGCCCTTTATATAGAAGAATTATCTTCCAAAGATAATAATATCTTAAAAAGATAATTTCCTAATAAAAATATATCCATATCTCTAAAATAGATCTCCAAAATATATGATCTTCCTTCCAGAAATCCAGCCCAAAAATATAAGATCTTCCTTTCCAAAAATAAAAGATCTCAGCCAAATAAAATATATCTCGCCGCGTCCAGGGTGTTCGCCTCGGTCGGGGCGCTCCTCTAGATCACCTCGGTCGAGGTGATCTGTAGTCAACCGAGGTGACTCTCAGCTGAAGGTGAAATATCTCAAATCTGGTCCAAAGTAAATCTTCTTTGTGAATTCCTTGCTTCATGAGCTCCTCTTTAAGCTCCTGAATGTAGCTCCAATGACTCCTTTGCTCCTTAGCTCCATTTTGATGCAAAACGTGCCATTTTACCTATGATTACAATGAAACTTGGTGTAGACCTCGATTCCCGTAAAGGTAGATGAAATGACAATATAATAACATAATATACATTCAAACATGCAGATTATTGAAGATAAAACGTCTAAACAGGTCCCAAAATATAGACTATAATACATGCTATCAAAATACCCCATACTTGTCCCTTGCTTGTCCCCAAGCAAGTTCCAAATCTAAAGTACAGGATATAATGAATTATAAGTCAGAAAGATCAATGAAAAGTATTTCAAAACAATTTTGTGGTGTGCTCCACTCATAGATCACTTTAAAAGAATGCTTTATGGTAATTAAAATCAAAACATGCTCAAAATATTTTATAAATATAAGAAAGTTGTTCATCTTTGCATAAAATCATAGAATGCATAATAAATCATAATTATCGAAATTAATCATGTATAATCCAGTTTAAACCACCAAGTCAATCAACAAGCTCGAGGTCTCAAGCACTTTTCAAAAGAGGGTCAAGAAACGTGTGAGGGTGGGATGTATATAGGGAATGTGGTGCTAGAGTCTGGGAAAAGGATCTTCACTTTACTTGCTTTGAACTTCAACATCTTCCACCAATAAGCTTTTCTTATTTACTTTTTTTTTTACTTTTTGGGATGCATTGACAGAGGTGCACAATAACCGAAGCCTAGGAGAATAGCAATCATCAATTTCTCAAGATGCCTCAAACCCTTGATGCACATACCATGACCTGTTAGGAATATCGCTGAATCTGACTTTGGCAAGACACAAACACCCGACAATGTGAATGGTGCCGAGTTACTCATCATCATGATTGACTTCCCCAAACCTATTTGTTTCTTTCTAAAACTTTCAGCCAACATCTCAACTTCACTTTCACTTGCTTTTCTTTGATTGCTTCCAAATTCCCGGATAGGTAAAGGAGGCAAATATGTATATGAGGGTCTAAGCATGATCAAGAAGAAGAAGAGAATGAATTGCCTTGGTCTTTCCAGGAAGAATGTGAGAGAACTCATCATGTGGTGTCAACCTTCAAATTCAACATAATTTTGATAAAAACAAAGTATTAAACATGCCAAAACTTTAAAAAAAGCATTTTGCAACTTAAACATATCATAAAACCTTTCGAGCATATAACGATTTCAAAGCGAATCTGCAAACAAAAATCATCACTGAGGTCATATCCAGAGAAGAAGCACAAAAATTGTTTCGAAAACTCACTGTTAAACCACCTCGGTCGAGAGGTTCTAGGTCATCCGAGGTGTTCATCCTTGTTTGGCCAGAATCATCCCGGTCGAGGTCATAAATTTTTTTTTCTTAAGCCAGTTTTCGACGTTTTTCTCAAACAAAAACCTGTATGTATGCATGAAATGGCAGATAAACACATAGAGCAAGATAAAACAATAATATCCGGTAGAGTCATACAAGCATACACACATAATGTCAAATAAGTACATCCACATACCCCATACTTGGGACACATTGTCCCAATGGGTCAAATAAGTCTAAAGATAGGATACTCACCGGACCTAGCTGATCTGCATAATAAATAAATAAGAAAATCCATGTTGCTCTAGTCCTTGTGAGCTGGCGGTGGTGGTGGATGTGGGATGTAGGGGTGCTGAGATGGGTCAAATGGATACCCCATCATATGTTGGAACTAGATCTCCATCATCCGGTGCTGGTAGTGCTGACTCTCTCTAATCTGATGCATCCAACTATCAGTATGTCGGCGCTCATCATCGAAGCACTGGGACATATCCACTATCATAGCAGAATAGGAGTCGATCATCTACTTAGTCAGCTCATCAATCCGTCGGTGAGCTGTGGGATCTCTATGCATGCGGACTCTGCGCAGAGTTGGTCGTGGTGGTGCTGCTGCCTCCTCATCTGCCGCCTCGTCATCAAGGTCGACAACTGGCACACTAGGATCGGTGGTATCAGTACCGGTCTTCATAGCAGCTCTGCCATCATCATACTCCTCCTCATTAGCTGCAGCAGCGTCTCCGGCATCCTGCATGTAGGGAAGACAAGCAGAAGACCATTACTGCTGGTCAAAGACTGAGAACTGAGCTGACCAAAGAATGCCCTCTGGAGTAGTCGTCTCCCAAGGCATAGCGACATACAGCGTACTAAGACCACGAGGAACCAAAATGCGCCTCGTGATCATCTCCTGAAGTCCAAGCGTCTTTGCAGCCGCGACCACTGTACATGCAGTCAGATCCAAACCCATGGCCGTAGCAATATGGGTCACTAAGCCTCCGCAACAGATGTCTCCCTTGAACTTGCTCTTGATCCTATGCAAGTCCTCAACCAGCATGCCTCCAAAGTCAGGCACTCCACCCGTCACCATACCAAATAAGCTCAAAAGCTCACCATGTCTGATCTTTTGGGGCGTCTCAGTACGCGCCAAAAGTGTCTCGCTGAATATGCGGTGAGCAAGACGGAAAGCTAGGTCGAAGATAATACGCTCTCTGGAGTCCCTAGGTCTCCATCTATCACTATGCTCCACTACATGGGCTATCTCGCCCCGAAAGTCTCGAGCTATGGATCGGGAAGCAAAGTCAGTCAAGGTGGGGGTCGGGAAGCCAAAGATCTCCCTGAACTGATCCATCGGTACTATGTAGTTCCGGTTCAGCAACCGGTACTTAATGTTGTTTCTCTCAGGCACGTGAGTGACAGAACTCACAAACTCCATGGTTGGCTCTAGGTAGGCTGGAGTTTGGATCTCCATAAACTCCTCCAGCCCTACCATCGATATCATCTTCCTCAAGTCCTCCACCACGTGGAGGCACTCGAAGGCAGCAACATCTAAAAATCGCGGGGCAACAATGCGACGCCCGCATATGCGATCAAAATCGGCCTGGTGACGCTCATGGATCACCGGTATAGTGGGATGAGATGCAGAGGAAGGGGAAGAACCACTGGGACCATCTCTCAGAATAATCTGACGTTCGGATCTGCTACTCATGACTGCTGAAGGATGAACACCTCAGTTGTTCTGACAACCACCTCGGCCGAGACACAGCCGACCGGACCGAGGCGAAGGGCTATTCGATTTCACTCTCTGATTTTCCAGTTATTTTCCCCCAAAATCACTACCAATTGCTTCCTATGGGGTACTTATATCTTTTTCGGCAATAATAATTGGCAACCAAAGCCGGATCCGTCTAAAATCAGTGAAAGAAAGAGGGAAAGGGTTTTCGAAAGAAATACCCAGATTTCGTAGATTCGGAGCGTTTTTCTTGCTAATGATGCTTGGAAATTGATCCTCTTGCTTCCTCCGGTGAAATCGAACAAAAAATTGTGGAAAACGAGCATGAAACAAGGAAACGAGGCTAGGGCACCGCCGCGGTCGAGGCTCAGTTGTGAGGGAAAAGTGAGGAGAGAGAAATCTGCTTCGCCTTTTATACCCCTCGCTGAATTCGATATCACCTCGGTCGAGGTGGTCCCGACCGGACCGAGGTTTCTGACTGGATGTCAGACCTAGTCGCCTCGGTTGCCCAAGAACATCTCGGTCGAGGCACTGTGACAGCAACCGAGATGTGTCTCAGTCAAACTTCGTCTTCTCAGTTTTTCGAACTTCTGTCCTTCCAGTGTAGCTCTTGAGCTGTAATCCTTCCTTAGAGAGTACCTGGTTTCTGTCTTAAGGACACCGAAAACAAAGCAAAGCAAACTATCTAAAACTAAGAACAAAAAGGGAAAAGAAAGCAATACCTTGGGTTGCCTCCGAAGAAGCGCTTGATTTAAGGTCGCTAGCTGGACCGTGCATCATTCCTAGACAAGGTAGAGCGGCGCAATCTCCTCAACCTAGACTTCCGGTCGGTACTTCTTCAGCCTATGACCGTTGACGTTAAAGCTTCCGCTTGTTTCACCCCAAATCTCAACTGCAGCATAGGGAAAAACATTTTTCACAACATAAGGTCCGGTCCAACTAGATTTCAACTTACTAGGAAAGAGGCGGATGCGCAAGTTGAAGAATAGAGCTAAATCTCCTTCTTTGAATTCCTTTGGAATGATATGCTTGTCATGCCATCTCTTTGTTTTTTCCTTGTAGATCTTGATATTCTCATAGGCGTTTAAGCGCAACTCCTCCAGCTCATTGATGTCCTAAAGTCTCTTTTCTCCGGCTTCTTTGATATCGAAATTCAACCACTTGATTGCCCAATATGCCTTGTGTTCCAGCTCAACGGGTAGATGACAAGACTTCTCATATACCAAATTGTAAGGGGTGGTACCAATGAGAGTCTTGAATGCGTTCTTGTAAGCCCAAAGAGCGTTGTCCAACTTCATGGACCAATCCTTCCTCGTCCTAGAAACGGTCTTTTCCAAAATTGCCTTGATTTCTCTATTCGAGATCTCGACCTGCCCACTAGTTTGAGGGTGATAAGGGGTTGCTACCTTGTGGGTTACCCCATACTTCGATAGAAGTGCCTTAAACTTCCGGTTCATGAAATGTGTCCCTCCATCGCTGATGATGTTGCGTGGTGTCCCAAAACGTGGAAAGATAGTCCGATTAAAGAACTTCACAACCACCACGGCGTCATTAGTGGGGGAGGCTGTTAGCATGAAATATTGCGATATTCTAGGCACTTTTTCTAGTTGTTTTTCATTCATTATAGTGTTCATTGATAAGGCATTGAAGCATTTATTAGCTAGTTTATCTATATTTTCGAGATGGAGGTCTACATTAGCTTTGTGTTGATTATAGGTGAATAAGAGCTAAAACCGGACCATTTGAGAGAGATAGGAGAGGATTTGAGCACATCCAAGGATTAGAAGCATATCAAAGAAGCCAAAGGAGATGTTAGGATGAAGAATTGCACGACACAAAGGAAACCACAAGCAATTTACACTTCCACGCCCTAAAATACGGCCGTAGAAGAGTCCACGCCCTAAACCACGGCCGTGGATCTTGGCATCATGAGCGTGGAGCTTTCTAGAGAGTTACACGGCCTAAAGTAAGGTCATGGAACTCATATGAGACCGTAACCCAATTCCACGCCCTAAACCACGGTCGTGGAACCCCTTGAGACCGTGATTTAGACGATCTTTTAACGAACCAATTATTGCCACATCATTTACGCAGTGGGCCGGTACGGTTATTTTGCCCTGTCTTATAAAAAGGCGGGAGGAGAGAGTTTTCAGATCATCGCTTTGGGGGGGATTCGCTTAGGCTTGGACAACCTCGCTTGGAAGAGTTAACCTTAGGGTTTCGCGAGGGACGTTGCAGAAGTGCCGGCAATTTGGATTCCAGAAGATCGTGCGTGGCGGAAGTTGCGCCCTTTTTCTAGGTTTTATTATTGAAGATGGATTGACATCCCGTTCTTCATACTTATCTTAGATCTTGAGAGGTTTTGTGTTCTATTCCGAATCCATTGAATACTCTGATTTGTGTTTCAGATTTGAGATTGACTTTGAGTTATATTTGATTTCGAAGGTTTTCATCTTTCAATTCTTCTTAAATTGATTTGTGATATCATGACAATGGTTATTGGCTAAAACCCTTTAGAAATTTTAAGGTGAAGGGTTAATAACTGTGGCTTAGATTATGATAGATCGATCGTAAATTGATTTGACCCTGAGAGTTAGAGAGATCTCGTCAACGAACCAAGATCACGGTTTGTTCTTGAGCTTCCACGGCCGTGGAACTCAAGATCTGCCCGTGATTTACCCTAGTTTACGAACTTTTCTTTTACTTTGATCCAAGGTTAAAGATTAGCTTTAATCTAGTCTTGGCTTGCCATTTTCTAGGTAGTATTGAGACTCATCACCCTCTACTTCGATTTCGAGTGTCACAACCTTAATCGGTTTAGTTAGTCTTGATCCTTGGGTTACAAGTTTGGGTATTTGAGATTAATTCTTGCCTTTAGATCCTTTCTATACTGAAGCCTCAACAACCTTTATAGAGAGTGTCTTTAGATATATAAGTCATATAAAGCCTTGGAACTTCACCGTACATTGCTTTACCTTAGCATACCTTTACAACACTTAACTCTGTCCTTAGTTCTGTAGTATATCTTGAATCGATTGCCACAATTAGATACCTGGATCTTTAGGGTTGATGTTTTCCCAATATTTTCAAAGCTTATTACCTTTACTTGCTTGACGATTTGCGAACTGAATTTGTTCCCCACAAATCCCTGAGTTCGACACTCTGAAATTCTTGCTTTACTACGCGGATCCGTAAACTGCGGGTTCTCTTGCTTGATTCTAGTTTTATAAATTTAAAGCTTATTTGCACGCACGCTAAGTGACAAATGAAGGCAATGGCTTCCACCCATCTAGAGACATAGTCAACAACTACTAGAGAGTTTGTGATCTCTTTTGAGCATAGTGCTATGGATAGGACAATTTCGTTTAGACTGATGGAGGAGGACTACGAGTTCTCGATCTTGGAGTTCGTATCCTTCTTTATGTTCCAAGAGACCTTCAATGGTCGTTTTCCTAACGGTGTATACGCTAAGGATTTCTGGGAGGATATTGCTATGATCTATGCCAGCGAGGACCGCTGGAAGCCAGCTGACACCAAGGCTAAGCTTATCTAATATTTAGCCTTGAAGATAGCCCATAGAGTACTTTCTGAGTGTCTTTTCCCTAGGACCGAGACCCCTCAGAAGATTAAGACAGATGAGTTGTTCCTCCTTTACGTTATGTTGCACGGTAGACCTGCTGACTGTGCTACCCTCTTAGCCTCCACCATGAGTAAGCTCAAGAATAAGAGAGCCGGGAACATTGGATATTGTGGTATGATCACCCACATCGCTAGGCAGTTGGGGATAGATTTTTCTGCTTGTACTAGGATAGCGGCGAGACCGTTGGGTCTCCAGAGCCTCATGACTAGAGGTTTGATCTTTCCTAGGCATAGAGGTCCACTTACCGCTGCCATGCAATGGGAGGATAGAGTAGGTTGAGGCATTCCATGGTTGCCCGAGTATTCCATTATGGCTGGGCGCCATAATTGGAAGCAGACCTTCGCTGCTATGCATGCGAATAGGTTAGTAGCACCTCCCTACGTCCCCGATGAGGTACCGGCTGCAGATGAGGAGGAGATAGGAGGAGGTGATGGTTTTGAGGGAGGAGGTGAGGAGCATGACTTTGGCACTTTCCCGGATCAGCCGGCACATTTCCTTGACCCTCCCAGGCGCTCACCACGACCAGCTGGACATTCAGAAGCTTCTTTCTCTCGCCGCGCCAGTGTGAGCGAGAGACCTACATGGGTAGATACCCTTCCTGATTGGTATAGATCACAACCGGAGTGGATGGGAGCTCCACCGACATGGTATGCACAGCCGCCATCAGCACCAACCCTACAAGATGCACCAGCTTGGTACAGCCAGGCACCGGGGTGGTATGAGCAGCTGTCGGATTGGGCTACCGACCTCTCCAAGAGAGTAGGAGATTTGGAGATCCGACAGGATGCTAGCGACGTACGAGCTGATGAGCATGATAGGATGATGAGGGACATCTACCGCCAGCAGTTTGGGCGGAACTTCGACTCCAGCTTCTTCCCGTTTCCACCACCGCCTCCACCGCAGTGATGACTATGCACTTTATTTCTTTTTGAACATTAGGGACAATGTTTGTCTCAAGTATGGGGTGGGTGTGACTATCGTTTGTAATAACTCTAGTCACTTTGCTTACCTTGATTCGAGAACACTTTGCATGCTTCATTTCATTGTCAAACGTTTCATTATTGCATTGCATGAAAAAGCTTTTGAAAAACCCATAAAAATTGAAAAATTTTGAAAATTCTAAAAGGATTTGTGCTTCTAAGATATGAGATGATTTCTATGATAATTACTACTTGTGAATTGAGTTTTTGATGACAATTGTATGCCTAAACGAATAATGAATTTAAAAGGAATTGAATATGTTGATTATCCTTTCTTGCAAGTTTCATAATGTGAAGAGTTTTATCTAAATCATATTGAGAAATCGAGGTTGAAATCACATGATAAGTTCTTATACTTCTTTATGAAATGATTAAGGCAATTCAACCTTTCTTTCTCCTTTCTTTGTTCATTTAGCCCCTCAATGAAATAATTGCCTCCCTTACCTATCCGGGAATTTGGAGGAGTTATGTTTTGCCATGTTTGATGTGGGAGAGCCATGAAAGCAATTGTTTGCATTCAAAGAATAAAAATAATAGGTTTGGGGATGTCAATCATGACGATGAGTAACTCGGCACCATTCACATAACCGGGTGTTTGTGTCTTGCCAAAGTCGGATTGAGCAATATTCCTAACGGATTATGGTATGTGCATCAAGGGTTTGAGGCATCTCAAAATTGAGAAACACCAATCTCCTAGAATTTGGTTTTTGTGCACTACTGTCCATAACTCCAAAAGTAAAATCGAAAAATGATGTGAAAAGAAGAGAGCAAAGCTCAAAGTTGATGGTGTTGCAAATCGAAATAAAAAGAACAGAGTTAGTTGTCCACTTTCCCGGATTCATGCACCACATTCCTTATAAGTTTTCCTTCCCTTCCGCATTCTAGACCTTATTTGAAAGTCCTTAAGATCAAAAGAATGTTATTTGGCTTGGTGATCTAAATTGAAGTTTCTTATGCTTGATTTTGATAATGCTTGAAGGTTATGATGTTTACATTGAAGTTTAACCAATTCATGATGTTTCTTTCCTTTATATTCTTTGGTTATGTATATAAGAGTTTCAAGAGTGAATGAAGCAAGGTTTAAGAATGATCTATTGACTAGAAGCACATTTACCTAAAAGATGTTTTGTTTTTGAGTTTGCATGCATATTTCATCCTAACTTATGTTCTAAAGCTTTCAAAAGACCTTGCTTGGGGACATGGAAGTGACAAGTATGGGGTATTTTGTTAGCATGAAATATTGTGATATTCTAGGCACTTTTTCTAGTTGTTTTTCATTCATTATAGTGTTCATTGATAAGACATTGAAGCATTTGTTAGCTAGTTTATCTATATTTTCGATATGGAGGTCTACATTAGCTTTGTGTTGATTATAGGTGAATAAGAGCTAAAACCGGACCATTTGAGAGAGATAGGAGAGGATTTGGGCACATCCAGGGATTAGGAGCACATCAAAGAAGCCAAAGGAGATACTAGGATGAGGAATGGCACGACACAAAGGAAACCACAAGCAATTTACACTTCCACGCCTTAAAATACGGCCGTAGAAGAGTCCACGCCCTAAACCACGGCCGTGGATCTTGGCATCATGAGCGTGGAGCATTCCAGAGAGTTACACGGCCTAAAGTACGGTCGTGGAACTCATATGAGACCGTAACCCAATTCCACACCCTAAACCACGGTCGTGGAACCCCTTGAGACCGTGATTTAGGCGATCTTTTAACGAACCAATTATTGCCACATCATTTACGCAGTGGGCCGGTACGGTTATTTTGCCCCGTCTTATAAAAAGACGGGAGGAGAGAGTTTTCGGGATCATCGCTTTGGGGGGATTCGCTTAGGCTTGGACAACCTTGCTTGGAAGAGTTAACCTTAGGGTTTAGCAAGGGACATTGCGGAAGTGCCGGCAATTTGGATTCCCGAAGATCGTGTGTGGTGGAAGTTGCGCCCTTATCTAGGTTTTGTTATTGAAGACGGATTGACATCCCATTCTTCATACTTTTCTTAGATCTTTAGAGGTTTTGTGTTCTATTCCGATTCCATTGAATACTCTGATTTGTGTTACGGATTTGAGATTGACTTTGAGTAATATTTGTTTTCGAAGGTTTTCATCTTTTAATTCTTCTTAAATTGATTTGTGATATGATGACAATGGTTATTGGCTAAAACCCTTTAGCAATTCTAAGGTGAAGGGTTAATAATTGTGGCTTAGATGATGATAGATCGATCGTAAATTGATTGGACCTTGAGAGTTAGAGAGATCTCGTCGACGAACCAAGATCATGGTCTGTTCTTGAGCTTCCACGGCCGTGGAACTCAAAATCTGCCCGTGATTTACCCTAGTTTACGAACTTTGCTTTTACTTTGATCCAAATTTAAAGATTAGCTTTAATCTAGTCTTGGCTTGCCCTTTTCTAGGTAGTATTGAGACTCATCACCCTCTACTTCGATTTCGAGTGTCACAACCTTAATCGGTTTAGTTAGTCTTGATCCTTGGGTTACAAGTTTGGGCATTTGAGATTAGTTCTTGTCTTTAGATCCTTTCTATACTGAAGCCTCAACAACCTTTATAGAGAGTGTCTTTAGATAAGTCATATAAAGCCTTGGAACTTCACCGTACATTGCTTTACCTTAGCATACCTTTGCAACTCTTAACTTTGTCCTTAGTTCTTTGGTATATCTTGAATCGATTGCCACAATTAGATACCTGGATCTTTAGGGTTGTTGTTTTCCCAATATTTGCAAAGCTTATTACCTTTACTTGCTTGACGATTTGCGAACTGAATTTGTTCCCCCCAAATCCCTGAGTTCGACACTCTGAAATTCTTGCTTTACTACGCCGATCCGTACACTGCGGGTTCGCTTGCTTGATTCTAGTTTTATAAATTTAAAGCTTATTTGCACGCACGCTAAGTGGCGAACAAGTTTTTGGCGCCGTTGCCGGGGAGTCCGATTCTTTCCACTTTGATGAAGCAAATTCCGTCTTCTGCAGGTGACCCGGGTTCTTAAAATCCAAATTCCGTCTTCTGCAGGGATTGTTCACTTGATTTGTTGATTGGTTCTTGTAGATGGTTGAATTTGCAAGAATGCTAGACTCCCCTTCGACATAGGAGAGGAAAAGGTAGAGTTCGTTCTTTCCACTTTGATGAAAGAACCAGCTCTTGAAGAGGACATATTCAACATCCATGACGAAGAGCTATCTAGAGAGAAAGTAAGTTCAATTCTCTTCAAAGATCCCCTGCAAAAGGTGATCACTATGAGCATTATCGACATAGGAGAAGAAGAGGAATGCAATGAGGAAATTGAAGCTTTAGAGAAGCAAAAGAAGTGTATGAAGAAGAGTTTGAAAAACTCTACGATGGGTCAGAGAATGTTTGGAATCATGGCCATTCATGCTATTCCACGGCCGTGGTTTCCACTAACATGACCGTAATTAGCTATTCGGAGGGCTCCAGTAAGTTACACGGCCAAAACCACGGCCGTGGAACAAACAGAGGTGCCATAATTGACTTTCACGCCCAAAACCACGGCCGTGGAGGAAACAGAGTTTGGGAAAATCTGAGGACAATTATGTTCTTTCTACCACTTCTCTTGATTCTTCTCCAACAACTTCTATACCCTTAGAAACTTCTAAGGAAGCATTGGACACTCCTCAAGAGCCATTAGAGAGTCCAATAGTGATGGAATTGAAGCCACTTCCTACACATCTAAGGTACGCATTTCTAGGACCTAATTCTACCTTTCCGGTAATTGTTAGTTCCGATCTAAGTATAGATGAACATAGTAAGCTTATGGTTGTTCTTAGGAAACATAGGAAAGCCTTAGGTTACACTATAGACGATCTAGTAGTAATCAAACCTTCACTATGCATGCATAAGATCCTAATGGAAGAAGATTTTAGAACTTCGCGACAACCTCAAAGGCGGTTAAATCCGACCATGAAGGAGGTTGTCAAGAAGGAAATTCTTAAACTACTTGATGCAGGTATCATCTACCCTATCCGATAGCAAGTGGGTGACGGTCATCACCAACAAGAACAATGAGCTCATTCCTACACGAACCGTGACGGGATGGAGGATGTGCATAGACTACTGCAAGCTAAACAACGCAACAAGGAAGGATCACTTCCCATTACCATTCATCGACCAAATGCTTGAGAGGTTAGCACAACACTCACATTTCTGTTATCTTGACGGTTATAGTGGTTTCTTTCAGATCCCGATACATCCGGACGATCAAGAGAAGACCATATTCATGTGCCCGTGGGGTACGTTTGCTTATAGGAGAATGCCGTTTGGGCTTTGCAACGCCCCAACCACCTTTCAAAGGTGCATGATGGCTATCTTCTCGGAGTACATAGAGGAAATCATGGAGGTTTTCATGGATGACTTTTCAATTTATGGTTCCTCTTTCGATAATTGTCTTTCTAACCTTTCTCTTGTGCTACAAAGGTGTGAAGACACTAACCTAGTTCTTAATTGGGAAAAGTGTCAATTTATGGTGAAAGAAGGCATTGTATTAGGACACTTGATCTCTAGTAGAGGGATTGAAGTAGATAAGGCTAAGATAGAGACTATAAAAAAGCTCCCTCCCCCATCTTCGGTGAAAGGGATAAGAAGCTTTTTAGGACATGCTGGATTTTATAGACGCTTTATAAAGGATTTTTTCTAAGATATCAAAACCGCTTACTAATCTATTGATGAAGGATGCAGTTTTTGATTTCTCGCAGGAGTGTTCAGATGCGTTTCATAAGATTCAGGAAGCTCTAATCTCAGCCCTGATCATTCAACCTCCGGATTGGAATCTTCCATTCGAGTTTATGTGTGATGCAAGTGACGTAGCTATAGGAGCTGTGCTTGGGAAAAAGAAGGAAGGACGAACCCACGCTATCTACTATGCTAGCAAGACGCTAGATGAAGTGTAGCTTAACTACGCCACTACCGAAAAAGAATTTCTAGCAATTGTATATGCATTTGAAAAGTTTCGTTCTTATCTTGTAGGTGCAAAGGTGATTGTATACATGGATCATGCTGCGATCCGGTATCTACTTGCAAAGAAGGATGCGAAACCAAGGCTGATTAGATGGATTCTTCTCCTACAAGAATTCGATCTAGAGATCCGTGACAAGAAGGGCTCGGAAAATTCTATTGCGGATCATTTGAGTCATCTACCACATCTAGAGGATGACAACCTACCTATAGATGACTCCTTTCCGGACGAGCATTTACATATCATAGAGGAGTGCATCGACAAGATCACTAAAGGTAATGAACCATGGTTTGCTGATTTTGTTAACTATTTGGTTTGCCAGGAATTACCACCCGGATTATCCTATGCACAAAGGAAGAAGTTCTTTAAGGATCTCCGGGAATACTTTTGGAATGAACCTCTCCCCTTTAAGAGAGGTCCTGACGACATCATTCGGCTATGTATACCGGAAGACGAGATGCAAAGCGTCATCCGTCATTGCCATTCACTACCTTGTGGAGGACACGCTAGCTCGAACAAGACTAGCGCTAAGGTATTGCAATCTGGATTCTTTTGGCCTACTTTATTTAAGGATGTGCAAACCTTTGTTTCCTGCTGCGATGCTTGTCAAAGAACAGGGGACATATCTAGGAGAAACGAAATGCCTCTTAACAACATTCAGGAGGTAGAGATCTTTGACGTTTGGGGAGTAGATTTCATGGGACCTTTCCCATTATCTTGTGGAAACCAATACATACTTCTAGCTGTAGATTATGTTTTGAGATGGGTTGAAGCAATTGCCTCTCCTACTAATGATGCCATGGTTGTGGTTAAGTTCTTTAACAAGACCATTTTCCCACGATTTGGGACACCACGGACTATCATTAGTGATGGAGGCTCTCACTTCATTGCCCGACGATTCGAAGCTCAACTAGCTATGTATGGGGTGACTCACAAGATCGCCACCCCTTACCATCTACAAACGAGTGGACAAGTGGAGATTTCAAACCGGGAGATTAAAGGAATCCTAGAGAAGACGATTTCAAGGACAAGGAAGGATTAGTCTTTGAAGCTAGATGATGCATTGCGGGCATACCGGACTGCATATAAGACTCCCATAGGAACGACACCATACAACCTTGTGTATGAAAAGTCTTGTCACTTACTAGTAGAGTTGGAACATAAGGCGTATTGAGCAATAAAGTGGTTGAACTTCAGCATAAAGGAAGCGGGCGAGAAGCGCCTCTTGGACCTTAACGAGCTTTAAGAACTTCGCTTAAACGCCTACGAAAACGCTAAGATCTATAAAGAAAGAGCGAAGTGTTGGCATAATTAGCATATCATTCCAAAAGACCTCAAAGAAGGAGATCAAGTTCTCCTCTTCAATTCAAGACTTCGTCTCTTTCCAAGTAAGCTTAAATCTCGTTGGACCGGACCTTATCTAATCAAACGTGTTTTCCCCATGGTGCAGTTGAAGTATGGGGTGAAAAGGGCGGAAGTTTCAAGGTGAACGGTCAACAAATCAAGAAGTACTCACCGGAACTCCAAGCTGAAGAGTTCGCGCCTACTACACTCGAATAAGTGCAAGTACGGTCTAGCTACGGACCTTAAACAAGCGCTTCTTGGAAGGCAACCCAAGGTATTGCACTTATGTTTTTGTTTGTCATTTGTAGATTAGATTAGTTTAGACGTTTTTGTTTCGTTTTGCTTTCGATACCTTCCGGTATATTGTGTTTTTGGATGTAGGAGCAATGGAATAGGCAAGGGAGAGGAAAAAGTTGAAGGAAATTGACGAAACTTGGATTTTGGCACATTACAGAGAGTTCCACGCCCTAAACCACGGTCGTGGAAGCTACAGTGACCGCAATTTGCAAAAATCTGAGAAAAATCACCAAAACCACGGTTCCGTACAAAACCACGGCCGTGGAACACCCCGAGTGACCGTGATTTTCCAAAAATTTTACGGTCACTATATAAAGCACCTTCTTCACAAAAACAACACAAAATTCCCAAACCACGGCCCTATTCCACGCCGAAACCAATCCCCCTCTCTCAAATCTTTGTTCGGAGTCCGATTCGAACGATTCTTGAGCCTAATGTGAAGCAAATTCAACCATCTACAAGATCCAATCAAAAAATCAAGTGAACAATCCCTGTAGAAGACGGAGTTTGTATTTAAAGAATCCAAAACCTAGGTTTTCTCCTCTTCCTCTACTTTGTCGATTTGGCTAAATGTTTGCAAGAATTTTTAGGAGAACTGATTGGAATTGGATTGAAATTAGTCTAGGACTGTTGCCTGGTGAATTTGGTGTGAATTGATTGAGTTTTTAGCAAATCAGAGCCGAACCACGGTCTTTGGGCGAACCACGGCCGTGGAAGTTATAGAACAGGCCGTGATTTTCTCTTTGAAATGGATTTGATAAGGGGAATGTCTACTAGAAGCAAGAAGAGGAAAGGTGATGCTTCCTCCTCCTCCCAAGTACCCCCTAGTGAGCCACCATCACCCCCACCCCCTAGAATTCCAAAAATCCATGAGGATTACCTCGATGCCATAGAAAGGATCGAGAAGAGGACGGTTATAGGACCGCGCTACTTAGTTCTTGAGGAGTTAGAGCTACTGAATGTGGTGGATGACCTTACATGGCTTCTAGATAGAGCCGGCTTGATCTTCTTCTCCGTTATTAGGGAAGACGCATATGAGGAGATTACTAGAGAGTTTGTGATCTCTTTTAAGCATAGTGCTATGGATAGGACAATTTCCTTTAGGCTGATGGAGGAGAACTACGAGTTCTCGATCTTGGAGTTCGGAGCCTTCTTTGGGTTCCAAGAGACCTTCAATGGTCGTTTTCCTAGCGGTGTATACGCTAAGGATTTCTGGGAGGATATTGCTATGATCTATGCTAGTGAGGACCGCTGGCAGCCAGATGACACAAAGGCTAAGCTTATCTATCACTTAGCCTTGAAGATAGCCCATAGAGTACTTTTTGAGTGTCTTTTCCCTAGGACCGAGACCCCTCAGAAGATTAAGACAGATGAGTTGTTCCTCATTTACGCTATGTTGCACGGTAGACCTACTGACTGTGCTACCCTCTTAGCCTCCACCATGAGTAAGCTCAAGAATAAGTGAGCCGAGAACATTGGATATGGTGGTATGATCACCCACATCGCTAGGAAGTTGGGGATAGATTTTTCTGCTTCTACTAGGATAGCGGCGAGACCGTTGGCTCTCCAGAGCCTCATGACTAGAGGTTTGATCTTTCCTATGCATAGAGGTCCACCTACCGCTGGCATGCCATGGGAGGATAGAGGAGGTAGAGGCATTCCATGGTTTCCCGAGTATTCCATTATGGCTGGACGCCATAATTGGAAGCAGACCTTCGCTGCTATGCATGCAAATAGGTTAGTAGCACCTCCCTACGTCCCCGATGAGGTACCGGCTGCCGATGAGGAGGAGATAGGAGGAGGTGATGATTCTGAGGGAGGAGGTGAGGAGCATGACTTTGACACTTTCCCGGATCAGCCGGCACATTTCCCCTGACCCTCCCAGGCGCTCACTACGACCAGCTGGACATTCAGTAGCTTCCTCCTCTCGCCGCGCCAGTGTGAGCAAGATACCTACATGGGTAGATACCCCTCCTGATTGGTATAGATCACAACCGGAGTGGATGGGAGCTCCGCCGATATGGTATGCACAACCGCCGTCAGCACCAGCCCCACAGGATGCACCAGCTTGGTACAGCCAGGCACCGGGGTAGTATGAGCAGCTGCCGAACTAGGCTACCGACCTCTCCAAGAGAGTAGGAGATTTGGAGATCCGACAGGACGCTAGGGACATACGAGCCGATGAGCATGATAGGATGATGAGGGACATCTACCACCACCAGTTTGGGCGGAACTTCGACTCCAGCTTCTTCCCGTTTCCACCACCGCCTCCACCGCAGTGATGACTATGCATGATTGACAGTTTCAGCACGCTCCACCGCCGTCTTGTGAGTTCATTTTTCTTTTCTTTCTTTTCTATATTTTTTTTTGAACATTAGGGATAAGGTTTGTCTCAAGTATGGGGTGGGGTGTGACTATCGTTTGTAATAACTCTACTCACTTTGCTTGCCTTGATTCGAGAACACTTTGCATGTTTCATTTTATTGTCACACGTTTCATTATTGCATTGCATGAAAAAGCTTTTGAATAACCCATAAAAATTGAAAATTTTTGAAAATTCTAAAAGGTTTTGTGCTTCTAAGATTTGAGATGATTTCTATAATAATTACTACTTGTGAATTGAGTTTTTGATGACAATTGTATGCCTAAACGAATAATGAATTGAAAAGGAATTGAATGTGTTGGTTATCCTTTTTTGCAAGTTTCATAATGTGAAGAGTTTTATCTAAATCACATTGAGAAATCGAGGTTGAAATCACATGATAAGTTCTTATACTTCTTTATGAAATGATTAAGGCAATTCAACCTTTCTTTCTCCTTTCTTTGTTCATTTAGCCCCTCAATGAAATAATTGCCTCACTTACCTATCCGGGAATTTGGAGTAGTTATATTTTGGCATGTTTGATGTGGGAGAGCCATAAAAGCAATTGTTTGCATTCAAAGAATAGTAATAATAGGTTTGGGGAAGTCAATCATGACGATGAGTAACTCGGCACCATTCACATAGCCGGGTGTTTGTGTCTTGCCAAAGTCGGATTGAGCGATATTCCTAACGGATTATGGTATGTGCATCAAGGGTTTGAGGCATCTCAAAATTGAGAAACGCCAATCTCCTAGGCTTCGGTTTTTGTGCACCGCTGTTCATAACTCCAAAAGTAAAGTCGAAAAATGATGTGAAAAGAAGAGAGCAAAGCTCAAAGTTGATGGTGTTGTAAATCGAAATAAAAAGAAAAGAGTTAGTTGTCCACTTTCCCGGATTCATGCACCACATTCCTTATAAGTTTTCCCTCCCTTCCGCATTCTAGACCTTATTTGAAAGTCCTTAAGATCAAAAGAATGTTATTTGGCTTGGTGATCTAAATTGAAGTTTCTTATGCTTAATTTTGATAATGCTTGAAGGTTATGAGGTTTACATTGAAGTTTAACCAATTCATGATGTTTCTTTCCTTTACATTCTTTGGTTATGTATATAAGCGTTTAAGAGTGAATGAAGCAAGGTTTGAGAATGATCTATTGACTAGAAGCACATTTACCTAAAAGATGTTTTGTTTTTGAGTTTGCATGCATATTTCATCCTAACTTATGTTCTAAAGCTTTCAAAAGACCTTGCTTGGGGACAAGCAAGTGGCAAGTATGGGGTATTTTGTTAGCATGAAATATTGCGATATTCTAGGCACTTTTTCTAGTTGTTTTTCATTCATTATAGTGTTCATTGATAAGGCATTGAAGCATTTGTTAGCTGGTTTATCTATATTTTCGATATGGAGGTCTACATTAGCTTTGTGTTGATTATAGATGAATAAGAGCTAAAACCGGACCATTTAAGAGAGATAGGAGAGTATTTGAGCACATCCAAGGATTAGGAGAACATCAAAGAAGCCAAAGGAGATACTAGGATGAGGAATGGTACGACACATAGGAAACCACAAGCAATTTACACTTCCACGCCCTAACATATGGCCGTAGAAGAGTCCACGCCCTAAACCACGGCCGTGGATCTTAGCATCATGAGCGTGGAGCATTCCAGAGAGTTACACGGCCTAAAGTACGGTCGTGAAACTCATATGAGACCGTAACCCAATTCCATGCCCTAAACCACGGTCGTGGAACCCCTTGAGACCGTGATTTAGGCAATCTTTTGACGAACCAATTATTGCCACGTCATTATAAAAAGGCAGGAGGAGAGAGTTTTCGGATCATCACTTTGGGGGGGATTCTCTTAGGCTTGGACAACCTCGCTTGGAAGAGTTAACCTTATGGTTTCGCGAGGGACGTTGCGGAAGTGCCGGCAATTTGGATTCCCGAAGATCGTGTGTGGCGGAAGTTGTGCCCTTTTTCTAGGTTTTGTTATTGAAGACGGATTGACATCTCGTTCTTCATACTTATCTTAGATCTTGAGAGGTTTTGTGTTCTATTCCGAATCCATTGAATACTCTGATTTGTGTTTCGGATTTGAGATTGACTTTGAGTTATATTTGATTTCGAATGTTTTCATCTTTCAATTCTTCTTAAATTGATTTGTGATATCATGACAATGGTTATTGGCTAAAACCCTTTAGCAATTCTAAGGTGAAGGGTTAATATTTGTGGCTTAGATGATGATAGATCGATCGTAAATTGATTGGACCCTGAGAATTAGAGAGATCTCGTCGACGAACCAAGATCACGGTCTGTTCTTGAGCTTCCAGGGCCATGGAACTCAAGATCTGCCCGTGATTTACCCTAGTTTACGAACTTTGCTTTTACTTTGATCCAAGGTTAAAGATTAGCTTTAATCTAGTATTGTCTTTACCCTTTTCTAGGTAGTATTGAGACTCATCACCCTCTACTTTGATTTCGAGTGTCACAACCTTAATCGGTTTAGTTAGTCTTGATCCTTGGGTTACAAGTTTGGGTATTTGAGATTAATTCTTGCCTTTCCTTTCTATACTGAAGCCTCAACAACCTTTATAGAGAGTGTCTTTAGATAAGTCATATAAAGCCTTGGAACTTCACCGTACATTGCTTTACCTTAGCATACCTTTGCAACTCTTAACTCTGTCCTTAGTTCTTTAGTATATCTTGAATCGATTGCCACAATTAGATGCCTGGATCTTTAGGGTTGCTGTTTTCCCAATATTTGCAAAGCTTATTACCTTTACTTGCTTGACGATTTGCGAACCGAATTTGTTCCCCCCAAATCCCTTAGTTCGACACTCTGGAATTCTTGCTTTACTACGCCGATCCGTACTTTGCGGGTTCGCTTGCTTGATTCTAGTTTTATTAATTTAAAGCTTATTTGCACGCACGCTAAGTTGACAACATCTCAACTGATGTCTCGGTTAGTGTCCGAGATGGGTGACCGAGATGTTCTTCACATAAGAACACCTCGCTTGGTCCAGAAAGTGTCTCGGTCGAGGTATTGGAACTGGGACCGAAACTTAATTTGCTTATCATCTCCTGGATTAGTTTCTCAATCTTAGCTCCTGGATTTGCTTCCAATGCCTTTAATCTCCGTATATCTGCATCACAAGAAGCATCTATACCTTCCTCCATTAAACTAAAACTAAGAACTTTTTCAAGAGGGTCATTAATAAGGATAGACCTCACCAATTCTCTTGATTCTTCTTCATCATAGATGTTGTAGATTTCATCCTCCAGCGGCTCTCCATTCATTACAGCAAGCAATGCAAACTCCACTTGATCACCACCAATGTTGAATTTCAATTTGGTGTTCTTACAATCCACATTGCAACCCGAAGTTGCTAGAAATGGTCTCCCGAGAATGATAGGAACGGGATAATCTGCGGGTATGTCAAGTACAACAAAATTTATAGGTAAATAGAAGTTACTCAGCTTGACGGGAACGTCTTCCAAAATGCCCACGAGATGGGTAATGGAGCGATCCGCCATGTATAGCCTTATCTTCACCGGCTTGGGTTCTCCAAGTCCGATTCTTTCACATAGCTCCAGCAGAATGATACTCACGCTAGCTCCAAGATCACATAAAGCCTCTGATGTATTATTTGACATTTATGTATGACTCCATTTGACCGGATATTGATATTTTATGCTTCACTTTTACATCTATATGTTTATCTGAGATTGCATGCATACTTACAGGTTATTTGATTGAGAAAAAACGTCGAAACTGAAAGAAAACTGGTTTTAAAAAATTTTTTTTGGACCTCGACCGGGGCAGTTCTGGCCAAACGAGGCGTTTCACCTCGGTTGACCTAAGAACACCTCGACCGAGGTAGGTTAACTGAGAGTTTTAGAAATGATTTTTGTGCTTTTTATATGGATATGATCTTAGTGAAGATCTTGTTTACTGACTGGTTTTAAATTCTTTATGTGTTTGAAAGATTTTATAATATGTTTAAGTTTCTAAATGCTTTGTTTGAAATTATTGGCATGTTTAATATTTTGTTTTTATCTAAATTATGTTGAATTTGAAGGTTGACACCACATTATGAGTTCTCTCACTTTCTTCCTGGAAAGACCAAGGCAATTCATTCTTCTCTCTTCTTCTTCTTGATCATGCTTAGCCCCTCATATACATTGCCTCCCTTTACCTATCCGGGAATTTGGAAGCAAGCAAAGTGGTGAAAGCAAGTGAAGTGAAAGTTGAGAAGTTGGCTGGAAGTGAAAGTGTTAGAAAGTAATCTTAGGTTTGGGGAAATCAATCATGAAGATGAGTAACTCGGCACCATTCACATAGCCGGGTGTTTGTGTCTTGCCAAAGTCGGATTGAGCGATATTCCTAACGGGTCATGGTATGTGCATCAAGGGTTTGATGCATCTCAAGAAATTGATGATTGTTGATTTCCTAGGCTTCGGTTATTGTGCACCTCTGTCCATGCATCCCAAAAAGTAAAGTAAAAAGAAAAAGTGTGAAATAAGCAAAGCTTATTGGTGGAAGATGTTGCAAGTCAAAGTGAAAGTGAAGTTCATCCTTTTCCCGGATTCTAGCACCACATTACCTTACATACATCCCTACCCTACACGTTTCTTGACATTTCTTTTAGGAAGCCCTTGAGACCTTGAGCTTGTTGATTGACTTAGTGGTTTAAACTTGATTATACATGATTAATTTTGATAATTATGACTTATTATGCATTCTATGATTTTGTGCAAAGATGAACAACTTTTCTATATTTATAAAATATTTTGATCATACATTGATTTTAAACTCCATGAAGTATTCTCTTAGAGTGATCTAAGATTGTTGCACACCATAAAAATGTTTTTGAAAGACTTTTCATTGATTTTAGCGACTTATAATCCATTCTATCCTGTCTTTTATATGCGGAACTTGCTTGGGGACAAGCAAGGGCTAAGTATGGGGTATTTTGATAGCATGAATTATAGTCTATATTTTGGGGTTTGTTTGGACGTTTTATCTTTCATAATCTGCATGTTTGTATGTATATTATGTGATTATATTACCATTTCATCTACCTTTGCGGGAATCGAGGTCTACACCTAGTTTTGTTGTAATCGTAGGTAAAATGGCAAGTTTTGCATCAAAAAGGAGCAAAAGAAGCTATGGAGTCATTGGAGCTACATTCAGGAACATAAGGAACCATCCAGGAAGCATAGCCATGGAATTGAGATTCACTTTGGACCAGATTTGAGAGATTTCACATTCAGTTGTGACTCACCTCGGTTAACCACAGATTCACCTCGACCGAGGTGATCCAGGGAAGTCGACTTGACCGAGGCGAATACCTAGGACGCGGCGAGAATATTTTATTCTTGGCTGAGATCTTTTATCTTTGGAAAGTGATCTTATATTTTTGGGCTTGGCTCCTGGAAGGAAGAAGATATTATGGATCTTATATTTTACCTATTTTTATGGGAAGAGATCTTTCTAAGATATCTTGACTTTGGAGAGTTATTTTCCTATAAAAAAGGGTCGGATTTCCCACAAATCCGACATCCTGCATACATCCGCATAAAGTTGGAAATCTCGCTTACACCTATTACGCAGCAGCTATACTCCAGTTGGGAGATTTGAAGAACCTTTTTGAAGGTTGAAGAAGGAAGATTATAGCTTTTATAGCTTTTAAAAGGTTTTCTTGTAAGATCACCTTAGATTCTCTTCCTTGTTGTCTTGTCTTGTTGGATTTATATCCAAGGAACGCTTTTGTTGTGATATTTGATTCAGTTATTGAAGTCTTTTCATTAAATTCTTCTTGTTCAAATATTCACCTTCTTCCCATATACTTGATTAATACTTTCATGATGATGAGTGGCTAATTTCCTTGTGTGATTCTAGGGTGATTAGCTGAAGGTTGTGGGAAAAACAATGATAGAATAATCTTAGATTCCAGTAGGACCCTGAAAGTTTGAGTCTTTAACCTTAACCCTAAGCATCTCGCTCAGTCGATGAACATCTCGGCCGGGGTGGAATTTGGCTGACCGAGGTGACTTTCCTGATCCGAAACTGAGAGTTAAGTGTTAGAGTTTGCCAAATCCTATTCTTATTACACCTTTCCTGGTTCAATGCAAGCCTAGGATGAGACTTACCCGGTAATTCCTTTGTTTGTTTACCTAAGATCATAAGTGTAGGTAATAAAGGTCTATCCTTTATTGGGGTTTGAGTGTGCTTTCATCCCATCTTTGTGAGTTAGCCTGAGACTTACCCGGTAAAGGTTGATTCTATTCCCTTAGATGGTGTGTTAGTTTGAGGTTATAGTTCTTTATCTTAATTCCTTGAGACTTACCCGGTAATAGGAGTTACGGTTTAGGATTAGTGAGTAGTGAGACTTACCCGGTGATCTATTCCACTTTAGTAACACCTTCCCTATGCAAAAACCTCAGCTTTGTCCGCTTATCTTTAGATCTTGAGTTGGAACCACAACTAGATGCTTTAATCCCTAGAACTGCATGTTTCCTTTATTGACTGTTTATCATCTTTGATTGTTTTAATTGCTCTTGTGGTTAGTATTTACATAAGCATACCGTGATTGGACTTTGTTTCACTGAGTCCTTGTGATCGACCCCTGGAATTCCTTGCTTTTTACTACGATTGACCCGTACACTACGGGTTCGCATCCTTGTTTTAAGCTTACGTCTAGGGTTATAAATTTAAAGCTTGCACACACCGTTTGGAGCGAACAAACAAAGGAATTACCGGGTAAGTCTCATCCTAGGCTTGCATTGAACCAGGAAAGGTGTAATAAGAATAGGATTTGGCACACTCTAACACTTAACTCTCAGTTTCGGATCAGGAAAGTCACCTCGGTCAGCCAAATTCCACCCCGGCCGAGATGTTCATCGACTGAGCGAGATGCTTAGGGTTAAGGTTAAAGACTCAAACTTTCAGGGTCCTACTGGAATCTAAGATTATTTTATCATTGTTTTTCCCACAACCTTCAGCCAATCACCCTAGAATCACACAAGGAAATTAGCCACTCATCATCATAAAAGTACTAATCAAGTATATGGGAAGAAGGTGAATATTTGAACAAGAAGAATTTAATGAAAAGACTTCAATAACTGAATCAAATATCACAACAAAAGCGTTCCTTGGATATAAATCCAACAAGACAAGACAACAAGGAAGAGAATCTAAGGTGATCTTACAAGAAAACCTTTTAAAAGCTATAAAAGCTACAATCTTCCTTCTTCAACCTTCAAAAAGGTTCTTCAAATCTCCCAACTGGAGTATAGCTGCTGCGTAATAGGTGTAAGCGAGATTTCCAACTGTATGCGGATGTATGCAGGATGTCGGATTTGTGGGAAATCCGACCCTTTTTATAGGAAAATAACTCTCCAAAGATAAGATATCTTAGAAAGATCTCTTCCCATAAAAATAGGTAAAATATAAGATCCATAATATCTTCTTCCTTCCAGGAGCCAAGCCCAAAAATATAAGATCACTTTCCAAAGATAAAAGATCTCAGCCAAGAATAAAATATTCTCGCCCCGTCCTAGGTAATCGCCTCGGTCGAGTCGACTTCCCTGGATCACCTCGGTCGAGGTGAATCTGTGGTTAACCGAGGTGAGTCACAACTGAATGTGAAATCTCTCAAATCTGGTCCAAAGTGAATCTCAATTCCATGGCTATGCTTCCTGGATGGTTCCTTATGTTCCTGAATGTAGCTTCAATGACTCCATAGCTTCTTTTGCTCCTTTTTGATGCAAAACTTGCCATTTTACCTACGATTACAACAAAACTAGTTGTAGACCTCGATTCCCGCAAAGGTAGATGAAATGGTAATATAATCACATAATATACATACAAACATGCAGATTATGAAAGATAAAACGTCCAAACAAACCCCAAAATATAGACTATAATTCATGCTATCAGCCTCATAAGTCACATCCCCCACTTGAATGGGAATGCAAAATGAACCGGGATCTCTTAATTTAGGTGGCATCTTCTCCTTCATGATTTGAATGAGCTGCGAAGACATAGATGTCATCCTCACTTCTCCAAAATCTTTCAGCTTCCTCTTTCTCGAAAGAATCTCCTTCAAGAACTTCCTATAGACGGGCATCCCTAGAATAGCATCAAGGAAAGGGATGTTAATGTGTAGTTTATTCATTAGGTCTAGAAACATACCGAAATGCTTGTCTAGATGTACTCTAGCCCTTGACCGAGGGAATGGAAGTGGTGGTTTATAAGCACGAGGTGGAACTTAAACTTCAAAATTATCCTTCGCTTTCTGGGGCTCCACCTAGGTTGGCACCTCGACCGAAATGTTCGTCGGGTCCTGGCTTGAACGAGGTAGTGGATCTGTAGTTTTTAGTCCACTTCGTGTTATTATTGCCATAATCTATCCCTTAGGGTTGCTCTCTGTCCTTGCTGGGAGCTTCCTTGGATATCATGGCGCTTCATTCGCCTTGTTGAATAATTATTGTTGTAAGGCTTTTTGTGCTTTCGAAAATGAAGTCATCGATGTCTCCATAGTTTTGAGCTTGATCAAAATTGCCTCCAGCACTGCATCTTTCTTTTCTGGCTGGGACGAACTCGATCCAGCCTCCTGGCTATTGAATGGAGTAGAAGAAGAAGAGGAGGGGTTAAAAGCATTATTAGCATGAGAATAAGGGTTACTTGGATTTTGTTGATTAGATCTCCAATTGTTGCTGTTGGAGTTTCTATTGTTGTTGTGATTGTTGTTCCGCGACCCTTGGTAGTTGTTTCTTCCTTGATATCCTCCATCATGCTCCTTCTTCGTTTGAGCTACTAAAAGCTCCTTCAATTCTTTTACCTCTTTGCTAAGCGAGGTGAGTTGAGCTCCATTTGATGTTGTGTCTTGGAATCTAACTCTCCTTGCTCCATTTTCAGTTCTTTGATGGGAGTACTTCTCCATATGTAAAGCTTGCTTTTCAATGAACTCCCAAGCTTCATTTATCGGCATATCCATGAATGTGCCGGCTGAAAGTAGTTGGAGATTGAATTGAGTAGCTCCATCCAATTCCTTGAAGTATATCTCCAGCAACTCGATCTTTGGAATAACATGATATGGGCAACCCAATAGAACATCCTTGAATCTCTCCCATGACTTGGAAAAACTCTCCTTGTCCTTCATAATAAATGCATTGATCTTTCCCCTCATTTCAACAGTCTTATAGGGAGGAAAGAACTTAGTAAGAAACTCCGTCGCCATCTCTTCCGAAGTGTTGATTTTTCTGGGGGGAAGAGATTGATACCAAGCAAGCGCCCTGTCTTTCAAAGGAAAATAGAAAGGCCTTAACTTGTAGTTGTTATTTTCCAGCCTCGAAGGTCTCAAGGTCTCCATCAAGATCTCATAGTTTTGCAAATGTTGATGCGGAGACTCTCTCTCTAAACCTCCAAATTGACATTGTCGGATCATAAATAGAACTTGCGGTCGAAGTTCATAATCATGCTCAGCTGGATCACCTAGGTTGACTCATGGACGCCTGACTTGCTGATTGGGGTCCATCCTATGTCCTAGGGTTTGTGGAATTCCAACAAAAAGAACATCTCGGACATGCATCCGAGGTGGATGTATCTCGGCAGGGGCAACTAGGACTGGGACTTGCCTCGGTCGAGGTTCTAGGATTGGTCGAGGCAGAAACTAGGTCCTTAAAGCGGCCATATCTGCTTCAATTTCTTCAACTCTAGTGCGAGTCTGCTCTCTTTCTCGCTGCAGTTCTTCCTTATTGAGGTGTAGTGTTAGCATGAAATATTGTGATATTTTAGGCACGTTTTCTAATCGTATTTGATTCATATTGATAGTCTTAGATTGAGCTTTGTGCATATGTGAGCTAGTATTGCCTATATTGTCGATATGGATGTCTACACGAGTTCTATGTTGATTATAGGTGATTTGGAGCTATTTCCGAACGGAATCGAGCAAAGGAGAGTTGAGTCGATATGTCCATAGATCGAAGACACTTTTTGGAAGCAATTTGGAGTCTTAGATTGAGGAATGCACGAATGAAGGCCAAAAACCACGCTCTTACCCTAAATTACGGCCGTGGAAACCAAGTCAGGATTCGATGTTCATTCCAGGGGATATTACGGCCGTGGAACTAACCGTAGTAGTTTCCACGCCCTAAATTACGGTCGTGAAAAGATTCCACGACCGTGATTTTGGCGAATCTTTTCGCCATGTTTCGAAGCCACGATCTTTTGAAGATTGGGCCGGGCCGACATTTTGCCCTGCATTATAAAATAGACGGATGAGGCAAGATTCCGTCACCTCGCTTACGACCTTTCAAATCTCGCTTACGACCTTTCAAATCTCGCTTACGACCTTTCAACCCTCGCTTAGCGGCAAAACGCAAAAACCCTCATCTTGGAGGTAATTTGGAGATCTCATTGAAGATCAAAGTTCATATTGAAGAGTTGCTGTTGGTGATCTTCGTGTTTGTGGAAGATCGAAGTTCTTGGAGGATTTTGCAAGAAGATCTCTCTTCTTGTTTAGGTTTGATTCAGAATCGGATTGACATCCCGTTTCTCTTCTTTCCTAAAGATTGTGATTGCTTGGTCCGTTTTGAATCTTTAGATAACACTTGTTCTTGATTGTGATTCTGAGATTCACTTGAAGATTATTGATAGTTCTTGAAAGTTTTCATCTTTTATCTCTTAATTCTTGAATCAATATCAATATGACAGTTATTGGCTAAAACCCCTTAACAATTCTAAGGTGAAGGGTTGATAGTTGTGGCTTAGATGATGATAGATCGATCGTAAACAAATTAGACCCTGAGAGTTAGAGAATTATCGCCGACCACCCTAAATCACGGGCTGTTCTTGAGTTCCACGACCGTGGAATCTCAAGAACTAACCGTGATTTTCCTTAAGTCTACGAGCCTGCTTTTACTTTAATCTAAAGTTAAAGATTTGCTTTAGCTTAGCTTGGACTTGTCTTTTCTAGGTGGTAGTGAAGCCTCAACAACCTCTACCTCGATTGTGAGCCTCAACAACCTCAATCGGATAAGTTAGTCTTGATCTTTAGATTATAAGTTTGGGTATTTGATACTAATCCTTGCCTTTAGAATCTTTCTATATTGAGTCTCAACAACCTGTATAGGGAGTGTCTTTTAGGTGAATTACATAAGGTTTTTGGAACCTCAACCGTACGATTACCTTAAATTAGTATACCCTTGCATATCTCGACTCTGTCTTTATATCATTAGTATATCTTGAATCAATTGCCACAGCTGGATACTTGGATCTTTAGGATTGTTGTTTTCCCGATAATTTGCAAACTCCCATATTCATTTGCTTGATAATCTGCGATCGAGTTCGTTCCACCCAAATCCCTGTGTTCGATACTCTGGAATTCTTGCTAATCTACGTCGATCCGTACACTGCGGGTTCGCTTGCTTGATTCTAGTTTTATAAATTTAAAGCTTATTTGCACACACCTCTAGGGGCGAACATGTAGCTATTCCAACGCCTCCTTCAATTCGGCTTCAAGATCGCGATTGTCTTGATTGGCCATCTTAGCTTCTTTCAATCTTCGTTTGTAGGTCTTTTCTGGTTTGGGATCGTAAGGAACGATTTCCTTTCCAACACGAGTTTTTCGCATACATCTAAGAAAAAATCCTGCGAAAACACTCAAGTAAAGTGGTCAAAAGCAACAACGGCAATAGCCCCGAAAGACAACCGCAACCGACTTGGTCTAGACCAAATCCCCGACAACTGCGCCAAAAACTTGTTCGCTCCAAAAGGTGTGTGCAATCTTTAAAATTTATAACCCAAGAAGTATGCTGGAACAAAAATGCGAACCCGCAGTGTACGGGTCAATTGTAATAAAAGCAAGAATTCTAGGGGTCGATCACAGGGACTTAGGTGAAACAAAGCACGAAATCGGTTGTCAAATTTTGCAATTAACCAAAAGCAATTAAAGCAATCAAATATGATGTAAAAGTCAAGTAAGGGAAAACGCGGATACTAGGGATTAAAGCATCTAGTTGTGGTTCCGACTCAAGATCTCAAAGAATAACGTGGACAAAGCTGAGGTTTGCAAAGGGAAGGTGTTTCTATGATGGGAATAGATCACCGGGTAAGTCTCACTACTCATTATCCCAAACCGAAGCTCCTATTACCGGGTAAGTCTCAAGGTAATAAGAAAGGAACTATAATCTCAAACCAACAAACCACCCAAGGGAATAGAATCAACCTTTACCGGGTAAGTCTTAGGCTAACACTCAAAGATGGGATGAAGGCACACTCAAACCCCAATAAAGGATAAACCTTTATTACCTACACTCATGATCTTGGATATACAAGAAAATGAATCACCAGGTAAGTCTCATCCTAGGCTTGTGTTGAACCACGAAAGGTGTAACAAGGATAGGATTTGGAAAACTTTGAATCTTAACTCAATTTTGGATCAGGAAAGGGTTCACCTCGTTCAGTAAAATTCCACCCCGGCCGAGATGTTCATCGACTGAGCGAGGTGTTCTAAGGTTAAGATAAAGGCTCGAGCTTTTAGGGTCCTGTTGGGATTAAGATCATTCTTTCATCGTCTTTCCCACAACTTTGAGCCAATCACCCTAGAATTGCATAAAAAACTTAGCCAACAATCATCATGATAACAATAATGAAATTTATTAGAAAGGAATCAATATTCAAACAAGAAAACCGTAAGAAAAAACATCTCAATAACTGAATCAAATAACAAAAAGCAAGCGTTCCTCAATCACAAATCAGTAAAGACAATCAACCAAAAAGACAATCTAAGAAAGTCTTACAAACTCCTTCAAAAGCTAACTCCAACTATGATTCCTTCCTTCCTTGAACTTCAATCCTTGAATCCTTTGCTCAAACTTCCAGAAAATCCTTCAATTGCTGGATGCTCCAAGCATGTGCTGATCCGAAGATGGCTGAATTGTGGAAAATCCAACCCTTTATATGGGAGAATTATCTTCCAAAGATAATAATAACTTAAAAACATAATTTCCCATAAAATATATCCATATCTTCTAAAATAGATCTCCTAAAAATAATATATTCCTTCAAGAAATCCAGCCTAAAATATATGATATCTTGCTTCCAAAAATAAAAGATCTCAGCCAAAAATAAAGATCTTGCCGGCGACAGGGTGTTCGCCTTGGTAGTGACGCTCCTCAAGATCACCTCGGTCGAGATGGTACTGTAGCTCACCGAGGTGAATCTCAACTGAATGTGAAATCTCTTGAATCTTGTCCAAAGTTAATCTTCTTAATCATTTCCATGCATCCTGGGTTCTTCCTTAAGCTCTAGAATGTAGCTCCAATGACTCCTTAGCTCTTTTAGCTCGATTTTAGTCCAAAACGTGCCATTTTACCTACATTTACAACGAAACTAGGTGTAGACCTCGATTCCTGCAAAGCTAGATGAAACAACAATATAATCACAAAATATACATCCACACATATAGATTTATGAATATAAAACGTCTAAACCAGCCCCAAAATATAGACTATAATACATGCTATCAGAAATATTTTCCGGACCTAACTCTATATATTCGGCAGAATAGTCACATATATTCGGCGGTATAGTCACATATATTCGGTGTTTACATATATATATATACACACATATATATATATATGTATATATATATATACATATATATATATATACATATATATATACATATATATATACATATATATATATATATATATATATATATATATATATATATATATATATATATATATATATATATATATATATTAGTTGGCCTTATACGATTAGATATGCTTATACTGCAGATAGCTCGTACGAGAGCAACGTCTGCTGTAGGACGGGGTAGAGGTAGACCACCTCTTCCTCCTGTAGTCATAGGTCAAAGACGAGTTCCCATTAATGTTCCACCTGTAGCAGAGGATAGAGCTTAGGATGTTGTTGAGAGTATCGTTCTTGAGGCTGGGAACATGATGGAAGTTGGACAGAGAGCTCCGGCAGCACGGTCTAATGATATGGATCACGTCTCGATGAGAGGAATTGAGTTCCAAGTGTATATCCGTCAGGTTGAGGAGGTTGTCAAGACACGTATGCGTGCCCCATATCCACTAATAATTGTGATATCTTTTGAGATATCACAAGGAGTGACACAGGTGCTAGTCAAACCGGCACGAGCTATTAAGGTTGCCAAGGCTAAGGACGAGCCAATAGCACCGCGACCAAATTCTTGGTTGAAGACTTTTCACCAGATGGGAGTATCCCCTTTTGCTAGAAATGTGGGATTTGAGGTCGAGATTTTGATTGGGCATGTGGACTCAACACTAGAGTCGATTACATGCCTTATGGATGGACGAGTAGAGTTGGTGCAAACTCTATTCCAGGACTTAGCACATCATTGGTGGAGGACCATGGGGACTCAAGTAACTAGATACGATCAGATGAGGAGTCTCATTAGAGAGCGTTTCAGCCATGCCTCATTGAGGAGGGAGAAACTACAAGACTTCGTGGAGGCTGATTTTGAAGACGTTCTTGTATCCGAGGCGATCAGGATGTCCCAAAAGGAGCTGGAGTTACTGGGCTCAACTGCAACTCTAGAGGACCAACATGTATACCTGTTCTCCCATAGATTGGGGGAGAGTACCCGAGCTTACATGCCAGGTTTTTGTTACGTCTAGGAATTGATGCACGCAAAAGTCTTAAATTTATAACTCGATATATTTTTCCTAACTCTTAGCGAAACCCACAGTGTATGGGTCGTTTTGTAGTAAGAATAGTATTCTGAGGTCGAACACAAAGACTGAGGTGAGATTGAATCGATTAGTGACTAAGGATAGTGTTGATCTAGGCTAAGAAAAGAGAAAGAAACAAATAAATGAAAATCTCAATATTTTTGGGTTTGGTTTTGTGTGGTGATCAATCAAGGATCACAGTGATGCAATATGGCAAAACAAACTAAGAATCTAGCAAATAAACACAAACAAGCAAGACAAACGCGAGATATGAGATCAAAGAGAGAAAAGCGGATTCTAGGGGTTGGAAACTCCGGTTATGGCATTGGACTCAAGCTTCTAATCAACCTTGGATAAACTATAGTATGTTGGAAAGGAATGTTTCTCAAGTGGGGTCAATTACCGGGTAGGTCTCATGATCCACTAATCCCGCTCCTAAGGTCCTATCACCGGGTAAGTCTCTAGGAGCCTACGGTGGGGATATCTACACAAACCGGATGGTTATCTAGGGATCTAACCTCTACTTACCAGGTAAGTCTCAGGAAGGCGAGTCCTAAACACCTTTCCCAGCACATTCAGTCCAATAGCAGCTAGTGAGGCTCACTACTACCTAGAGTTCGTCATCTTCGGTATCAAAGAGCAAGAATCACCGGGTAGGTCTCTTCTAACACTTAGTTGCTAACACTAGGTCACCCTAGGATAGATTTAGCTCAACAAACACTAGGATTTCAACGATCTAACATTCTAGCACTTCGATTCATCAAATCAAGCGAGTTAGTCAGAATCACGGGTTGTTCATCCCTTTCCACGGCCGTGGAATGGCAAGAACGAACCGTGGTTTCCAATAGTAACTCGGTTAAAGCAAACGAATCAACCAACGGTACATCTAAGTCCGTTCTATCATAGTCCAAGCCATAACCATCATTTCCTAACCCTAGAATCTCATCTATTTAGCCAACAATATGCATTTCAACAATCAAACTCAACAAGCATACATTCATGGCTTCCATAGCAAGTAAATGAAGTGAAATAGAGATGAACAAGTAGAACAAAGAAAACCAAGCTGAATGTATGATAAGAAAGACTTACAACCCTTCAAAAGAAGGTTCAATCTCGTTTCTTACAAAACCGAGCAAATCGTCTTCACAAAACTCACTTAAAACTATCAAAAACTAAGAATGGTGTGTTCATCTCTTCTTCTCCAATGGAATCCTTTCTTCTCCTCCAAGTGTAGCTCCAATCCAATCTTCCAATGAGAGAATATGTGTTGTTGAGAGTGTGGGAGAGAATGAGAGTGATGGGGTCTGTCATAACAACCTGCAGGACCGCCTTATATCCTCAACAAATTGCAAGAGTCGGCCATGAAGATCGTGGGACAGCTGTCACAGCTGTTTGGGGAAAACCACGGCCTATTTCCACGGGCGTGGTTCTTCCAGTGACCGTGGTTTTGATACTTCTGCACTATATGCATCATCAAGCCACAATTTGGTGCGTGGCATGCACCAATAAGGTCCCATGTGTCCTCCTTAGCTCCTAATTTGCTTCCGAATGAGTCCGAAGGTGTGTTATCTCGAGGAACGATCCTCGAATGTATCGATTAAGCTCCTAAATCTCCCAAAATACCTACAAAGCATGCAAAAGTCCGTGTAGACGTCTATCTCGACAAAATACATGAATTGATTGCAAACCATCACGAACTAGTGCAAACCATGCATGAATGAGCGGAAAAACTATCTAAATGAGTGCCTAATCCTAAATCATAAATCGTGTTATCAAAAACACCCCATACTTAAGGTTTGCTCGTCCCCGAGCAAGTCCCAACTATAGACTAAGAGATGACATGATTTATGCATGCAGAAAAACAACAAAATATTTTTGGAGTTGTGCTTCTAATATTGGATCACCTTCATAGTCATGTTTCGTGGCAACGGACAAGCAATCATGCATCAAATAAATGAAGGCACGGAAAGACAATTGTACTTAACTCGAAGGCATGCATGAAATGTAAAATGAAGAAGTCAAGATGATCATGAGCATATCCAATCTAGATCACTAAGTCTTACACACATGCAAATAGGT
The DNA here is from genome assembly GCA_033239125.1 of Fagopyrum homotropicum. NCBI lineage: Eukaryota > Viridiplantae > Streptophyta > Magnoliopsida > Caryophyllales > Polygonaceae > Fagopyrum > Fagopyrum homotropicum. Next base: position 26,829,751 of record BSWB01000008.1, on the reverse strand, counting down.
CACAAGGGCTTGTGAAATGAGAGGCCAAGAAACGTTGTGACTAGGTGAGGATTTTTCTAGGTTATGTGATGCTAATCCGGGAATGGAACTAACTCCACAATTTTGTCTTTGATCACTTCCCACAAGTGTATATTTTCTCCATCTTTTCTTTCTTTTCTTTTCTTTTTCTTTCACTTATTTTTGAGACAATGGCATTGGTGTACAAAAGCCGAAACCTTGGTGATTAGCCGTCCTCGGGCTTTTTTATTTTTTGAGGTGCATCCACACCGGGCACACATACCAAAGCTCGTTAGGACTATCAGTTTATTTGACTTTGACAAGGCACAAACACCCAATTATGTGAATGGTGCCGAGTTACTCGTCATTTAAAGCAACGCCCCCAAACCTATATTTTTTCTACACTTTTCACAACAAATTCAGCACTTCATTCACAACATTCTTTCATCAACAACTTCACCCCCACACTTGCTTTTCACACACTCAACACACTAACATGCTCCTATTACCGGATGGGTCAAAAGAGGTCAAACTTTATATCAATTGAGGTGCTCAAACAACATGATCAAGATGAGAAGTAGAGAAAGATGAATTGCCTTAATCACTCCTAGATGATGTGCAAGAACTAGCATGTAATTTCAACTTTCAATCCTCAATCCAATCAAGACAAACATCATGATCACAATCCATTCATGGGATTCAAGATAAGTACTTCAAGTCTACATATGCATTCATCTATTCAACACATAAGGCCATCCATAGCCAATCCACACGACAATTTCGTCATAAGGGTCATTCCACAAGCTTAGAAGCACTAAAACTTTTAAAAATTTTGTGATTTTTTTTTTCGAAATGTGTATGTACAATGCAAGACATAATAAATCATGTGACTAAAAGAAACAACCCTAGATGCTAATCATGCAAAAGATCATGCAAACCCCACCCCATACTTAGAAACACATTGTCCCCAATGTGTAAATGAAGTAAAGAAGAGTGAAAGAGGGTTCTCACAATGTAAAAATGGTTTGCTTTGGTATTTGGGATCACTCAAGTGGATTGATGGAGGATGATCCTATCAACGATGGTAGAGAGCTCAAGGTGTTCGTTATGGCGTCAGGACCCGTGCTAGGCACCGCTAGCCGTCCAAGTTCCGCGTCCGTTCCACCCATAATTGATGAGGGGTTCATCATCATCATCTACATGCCATGCAAGGCTTCCATGGTACTTAGACTCTACCACACACACAAAGCACACCAAACACACAAAAACAGAAAAATCAAAACAAAAAACAAAGACGAAAAGGGGAAAAAATGTTACCAATGGGTTGCCTCCCATTAAGCGCTTCTTTAAGGTCATTAGCTTGACCAAACTCGGGGGCGTCTCAATTAAGGTGAAGTGGGGCAATCATGTCCACCGGAGCTCCCGGGATATACTTCTTCAACCGGTGCCCATTCACCTTAAAGTCTCCACAATGCTCCCCTCCTATCTCAACCGCTCCATGGGGAAAGATCTTCTGCACCACATAAGGACCCGTCCATCTTGACTTTAGCTTTCCGGGGAAGAGCCGCAGCCTTGAGTTGAAGAGAAGGACAAGGTCGCCTTCACTCAACTATTTCGGGATGAGACGATTATCATGCCAACGTTTGGTCCTTTCTTTGTAGATCCGGGCATTTTCATAGGCATCCAACCGGATCTCCTCAAGGGCGTTCATATCAAGCAATCTCTTCTCACTGGCCTCCTTGAGGTCAAAATTCAACCACCTTATAGCCCAATATGCTCTATGCTCCATCTCTACCGGAAGGTGGCAAGACTTGCCATAGACTAGCTTGTAAGGAGTGGTGCCAATCGGTGTCTTGAAAGGGGTTCTATAAGCCCACAAGGCATCATCGAGCTTCATAGCCCAATCCTTTCTCGTCCTAGAAACCGTCTTCTCAAGAATTCCCTTTATCTCCCGGTTGGAGATCTCCACTTGGCCACTAGTTTGGGGATGGTAAGGTGTTGCCACCTTATGATTCACCCCATACTTAGCCAAAAGTGCACCAAAGTTCCTATTGGTGAAGTGCTTTCCTCCATCACTTATGATTACCCTTGGTGTTCCAAACCTAGGGAAGATCACTCGGTTGAAGAACCGCACCACAACCTTGGCATCATTTGTAGGAGAGGCGATTTCCTCCACCCATCTCGAGACATAGTCCACCGCCAATAGGATGTAGAGGTTGCCAAAAGAAGAGGGGAATGGTCCCATGAAGTCCACACCCAACACATCGAATATCTCCACCTCTTGTATGTTGTTCAAGGGCATCTCATTCCTCCTTGAGATGTTGCCCGTTCTTTGGCAAGCATCACAAGCTACCACAAAATTCTACACATCCTTGATCAAACTTGGCCAAAAGAAACCCGATTGTAACACCTTAGCACATGTCTTGTGTGAGCTAGCATGGCCTCCACATGGCAAGGAATGACAATGGCGGATCACACTCTCCACCTCATCTTCCGGTATGCAACTTCTAAAAACTCCATCTGGTCCTCTCTTGAACAAAAGCGGCTCACTCCAATAGTAATGCCTCACATCCTTGAAGAACTTTTTCCGCTGGGCATATGACAAACCGGGAGGCACTTCCTCGCATACAAGATAGTTCACAATGTCGGCATACCATGGCTCATTTCCTCTAGACACTTGAAGCAAACACTCCTCCACCATTTGTAATTGTTCATCCCGGAATGAGTCAGCAATCGGGATATCATCTTTTCTAATCTCCAATGGAGGTAGTCTACTAAGATGGTCCGCCACAGAATTTTCGGACCCCTTCTTGTCCCAGATTTCCAAATCAAACTCTTGAAGAAGAAGGATCCACCGAATCAAACGGGGCTTGTCATCCTTCTTTGTAAGGAGATAACGGATCGCAGCATGATCCGTATACACTATGACCTTCGCTCCAACAAGATACGAGCGGAAGTTCTCAAATGCATACACAACCGCTAGCAACTCCTTCTCGGTGGTAGCATAATTGAGTTGGGTTTCATCTAGCGTCTTGCTAGCATAATAGATGGCATGTGTAAGCCCATCTTTCCTTTGTCCCAAAACAGCCCCAACGGCTACATCACTCGCGTCGCACATGATCTCAAACGGTAAACTCCAATCCGGAGGTTGCATTATGGGAGCGGTGATCAAAGCATTCTTCAACCTACAAAAAGCCTCAAGGAAATCCTTGGAGAAAACAAACTCAACATCTTTCATTAGTAGGTTAGTAAGAGGCTTAGAAATCTTAGAGAAATCTTTAATAAATCTCCGGTAAAAACCGGCATGCCCTAGAAAACTCCTTACCCCCTTCACCGAGGTAGGTGGTGGCAACTTCTCTATTGTTTCTATCTTAGCCCTATTAACCTCAATGCCACGGTTGGACACCAAGTGTCCCAACACAATGCCTTCACTTACCATGAAGTGGCATTTCTCCCAATTCAAGACTAGATTAGTCTCCTCACATCTATTTAGCACTAGAGACAAGTTAGCTAAGCAATCATCAAAGGAAGATCCATAAACAGAAAAATCATCCATAAACACTTCCATGATGTTTTCAATATACTCAGAATAGATAGCCATCATACACCTTTGAAAGGTGGCGGGTGCATTACACAACCCAAATGGTATTCGCCTATATGCAAAAGTACCCCAAGGACATGTGAATGTGGTTTTTTCTTGATCATCAGGGTGAATAGGGATTTGGAAGAATCCACTATATCCATCTAAGTAACAAAAATGGGAATGTTGAGCTAATCTCTCTAAAATTTGGTCAATGAAAGGAAGAGGAAAGTGATCTAGGCAACATTTAGTTTCCTATAGTCTATACACATCCTCCATCCCGTAACATTCTAGTTGAAATTAGTTCATTATTCTCATTGGTTACTACGGTCATCCCACCCTTCTTAGAAACCACATGCACGGGACTAACCCATTTACTATCCGAAATCGGGAAAATGATTCCCGCATCTAGCAATTTAAGGATCTCTTTCTTTACTACTTCTTTCATGATTGGGTTTAGTCTTCTTTGAGGTTCAATTGAAGGTTTATGATTATCTTCCATTAAGATCTTATGCATGCACAAAGAAGGTTTAATGCCAACTAAATCATCAATGGTATAGCCAATGGCTTTCCTATGCAATCTCAACTCATGCAACAATCTAGCAAGTTCATCATCATTCAAGCATGCATTCATAATAACCGGATATGTAGAATTATCACCAAGAAAAGCATACTTCAAATGACAGGGGAGGGGTTTGAGTTCAAGTTTAGGAGGACCTTTATCGATGGAGACAATCCATATAATGTTGGGTGAGATGAATCCAAAGCCATGGAAGACTCCTCAAGGCTCCTTGAAGCTTGATCAACAACAAAGACAGTTTCTGGAGAAACCACGGGCAAAATTACGGGCTCTGGCACAACCACGGCCGTGGAACTTGCAAAGCTAGCTTCTCGGAGCACTCCAGTAGGTTCCACGGGTAAAACCACGGGCGTGGTTCTTCCCCCTAAACCGTGATTCTTACAGCTTTTCAGCACACTTTCGTGGACTTCAAATTCAGCTCTTGTCTCCTTTTCTAATGCTTCCAAAGCCTTGATTTCTTCATTGCATGCCTCCTCCACTCCTTTCTCAATCAAACTTAAGCTAAGAACCTTCTCCAAGGGGTCCTTGATCAATATCGAGCTCACAACTTCTCTAGACTCCTCTTGCTCGACAATGTTGAACACATCTTCACCAAGGGCTGGCCCCTTCAGCATTGTGGATAATTTGAACTTAATATTCTCTTCTCCAATGTTGAAGGAGAGAATTCCATTTTTTCAATCAACCAAACATCCGGAAGTGGCTAGGAAAGGTCTCCCCAAGATGATAGGAACCGGATAGTCCGTCGGGATGTCCAAAACAACGAAGTCTATTGGCACATACAACTTCCCTAGTTGCACCGGTATGTCTTCCAATATTCCAACCGGGTGAGTGATCGAACGGTCCGCCATGTAAAGGGTCATCTTGACCGGCTTTGGCTCTCCTAGCCCAACCTTGTTGCAAAGTGCAAGCGGTATGATGCTTACACTTGCCCCAAGGTCACATAGGGCTTCATACTTCACTTCTCCCACTCCAATTGGCACACTAAAAGGATCCCGGATCTCTTAGCTTAGGAGGCATCTCCTCCTTCATGGTTTGGATCAATTCCGAGGACCTCTTCGTCATCCTCACTTCCCCATACTCTTCCAACTTGCTTTTGTTGGAGAGTATCTCCTTCAAGAATTTGCCATATGCCGGCATACCTAGAATAGCATCCATGAACGGAATGTTAATATGCAATTTAGACATAAGTTCAAGGAATTTACCAAAGTGTTTGTCCAAGCGAGCCCTTGCTCGTGATTGTGAGAACGGTAGTGGTGGCTTGTATGGATGTGGTGCCACATATGTTGGCTCATCATCCTTGCTCTTGCCTCCATCTTCTTCCAATGTCTCTTCTTCTATCACCACTTTCTTCCCCTTGTCACTTCCCTTAGGTAAGGGATCCTTCATGCTCAACCCGCTCCTTGTTGTGATGGCCAACATTTGACCTCTTGGGTTGTCTTCGGTTCTTCCGGGAAGCTTTCCCGGATCTCTATGAGCTTCACCCGCCTTTTGGAACACTTGTGCTTCCAACACCTTTTGAGCTTTAGAAATGGAAGTCACCGTGCTCTCAAGACCACTCAACCTTCCAAGCAATTGCTCAAACATCATCTCGGTTCTATCCTTTGGAGGTTGAGTGAATCCGGGTGGAGGTTCTTGTGAAGCCTTTGGTGGTGGAGCTGCGCTTGTGGAAGCGGGAGGGTTCAAGGCTTCATCCGGGTTAGAATAGGAAAACCCGGGATGATTTTGGTTAGGCCGGTAATTGTTGAATTGCCGGTTGTTGTTGAAGTTCCATGGGCCTTGATAGTTGTTGTAGTTTCCCGTTCCCATATAGTTCACATCCTCCTCCTTGGAAGACAAGTTTGCTTGCACTTGCACTTGAGGGGTTGCTTGATTCTTCAAAGTTGTAGCACACAACTCCCTCAAAGATTTCAGCTCATTGTTGATTGCATCAAGCTTGAAGTTACTCATAGTGACTTCACTCACCTCATATGCTCCCGCTTTCCTCCCATCACTCTTCCTATGGGAGTACTTCTCAATCACCAAAGCCTGTTTCTCTACAAACTCCCAAGCTTCATCCACATTCTTTTCCATGAAAGTCCCACCTGAAAGAGATTGAAGCTTGAATTCGCTATCTTCATCAAGTCCCTTGAAGTAGATCTCCAAAAGCTCTATTTTCGGTATACCATGGTGCGGACAATCTAGGAGAAGGTCTTTGAACCTCTCCCAAGACTTGAATAAGCTTTCTCTATCCTTCATCACGAAGACATTGATCTTCCCTCTTAACTCGGTAGTCTTGGAAGGTGGGAAGAACTTTGTCAAAAACTCGGTTGTCATCTCCTCCCAAGTACTCACTCGCCCTTGTGGAATAGATTGATACCAAGCCAAGGCTTTATCCTTAAGTGAGAAGGAGAAAGCCCTAAGCTTATGGTTGTTGCTCTCCAATCTAGGCGGCCTTAGAGTCTCCATCAAGATCTCATAGTTCATCAAGTGTTGATGAGGAGACTCTCCTTTCATCCCTCCAAATTGATTATGCCGGATCATTTGTAGAACTTGAGGGTGGATCTCGTAATCATGGGTTGCGGGATCTCCTAAGTTCACACCTGGACGGTGTGCTCTTTATGCTGGATCCATACGTTGCCCTAACGTTTGTGGCTCTTCAATAGCAATGGGCACAACCCGAATATCAACCGCCGCCGGCTGCGGTTGTGGTGGAGGTGGAGGTTGTTGACGATTAAGCTCTCTTTGCACAAGAGCTTGCCTAATCTCTTCAATCTCTCTCCTAGTTGCTTCTTGCCTCTCATTGGCAAGTCTCCTTTCATTCTCCAAGGCTCCATCTCTTAGTCTAATTTGCTCTAAAGCTTCATCTAACTCCGCTTGGAGATCTCTTCCGGCCATCTCTTTTCCCTTTCTAATGCTCTTGGATCTAGATCTAAGGGTTTTCTCCGGTTCGGGATCGAATGGAGCTAAATCCTTGCCACGAGATCTTCGCATGCACCTAAAGAGTGAGAGATGTCCTGAAAAGCAAAGACACAAACCAAACAAGATCAAAAGCAACAAGAAAGACCTACACTATAAACAGTCACAAACAATGACTCAATCTTAACCTAGTCCCCGGCAACGGCGCCAAAAACTTGTTACGTCTAGGAATTGATGCACGCAAAAGTCTTAAATTTATAACTCGATATATTTTTCCTAACTCCTAGCGAAACCCACAGTGTATGGGTCGTTTTGTAGTAAGGATAGTATTCCGAGGTCGAACACAAAGACTGAGGTGAGATTGAATCGATTAGTGACTAAGGATAGTGTTGATCTAGGCTAAGAAAAGAGAAAGAAACAAATAAATGAAAATCTCAATATTTTTGGGTTTGGTTTTGTGTGGTGATCAATCAAGGATCACAGTGATGCAATATTTCAAAACAAACTAAGAATCTAGCAAATAAACACAAACAAGCAAGACAAACGCGAGATATGAGATCAAAGAGAGAAAAGCGGATTCTAGGGGTTGGAAATTCCAGTTATGACATTGGACTCAAGCTTCTAATCAACCTTGGATAAACTATAGTATGTTGGGAAGGAATGTTTCTCAAGTGGGGTCAATTACCGGGTAGGTCTCATGATCCACTAATCCCGCTCCTAAGGTCCTATCACCGGGTAAGTCTCTAGGAGCCTACGGTGGGGATATCTACACAAACCGGATGGTTATCTAGGGATCTAACCTCTCCTTACCGGGTAAGTCTCGGGAAGGCAAGTCCTAAACACCTATCCTAGCACATTCAGTCCAATAGCGGCTAGTGAGGCTCACTACTACCTATAGTTCGTCATCTTCGGTATCATAGAGCAAGAATCACCGGGTAGGTCTCTTCTAACACTTAGTTGCTAACACTAGGTCACCCTAGGATAGATTTAGCTCAACAAACACTAGGATTTCAACGATCTAACATTCTAGCACTTCGATTCATCAAATCAAGCGAGTTAGTCAGAATCACGGGTTGTTCATCCGTTTCCACGGCCGTGGAATGGCAAGAACGAACCGTGGTTTCCAACAGTAACTCGGTTAAAGCAAACGAATCAACCAACGGTACATCTATGTCCATTCTATCATAGTCCAAGCCATAACCATCATTTCCTTACCCTAGAATCTCATCTATTTAGCCAACAATATGCATTTCAACAATCAAACTCAACAAGCATACATTCATGGCTTCCATAGCAAGTAAATGAAGTGAAATAGAGATGAACAAGTAGAACAAAGAAAACCAAGCTGAATGTATGATAAGAAAGACTTACAACCCTTCAAAAGAAGGTTCAATCTCGTTTCTTACAAAACCAAGCAAATCGTCTTCACAAAACTCACTCAAAACTATCAAAAACTATGAATGGTGTGTTCTTCTCTTCTTATCCAATGGAATCCTTTCTTCTCCTCCAAGTGTAGCTCCAATCCAATCTTCCAATGAGAGAATATGTGTCGTTGAGTGTGTGGGAGAGAATGGGAGTGATGGGGTCTGTCATAACAACCTGCAGGACCACCTTATATCCTCAACAAATTACAAGAGTCGGCCATGAATATCGTGGGACAGCTGTCACAACTGTCTGGGGAAAACCACGGCCTATTTCCACGGGCGTGGTTCTTCCAGTGACCGTGGTTTTGATACTTCTGCCCTATATGGATCATCAAGCCACAATTTGGTGCGTGGCATGCATCAATAAGGTCTCATGTGTCCTCCTTAGCTCCTAATTTGCTTCCGAATGAGTCCGAAGGTGTGTTATCTCGAGGAACGATCCTCGAATGTATCGATTAAGCTCCTAAATCTCCCAAAATACCTACAAAGCATGCAAAAGTCCGTGTAGACGTTTATCTCGACAAAATACATGAATTGAGTGCAAACCGTCACGAACTAGTGCAAACCATGCATGAATGAGCGGAAAAACTATCTAAATGAGTGCCTAATCCTAAGTCATAAATCGTGTTATCAGTTTTCACTGTGATTCCCTGGTAGATTATCAAGATAGAGCCTCGGGATATGAGAGGGAGTGAGCTGACCATAGGAGAGCTTCTCAGACCCTCCGGTCGGAGAAGTAGCAAAGGACGGGGCAAAATGGTACTGGAGCATAAGGGTACGGGCGAGACTATAATCCGGGCCGGCCGCTTGAGTTTCCCATCGTTTGCACAAAAATCTGAGAGGGGACAAAATTATTTCAACTACGGAAGTCCTGGACATATCCGATTTGAGTGTTGGTGACTTGCTACACTTGTGGCAAGCCAGGTCACCGATCTACCTTTTGCTAACAAGGCAAGGTTTCATCACAACAAGGTTCTTCCCCTGCTAGTGCAGTAGGATGTGAGTAGAGACCGCCCCAATACCAGACACAAGGACAACAAAGAGTCCTAGATCATCCAACCACTCAGGGTTATACGCTAGGACCGAGTAGAGGCAAATGCCTTGGTGAAGGTACCACTGATACTAGAAGAGTTCAGGGCCGCATTTTTGAGTTGAGGAGCATTGAGGAGCCGGTAGTGCCAACTACTACAAGTACCATTCTAATTAATGGTTTACTTGTCAAAGTACTTTTTGATACGGGTGCAACACACTCATCGGATATCCAAGATTGACTCGATTGTTCTACATCAATCTTACTACAAGGAGGGGAAACGGGGAATTAACCATTGAATTAGTGGTCAAAGGTAAAACTATTACCCTCTCTTCGTCGATTATTTCTCAAATGCTAGGGCTTCCAACCTCCACCTCTTATGACCACCTTCCTAGAGCCAAATTAAGTTGGCCAAGGAACAATTTTTCTACCTAACTCTCCTCTACAACCCTCCTTAACATCTCTCACCTTAGAAGCTGGAATTATTTTTTGTTGTGATTGTGAGATGTGTTGTACTGAGAACAAAAGCAGGGATTTACTGAATGGTCAACTCTTTGAGTTGATGTATCATGTGTTGAACGGATTAGATATCGACCTCCCTAACCTCATCCTTACCAACATGCTTCATATGATCAATACCCCTATTGATACCTCTCTCCCGTATGCCAATCTGCTTCCATGAATCTTTTGATACTTCTCTCTTGACACTACTGATGAAGAAACACAACTTGTTTCTAGAGAGATCGAAGAAGAATGCTTTGATAGCATGGGGATAGAAAAGACACTCAATGGAGAGTGAATTTTGAAGGAAGAACGTGCCGGTTCATCTTCTACCGCCTAGAGGCTTGAAGCAGTGGAGTTTGGCCTGAAAACACTGAGGAAGGACATGCTGGAATTTAGGTCTGAGATCACAGATAAGATGGACGAGTCACAAGACTTACTGGCGATCATGCAGCAAAAGATCAATCAGATGCTCCATCTGAATGCACTCATCTTTACATCTGCAGGAAGCATCAAACCCTTAGTAGAGGAAGATGTTGCAACAACAAGGAAACAAGTTGAAGAGTTGATGCTTCAGTGTTACAAAATAGTCAAAGGTTGCCCAATTCGTCAACTTGTTGGTGAGGAACCTGATATTCTGAACATTGAGGAGTTTGGAGTGGTGAAAAAGTACAAGAATAAGAAGAATCAACGAAGAGTGGATGAGTACATGAAAACTATCGCCCTGGATGATGCTCATGCCCGATGGAAGAAAAAGTGTTATGATGATATCTGACGATAGGGCCATCTGAATCCAAGATGGTACCAAGAATAGCCAATGAAAGTCTTGAAATTAGTTTCAAGGCCTTGAAATGGATGTCAAGGCCTTGACATGGATTTCAAAGCCTCCTTAGTTTTGATGTCAAGGCCTTGAAAACGGTTTGTGGGACTCGCTTGTTAAAACTGTTTTGTGTTTTGGAAATACTGTGTATGACTCGCTTTTTATATGCGTGATCCGATATATTCCCAATTCTGCATTTTTTCGATATTATTGCATATGTATCGCTAACTTTGAATGTAGGTACGATATTTTTTTTGTCTTCCATCAAGGAGGAGAGTGATAACATCACCTTAACTATATATGTGTATACGTGATGATGGAAGACTTAACATTATGAGCGGTTTATAAACTAACAAATATCGATTATATTTCTAGATTGCATGGTTTGATTTTGTGTTTGTTAAATGTGTGCAGGCCTTGAAAAGAATTTCAAAAGATAAACACATGCCTTGAAACTCATTACAAGGGACAAGCACGGAGATATTGAAAAATAGTTCAAAGGTTAAAAACGGATGCCATGGAAAGTAGTTCAAGGGATAAACACCGAAGCCTTGAAAAGTGATACAAGGGAGACATCGGCTGGATGCTTTTCAAAATCAAGATTCAATCTCAACTACCAAATCTACCAAGGATCAAGAGAATATCTTCAAACAAGATATCACGAGAAGATCTCGGCCAACTCAACTAGAAGATCTTCAACGTATTTGAAGAGAAGATCTGATGACATGAACTATATGCCATTATAATCATGCATATTGTGAATGTTTTACCTCATATTCTCATACATTTGAAGATATTTGTGTGTCTTTAAGCTTTGTTTCATATATATTTCGGAAATAGAGGTCTACACGAGTTTTGATTGATTTGTAGGTGAAAACGATGGATTTCGAAGCAATAATGGAGCAAGGAATAACTTGGACTCCTTGGAGTGCTAAGGAAATATAAGAGACCATAAAAGGGAGCTAGGAAGGATGCAAAATATTCTCTAATACCGTCTGACGTGTCAAAGTATTCTCTGATACCGTCTGACACGCCACAAAGTATTCTCTAATACCGCGCGCCAGAGTGGGCTCTGATACCAGCGAACCCAATTTTTTTCAGTCCAAATATTTAGGGTTTTATCTCTAAACCCTAGATTTATGCCTACAAATATCACATAGCCTTCAATATTGAAAGGCAGACTGGCAGACTTGGACAGACTTGGACATTTGTGATGGTTGGCATCCAAGGACTCCCAACGAAGAGAAGGAACGTCGCTAAGGGCAAGATTTAGGGTGTACAACGGAGATTGAAGATTTTTGGAGAGAAGGATTGAAGGAAAGGAATAAAGATCAAGATTCAAGAAGTTATAAGATCTTATATTTTGGTTTCTTATTGCGATTTGTGAACATATATTTTAGAGTGCTTTGAGAGATTCTTTTGAAGTTTTTAAGGATTGATTACAGATTTGAAAATTTATTGAGTTTTATGCAAAGTTTGGTTTTTATTTGGGTTTCTTTATTAAATCTTTATTTTGATTCAAAAATGAAAATGATTGGATAAAAACCTTGTGATTATAGGGAGAATAGTTGATGATTGAGGCTTAGATAATGATAGATTGAACTCATTTATCCATTTGGGCCATGAGAATTGAGATTTAACCTTTACTTTTGCAAAAAATTGTTGTGTTCTTGAGAAAATCGGCAAATTTTCCTTAGAACAACCCGAATTTTCTCTCTGACGTTCTTTAATTGCTTTATCCTTTAATCAAAGCTAAACCATGCCTAAATCCTAGCCTTGTCTAACCTTTATAACCCTTATCCCAATGTAAGAAGAGACTTCATCATTGATTCTTCACTTGGTAACCAAAGTTTGCAAGATTGGGGTAATAGAGAGACTCAACATCCTCCATTAAGGTTCGAGTATACCTTTCATCTTTAACTTCGAGAGTCATATCCTTGGGTTTTGGTGGGTGGTTTGAGTGTTAAACCTTTCTTTGAGTACTATTCTTGACGAGACTCAACATCCTTTGGGTTGGGAGCTTTTAAGTTGGGATAAGTGGGTAGTGGAACTTCACCGTACATTATTCCTTTCTTCGAAACACATAACCTTGGCAACAACAACTCTATCCTTTGATCTTTAGAATGTCTTGAATCGAAATCCGCAGACGGATACTTGAATCCTTGGAATCATTTGTCTCTTACATCTTTATAATCGCTTTTACATCTTTCTAGATATTTTTGAAACCGATTTTATTCTCACCGAATCCCTGAGTTCGACTCTGGAATTTCTTGCCTTACTACAGCTGATCCGTACACTGTGGGTTCTGATAGCATGAATTATAGTCTATATTTTGGGGTTTGTTTGGACGTTTTATCTTCAATAATCTGCATGTTTGTATGTATATTATGTGATTATATTACCATTTCATCTACCTTTGCAAGAATCGAGGTCTACACCTAGTTTTGCTGTAATTGTAGGTAAAATAGCACGTTTTGCATCAAAAAGGAACAAAATGAGCTATGGAGTCATTGGAGCTTTATTCAGGAACATAAGGAACCATCCAGGAAGCATAGCCATGAATTAAGATTCACTTTGGACAAGTTTTGAGAGATTTCACATTCAGTTATGACTCACCTCGGTTGACCAGAGATTCATCTCGACCGAGGTGATCCAGAGACGCCGACTCGACCGAGGCGAACACCTAGGACGCGGCGAGAATATTTTATTCTTGGCTGAGATCTTTTATCTTTGGAAGGTGATCTTATATTTTTGGGCTTGGCTCCTGGAAGGAAGAAGATCTTATATTTTACCTATTTTTATGGGAAGAGATCTTTCTAAGATATTTTATCTTTGGAGGGTTATTTTCCTATAAAAAGGGTTAGATTTCCCACAAATCCGGCATCCGCTATCAATCCCGCTTAGCACGTTATACACCATTGAAGGCTGCGAGATCTAGCATACATCGCTGAACCCATACTCCAGTTGGGAGTTTTGAAGAACCTTTTTAAAGGTTGAAGGAAGATTGAAGATCATAGCTTTTATAGCTTTTTGGAGGGTTTTGTAAGATTGTCTTTAATTCCCTCACTTGTTGTCTTGTCTTGTTGGATTGCTATCCAAGGAACGCTTTTGTTGTGATATTTGATTCAGTTATTGAAGTCTTTTCCATTGAATTCTTCTTGTTCAAATATTCACCTTCTTCCCATATATTTAATACTTTCATAATGGTGATGAGTGGCTAATTTCCTTGTGTGATTCTAGGGTGATTGGCTGAAGGTTGTGGGAAAAACAATGATAGAATAATCTTAGATTCCAGTAGGACCCTGAAAGTTCGAGTCTTTAACCTTAACCCTAAGCATCTCGTTCAGTCGATGAACATCTCGGCCGGGGTGGAATTCGGATGACCGAGGTGACTTATCTGATCCTAAACTGAGAGTTAAGTGTTAGAGTTTGCCAAATCCTATTCTTATTACACCTTTCCTGGTCCAAAGCAAGCTTAGGATGAGACTTACCCGGTAATTCCTTAGTTTGTGTACCAACGATCATAAGTGTAGGTAATAAAGGTTTATCCTTTATTGGAGTTTGAGTGTGCTTCCATCCCATCTTTGTGAGTTAGCCTGAGACTTACCCGGTAAAGGTTGATTCTATTCCCTTAGATGGTGTGTTAGTTTGAGGTTATAGTTCTTTATCTTCATTCCTTGAGACTTACCCGGTAATAGGAGTTAAGGTTTAGGATTAGTGAGTAGTGAGACTTACCCGGTGATCTAGTCCACTTTAGTAACACCTTCCCCTTGCAAAAATCTCAGCTTTGTCCGCTTATCTTTAGATCTTGAGTTGGAACCACAACTAGACGCTTTAATCCCTAGAATTGCACGTTTGCTTTATTGACTTCTTATTCATCTTTGATTGTGTTAATTGCTCTTTGTGGTTAGTATTTACGAAGCTTACCGTTATCGACTTTGTTTCACCGAGTCCCTGTGATCGACCCTTGGAATTTCTTGTTTTTTACTACGATTGACCCGTACACTGCGGGTTCGCATCCTTGTTTTAAGCTTAAGTCTAGGGTTATAAATTTAAAGCTTGCACACACCGTTTGGAGCAAACAAGTTTTTGGCGCCGTTGCCGAGGACTTGGTCTAGACCGAGCCGGTACGGTTTACTCTTGGGGCACTTGCCCCCGTGTCGTCTAACCACTCTACTTGAGTGATTTTTGCAGGTTCTTTCTTAGGTATATGCGAAGAACCCGCACTGGGAAGGAAATCGTTCCTTACGATCCCGAACCAGAAAAGACATACAAGCGATGCTTAAGAGAAGCGAAGATGGCCCAACAAGACAACCGCGATCTTGAGGCCGAATTGAAAGAGGCGTTAGAGCTGCTACGCCTCAACAAGGAAGAACTAAGGCGAGAGAAGGAAGAAATTCGCACCAAAACTGAAGCGATCGAATCAGAAATGGCCGTCATACGAGACCAGATTCTACTTCGACCGAGGGACAACCCAGTTCCCGATGCTGGACCGAGGCAGGTTCCAGTTGCTGACCCTCGACCGAGGGAGGTTCCAGTACCAGACGCCCCGGCCGAGATACATCCACCTCGGATGCCAGTCCGAGATGTTCTTCTTGCAGGAATCCCACAAACCCTAGGTCAAAGGATGGACCCTAATCAACAACTGAGGCGTCCAGGAGTCAACCTAGGAGATCCAGCAGACCATGACTACGAACTTCGACCGCAAGTTCTATCCATGATTCGCCAATGCCAATTCGGAGGGATGGAGAAGGAATCGCCACATCAACATCTTCAAAACTACGAGATCTTGATGGAAACCTTGCGACCTTCCAGAATTGAAAATAACAACTACAAGCTAAGACCTTTTTACTTTTCTATAAAAGATAGAGCTCTTACTTGGTATCAATCTCTTCCTCCAGGAAAAATTAGCACATGGGAGGAGATGACTACGGAATTCTTGACCAAATTCTTTCCCCCCTCAAAGACAGCTGAAATGAGAGGGAAGATCAATGCTTTCATTATGAAGGACAAGGAGAGCTTGTCCAAGTCATGGGAGCGGTTCAAGGACATCCTTTTGGATTGCCCACATCATGGGATTCCAAAAATCGAGTTGTTGGAGATCTACTTCAAAGGACTGGACGGAAGCACCCAGTTCAATCTCCAACTACTCTCCGCCGGTACCTTCATGGACATGGCGATTGACGAGGCTTGGGACTTCATTGAGAAGCAAGCCTTACACATGGAGAAATATACCCACCAAGGAGCTGAAGGTGGAGTTAAAAGAGTCAACTTTCAAGAGACTCAATCCAACAACAATCAACTCACGTCTTTGAGGAATGACGTGAAGCAATTGAAGGAACTCTTGGTTGCTCAAACCAAGAAGGAAGAGCAAGGACAAAGGAACAACAACAATGGATACCGTAACAACAACAACGGTTCCCGGAACAACAACTACAACAACAACAACAATAGAGGATCCAATAGCAACAATTGGAGGACGAACAATCAAAACAACCAGAATCCTGGTAACAATTATTCTAACTCCAACTCTAATAATTCCTCTAACCCTTTCCTCTCTTCCCCTCCTTCTTCTTCTTCTACTCCATTGAAGAGCCAGGGGCAAGGATCAAGTTCGTCTCAGCCGGAAAAGAAAGACACAGTTCTGGAGGCTATCTTGATCAAGCTTAGCGCTATGGAGAATTCTATGACTTCATTTTCGAGGGCCCAAAAGTCCTTCGAACAACAACTTGCAAGTAGGGCGAATGAAGCGCCAAGAGATCCAGGGAAGCTTCCAGCAAAGACGGAAAGCAACCCTAAGGGCCAGTGCATGGCCATAACGACGAGGAGTGGACTTAAAACTGCAGATCCAGTACCTCGTTCGACGCAGACCACCTTGGTCCAGATCCAGTCGAAGAACACCTCGACCGAGATGCCAACCGAGGCGGAGCAACAGAAAGCAGGGGGGACAACTGAAACTTATGTTCCACCTCCTGCATACAAACCACCACTTCCGTTCCCCAGTCAAGGGCCAGAGCACATCTAGACAAGCACTTTGGTAAGTTCCTTGACTTGATGAATAAGCTGCATATTAACATTCCTTTCCTTGATGCTATTCTAGGTATGCCCGCCTATGGGAAGTTCTTAAAGGAGATCCTATCAAGGAAAAGGAAATTGGAAGACTTTGGTGAAGTTAGGATGACATCTAAATCCTCAGAGCTTATTAAGATCATGAAGGAGAAGATGCCACCTAAATTAAGAGATCCCGGCTCATTTAGCATTCCCATTCAAGTTGGGGATGTCACTTGTGAAGCCCTTTGTGATCTAGGAGCCAGCGTGAGCATCATCCCGCTGGAGCTATGCATGAAGATCGGACTTGGAGAGCCCAAACCAGTCAAGATTCGACTTTATATGGCGGATCGCTCCATCACCCATCCCGTGGGCATCTTGGAGGACGTTCCGGTCAAGTTAGGTAACTTCTATCTTCCTATAGATTTTGTTGTACTTGACATTCCCGCAGATTATCCTGTTCCTATTATTCTCGGGAGGCCATTTCTAGCAACTTCGGGTTACAATATGGATTGCAAGAGCGCCAAGTTGAAATTCAACATTGGTGGCGATGAGGTGGAGTTCGCACTACTTGCAGCCATGAAAGGGGAGCAGCTAACTAATGATATCTTCAACATCTACGATGAAGAAGAATCAAGAGAATTGGTGAGCTCTATTCTTATTAACGATCCACTCGAAAAAGTTATTAGTTTTAGTTTAGTAGAGGAAGGTATAGATGCTTCTTGTGATGCAGATATACGGAGCTTGAAGGCACTGGAAGAAGATCCAGAAGCTAAAACTGAGAAGCTAATCCAGGAGACGAAGATCTCTAGTTTCGGTTCCAGTTGCAGTACCTCGACCGAGGCACTCCCTGGACTGAACGAGGCGACTGAAGAACATCTCGGTCAACGCCTCTGCACCTCGACCGAGGTCGATAGCGAGATGATGTCAACTGAGACTACTGAGAATAATAATCTTCTTACTCACTACTCTAACATTCATCCTCAGTTGGTGGAACATTCCATCCACCAACTTTCTGATAAAAACGGACCTTGGTATGTTGATATTGTAAATTATCTTGTTTGCCAGGAAACACCGCCCGGATTGACGTACTCTCAAAAGAAGAGATTCTTCAAGGAAGTACGACATTATTACTGGGATGAGCCGCTGCTATTCAAGCGCGGACCGGATGGGATGCTTCGAAGATGCATTCCGGAAGATGAGATTAATAGCGGTATACGGCATTGCCATTCGCTTCCTTGTGGAGGACATGCTAGCACCGATAAAACATGCGCTAAGGTATTGCGTTCCGGATTCTTTTGGCCTACATTATTTAAGGATGTACAAGCTTTTGTTGTCTCTTGTGATGCGTGCCAAAGAAAAGGGAATCTATCGAGGAGGAACGAAATGCCACTCAATAACATCCAAGAGGTGGAAATCTTTGATGTATGGGGGATTGACTTCATGGGACCTTTCCCATCCTCCGGAGGAAATCTCTATATCCTTCTTGCGGTTGATTATGTCTCTAGATGGGTTGAAGCCATTGCTTCTCCCACTAACGACGCAAAGGTGGTTGTGAAGTTCTTGAACAGAACCATCTTTCCACGGTTTGGAACTCCACGCATCATCATCAGCGATGGAGGAATGCATTTCATCAACCGGAAGTTCAAAACACTTCTATCGAAGTATGGGGTAACCCACAAGGTATCAACTGCTTATCACCCTCAAACTAGTGGACAGGTCGAGATCTCGAATAGAGAAATCAAAGCAATTTTGGAAAAGACCGTCTCTAGAACGAGGAAAGATCGGTCCATGAAATTGGACGATGCTCTTTGGGCGTACAGGACCGCATTTAAGACTCCCATAGGTACCACCCCTTACAATTTGGTATATGGGAAGTCTTGCCATTTGCCCGTCGAATTGGAGCACAAAGCGTATTGGGCGATCAAATGGTTGAATTTCGACATTAATGAGGCCGGCGAGAAGCGACTATTGGAACTCAACGAGCTGGAGGAGCTGCGTTTGAACGCTTATGAGAATGCCAAAATCTACAAGGAAAGGACGAAGAGATGGCATGACAACCGTATCATTCCAAAGGAGCTTAACGAAGGAGACTTAGTTCTACTCTTCAACTCCCGCCTCCGCCTTTTTCCAGGTAAGTTAAAATCCAGATGGACCGGACCTTATGTTGTAAAACATGTTTTTCCTCATGGCGCAGTTGAGATATGGGGCGAAACTAGCGGAAGCTTCAAGGTCAACGGTCATAGACTTAAGAAGTACCGACCGGAGACTCCGGTTGAGGAGGTTGCACCAATATACCTCATTTGAGACGCATCATGGTCCAGCTAGCGACCTTAAACCAAGCGCTTCTTGGGAGGCAACCCAAGGTATTGCTTTCTTTTCCCGTTTTCTAGTCTAGCTTAGATAGTTTGCTTTTGCTTTGTTTTGTTTGTTTTTGGCATCCTAGACAGATAACAGGAGACATCTAAGGAAGGAGCATAACTGAAAGTTTAGAAGTTCGAGAATTCGAGAAGACGAAGTTTGACTGAGACACCTCGGTCCAGTCGAGGCCACCTCGACCGAGTTGATTCTTGAGCAACCGAGGCGACTAGGGTTTCTGCAGAACCACCTCGGTCCGTACCACCTCGGTCCAGTCGAGACCATCTCGACCGAGGTGACAGCAGTTCCAGGAACAGTATAAAAGGGAAAAAAAAATTCTGTTTTCACTTTTTACCTTCTTCGACTCGACCGCGGCGCCTTCTCACCTCGTTTCCTCAAATCTTGCTCGTTTTTGAAGATTCCCGCTTCCAAACTGCGATTGAAGGGTAGAGGATCCCATTGCAAGTACAGATCTGCGAAGAAATCGAACGAATCGACCGAAACGAGGTAAAAACAGTCAAAACCCTAACTCGTTCGTTCGTTTCGATTTGGGCTTTGGTTGCCCCTGAATCTGCTGAGAAAAGGCTTAAGTACCCCATAGGAAGCAATTGTAGTGAATTTTGGGGGAAAAGAACTGGATTTCTGAGATTTGAATCGCAAACTATTACGCCTCGGTCCAGTCGAACTACATCTCGACCGAGGTGATTCTTGAGGATTGTCAGCGACCGAGGTGATCTGACAGTAGGTGAGAAAAAAAAAAAAAGTTCCGAACGTCGCCTTGCCCTCAGAGATAGATCCTCACCCTCCCCTCCTTCCTCTTCTTCCCGACCTTACCGCCCGGTGATCCATGAGAGATGCCGGGTAGATTATGAGCGTATCGCTAGCCGTCCAGTGATTGCACCACGTTTCCTGGACGTGTCAGCTTTTGATTGCCTAGGGGTAGATGAAGACCTTAGGCGGATGATCACCACCGTTGGGCTGGATCAGTTTACTGAGATCCGAGCCCCAGCTTACTTGGAGCCGACCCTAGAGTTCGTTAGCTCCTTTTCCTACCTTCCCACAGAGCAGTCTGTGAAGTACCGGTTGATGAGCCGGAACTTCATAGTTCCCTTAGAGGTTTGGAGAGAGATTTTCGGCTTTCCTGAGCCCACCGCCACTGACTTCCCTTCCCGATCTGTAGCTAGGGAGTTCTGGGGGCAGATTGCCCATATTACTGAGCATGCAGATAGATGGCGCCCTGGAGATTCCAGGGAGAAGGTCATCTTCCACCTAGCCTTCAGATTAGCCCATAGGATATTCAGCGAGACACTTCTGGCGCGTACTGAGACGCCCCAGAAGATCCGACAGGGCGAGCTTTTCAGTCTTTACTGTATGGTTACGGGGGGTTTCCCAGACTTTGGCTTGATCTTGGCAGAGGACCTACACAAGATCAAGGCCAAGGCGAAGGGAGACATTTGCTGCGGAGGTCTTGTCACCCACATAGCTGCTTTTCATGGGATGGACCTCAGTGCTTGTACGATGGTGGCGGCTCCGAAGCCGCTTGGATTGCAGGAGATGATCACTCGGAGGATTCTGGTTCCCCGAGGCCTGACCACTCCTTATGTGGCTATGCCGTGGGAGCTGACTGCACCACAGGGGATCCGCTGGTCTGCCCAGTTCACAGTTTTTGATCCACACTATTGGCAGACCGCCTAGGCTCCACTGATGGAGGATTACATAGGAGCAGCAGCTGCCCCAGCTGAGGATGAGGAGGAGAGGCTGACGATGACGAGGATACAGTAGATGAGAGAGATGGTGGAGTCCCGATGGATACAGGGACAAATATTTCAGGGACGAGTGCACCGCCGATCATAGATCTGGATGAGGAGGATACTGAGTCTGCACCTGCTGCTTCACCTGCTAGATTTGTTAGGCGTCGGACACGCCGTCATAGAGATTCGGAGGCTCATCGTCGGATCGACGATCTGACAGATCAGATGATAGATTCTTATGCTGCCCTTACTGTGGACATGCATGAGAGATTTGCTGCCCAACACCGACAGATTGACAGCTGGACTCATCAGATGTTAGAGGGGCAGCACTATCAGCGCAGGATGATGGAGCTACAGTTCCAGCAGACTATGGGCTATCCGTTCGACCCGACTCAGTATCCGTACGTGCCACCACCACCACCACCACCGGATCAGGACTATTAAGGAGTTGCAGGATTTTCTTTATTATATTTTTTATGCAGTTCAGCTATTTATCCGGTGAGTACTCTTATTTCCAGACTTATATTGACCCACTAGGACAGTGTGTCCCAAGTATGGGGTGTTTGTATTTATTTGATGATTTCGATGTATGACTTATTTGATTGGATATTTCATATTTATGCTTCAGTTGCCTTTATATGTTTATCTGATATTACATGCAAATTTATAAGTTATTTGATTGAGAAAAACGTCGAAACTGAAAAAAAAAATGGTTTTAAAAAAAATTTTTTTTGACCTCGACCGAGTCAGTCTTGGCCAAACGAGGAATTTCACCTCGGTTGAACCAAGAACACCTCGACCGAGGTGGGTTAACTGAGACTTTTCGAAAACGATTTTTGTGTTACTTATCTGGATATGATCTCAGTGAAGATCTTGTTTACTGACTGGTTTTAAATTCTTTATGTGTTTGGAAGGTTTTATAATATGTTTAAGTTGCTAAATGCTTTGTTTGAAATTATTGGCATGTTTAATACTTTGTTTTTATCCAAATTATGTTGAATTTGAAGGTTGACACCACAAGATAAGTTCTCTCACTTTCTTCCTGGAAAGACCAAGGCAATTCATTCTCTTCTTCTTCTTCTTCTTCTTGATCATGCTTAGCCCCTCATATACATTTTGCCTCCCTTTACCTATCCGGGAATTTGGAAGCAAGCGAAGTGGTGAAAGCAAGGGAAGTTAAAATTGAGAAGTTGGCTGGAAGTAAAAGTGCTAGAAAGTAATTTTAGGTTTGGGGAAGTCAATCATGAAGATGAGTAACTCGGCACCATTCACATAGCCGGGTGTTTGTGTCTTGCCAAAGTCAGATTGAGCGATATTCCTAACGGGTCATGGTATGTGCATCAAGGGTTTGATGCATCTCAAGAAATTGATGATTCCTGATTTCCTAGGCTTCGGTTATTGTGCACCTCTATCCATGCATCCCAAAAAGTAAAGTAAAATGAAAAAGTGTGAAATAAGCAAAGCTTATTGGTGGAAGATGTTGCAAGTCAAAGTGGAAGTAAAGTTCATCCTTTTCCCGGATTCTAGCACCACATTACCTTACACACATCCCTACCCTACACGTTTCTTGACCTTTTCTTTTGGGAAGCCCTTGAGACCTTGAGCTTGTTGATTGACTTAGTGGTTTAAACTGGATTATACATGATTAATTTTGATAATTATGACTTATTATGCATTCTATGATTTTATGCAAAGATGAACAACTTTCCTATATTTATAAAATGTTTTGATCATGTTTGGATTTTAAATCCCATGAAGTATTCTCTTAGAGTGATCTATGATTGTAACACACCATAAAAATGTTTTTGAAAGACTTTTCATTGATTTTCTTGACTATTAATCCATTCTATCTTGTCTCTTATATGCGGAACTTGCTTGGGGACAAGCAAGGGCTAAGTATGGGGTATTTTGATAGCATGAATTATAGTCTATATTTTGGGGTTTGTTTGGACGTTTTATCTTCAATAATCTGCATGTTTCTATGTATATTATGTGATTATATTACCATTTTATCTACCTTTGCGGGAATCGAGGTCTACACCTAGTTTTGCTGTAATTGTAGGTAAAATGGCACGTTTTGCATCAAAAAGGAACAAAAGGAGCTATGGAGTCATTGGAGCTACATTCAGGAACATAAGGAACCATCCAGGAAGCATAGCCATGGATTAAGATTCACTTTGGACCAGTTTTGAGAGATTTCACATTCAGTTATGACTCACCTCGGTTGACCAGAGATTCATCTCGACCGAGGTGATCCAGAGACGCCGACTCGACCGAGACGAACACCTAGGACGCGGCGAGAATATTTTATTCTTGGCTGAGATTTTTTATCTTTGGAAGGTGATCTTTTATCTTTGGAGGGTTATTTTCCTATAAAAAGGGTTAGATTTCCCACAAATCCGGCATCCGCTATCAATCCCGCTTAGCACGTTATACACCATTGAAGGCTGCGAGATCCAGCATACATCGCTGCAACCATACTCCAGTTGGGAGTTTTGAAGAACCTTTTTGAAGGTTGAAGGAAGATTGAAGATCATAGCTTTTATAGCTTTTTGGAGGGTTTTGTAAGATTGTCTTTAATTCCCTCACTTGTTGTCTTGTCTTGTTGGATTGCTATCCAAGGAACGCTTTTGTTGTGATATTTGATTCAGTTATTGAAGTCTTTTCCATTGAATTCTTCTTGTTCAAATATTCACCTTCTTCCCATATATTTAATACTTTCATAATGGTTATGAGTGGCTAATTTCCTTGTGTGATTCTAGGGTGATTGGCTGAAGGTTGTGGGAAAAACAATGATAGAATAATCTTAGATTCCAGTAGGACCCTGAAAGTTCGAGTCTTTAACCTTAACCCTAAGCATCTCGTTCAGTCGATGAACATCTCGGCCGGGGTGGAATTCGGATGACCGAGGTGACTTATCTGATCCTAAACTGAGAGTTAAGTGTTAGAGTTTGCCAAATCCTATTCTTATTACACCTTTCCTGGTCCAAAGCAAGCTTAGGATGAGACTTACCCGGTAATTCCTTAGTTTGTGTACCAACGATCATAAGTGTAGGTAATAAAGGTTTATCCTTTATTGGAGTTTGAGTGTGCTTCCATCCCATCTTTGTGAGTTAGCCTGAGACTTACCCGGTAAAGGTTGATTCTATTCCCTTAGATGGTGTGTTAGTTTGAGGTTATAGTTCTTTATCTTCATTCCTTGAGACTTACCCGGTAATAGGAGTTAAGGTTTAGGATTAGTGAGTAGTGAGACTTACCCGGTGATCTAGTCCACTTTAGTAACACCTTCCCCTTGCAAAAATCTCAGCTTTGTCCGCTTATCTTTAGATCTTGAGTTGGAACCACAACTAGACGCTTTAATCCCTAGAATTGCACGTTTGCTTTATTGACTTCTTATTCATCTTTGATTGTGTTAATTGCTCTTTGTGGTTAGTGTTAGTATGAAATATTGTGATATTTTAGGCACGTTTTCTAAGTGTATTTGATTCATATTGATAGTCTTTAATTTAGCATTGTTGCATTTGTGAGCTAGTTTGCCTATATTGTCGATATGGATGTCTACACTAGCTTTATGTTGATTATAGGTGATTGAGAGTCATTTCCGAACGGAATCGAGCAAAGAAGAGTTGATTGAGTATGTCCATGGATTAAGGGCATTATTAGGAGCAAAATGGAGTTCAACTTGAGGAATGCACGAGGCTAGGGAAGAATCACGTTCTTGCCCTAAACCACGCTCTAAAATACGGCCGTATTACAAACCACGTTTAGTTTCACGGCTGTGGAACCTTGCAAAAAGAGGCGTGATGCATTCCAGTAACTATTACGGTCGTGGAATCCATGGTTCAAGCCGTGACACTTTCCACGCTCTAAATTACGGTCGTGGAACCTTCCACGACCGTGATCTTGGCGATCTTTTTCGCCATATTTTGAAGCCACGATCTTTTGATGATTGGGCCGGGCCGATATTTTATCTTGCCCTATAAAAAGACGGACGAAGCAAGATTCCGTCATCCACGCATACCCCCGCTTAGACGCACTTTTGCAACCTCGCTTTAGACCTTGGCTTACGCCTTTGCTTAGCGGCACAACCCTCGTTTGGAAGCATTTACATCTCATTGGAGATCGAAGTTCGTGTTGGGATTTTGCCCTAATCTCGCACTTTTGGTGGAGATTGCTGTTGAGATTTCCGGATTGGCGGAGGATCGAAGTTTTTGGAAGATTGTTGCAAGAAGACTTCTCTTCTTGTTTAGGTTTGATCAAGAAGACGGATTGACATCCCGTTCTTCCTTCTTGCCTAAGATTGTGTTTGTTTGGCTTACTCTGAATCTATTGACAGTATTCGTTATTGATTGTGACTTTGAGATTGGTTTGAAGTTTATTGAAAGTTTTCGGAAGTTTTCATCTGTCAATCTTTTAATCTTTGAATTTGATATCAACATGACTGCTATTTACTAAAAACCCTTAACAATTCTAAGGTGAAGGGTTGATAGTTGTGGCTTAGATGATGATAGATCGATCGTAAACAGATTAGACCCTGAGAGTTTGAGAGAATCGTCGACAAACCCTAAATCACGGTTTGATCTTGAGTTCCACGGCCATGGAGTCTCAAGATCTACCCGTAATTTCCCTTAAGTTTACGAACCTGCTTTTACTTGAATCCAAAGTTAAAGATTTGCTTTAACTTAGTTTAGGATTGCCTTTTCTAGGTGGTAGTGAAGCCTCAACAACCTCTACCTCGATTGTGAGTGTTACAACCGTAATCGGTTAAGTTAGTCTTGATCCTTGGATTGCAAGTTTGGGTATTTGACATTAATTCTTACCTTTAGAACCTTTCTATATTGAAGCCTCAACAACCTGTATAGAGAGTGTCTTGTAGGTGGGTCATATAAGGTTTTTGGAACTTCACTGTACGATTACCTTACATTAGTATACCTTTGCATATCTCAACTCTGTCCTTATATCATTAATATATCTTGAATCGATTGCCACAGCTGGATACTTGGATCTTTAGGATTGTTGTTTTTCCCAATATTTGCAAAAACTCCCATATTTACTTGCTTGATAATCTGTAATTGAATTTGTTCCCACCCAAATCCCTGTGTTCGATACTCTGGAATTCTTGCTTAACTACGTCGATCCGTACACTGCGGGTTCGCTTGCTTGATTCTAGTTTTATAAATTTAAAGCTTATTTGCACACACCTTTAGGGGCGAACAGTTAGTATTTACGAAGCTTACCGTTATCGACTTTGTTTCACCGAGTCCCTGTGATCGACCCCTGGAATTTCTTGCTTTTTATTACGATTGACCCGTACACTGCGGGTTCGCATCCTTGTTTTAAGCTTAAGTCTAGGGTATAAATTTAAAGCTTGCACACACCGTTTGGAGCGAACAGGTTCGCTCTTGCTTAAGTTCTGGATATAAATTTTAGATTTTGACGCACACGCTTTTAAGCAAACAAGTTTTTGGCGCCGTTGTTGGGGATTTGGTCTAGACCGAATTCGGTTTTCGGTTGTCTAGCTTGGAAGCTTTTGCTCTTGTCATTTAATATTCTACTTGAGTGTCTTTGCAATATTAATCTCCTCTCTATGGATCTCCAACCCTTGATGGGAACAATGGCTGCTAATAGTTGTAAGCCTTTATACGATCCAATATGGGTAGCGAGGCAAATAGCTAAAGCAGATTACTACGAATACTTGGAAGAGAAGTACGCCTTCCATGGGTTTGCCACCGAAAGAGAACGTGAACAAACCATTTAATATGAATTTACAAAATGGGACAAGCTTCTCAACCCAAAAAAAGGGCTAAAAAGCAACCTCTCAAAGATGCGGAGGAATCGATCTTTCAAAAATTGATGAAGAAAATCGCGGAGCTCGAAGAAAGCTTCCTATCATATGATGAAAAACATAGGCCAAAAGAGGTGTACAAAGAAGAACTACAAGTTTAGAACACCCTTCCTGCTGATCTCAACCCTCCTCTTGTAGTCATCACTTGAAAAAAGGAAGGTGTGGAAGACCTCGAAACAACTATTGTAAATGCAGTCGAGGTGGAAGAATAATTGGTAGAGTTGGAAAAAGAAGAGAACATGGAGAACCTTGGCCAAATTACTGAAACTGTGACCCAGGTTGAAGAGGATCCAGCTGTGTTGGGAGATATTTCATGTGTGGATCATCATCCCAACATGAAACTTGTCCCAAGCCTTGAAGAAGTTTACAAGCTTGTACGTGGAAGATCTTACCACTTGCCGGTAAAATTAAGAAACCGGAACCTTTTTGGAAGAATTTTATAATGAGTTTGATGAGGAATCCAAGATGTTCAAGGTGCATTGAATCATCTATGAAGTAAGGTCTAGCTAAAGACTTTAAACGAAGCGCTTCTTGGGAAGCAACCCAGGGTAGTTCTAACCTTTTTCTTTCTTTTTGCTTTAGTGTAGCTTAGGATAGTTAGTTGTTTGTTTGTTTTTTCTTTGCTTTTGTTTTTCTCGATGCGCTCTCGGTTTGTTTGTGTCATAGATCGCAAGAACTAGGTATAATCTTGGCGATTTGATGGAAAAGGTTGATACAAGTGTGCTTGAAGACGCTTTCAAGATGCAAGGGGTGATAAATCGACCTACTATAAGTAAATCAATCGATTCTGCCTTAGTGAGCAAAAATAGAAGGAAATCGGGCCAATGAAAAATTCGACCCAAAAATCGGCCGATTTTCTTTGAAAAATTCGATCCTATACAAAGCCTCTCAGCAAAGGATTGAGTTCCACTTCCTTTTACAATGTAAGTATTTTTCTCCATCTTATGCATGATTTCTCACATTGGGGACAATGTGAAGGTCAATACGGGGTTGGGGTACTTACCATCTCTTTTCTATTTATCGCACCTTATGAATTGGCTTGTAATAACACTTGCATTATCGTTCCAACTATGACATTTGCATTGCATTTTTTTTATAAGTTTTTGTGAAATTTTCAAAAATTTTGTGCTTCTTATGATGGAAATGACCTCTATGATGATGATTGTGATGTGGAAAAGGCAAAAGATGACTTAACTATGTTGAGATTTTAATGTTAACATGAATGAATTTGATTGTCTTATTTGAATGCAGGTATAATTTATAGGACGTTGATGTCTTGGTATGAGGATGAAATAATGACCGAAGCTATATTATAAGTTCTTCTGCATCATGTTGGAATGACAAGGCAATTCGCTTCTTTTATCTTCCATATCTTGTTCATGCTAGCTCCTCAATGAAGTATTTGACCTCCATTTGACCATCCGAATATTAGGATAAGTGGTTATGTAAGGCATGTTTAATGTGGGAGGGCCATTGTAAAAGTGTTAAGTGAAATTTTATAAAAAATAGGTTTGGGGACGTTTAACATGAGGATGAGTAACTCGGCACCATTCACATAACTGGGTGTTTGTGTCTTGCCAAAGTCTGAATGAAAGACAAGTTCTAACGGGATATGGTATGTGCATCAAGGGTTTGAGGCATCTCGGAAATTGAGAATCGCCGATCTCTTAGGCTTTGGTTTTTGTGCACCGTTGTCCATACTCTCAAAAGGTAAAGCTAAAAGGAAAATAAATTTTACATGCAAAGCATGTGTTGGTGAAGTTGTGTTCTTACTGCTCTTGTTGTGTTATTCCTCTTTCCCGGATTAGCACCACATTACCCTAAAGATTTGTCACCCTTAACACGTTTCTTTGGCATCTTTTTGATTGGAAAACCTTGAGACCTTTGTGCACATGTTTAAGGCTTCATGGCTTAGATTTGTTTGATTTTGATTATCTCTACATCTTTATCATGTCTTTTATATATGTCTTTGAGTAAGAAATAATGATTTGTCCATGGTACGGTTATTATTGATGCATACTATGTCCTCCTATGCCTTGAAGCATTACTTTGAGGGTGATCCAAAGGAAGAAGCACATTTCGAAAGGTTTTTGAGTTTTTCGCATCATATAATCCATGACATCTTGTGTTCTAGATTTCAATCTTGCTTGGGACAAGCAAGAGGCAAGTATGGGGTATTTTGATGAAATGAATTATATGCCATTATAATCATGCATATTGTGAATGTTTTACCTCAGTTTGTCATACATTTCAAGAGATTTGTGTGCCTTTAAGCTTTGTTTCATATATATTTCGGAAATAGAGGTCTACACGAGTTTTGATTGATTTATAGATGAAAACGATGGATTTGGAAGCAATAATGGAGCAAGGAATAGCTTGGAGTGCTAAGGAAGTATAAGAGACCATAAAAGGGAGCTAGGAAGGAGCCAAAGTATTTTGTTATACCGTTTGACGCGCCAAAGTATTCTATGACACCGTGTGACGCGACAAAGTATTTATAGATACCGTCTCACGTGATAAAGTATTTATAGATACCGTCTCACGTGACAAAATATTTTCTGATACCGCGCCCCAGAAAGGACTCTGATACTAACGGCCTCAATTTTTTTCAGCCCAAATATTTAGGGTTTTATCTCTAAACCCTAGATTTATCCCTACAAATATCACATAGCCTTCAACATTGAAAGGCAGACTGACAGACTTGGGCAGCTATGACGGTTGGCAGCCAAGGATTCCCAACGAACAGAAGGAACATCGCTAAGGGCAAGATTTAGGGTGTACAATAGAGATTGAAGATTCTTGGAGAGAAGGAATGAAGGAAAGGAATAAAGATCAAGATTCAAGAAGTTGTGAGATCTTTTAGTTCTGTTTGTTATTGCGATTTGTGAACATATATTTTTGAGTGCTTTGAGAGATTCTTTTGAAGTTTTTAAGGAATGATTACAGATTTCAAGATTTATTGAGTTTTATGCGTATTTTGGTTTTTATTTGGGTTTCTTTATTAAATCTTGATTTTGATTTAAAAATGAAAATGATTTTCTAAAAACCTTGTAATTCTAGGGAGAATAGTTGATGATTGAGGCTTAGATGATGATAGACTGAACTAATTTAACCATTTGGGCCTTGAGAGTTGAGATTTAACCTTTGCGTTTGCGAAAATTTGCTGTGTTCTTGAGAAAATTGGCCGATTTTCCTTTGAACAGCCCGGTTTTTCTCTTTGACGTTCTTTTATTGCTTTATCCTTTAACCAAAATTAAACCTTGTCTAAAGCCTAGCCTTGAGTAACCTTTATAACCCTTATCCAAGTGTAAGAAGAGACTTCATCATTGATTCTTCACTTGGTAACCAAAGTTTGCAAGATTCGGGTAATAGAGAGACTAAACATCCTCTATTAAGGTTTGAGTATACCTTTCATCTTTACCTTCGAGAGTCATATCCTTGTGTTTTGGTGGGTGGTTTGAGTGTTAATCCTTTCTTTGAGTACTCTTCTTGACGAGACTCAACATCCTTTGGGTTGAGAGCTTTTAAGTTGGGATAAGTAGGTAGTGGAACTTCACCGTACATTATTCCTTTCTTCGAAACACATAACCTTGGCAACCCCAACTCTGTCCTTTGATATTTAGAATGTCTTGAATCGAAAGCCGTAGTCGGATACTTGATTCCTTGGAATCTTTTGTCTCTTACATCTTTATAAAAGCTTTTACATCTTGCTAGATATTTTTGAAACCGATTTTATTCTCACCAAATCCGTGAGTTCGATTATGAAATTTCTTGCTTTACCTAAGCTGATCCGTACACTACGGATTCACTTTTGTTTAAGTTCTGGATATAAATTTAAGACTTTGACGCACACACTTTTGAGCGAACAAGTTTTTGGCGCAGTTGCCGGGGATTTGGTCTAGACCACATTCGGTTTTTGGTTGTCTGGCATGGGAGCTTTTGCTCTTGTCATTAAATATTCTACTTGAGTGTCTTTGCAGCATTAATTTCCTCTCTATGGATCTCTAACTTTTGAAGGGAACAATGGCTGCTAGGAGCTGTAACCCTTTATACTATCCAATATGAGTAGCGAGGCAAATAACTAGAGTAGATTATTACGAATACTTGGAAGAGAAGTACGCCTTCCATGGGTTTGCCACCGAAAGAGAACGTGAACAAACCATTGAATATAAACTTGCAAAATGGGACAAGCTTCAGAACCCAAAAAAAGGGTTAAAAATCAACCTCCCAAAGATGAGGAGGAATCGATCTTTCAAAAATTAATGAAGAAAATCGCGGAGCTCGAAGAAAGCTTTCTATCATATGATGAAAAACATAGGTTAGAAGAGGTGTACAAAGAAGAACTACAAGTTTTGAACACCTATCCTGCTGATCCCAACCCTCCTCTTGTAGTCCTCGTTGAAAAAGAGGAAGGTGTGAAAGACCTCGAACCAAATGTTGTAACTGCAGTCGAGGTGGAAGAAGAATTAGTAGAGCTGGAAAAAGAAGAGAACGTGGAGAACCTTGGCTAAATTACTGAAACTGTGACCAAGGTGGAAGAGGATCCAACTGAGTTGGGAGATATTTCATGTGTGGATCATCATCCCAACATGAAACTTGTCCCAAGACTTGAAGAACTTTACAAGGTACATATTCTTACTCCCTTTGAAATAACTATTAAAATTTCTAATTTTTTCAGGAATGAACCGGAGAGTTGGAGGTCTGTACCAAAAGAACCTCCAAAGGTCAAGATGAAACCTCCTCTAAATTTGGTGAAAGAAGATGCTCCTTGGACTTTAAGGCGTGGAGTTGGAAAGCACTTCACCGTTAAGACGGGGAAGTGTCTTTTGTTAAAGTATGGGATCACTCACGTGACAAAGACCATACGTTATCCCCAAGCAGGAGATGGGGAAGCTAAGACAATTTTCGAGAAACTGATTTCTCGATCCAGGAAAGGATGGGACGGAAGGCTAGATTATCTCCCATTAAAATGCAGGAAAGGTAGAAGGATTCCGGTGAGAATCAAACCGTATAAGCTTGTACGTGGAAGATCTTACCACTTGCCGCTAAAATTACGAACTGGAACCTTTTTGGAAGAATTTTATGATGAGTTTGATGAGAAATCCAAGATATTAAAGGTGCATTGAATCATCTATGGAGTAAGGTCTAACTAAAGACATTAAACGAAGCGCTTCTTGGGAAGCAACCCATCGTTGTTCTAACCTTTTTCTTTCTTTTAGATTTAGTATAGCTTAGGATAGTTAGTTGTTTGTTTGCTTTTGCTTTGCTTTTTCTTTCCTCGATGCGCTCTCGGTTTGCTTGTGTCATAGATCACAGGAACTAGGTACAATCTTGGAGATTTGATGGAAAGGTTGATACAAGTGTGCTTGAAGACGTTTTCAAGAAGCAAGGGGTGATAAATCGACCTACCATAAGTAAATCGATCGATTCAGGCTTCATAGAAAGTCGATTGTTGACAACAGTGAGAAAAATCGACCCCCCTTAGAAAAAATCGGTCGATTTTTTTGCCTTAGTGGGCAAAATAAAAGAAAATCGGACCGATGAAAAAATCGACCCAAAAATCGGCCGATTTTCTTTGAAAAATGTCGATCCTATACAAAGCCTTCTCAGCGGAGGATTGAGTTCCACTTCCTTTTACATTGTAAGTATTTTTCTCCATCTTATGCTTGATTTCTCACATTGGGGACAATATGAATGTGAAGTATGGCGATTTTCTTTGAAAAATGTCGATCCTATACAAAGCCTTCTCAACAGAGGATTGAGTTCCACTTCCTTTTACATTGTAAGTATTTTTCTCCATCTTTTGCTTGATTTCTCACATTGGGGACAATGTGAATGTTAAGTATGAGATGGGGGTACTTACCATCTCTTTTATATTTATTGCACCTTATGAATTGGTTTGTAATAACTCTTGCATTATCGTTCACACTATGACATTTGCATTGCATGTTTTTTTTTCAAGTTTTTGGGAAATTGTCAAAATTTTTGTGCTTCTTATGATGCAAATGACCTCTATGATGATGATTGTGATGTGGAAAACGCAAAATATGACTAAACTATGTTGATATTTTAATGGTAACATGAATGAATTTGATTGTCTATTTTAATGCATGTATGATTTATATGATGTTGATGTCTTGGTATGAGGATGAAATAATGATCGAAGGTATATTATAAGTTCTTATGCATCATGATTGAATGACCAAGGCAATTCGCTTCTTTTCTCTTCCATATCTTGTTCATGCTAGCTTCTCAATGAAATATTTGACCTCCTTTTGACCATCCAGGAATTAGGATAAGTGGTTATCTAAGACATGTTTGATGTGGGAGGGCCATTGTAAAAGTGTTAAGTGAAATTTTAGCAAAAATAGGATTGGGGACGTTGAACATGAGGATAAGTAACTCGGCACCGTTCACATTGCCGGGTGTTTGTGTCTTTCCAAAGTCCGAATGAACGACAAATCCAAACGGGATATGATATGTGCATCAAGGGTTTGAGGCATCTCGGAAATTGAGAATCGCCGATCTCCTAGGCTTTGGTTTTTCTGCACCACTGTCCATACTCTCTAAAAGTAAAGCAAAAAGGAAAGTAATTTTACATGCAAAGCATATATTGGTGAAGTTGTGTTCTTAATTCTCTTGTTGTGTTATTCCTCTTTCCCGGATTAGCACCACATTACCTTAAAGATGTCCCATCCTTAACACGTTTCTTTGGCCTCTTTTTGATTGGAAGATCTTGAGACCTTTGTGCACATGTTTAAGGCTTCATGACTTAGATTTGTTTGATTTTGATTATCTCTACATCTTTATCATGTCTTTTTTATATGTCTTTGAGTAAGAAATAATGATTTGTCCATGTTACGGTTATTATTGATGCATACTTTGTCCTCCTATGCCTTGAATTGAGGGTGATCCAAAGGAAGAAGCACATTTCGAAAGGTTTTTGAGTTTTTCGCATCATATAATCCATGACATCTTGTGTTCAAGATTTGAATCTTGCTTGGGGACAAGCAAGAGGCAAGTAGGTATTTTGATTACATGAATTATATGCCATTATAATCATGCATATTGTGAATGTTTTACCTCAATTTCTCTTACATTTGAAGAGATTTGTGTGCCTTTAAGCTTTGTTACATATATATTTCGGAAATAGAGGTCTACACGAGTATTGATTGATTTGTAGGTGAAAACGATGGATTTGGAAGCAATAATGGAGCAAGGAATAGCTTGGAGTGCTAAGGAAGTATAAGAGACCATAAAAAGAGCTAGGAAGGAGCCAAAGTAATTGATACCGTCTGACACGCCAAAGTATTCTCTGAAACCGTCTGACGCGACAAAGTATTATATGATAACGTCTGACGCGACAAAGTATATTCTGATACCGTCTGACGCTCCAGAGTGGGCTCTGATACCAGCGGACTCAATTTCTTTTCATCTCAAATATTTAGGGTTTTATCTCTTAACCCTAGATTTATCCCTACAAATATCACATAGTCTTCAACATTGAAAGGCAAACTAGCAGACTTGGACAGACTTGGACAAATGTGACGGCTTGTAGCCAAGGACTCCCAACGAAGAGAAAGAACATCGCTAAGGGCAAGATTTAGGGTGTACAACAAAGATTGATGATTCTTGGAGAGAAGGATTGAAGGAAATGAATAAAGATCAAGATTCAAAAAGTTGTGAGATCCTTTATTTCTGTTTGTTATTACGATTTGTGAACATATATTTTAGAGTTCTTTGAGAGATTCTTCTGAAGTTTTTAAGGATTGATTACAAATTTTAAGATTTACTGAGTTTTATGAAAAGTTTGGTTTTTATTTGGGTTTATTAATTACATCTTGATTTTGATTCAAAAATGAAAATGATTGGCTAAAAACCTTGTGATTATAGGGGGAATAGTTAATGATTGAGGCTTAGATAATGATAGACTGAACTGGACAATATCTTAAGAAAACACTCTCTTCTTGTTTTTGCTCGCCGGTAGCCCTCCTGGAGTTGGCTCCCCGCCAACCTCCACCCCTTCTCTTTGTGGCTGCCCGCCTTACCCCACTGCCGTCTTACCACCCCCCATCACAATGGGGGGCTCGAAGTGATCCAAGTAGCACTCGATCAAGATCTTTGACCTCACCGGCCGGACAAAATTACCTCCTAAGCCTGGATCTCCTACCACTACCCCCGAGTCCTTTCGACCCTGTGCCTGAGGAACTCATCCATTCAAACAACGCCAGGATCTCCAAGCAGGCGTTTGCCCACGCCCCTTCCACTTCTTCGTTGAATGACTTTCCCCCTCTATCCCCTATCCAAATGAAGCAACCCCAATTGACTAGCTCTTCCCCATCCTTTACGACCCAGAATACTGTTGTCATCGATAGCAACCTTACCCCCCCCCCTCCATTACCGAAATAGTTACAAACACTATTCCCCCGGTGTCGGTTTCTTTGCTCGCCGATAAACCAATCATCCAAAACCCTTCAGCTACTCCTTCCGACCCAAATCCTAAAGGTACCCTCCTGTCACCTCCTCTGACCCCACGCCTCCCCCATTCGACTTCCACATGCAACATTAATTAGCACTCTACGGATAGCCCCCAATCTTCTTCTTTTAAGGATGTCCTTTCGGCTGGCTCCGTATGGAATCACGTTCCCCTTACCTATTCCCCAGGTTTCGAAAATGGTGTCATTCATTTCTCAAGGTATGATGTTGCTGACACTATTTCCAGATGGTCCCACACTCTCATTGGGTTTCCCTTGGGCTCCCCAATGGCGTACGACAAAATGCTTACTTTCGCCGGCACTGCATGGAACGCGATCTCCAGACCAAAAATTCTCCGGAACGAACACGGTATCTACGTCCTTCACTTCGCCTCTGAAGATGACTTAAACGCCATTCTCTCGGGCAAACCATGGCTCGTAAATGGCTCCACCTCTCTTCTTCTCAAGCGCTGGTACCATGGAATGGATCTAAGCTACTCTAGTCTCACCTCCATTCCGGTCTGGGCTACTCTTTATGACCTCAACTATAGATTTTGGTCTCCCCACATGCTGGCAAAAATCGGGTCTTCCATTGGCATTCCCCTCCTCACAGACCAATGCTCAGCAAACCACAACCAGCTTGGCCATGCCAAAATTCTGGTTGAGATTACAGCCTCTAAACCTCTCCTTCGCGAGATTACTCTATTAGGTTCGGATGATGAGACTATTACCCAAAAAATCTCTTTTAAGTGGTTGCCGGAACACTGCCCTAAATGGCTCATATTTGGGCACCGATATGGTTCACTTAACCCAAAGCCCCCCCTGACGAACTTGGCCAACCTGGACGGCTTCCGTAAAGTTCTCCACAAGAAATCTAGACCCCAACCGCCCCCATCGTCAAATCCCAACCCCCTCATACCCACGCTTGATATCTCCCTCCGCCTAACAGCCTCCTTGTCAACTTCCCATGTTAACATCAAGGCCTTTGACAAACCTACCATGCCTCCCTCGACTGGCCTATCGGTCATCCACCCAAACCCTACGCTTACTCTTTCCCCATCGCTTGACCCGAACCTGGTGCCTTCACTCTCCGATGCCTCCGATGGCCTAGAGAATCATCTACCCTCTCCCTTGAACACCAAGTCACAAACTCTTTGATCTTGTGAGAGTATCAAGGATGCTAACACCCCCTCCACGTTTCTCCATGTCGATTAATATCGGTTCCTGGAACATACGGGGTCTTAACCATCCTACCAAGCACAAAGTTGTTAGTGACCTGGTTAAAAAGCACCGTTTGGATGTTATTGTCATTCTTGAAACCAAAATCTCAGCTGACAAGTTGTCAAGACTAACCCTTCTTCCAAACTGTACCATACCTCCAACATCACCCCTACAACCAGATGACATATTAGGCTTTGGTGGGATCCTCTTGCCCTAAACCTCTCCACATCCTTCATAAATGACCTGCTAATCCATTGCTCTATCACCCCTCTTACACCCTCAAACTCCCCCAGTTTTGATTTTAAATTCATCTATGCACATAATCTCCCTCCTGATCGCGCCCCTCTCTGGCCTAACATCGCCACGATCAGGCACCTCACCACCAATAGACCTTGGGTTCTTTTGGGTGATTTCAATACTACCCTCTGCCCTACCGAACGGCTCTCTGAATGGCCTTCAAATCCTCCTCAATAGTCTCTCAAGCTCTCAGATTGCTTCTACCTCAATGACATCTTTGACCATGTATCTTCGGGTTTCACCTTCACTTGGAACAACAAGCAGGTTGGCTCTCGGATCTGGATCAAGCTTGATCGGGTTGTTATTAATGGTGTTTGGGCTACTGTCTTCCGTGCCTCATCGGTGCTCTAGGACAAGCAATTAATTTTGGATCATTCGCTTGCCATTCTTGATCTCAATGCAAAAGAACCCCAACCCCACCGTCATTTCCGTTTCAACAATTCATGGGCCTCCCATAAAAATTTCCTTGCCACTGTCGAGAGTTTCTGGGTTTCACCTTGTCTCTCTAATCGATCTAGCAGGATGGACCATCTCTACAGCAACCTTAAGAGGCTTAAGTACATCCAAAAAAAATTCCCCAGCATCTCTATGGAAACCCTCAGCACATTGAGGATCACAAGTCTAACCTGGAGAGCATTCAATCCAGCCTCATCTCAAATCCCCTTGACCCGAATCTCCTAGAATCCGAACGCTCTACCCTTGAGTCTCTTCATTCCCTCCAGACTACTCTTCGTACTACCCTGGGGCAGTTATATAAAGAATCTTGGATCAAGTACGGGGATCAATGCACAAATTTTTTCTTCAAGCATATAGCCACATGCAGGGCTTCAAACGCCACAAAAAGCATTATGGATTCCGAAAATCATGCTGATGGGCCCTTCTCCAAAGTGGAAAATATAACATCTATCCTTATTAACCACTTCTCAAAGATCCTAAATCCCACAATTCTAGCAAACCCACAAAATATTTTCCCCAATTGCCCGCTACCTTCCCTAACGTCGAATGATCTTGATTGCCTTAATTATGGATTCTCTAAAGAGGCTATCAAAGCGGTTGTTTTCAACATGGGCGACTTCAAAGCACGTGGCCCTGACAGTTATAACGCATTTTTCTACAAATCCACATGGAGCACCAGTGGGAGATTGTTACCGAAGCCATCATGGAATTCTTCCATTCGGGTCTCATGCCCCGCCATGAAAACCACACCGCCATCACCCTCATTCCCAAGAAACCGAACCCCACCCAACCTGTAGACTACAGACCCATCTCTTTTTGCAATACCTCGTACAAAGTCATTGCCAAACTTCTTGCTGATAAGCTCAATGCTACCCTCCCTTTTGTCATCGGAAACTACGAAGGGGCCTTTGTCAAGGGGCGCTCTATTAAACACAACATTCTTTTATGTCAAGAGATCCTCAAGAAGTACAATAGGCGCCATATATCCCCTAGATGTGCGTTGAAGCTTGACATCTCAAAAGCCTTCGACATGATTGACCACAAATTCATCCTAAACTACCTTGGTAGAATGGGGTATCCTGGTTGGTTTATCAGATTGATTGATGCCTGCATTTCAACTGCTTCATTCTCCATCAATTTCAATGGCTCCCTGGTGGGTTACTTCTCCAGCTCCAAAGTCCTCCGACAGGGATGTCCCCTCTCTCCCCCTTTTTTCGTCTTGGCCATGGAAGTCCTCTCAACCATGATTAGTATCAACACTCAGAACCCGGACTTCAACATTCACCCCAAGTTCTCCTCCCCCCAAATTACTCAGCTTTGCTTTGCTGACGACCTCGTGCTGTTTTGTAGAGGTGATGGTCCTTCTATCGGTATCCTAAAGTGCACACTTAATGCTTTTGGTATCTACTCCGGGCTTACCATTAACCTTTTTAAGTCATCGATCTTTATTGGTGACCTCTCTGACACTTATGGTAATTCTCTCGCTTCCTCTTCGGGCCTGCAAAGAGCTTCCCTTCCCTTTATCTACCTTGGTATCCCTGTTGGTAGCAAGAGGCTGAATGTATCCGAGTTTACCCCCCTTATCACGAAGATCACAAACAAAATCTCTTCCTACAGTGCCCGTCATTTAAGGTACGCTGGGAGGAAGCAACTCATTGCTTCGGTTCTTATGTCTCTCCACTACAACTGGTGCTCCACCATCCTTATACCCTCCTCCATCATGATTAAGATCAGGAGCTTGCTGCGATCCTTCCTTTGGGCTGGGAAGGCTTCAAGCTCGCGCGCTCTTATTGCATGGGACACCGTTTGCTTGCCAAGTCTGAGGGGGTTCTGGGTTTTAAGGAGATCCTTTCATGGAACAAGGCATGCTTCTCCAAACATCTTTTCGAACTGAATGGGACTAATGCCGAGAACAGTCTATAGAGCTCTTGGATTAGGCATAACATTTTGAAATCTCACACCATCTGGACCTGCAACGCCAACTTCAACAATAGCCACTCCTTGTGTCAACTTCTCAAGGTAAGGGATAAAATTCTCACTTTGATGAGTGGTGACCGTTTCATCAATCTTACCACCGGTGCCAACAATAAATACTACACCTTTGCTGCTTACAACACCTGCTGGTCTCCTCCCGCCCCTTCCCCTCCCTATCATTACAACAATATCTGGAAAGTCCCCTGTCCGCCCAAATGCTGCGCCATTTCCTGGATTGCTAGCCACAACCGCCTTCCAGCCCTCTCCAAGCTTCTTGACTGGAACATCGTTACCGACAACACTTGCAAAACGTGCAACCTCCTCCCTGGAGACGAGACCCACATGCTACAATACTGCAGGTACGCTCAACTAGTTTTGAACCTCTTCTCCTCCTGGCTCAGGATTCCCCAACCGCTTCCATATAAGGATAATATTTGGTCCTGGCTCAGTACTCTTTCACCGCGCAAGGACGATTTGATCTCTCATGTTCGAGCCTCACCATTCTAAGCTACATTTATTTCATCTGGAAAGGCTTGAAATGATCTCCTCTACAACCACAAAACCACCCACGCTACATCATGTGCTCACAACATCATCAACACAACCAAGGCATTCTTTTCTTGCAAATGGAAGGATCGATCTAGGAACTCTCTATGTTGGGCCAAGATTCTGAGCATAAACTTCTCTTCTCTATAATCTCTAAAATTGTTTTCATTTCTATGCATCATGCATCGTTCCCTCTCTTGTATTATAAGCTAGTAGCTTTGTAATCCTCCATTTCTGGTTATATATACATAAATTTTCAAAAAAAAATGATAGACTGAACTCATTTAACCATTTGTGTAATACCCGGAATTTTTATTCTGTTTAATTCCGAATCAAATCGGACTTCGAACCGTTGACGGTTTCCCATTCTATCTAGTATCTCTTCCTCGACAAATTTCATTATTTTATGTAGAATTTAATTCACATAAAATGATAAAATTATAACAAACTCTAATCATTAGAATTATCTATTATTTTATGTAGAATTTAATTCACATAAAATGATAAAATTATATCAAACTCTAATCCTTATAATTATCTATTATTTTATGTAGAATTTAATTCACATAAAATGATGGATTTATATCAAACCCTAGTTATTATAATTCATTCTTATCGATGACAAGCTGTGACGAGATCATTACAACCTGTGACGAGGCCATGACTAAGCTGAGACGAGGCTGTGACAAAGCCCGACAAATCTGTGACAAACTCATTCATGGGCCTGACAAGGCCATGACGAGTTTTGACAAGGCTGTGACAAAGCCAAGACAACACAC
Organism: Fagopyrum homotropicum; assembly: GCA_033239125.1. Taxonomy (NCBI): domain Eukaryota; kingdom Viridiplantae; phylum Streptophyta; class Magnoliopsida; order Caryophyllales; family Polygonaceae; genus Fagopyrum; species Fagopyrum homotropicum. The sequence continues at coordinate 26,789,175 of BSWB01000008.1, read as the reverse complement.
TCAGCCCACAATAGCCTCAGTTGGCCTTTGCAAACTACAACAGCCAAACATACTTTTCAGCCCACAATAGCCTCAGCTGGCCTTTGCAATCCACAGCAGCCCAGCACCCTTCGTAGCCCACAGCAGCCAACAATTTCGTTCAGCAGGGAGGAGCAACAGCCGGCCCTTCTCTTTCCTTCTCTCCACTTTATAACAGCTGCATAAATGGGATAATTAATGAGATAATTAAGAGCTGTAACAGCCCTATATTCACGCCCAGAAGAGAGGACTGCAATGCTTTTCACGCTCCTCATTCACGCTGCACTTGCCTGGATTCTGCATACCACGGGTCAGCCTCTCTAGTGTTGTATTCACTCACTGCAGACGCAAAGAGTACTCCAGCGGCTGAGCCAGCAAGCAGTGCAGCCACATCTATGAGCCATTCTCTGTACAGGTGAGTTCCGAAACGTTCTCCTTATACTATGTCTGCTAGGTCGTTGTTGAATGCCTACTTCAATGTGCAGAAGACTCGAGTCTTCACTGTATCCGACTTACAGTCTCGCACAATCAAGGCACACCACCCATCTGTCTTCAACTCTGAGAAGAGCAGTAAGGTGAGTCTATTTCCGCTTAACCTTTCCTTTCAAAACAAGCCTAGTCTATAGGCCAGGACTGATTGTCCTTCTGTCCAAGGATTTGTTGAGACCAACTGTAGCACACCCAGTTTTCACCTTAGTCCTGTCGTCAAGGGATTCAGCAGCCCAGGGTTAGGTAAAGAGCGCTAGGGTACTACGTCACTCAGCACCCTGCAGACTTGTAAGTATGTAATCTCGCCTCCCACCTACTAGTAGATGCTTATTATGATATAAGGTTATGTCTTGATTGAAACTCGGAGATGTGAGTTGTTGTAGTAGGGCTGAAATTGTGCCGTATAGGTGTAGAGTAACCGCTGAGTGTGCAGTCATAAATGATAGAAACAATACACTGCTGTAAAGGATTTATTTTATTTTTCTTTCAGTTTTGTAGTTGAAGACTACCCAATGTTGTGAATCAATGTTAAAGAGTTTCGTAGAAGATCCACCGTTGAAATTTTAATTAGTAATAGGTAGATATAATTAGTTTACAGTGGTAAAATTTGAGAAGAAATGAACGGTCGGATTGAAAGTTATAGGGTCTCAAAGTGGAGTAGTTGAGATGTTTTTCCAGCAGAAAATTTTGACTAAGTATGGAAATATTTGTACTGTTGTAGCCACCTTTAAAGATTTTTGTAGGAATAACGATTGAACAGTTTTAAGAAATTGTTTCTCCTATGAGTAGATTAGAGATCATAGATAAGTTATAAATTTATTTTAGAATTTTTATAAGTTATTTTTAATTTCATATTTATAGCTGTAGTTGGACTTTAGTGACTTTTCGGGAAATAGAAAAAGGGTAGTTTTTATAGTTGTCACCTAAAATCATCCTAGGGAGTAGAATATGATTAGTTAGCTTCAAGTAAGAATTTAAGTACTTTTTACGGGTTTTTGGAAGTCTCGGAACCAAGGGTAAAATAGTCAATTTACCTTAAATAAACACTGTAATATCTTCTGCACATAGAATCGTACATCTTAGGAGTTTTAGACTTCTAAGTATCCAAGGAAAAATGTTGATCCACGTGCCTCTTTAAACAGGCAACTGAGTTCCTACAACTACTGTTTTAGTGTTGTTAAGAGAGACGAGTTTTAATTCTGGTAAGTCCACTGACTTACTTAGCTAGCTTCTTGCATGTATGTGATGCGTATGAGTGGTGTGTGATAGTTAAGATAAATAAAAAAAAACGGAATAGGCCGACTGTAGTATATTGTATAATTGACCCAAGTGTATGATAACGGGTCGTGACATCATCTGCCTAGCTCTTGCGAGAGTCTAGGAGGTTCCCTGCGACCAGCCCAGTCCGGTAGACGGTCACATGCATTAGTACCATTCCGCGTTGCTAAACGGGGACAGGGCGAGGTTTGGGAATCCCTCATGTCACAAAATAAGTATCATTAGTAATGACGTATCACTTAATTAAAGATAATAAAAAGGAATGAGTGTTACATGCTGATTGCGTATGTTGTGTGTTTGTGCTTTTACCGTTATAATTATGCATAGAATGTTATCTAACGGTTTTATACCGCTTGTAGATGCCTTGCAGGTTAGGGAGGCGATCAAGTGATCCGGCGGTAGTGGGCAGCCGGGGTTCCGTACATTATAGGACGGGACAGTTACATTTTATTTTATGACTATTGAGACTGATGTTGGTATTTCCGCTTTTGAGACTTGGCTGTATTGTTTTCAAAATTTGGATTCTTTTTATTTCGCTCATGTAATAAAACTCTTTGTTTTGCCTTTTTATTTGTGTCGTGTTGTAAGGTCCGATGAAGTTGTTGCCAGGCTAAGGGCCGGGACCCATTGTGAGGTCCCAACTCGTAGCATTTCAAGGCCTCTAGGATTCGTGATGTTACAATTTGGTATCAAAGCCAGGTTGGCTACAACGGCACTCGCCATCTTCAAAAAGGCCTTATAAACAAATAAACGGAAACCGCAAGGGTTCCGAACTTTTAAAATGAAATTTTTGTTTTTCAAACCATGAGCATAAACGGGTTGGGATAGAATGCACGGACCGCCACTACCTCCGCTAAACTCGGTAGCATAGTTTATTGGACTTCTGTTATAACTTGTAATTTTAGTAACATTCTGACCTTTAGAAGTGACCTAAAGTAATAAGATAGTTATGTCCTTACTAGGAACTAAAGTAGTCTTATATTGATCACGTCATTACCAGATGGCACGTACGAGAGCGACAACTTACGTTAGACGAGGAGAGGACCGACCTCCCCTTCCTCCTGGAGCTCCAAGATAGATACGTATGGGCAGGCCTCAAAGAGGCCGAGGTCGAGGACGTGTCCCTGTTGTAGATCCGCTAGCTACGGATTTACCTGCTGAGGAGGTGGCCGAGAGTATTGTTCCAGAGGTTAGGGATGAGAGTGCTACTAGGTCCGGAGTACGGAGTGCAGGGCCTGCTGATTCTGGCCGCGTATCGATTGGAGCATCGGATTATCGAGATTATGTCCAGCAGGTGCAAGAGGCATACAGAGCCGGAGCACCACCTCCAGCACCGCTAGTGCCAGCTAGGTCGGCAGAGGTCTCTCAGAGGGTGACTGAGGTGGTAGTTCCACCGGTGGTAGCTGCACCAGTGAGAGTTCTCGAGTATGACCGAGTGAGAGACGAGCTGAGGGTACCGAGACCAGATGAATGGTTGAAGACATTCAACCATCAGCGAGTTCCCACCTTCGACGGGAACGTTGGACGTGAGGTGGAACATTGGATCAGTCATGTGGAGTCCGCGCTAAAGGCGATTCGCTGCCCTGAGAGTCGTAAGGTGGAGCTGGTTCAGACATTGTTTAGGGACCATGCACAGTACTGGTGGAGGACAGTGAGGGGCGGAGTGTCCCGATTTGAGCAGTTGTTGAGTCTTGTGAGAGAGACCTTTTGTCCTACCTCACTGAGAAGGGACCGAGTACAGTACTTCTTGGAGGCAGGTTTTGAGGATGTTCCGATAGCTGAGGCTATTAGGAGGTTCCGGGAGGAGCTGTCACTGTTGGGTCCTGCTGCACCACCTGTGGACCAGCACGTGTATCGGTTTTCCCGGAGACTGAGAGAGACTACCCGCTCCTATCTAGCAGGGTTCCGCTGTGATTCCTTAGCTGATTATCAAGATCGGGCTTCAGCGTATGAGAGGGACCGACTGGGTCACCGGAGAGCTATACAGTCTGGAGGGTCAGACAAGAGACAGAGGACCGGACCAGTCTGCACTTGAGTAGGAGGGTCAGGTCAGAGGCGTGGTCAGTCCCACGGCCGTTCTAGTCACCAGGTGGCACCGCCGATGGGATCTAGAGTACGTCAGTGCTACAACTGTGGGGAGCAGGGACACATAAAGCCGGAGTGCAGGAGGCCACTAGTTACATGTTTTACTTGCGGCCAGCTAGGCGACAGGGCTACCTTCTACCGACAGGGCAAGGTAGCATCACAACAGGGGTCCTCACCTGCTGGTACCCCAAGAGGAGGACAAAGGTAGTCTCAGTATTAGGCTCGGGGTCAGCAGCAGCGGGCTCCGAGTCATGCATATTCACAGGATTCTGCTCAGATTCCAACTAGAGGTAGAGGGCATGGTGGAGGCACTTCAGAGACTAGGGGTACTCAGGCTCGAGTCTTTGAGTTGAGGAGTGCCGTAGAGCCAGCAGCGCCCGTAGCCACAGGTATTATCACGATTCATGGCTTTCCAGTCCGAGTACTTTTTGATACGGGTGTGACACACTCTTTCATATCTGATGATTGCATAGATATGCTGACCTTAGATACCGTAGAGGGGGAACCTTTCCTTATAAGGTTACCCGATAGGAGTAGGGTTCATGGTACTCGGGTGATTCACGATTGTCCTATCCACTTGGGAGGTCGTGACTGGCTAGCCGACTTTCACGTCATGCACTTAGTGCATGAGGAAGTCATACTCGGGATGGACTGGATGGACCGCCATAGAGCTGTTCTGGACGTCAGGAGGAGGACAGTGACGGTCACTACGGAGTCTGGGCAGGAGGAAGTCTTTCGAGGGTGGGACCTCGGAAAGATAGGGACAGTCATTAGTGCGGTCCGAGCCGCAAAGCTCATAAGTCAGGGATGTGAGGCCTTCTGGTGTTATGCCATGAAGGAGGAGACAAGTTCATCATTAGCAGAGACCCCGATAGCTTGTGAGTTCGAGGATGTCTTTGGCGAGCCACCTGGCTTACCACCACAGAGGAGCGTAGATTTTGGGATTGAGTTGGAGCCCGGCATGAGGCCCATCTCCAAGGCTCCATACCGCATGGCACCAATCGAGATGCTTGAGCTTAAGAAGCAACTCGAGGAGTTGGCAGAGAAGGGATTCATCCGACCCAGTGTGTCTCCCTGGGGTGCACTAGTCCTCTTCGTCAGGAAGAAGGACGGATCCATGAGGCTTTGTATCGACTATCGAGAGTTGAACAAAGTCACCGTCAAGAATAAGTACCCGCTGCCGCGTATTGATGATTTGCTGGATCAGTTATAGGGAGCTACGGTGTTTTCACGTATCGACTTGAGGTCAGGATATCACCAGCTGAGAGTACGGGAAGAGGACATACCGAAGACAGCATTTCATACCAGATACGGTCATTATGAGTTCGTGGTGATGCCTTTCGGGCTCACCAATGCTCCTGCTGTCTTCGTGGAGTTGATGAATGGCATCTTCATTGACTTCTTAGATCAGTTTGTGGTAGTTTTCATCGACGACATCTTAGTATACTCCCGGAGTAGAGAGGAGCACGCCGGACACCTGAGGACGGTGTTGCGGGTTTTACAAGATAGAGAGCTTTATGCTAAGCTCTATAAGTGTGAGTTCTGGATGCCTGAGGTTGCCTTCCTTGGCCACATTATCTCTGCCGAAGGAGTCAAGGTGGACCCGGCGAAGATAGAGTCAGTTGCATCATGGCCGCCCACTAAGACGGTCAAGGAGGTACGCAGTTTTCTTAGTCTGGCCAGATACTACCGTAGGTTTGTGAAGGGTTTTTCTGTGATTGCCAGACCACTTACTTCCTTGTTAAGGAAGTCCATCAGATTTGCATGGACCGAGCCCTGTCAGCGGAGCTTTGAGGAGCTGAAGGAGAGATTGACTTCTGCTCCGGTGCTAGCACAGCTAGAGGGCGTTGAGGACTTTGTCGTTTACAACGATGCATCCAATCTGGGCCTGGGATGCGTCCTGATGCAGAGGGGTAGGGTCATTGCGTATGCGTCTCGACAGCTGAAGACATATGAGGAGAATTACCCTACTCACGACCTTGAGGTAGCTGTAGTTATTCACGCCTTGAAGATTTGGCGTCATTACCTCTACGGGGCAACCTGTCAGATCTTCACATACCACAAGAGTCTGAAGTACATATTCACTCAGCCGGAGTTGAATAACCGCCAGAGGAGATGGCTTGAGCTGATTAAGGACTTTGACTTAGAGATCCTTTATCATCCGGGGAAGGCGAATGTGGTCGCCGATGCCCTTAGTAGGAGGACACCTCGCGAGGATGCGACTGCTAGATTGACTGTTCAGACCCAATTGCAGAGAGATTTAATTTGGTTGGAGGTAGACATCCGGTTTCCCGATACTGACGGGCGTTTGTCAGCATTAGAGGTTTCACCGGATCTGACGGAAGAGATCCGGCAGAAACAGGAGGGTTGTCCAGCATTGACGAGGATCAGGGAGAGAATGTCCAGAGGGGAGGCACCAAAGTTTGTGGTGGGTGCATATGGGATTTTGAGGCGCCAGGAGCGCATATGTGTACCCTCTGACAGATAGTTGAGGCAACGTATGCTGCAGGAGGCCCATTCTACACCTTACTCCGTCCACCCCGGCGCGAGTAAGATGTATCAGGATATACGACGATCTTATTGGTGGGGCGGGCTCAAGCCTGACGTGGCTAGATATGTAGCCCAGTGTGCGACCTATCAGCAGGTCAAGATTGAGCACCACAGGCCCGGAGGAGAGCTCCAACCACTTCCAGTTCCACAGTGGAAGTGGGAGGACGTTTCCATGGACTTCATTACTGGCCTGAGGTTGAGTAGAGGCTTTGATGCGATATGGGTTGTAGTGGATCGGTTGACGAAGACGGCACCATTCATTCCTATTAAGGAAACGTGGCCGGTGTCTCGTTTAGCCGAGGAGTTTACCCGACAGATTGTGAGGTTCCACGGAGTGCCGAGGACGATCATTTGAGATAGGGATGGGCGTTTTACCTCGAGGTTCTGGCAGCAGGTACACGCCGCCTTAGGGACGAGCTTAAAGTTCACCACGGCGTACCATCCTCAGACGGACGGGCAGTCTGAGAGGACTATTCAGACCCTTGAGGACATGTTAAGAGCGTGTGTGCTTGATTGGGGGCAGGTATGGCCCGACCACCTCCCTTTTGTGGAGTTTTCTTATAACAATAGTTGGCACGCGACTATTGGGATGGCTCCTTACGAGGCACTATATGGGCGGAGGTGTCGTACACCTTTGTGTTGGGATGAGCCTGGGAGGATGAGTGGGGTAGCGCCCCAGCAGGTGCAAGATGAGATGGCTCAGGTAGCATTGATCCGAGAGCGGATGTTGACTGCACAGAGCCGTTAGAGATCTTATGCTGATAAGAGGCGCAAGCCTCTGGAGTTCAGGGTTGGCGCCCAGGTATGGTTGAAGGTGTCACCGACGAGGGGTGTGTGACGCTTCGGCATAAAAGGGAAGTTGAGTCCCCGATATGTCGGGCCCTTTGAGATCCTAGAGCGGATAGGAGAAGTGGCCTATAGATTGGCACTGCCACCCCGATTGGAGGGAGTCCATCCAGCGTTCCATGTGTCTCAGTTGAGAGAGTATGTGCACGACCCGAGACACATAGTGAGCCATGACGACCTAGTGGTCGAGCCGGATCATACATTTCCTGAGCACCCGATCGCAGTTTTGGAGAGAGGCATGAGACACCTTCGATCGAAAGTAATACCCATGTTGAGAGTATAGTGGTCGAGACGAGGGATTGACGAGGCCACTTGGGAGATGGAGGATAGTATCCGGGGGAACTATCCCAAGTTTTATGCAGATCTAGAGACGTCTATAGGACCGTCAGGTAGTTCTACATCCTTGTTTGGTTATTTTTAGTGATTGTATGTGTGATATGTTTGATGTGCTTGTGTGTGAACCATATGTGTCTTGATGCAGTAACTTGTTAGTCATAGGGCTCACTTACGTTTATGATCTTGGGAACTACCCAAAGTTTTGGGACGAAACTTATTTTGCGGGGGATCTGATGTAACGACCATTTTTTTTCGTTACGCTTTAATTAAGTGCCTTGTCCTAAGTTTCGGGACGAAACTTATTTTAAGGGGGAACTGATGTAATACCCGGAATTTTTATTCCGTTTAATTTCGAATCAAATCGGACTTCGAACCGTTGACGGTTTCCCATTCTATCTAGTATCTCTTCCTTCACAAATTTCATTATTTTATGTAGAATTTAATTCACATAAAATGATAAAATTATATCAAACTCTAATCATTAGAATTATCTATTATTTTATGTAGAATTTAATTCACATAAAATGATAAAATTATATCAAACTCTAATCCTTATAATTATCTATTATTTTATGTAGAATTTAATTCACATAAAATGATGGATTTATATCAAACCCTAGTTATTATAATTCATTCTTATCGATAACAAGCTGTGACGAGATCATGACAAGCTGTGACGAGGCCATGACTAAGCTGAGACGAGGCTGTGATAAAGCCCGACAAATCTGTGACAAACTCATTCATGGGCCTGACAAGGCCATGACGAGTTTTGACAAGGTTGTGACAAAGCCAAGACAACACACTCAGCCCACAATAGCCTCAGCTTGCCTTTGCAAACTACAGCAGCCCAACATACTTCTCAGCCCACAATAGCCTCAGCTGGCCTTTGCAATCCACAACAGCCCAGCACCCTTCGTAGCCCACAGCAGCCAGCAATTTCGTTCAGCAGGGAGGAGCAACAGCCGGCCCTTCTCTTTCCTTCTCTCCACTTTGTTAAAGCTGCATAAATGGGATAATTAATGAGATAATTAAGAAGAGAGGACTGCAGCGCTTTTCATGCTCCTCATTCACGCTGCACTTGCCTGGATTCTGCATACCACGGGTCAGCCTCTCCAGTGTTGTATTCACTCACTGCAGACGCAAAGAGTACTCCAGCAGCTGAGCCAGCAAGCAGTGCAGCCACATCTGTGAGCCATTCTCTGTACAGGTGAGTTCCGAAATGTTCTCCTTATACTATGTCCGCTAGGTCGTTGTTAAATGCCTGCTTCAATGTGTAGAAGACTCGATTCTTCAATGTATCCGACTTACAGTCTCGCACAATCAAGGCACACCACCCATCTGTCTTCAACTCTGAGAAGAGCAGTAAGGTAAGTCTATTATCGCTTAACCTTTCTTTTCAAAACAAGCCTAGTCTAAAGGCCAAGACTGATTGTCCTTCTGTCCTAGGATTTGTTGAGACCAACAGCAGCACACCCAGTTTGCACCTTAGTCCTGTCGTCAAGGGATTCAGCAGCCCAGGGTTAGGTAAAGAGCGCTAGGGTTCTACGTCACTCAACACCCTGCAGACTCGTAAGTATGTAATCTCGCCTCCCACCTACTAGTAGATGCTTATTATGATATAAGGTTATGTCTTGATTGAAACTCGGAGATGTGAGTTGTTGTAGTAGGGCTGAAATTGTGCGGTATAGGTGTAGAGTAACCGCTGAGACTGTAGTCATAAATGATAGAAACAATACACTGCTATAGAGGATTTATTTTATTTTTCTTTCAGTTTTGAAGTTGAAGACTACCCAATGTTGTGAATCAATGCTAAAGAGTTTCGTAGAAGATCCACCGTTGAAATTTTAATAGATAATAGGTAGATATAAGTAGTTTACAGTGGTAAAATTTGAGAAGAAATGAACGGTCGGATTGAAAGTTATAGGGTCTCAAAGTGGAGTAGTTGAGCTGTTTTTCCAGCAGAAAATTTTGACAAGTATGGAAACATTTGTAGTGTTGTAGCCAACTTTAAAGATTTTTGTAGGAATAACGGTTGAACAGTTTTAAGAAATTGTTTCTCCTATGAGTAGATTAGAGATCATAGATAAGTAAAAATTTATTTTAGAATTTTTATAAGTTATTTTTAATTTCATATTTATAGCTGTAGTTGGACTTTAGTGACTTTTCGGGAAATAGAAAATGGGTAGTTTTTATAGTTGTCACCTAAAATCATCCTAGGGAGTAGAATATGATTAGTTAGCCTCAAGTAAGAATTTAAGTACTTTTTAGGGGTTTTTGGAAGTCTTGGAACCAAGGGTAAAATAGTCAATTTACCTTAAATAAACACTGTAATAACTTCTGCACTTAGAATCGTACATCTTAGGAGTTTTAGACTTCTAAGTATCCAAGGAAAAATGTTGATCCACGTGCCTCCTTTGACAGGCAACTAAGTTCCTGCAGCTACTGTTTTAGTGTTGTTAAGAGAGACGAGTTTTAATTCTGGTAAGTCCACTGACTTACTTAGCTAGCTTCTTGCACGTGTGTGATGCGTATGAGTGGTGTGTGATAGTTAAGATAAATAACAAAAACGGAATAGGCCGACTGTAGTATATTGTATAATTGACCCAAGTGTATGATAACGGGTCGTGACATCATCTGCCTAGTTCTTGCGAGAGTCTAGGAGGTTCCCTGCGACCAGCCTAGTCCGGTAGACGGTCACATGCATTAGTACCATTCCGCGTTGGTAAACGGGGACATGGGCGAGGTTTGGGAATCCCTCGTGTCACAAAATAAGTATCATTAGTAATGACGTATCACTTAATTAATGATAATAAAGAGGAATGAGTGTTACATGCTAATTGCGTATGTTGTGTGTTTGTGCTTTTACCGTTATACTTATGCATAGAATGTTAGCTAACGGTTTTATACCGCTTGTAGATGCCTTGCAGGTTAGGGAGGCGATCGAGTGATCTGGCGGTAGTGGGCAGCCGGGGTTCCGTGCGTTATAGGACGGGACTGTTATATTTTATTTTATGACTATTGAGACTGATGTTGGTATTTCCGGCCTTGAGACTTGGCTGTATTGTTTTCAGAATTTGGATTCTTTTTATTTCGCTCATGTTATAAAACTCTTTGTTTTGCCTCTTTATTTGTGCCGTGTTGTAAGTTCCGATGAAGTTGTTGCCAGGCTAAGGGCCGGAACCCATTGTGAGGTCCCAGCTCGTAGCATTTCAAGTCCTCTAGGATTCGGGGTATTACAATTTGGGCCTTGAGAGTTGAGATTTAACTTTTGCGTTTGCGAAAAATCGCTGTGTTCTTGAGAAAATCGGCCGATTTTCCTTAGAACATCCTGAATTTTCTCTCTGACGTTCTTTCATTGTTTTATCCTTTAACCAAAGTTAAACCTTGCCTAAATCCTAGCCTTGCCTAATCTTTATAACCCTTATCCAAGTGTAAGAAGAGACTTCATCATTGATTCTTCACTTGGTAACCAAAGTTTGCAAGATTCGGGTAATAGAGAGACTCAACATCCTCTATTAAGGTTCGAGTATACCTTTCATCTTTACCATCGAGAGTCATATCCTTGGGTTTTGGTGGGTGGTTTAAGTGTTAATCCTTTCTTTGAGTACTCTTTTTGATGAGACTAAACATCCTTCGAGTTGAGAGCTTCTAAGTTGGGATAAGTGAGTAGTGGAACTTCACCATAGATTATTCCTTTTTTCGAAACACATAACCTTAGGAATGCTAACTTTGTCCTTTGATCTTTAAAGTGTCTTGACTCGAAAGCTGCAGTCGGATACTTGTATCCTTGGAATCATTTGTATCTTACATCTTTACAAAAGATTTTACATCTTGCTAGATATTTTTGAAACCGATTTTATTCTCACCAAATCCCTGATTCGACTTTGGAATTTCTTGCCTTACTCCAGCTGATCCGTACACTGCGGGTTCGCTCTTGCTTAAGTTCGTGATATAAATTTAAGACTTTGACGCACACACTTTCGAGCGAACAAGATCCTGACCCAACAACAAGATCTTACAAAGATCTTACCAAACCGACGCAAAGAATAAGAAGATCTTTTCCAACGGATTTCACACAAAGATCTCGGATCCAAGGGATATCAACGGTATTAAAGTTCAACAGATATCTTCAACAAACTTGGAAGATCTTGGAGCATGAACTAAGGGCTTTAACGACAAGATCTTCAATGGCTCTTTCAATGAGAAGATAACAAACAAGAAGACTCTCAATGTGCGTCAAGGAGAAGAAGTAGATAAAGAAGATTGAAGATCTTACAACAGCTACTTCGTCTCAACCAAACACCGTTTTCCATGGAGAAAGAAGAAAATCACAACGGCAATTTTACAACGGCTAGAAGACTTATCCATAGAAGACTAAAAATGAAGATGGTGATTGAAGAGAAAAATGATAAGTTTACATGGAAACATCTAAAACATGTTCATTCCAAAAGTTTTTCTTCCTCTTATATTACAAAAGTTTATATCCTCAAAGAGAGAAAAACACTAGAGCTCCATTGGAATATCTAGAGAGTGTTATACTCGAGTGTGTGTTACTCTGTGAAGTAACTAGGCTATTATTTTTTAGGTTAATAGTTGGAACTAGATAATAGCATTGACTACTGTGAGAAAAGAAGGGGATTTCTTCTAGGTTGTATCTAGGACTCTTTGAAGCAGATAATAAATAGTTAGATCATACAGGTAAAGAAACCCTAGGACAAAGACGTAGGCTGTTAGAGCTGAACTTCATAAACATATCACCGTGTTGATCTTTTACTTCCGCACTATATCTTGCTTAATTTTGACTAACATTGTTTTGCATTTTTTTAGAATCAAGGCCTTGATATCACTTTCAGAGCCCTCGAAAACCAATTGTGTCACAAAGAGCACAAATCGACGTCAAGGCCTTAAAACCAGTTTCAAAGCCTTGAGATTTGTTTTTGCGAAAATTTTCAATACTCTATTCAACCCTCCTTCTAGAGTATTTATATCCTTTATATTCACCTATACGGTTCTTCACTTCTCTAGCTACATCACCATCTTCTTCATCTCTTATACCTTAACAAACTTCTCTTCTTAGATCCAATTTTTTGGATGTCCCTTCCTAGTTCCATTTTCTACATCTTCCGCACATACTACACCTACATCTCATACTCTTTAAACCTCCTACAACCATATTTCCATAACCTATCCCACCTCCTAATATTCTGACTCAAAGATTATCTCATGTTCCTAAACCACCTACTCACCTACAAGTTTTTATCTACACTTTTGTTGCATCTCCTATTTCCTATTTTACCACTTGCTTCTTGAAAACTCCACCTTGATTGAAATGGTTTACAGATGTTGATGATGGAAGTCTTTAGACAAATATAGAAGTTGGATATGTAACAATGTACTTGATTATATTTCTAGATGTTTGGTTGGTTTGAATTCAATGCAGGTTGTATATCTACATGTCAAGGGCCTTGAAGTTGGATTCAAGAAAAAGTTCAAAAGGACGAAGGGGATTTCTTCTAGTTTGTATCTAGGACTCTTTGAAGCTGATAATAGATAGTTAGATCCTACGGATATACCCTGAGACGGAGAGTAGGCTATTTAGAGCCAAACTTCGTAAACATATCCTCGTGTCAATCTTTCCAATTCCGCACCATATAAACTTTACTTTGACTAACTTTGTTTTGCAGGAGCAAGAAGTCAAGGCCCTTGAAATTGAGTTTCAAAGCCCTTGAAATAAGAGTTTCACTAGTAGCACATATTGACATCAAGGCCCTTGAAAGGAGTTTCAAGGCCTTGAGATTTGGTTTGCGAAAAGTTCCCATACTCTATTCAACCCCCCCTTCTAGAGTATTATCTATATTATTTATATCACCTATCGGTTCTTCAATTGGTATCAGACCTAGACTCACGTTTATTGATTTAACCATCAGTGAGACTAATCATGAATCTTGTAGGTGATGGTGGATTTGCTCAAGGAAGATCCTCATCTCGAACACCACTCTTCCGTGGCAACAACTTCGCTCATTGGAGATCACTTATGCGTATGTTCCTGATTGACCAGGATATGGAGCTTTCAAGCATTATTCAAGATGGACTCAAAGTTCCAATGACAACGGTTGAAGGCGTCCAAGTCCCGAAGAAGGAATCAGACTTCACACAGGCTGACCTGGACAATGTGTCAAAGAATTACAAGGCAATGAATCTACTTTACTGTGGATTAGATGCTAATAAATTCAACCGCATCTCATCATGAAAAAGTGCAAAAGAAATATGGGACAAGCTTGTTGTCACTTACGAAGGAACAAGTCAAGTCAAGGAAACAAAGATTAGCTTCTTTCTCAAACAATACGAGCTATTAAAGATGAATCCAAATGAACCAGCCAAAGAAATGTTCACTAGATTCACTGAGATAGTGAACAATCAAGACTCACTTGGAAAGACCTTCACAAATGAAGTAAAAGTGAGAAAGGTTCTAAGAAGCTTACCTAAAGCCAAGTGGGGACCAAAGATGACTGCTATTGAAGAAGCTCAAAATCTTACTACTCTTCCTCTTGATGATTTACTTGGAAAACTCATCACACATGAAATGATTCTTGGCAAAGAAGATGGAGAACTCCCATCCAACTCCAAGAATTTGGCATTAAAATCTAGAAAAGATGAGTTACCTTCTGATGACGAAAATAGTGATGAAGATAATGAAGAAGATGCTCTCACCATGATCTCTAAAGGATTAGCAAGAATTCTCAAGATAAAGAAATAATCTGCAAACCGAGAATTTCCACGAGCATTAAAACCCCGAGGTAAGTTTTCTAACTCTAATGAGAAAACAAAAGTACTGACTTGTTTTGAATATGGTGAAACAGATCATTTGGTGAAGGATTGTCCACAAAAGAAGAGGACCAACTTCAAGAAGAATGATCGAAAGAAGAAAGCCATGGTTGCTTCTTGGAGTGATTCAGAATCAACAAATGAATTAGAAGATGAACAAGAACAAGCAAACTTGTGTCTTATGGCCGATCATGAAGATAACTCAAATCTTTACATCGACAATATGGTAAGTACAATTTTGTCTCAACCTGAGATTGACCTTAAACAATTTCTTATGGATATTATCTTAAGTGATAAGGAACATAGAATAAGGATAAATTCTTTCAAAGAAAAACTTCATGAACAAGATAAACAAATGAGTGAAATGTCTCTAGAGATTGAAAATCTTAACATTGAAAAGGAAGAACTTGATGACAATATCAAGGCCTTGGAATCAGAAAACCGGATTCTCAAGGACAACCTCTCTTCTCTACATCGAAACTATGTCGATCTAGAGAAAGAGAAAGTTGATCTGACTTTAATGTGTCAAGACCAGAAGGCATCACTCATTAAGTTTACTCGTTCAAAAGCTAATCTGGAAAGAATGATTGGTGAACAAAAATCTTCACTTAGCAAAAATGGTATAGGGTATGATCGAAGCTTTCCTAGAAAACCTACCACCACTTTTGTTATGGCAAAAGAAAGCATTCATATGCCTAACTACTTCTATTGTTGTAAAAAGGGTCATGTTAAATCTACATGTCCTTATAGAAGAAATGATCCTTATATCATCAGAAACACCTATCCTTTATGTTTAAGGAAACAGGTCAAACAAATCTGGGTTCCTAAACGTACAAGACCACCAAACATGATCGAACCTGAGTATGAACCAAAATATGTCATTTGGTCGACCCGGAAAGGTTGATGTTTGTTGTTTTGCAGGATATCACCAAGGTAAAGGAGCACAAATGAATATTAGATAGTGGTTGCTCAAGACACATGAGCGGAACGAGTTCTTTATTCTCAGATTTAAAGAAGCAATCATTTGGAACTATTACTCTTGGTGATAAAGGAAAGTGTGACATAATTGGCATTGGTAAAATTTGCTATGATTCATCCAACTTTATTGATGATGTTTATTTAGTTGATGGCTTGAAATATAATCTGCTAAGTATTTCTCAAATTTGTGATAAAGGCAATAAAGTCATGTTTGATTCAAAAAAATGTGAAGTTCAAGACATAAAGACGGGAGAAGTATTGCTTACTGCTCCTAGGTGTAATAATGTTTATTCTGTAAGTACTAACCAAGTTGCAGGAACTAAGCTAAAATGTCTAAAGGCCTTGACTGATGATCCAAGGCTTTGGCATAGAAGACTTGGTCACGTAAGCATGCACACCATGTAGAAGCTACTTACAAAAGATTTGGTACGTGATTTGCCAAACCTAAACTTCAAGGTTAATAACCTATGTAAAGCATGTACACAAGGTAAAAAACAAGAGGTTCATTCAAACATAAGAAAGCTGTAAGTTCTTCTCTACCTATTGAACTTTTACATATGGATCTTTGTGGACCTATGCGTGTCAAATCTCCCGGAGGAAACAATACATCCTTGTTATAGTAGATTATTTCTCTCGATTTACATGGATATCTTTTCTACGAGAAAAATCTGAAGCTTTATTTGAGTTTTTAAAATTGTGTAAGGAGTTACAAAGTTTGAAAAACCTACCGATCATTTCTATAAGAAGCGATCATGGTAGAGAATTTGATCAACTAAAGTTCGATTTATTTTGTGCAAAATATGGTATTTCTCATAACTTTTCAGCTCCTAGAACTCCTCAACAAAATGGAGTTGTGGAACACAAGAACCGCACTCTTGAGGATATGTCTAGGACAATGCTTTTAGAAAATCATTTGCCAAAAAGTTTTTGGGTTGAAGCAGTAAACACCGCAATTTATATTTTAAATAGATGCTTAATTCGCCCTATTTTGAAAAAGACTCCTTATGAACTCTTTAAAGGAAGAAAACCAAATATTTCATACTTCAAACCTTTTGGATGTACTTGTTTTGTTCACAACAATGGAAAAGACAATCTCGGGAAATTTTATGCACGCAGTGATAAAGCTATGTTCATTGGATATGCTTCAAATAGAAAAGCTTATCGAGTTTATAACAAACGTACCAAAGTTGTTGAGGAAAACATTCATATTATTTTTTATGAAAGCAATGATGGTACTTTGAGTGAGAGTTTTGCAGATTTAAATCTGAATCAAAGAGAAGATCACATTTCGGATGAAGAGGAAGATCCTAAAGGTCAAGACAAGAATATGAAAGAAAAGATTCAAGATACCAAAGAAAATCCTCAAGACCTTGAAACGCACCTTCAAGACCTTGAAACTAGAAACTATGACAACAAAACTCCACTTCAAGGGCTTAAAACTCAACTTGAAGGCCTTTAGATTGGAACAACAGGTAATGTAGACACAGTACCTGAATCAAGTCAGACATTTTCAGCTCAACCTTCTGGATCTACATCATCTGTCAAAAGAAGAAAAGTTCAACACTCCTCGTATCATCCACAAGAAAATTTGATCTCATATCCAAATGTTGGAGTTCAAACTAGATCTAAAGTGAATAATCTTTGTGCCTTTTCCGCTTTTGTATCACTTGTCGAGCCAAAGGACTACATTCAAGCTCTTCAAGAACCAGAGTGGATCATTGCCATGCAAAATGAATTAAATGAATTTGAGAGGAACAAGGTATGGACTCTTACTTCAAGACCAAAGCATCAATCAGTTATTGGCACGAAGTGGGTCTTTCGAAACAAATTGGATGAAAGTGGCAAAGTCATACGAAACAAAGCACGACTTGTAGCACAAGGCTATAACCAAGAAGAAGGTATTGATTATGAGGAGACCTTTGCTCCATATGCCAGGCTAGAACCCATACGTATGTTACTTGCATTTGCGTCCTTCATGAGCATAAAGCTTTTTCAAATGGAAACGTGCTTTTCTAAACGGCTTCTTAGAAGAAGAAGTCTACGTTGCTTAACCTCCTAGTTTTGAAAATGATGAATTTCCGGATCATGTTTTTAAATTAGATAAAGCTCTTTACGGTCTTAAGCAAGCTCCTTGAGCTTGGTATGAAAGATTGTCTAAATATTGTTCGCCACTTAGCGTGCGTGCAAATAAGTCTTAAATTTATAAAACTAGAAATCAGGCAAGCGAACCAGCAGTGTACGGATCGACGTAGTTAAGCAAGAATTCCAAAGTATCGAACACATGGATTTGGGGGGAACAAATTCAATTATAGATTGTCAAGCAAGTAAAAGAGTAAAGCTTTTCAAATATTGGGAAAACAGCAACCCTAAAGATCCAGGTGTCTAATTGTGGCAATCGATTCAAGATATACTAAAGAACTAAGGACAGAGTTAAGAGTTGCAAAGGTATGCTAAGGTAAATCAATGTACGGTGAAGTTCCAAGGCTATATATGACTTATCTAAAGACACTCTCTATAAAGGTTGTTGAGGCTTCAGTATAGAAAGGATCTAAAGACAAGAATTAATCTCAAATACCCAAACTTGTAACCCAATGATCAAGACTAACTAAACCGATTAAGGTTGTGACACTCGAAATCAAAGTAGAGGTTGTTGAGGCTTCACTACTACTTAGAAAAGGCAAGCCAAGACTAAGTTAATGCTAATCTTTTACTTTGGATCAAAGTAAAAGCAAAGGTTCGTAAACTAGGGTAAATCACGGGCAGATCTTGAGTTCCACGGCCGTGGAACCTCAAGAACAAACCGTGGTTTTGGTTCGTCGGCGAATCTCTCTAACTCTCAGGGTCCAATCTGTTTACGATCGATCTATCATCGTCTAAGCCACAACTATCAACCCTTCACCTTAGAATTGCTAAAGGATTTTAGCCAACAATAGTCATTATAATATCAAATTCAAGTTTAAGAAGAATGAAAGATGAAAACCTTCGAAAACCTTCAATAAACTTCAAATCAATCTCAAATCCACAAACAAGGGTAATAATGTAACAGATTTGGAATAACACAAACCAATAACAATCCTCGATAAGAACGAAGAGCGGGATTTCAATCCGTCTTCTAATCAAACCTAGGAATAAAAGGCGCAACTTCCGCCACACACAACTTCTAAATCTTCAAGCCTTCGTAATTCTCCGTTGCAAAAATGCAATTCTCCGCACGTCCAATGAAACCCTAGGAACGTGTAAGTGAGCGTAAGCGAAGGTCCCGAATTCTCCCTCCTTCAGCCCTTTTATAAGGAAGGATAAAATAACCGTCCGGCCCATATGTGTAAACAATGTGTCCATATTTTATTCGTCAAAAGATTGCCTAAATCACGATTTCATGGAGTTCCACGGCCGTGGTTTAGAGCGTGGAAGTAGATTACGGTTCTTCACAACTTCCACGACCGTACTTTATACCGTGTAACTCTCTAGAATGCTCCACGTTCATGTTGCCAAGATCTACGGCCGTGGTTTTGGGCGTGGACTTCTCTACGGCCGTATTTTAGAGCGTGGAAGCGTAAATAGCTCGTAGTTTCCTTTGTGTCGTGCCATTCCTCTTCTTAGCATCTCCCTTGGCTTCTTTGATAATGTAGATAAACTAGCTAACAATTGCTTCAATGCCTTATCAATGAACACTATAATGGATGAAAAACATCTAGAAAACGTGCCTAAAATATCACAATATTTCATGCTAACAAAATACCCCATACTTGCCACTTGCTTGTCCCCAAGCAAGGTCTTTCAAATGCTTTAAAAACTCAAGTTAGGATGAAATATGCTTGCAATCTCAAAAACAAAACATCTTGTAGGTAAATGTACTTCTAGTCAATAGATCATTCTCAAACCTTACTTCATTCATTCTCGAGACTCTCATATACATAAGCAAGGAATAAAGAGAAAGGAAACATCGTGAATTGATCAAACTTCAATGTAAGCATCATAACCTTCAAACATTATCGAAATCAAACATAAGAAATTTCAATTTAGACCACCAAGTCATATAACACTCTCTTGATCTTAAGGACTTTCAAATAAGGTCTAGAATGCGGAAAGGAAGGGGAAACTATAAGGAATGTGTTGCATGAATCCGGGAAAATGGACAACTAACTCTTTTCTTTTTCTCTTGCGGTTTTGCAACACTTTCAACTTAGAGCTTTGCTCTCTTCTTTTCACATTATTTTTCGACTTTACTTTTGGAGTTATGGACAGAGGTGCACAAAAAACCGAAGCCTAGGAGATTGGCGGTTCTCAATTTTGCGAGATGCCTCAAACCCTTGATGCACATACCATAATCCGTTAGGAATATCGCTCAATCTGACTTTGGCAAGACACAAACACCCGGCTATGTGAATGGTGCCGAGTTACTCATCGTCGTGATTGATTTCCCCAAACCTACAAGTTCTTTCTATTCTTTGAATGTAAAATTTTGCTTTGATGGCCCTCCCACATCAAACATGCCAAATATCAACTCCTCCAAATTCCCGGATAGGTAAGGGAGGCCATTCTTTCATTGAGAGGCTAAATGATGAAAGAAAGAAGAAAGAAAATGGAATTGCCTTAATCATCTCAACAAGAAGTATAAGAACTTACCATGTGATTTCAACCTTGATTTCTCAATATGAGTTAGATAAAACTTTTCACATTATGAAACTTGCAAGAGAGGAATAATCAACACATTCAATTTCTTTTCAATTCATTATTTGTTTAGACATACAATTGTCATCAAAAACTCAATTCACAAGTAGTGATTATCATAAAAATCATCTTCATTCTTAGAAGCACAAAATTTTCAAAATATTTCGATTTTTATGGGTTTTTCAAAAGCTTTTTCATGCAATGCGATAAAGATACGTGTAACAATGGAATGAAACATGCAAAGTGTTCTCAATCAAGGCAAGCAAAAGTGAGTAGAGTTATTACAAACGAGTAGTCACGCCCCACCCCATACTTGAGACAAACATTGTCCCTAATGTTCAAAAACAAATAAAGAAAAGAAAGAAAGAAAATGAACTCACAAGACGGCGGTGGAGCGGCTAATGCTACGATCATCCATGGTCATCACTGAGGAGCTGGTGGTGGTGGAAACGGGAAGAAGTCGGGGTCGTAGTTCCGCCCAAACTGCTGGCGGTAGATGTCTCTCATCATCCTATCATGTGCATCGGCCCGTGCATCCCTAGTGTCCTACCGGATCTCCAAAGCACCGACTCTCCTGGAAAGGTCAGTGGCCTACTCCGGCAACTGCTCGTACCACTCCGGCGCATGGCTATACCAAGCTGGTGCATCTGATGGTGCTGGTACAGGTGGTGGTTGTGCATGCCAAGTCGGTGGAGCTCCCATCCACTCCGGCTGCGTGCTATACCAATCAGGAGGGGTCGCCATCCATGTCGGCCTCTCACTCATGCTAGCACGGCGAGAGGAAGAACCGGAAGCACTAGCAGGGCGGAAAGACTGCCTAGGGAGGTCGGGAAATATGTCCGGCTGATCCGGAAAACTGCCAAAGTCGTGCTCCTCACCTCCTCCCTCAAAACCGTCATCCCCTCTCATCTCCTCCTCATCTGTAGCTGGCATCTCTGGGGGAACATACGGAGGTGCTACCAATCTATTCGCATGCATAGCAGCGAATGTCTCCTTCCAGTTATGGCGTCCAACCATAATGGAGTACTCGGGAAGCCATGCAACACCTCTACCTCCTCTACCCTCCCAAGGCATGGCAGCCGTAGGTGGACCTCTATACCTAGGAAAGATAATACCTCTAGTCACGAGGCTCTGAAGTCCTAACGGTCTAGCTGCTATCCTAGTGCACGCAGAGAAGTCGATACCCAGCTGTCTAGTAAGGTGGGTGACCATCCCACCATATCCGATATTTCCAGCCCTCTTGTTCTTTAGCTTACTCATGGTAGAAGCTAAGAGGGTGGCACAGTCAGCAGGCCTACCATGCAGCATACAGTACAGCAGAAACAACTCATCAGTCTTGATTTTCTGAGGAGTCTCAATCCTAGGGAAGAGACACTCAGAAAGTACTCGGTGGGCTATCTTCAAGGCTAAGTGATAGATCAACTTAGCCTTGGTATCAGCAGGTTGCCAGCGGTCCTCGCTAGCATATACCATGGCAATGCCCTCCTAAAAATCTTTGGCGTACACGCCACTAGGAAATCGACCATTGAAGGTCTCATGGAACCCAAAGAAGGCTCCAAAATCTCGGATTGAAAACTCATAGTTCCTCTCTATCAGCCTGAAAGAAACTGTCCTATCAACATGACTATGCTTAAAAGAGATAACAAACTCTTTAGTGATCTCCTCATACGCATCTTCCCGAATGGCGGAGAAGATGATCAAGCCTGCCCTATCTAACAACCAAGTAAGATCGCCTACCACATTCAGTGGCTCTAACTCCTCAAGCAGCAAATATCGTGGTCCTATGACTGGTCTCTTCTCGATCCTCTCTAAGGCATCGAGGTAATCCTCATGAATCTTAGGAATTCTAGGAGGTGGGGGTGATGGTAGTGACGGTGGTTCACTAGGGGGTGCTTGGGAGGAGGAGGAAGCATTGCCTTTCCTCTTCTTGGTCCTATTAAACATTATCCTAACGAAATCCATATTCTATTCAAAACCACGGTCTGTTCTTGATAAACCACGGCCGTGGAATGCCCAGGAACCGTGGTTCGGTTCGTAATTTCCCAAAAATCACTCAATAAACACCAAAATCAATAGACAGCAGCCCTAGACTAATTCCAATCCAATTCCAATCAGTTCTCCTAATAATTCTTGCAAAAACTGAATCGAATCGACAAAGTGAAAGAAGAGAAGAAAAACCTAGGTTTTGGATTTTAAAATCCAAATTCCGTTTTCTCCGGCGATTGTTCACTCGAATGGATCTTGTAGATGATTGAATTTTCTCCAATTTGGGTTAAAGAATCGTTCGAAACGATTAACGAACGGAGATTTGAGAGAGGGGGATCAATTCGGCGATTTTGGGCGTGGAGTTGGGTGTTTTGGGGTGTTTTGTGAAGGAACGTGGTTTATATAGTGGCCGTAAATTTTTTCAAAAATTACGGTCATTTGGGGGTTTCCACGGCCGTGGAAATGTACGGAACCGTGGTTTTGGTGATTTTTCTCAGGCTTTTGCAAATTACGGTCACTGTAGCTGTCACGGCCGTGGTTTTGGCCGTGGAACTCTCTGTAATGTGCCAAAGTCCAAGTTTCGTCAATTTCTTCTAACTTTTCCTTCTCTTTTCCTCTTCCACTGATCCTACATCCCAAAACACGAACATACCGGAAGGTATCGAAGGCAAAACAAACAAAAACGTTTAAACTATTCTAATCTACGAATCAAAAGAAAAACGTAAGTGCGATACCTTGGGTTGCCTCCCAAGAAGCGCTTGTTTAAGGTCCGTAGCTAGACTAAATTCGCACTTATTCAAGTGCGGTAGGTGCGAACTCTTCAGCTTGGAGTTCCGGTGAATATTTCTTGAGTCGTTGACCGTTCACCTTAAAGCTTCCGCCCTTTTCACCCCATACTTCAACAGCACCATGGGGAAAAACACGTTTGATTAAATAAGGTCCAGTCCAACGAGATTTAAGCTTACCTGGAAAGAGACGAAGCCTTGAATTAAAGAGGAGAACTTGATCTCCTTCTTTGAGGTCCTTTGGGATGATATGCTTATCATGCCAACGCTTCGCTCTTTCTTTATAGAACTTGGCGTTTTCGTAGGCGTTCAAGCGAAGTTCTTCAAGCTCGTTAAGGTCCAAGAGACGCTTTTCTCCGGCTTCCTTCATGCTGAAGTTCAACCACTTTATTGCCCAATACGCCTTATGCTCCAATTCTACCGGCAAGTGACAAGACTTCCCATACACAAGGTTGTATGGCGTCGTACCTATGGGAGTCTTATACGCAGTCCGGTATGCCCATAATGCGTCGTCTAGCTTCAAAGACCAATCCTTCCTTGTCCTTGAAACCGTCTTCTCTAGGATTCCTTTAATCTCCCGGTTTGAGATTTCCACTTGTCCACTAGTTTTTGGATGATAAGGGGTGGCGATCTTGTGAGTCACCCCATACTTAGCTAATAGAGCTTCGAATCGTTGGGCAATAAAGTGAGAGCCTCCATCACTAATGATAGTCCGTGGTGTCCAAAATCGTGGGAAAATGGTCTTGTTAAAGAACTTAACCACAACCATGGCATCATTAGTGGGAGAGGCAATTGCTTCAACCCATCTCGAAACATAATCCACGGCTAATAGTATGTATTGGTTTCCACAAGATGATGGGAAAGGTCCCACGAAGTCTACTCCCCAAACGTCAAAGATCTCCACCTCTTGAATGTTGTTAAGAGGCATCTCGTTTCTCCTAGATATGTAACCTGTTCTTTGGCAAGCATCGCAGCAGGAAACAAAGGTTTGCACATCTTTAAATAAAGTAGGCCAAAAGAATCCAGATTGCAATACCTTAGCGCTAGTCTTGTTCGAACTAGCGTGTCCTCCACAAGGTAGTGAATGACAATGACGGATGACACTTTGCATCTCATCTTCCGGCACACATCGTCGAACGATGCCGTCAGGACCTCTCTTGAAGAGGAGAGGTTCATTCCAAAAGTATTCCCGAACATCCTTAAAGAACTTCTTTCTTTGTGCGTAGGATATTCCGGGTGGCAATTCCTGGCAAACCAAATAGTTAACAAAATCAGCAAACCATGGTTCGTTACCTTTGGTGATCACGTCGATGCACTCCTCTATGATATGTAAATGCTCGTCCGGAAAGGAGTCATCTATAGGTAGATTGTCGTCTTCTAGATGTGGTAGACGACTCAAATGATCCGCGACAAAATTTTCCGAACCTTTCTTGTCACGGATCTCTAGATCGAATTCTTGTAGGAGAAGAATCCATCTAATTAGCCTTGGTTTCACATCTTTCTTTGCAAGCAAATACCGGATCGCAGCATGATGCGTGTACACAATCACCTTAGCACCTACAAGATAAGAGCGAAACTTTTCAAATGCATATAAAATTGCTAAAAATTCCTTCTCGGTAGTGGTGTCGTTGAGCTGCGCTTCATCTAGTGTCTTGCTAGCGTAGTAGATAGCGTGGGTTTGTCCTTCCTTTCTTTGCCCAAGCACATCTCCTATAGCTACGTCACTTGCGTCACACATAACCTCAAATGGAAGATTCCAATCCGGAGGTTGAATAATCGGGGCTGAGATTAGAGCTTCCCGAATCATATTAAACGCATCTAAGCATTCCTGCGAGAAATCAAAAACTGCATCCTTCATCAATAAATTAGTAAGCGGTTTTGATATCTTAGAGAAATCCTTTATAAAACGTCTATAAAATCCAGCATGTCCTAGAAAACTTCTTATCCCTTTCACCGAAGTTGGGGGACGAAGCTTTTCTATAGTCTCTATCTTAGCCTTATCCACTTCAATCCCTCTACTAGATTTCCTCTATGTACTCCGAGAAGATAGCCATCATGCACCTTTGAAAGGTGGTGGGGGCGTTGCAAAGCCCAAACGGCATTCTCCTATAAGCAAACGTTCCCCACGAGCACGTGAATGTGGTCTTCTCTTGATCGTCCGGATGTATCGGGATCTGAAAGAAACCACTATAACCGTGAAGATAGCAAAAGTGTGAGTGTTGTGTTAACCTCTCAAGCATTTGGTCGATGAAGGGTAGTGGGAAGTGATCCTTCCTCGTTGCGTTATTTAGCTTGCGGTAGTCTATGCACATCCTCCATCCTGTAACGGTTCGCGTAGGAATGAGTTCATTGTTCTTGTTGGTAATGACCGTCATCCCTCCTTTCTTCCGAACTACCTATACGGGACTCACCCATTTGCTATCGGAGATAGGATAGATGATACCTGCATCAAGTAATTTAAGAATTTTTTTCTTGACAACCTCTTTCATGGTCGGATTTAACCGCCTTTGAGATTGTCGCGAATTTTTAAAGTCTTCTTCCATTAGGATCTTATGCATGCATAGTGAAGGTTTGATTCCTACTAGATCCTCTATAGTATACCCTAAGGCTTTCCTATGTTTCTTAAGAACAACCATGAGCTTACTATGTTCATCTATATTCAAATCGGAACTAACAATTAGCGGAAAGGTAGAATTAGGTCCTAGAAATGCGTACCTTAGATGTGCAGGAAGTGGCTTCAAGTCCATCACTATAGGAGTCTCTAATGACTCTTGAGGAGTATCCAATGCTTCCTTAGAAGTGTCTAAGGATGTAGAAGATGTTGGAGAAGAATCAAAAGAAGTGGCGGAGAAAATACAATCTCCTTCAGATTCACCCAAAATTACGGCTCCCCTGTTTCCTCCACGGCCGTGATTTTGGGCGTGAAAATCAATTACGGTGCCTCTGTTTGTTCCACTGCCGTGGTTTTGGCCGTTTAACTTACCGGAGTCCTCTGAATAGCTAATTACGGTCATGTTGGTAGATTCCACGGCCGTGGAATAGCACGACTGACCGTGATTTCTTACGTTTTCTGACCCATCGTAGAGTTTCTCAAATTCTTCTTCATACACTTCTTTTTGCTTCTCTAAAGCTTCAATTTCCTCATTTCATTCCTCTTCTTCCCCTATATCCATAATGCTCATAGAGATAACCTTTTGCAAGGGATCTTTGAAGAGAATCGAACTTACCTCCTCTCTAGATAGCTCTTCGTCATGGATGTTGAATATATCTTCATCGAAAGCTGGTTCCTTCACCAAAGTGGAGAGAACGAACTCTACCTTTTCTTCTCCTATGTCGAAGGCGAGTCTAGCATTCTTGCAATCAACTATACAACCGGATGTTGCAAGAAACGGTGTTCCGAGTATGATCGGGACCGGACTATCTGCAGGAATGTCAAGCACAACAAAATCTATAGGAACATAGAACTTACCAAGCTTGACCGGGACGTCTTCAACTATGCCGATGGGACAAGTTCTGGATCGATCCGCCATGTATAACGTCATCTTCACCGGTTTAGGTTTGCCTAAACCGATCTTCCTGCATAAGGCAAGCGAAATGATACTCACACTTGCTCCTAAATCACATAATGCATCATATGTGACATCTCTCACTCCTATGGGAATACAAAATGACCCCGGATCCTTCAACTTTGGGGGCATCTTTTCCTTCATTGCCTGGATGAGATCTGATGAATCCGAACTCATCTTGACCTTGCCAAAATCTTCTAATTTCCTTTTGTTAGAGAGGATCTCCTTTAAGAACTTCCCATAAGCAGGCATACCTACAATTGCATCAATAAAGGGTATATTAATATGCAGTTTGCTCATGAGTTCGATAAACTTACCGAATTGCTTGTCTAGACGCGCTCTTGCTCTAGATTGCGGGAATGGTAGGGGAGGTTTGAAAGCTGGAGGAGGAACGTAGATGTCTTCCTTCTCCTTCCCCTTCTCTTTATCCTTTTCGACGGGAACTTCTACAAACTTAGGCTGCGGGTCGGTGGTTGTTGCTCCGCTCCTAGTTGTGATAGTCATCACTCTTCCTTTTGGGTTATCCTCCGTCTTTCCTGGAAGTTTTCCTTGATTTCTATGAACTTCCTCAGCATGGCTAAACATTTGGTTTTCTAAAACCTTTTGGGCTTTATCAACCTTAGTAATGTGACAATCGACCTTAATGATATGCCTCTCCAATCCTTGAAGCTTTCCCAAGATTGTTTCCAACATGGGATCGGGCTTCTCTTTCCCCGAAGTGCTTCCGCTATTAGATGCTTGTTCCTGACTTTTCAAAGGAATGGAAGAAGAAGAAGGTGGAGTTAGTGATTTTCCTGAATTGGGATAAGAATTACCGGAATTGTGTTGTTGGTTGGACCGCCAATTGTTGTTGTTTGAACCCATATTGTTGTTCCAACTGTTATTCCGGTTGTTGTTGTTGTTGTTCCAATTGTTCCGGTTGTTGGTCCGGTTGCTGTTCCGGTTGTTGCGGTTTGTATTTTCATTCCCATTGTGGTTATTGTTGTTTCCCAAATAACCTACATCTTGCCCCTTTTGCTTTGGAAAGTTGGTTTTAATGGCTTCCTTCAACTCTTTAATCTCGGTATTGAGAGAAAAGATTTGAGTTTGAGCAAACCAATAACAATCCTCGATAAGAACGAAGAGGGGATGTCAATCCGTCTTCTAATCAAACCTAGGAATAAAAGGCGTAACTTCCGCCACACACAACTTCCAAATCTTCAAGCCTTCGTAATTCTCCGTTGCAAAAATGCAATTCTCTGCACGTCCAATGAAACCCTAGGAACGTGTAAGTGAGCGTAAGCGAAGGTCCCGAATTCTCCCTCCTTCAGCCCTTTTATAAGGAAGGATAAAATAACCGTCCGGCCCATATGTGTAAACAATGTGTCCATATTTTATTCGTCAAAAGATTGCCTAAATCACGGTTTCATGGAGTTCCACGGCCGTGGTTTAGAGCGTGGAAGTAGATTACGGTTCTTCACAACTTCCACAACCGTACTTTATACCGTGTAACTCTCTGGAATGCTCCACGTTCATGTTGCCAAGATCCATGGCCGTGGTTTTGGGCGTGGACTTCTCTACGGCCGTATTTTAGAGCGTGGAAGCGTAAATTGCTCGTAGTTTCCTTTGTGTCGTGCCATTCCTCTTCTTAGCATCTCCCTTGGATTCTTTGATGTGTCCTCAATTCTTGAATATGCTCAATTCATCTCCATCCCCTCTTAATTGGTTCGGTTTTAGCTCTTATTCACCTATAATCAACAAAAAGCCTATGTAGATCTCTATATCGATAATGTAGATAAACTAGCTAACAATTGCTTCAATGCCTTATCAATGAACACTATAATGGATGAAAAACATCTAGAAAACGTGCCTAAAATATCACAATATTTCATGTTAACAAATATCTTCTTGAAAACAAATTCAAAAGAGGTTTGATTGATAAAACATTGTTTATCAAAACTAGAGGCAACGACATTTTAGTAGTACAAATCTATGTTGATGATATATTATTCGGTGCTACTAATGATTCCCTTTACAAGGAATTTTCAGATATTATGTGCAGGGAATTTGAGATGAGCTTAATGGGAGAGTTAAATTTCTTTCTTGAACTTCAAGTTACACAAGCAAAGAAAGGAATTTTTCTCAATCAAAGCAATTATATTAAAGACTTGCTTAAAAAGTACAAAATGGATCAATCTAAGGTTGCAAAGACTCCTATGAGTTCAACACTTTCGCTAGATCATGACAAGAATGGCAAAAGTGTAGTACAAAAGGAGTATCGAGATATGATCGGTTCATTGTTGTATCTAACTGCTAGTCGTCCTGACATTATGTTTAGCGTGTGCATGTGTGCAATATTTCAAGCTGATCCTAAAGAGTCACACTTGATAGCTGTGAAAAGAATTTTTCGGTATCTCAATGGCACTAAGGATCTAGGGTTATGGTACCCACGTCAAAGCTCGTTTCATCTTATTGGATATTCAGATGCAGACTTTGCAGGTTATGAGGTTGATAGAAAAAGTACCTCTGGTTGTTGTCAATTCATAGGGCCATCCCTAATTAATTGGCTCTCCAAGAAGCAAAATTATGTTGCCCTATCCACAGGCGAAGCTGAATATATAGCTGCAGGAGTTTGTTGTGCTCAAATTCTTTGGATTGCTCAACAACTTCGTGACCTTGGCTTTGACTTGAGAGGTATTCCTATAAAATGTGATAATACTAGTGCTATTACTATAACCAAAAATATTGTGCAGCATTCCAGGACTAAGCGTATTGATGTAAGGCATCACTTCATACGTGATCATGTTGAGAAAGGTGATATTTCGATTTCTTTTATCTCAACTAACTTGCAGCTTGCAGATATCTTTACCAAGCCTCGTCCTGAGGAACAATTTAATTTTATTAGATTGGAGCTTGGTATGTTGAATAAGGAAGCATTAACGTAGGGGGAGTAAATGAGTTTTAATCATCCTACGTATGCACCCTAATTGATGATTTCAAGGACCTTGAAATCAAATTCAAGGGACCCTGAAACATAGTAAAGGGTAAATTGACTTTAGGGATCTTCTAAGAGTTAATATCTGTTAGATATTTTAATTCTTAAAATATTTTTTAAACGTTTTATTTGACACAATTTTGATTTTGGTTTTAAATGATTGATTCTCTCAAATATTTTGTCATAATCCTGATAAAAGGACCTAATTTCTCATCTTTTTATCCTTTCACAAGAAACCTTATTTCAAAATTCCTTGATTTCTCTCTCAAACATTCCTCATGGCACCCACAAGCAAGAGATCTGCTCCTCCATCTTCCAACAAGAAAGTTGTTCAGAATTGTTCAATCGATAAAGAAGAAAAACCTTCTGAAGATCTGGATACATCTCAGATTACTGGTCTTCCCTCATCATGGTTTTTAAATTTTCAAGCTTCTGGATCTTGGCTTGATGGCTTTCAAAATCGACCGCTATGTATGTGTTATTTGGTGGATACTAACTTTCTCGATACTCTCAAGATACCCTGCATAGACAAGCTGAAGAGTTCGATTATCTGGAAGGTTTTAAACCCTGGAGATTTTTCTTTTCCACGGCTCACGAGACTATTCTATATTAATCTCACCACAAAAAGGGACAAAGGGTGTATTACTCTTGAATCTTCAGTCAAAGGTACTCCAATTTCACTCACTTCTTCTATTCTCAGTGAAATTTTAGGAATTCCTACAGATGTAGTGTTCAACTATCCTTCAAGGTCAGAGAGTGTTCGTATTGCTAAGGAGAATTTTCTGATTCCCAATTCAAACTCACGTCAACTCACTCATACTTCTCTGACGTTAGAGGCTAAAATAGTGTTCACCATACTGGATCGATGTGTAGTTCCCCGTGCAAACTCAAGAGAGCTACTGACTGATCAATCTCTGGAATTAATTCATTTACTTATGTCTGATGTGGCCATAGATGTGCCTAATCTGATTCTCAACCATATGCTGCATTTTGTTAACTCTAAGAGATCTATTCCTTTGCCTTATGGAAATATGTTGCCTAAGGTCTTTGATTATTATAAAATTGATACATCCTTTGAGGAAAGACAGTCTATTAACAGCAAAATTGATGAGAACTGCTTAGAACGTCTAGGGATTGAGAAAACTCTTGCAGGAACATGGACTTTGAAAGGAAAAGGAGTTACTCAAAATCCAAATGAGGAAGTTAAATCCTCTCCTACTCTAGAAATTAGGTTAGAGGGTTGTGAAAATGAAATAGCTCGTCTCAATCGTGAATTGTCTGATTTTCAGTTTGACGCCAAAAGGAGAATGGATTCAAATTTCGAGTTAGTGGCTACCATCAATGCTAAAGTTAATGAGATGTATTTGATGAATGATCTTACACTAACTACAATGGGAAGTATTTTGCCCATACCTGAAGATGTAGCTCAACATACTTAAGAGGAGGTTGAGAATATGTTGATGAATTGTAAAAGGCGTGTCCAGAATAAATCAATTCTGCACCCAACTCTTGAAGAGCCAATGTTGTTGCCCAAAGTTGAGTATGAAGTTATTAAACAGAGAAGAGCTGAAGAAAAGAGAAGACGTTTGGCAGCTGAAATGGATGATTGGCGTTATAAGAAAACTTCATCCAAAGGAAAGAGGAAGTTTTATGAGGAATTTTAAAGCTGACTGATCTTTTTCTCTATGGGTTGACTGCTTTTTCTCCCTCGTTGAAAATACATTTGTTTTTAGGTCTGTAATTAATTTTAAAAACTTCCTGGTTTGATTGCTTTTTCTCCCTTGGTTAAAGACAAAGGGGGAGAAATATGATCCGACATTTCTGATATACTTTCGATATACTGCATTCTGCATTTTTAGTTTTGAGATTGTTATATGCATTGCTAAACTAACAAATGTAGGTTCGAAACTATGTGTTGTCTTCCATCAAGGGGGAGATTGAAAACTCCACCTTGATTGAAATGTTTTACAGGTGTTGATGATGGAAGACTTCACACATATATAGCAGTTGGATATCTAACAATGTACTTGATTATA
Source organism: Fagopyrum homotropicum (assembly GCA_033239125.1). Taxonomy (NCBI): domain Eukaryota; kingdom Viridiplantae; phylum Streptophyta; class Magnoliopsida; order Caryophyllales; family Polygonaceae; genus Fagopyrum; species Fagopyrum homotropicum. The sequence goes on along the minus strand of BSWB01000008.1, from coordinate 26,757,752 downwards.
TTTCTAGATGTTTGGTTGGTTTGAATTCAGTGCAGGTTGTATATCTACATATCAAGGGCCTTGAAGTTGGATTCAAGAACAAGTTCAAAAGGACGAAGATCAAGGCCCTTGGAATCTAAGATGCACGGAACAAGGATTCAAATAAATTGAAGATCTTCATTGAAGATTATGTAACAAGAAGACCTCATCAACCAAAGACTTTTTCAACCGAAGGAAGATCTCAACCGAAGGATAGAGAATCATTTCGAGAAGATTTTCTAAACAACAAAAACGGAAAAAATATCGTCTCTCTCTTATCCAGCAGAAGACGAGAAGATCAAGGAGTAAAAGACTCAACGTGTTCGTAGGGACCGAAGACGTTGTTAGCATGAAATATTGCGATATTCTAGGCACTTATTCTAGTTGTTTTTCATTCATTATAGTGTTCATAGATAAGGTATTGAAGCATTTGTTAGCTTGTTTACATATATTTTTGATATGGAGGTCTTCATTAGCTTTGTGTCAATTATAGGTGAAAGTAAAGAGAGGGATATCCAAGTTGGATTGCCCACACCATGGCATTTGAGAAAGAAGCTCAAGGAAAGAAAGATGGTTGAAAGTAAAGAGAGGGATATCCAAGCAGAGTTGGAGGATTCCGAAGCTCCACTTAGATGGAGCGAGAAGACTCGCAAGGAAGAATCAGACCGTCATAAATTGCAAATTGATGAGCTCAAGGACATGATGCTTCAAATGAGGCTGGAGATGAGCGATTCCAAGAAGAAGAAGAAAAGGAAGCCGACAAGATCGGTTAGGACCGACTCATCCGATGAGGATAGTGACTCCTCCATGCCACCGCTAGAGGACATTGATTCAACGATCAATGCGAATCAGAATAATCCAAGACCGGCCGCTAATTTTCGTATCCCAGTTGGGGGTGCGAGAGCCGCTCGTGTAGATGAAGAGCCAATAACTCTTGGCCAAAGAAAGGATCCAATTCAGCAACCACGCCGTGTAGGTGTGAACTTTGATGTTGACGATATTCAGGGGTTTAGCTTCAACCCACAAGTTATTACCATCGTTCGCCAAAATCAGTTTGGAGGAACGAGTGTCGAATCTACACATCAACATTTACAGAATTTTGAGATCTTAATGGAGACAATGAAGCCAAAGAATGCAACCACCAACAATTACAAGATCAAGCCATTCTTTTTCTCCTTGAAAGGGAAAGCTTTATCATGGTATCAAGCTCTTCCAAATGGAAGCCTCAACATGCACATGGGAGGATCTTCCTTCGGAGTTCCTAACCAAATTCTTTCTGCCATCCAAGACGGCGGAGTTGAGAGGTAAAATTAATGAATTTTCTATGAGATCTAATGAAAGTTTGTTTCAGTCTTGGGAAAGATTTCAGGATTTATTATTGGATTGCCCACACCATGGCATTTCCAAGTTGGAACTATTAGAGATATACTACAAGGGGCTGGATGTGGAAACACAATTAAAGCTCCAATCCCTTTCATGTGGTACATTCATGGACATGAGGGAAGATGACGCTTGGGACTTCATTGAGAAGCAAGCCGAGTCATTGAGAAGTATTCTTACCGGAAGGTAGAAACTAATCGAGTGGAGCAAGGAGAAAAGCAAACACAAGATGCTCAAACTCAAATCTTTTCTCTCAACACCGAGATTAAAGAATTGAAGAAAGTCATCAAGCCTAGCTTTCCAAAGCCTAAGGAGCAAGATGCTGGTTATTTAGGAAACAACAATAACCACAACGGGAATGAGAACACCAATCGCAACAACCGGAACAACAACCGGAACAATTGGAACAACAACAACCGGAAGAACAATTGGAACAACAAGAGGGGTTCAAACAACAACAATTAGCGTTCCAACCAACAACAAAACTCCGGTAATTCTTATCCCAATTCAGGAAATTCACTAACTCCACCATCTTCTTCTTCCATTCCTTTGAAAAGCCAGGAGCAAACATCTAATAGTGGAAGCACTTCGGGGAAAGAGAAGCCCGATCCCATGTTGGAAACGATCTTGGGAAAGCTTCAAGGAATGAAGAGTCACATCACTAAGGTTGATAAAGCCCAAAAGGTTTTAGAAAACAAAATGTTTAGCAATGCTGAGGAAGTTCCCAGAAATCAAGAAAAACTTCCACGAAAGACGGAGGATAACCCGAAAGGAAGGGTGATGGCTATCACAACTAGGAGCGGAGCAACAACCACCGACCCGCAACCTAAGTTTGTGGAAGTTCCCGTTGAAAAGGAGAAGGAAAAGGTGAAGGAGAAGGAAGACATCTACATTCCTCCTCCAGCTTACAAAACTCCCCTACCATTCTCGCAATCTAGAGCAAGAGCGCGTCTAGACAAGCAATTCGGTAAGTTCATTGAACTCATGAGCAAACTGCATGTTAATATACCTTTCATTGATGCAATTGTAGGTATGCCAGCATATGGAAAGTTCTCAAAAGAGATCCTCTCTAACAAGAGGAAGCTGGAAAATTTTGGAGAAGTCAAGATGAGTTCGGAATCGTTGGATCTCATCAAAACGATGAAGAAAAAGATGCCCCCAAAGCTGAAGGATCTAGGGTTATTTTTTGTTCCAATAGGAGTAGGAGATGTCACATATGATTCATTATGTGATTTAGGAGCAAGCGTTAGAATCATTTTGCTTGCCTTATGCAGGAAGCTCGGTTAGGCGAACCTAAATTGGTGAAGATGACGTTATATATGGCGGATTGATCCATAACTCGTCTCGTCGGTGTCATTGAAGACGTCCCGGTCAAGCTTGGTAAGTTCTATGTTCCAATAGATTTTGTTATGCTTGACATTCCTGCAGATAGTCCGGTCCCGATCATACTCGGAAGACCGTTTCTTGCAATATCCGGTTGTGTGGTGGATTGCAAGAATGCTAGACTCGCCTTCGACATAGGAGAGGAGAAGGTAGAGTTCGTTCTTTCTACTTTGATGAAAGAACCAGCTGTTGAAGAGGACATATTTAACATCCATGACGAAGAGCTATCTAGAGAAGAAGTAAGTTTGATTGTCTTCAAAGATCCTTTGCAAAAGGTGATCACTATGAGCATTATGGACATAGGAGAGGAAGAGGAATGCAATGAGGAAATTGAAGCTTTAGAGGAGCAAAAGGAAGTGCATGAAGAAGAGTTTGAAAAACTCTACGATGGGTTAGAAAACGTGAGGAATCACGGCCAGTCGTGCTATTCCACGACCGTGGTTCCCACCAACATGACCGTAATTAGCTGTTCAGAGGACTCCAGTAAGTTACACGGCTAAAACCACGGCCATGGAACCATCAGAGGTGCCGTAATTGATTTCTATGCCCTAAAACACGGCCGTGGAGGAAACAGATATGCCGTAATTTTGGGAAAATCTGAGGACAATTACGTTCTTTCTACCACTTCTCTTGATTCTTCTCCAACAACTTCTATACCCTTAGAAACTTCTAAGGATGCATCGGTCACTCCTAAAGAGCCATTATAGACTCCAATAGTGATGGAATTGAAGCCACTTCCCGCACATCTAAGGTACGCATTTCTAGGACCTAGTTCTACCTTTCCGGTAATTGTTAGTTCCGATCTAAGTGAAGATGAACATAGTAAGCTTATGGTTGTTCTAAAAAAACATAGAAAAGCCTTAGATTACACTATAGAGGATCTAGTAGGAATTAAGCCTTCACTATGCATGCATAATATCCTAATGGAAGAAGATTTTAGAACTTCACGACAACCTCAAAGGCGGTCAAATCCGACCATGAAGGAGGTTGTCAAGAAGGAAATTCTTAAACTACTTGATGCAGGTATCATCTACCCTATCTTCGATAGCAAGTGGGTGAGTCCCGTACAGGTTGTTCCAAAGAAGGGAGGAATGACGGTCATCACCAACAAGAAGAATGAGCTCATTCCTACAAGAACCGCGACGGGATGGAGGATGTGCATAGACTACCGCAAGCTAAACAACACAACGAGGAAGGACCACTTCCCATTACCATTCATCGATCAAATGCTTGAGAGGTTAGCACAACACTCACATTTCTGTTATCTTGACGGTTATAGTGGTTTCTTTCAGATCCCGATACATCCGGACGATCAAAAGAAGACAACATTCACGTGCCCGTGGGGTACATTTGCTTATAGGAGAATGCCGTTCGGGCTTTGCAACGCCCCAGCCACCTTCCAAAGGTGAATGATGGCTATATTGTCAGAGTACATAGAGGAGATCATGGAGGTTTTCATGGATGACTTTTCTGTTTATGGTTCTTCTTTCGATAATTGTCTTTCTAACCTTTCTCTTGTGCTACAAAGGTGTGAAGACACTAACCTAGTTCTTAATTGGTAGAAGTGTCAATTCATGGTTAAAGAAGGCATTGTATTAGAACACTTGATCTCTAGTAGAGGGATTGAAGTAGATAAGGCTAAGATAGAGACTATAGAAAAGCTTCCTCCTCCATCTTCGGTGAAAGGAATAAGAAGCTTTCTAGGACATGCTGGATTTTATAGACGTTTTATAAAGGATTTCTCTAAAATATCAAAACCGCTTACTAATCTATTGATGAAGGATGCAGTTTTTGATTTCTCGCAGGAGTGCTTAGATGCGTTTCATAAGATTCGGGAAGCTCTAATCTCAGCCCCGATCATTGATAGCATGAATTATAGTCTATATTTTGGGACTTGTTTAGACGTTTTATCTTCAATAATCTGCATGTTTGGATGTATATCATGTGATTATATTGTCATTTCATCTACCTTTGCGGGAATCGAGGTCTACACCAAGTTTCATTGTAATCGTAGGTAAAATGGCACGTTTTGTATCAAAATGGAGCTAAAGGAGCTAAGGAGTAATTGGAGCTACATTCAGGAGCTTAAGGAAGAATCCACGAATCATGGAAATGGATTGAAGATTCACTTTGGACAAGATTTGATGAGATTTCACATTCAGTTTAGAGTCACCTCGGTCAGCTACAGTACCATCTCGACCGAGGTGATCCAGAGCTGCTCGACCGAGGCGAACACCTTGGACGCGGCGAGATATATTTTATTCTTGGCTGAGATCTTTTATTTTTGGAAAGAAGATCTTATATTTTTAGGCTGGATTCTTGGAAGGAAGAAGATAATTCAGCTCATATATTATACCTATTTTATGGGAAAATATCTTTTCAAGATATTTTATCTTTGGGAGATAATTTTCCTATAAAAAGGGTTGGATTTTCCACAAATCCGGAATCCGCTTACAACTGGAAAACATCCACTACAGCGGGGAGATTTGAAGAACCTTTTTGGAAGGTTGAAGGAAGATTGAAGGAAGGAAGTTGATAGCTTTTATAGCTTTTGTGAAGGGTTTTGTAAGACTTTCTTAGATTCCCTTCTTGTTGATTTGTCTTGTTGGATTGTGATCCAAGGAACGCTTGTTTGTTTGATAATTGATTCAGTTATTGAAGCCTTTCTCTTAAGGTTTTAGTTTTCAATTATTCATTTTCTTCCCTTATATTTGATTATTGCTTTCATGATGATGAGTGGCTAATTTCTTTGTGTGATTCTAGGGTGATTCGCTAAAGATTGTGGGAAAAACAATGATATAATAATCTTAATGAAAGTAGGACCCTGAAAGCTCGAGTCTTTATCCTTAACCCTAGAGTATCTCGTTCAGTCGATGAACATCTCGGTCGGGGTGGAATTCGTCTGACCGAGGTGACCTTTTCTGATCCGAAACTGAGAGTTAAGTGTTAGACTTTGCCAAATCCTATTCTTACTACACCTTTCCTGGTCCAATGCAAGCCTAGTATGAAACTTACTCGGTAATTCCATTGTTTGTTTACCCAAGATCATAAGTGATAGGTAATAAAGGTTTATCCTTTATTGGGGTTTGAGTGTGCCTTCATCCCATCTTTGTAAGTTAGTCTAAGACTTACCCGGTAAAGGTTGATTCTATTCCCTTAGGTGGTGTGTTGGTTTGAGTTTATAGTTCTTTTCCTTAATTCCTTGAGACTTACCCGGTAAAAGGAGTTACGGTTTGGGATTAGTGAGAAGTGAGACTTACCCGGTGATCTATTCCACTTTAGAAACACCTTCCCTATGCAAAACCTCAGCTTTGTCCGCTTATCTTTAGATCTTGAGTTGGAACCACAACTAGATGCTTTAATCCCTAGAATTGCATATTTCCTTAATTGACTTTTTATCATCTTTGATTGCTTTAATCGCTTTTGTGGTTAGTAATTACATAGACTACCTACACCTGCTTTCTTTCACTAAGTCCCTGTGATCGACCCGTGGAATTTCTTGCTTTTTACTACGATTGCCCCGTACACTGCGGGTTCGCATCCTTGTTTTAAGCTTACATCTAGGGTTATAAATTTAAAGCTTGCACACACCGTTTGGAGCGAACAAGTTTTTGGCGCCGTTGTTGGGGACTTGGTCTAGACCAAGCTGGTTGCGGTTGGCTTTCGGGGCGCTTGCCCCTGTTTCTACTAACCACTCTACTTGAGTGACTTTCGCAGGTTCTTTTTCTAAGGTTTATGCAAAGAACCCGCGCTGGGAAGGAAATCGTTCCTTACGATCCCGAACCAGAAAAGACATACAAAAGACGCTTGAAAGAAGCGAAGATGGCCACTCAGGATAATCGCGATCTTGAGGCCGAATTGAAGGAGGCGTTAGAACAACTACGCCTCAGCAAGGAAGATTTGAGACTGGAAAGGGAAGAAACTCACACAAGGACTGAGGCGATCGAAGCAAATATGGCGGCTTTACGAAACCAGTATCTACCTCGACCGAACCCAGATCCTCGATAGAGGCAAGACCCGGTCCTAGATCCTCGACCGAGGCAGAATCCAGTACCTGCTACCCCGGCCGAGATACTTCCACCTCGGATGCCAGTCCGAGATGCTCTTTTTGCAGGTATTCCACAGACCCTAGGGCAAAGGATGGACCCCAATCAGCATCTGAGGCGTCCAGGAGTCAACCTAGGTGATCCAGCGGACCATGATTATGAGCTTTGACCACAAGTTCCTTTCCATGATTCGCCAATGCCAGTTTGGAGGGCTTGAGAGGGAATCTCCACATCAACATCTACAAAACTATGAGATCTTGATGGAGACCTTGAGACCTTCAAGAATAGAAAACAACAACTACAAGCTAAGGCCTTTCTACTTCTCTTTGAAAGATAGAACACTTACTTGGTATCAATCTCTTCCCCCAGGAAAAATCAATACTTGGGAGGAGATGACGACGGAGTTCTTAACTAAATTCTTTCCCCCCTCTAAAACTGTTGAAATGAGAGGGAAGATTAATGCATTCATCATAAAGGACAAGGAAAGCTTGTCCAAGTCATGGGAGAGATTTAAAGACATTCTTTTGGATTGCCCACATCATGGGATTCCAAAGATAGAGTTGTTGGAGATATACTTCAAGGGACTGGACGGAAACACCCAGTTCAACCTTCAACTACTATCCGCCAGCACGTTCATGGACATGCCGATTGACGAAGCTTGGGAGTTCATAGAGAAGCAAGCTTTGCACATGGAGAAATACTCCCACCAAGGAGCTGAAGGTGGAGTTAAAAGAGTCAACTTTCAAGATGCTCCACCAAACAATGATCAACTCACTTCTTCGAAGAATGATGTGAAACAATTGAAGAAACTCTTTGTTTCTCAAACCAAGAAGGAAGAAGGATCAAGGAACAACAACGGATACCGTAACAACAACGGTTCCCGGAACAACAACGACAACAACAATAGAGGATCCAACAGCAATAATTGGAGGGCAAACAACCAAAACTCGGGTAACCCTTACTCTAACTCCATTTCGAATGACTCCTCTAATCCTTTCCTCTCTTCTTCTTCTTCTTCCACTCCATTGAAGAGCCATGAGCAAGGATCGAGTTCGTTCCAGCCGGAAAAGAATGATGCGGTGCTGGAGGCCATCTTGATCAAGCTCAATTCTATGGAGACATCGATGACTTCATTTTCGAAGGCACAAAAAGCCTTAGAACAACAATTCTTTAACAAGGCGAATGAAGCGCCAAGAGATCCAGGGAAGCTTCCAGCAAGGACGGAAAGCAACCCTAAAGGACAAATCATGGCAATAACGACGAGAAGCGGACTGAAGACTGCAGATCCAGTGCCTCGGTTGATGCCAGTACATACGAAGACCACCTCGGTCGAGGTACAGTCGAAGAACACTTCGGCCGAGATGCCAACCGAGGTGGAGCCACAGAAAGCGGAGGAGAAAACTGAAGTTTATATTCCACCTCCTGCATATAAACCACCACTTCCATTCCCCCAGTCAAGGGCCAAAGCACATCTAGACAAGCATTTTGTTAAGTTCCTTGACTTGATGAATAAACTACACATTAATATCCCTTTCCTTGATGCTATTCTAGGGATGCCCGCCTATGGGATGTTCTTGAAAGAGATTCTATCAAGGAAGAGGAAGTTAGAAGACTTTGGTGAAGTGAGGATGACATCTAAATTCTCGGAGCTTATTCAAATCATGAAGGAGAAGATGCCACCCAAGTTGAGAGATCCCGGCTCATTTTGCATTCCCATTCAATTTGGGGATGTCACTTGTGAAGCCTTATGTGATCTAGGAGCCAGCGTGAGCATTATCCCGCTGGAACTATGTGTTAAGATCGGGCTTGGAGAGCCCAAGCCGGTGAAGATACGGTTATACATGGCGGACCGCTCCATTACCCATCCCGTGGGCATCTTGGAAGACGTTCCGGTCAAGTTAGGTTACTTCTATTTACCTATAGACTTTATTGTGCTTGACATTCCCGCAGATTATCCCGTTCCTATCATTCTCGGGAGACCATTTCAAGCAACTTCGGGTTGCAATATGGATTGTAAGAACGCCAAGCTAAAGTTCAACATTGGCGGAGATAAAGTGGAGTTTGCATTACTTGCGGCAATGAAGGGAGAGCAGCTAGGAGATGATATCTTCAACATCTATGATGAAGAAGTATCAAGAGAATTGGTGAGCTCTATCCTTATTAAAGATCCACTTGAACAAGTTATTAGTTTTAGCTTAATGGAGGAAGGTATAGATGCTTCTTGTGATGCAGATATACGGAGATTAAAGGCGCTGGAAGAAGATCCAAGAGCTAAAACTGAAAGACTAGTCCAGGAGAAGAAGATCTCCAGTTTCGGTTCCAGTAGCAGTACCTCGACCGAGGCACTTTCTGGACCAAGCGAGGTGACAGAAGAACATCTTGGTCAACCTCTTTGGACCTCGACCGAGGTCGAAAGGGAGATGATGTCAACTGAGACTACTGAAAATAACAAACTTCTTACTCCCTTTTCTGACATTCATCCTCAGTTGGTGGAACATTCTCTCCACAAAATTTCTGATAATAAAGGACCTTGGTATGCTGATATTGTTAATTATCTTGTTTGCCAGGAAATACCACCCGGATTGACGTACGCTCAAAGGAAGAAATTCTTCAAGGATGTACATCATTACTACTGGGATGAACCGTTGCTATTCAAGAGAAGGCCGGATGGGATGCTTCGAAGATGCATTCCGGAAGATAAAGTTAATAGTGTCATACGTCATTGTCACTCACTCCCTTGTGGAGGGCATGCTAGCGCCAACAAGACATGCGCTAAGGTATTACGTTCCGATTTCTTTTGGCCTACATTATTTAAGGATGTGCAAACGTTTTTTGTCTCTTGTGATGCATGCCAAAGAACAGGGTACTTATCTAGAAGAAATGAGATGCCACTCAATAACATATAGGAGGTTGAGATCTTTGATGTATGGGGAGTAGATTTCATGGGACCTTTCCCATCATCCGGAAGAAACCTCTACATTCTCCTAGCTGTCGACTACGTCTCTCGATGGGTTGAAGCCATTGCCTCTCCCACTAATGACACCATGTTGGTTGTGAAGTTCTTTAACAAGACTATCTTTCCACGTTTTGTGACTTCACGCATCATCATCAGCGATGGAGGGACGCATTTCATCAACCGGAAGTTTAAGGCACTTTTATCAAAGTATGAGGTAACCCACAAGGTAGCAACCCCTTATAACCCTCAAACTAGTGGACAGGTCGAGATCTCAAATAGAGAAATTAAAGCAATCTTGGAGAAGACCGTCTCTAGGACTAGAAAAGATTGGTCCATGAAGTTGGACGACGCTCTTTGGGCTTACAGGACCGCATTCAAGACTCCCATTGGTACCACCCCTTATAATTTGGTATATGGGAAGTCTTGTCATTTGCCCGTTGAGTTAGAACACAAGGCGTATTGGGCGATCAAATGGTTGAACATCGACATCAAGGAAGCCGGTGAGAAGTGGCTATTGTATATCAATGAGCTGGAGGAGCTGCATTTGAACGCTTATGAGAATGCCAAGATCTATAAAGAAAGGACGAAGAAATGGCATGACAAGCGTATCATTCCTAAGGAGCTTAAAGAAGGAGACTTAGTTCTACTTTTCAACTCCCGACTGCGGCTCTTTCCAGGTAAGTTGAAATCTAGATGGACCGGACCTTATGTTGTGAAACATGTTTTCCCTTATGGTGTAGTTGAGATTTAGGGAGAAACGAGTGGAAGCTTCAAGGTCAATGGTCATAGACTTAAGAAATACAAACCGGAAGTTCCGGTTTAGAAGGTTGCACCACTATACCTTGTTTGAGGACACCGTACGGTCCAGCTAGCGACCTTAAATCAAGCGCTTCTTGGGAGGCAACCCAAGGTATTGCTTTCTTCTCCCATTTCTAGTTTAGTTTAGATAGTTTGCTTTTGCATTGCTTTGTTTGGTTTTGGCATCCTAGACAGACAACAGGTGACATCTAAGGAAGGAATACAACCCAGGAGCAAAACTGGAAGGACAGAAGTTCGAGAATTTGAGAAGACGGAGTTCGACTGAAACACATCTCGGTTGTTATCACAGCACCTCGACCGAGATGATTCTTGAGCAACTGAGGCGACTAGGGTTACTGAAGACCCACCTCGGTCCGTACACCTCGCTCTAGTCGAGACCATCTCGACCGAGGTGACAGCAGTTCCAGAAAAGGGTATAAAAGGGGGCTGAGATTTCTCTCTCCTCCCTCTACCTCCTTCTCGACCGCGGCACACTCCTCGCCTCGCTTCTTCGTTCTTCGCTCGTTTTCGACGATTCTCGCTTACAAACTGCAAGGAAAGGGGAGAGGATCAAATTGCAAGCGCCAATCTGCAGAGAAAACGCACGAAATCGGCCAAAGCTGGGTAAAATTCGAGAAAACCCTAACCTCCTCTTCTCCACTGATTTCTTTTGATTTGGGCTTTGGTTGCCCCTGCATTTTGCTGAAAAAGGATTAAGTACCCCATAGGAACCTTTGGTAGTGATATTGGGGGAAAAGAACTGGATTTTTGAGAGAATCGATCGCACAGCACCTCGCCTCGGTCCAGTCGGCCTGTGCCTCGGCCGAGGTGTTCTTGAGATTTGTCAGAGAGACCGAGGTGGTTTGATAGAGTACAGCAGAGATGAGTTCTGACAGGCAGTTAGCTCTGAGAGACAGATCCTCTCCTTCTCCTTCTTCTTCTTCACACCGCTCTAGACTAGTGATCCATGAGCGTCACCAGGTTGACTACGACCGCATAGCGGCCCGTCTAGTGGTTGCACCACGTTTCCTGGACATCTCTGCTTTCGACTGCCTCTATATTGATGATGATCTGAGGTGGATGATCTCTATGGTTGGCTTGGAGCAGTTCACTGAGATTAGAGCTCCGGCCTACCTTGACCCGACCTTGGAGTTTGTCAGCTCCGTCACCTACTTGCCCACCGAGCGCGCCATAAAGTACCGGTTGATGAACCGGAACTATTTAGTTCCCATGGACCACTGGCGGGATATCTTTGGCTACCCGGCCCCTACTGTTGCTGACTTTCCCTCTCGAGCTAGCTCGAGAGTTTTGGGGACAGATTGCTCATGTGGTTGAGCACGCTGACAGGTGGCGACCTGGAGATTCCAAGGAGCGGATTATATTTCACCTCGCTTTTAGACTTGCTCATAGGATCTTTAGTGAGACTCTTTTGGTGCGTACTGAGACGCCCCAGAAGATCAGACAGGGTGAGCTGCTGAGTCTGTACAGCATGGTGACCGGAGGAGTTCCGGATTTTTGAGTTATGCTAGTAGAGGATCTACACAAGATAAAGGCAAAGGCGAAGGGGGACATCTGTTGTGGAGGTATAGTGACTCATATAGCGAGTTACATGGATCTTGACTTGAGTGCATGCACTATGGTGGCGGCTCCAAAGCCGCTCGGACTTGAGGAGGATGAGGCTGAGGAGGATGAGGTTGAGGAGGATGAGGATGATGATGATGAGGATGGCGGTGCTGCCATGGATACGGGCACAAATACAGCTAGGACTAGTGCACCGGTCATTGATTTAGATGACGACGAGACTGAGGAGGAGCAAGCTGCAGCACCATCACGTCCCGCTAGGCGTAGGGTACGCAGGCAGAGGGATCCAGTTGCTCACCGTCGGATCGATGATCTGACGGATCAGATGATAGATTCCTACGCTGCACTGTCCTTGGACATCAGAGAGATGCAGGAGCGACAACATTACCATCACGTGATGGCTGAGATTCAGTTTCAGCATATCATGGGCTATCCTTTCGACCCATCTCAGTACCCGTACGTGCCACCACCACCACCACCGGATCGGGATTATTAAGAGCTTGTAGGATTTTCTTTATTTATTTATTATGCAGCTCAGCTTTATCCGGTGAGTACTTTGTTTCTTTAGACTTATTTTGACTCATTGGGATAATGTGTCCCAAGTATGGGGTATTTGGATGTATTATTTGACTTATGTGGATGTATGACTTGACTCGATGGATATTTATGTTTTATTTTACTCTATATGCTTATCTGAGACTACATGCATACATACAGGTTATTTGATTGAGAAAAACGTCAAAAACTGGTTTGAAAAAAAAAATTTTATGACCTCGACCGAAGTGATTCTGACCAATCGTGGTACAGTACCTCAGTTGACTTAGAACATCTCGACCGAGGTGGCTTAACTCGGACAGTTTTCGAAATGATTTTTGTGCTTCTTATCTGGATATGACCTCAGTGATGATTTTGGTTTGCTGACTGGTTTTGAAATCTTTGTATGTTTGAAAGGTTTTATGATATGTTTAAGTTGCTAAATGCTTTGTTTGAAATATGTGGCATGTTTAATACTTTGTTTTTATCTAAATTATGTTGAATTTGAAGGTTGACACCACATGATGAGTTCTCTCACTCTCTTCCTGGAAAGACCAATGCAATTCATTCTCTCCTTCTCTTCTTCTTGATCATGCTTAGCCCCTCATATACACATTTGCCTCCCTTTACCTATCCGGGAATTTGGAAGCAAGCAAAAGTTAAAAGCAAGTGAAAGAAAAGTTGAGATGTTGGCTGAAAGTTAGAAAGAAACAAATAGGTTTGGGGAAGTCAATCATGATGATGAGTAACTCGGCACCATTCACATAGCCGGGTGTTTGTGTCTTGCCAAAGTCGGATTGAGCGATATTCCTAACGGGTCATGGTATGTGCATCAAGGGTTTAAGGCATCTCGAGAAATTGATGATTGTTGATCTCCTAGGCTTCGGTTATTGTGCACCTTTGTCCATGTATCCCAAAAAGTAAAGTAAAAAGTAAATAAGCAAAGCTTATTGGTGGAAGATGTTGAAGTTCAAAGGAAGTGAAGTAAAGATCCTTTTCCCGGATTCTAGCACCACATTCCCTATATACATCCCACCTTCACACATTTCTTTGACCTTCTCTTGGAAAGCCCTTGAGACCTCGAGCTTGTTGATTGACTTAGTGGTTTAAACTGGATTATACATGATTAATTTCGATAATTATGATTTATTATGCATTCTATGATTTTATGCAAAGATGAACAACTTTCTTATATTTATAAAATGTTTTGATCATATTTTAATTTTAAATTCCATGAAGCATTCTCTTAGAGTGATCTATGATTCGAGCACACCATTAAAATGTTTTGAAATACTTTTCATTGATCTTTATGACTAATAATCTATTCTATCTTGTATCTAAGATTTGGAACTTGCATGGGGACAAGCAAGGGCTAAGTATAAGGTATTTTGATAGCATGAATTATAGTCTATATTTTGGGACTTGTTTAGACGTTTTATCTTCAATAATCTGCATGTTTGGATGTATATTATGTGATTATATTGTTGTTTCATCTACCTTTGCGGGAATCGAGGTTTACACCAAGTTTCATTGTAATCATAGGTAAAATGGCACGTTTTGCATCAAATTGGAGCTAAAGGAGCTAAGGAGTCATTAGAGCTACATTCAGGAGGTTAAGGAAGAATCCAGGAATCATGGAAATGGATTGAAGATTCACTTTGTACCAGATTTGATGAGATTTCACATTCAGTTTAGAGTCACCTCGGTCAGCTACAGTACCATCTCGACCGAGGTGATCCAGAGGAGCTGCTCGACCGAGGCAAACACCTTGGACGCGGCGAGATATATTTTATTCTTGGATAAGATCTTTTATTTTTGGAAAGAGGATCTTATATTTTTAGGCTGGATTCTTGGAAGGAAGAAGATAATTCAGCTCATATATTTTACCTATTTTATGGGAAAATATCTTTTCAAGATATTTTATCTTTGGGAGATAATTTTCCTATAAAAAGGGTTGGATTTTCCACAAATCCGGAATCCGCTTACAGCTGGAAAACATCCACTACAGCGGGGAGATTTGAAGAACCTTTTTGGAAGGTTGAAGGAAGATTGAAGGAAGGAATTTGATAGCTTTTATAGCTTTTGTGAAGGGTTTTGTAAGACTTTCTTAGATTCCCTTCTTGTTGATTTGTCTTGTTGGATTGTGATCCAAGGAACGCTTGTTTGTTTGATAATTGATTCAGTTATTGAAGTCTTTCTCTTAAGGTTTTTGTGTTCAATTATTCATTCTCTTCCCTTATATTTGATTATTGCTTTCATGATGATGAGTGGCTAATTTCTTTGTGTGATTCTAGGGTGATTGGCTGAAGGTTGTGGGAAAAACAATGATAGAATAATCTTAATCACAGTAGGACCCTGAAAGCTCGAGTCTTTATCCTTAACCCTAGAGTATCTCGTTCAGTCGATGAACATCTCGGCCGGGGTGGAATTCGTCTGACCGAGGTGACCTTTTCTGATCCGAAACTGAGAGTTAAGTGTTAGAGTTTGCCAAATCCTATTCTTACTACACCTTTCCTGGTCCAATGCAAGCCTAGGATGAGACTTACCCGGTAATTCCTTTGTTTGTTTACCCAAGGTCATAAGTGATAGGTAATAAAGGTTTATCCTTTATTGGGTTTGAGTGTGCCTTCATCCCATCTTTGTGAGTTAGCCTGCGACTTACCCGGTAAAGGTTGATTCTATTCCCTCAGGTGGTGTGTTGGTTTGAGGTTATAGTTCTTTTCCTTAATTCCTTGAGACTTACCCGGTAATAGGAGTTACGGTTTGGGATTAGTGAGTAGTGAGACTTACCCGGTGATCTATTCCGCTTTAGAAACACCTTCCCTTTGCAAAATCTCAGCTTTGTCCGCTTATCTTTAGATCTTGAGTTGGAACCACAACTAGATGCTTTAATCCCTAGAATTGCATATTTCCTTAATTGACTTTTTATCATCTTTGATTGCTTTAATCACTTTTGTAGTTAGTAATTACATAGACTACCTACACTTGCTTTGTTTCACTAAATCCCTGTGATCGACCCCTGGAATTTCTTGCTTTTTACTACGATTAACATATACATTGCGGGTTTGCATCCTTGTTTTAAGCTTACATCTAGGGTTATAAATTTAAAGCTTGCACACACCGTTTGGAGCGAACAATCATTCAACCTCCGGATTGGAATCTTCCATTCGAGGTCATGTGTGATGCAAGTTACATAGCTATAGGAGTTGTGCTTGGGCAAAGGAAGGAAGGACAAACCCATGCTATCTACTATGCTAGTAAGACGCTAGACGAAGCGCAACTTAACTACGCCACTACTGAAAAGGAATTTCTAGCTATTGTTTATGCATTTGAAAAGTTTCGTTCTTATCTTGAAGGTGCAAAGGTAATTGTATACACGGATCATGTTGCGATCCGGTATCTACTTGCAAAGAAGGATGCGAAGCCAAGGCTAATTAGATGGATTCTTCTCCTACAAGAATTCGATCTAGAGATCCGTGACAAGAAGGGTTTAAAAAATTTCTGTTGCGGATCATTTGAGTCGTCTACGACATCTAGAGGACGACAATCTACCTATAGATGACTCCTTTCCGGACGAGCATTTACACATCATAGAGGACTGCATCGACAAAATTACTAAAGGTAACGAACCATGGTTTGCTGATATTGTTAACTATTTGGTTTGTCTGGAAATACCACCTGGATTATCCTTTGCACAAAGGATGAAGTTCTTTAAGGATGTCCGGGAATACTTTTAGAATAAACCTCTCCTCTTCAAGAGAGGTCCTGACGGCATCATTCGACGATGTGTGCCGGAAGACGAGATGCAAAGTGTCATCTGTCAATGTCATTCACTACCTTGTGGAGGACACGCTAGCTCGAACAAGACTAGCGCTAAGGTATTGCAATCTGGATTCTTTTGGCCTACTTTATTTAAAGATGTGCAAACATTTGTTTCCTGCCACGATGCTTGTCAAAGAACAGGGAATATATCTAGGAGGAACGAAATGCCTCTTAACAACATTCAAGAGGTAGAGATCTTTGACGTTTGGGGAGTAGACTTCATGGGACCTTTCCCATCATCTTGTGGAAACCAATACATACTTCTAGTTGTAGATTATGTTTCGAGATGGGTTGAAGCAATTGTCTCTCCTACTAATGATGCCATGGTTGTGGTTAAGTTCTTTAACAAGACTATTTTCCCAAGGTTTGGGACACCACGGACTATCATTAGTGATGGAGGCTCTCACTTCATTGCCCGACGATTCGAAGCTCTACTAGCTAAGTATGGGGTGACTCACAAGATCGCCACCCCTTACCATCCACAAACGAGTGGACAAGTGGAGATTTCGAAGCGGGAGATTAAAGGAATCCTAGAGAAAACAGTTTCGAAGACAAGGAAAGATTGGTCTTTGAAGCTAGATGACGCATTGTGGGCATACCGGACTGCATACAAGACTCCCATAGGAACAACACCATACAACCTTGTGTATGGGAAGTCTTGTCACTTACCGGTAGAGATGGAACATAAGGCATAATGGGCGGTAAAGTGGTTGAATTTTAGCATGAAGGAAGCGGGCGAGAAGCACCTCTTGGACCTTAACGAGCTTGAAGAACTTCGCTTAAACAGTTATGAGAATGCCAAGATCTACAAAGAGAGAGCGAAGCGTTGGCATGATAAGCATATCATTCCAAAGGACCTCAAGGAAAGAGTTCAAGTTCTCCTTTTCAATTCAAGACTTCGTCTCTTTCCAGGTAAGCTTAAATCTCGTTGGACCGGACCTTATCTAATAAAACATGTTTTTCTCCATGGCGCAGTTGAAGTATGGGGTGAAAAGGGCGGAAGCTTCAAGGTGAACGGTCAACGACTCAAGAAGTACTCACCGGAACTCCAAGCTGAGGAGTTCGCACCTACCGCACTCGAATAAGTGCAAGTACGGTCTAGCTAAGGACCTTAAACAAGCGCTTCTTGGGAGGCAACCCAAGGTATTGCACTTATGCTTTTTATTTGTCATTCGTAGATTAGATTAGTTAGACGTTTTTGTTTTGTTTTGCCCTCGATACCTTCCGGTATGTTGTATTTTTGGATGTAGGAGCAAGGGAATAGGCAATGGAAAGGAAAAAGTTGGAGGAAATTGACTAAACTCGGATTTTGGCACATTATAGAGAGTTGCACACCCTAAACCACGGTCGTGGAGGCTACAAAGACCGTAATTCTTCAAAATCTGAGAAAAATCACCAAAAACCACGGGTCCGTACGAAACCACGGCCGTGGAAACCCCCGAGTGACCGTGATTTTCAAAAAATTTTACGGCCACTATATAAACCACCTTCCTTCAGAAAAACACCGCAAAACCCCTCTTCCACGCCCCTTTCCACGCCCGAAACTCCGAAAATTCCCCCCTCTTGCAAATCTTCATTCGGTGTGCAAAAGTGGAGCAAATTCATTCCTCTACAAGATCCAATCGACAAAACAAGTGAACAATCCATCAAGAAAGCGGAATTTGGATTCAAAGATCCAAAAACCTAGGTTTTTACTATTCTTCTCTTGTTTGTCAATTCGGGTTAATTTTCCGCAAGAACTTAGAGAATTTGCATAAGATTGAGATTGGAATTAGTCTACGACAGGTTCTGCTGAGTTTGCTGTTGATTTGATTGAGATTTGAGCATTTATGAGACGAATCACGGTCTCTGGGACTTCCACGGCCGTGGAAATATAAGAACAGACCGTGGTTTTTTCTGGATTTGGGAAAATGTTCACACGAAGTGCAGGAAAGAAATAGAAGAGAAAGGGTGATAGTTCCTTCTCTTCCCATAACCCTCCTAGTGAACCATCACCTCCACGCCCTAGAATCCCAACCATTCACCCTAACTATCTCGATGCTTTAGAAAAGATCGAGGAGAGACCGGCCATTGGACCTAGATACCTCTTGCTTGAGGAGTTAGAGACACTTAATGTGGTTAATGATTTGACATGGCTCTTGGATAGAGCCGGATTGATTTTTTTCTCCGCTATTAGAGCGGATGCTTATGAGGAGATTACAAGGGAGTTTGTTATATCCTTCGAGCATAGCCACGTAGATAGGACGGTGTCCATTAGATTGATGGAGACGAACTATGAGTTCCACATCCAGCAGTTTGGAGCCTTCTTTGGGTTCCATGAGACCTTTAACGGTTGTTTCCCTAGCGGTGTATACGCTAAGGACTTTTGGGAGGAGATTGCTATGATTTACGCTAGCGAGGACCGCTGGCAACCGGCTGATACCAAGGCTAAGCTCATCTACCACTTAGCCTTGAAGATAGCTCATAGGGTTCTTTCCGAGGGCCTATTCCCTAGGACCGAGACCCCGCAAAAGATTAAGACCAACTTCCTTCTCTATGCTATGCTACACGGTAGACCCGCCGATTGTGCCACCCTCTTAGCCTCCACCATTAGTAAGCTTAAGAACAAGAGGGCCGGGAACATTGGATATGGTGGGATAGTTACCCACATAGCTATGTAGTTAGGGATTGATTGCTCCGCTTGTACTAGGATAGCGGAGAGACCTTTGGGTCTCAAGAGCCTTATGACTAGAGGTTTGATCTTCCCTAGGCACCGAGGTCCACCTACTGCAGCTATACCATGGGAGGATATAGGAGGTAGAGGCATTCATTGGCTTCCCGAGTATTCCATTATGGCTGGACACCATAATTGGAAGGAGACATTCGCTACTATGCATGCGAATAGGTTAGCAGCACCTCCCTACATTCCCGATGAGATTCCAGCTGCTGATATTGATGAGGATACAGGAGGAGGTGATGAGCAGGGTTTTGGTACCTTTCCGGATCAGCTAGACATCTTCCCGGACCCACCTAGACAGTCTCCCCGTCCTTCTAGACCTTCCGATGCTTCTTCCTCTCGCCGCGCTAGTGTGAGCGAGAGACCGACATGGATGGAGACTCCACCTACTTGGTATGGAGCACAACCGGAGTGGAAAGGAGCTCCGCCACCATGGTATGCACAGCCACCAGCAGTACCGGCCCCACAAGATGCACCTGCATGGTACAATCAGGCACCGGAGTGGGCTACCGACCTTTCCAGTAGGGTCGGTAATTTGGAGATCCGCCAGGACGCTCGAGATGTACGGGCTGATGAGCATGATCGGATGATGAGGGACATCTACCGCCAGCAGTTTGGGCGGAACTTCAGCTCCGACTTCTTCCCATTTCCACCACCGCCTCCACTACAGTGACGAGCTACACCGATTGACAGTTTCAGCCGCTCCACCGCCGTCTAGTGAGTTCATTTTTGTTTTCTTTCTTTTCTTTATTTCTTTTTGAACATTAGGGACAATGTTTGTCTCAAGTATGGGGTGGGGTGTGACTATCGTTTGTAATAACTCTACTTACTTTGCTTGCCTTGATTCGATGACACTTTGCATGTTTCATTTCATTGTCACACGTATCATTATTGCATTGCATGAAAAAGCTTTTGAAAAACCCATAAAAATGCGAAAAATTTTGAAAAATTTTCATAAAAGTTTTTTTCTTCTAAGAGTTGAGATGATTTCTATGATAATTACTACTTGCGGATTGAACTTTAGATGACAATTGTATGCCTAAACAAATAATGAATTGAAAAGGAATTGAATGTGTTGATTATCCTTTCTTGCAAGTTTCATAATGTGAAGAAGAAGAGAGCAATGCTCAAAGTTGATGGTCTGCAATTCGAAATAAAAAGAAAAGAGTTGGGGCTTTCCCGGATTCATACACCACATCCTTTATAAGTTTCCCTCCCTTCCGCATTCTAGACCTTATTTGGAAGTCCTTAAGATCAAAAGAATGTTATTTGACTTGGTGATCTAAATTGAAGTTTCTTATGCTTGATTTTGATAATGCTTGAAGGTTATGATGTTTACCTTAAAGTTTAACTAATTCATGATGTTTCTTTACTTTACATTCTTTAGTTTATGTATATAAGCGTTTCAAGGGTGAATGAAGCAAGATTTGAGAATGATCTATTGACTAGAAGCACACTTACTTTAAAGATGTTTTGTTTTTGAGTTTGCATGCATATTTCATCCTAACTTGTGTTCTAAGTTTTCAAAGACCTTGCTTGGGGACAAGCAAGTGGCAAGCATGGGGTATTTTGTTAGCATGAAATATTGCGATATTCAATGCACTTATTCTAGTTGTTTTTCATTCATTATAGTGTTCATAGATAAGGTATTGAAGCATTTGTTAGCTTGTTTACATATATTTTCGATATGGAGGTCTACATTAGCTTTGTGTCGATTATAGGTGAATAAGAGCTGAAACCGGACCATTTGAGAGAGATAAGAGAGGATTTGAGCATGTCCAAAGATTAGGAACACATCAAAGAAGCTAAAAAAAGGAGCTAGGATGAAGAATGGCACGACACAAAGGAAACCACAAGCAAATTACACTTCCACGCCCTAAACCACGGCCGTGGATCTTGGCATCATGAGCGTGGAGCATTCCAGAGAGTTACACGGTCTAAAGTACGGTCGTGGAAGATGAGAGACACCGTAACCCAATTCCACGCCCTAAACTACGGTCGTCGAATCCGTTGAGACCGTGATTTAGGCGATCTTTTGACGAATCAATTATTGCCACATCATTTACGTAATGGAACGGGACGGTTATTTTTCCCCGTCTTATAAAAAGGCGGGAGGAGAGAATTTTTAGGGACTCGCTTTAGGCTTTGGAAAACCTCGCTTTGGGAGAGTTAGACTTAGGGTTTTGCGAGGAACTTTACTGAAGCGCCGACAATTTGGATTCCCGAAGATTTTGTGTGGCGGAAGTTGCTCCCTTTCCTTAGGTTTTGATATTGAAGGAGGATTGAGATCCCTTTCTTCGTGTTTACCTAAGATCATTGTGAGGTTTTGTGTTATATTCTGAAACCATTGAGCATTCCAATTTGTGTTTGGATTTGAGATTGACATTGAGTTATATTTGAGTTTTCGAGGGTTTTCATCTTTCATTCTTCTCAATTTGATTTTTGATATTTTGAAAATGGTTATTGGCTAAAACCCTTTAGCAATTCTAAGGTGAAGGGTTGGTAGTTGTGGCTTAGATGATGATAGATCGATCTTAAATTGATTGGACTTTGAGAGTTAGAGAGATCTCGTCGACAAACAAGATCACGGTCTGTTCTTGGACTTCCACGGCCGTGGAACTCAAGATCTGCCCGTGATTTACCCTAGTTTACGAACTTTGCTTTCACTTTGATCCAAGGTTAAAGATTAGCTTTAATCTAGTCTTGGCTTGCCCTTTTCTAGGTAGTAGTGAGACTCATCACCGTCTATTTCGATTTCGAGTGTCACACTCTTAATCGGTTTAGTTAGTCTTGATCCTTGGGTTACAAGTTTGGGTATTTGAGATTAATTCTTGTCTTTAGCTCCTTTCTATACTGAAGCCTCAACAACCTTTATAGAGAGTGCCTATAGGTAAGTCATATAAAGCCTTGGAACTTCACCTTACATTGCTTTACCTTAGCATATCTTTGCAACTCTTAACTCTGTCCTTAGTTCTTTAGTATATCTTGAATCGATTGCCACAATTAGATATCTGGATCTTTAGGGTTGCTGTTTTCCCCAATATTTGCAAAGCTTATTACATTTACTTGCTTGACGATTTGCGAACTGAATTTGTTCCCCCCAAATCCGTGAGTTCGACACTTTGGAATTCTTGCTTTACTACGCCGATCAGTACACTGCGGGTTCGCTTGCTTGATTCTAGTTTTATAAATTTAAAGCTTATTTGCACGCACGTTTAGGAGCGAACAGACGTGCAACGTCTACCTTACGATCTTCATGGAAAAGAAGGTTGATCTTCAAACGGTCATCTCTACAATGGCTAGAAGATCTTTCCATAGAAGATATAAATGAAGATGATGGTCGAAGAAGAAGATAAACAAGTTTACACCGGAAAACATCTTTGCATCCTCAAGCAACCTAATCATCTTCATTCGTTGTTTTTCTTTCTCACATTCACGTAAAAGGTTTACCCCCTTGGAGAGAGACAAAACACAAGAGCTCCATTGGTAGATCTAAGAAGTGTTATAGTAGAGTGTGTTACTCTGCGAAGTAACTGAGCTATTATAGCTAGGTTAAGAGTTGGAGCTAGATCGTAGCATTGGCTATAAGTGAGAGAAGAAGGGGATTTCTTCTAGTTTGTACCTAGGACTCTTTGTAGCTGATAATAGATAGTTAGATCCTACAAATATACCCTGGGACGGAGAGTAGGCTTGTACAACCGAACTTCATAAACATATCCTCGGGTCAATCTTTTCAATTCCGCACCATATAAACTTTACTGTGACTAACTTTGTTTTGCAGGAGCAAGAAGTCAAGACCCTTGAAATTGAGTTTCAAAACCCTTGAAATTAGAGTTTCACTAGTAGCACAGATTGACATCAAGACCCTTGAAAGGAGTTTCAAGGCCTTGAGATTTGGTTTGTGAAAAGTTCTCATACTCTATTCAACCCCCCTTCTAGAGTATTATCTATATTATTTATATCACCTATCGGTTCTTCACTTTCAACTCAATGACTACCCTTACCCTTACATTGATTCTTTTCATAATGTCATCACATTTTTAAGCCAACTTCTTATAATCAAGCCAAAGAGGATCCACTATAGGTAATAGAAATGAAAAAGAAGCTGCATGTCTTAGAAGATAACCACACTTGGGATCACACTACTTTACCCATTATTTGTCAAACATTCTTCTGTAAGCACAACCATAAATCTTGTGTATATGGACAATATGCTCTTATCTGGTGATTTCTTCTTCAGAGTTTGTTCTTGTCAAGAAATATCTTCACACTACCTTCACTATCAAAGATTTTGGTCTAGCTCCTTTTTTCTTAGGTATGAAAATCTTACGATTAGATTCTGACATTCTTCTAAATCAAAGGATGCATATCTTTGACATACTTAAAGATGTCAATCTTCTGGATTGAAAACCTCCATCTTGTCCTATGAAGAGGAACCTAAAGTTATCTCCTGAATCTGGTGAAGTTTTTGAAAAACCTGAGTCATGTAGACGGTTAATTGGATGTCTCTTATACCTCACACTCACTAGACTTGAGATTGCATTTTTTGTCCAACAAAATAGTTAATTCTTGGCCTGTCCTCGTGTACCTCATTGACATGATCCCATTCATCTTCTCAAATACCTATGTGGATCGATGAATTTAGCATTAAGCTATCCTTTGAGCAATCCCCTAACTCTAACTACTTATAGTGATACTGATCGGGGATCTTGTGCATTCACATGCAAGTCCACTGTTGGCTATTGTCTCTTCCTAGCTAGGGAATGCCTTGGTATCTTGAAAGACTAAAAAGAAAAACCCCGTCTCCAAGTCCTCTATTGAGAGTGAACACCGAGCCATGTCTACAACTGTTGTAGAAATCATTGGGATGAAAAGTCTTATTCGTGATTTTCATATACCACTTTCTCTTCCAATTCCAATGTTTTATGACAATAAACTTGTCCAACATATAGTAGCCAACCAAGTCTTTTATGAGCGATCTAAACATCTCCAATGATGATTTAGTTTTACCTCATTGGCATGATGCCATTCATCTTCTCAAGCATCTGCGTGGATCCATGGATTTAACAATATTAAGGAAATGAAGTAAGTGAATTAGGAGAAAGAGAAGGCAGAAGATAATGAAGCAGCGTACAAGCAAGAAAGTTTAATTTACAAGTTTTTTAGAAGCAAATTACAGTAATTAACTTCAAATATAATACATCTGATTGAAGACGAAGCATATATATATATATATATATATATATATATATATATATATATATATATATTATGAATGGAAGGGTCAAAGGGTGACGCTGCAGGTCTGGGAGAGCTGGTAGTTGACAGCGTTATGAGTACCGACGAGTGTACCGTCATTAGGGTTACCGAGGGCGATGTAGGCCGGGCAGTTGGCGTGCAAGGTGTAGCTAGCTGAGACATAAGCCCCAACACGGAATCTGACACGTCCGTCCATCTTGAAATCAATGGGCATGTTCCCCGCCGTTTGATCTTGTGTAATCTCCCCGGCGACGAAAGGTGCGATGGGCACAGACACCCCAGTTACAAAGGGCGACCATATGTTCATCCCATTTGTGTCCTATAGATTATATATATATATATATATATATATATATATTTATACGATACATCAAATAATAGGTATGAGTTTTTTAAGTCTGACGTTATATCTAGATATGAATATCAAATATAGAGACACATAAGGTGATTACCTGATATATCGGAGGGATGGAGGTGGGGAGGGTGATCTGTTGGGTGCGATAGGTGGCGTAGACGAGAAGGCGGTCGTAGTAGATGGAGATCCGGCGGTTCGGATTGGTGCACTGAAGGGAGAGGTGGAAGGTGGAGGTGATGAAATTGGAAGTGAGGTTGAAGTTGTGGAGGGTGGCGTCTTGGAGTAGGAAGACGGGCTTGTTAACGGGCCTGATGACTAGCCATATGATTAGGAAGAGCAGCACAAGTAGAGCTACCGAGATCCCTACGCCGATGCCAATTTTCTTTAAATGCTCCTTCGTCTTGTCCTTCTTCACTTCGTGATTCCCGCAGTCTTTGATTGACATCCTCACCGCCTTGATTTTGGACCTTATTACTGAACGTTAATTTATATGGCTAATGAATTCATGCAATTGTGTATATATGTATTACGCCAAGGCGCCAACCGCTATTTTCTTAATTACTGCATGATTATTTATATATATATATATATATATAGAGGGGCAGGTTCCAGTTCCAGTGAAGAGGTGTCTTTCAGATAGGAATAAAGACGTTTGTGAGCTATCGAACGAGTTTCAAATCAAGGGCTTTCATAGAAGATATTATTAATGACATTTTGGTAATAACAATAAATAAGAGGGAAAAAAAATCAGACACGAAAAAACGGTTAAATCTCTTTCAAATTTTTTCATCCCAAGTCCTTTTTCATATTTAAGAACACCTATTAATAAATACATGAACAATGGCGTATAAAAAATATGAACACTACATGTGTGTAAGCCTTTATTTTAAATGTAAGAGTATTTTCTAAAATTTTAAATCAATTTCCAATAATGTCATTAATGATAAATGTGTGAAATCCTTATTTTAAAACTTATTCAATGGCTCACAACCATCTTAATTTATTTTTACAACTCTCCTCAATATATATATATATATATATATATATATATATATATATATATATATATATATATATATATATATATATAAAAGTTGTTTTTTTGTGTTGCAGGGTGGATGATGGGTGTTGCTAGCTTCCATAAGTAGATTAACCGGTATAGGATCAATTCTTAGTCGTAATGAACCGGGTTTCGGGTTGTGTAAACCACCAAATAGATCGATGGAGCTGAAGACAAACAGGTTAGTTGTTGAATTGTAGGATAAAATATGAAGAAAATTTTGAAAAAGACAAAATATGATATGAATGTATAATTAACAAAGAGTTGGTGCTTCATTAATCATTTATGCGGGTTTCACTTTTTAAATATTGACAACCAAATACTTTTGTTGCTATCCAAGACTCCATTCGACATACATTTGTTTTTCAAATATGCTAATTAACGCGGAACCCATCCAACCAACTTTTATATATTCTATTACATATATTTCGCTTTCACTATTATAGGACTATCTTATAAAATATTATTAACTTAGCAGCCTTTTTTTATATAAGGTGATCCAAATGGTAAGATCAGTCTCTATAGACTATTATTTTTAAGACATTTAAATGGACGAGGTCTTCAGCGTCTTCTGCTAGCACTTCGTCTTTAAATGTCGGATTGAAACCGTGTAATGCAAGTCTATATGCTACGTTGTTTGATAACTCCACATTGATTATGAATTGTTTATGTAAATGATGGAAAACTTAACATTTATATGCGATTTTATAAACTAGCAAATATCGATTATATTTCTAAATTGCATAATTTGGTGTGTTTGTTCATATGTGTGTAGGCCTTGAAAGACATTTCAAAGAAAGAACGCATGCCTTGAAAAACATTTCAAAGGAAGAAATCAGGCCTTGAAATGTATTACAAAGGATAAACGCGGAAGCATTGAAAAACTTTACAAAGGATGGATTCGGCTAAAGACTCTTATACAAGATACGATCACAAGAAAAAGATCTTAGAAGTTCTCAACCAAAGGAGTTTGGAGATTTGAGAGGATCCGATTGACGAGATTCTCGAGGAGAGGATCTCGGAGTAACAAGAAGATCTTACGAGATCTAAACAGAAGGAGCTAGATGATCTCGACACTATCTACAACAAGAAGTTTTCGGCACAAGATCTCCAACGGCTTCCAAGAGATAAGATCTCGGATCTCAAACAAAGATCTTCAACGACTTTTCAAATGAGAAGATCACGGTGATGAAGATCCTCAACTAGCATTAAAGAGAAGAAGTAGAAGCGAGAAGATCGAGAACAAATGAAGATCTTATAACGGCTAGTTCATCTCAACCAAACAGCGTATTCCATGGAGAAAGATGAATGTTACAACGGCTACCCCACAACGGCTAAGAAGATCTCCATAGAAGATCATAATTAAAGATGAAGACTGAAGAAGAAAACAACAAGCTTACATGGATAAGAAACCAAGTCTTCAAGCGATCAAACATCTTCATTTCCTCCAAAAGTTTTTCTTCCTCTTTAGCTTACAATAGTTTACATCCTTAGAGTGAGAAAAACACTAGAGCTCCATTGACATATCTAAAGAGTGTTATACTCGAG
Source organism: Fagopyrum homotropicum (assembly GCA_033239125.1). Classification (NCBI taxonomy): domain Eukaryota; kingdom Viridiplantae; phylum Streptophyta; class Magnoliopsida; order Caryophyllales; family Polygonaceae; genus Fagopyrum; species Fagopyrum homotropicum. The sequence goes on along the minus strand of BSWB01000008.1, from coordinate 26,730,296 downwards.
TGTGTTACTCTGCGAAGTAACTAGGCTATTATTGCTAGAGTAGAGTTGACTAGATTGTAGCATTAAGGCTACATTGAGAGAAGAAGGGGATTTCTTCTAGGTTGTATCCATGTTTCTTTGAGTACATTATAGATAGTTAGATCCTAGGGTCGAGAAACCCTAGGACGGATATGTTGGCTGTTAGAGTTAAACTTCGTAAACATATCGTCTCGTCGATCCTTTCATTCCACACTTTATATCGCTTAAATTGCGACTAACGTCATTTTGCAGGTTTTTTAGTCAAGGCCTTCAAATCCATTTCAAAGCCTTGAAAACCAGTTTTGTCACTAAGCGCACAGATCGACTTCAAGACCTTGAGATTAGTATCAAAGCCTTAATATACGATATTGCATAAAGTTTCCATACTCTATTTAACCCCACTTCAAGAGAATTTATATCCTTATAATTCACCTATTCGGTTTTTCAATTGGTATCAGAGCTAGACTCACGTATATTTATTTAACCATCAGTGAGACTAATCATGAATTTTATAGGTGATGGAGGATTCGGTCAAGAAAGATCCACTTCTCGACCTCCCCTCTTCAATGGTAACAACTTTGCCCATTGGAGAGCAGCGAGAGGATTGTCTGAACCTGGAACGTTATTCAAAAAACTTCATGGCCATCCACTAATAAAAATGTGGAACTGTGGAGCCATTTAAGCTGACCCTAAAATTCCAACCACCACGGTTGAAGGAGTCAAAGTAAAAAAGTAGCAAGCTGACTTCACTCAAACAAACTTGAATAGTGTATCAAAGAACTACAAAGCCATGAACTTCCTCTATTGTGGATTGGATGCAAATGAATTAAAATGTGTCTCATCATGCAAGAGTGCAAAGGAAATATGGGAGAAGCTAGTAGTTACGTACGAAGGAACAAGTCAAGTCAAGGAGACAAAGATACGCATATTCCTTAGGCAATATGAGCTATTCAAGATTAACTCAAACGAGATGGTCAAAGAGATGTTCTCACAATTCACTGAGATTGTAAACAATCTGGATTCACTAGGAAAGGTCTTCACAAATGAAGATAAAGTAAGGAAAGTACTAAGAAGCTTGCCTAAAGCTAAGTGGGGACCAAAAGTGACCACTTTTGAAGAAGCTCACAATCTCACAACACTACCTCTCGACGACCTTCTTGAAAAGCTAATCACCCATGAAATGGTTCTTGGTGAAAAAGATGGAGAGCTACCATCAAACACAAAGAATCTTGCCCTAAGATCCAAGAAGGATGACATGCCTTCGGATGAAGAAGAGAGTGATGATGAAGAGGAAGATCCATTCGCCTTGATTTCAAGAGGTCTTGCAAGAAATTTTCAAAGGAAGAAGCAATTCACAAAAAACAAAGAGTATTCACGATCATCAAGACCTCGAGGTAAGTTTTCTAACCCTAATAAGATAACTAATGTATTGACTTGTTTTGAGTGTGGTGAAGCAGATCATCTCGTAAAGGATTGTCTACAAAAGAAGACGAACAACTTCACGAAGAATGATCGAAAGAAGAAGGCTATGGTAGCATCGTGGAGTGACTCAGATTCAACAAATGAGTTAGAAGACGAACAAGATCAAGCAAACTTGTGCTTAATGGCCGATCATGAGAAAGATCCGAATTTCTATGTTGATGGTGTGGTCAGTACTATTATGTCGCAATCTAACGTAGAACTCACACAATTCCTTAAAGATATTATCATATGTGATAAAGAACATAGGGTAAGGATAAGTGCCTTAAGAGAAAAGCTTCTCAAACAAAAGAAACGAGTAAGTGAATTGTCTCTGAAAGTTGAAAATCTCAACACCGAAAAGTTAGACCTTGATGACAATATCAAGACCTTGGAATCGGAAAAATGGAATCTTAAGGACAACCTCTCCACTCTACATCAAGATTTTATTAATCTAGAGAAAGAGAAGGTTGATCTAACTATGACATGTAGACACCTGAAGATTGCACTTATTCAATTCACTCGTTCAAAAGCCTATCTTGAAAGGATGATGGGTGAACAACAATCCTCTCTTAACAAAAGTGGTATCGGTTATCACATGAATTTTCCTAGAAAAAAAACTACTACTTTTGTTAAAGCTAAAGGAAGTTCACATATGACCCCATGTTTCTATTGTTGTAAAAAGGGTCACGTAAAATCAACTTGTCAATAAGAAGAAATGACCCCTACATCATTAGAAACACTTATCCTATATATGTCTAAGGAAACAAGTTAAGCAAATCTGGGTTCCTAAATGTACTAGACAACCAAACATAATTGAACCTGAATATGGACCGAAATATGCCATTTGGTCTACCCAGAAAAGTTGAAGTTTACTGTTTTGCAGGATATTACCAAGGTTAAGGAGCCTAAATGGATATTAGATAGTGGTTGTTCAGGACATATGAGTGGAAAAAGCTCATTATTTTCAAATCTAAAGAAGCAATCATCTGGAACCATTACGCTTGGTGATAAAGGAAAGTGTAACATATAATTGACATAAGTAAAATCGGTTATAATTCATCTAACTTAATTGGTGATGTTTATTTTGTTGACGGTTTAAAGTATAATTTGCTTAGTACCTCTCAAATATGTGATAAAGGCAACAAGGTAATTTTTTGATTCGGATAAATGTGAAGTTCAAGATAAAATATCGTATGATATTGTGCTTACAACTTATAGATGTAACAATGTTTATTCAATGAGCACTAACCGAGTTTCAAGAAGAAGACTAACGTGTCTCACGGCCTTGATTGATGATCCAAGGCTTTGGCATAGACGACATGGTCACGTAAGCATGCATATGATTGTAACACCCCGAATCTGCGGGGCTAGGGATGCTATGGACAAGACCTCATAAAGGGTCCCGACCCTTTGCCTAACAATAATTTCACCGGACCTTTCCAATAAGGCACAAATAAAGGCAAAACTAAAAACCGTTTATAATATATGCGAGAACCGAAATGTAAAGATAGAAGGTGGAAACTCAGCCGAGTCCTGAAAACGACACAAACTCCAATATAAAATCCAAAATTGTACAACATAACTAAAGACCAAAACATAACAAAACCACAAAAACGTCCTCGTCCTATAATGTACGGGGACCCTCGGCTGTCCACTCCTCCACCTCATTCTGCAAGGTATCTACACAAGCGGTTTAAATCCATTAGCTCATATTCGAATCATTAGAAACGAGTTGAGAGGCACAATCACAAGTAAACATCAAAGGCACACATTATACTACAAAGCACACAAATCCGGTTTATTATCTTTATTATTATTAGGTCATGTCTCGTTCTAATTCAACTTCTTTTGTGACACGAGAATCTCCCGAAACTTGCCTCGTTCCCCACTTACTGGCAAGGAATGGTACTGATGCATCCGACCGTCTACCTGCCCGGGCTAGTCTCCGACAACCTCCTAACTCTCGCACGAGCTAGGCAGTGATGTCACCGTCCGTTATCATACACTTGGGGCAAAATAATATAAAATCGGTGGTCCTATTATCGGTTTAGTTGTTTATAACATAAACAGTATAACACACACACCACCACCACACACACATCGATATTAATACGTAAAATACGAGTTAAGTATGTCCGGAGACTTACCTCATCACCACACTCAAATCATAACACTCTCGCTTCTTTAGGGAGGAAGCCGACAACCTGCTCACAAGAGGATATACATATCAACACATGTTCACGCTCAAGAAGTCTTAGACTTCTCTCTAGTGATCTAAGCAAGATCATCTCACCATTAAGCTAGGAAAGCATCCTAGGATCCAAGGTACTCATGTGACTCTCAACAAGCAAAGGAAACTCACAACAACATATAGCTTCATAAGAACCTAAACCCCAGCCAAGAAGGAACAATCGAGCCTAGAAGGTCCAACAATCTTTCATACCAAGCTCTAGGAGCTTGCTTAAGACCATAAAGAGCTTTGTCCAGTTTAAAAACATAATTAGGAAATTCATCATTTTCAAAATCAGGAGGTTGAGCAACGTAGACTTCTTCTAAGAAGTCGTTTAGAAAAGCACATTTTACATCGATTTGAAATAACTTTATTCTCATGAATGATGCAAATGCAAGCAGCATACGTATGGCTTCTAACCTTGCAACAGGAGCAAAAGTCTCCTCATAATCAATACCTTCTTCTTGGTTATTGCCTTGTGCTACAAGTCGTGCTTTTTTCGATTAACTTTGCCGTTTTCATCCAAATTATTTCGGAAAACCCATTTTGTGCCAATGACATATTGATTCTTTGGTCTTGTAGTAAGAGTCCAAACTTTGTTTCTCCCAAACTCATTTAGTTCATTTTGCATGACAATGATCCAGTCGGGTTCTTGAAGAGCTTGAACATAATTCTTTGGCTCAATAAGAGACACGAACGCAGAGAACGCACATAGGTTACTTACTTTGGAACGAGTTTGAAGTCCTTCAGTTGGATCCGAGATGAAATTCTCTTGTGGATGATATGAAGAGTGTTGAAACTTCCTTCGTTTGTAAGATGGAACAGATCCTGACGATTTAGGCTCATATGCTTGACTAGATTCGGGTACCGTTGGAGTGTTGCCCTCTGATCCAATCTCAAGGCCTTGAATTTGGGTTTCAACGCCTTGAAACGGAGTTCGTACATCGGAATTTTCTATTTTAAGGTCTTGAGGATGTGTTTCAGTGCCTTGAGAGTTTTCTCCGATATCTTGAATCTTCTCTTGCATATTCTTTTCGTGATCTTTAGGATCTTCTTCTTCATTAGAATTGTGATATTCTCGTTGATTCAAATTAAGATATGCAAAACATTCACTCAAAGTACCATCATTGCTTTCATCAAATATGACATGAATACTTTCCTCAACAATTTTGGTATGCTTGTTATAAACTCGATAAAGCATATCCAATGAATATAGCTTCATCACTACGAGCATCCAAAGGGTTTAAAATATGAAATATTAGGTTTTCTACCCTTAAAGAGTTCATAAGGAGTCTTTTTCAAAATAGGGTGAATTAAACAACTATTCAAGATGTAATTAGCAGTGTTTACTGCTTTTGTCAAAAAACCTTTTGGTAAACTATTTTCTAAAAGCATAGTCCTAGACATATCCTCTAGGGTGCAGTTCTTACGTTCCATAACCCCATTCTGTTGAGGAGTTCTAGGAGCTGAAAAGTTATGTGAAATACCGTATTTTGTACAAAACAAATCAAACTTTAGTTGGTCAAATTCTCTACCATGATCACTTCTTATAAAAACGATTGGTAGGTTTTTCAAAGTTTGCAACTCCTTACACAATTTTAAAAACTCAAACAGTGCTGTAGATTTTTCTCGTAAGAAAGATATCAATGTAAAGCGAGAAAAACCATCCACAATAACAAGGATGTAGTGCTTACCTTTCGGAGATTTGACACGCATAGGTCCACAACGATCCAAATGTAAAAGTTCAATGGGTCAAGAAGAAATTACAACTTTCTTTGGTTTTAATGAACCTCATGCTTGTTTACCTTGTGTACAAGCTTTACTTAGTTCATCTACCTTGAAGTTTAGGTTTGGCAAGCCACGTACCAAATCCTTTGAAAGTAACTTTTGAATTGTATGCATGCTTACGTGACCAAGTCTTCTATGCCAATGCTTTGGATCATTAGTGAAGGCTTAGTTCCTGAAACTTGGTTAGTACTCATAGAATAAAAATTGTTACATCTAGGAGCGGTAAACACAATATCACTCGTCGTCTTGTCTTGAACTTCACATTTTTCTAAATCAAACATTACCTTGCTGCCTTTATCACAAATTTGAGATATGCTAAGCAAATTATACTTCAAACCGTCAACAAGATATACATCATCAATAAACTTAGATGAATTATAACATAATTAACCAATGCCAATAATGTCAAACTTTCCTTTATCACCAAGCGTAATGGTTCTAGATGATTGCTTCTTTAAATCTGAGAACAATGAACTTTTTCCACTCATGTGTCTTGAACAACCACTATCTAATATCCATTTATGTTCCTTTACCTTGGTGATATCTTGCAAAATAGCAAACATCAACCTTTCCGAGTCGACCAAATGACATATTTTGGTCCGTATTCAAGCTCGATCATGTTTGGTGGTCTGGTGCCTTTAGGAACCCAAATTTGCTTTAGCCTTGACAAAGGTGGTAGTCGGTTTTCTAGGAAAGTACCTATTATAATCTATACCATTTTTTTTAAGTGAGGACTTTTGTTCACACATCATTCTTTCAAGATTAGCTTTTGAACGAGTGAATTTAATAAGTGCAGTCTTCTTGTCTTGACACTTGAAAGTTAGATCAACTTTCTCTTTCTCTATATCGATGTAGTTTTGATGAAGAGAAGAGAGGTTGTCCTTGAGAATCGCATTTTCCGATTACAAGGCCTTGATACTATCATCAAGGTCTACCTTCTCTATGTTAAGATTTTCAATCTCCAAGGACATCTCACTTAGTTGTTTTTCTTGTTCAAGAAGCTTTTCTTTTACGAATTTATCCTTATCCTATGTTCTTTGTCACAAATGATAATTTCTTTAAGGAATTGTGTGAGGTCAGATTCAGGTTGAGACATGATAGTACTTACCACAATAGCAACGTAGAGATTTGAATCTTCTTCATGATCGGCCATAAGACATAGGTTTCTTGTTCATTTTCGTCTTCTGAAATTTTTTGGAATATGAATCTCTCCATGAAGCTACCATAGCTTTCTTCTTTCGATCATTCTTATTAAAGTTGGTCCTCTTCTTTTGTGGACAATCCTTAACGAGATGATCTGTTTCACCACATTCAAAATAAGTCAAAACTTTAAATATTTCTTGTTTGAGTTAGAAAACTTACCTCGGGGTCTTGATGTTCGTGGATATTCTCTATTATTTGCATACTGTTTCTTTATTTTGAGAATTCTCGTGAGACCCTTAGAGATCATGGCAATTGCTTCTTCTTCATCGTCACCATCACTATCTTCCTCTTTAGATGGTAACTCATCTTTTTTCAATCTTAATGTCAGATTCTTTGTGTTGGATGGGAGCTCTCCATCTTCTTTACCATGAACCATTTCGTGCTTGATGAGTTATCCATGGAGGTCGTCAAGAGGAAGAGTGGAGAGATTCTGAGCTTCTTCAATAGCAGTCATCTTTGGTCCCCACTTAGATTTAGGTAAGCTCCTTAGTACCTTCCTAACTTTTTCTTTGTTTGTGAAGACCTTTCCAAGTGAGTGTAGATTGTTCACGATCTCAGTAAATCTTGTGAACATTTCTTTGACTGGTTCATTTGGTTCATCTTGAATAGTTCATATTGTCTGAGGAAGATGCTAATCTTTGTTTCCTTGACTTGACTTGTTCCTTCGTATGAGACAATGAGTTTGTCCCATATTTCCTTTGCACTCTTGCATGATGAGATGCGGTTGAATTTATTTGCATCTAATCCAAATTAGAGCATGTTCTTATACTTTTGTAGTTCTTTGACACATTGTCCAAGTCAGCTTGTGTGAAGTTAGTTTCCTTCTTTGGGACTTGGACTCCTTCAACTATTATTTTGGACTTTGGGGCCATTTTGAATGATGCTCCATAGTTCCATTTCCTGATCAATAATGAACATACGCATGAGTGCTCTCCAATGGGCAAAGTTGTTGCCACAGAAAAGTGGTGGTCGAGATGAGTATCTTCCTTGAGCAAAAATCCTCCATCGCCTACCAAATTCATGATTAGTCTCACTGATGGTTAAATCAATAAATACGAGTCTAGCTTTGATACCAATTGAAGAACCGTTAGGTGAATATAAAGGATAAAAGATACTCTAGAAGGGGGGGGGGGGGGGGTTAAATAGAGTATGTGAACTTTTCGCAAAAACCTATCTCAAGGCTTTGAAACTTATTTAAAGGCATTGATGTCGATTTGAGCTCTTTGTGGCACACTTTGATTTCAAGGGCTTTGAAACTGATTTCAAGGACCTTGACTTTGTTAACCCACAAAACAAAGTTAGTCACAGTAAAGTAGATAAAGTGCGGAATGTAAAAGATCAACATGAGGATATGTTTACGAAGTTCGGCTCTAAATATCCTACTCTCCGCCCCACGGTATAGTTGTATGATCTAACTATCTATTATTGTTCACTCCAAACGGTGTGTGCAAGCTTTAAATTTATAACCCTAGATGTAAGCTTAAAACAAGGATGCGAACCCGCAGTGTACGGGTCAACCGTAGTAAAAGCAAGGAATTCCAGGGGTCGATCTCAGGGACTTAGTGAAACAAAGTCGGAATAGGTAAGCTTTGTAATTACTAACCACAAAAGCGATTAAAACAATCAAAGATGATATAAAGTCAATTAAGGAAATATGCAATTCTAGGGATTAAAGCGTCTAGTTGTGGTTCCAACTCAAGATCTAAAGATAAGCGGACAAAGCTGAGAGTTTACAAAGGGAAGGTGTTACTAAAGTGTGAATAGATTACCGGGTAAGTCTCACTACTCACTAATCCCAAACCGTAACTCCTATTACCGGGTAAGTCTCAAGGAATTAAGATAAAGAACTATAACCTCAAACTAACACGCCACCTAAGGGAATAGAATCAACCTTTACCGGGTAAGTCTCAGGCTAACTCACAAAGATGGAATGAAAGCACACTCAAACCCCAATAAAGGATAAACCTTTATTACCTACATTTATGATCTTTGGTAAACCAACAAAGGAATTACCGGGTAAGTCTCATCCTAAGCTTGCATTGAACCAGGAAAGGTGTAATAAGAATAGGATTTGGCAAACTCTAACACTTAACTCTCGGTTTCGGATCAGATAAGTCACCTCGGTCAGAAGAATTCCACCCCGGCCGAGATGTTCATCGACTGAGCGAGATGCTTAGGGTTAAGGATAAAGACTCGAGCTTTTAGGGTCCTACTGTGATTTAAGATTATTCTGTCATTATTTTTCCCACAACTTTCAGCCAATCACCCTAGAATCACACAAGGAAATTAGCCACTCATCATCATGAAAGCAATAATCAAATATATGGGAAGAAAGAGAATAATTGAACAAGAAAACCTTAAGAGAAAGGCTTCAATAAATGAATCAATTATCAATCAACAAGCGTTCCTTGGATAAAAATCCAACAAGACAAACGACAATGAAGGGAATCTAAGAGAATCTTACAAAAACCCTTCACAAAGCTTTAAAAGCTATAAACTTCCTTCTTCAACCTTCAAAAAGGTTCTTCAACTCTCCCAACTGGAGTAGGGTAAAACGGCTGCTCAAAGCACGATCGGTTGTATAGCATCCTCTGGATTTGAGGAAAATCCAACCCTTTTTATAGGAAAATTACCCTTCAAAGATAAGATATCTTAGAAAGATCTCTTCCCATAAAAATAGGTAAAATATATGTTCTGAATTATCTTCTTCCTTCCAGGAACCAAGCCTAAAAATATGAGATCTTCCTTCCAAAAATAAAAGATCCCAGCCGAGAATAAAATATCCTCGCCGCGTCCAAGGTGTTCGCCTCGGTCGAGTCGGCTCCTTTGGATCACCTCGGTCGAGGTGACTCTGTAGTCAACCGAGGTGAATCACAACTTAATGTGAAATCTCTCAAACCTGGTCCAAAGTAAATCTTTAATCCGTATCTATGCTTCATGGATTATTCCTTAAGCTCCTGAATGTAGCTCCAATGACTCCTTTGCTCCTTTTTAATCCAAAATGTGCCATTTTACCTACGATTACAACAAAACTTGGTGTAGACCTCGATTCCCGCAAAGGTAGATGAAACGACAATATAATCACATAATGCACATCCAAACATGCAGATTATTGAAGATAAAACGTCTAGACAGGCCCCAAAATATAGACAATAATTCATGCTATCAAAATACCCCATACTTAGCCCTTGCTTGTCCCCAAGCAAGTTCCGAACATAGAATACAAGATAAAATGGATTATAAGTCATAAAGATCAATGAAAAAGTCTTTCAATACATTTTAATGGTGTGCTACAATCATAGATCACTCTAAGAGAATACTTAATTGAATTTAAAATCAAAATATGCTTAAAACATTTTATAAATATAGGAAAGTTGTTCATCTTTGCATAAAATCATAGAATGCATAATAAATCATAATTATCAAAGTTAATCGTGTATAATCCAGTTTAAACCACCAAGTCAATCAACAAGCTCGAGGTCTCAAGGGCTTTCCAAATGAAAGGTCAAAGAAACGTGTGAGGGTGGGATGTGTATAAGGAATGTGGTGCTAGAATCCGGGAAAAGGATTCTTACTTCACTTTACTTTGAACTTCACATCTTCCACAATAAGCTTTGCTTATTTACTTTTTTTCTTTACTTTTTGGGATGCATGGACAGAGGTGCACAATAACCGAAGCCTAGGAGATCAGCAATCATCAATTTCTCGAGATGCCTCAAACCCTTGATGCACATACCATTACCCGTTAGGAATATCGCTCAATCCGACTTTGGCAAGACACAAACACCCGGCTATGTGAATGGTGCCGAGTTACTCATCATCATGGTTGACTTCCCCAAACCTATTTATTACTTTCTAACACTTTCACTTCTAGCCAACTTCTTTTACTTCACTTGTTTTCACCGCTTTGCTTGCTTCCAAATTCCCGGATAGGTGAAGGGAGGCAAACATGTATATGAGGGGCTAAGCATGATCAAGAATGAGAAGAGAGAAGAATGAATTGCCTTGGTCTTTCCAGGAAGAAAGTGAGAGAACTCATCATGTGGTGTCAACCTTCAAATTCAACATAATTTGGATAAAAACAAAGTATTAAACATGCCAAAAATTTCAAACAAAGCATTTAGCAACTTAAACATATCATAAAACCTTTCAAACATATAAAGATTTCAAAAACCAGTCAGCAAACAGAAATCATCACTGAGGTCATATCCAGATAAGAAGCACAAAAATCGTTTTCGAAAACTCTCAATTAAACCACCTCGGTCGAGGTGTTCTAAGTCAACCGAGGTGAAGTACCTCGTTCGGCCAGAACCATCCCGGTCGAGGTCAAAATTTTTTATTTTTTTTATTTTTTTTCTAAACCAGTTTTTGACGTTTTTCTCAATCAAATAACCCGTGTGCATGCATGCAATCTCAGATAAGCACATAGAGCTAAATAAAGCATAAATATTCGATAAAGTCGAGTCATACATCACATAAGTCAAATAATACATCACATACCCCATACTTGGGACACACTGTCCCAGTGGGTCAAAATAAGTCTAAAGAAATGAAGTACTCACCGGACATAGTCGAGCTACATAATAAATAAAGAAAGAAAATCCTGCAAGCTCTCAATAATCGTGATCCGGTGGTGGTGGTGGCACATACTGGAATTGGGATGGGTCAACTGGATAACCCATGACCTGCTCAAACTGGATCTCCGCCATCCGTCGCTGATAGTGCTGACCCTCTAGCATGTGACGAGTCCAGCTATCGATCTCTCGGTGCTCGTCGGCAAATCTCTCCTGGATGTCTACAGTCAGGGCAGCATAGGAGTCTATCATCTGATCGGTGAGGTCATCGATCCGACGGTAAGCAGCTCGATCTCGTACCCTACGCCTAGCAGGGCGTGATGGTGGTGCGGCTGGCTCGGTCTCGTCATCATCCAAATCGATAACCGGCGCACTCGTCCCAGCAGTGCTGTGCCCGTATCCATAAGAACTCCACCATCCTCAGCAACATCATCATCATCCTCAGCCTCGTCCTCCTCCTCATCAGCTGGTGCAACTGCTGCCTCTCTCGCATCCTCCATCAGTGGGATCCAAGCAGTCTACCAGTAGTGTGGATCATACACTAAGAACTAGGTTGACCATCTGATCCCCTGTGGTGTAGTCGGCTCCCATGACATAGCTACGTATGGCGTAGTGAGTCCTCGGGGAACCAATATCCTCCGAGTAATCATCTCCTGAAGTCCTAGCGGCTTGGCAGCCGCAACCATGGTGCAAGCACTGAGGTCTATATCCTGGTAACTCGCTATGTGTGTCACAATGCCTCCACAACAGATGTCGCCCTTCGCCTTGGCCTTGATCCTATGCAGATCCTCTGCTAGGATCAGACCAAAGTTTGGGATCCCTCCAGTCACCATGCAGTAAAGGCTAAACAGCTCCCCCTATCTAACCTTCTGGGGCGTCTCAGTACACGCCAGAAGGGTCTCACTAAAAATCCTGTGAGCTAGTCTGAAGGCAAGATGAAATATAATACGCTCCTTGGAGTCTCCAAGGCTCCATCTATCTCCATGCTCAACTACGTGAGCAATCTGTCCCCAAAACACCCTAGCTACAGCTCGGGAGGGAAAATCAACAGCTGTCGGGGCTGGGAAGCCAAAGATGTCCCGCCAGTAATCTAAAGGAACTAAGAAGTTCCGGTTCATCAACCGGTACTTCACAGCACGCTCTGTGGGAAGGTAGGTGAAGGAGCTGACAAACTCCAAAGTCGGCTCTAGGTAATCCGGTGCTCGGATCTCAGTGAACTGCTCAAGGCCCACCAGAGAGATCATCCGTATCAAGTCTCCATCCACATGAAGGCAGTCAAAGGCAGAAATGTCTAGGAAGCGAGGTGCAATCACTAGACGGGCCGCTATGCGGTCATAGTCGACCTGGTGTCTCTCGTGGATCACTGGTCTCGTGCGGCGGGTAGAAGAAGAAGAAGGAGAAGAAGAGGATATGTCCCTCAGGACCAGCTGTCTATCTGAACTCATGTTTTCTGTAATCTGTCAGGTCACCTCGGTCGGCCTGACAACCCTGAAGAACACCTCGGCCGAGGCACAGGCTGACTGGACCGAGGTGAAGAACTGCGCGACTGATTTCCTCAAAAAATCCAGTTCTTTTCCCCCAAAATCACTACCACAGGTTCCTATGGGGTACTTAATATATTTCTCAGCAAATGCAGGGGCAACCAAAGCCCAATTTGAAGGAAAACAGTGGAGAAGAGCGAGGTTAGGGTTTTTACGATATTTACCCCGATTCGGTCGATTTGCTCGTTTTTCTCGCAGATTTGCACTTGCACTGTGATCCTCTACTCTTTCTTAGCAGCTTGGAACCAAGAATCGTCGAAAACGGGCGAAGATTGGCGAAGCGAGGCAAAAGGCGTGCCGCGGTCGAGGAGAAGGTAAAGGAGGAGAGAGAAATCTCAGCCCCCTTTTATACCCTTTTCTGGAACTGCTGTCACCTCGGTCGAGGTGGTCTCGACTGGACCGAGGTGGTACGGACCGAGGTGGATCTTCAAAAACCCTAATAGCCTCGGTTGCTCAAGAATCATCTCGGTCGAGGCGCTCTGACAGCAACCGAGATGTGTCTCAGTCAAACTCCGTCTTCTCAAATTCTCGAACTTCTGTCCTTCCAGTTGTGCTCCTGGGTTGTATTCCTTCCTTTGATGTCACCTGTTGTCTGTCTAGGACGCGAAAAACAAAACAAAGCAAAGCAAAAGCAAACTATCTAAGCTAGACTAGAAAAAGGGAAAAGAAAGCAATACCTTGGGTTGCCTCCCAAGAAGCGCTTGATTTAAGGTCGCTAGCTGGACCGTACGGCGTCTCTATACGAGGTATAGTGGTGCAACCTCCTCAACCGGAATTTCCAGTTTGTATTTCTTAAGTCTATGACCGTTGACCTTGAAGCTTCCGCTTGTTTCGCCCCAAATCTCAGCTGCACCATGAGGAAAAACATGTTTCACAACATAAGGTCCGGTCCATCTAGATTTCAACTTACCTGGAAAGAGGCGGAGGCGGGAGTTGAAGAGTAGAACTAAGTCTCCTTCTTTAAGCTCCTTAGGGATGATGCGCTTGTCATGCCATTTTTTCGTCCTTTCTTTATAGATTTTGGCATTCTCATAAGCGTTCAAACACAGCTCCTCCAGCTCGTTGATATCCAATAGCCGCTTCTCGCCGGCTTCCTTGATGTCGAAGTTCAACCACTTGATCGCCCAATATGCCTTGTGTTCTAACTCAACGGGCAAATGACAAGACTTCCCATATACCAAATTATAAGGGGTGGTACCAATGGGAGTCTTAAATGCGGTCCTGTAGGCCCAAAGAGCGTCGTCCAATTTCATGGACCAATCCTTCCTCGTCCTAGAGACGGTCTTCTCCAAACTTGCTTTAATTTCTCTATTCGAGATCTCGACCTGTCCACTAGTTTGAGGGTGATAAGGGGTTGCTACCTTGTGGGTCACCCCATACTTCGATAGAAGTGCCTTAAACTTCCGGTTGATGAAATTCGTCCCTCCATCGCTGATGATGATGCGCGGAGTCCCAAAACGTGGAAAGATAGTCTTGTTAAAGAACTTCACAACCACCTTGGCGTCATTAGTGGGAGAAGCAATGGCTTCAACCCATCTAGAGACGTAATCAACTGCTAGAAGAATATAGAGGTTTCCCCCGGAAGATGGGAAAGGTCCCATGAAATCTACTCCCCATACATAAAAAATTTCCACTTCTTGAATGTTATTAAGTGGCATTTCGTTCCTCCTAGATAATTTCCCTGTTCTTTGGCATGCATCACAAGAGACAACAAACGATTGCACATCCTTAAATAATGTAGGCCAAAAGAAACCGGAACGTAATACCTTAGCTCATGTTTTGTTGGCGCTAGCATGCCCTCCACAAGGAAGTGAGTGGCAATGTCGTATGACACTATTAACCTCATCTTCTAGGATGCATCTTCGAAGCATTCCATCCGGCCCGCGCTTGAATAGCAGCGGTTCATGCCAGTAGTATTGGCGCACGTCTTTGAAGAATTTCTTCCTTTGAGCGTACGTCAATCCGGGTGGTATTTCCTGGCAAACAAGATAATTAACAATATCAGCATACCAAGGTCCTTTATTATCAGAAATTTAGTGGAGAGAATGTTCCACCAACTGAGTATGAATGTCAGAGAAGGGAGTAAGAAGTTTGTTATTTTCAGCAGTCTCAGTTGACATCATCTCGCTTTCGACCTCGGTCGAGGCGCGGAGGCGTTGACCGAGATGTTCTTCAATCGACTCGCTTGGTCCAGAAAGTGCCTCGGTCGAGGTACTGTAACTGGAACCGAAACTGGAGATCTTCGTCTCCTGGATTAGTCTTTCAGTTTTAGCTCCTAGATCCTCTTCCAGCGCCTTTAAGCTCCGTATATCTGCATCACAAGAAACATCTATACCTTCCTCCATTAAACTAAAACTAATAATTCTTTGAAGTGGATCTTTAGTAAGGATAGAGCTCACCAATTCTCTTGATTCTTCTTCATCATAGATGTCGAAGATATCATCACTTAGCTGCTCTCCCTTCATAGCCGCAAGCAATGCGAATTCCACTTCATCTCCGCCAATGTTGAACTTAAGTTTGGCGTTCTTACAATCCACATTGCAACCCGAAGTTGCTAGAAATGGCCTCCCGAGAATGATAGGAACAAGATAATCTGCGGAAATATCAAGTACAACAAAGTTGATAGGTAAATAGAAGTTACCTAACTTAACCGGAACGTTTTCCAAAATGCCCACGGGATGGGTAATGGAGCGGTCCGCCATGTATAATCGAATCTTCACCGGCTTATGCTCTCCAAGTCCGATCTTAACACATAGCTCTAGCGGAATGATGCTCACGCTGGCTCCTAGATCACATAAGGCTTCACAAGTGACATCCCCAACTTGAATGGGAATGCAAAACGAGCCGGGATCTCTCAATTTAGGTGGCATCTTCTCCTTCATGATTTGAATAAGCTCCGAGGATTTAGATGTCATCCTTACTTCACCAAAGTCTTCCAGCTTCCTCTTCTTTAATAGGATCTCTTTTAAGAACTTCCCATAGGCGGGCATCCTAAGAATAGCATCAAGGAAAGGAATGTTAATGTGTAGTTTATTCATCAAGTCAAGGAACTTACCAAAATGCTTGTCTAGATGTGCTATGACCCTTGACTGGGGGTGTTACGCTAGGAAATAGCACAAAAAGCTTTACATTTATAACTCGAACTAAATCCTAAACTACCTAGCGAAACCCGCAGTGTACGGGACGTTTGTAGAAAGGGAAGTATTCCGAGGTCGAACTCAAGGACTGAGGTGAAACTAAGTCATTCAATGATCGAGGATAGTGTGAATCTAGACTAAGAATGAGATGAGAAATAAAGAAAATGGAAAACACAATGTTTTTGGAGGGTTTTGGGTGATCAAACAAAGATCACAAATATATCAACAAAATCAAGCAACACAAAACACAAACAAAAGATGAGAGATAAGAGGTAAGGAAATGGATTCTAGAGGTTCGGAATTCCGAATATGACTATGGACTCATGTTTCTAAAGGTCTAAGGAAGGTTGTTCTTGTTCGGAGTTGGGTGTTTCTCTAATGGGAGCAATTACCGGGTAAGTCTCATGCATCCACTAATCCAATCCTAAGGTCTCATCACCGGGTAAGTCTCAAAGAGCCTAAAGGATGGAATTCCACACAAACCGGCCACTACCTAAGGGTCAAACCCCTCCTTACCGGGTAAGTCTCGGAAAAGGTAAGTCTTAGGTAACGATCCTAGCACACTCAATCCAATAGCGGCTTTTTTGGCTCACTACTACCTAGAGTTCATCATCTTAGGTATCTAAGAGGGGAAATTACCGGGTAAGTCTCATTCCTCAATTAGTTTGCTAACAATAGGTTGCCCTAACTTAGATTGAGCTCAACAAACACTAGGATTTCAACACATCTACATCCAAACATCAAGATTCAACAATATAAGAACAACAAAATAAAAACACGGGTGGATCATGCTAAACCACGGCCGTGGGAGCATGAAGAACAAGCCGTGGTTTGGTTCCGAGTTGGGATTTCGAACACAAATCGATCCTAAGCTAACATGGAAGCAATACAATCATAGTCCAAAGCACAAACATTATTCCTTCACTCTAGAACCACATCTATCTAGCCAATAACATTCATTTCAAGATCAATCTCCACAAATAAAGCATGCTTGCAAGTCATGGTCAAATGATGAAGAACAATCCAAAGAAAAGACATTAAAAGCATAGAATAGAAATTACCAAATCCTTACAAGGCTCCAAGAGCAAATCCAACTTGACAACAATGAAAGCTTCACTCGAATCCACTCTAATCTCACTCTAAAACGAGAATCTATACTAATCTCATCCAAGAACACCCACAACGGGTGCTTGGAAGTGAGGCAACAATGGAGAAGTGTTTTGGGGAAGAAAGGTAGGTCAAAAGAGAAGAGAAGGATCCCCAATTACAGCCTGCAAAATCCTTTAAATACCCACTAAGATGCAAGAGCAATGGAAGAGATCGTGGCCAGCTGTCAACGTGGTCCTGGCAGGAATTACGGGCATAACCACGGCCGTGGAAAGGGCCTAGACCGTGGTTTTTGTCAGAAGCTTCTCCTAGGCTCGTTAAGCCATGATTTGGTGCATGGTTTGTGTTGGCAAGGTTCCATGAGTCCTCCTTAGCCCTTAGCTTGCATTCCAATGAGTCCAGAAGTGTGTCATCTCGAGGAATGATCCTCGGATGTATCGATTAGGCTCTTAAATCTCCCAAATTACCTACAAAGCAAGCAAAAGTCCGAGTAGACGTCTATCTCGACAAAATACGTGATTTGAGTGCAAACGACGTGAACTAATGCTAAACCATGCATGAATGAGCGGAAAATCTATCTAAATGAGTGTCTAAATCTAAGTCATAAATCGTGTTATCAAAATACCCCATACTTACGGTTTGCTCGTCCCCGAGCAAATTCCCAACTATAGACTAAGAGATGACATGATTTATGTATGCAGAAAAATGGCAAAATCTTTTTGGAGTTGTGCTTTTAATATTGGATCACCTTCATAGTCATGTTTCATGGCAATGGACAAGCAATTATGTATCAAATAAATGAAAGCATGGAAAGACAATTACACTTAACTTGATAGCATGCAATGAAATGTAAAGATGAAGAAGTCAAGATGATCATGAGTATATCCAATCTAAATCACTTAGTCTTACACACATGCAAGTAGGTCAAAAGGACTTTGTAAAATAGAAGGCCAAGAAACGTTGTGATTAGGTGGGAATTTTCTAAGGCCATGTGGTGCAAATCCGGGAAAGGAACTAAACAACCACAACTTCACATTTCTTATCAACTTCCCTCAAGTGTATATTTTTCTTCATTTTCTTTTCTTTCTTTTCTTTTTCTTTTGCTTATTTTTGAGACAATGGCATTGGTGTACAAAAGCCGAAACCTTGGTGATTAGCCATCCTCGGGCTTTTTCTTATTTTTCGAGGTGCATCCACACCGGGCACACATACCAAAGCTCGTTAGGACTATTGGTTTATTTGACTTTGGCAAGGCACCAACACCTGATTATGTGAAGTGTACCGAGTTACTTGTCATTTAAACCAACGTCCCCAAACCTATATTTTTGGCTACACTTTCACAACAATTTCAGCACTTCATTCATGACATTCCTTTCATCAACAACTTCACCCCACACTTGCTTTTCACACACATCAACACACTCACATGCTCCTATTCCCGGATGGGTCAAAAGAGGTCAAATTTATCTCAATTGAAGTGCTCAAGCAACATGATCAAGATGAGAAGTAAAGGAAGATGAATTGCCTTAATCACTCCTAATTGATGTGCAAGAACTAGCATGCAATTTCGACTTTCAATCCTCAATTAAATCAAGGCAAGCATCATAATCACAAGTCATTCATGGAATTCAAGATAAGTATTTCAAGTCCACATATGCATCATCAATTAAACACACAAGGCCATCCATAGCCAATCCACAAGGCAAGGTTCATCATTAGGGTCATATCCAAGCCTAGAAAGCACAAAAAAATTTTAAATTTTCTGATTTTTTGGAATTTTTGGAATATGTATGTACAATGCAAGACATGTGAAAATATTAAACTACCCTAGATGCTCATCATGCAAAGGATCATGCAAACCCCACCCCATACTTAGAAACACATTGTCCCCAATGTGGTATTCAAGTAAAGAGAGTGAAAGAAGGTTCTCACAATGTAAAATGGTTTGCTTCGGTATTTGGGATGAACTCGTGTGGTGTGGTGGTGATGGATGATCGATCAAGCATGGTAGAGAGCTCTTCATAATCATTCCGGCGTCGAGACCCGCGCCGAGGTATATGTGAGATGGGAGCTCTTCCATCTAACAAGACACCTCAAGCCGTCCAAGCCTCACGTCCGCTCCACCCATGTTTGAAAACGGAATCATCGTCATCAACTCGCCTTGCAAGGCTTCCTCATTACCTAAAATCTACCACAAACACAAAACACAAAAACACACAAAAGCAAAAACAAAGGCAAAAGAGAAAAGGGAAAGAGTTGTACCAATGGGTTGCCTCCCACCAAGCGCTTCTTTTAGGTCATTAGCTTGACCAAACTCCGTGGATATGTTAATCCACCTCGAATACCATGGTTTGCTTGAGGAGTCCAAGCAACCATCTTTTCCCGGAATCCATGATGACAAGCAAGGGCCACTTGATGCCCAAATAAGCCTTAAGTTCTCTCTTCACCGGTGAGTAGTAGACTCCTTCATCACCGCTTCCTTGATGATAGTATAGAGTTGCAACCATAGATGCCACCCCATACTTAGGCAATTTATACTCCGCGGTCACTCCGGTGAAATGCTTGTCATCCTCATCCTCTATGATCCGAGGAAAGCCGATTCTTGGAAAGAATCCTTCATTGAAGTACTTCATAACCATCATGGATCCATCATGCTTGCTTTCTTCATTCAATAATGGAGAATCCTTAGGAAAGGGGCTCCAATCTTCGTATGTACTCCGGGCAAGCAAGAAAGGACCGGAAGGAGCTGAAATTAGCTTAGGATCGTCCAGGATAGAACCTTCCACGGGCGTGGTTTGTACTCCACGGCCGTGGTTCTCTCTGTTGGCTCCCACGGGCGTGGTTTGTCCTCCACGGCCGTGGTTCACTCTGCTGCATCCGTTCCAAGTGAGCTCTTCATGTATGGTTCCGGGGTTGATGGCAAGGATGTCCGGGGATGAGAATACTTCATTGCACTCCTCTAAAGGTGAAGGAGATGGAGGTGAACCTTGAAGAATGGTAGGATCTCTTAGCATAAGAGTATTCCTAATCTCCTCGATCTCCCTCCTCATTTGTTCTTCTCTCTCGGTATTCAATCTCCTCGCTTCCTTCAGGGCCAAATCCCTTAGCCATAATTGCTCTCGAGCTTCATTCAACTCTTTCTCAAGGCTTCTATTGGTTATGGTTGAATCGGGCAATCCTTGGATCTCCTCATAGTGAACCTCCTCTTGATGACATACTTCCGCTTCAAGCTCCATGTGGGAACTAGAAATGGAAGCAAGGTTGCTTTCTAGATCATCCATCTTCCTCAACATTTTCTCTAGCATTAGTTCCAATCGATCTTCATGAAGTTGATGGTGAGGTTCCTCATGAGGTAATGTAATCATGTGAGCTTGATCATGGGACTCATGATAGACATTGAACTCCTCCCAATACTCAAACTCATCATGGAGAGGTCCTAGATCTTGGCCATCCATCCACTCCTCATACTCCATGTTGTCAAGGTCGTCTTGGAGGTACAATCCGTCCATGGCAAACATGAAAAGGCAAAGACAAAAACAACACAAGATCAAAAGTAACAAGAAAGATAAACACTAAAAACAATCAAAAGCAAATGACTTAATCTTAACCTAGTCCCCGGCAACGGCGCCAAAAACTTGTTACGCTAGGAAATAGCACAAAAAGCTTTACATTTATAATTCGAACTAAATCCTAAACTACCTAGCGAAACCCGCAGTGTACGGGACGTTTGTAGAAAGGGAAGTATTCCGAGGTCGAACTCAAGGACTGAGGTGAAACTAAGTCATTCAATGATCGAGGATAGTGTGAATCTAGACTAAGAATGAGATGAGAAATAAAGAAAATGGAAAACACAATGTTTTTGGAGGGTTTTGGGTGATCAAACAAAGATCACAAATATATCAACAAAATCAAGCAACACAAAACACAAACAAAAGATGAGAGATAAGAGGTAAGGAAATGGATTCTAGAGGTTCGGAATTCCGAATATGACTATGGACTCATGTTTCTAAAGGTCTAAGGAAGGTTGTGGTTGTTCGGAGTTGGGTGTTTCTCTAATGGGAGCAATGACCGGGTAAGTCTCATGCATCCACTAATCCAATCCTAAGGTCTCATCACCGGGTAAGTCTCAAAGAGCCTAAAGGATGGAATTCCACACAAACCGGCCACTACCTAAGGGTCAAACCCCTCCTTACCGGGTAAGTCTCGGAAAAGGTAAGTCTTAGGTAACGATCCTAGCACACTCAATCCAATAGCGGCTTTTTTGGCTCACTACTACCTAGAGTTCATCATCTTAGGTATCTAAGAGGGGAAATTACCGGGTAAGTCTCATTCCTCAATTAGTTTGCTAACAATAGGTTGCCCTAACTTAGATTGAGCTCAACAAACACTAGGATTTCAACACATCTACATCCAAACATCAAGATTCAACAATATAAGAACAACAGAATAAAAACACCGGTGGATCATGCTAAACCACGACCGTGGGAGCATGAAGAACAAGCCGTGGTTTGGTTCCGAGTTGGGATTTCGAACAGAAATCGATCCTAAGCTAACATGGAAGCAATACAATCATAGTCCAAAGCACAAACATTATTCCTTCACTCTAGAACCACATCTATCTAGCCAATAACATTCATTTCAAGATCAATCTCCACAAATAAAGCATGCTTGCAAGTCATGGTCAAATGATGAAGAACAATCCAAAGAAAAGACATTAAAAGCATAGAATAGAAATTACCAAATCCTTACAAGGCTCCAAGAGCAAATCCAACTTGACAACAATGAAAGCTTCACTCGAATCCACTCTAATCTCACTCTAAAACGAGAATCTATACTAATCTCATCCAAGAACACCCACAATGGGTGCTTGGAAGTGAGGCAACAATGGAGAAGTGTTTTGGGGAAGAAAGGTAGGTCAAAAGAGAAGAGAAGGATCCCCAATTACAACCTGCAAAATTCTTTAAATACCCACTAAGATGCAAGAGCAATGGAAGAGATCGTGGCCAGCTGTCAACGTGGTCCTGGCAGGAATTACGGGCATAACCACGGCCGTGGAAAGGGCCTAGACCGTGGTTTTTGTCAGAAGCTTCTCCTAGGCTCGTTAAGCCATGATTTGGTGCATGGTTTGTGTTGGCAAGGTTCCATGAGTCCTCCTTAGCCCTTAGCTTGCATTCCAATGAGTCCGGAAGTGTGTCATCTCGAGGAATGATCCTCGGATGTATCGATTAGGCTCTTAAATCTCCCAAATTACCTACAAAGCAAGCAAAAGTCCGAGTAGACGTCTATCTCGACAAAATACGTGATTTGAGTGCAAACGACGTGAACTAATGCTAAACCATGCATGAATGAGCGGAAAATCTATCTAAATGAGTGTCTAAATCTAAGTCATAAATCGTGTTATCAGGGGGAATGGAAGTGGTGGTTTATATGTAGGAGGTGGGACATAAGCTTCAGTTTTGTCCGACTCTCTTTGTGGCTCCACCTCGGTTGGCATCTCGGCCAAAGTGTTCTTCGACTGCACCTGGACCGAAGTGGTCTTCGTCTGTACTGGCACCGACCGAGGCACTGGATCTGCAGTTTTCAGTCCACTCCTTGTCGTTATGGCCAGAATCTGGCCCTTAGGGTTGCTTTCTGTTCTTGCTGGAAGCTTCCCTGGATCTCTTGGCGCTTCATTCGCCCTACTAGAAAGTTGTTGTTCAAAGGCTTTTTGTGCATTCGAAAATGAAGTCATGGATCTCTCCATAGCACTAAGCTTTTGATCAAGATAGTCTTCAACACCGTATCTTTCTTTTCCGGCTGGGATGAACTTGATCCAGTTTCCTGCCTCTTCAATGGAGTGGAAGAGGAGGAAGAAGAAGAACAGAGGAAAGGATTAGAGGAATCATTCGTATTAAAATTAGAGTAAGGGTTACCCGAATGTTGGTTGTTTGCCCTCCAATTATTGCTATTGGATCTTCTATTGTTGTTGTAGTTGTTGTTCCGGGAACCGTTGTTATTGTTACGGTATTCATTGTTGTTCCTTGATCCTTGATCTTCCTTCTTAGTTTGAGCAACTAAGAGTTCCTTCAATTGTTTCACGTCATTCTTCAAAGACATGAGCTGATTATTTGAGGAATCCTCTTGAAAGTTGACTCTTTTAACTCCACCTTCAACTCATTGGTGGGAATATTTCTCCATATGCAAAGCTTGCTTCTCTATAAAGTCCCAAGCTTCGTTAATCGCCATGTCCATGAATGTACCGGCGGATAGTAGTTGGAGGTTGAACTGGGTGTTGCCATCCAATCCTTTGAAGTATATCTCCAACAACTCTATCTTTGGGATCCCATGATGTGGGCAATCCAAAAGAATGTCTTTAAACCTCTCCCATGACTTGGACATGCTCTCCTTGTCCTTCATAATGAATGCATTAATCTTCCCTCTCATTTCAGCGGTTTTAGAGGGGGGAAAGAATTTAGTCAAGAATTCGGTAGTCATCTCCTCCCAAGTACTGATTTTTCCTGGAGGAAGAGATTGATATCAAGTAAGAGCTCTATCTTTTAAAGAAAAGTAAAAAGGTCTTAGCTTGTAATTGTTGTTTTCTATTCTTGAGGGTCTCAAGGTCTCCATCAAGATCTCATAGTTCTGCATGTGTTGATGCGGAGATTCCTTCTCTAGCCCTCCAAACTGGCATTGGCGAATCATGGAAAGAACTTGGGGTCGAAGTTCATAATCATGGTCCGCCGGATCTCCTAGGTTAACTCATGGACGCCTCAGTTGCTGATTGGGGTCTATCCTTTGTCCTAGGGTTTGTGGGATTCCTGCAAAAAGAGCACCTCAGACTGGTATCCAAGGTGGAAGCACATCGGCCGGGGCAACAGGTGCTGGGACCTACCTCGGTCGAGGGTCTGGAATCGGATCTTCCCTTGGTCGAGGATCTGGGTTCGGTCGATGTAGATACTGGTCTCGTAGAGCTGCCATATCTACTTCGATCGCTTCAATCCTTGCGCGAGTTCCCTTCTTTTCCAGTCGTAATTCTTCTTTGCTGAGGCGTAGTTGTTCTAACGCCTCCTTCAATTCGGCCTCAAGATCGCGATTGTCTTGGTTGGCCATCTTCGCTTCTCTTAAGCGTCGTTTATATGTCTTTTCTGGTTCGTGATCGTAAGGAACGATTTCCTTCCCAGTGCGGGTTCTTCGCATAAACCTAAGAAAAAGAACCTGCGAAAGTCACTCAAGTAGAGTGGTTAGTAGAAACGGGGGCAAGTGCCCCAAAAGCAAACCGCAACCGGCTCGGTCTAGACCAAATCCCCGGCAACGGCGCCAAAAACTTGTTCGCTCCAAACGGTGTGTGCAAGCTTTATATTTATAACCCTAGATGTAAGCTTAAAACAAGAATGCGAACCCGCAGTGTACGGGTCAATCGTAGTAAAAGCAAGGAATTTCAGGGGTCGATCTCAGGGACTTAGTGAAACAAAGTCGGAATAGGTAAGCTTTGTAATTACTAACCACAAAAGCGATTAAAACAATCAAAGATGATATAAAGTCAATTAAGTAAATATGCAATTCTAGGGATTAAAGCGTCTAGTTGTGGTTCCAACTCAAGATCTAAAGATAAGCGGACAAAGCTGAGATTTTGCAAAGGGAAGGTGTTACTAAAGTGTGAATAGATTACCGGGTAAATCTCACTACTCACTAATCCCAAACCGTAACTCCTATTACCGGGTAAGTCTCAAGGAATTAAGATGAAGAACTATAACCTCAAACTAACACGCCACCTAAGGGAATAGAATCAACCTTTACCGGGTAAGTCTCAGGCTAACTCACAAAGATGGAATGAAAGCACACTCAAACCCCAATAAAGGATAAACCTTTATTACCTACACTTATGATCTTTGGTAAACAAACAAAGGAATTACCGGGTAAGTCTCATCCTAAGCTTGCATTGAACCAGGAAAGGTGTAATAAGAATAGGATTTTGCAAACTCTAACACTTAACTCTCAGTTTCGGATCAGATAAGTCACCTTGGTCAGAAGAATTCCACCCCGGCCGAGATGTTCATCGACTAAGCGAGATGCTTAGGGTTAAGGATAAAGACTCGAGCTTTCAGGGTCCTACTGTGATTTAAGATTATTCTATCATTGTTTTTCCCACAACTTTCAGCCAATCACCCTAGAATCACACAAGGAAATTAGCCACTCATCATCATGAAAGAAATAATCAAATATATGGGAAGAAAGAGAATAATTGAACAAGAAAACCTTAAGAGAAAGGCTTCAATAACTGAATCAATTATCAATCAACAAGCGTTCCTTGGATAAAAATCCAACAAGACAAACGATAATGTAGGGAATCTAAGAGAATCTTACAAAAACCCTTCACAAAGCTTTAAAAGCTATAAACTTCCTTCTTCGACCTTCAAAAAGGTTCTTCAACTCTCCCAACTAGAGTAGGGTAAAACGGCTGCTGAAAGCACGATCGGTGGTATAGCATCCTCTGGATTTGTGGAAAATCCAGCCCTTTTTATAGGAAAATTACTCTCCAAAGATAAGATATCTTAGAAAGATCTCTTCCCATAAAAATAGTTAAAATATATGTGCTGAATTATCTTCTTCCTTCCAGGAACCAAGCCCAAAAATATGAGATCTTCCTTCCAAAAATAAAAGATCTCAGCCAAGAATAAAATATCCTCGCCGCGTCCAAGGTGTTCGCCTCGGTCGAGTCGGCTCCTCTAGATCACCTCGGTCGAGGTGACAATGTAGTGAACCGAGGTGAATCACAATTGAATGTGAAATCTCTCAAACCTGGTCCAAAGTAAATCTTTAATCCGTGGCTTTGCTTCCTGGATTATTCCTTAAGCTCCTGAATGTAGCTCCAATGACTCCTTTGCTCCTTTTTAGTCCAAAATGTGCCATTTTACCTACGATTACAACGAAAGTTGGTGTAGACCTCGATTCCCGCAAAGGTAGATGAAACGACAATATAATCACATAATGCACATCCAAACTTGCAGATTACTGAAGATAAAACGTCTAAACAGGCCCCAAAATATAGACAATAATTCATGCTATCAATTATCAGCTTCAAAGAGTCCTAGATACAAACTAGAAGAAATCCCCTTCTTCTCTCACTTTAGCCAACGCTACGATCTAGCTCCAACTCTTCACCTTGCTATAATAGCCTAGTTACTTCGTAGAATAACACAATCTCTAGTATAACACTCTTTAGAAATGCCAATGGAGCTCTCGTGTTTTATCTTTCTCTAGGGGATAACGCCTTAATGTAAAAGAGAGAAAGAAAAACTTGATTGATTGAATGAAGATGCTTTGGCTCGCTTGAAGACCTTAGATGCTTCCGTGTAAGCTTCTTTCTTTGTTCATCAATCGACATCTTCATTTATAGTCTTCTATGGAGAGGTCTTCTAGCCGTTGGGAAGATGACCGTTGAAGATGATTATTCTTCTCCATGAAAGCCGCTTCTTGGTTGAGATGAAGTAGACGTTGTATATCTTCTATCATCTTCATATCCTTAAAGCACGTTAATCTCTCTTGTCCGTAATCTTCTCATACTTGTTGTAAATATATTTGAATTCCGTTGAGAGAAGATCTTTTGCGCTTTTAGTTGAGGATCTTTCCAAGATCCTGTTTCGAATCAAATCTTCTTGATTGGTTGAGATCTTCTTCGAGCTTAACTTCT
The DNA here is from genome assembly GCA_033239125.1 of Fagopyrum homotropicum. NCBI lineage: Eukaryota > Viridiplantae > Streptophyta > Magnoliopsida > Caryophyllales > Polygonaceae > Fagopyrum > Fagopyrum homotropicum. The sequence goes on along the minus strand of BSWB01000008.1, from coordinate 26,703,567 downwards.
TGTTGGGCATATCTTCTTGGAAGATCTTCTTTGATACTTGGTAGATCTAGTTTGTTAGAATTTTGAATTCCTCCCAGCCTCTTGTGTTGTTTTGATTTCGATTTCAACGCCTTGACTTCTGGTCCCTTGAAATGGCTTTCAAGGCCTCCGTGTTAAATCTTTCTAAACACTTCGTCTGTCCCTTGAATTCGATTTCAAGGCTTCCGAAGGTACCTTTAAACGAGTTTAAACACCTGCACACATTCTAAACAAACCACCAAACCAAACCAAGCAACTCGATATATAATCGATAAAATGTTAGTATATAAAACCACTTTATTTGTGTTTAAGTCTTCCATCATCATCACCTATACAAATATATAATCAAGGTGGAGTTTTCATTTTGTTTTGTATAAGGGAAAATAAAGAAGATATGGTTGGCACTCTTAGTATGATGGTTGTAAAAGTCATAATGCCTCATAATTGGTATTCTTTGATTATCTAGGCTTTCTTTTGTTTGGATATCATCAAGCGATAGTTTTCACAGGAAATTTTTGACTCTGGGCATTATGCCGAATTTCCATATCTCAGTTTTGTCTGAGGTTACACCGATTTTCCATTTTGGATAATTTCCATAACAGATTTTATTGAGTATCATCCTTTTTCATTGGCCGCTGACAAGGATATTTTCTTAAGTCGTTTATATCATATCAAAGCAATTTCCGAACTCAACACTAAAGCAAGTATAGTGATTAATTAAGGTTCGAACCCAAGAGAGTTTGGTATTCCTTTTCCTTTAAGTAATCACAACCAGCCTTTACCTTAAAGGTTTTGTACTACATTAAAGACCCGAACCCGGAATATATTAATCCTAGTTCTTGCATGCAATTAAACATTATGGTGATCAAGCTAAGTGGTAAGAAACATGCAATTTGATAAGTAAAGCAGAAGGAATACAAAACATATACTGAATAATACTTATTTTAAACAATAACTTACAACTAAAGCAGCTATGCAGCTTCAAAACAACCCTATGTAGCAAGGAGATTAGAAGCACATTAGACAAAGGAAGTAGGGGAAAATGAGAGAATAATGGGAAAATGGTGGATGAGTCTAGCTATCAGTCATGAACTTATTTATACTAGAGTTGGCAGTAAAAGGGAGTAAATGTCCGTTCTAAAGATCCACCTTTACTTCCATAAAGGTGGGGCAAACAACCCGAGTAAAGTCTGTGGCGCTAAACCGCAGGGGCGAGCTTCAAGGCCGCAGGGGCGATTTAGGCCAAAACGCTTGGTTATCTTCATGGTCGCAGGGGCGGCCTGGCAACTCCGCAGGGGCGGATATTTGATGCTCTTCAAACATCTAACTCTTAATCATTCTGTCGCTTCTAATATCGAGCCACAGGGGCGGCCCAGTGTTACCGCACGGGCGGTGACACTAGTTCTTCGGCTTCACCGCTCCGCAAGTTGGTCCGCAGGCTGAGGTGTTGGGGCGCCGGATTTGCTTCTTCATGGTGAGTCACCATAGGGGCATTGACTAGGACTTTTCCTAAGGTCGTTTATATCCTGTCAAAGTAATTTCCGAACTCAACACGAAAGCAAGTATAGTGATTAAGTAAGGGTCGAACCCAAGAGAGTTTGTGTTATTTTATTAAATTCAATTATTCATTATGGGACAAAGTAACAAAAAAAGGGGGGTTTTGGAATGAATTGATGCACACAAAACTGAAAAGCAATTAAAAGAGATTGATAAGATAATGATGAGTGAATCTACACTAGGTTGATTCTTAACATGCGATTACTACTTTGGTGAGTTCCTTTTACTAGTTTCAAGTAATGTTCCCGTCTTGATCATATGTATGTGTTGAGCCAACCGGCATCAACACAACTTAACAAGTTAGTGTTCCGTAAACCTACAAGAACAAGTCACAAGTTAGCTTTCACACAAAGACTAAGGGATATAAAGAGAAGATTAAAACCGTTAAACTAATCTTTATAATTGTGTTTCTTTTCCTTCAAGGAATTACAACCCGTTATTACTTAAAGGTTACTACTAGACTAAAGACCCGAACCCGGAATCTATTAATCCTAGTTGTTTGCATGCACTTAGAACCTAAGGTGATCAATCTTAAGTGATAATGAAAACATGCAATTTAGATAAATGAAGCTCAAGAAACACAAAACATTACCGAATAAAACTTATATTAAAAGGGAACTTACAACCAAAGTAATAATGCAGCCTCAAATCAACCCAATGTAGCAAGGACAATTAGAAGCACATTACAAAGGAAGCAAGAGAGAATAAAAGTGGGGAAATGATGGATGATTCTAGCAATCAACCATGGGTCTATTTATACTACAAATGGCACTAAATGGGAGTAAATGGCTGGCCAAAACAACCACCTTTAATGCCATAAAGGTGGTGTAAACAGCCGGAGTAAAGTCTATGTCGCTGAACCGCAAGGGCAGCCTTCAGATCCGCAGGGGTGGTTCAGGCGAAAACGTTTGATCTTCTTTGTGGCCGAAGGGGCGGCCTGACAGTTCCGCAAGGTCGGATCATTAATGATGTTGAAACAAACTGACTCTTCAACTTTTTGTCGCTTTAGATGCCGAGCCGTAGGGGCGGCCTAGTGTCAACGCAGGGGCGGTGACACTGACTCTTCAGCTTCACAGCTCCACAGGGTGAGACGCCTGTAGAGGCGCAGGGGGGCCGATCTTCGCTTCTTCAGGATAAGTTACCGCAGGGGCGTCAGGGAGTGGAGCAGGGGCGGCGACAGTCTTTGTTCCTGGCGCTGGCAAAGGCGCAGGCTGCGCTCCGGAACGTGGTGTCACCCGCAGGGGCGGTGACACTGCACCGCGGGGGCGGTGAGGCAATAGAAGCTTTGCTTCGTGCATGGTCTTCAACTCCTAAGGGCTAAAACTCCTCTTTTATCTTCTATTAGTCTTCTTTTTCTGGATCAAGGAGTTAGTAGCATAAATCGACACTAATGTGATAAAAAGACTCTAAAAACTAACCTAAATGATAGTGATTCCATCATCTATCAGGCGTCCAGAGGTGGCCGTAGGGGCGGTGACAGCTTTGTTCCGGGCCATGGCGAAGGCGCTGGCTGCGTTCCGGAGTGTAGTGTCATCCACAGGGGTGGTGACAGTTCTCAAGGGCAGCGGTGTGACAACAGAGGCTTGTCTTCGTGAATGATCTTCAACTCCCAAGTGCTTCTAACTTCTCATTTAGCTTCTTTTAGGATTCTTCTTCTGGATTAAGAAGTTAGTAGCACAAACCGACTCTAATACAATGAAAAGTTTCTAAAAACTAACTTTAATGATAGTGATTCCATCACCTATCAAACTCCCCCATAGTTAGACCTTTTACTCGTCCCGAGTAACACATATGACAACAGTTTAGCAACCAAAGGCCTCAAGAAGCATGGTGTAGTAAATAGACAAGAAACCAAAGAGAAAAACCAAGAAAGAAAGAAAGAAAGAGGGAAAGTGAGAAGAAAGTGAGACAACTACCATCCTTATTGCTCTAAGAGTGACCTACCCGGACAACTTCCTTATAATTCCCCTTCTTATGCCGCCAAACGTCAAAAGGGAAACCTACATTCGGTGTCGCTCATTTTGCCAAGGTTCCCTTTCGGGTTTTCACCATGCCACTCTTCTTATTTTCTTGATGATCTCACTTATTCCTCACATCCCTCAAGTCCATTTTTGCACCAACCTAAGGTTGGTCGGACTACCTTCTTTTTGCCTAAACCGCCATTTCGGTTTTTCGGTTTATCCAAAGATTTTCATGCCTTTTTCCAATTCTTTGGCTTTCTCTCTCTCTTTTTTTTTACTGAATTGTAAAATGAAGTATAAACTATGAAAATCAAACGAACTCAAACAATGGACTCAACAACTGTACATGCAAGATAGTATCCCTCCCACATACTTGAAGCACACTTTGCCCTCAAAGTGAAAATGAAAGCAAAGATAAATGATGGAGAAGAGAAAGAAAGTATACGCACTAGTGGGATGGTCCGGCTGGACCATCCGGATCCTGATCCGGCGGGTAGGAATGGGCTCCCACCAATTCTCGAAGGGGTTGAGAGTCACCCTAAAGGCCTCCTACAACTAGAAGTAGTCAAGTGTGTATTTCTTCTTGTTGAACTTGAAGGAAAGTCCAACACACACGTGATCCTCCTTCTCCATGTTGAAGGTGGAAATGAATTGTCGGCTGAGCTCGGGGTATGTGGGAGCACTCTTCTTTAGAAACTCCCCGAGTCCAGCGTTGCTGAGGAAGGATTGCATGATCTCCAACATGCCCAGCTTCTCCAATGTTTGGATGTGCAAAAACTAGGTTGCATACACCATCCGGTCTTGCACAATCCCGTAGTGGGTCTTCTCTATGTCAGCCATCTTATATTTCTTTTGGGGTTCCATTTATTGCAAAGAATTGTGCGAAAGAATCAGTAAGTTCAAAAACAAAGAAAGAAGACGAATCCTTTGTTGCTATTTCCACAGGAGCGGCTGTGAGATGTGCAGGGGCGGTGAGGCGCAAGTGCGGATCCTTGCAGACGTAGGGGCGGGAGAACATGAGGTAGGCTATTTTTGACAGCCTCGCTGGTTAGGGAGCTATGGTGCTTTCTGGTTGTTTCTGGTTGGTGGAGATGTCGCTGATGGTGGTGGAGAGTGATGGGAGGTGAGTGTTGATGGTTGGAGGTGTTTAGGGTTGAGGTTGGAGAGATTTAGGGTGGTAATGGTAGAGATTTAGGAGAGCAGCGCAGGGGCATGAGAGCTGGTGTCGAGCGTCGCAAGGGTATCGTAGGGGCGTGAGCGAGGTGTTGCGAGGAAGAGCGTAGGGCGCAGGGGCGTTGGTCTTGTGGGGATGAGTGGTCGTGCGAGAGAATGAGTGGTAGGTGAGGAAGGAGAGAGGGGTTGGTTGGTAAGTGTATGGTCTTTTGGATTTTCCTATTTTTTGCTTTTCTGGGTAAATCCACAAGGGCAAGGGCTTGTCACCGTGGGGGCGGGTGACAAGGAAGAGGGGGACACAGGCCCATCGCAGGGGGTGGCGCTGGGGATGCATGTCAAGAGTGGCCGCCACAGGGTAAATCTGCAGGGCCCATACGCAGGCCTAGTGCCGGGGGCGGCGCTAGGCAAGGCTTGTCACCGCGGGGGCGGTTTTCTTGACATAAACTCATCTTCTTATTCCTTCAGGTTGCCTCCCGAGTAGCGCCTTTATTTTACGTCGTTGGGTCGATTTAGGGACCCTATTTCTCTGCTTGGGCCTCCTCCAACACCATTTCATCTATGGGGTCGTTCTTCACTCCTTCCAGGTAGGGCTTGAGCCTTTGTCCGTTGACCTTGAATATCTTGTGCGTTTGTGGATCATAAATATCCACAGCGCCATGAGGGTACACTTCAGCTATCACGTACGGACCTGTCCACCTTGAACGCAGCTTACCTGCAAAAAGCTTCAAACGAGACTGAAAATGAAGAACTTTGTTACCCACTGAAGAACAGTTAGGTGATCTAAATAATATAGATAATACTCTAGAGGGGGGGGGGGGTTGAATAGAGTATGGAAACTTTTCGCAAACCAAATCTGAAGGCCTTGAAACTCCTTTCAAGGGCCTTGATGTCAATCTGTGTTACTAGTGAAACTTCCATTTCAAGGCTTTGAAACTCAATTTCAAGGGCCTTGACTTCTTGCTCCTGTAAAACAAAGTTAGTCACAGTAAAGTTTATATGGTGCGGAATTGAAAAGATTGACACGAGGATATATTTACGAAGTTCGGCTGTAAATAGCCTACTCTCCGTCCCAGGGTATATCCGTAAGATCTAACTATCTATTATCAGCTTCAAAGAGTCCTAGATACAAACTAGAAGAAATCCCCTTCTTCTCTCACTCGTAGCCAATGCAACGATCTAGCTCAAACTCTTAACTTAGCTATAATAACCTAGTTACTTCACAGAGTAACACACTCTAGTATAACACTTTTTAGATCTACCAATGGAGCTCTTGAGTTTTCTCTCTCTAAGGGGATAAAGCTTTTACGTGATTGTGAGAAAGATAAACAACGAATGAAGATGATTAGGTTGCTTAAGGATGCAAAGATGTTTTCCGATGTAGGCTTGTGTCTTTTTCTTCTTCGACCATCATCTTCATTTATATGTTCTATGGAAAGATCTTCTAGCCGTTGTAGAGATGACCGTTTGAAGATCAACCTTGTTTTCCATGAAGATCGTAAGGTAGACGTTGCACGTCTTCGATCCCTACGAACACGTTGAGTCTTTTACTCCTTGATATTCTCGTCTTTTGTTGGATAAGAGAGAGAAGATATTTTTGCCGTTGTAGATCTTCTTTGTTTAGAGAATCTTCTCGAAATGATTCTCTATCCTTCGGTTGGGATCTTTCTTTGGTTGACAAAATTTTTGGTTGATAAGATCTTCTTGTTTACAAAATCTTCAACGAAGATCTTCAATTTATTTGAATCCTTTGTTCCTTGCACTATAGATTCCAAGACCCTTGATCTTCGTCTTTTTGAATTTGTTCTTGAATCCAACTTCAAGGCCCTTGACATGTGGATATATAACCTGCACTGAATTCAAACCAAATATCTAGAAATATAATCAAGTCCATTGTTAGAGATCCAACTGCTATATTTGTGTGAAGTCATCCATCATCAACACCTGTAAACCATTTCAATCAAGGTGGAGTTTTCAATCTCCCCCGTACTTGCATTTGTTAGTTTAGCAATGCATATAACAATCTTAAAGCTAAAAATGCAAAATGCAGTATATCGGAAATGTTGGATCATATTTCTCTCCCTTTGTCTTTCAACAAGGGAGAAAAAAAAACAGTTTCAAAACAGGAAGAATGAAAAACGGTTACAAACCTAGAACAAATATATTTCAAAAACCATAAAAATTTTTCAAAAACTCATGATATGCCAAGATCTTCAATCCTCCTTGTACCACTTAGAGGAACTTCCTTTTCCATAGTAATCTCGGAGGCACGTATCCCTCCATCGATCTTTTGCATCAGCAAGATCACGTTCCTTGAGAGACAAGTCTGTTCCTCGTTGAGTAGAATCCTTGTCATACTTCTTTACAACCCCAAACTCTTCAATTGTCAAAATATTTGGATCCTGTGGCATAGGTTGTCGAATGGGTTTATCCTTGACAACCTTATGACACTGATCCATAACTTTCTCAATGTCGTGATGGGTTTCCTTTCCATCTTCCTTTGACAATGGTTTGATATTACTTGCAGCTGTTAAGGTCATAACAGTCACATGAAATAACTGGTTAATCTTCTGATTCAGAATTCCCAACAAATCTTGAGCTTTGTCCATTCACACCTCACCAGAATACTAAAGCCCACTTTAGTCTTTTTGATGCCTATTGTCTCAAAGAAGGTTTCATCTAATCCATCATTGTAAAGATTCATCACCTCACCAGAATAATCTACTGAAAAATGTGTAAATATCATAGGAAGCAAATTCCCATAAGGTAGATGACTGGTCCTTGGAGAATTTATCACATTTACCATTTGAGACAAGATAATTTCAGGCAGATTCACCTTCAACCCATTGAAGGCATTGTAAGTCAACATCAGCACAGAATTGGTCAAATTTACTTTATTGCCAACTCTAGGAACAATGCATCTATCTATAATATAATAGACTATTCTGGCTTCCAGAGTTAAACAGGTAATCGTTGGAGGTGATGAGGCATTGGGATGGAGAAGTTGTTCTTTTGCTAGCCTTAAAGTTGTAGCTGTGTTTGAATCTTCTGAAGCAGCATACAAAGGAATCCAAAAAATATCAGCTATGATTTCAAGAGTGAGGGTGATTTTCTTACCTTTGATAACTGTGTTTAGAATCCATTCCCCTCTTTCACGTCTGGCCGACAAGTTGGCGTAGAACAACCTTGTCAGTCGAGGATAAGCTAATTCCCCTGGATTCAGCATGATCCATATTGAACTCGCTTGAAGTGCTTCCATCCCTGGCAGAGACGAGCAGGTGAATAGTTCACAATGCACTTCTTCACACATGCACTGAGGACGGTCATCATATTCCTTGACCCACTTTTTCGCAGTTGTGGGGTTGATGCATCAACTTGATGGTAGCCTTGTTCTAGCAAAAATTTCGGCGTCATTTGAGAACCCTGACGAACTCGAGCTTGAACTTGACCCAGATTCAGAACTGGAGTCAGAGTCGGATGAAACTTGTACGGCCCTTAGCCTTTTTGGAATTGATGAAGATGTGTCGTCGGCTGAAGATCTCTTGGGAGCCATTGAGAAAATTTGAGGAAACGATGAAGAGGGTTTTGGAAATTTTGAAAAGTAAAGCACCGTTCTTTCGAAAGCAAAGGGAAGCGGAAGAAAGAAAGAGGGAAGAGAGGAGGTATTTAAGGAAAGAAGTCCAATCAACATACGATCAAAATATTTTAAAGATCTTGAGTGATAAAAATTCATCCCATAAATTTAGGTAACCTTTTTTCAATATTTTTTGAATCTGAAAAAATACCTTTGAAATCCCTTTTAAAAATTAGATAATTCAATATCTAAAAGATATTAATTTCTAATTGATCCTCTTTATTTATGTACCCTTTGAAATATGTTTCAAGGCCCCTTGAATTTTATTTCAAGGCCCTTGAGAACATCAATTGGGCTTGCATACGTAGGATGATTAAAAATTCGTTTACTCCCCTTAAGTTAATGCTTCCTTATTCAACATACCATGTTCCAATCTAATAAAATGAAATTGTTCCTCAGGAAGAGGCTTGATAAAGATATTTGCAAGCAACAAGTTAGTTGAGATAAAAGAAATCGAAACATCACCTTTCTCAACATGATCACGTATGAAGTGATGCCTTACATCAATATGCTTAGTCCTTGATTGCTGCACATGATTTTTGGTTATAGAAATAACACTAGTACTATCACATTTTATAGGAATACCTCTTAAGTCAAAGCCAAGGTCACGAAGTTGTTGAGCAATCGAAAGAATTTGAGCACAACAGGCTCCAACAGTTATGTATTCGGCCTCAGCTGTGGATAGGGCAACAAAATTTTGCTTCTTGGAGTGCCAACTAATTAGGGATGACCCTAAGAATTGACAACATCCAGAAGTACTCTATCGACCTTATAACCTGCAAAGTCTACATCTGAATAGCCAACAAGATGAAACGAGCTTTGACGTGGGTTCCATAACCCTAGATCCTTAGTGCCATTGAGATACCGAAAAATTCTTTTCACAGCTATCAAGTGTGACTCTTTAGGATCCGCTTGAAATCTTGCACACATGCACACACTAATCATAATGTCAGGACAACTAGTAGTTAGATATAACAATGAACCGATCATACCTCGATACTCCTTTTGTACTACACTTTTTTCATTCTTGTCATGATCTAGCGAAAGTGTTGAACTCATAGGAGTCTTTGCAACCTTAGATTGATCCATTTTATACTTTTTAAGCAAGTCTTTAGTATACTTGCTTTGATTAAGAAAAATTCCTTTCTTTGCTTGTGTAACTTGAAGTCCAAGAAATAAATTTAACTCTCCCATTAAACTCATCTCCAATTCCCTGCACATAATATCTGAAATTTCCTTGCAAAGGGAATCATTAGTAGCACCGAATAATATATCATCAACATAGATTTGTACTACTAAAATATCGTTGCCTCTAGTTTTGATGAACAATGTTTTATCAATCAAACCTCGTTTGAAATTGTTTTCAAGAAGATATTTAGATAATCTTTCATACCAAGCTCGAGGAGCTTGCTTAAGACCGTAAAGAGCTTTATCTAATTTAAAAACATGATCAGGAAATTCATCATTTTCAAAACCAGGAGGTTGAGCAATGTAGACCTCTTCTTCTAAGAAGCCGTTTAGAAATGCACATTTTACATCCATTTGAAAAAGTTTTATGCTCATAAAGGATGCAAAAGCAAGTAACAAACGTATGGCTTCTAACCTGGCAACAGGAGCAAAAGTCTCCTCATAATCAATACCTTCTTCTTGGTTATAGCCTTGTGCTGAAAGTCGTTCTTTGTTTCGTATGACTTTGCCACTTTCATCCAATTTGTTTCGAAAGACCCACTTCGTGCCAATAACTGATTGATGCTTTGGTCTTGAAGTAAGAGTCCATACCTTGTTCCTCTCAAACTCATTTAATTCATTTTGCATGAAAATGATCCAGTCTGGTTCTTGAAGAGCTTGAATGTAGTTCTTTGGCTCAACAAGTGATACAAAAGCGGAGAAGGCACAAAGATTATTCACTTTTAATCGAGTTTGAACTCCAGCATTTGGATCTGAGATCACATTTTCTTGTTGATGATACGAGGAGTGTTGAACTTTTCTTCTTTTGACAAATGATGTAGATCTAGAAGGTTGACCTGAATATGTCTAACTTGATTCAGGTACCGTTTGTATATTACCTGTTGTTCCAATCTCAAGGCCTTGAAGTCGGGTTTCAAGCCCTTGAAGTGGAGTTTTGTTTTCACAGTTTTCGGTTTAAAGGTCTTGAAGGTGTGTTTCAAGGTCTTGAGGATTTTCTTTGGTATCTTGAATCTTTTCTTGCATATTCTTGTCTTGACCTTTCGGATCTTCCTCTTCATCCGAAATGTGATCTTCTCTTTGATGCAGATTTAAATCTTCAAAACTCTCACTCAAAGTACCATCATTGCTTTCATAAAAAATAATATTAATGCTTTCTTCAACAACTTTGGTACGTTTGTTATATACTCAATAAGCTTTCCTATTTGAAGCATATCCAATGAATATAGCTTTATCACTACGTGCATCAAATTTCCCGAGATTGTCTTTTCCATTATTGTGAACAAAACAAGTACATCCAAAAGGTTTGAAGTATGAAATGTTATGTTTTCTTCCTTTGAAGAGTTCATAAGGAGTCTTTTTCAAAATAGGGCGAATTAAGCATCGATTTAAAATATAATTTGTTGTGTTTACTGCTTCAGCCCAAAAACTTTTTGGCAAATGATTTTCTAAAAGCATTGTCATAGACATATCCTCAAGAGTGCGGTTCTTGCGTTGCACAACTCCATTTTGTTGAGAAGTTCTAGCAGCTGAAAAGTTATGATAAATACCATATTTTGCGCAAAATAAATCGAACTTAAGTTGATCAAATTCTCTACCATAATCGCTTCTTATAGAAACGATTGATAGGTTTTTCAAACTTTGTAACTCCTTACATATTTTTAAAAATTCAAACAAGGCTTCATATTTTTCTCGTAAAAAGGATATCCATGTAAACCGAGAGAAATCGTCTACTATAACAAAGATGTATTGTTTTCCTCCGGGAGATTTGACACGCATAGGTCCACAAAGATCAATATGTAAAAGTTCAATAGGTCTAGAAGAACTTACAGCTTTCTTAGGTTTGAATGAACGTCTTGGTTGTTTACCTTGTGTACAAGCTTTACATAGGTCTTCAACCTCGAAGTTTAGGTTTGGCAAACCACGTACCAAATCTTTTGTAAGTAGCTTCTGCATGGTGTGCATGCTTACGTGGCCAAGTCTTCTATGCCAAAGCCTTGGATCATCAGTCAAGGCCTTTAGACATTTTAGATTAGTTCCTACAACTTGTTTAGGACTCAAAGAATAAACATTATTACACCTAGGAACAGTAAGCAATACTTCTCCTGTCTTTATGTCTTGAACTTAAAATTTTTTTGAATCAAACATGACTTTATTGCCTTTATCACAAATTTGAGAAATACTTAGCAGATTATATTTCAAACCATCAACTAAATAAACATCATCAATAAAGTTGGATGAATCATAGCAAATTTTACCAATGCCAATTATGTCACACTTTCCTTTATCACCAAGTGTAATAGTTCTAGATGATTGCTTCTTTAAATCTGAAAATAAAGTACTCTTTTCACTCATGTGTCTTGAGCAACCACTATCTAAAATTCATTGATGCTCCTTTACCTTGGTGATATCCTGCAAAACAGCAAACATCAACCTTTCCGGGTCGACCAAATGGTATAATTTGGTTCATACTCAGGTTCGATCATGTTTGGTGGTCTAGTACCTTTAGGAACCCAGATTTGTTTGACGTGTTTCCTTAAACATAGAGGATAGGTGTTTCTGATAATATAAGGATCATTTCTTCTATAAGGATAGGTAGATTTAACATGACCCTTTTTACAACAGTAGAAGCAGGTAGACATGTGAATGCTTCCTTTTGCTATAACAAAAGTGGTAGTAGGTTTTCTAGGAAAGCTTCTATGATATCCTATACCATTTTTGTTAAGTGAAGATTGTTGTTCACCCATCATTCTTTCTTGATTAGCTTTTGAACGAGTAAACTTAATGAGTGATGCCTTCTGGTCTTGACACATCAAAGTCAGATCAACTTTCTCTTTCTCTAGATCGATATAGCTTCGATGTAGAGAAGATAGGTTGTTCTTGAGAATCAAATTTTATGATTCCAAGGCCTTGACATTGTCATCAAGTTCTTCCTATTCTGTGTTAAGATTTTCAATCTCCAAAGACATTTCACTCAATTGTTTATCTTGTTCATGAAGTTTTTCTTTGAAATAATTTATCCTTATTCTATGTTCCTTATCAAGTAAGATAATATCCTTGAGAAATTGTTTTTGGTCAATCTCAGGTTGAGACAAGATTGTACTTACCATATTGTCATGATCGGCCATAAGGCACAAGTTTGCTTGTTCTTGTTCATCTTCGGATTCATTAGTTGAATCTGAATCACTCCATGAAGCAACCATGGCTTACTTCTGTCGATCATTTTTCTTGAAGTTGGTTCTCTACTTTTGTGGACAATCCTTCACCAAATGATCTGTTTCACCACATTCAAAACAAGTCACTACTTTCGTTTTCTTATTAGAGTTAGAAAACTTACCTCGGGATTTTGATACTCGTGTAAATTCTCGGTTTGCAGATTGTTTCTTTATCTTGAGAATTCTTGCTAAACCTTTAGAGATCATGGCGAGAGCATCTTATTCATTATACTCCTCACTATTTTCTTCCTCACAAGGTATCTCATCTTTTCTGGATTGTAATGCCAAATTCTTGGAGTTAGATGGAAGTTCTCCATCTTCTTCGCCAAGGATCATTTCATGTGTGATGAGTTTTCCAAGTAAATCATCAAGAGGAAGAGTAGTAAGATTTTGAGCTTCTTCAATAGCAGTCATGTTTGGTCCCCACTTGGCTTTAGGTAAACTTCTTTGAACCTTTCTCACTTTTTCTTCATTTCTGAAGGTATTTCCAAGTGAGTCTAGATTGTTCACTATCCTAGGGAATCTGGTGAACATTTCTTTGATTGGTTCATTTGGATTCATCTTGAATAGCTCGTATTGTCTTAGAAAGATGCTAATCTTTGTTTCTTTGACTTGACTTGTTCCTTCATAAGTGACAACAAGCTTGTCCCATATTTCTTTTTCACTTTTGCATGATGAGATGCGGTTGAATTCATTAGCATCTAATCCACAATAAAGTAGATTCATTGCTTTGTAATTCTTTGACACACTGTCCAGGTCAACCTGAGTGAAGTCTGATTCCTTTTTTGGGACTTGGACGCCTTCAACCGTTGTCATTGGAACTTTTGGTCCATCTTGAATAATGCTCCAAAGTTCCATATCCTAGTCAGTCAGGAACATACACATTAGTGATCTCCAATGAGCGAAGTTGTTGCCACAAAAGAGTGGTCGTCGAGATGAGGATCTTCCTTGAGCAAATCCACCATCAACTACAGGGTTCATCATTAGTCTCACTGATGGTTAAATCAATAAACGTGAGTCTAGCTCTGATACCAATTGAAGAACCGTTAGGCGATGTAAATAAAATATAGATAATACTCTAGAGGGGGGGGTTGAATAAAGTATGGGACTTTTCGCAAACCAAATCTGAAGGCCTTGAAACTCCTTTCAAGGGCCTTGATGTCAATTTGTGTTACTAGTGAAACTTCGATTTCAAGGGCTTTGAAACTCAATTTCCAGGGCCTTGACTTCTTGCTCCTATAAAAAAAAGTTAGTCACAGTAAAGTTTATATGGTGCGGAATTGAAAAGATTGACACGAGGATATGTTTACGAGTTCGGCTCTAAATAGCCTACTCTCCGTCCCAGGGTATATCCGTAGGATCTAACTATTTATTATCAACTTCAAAGAGTCCTAGATACAAACTAGAAGAAATCCTCTTCTTCTCTCACTTGTAGCCAATTCTACGATCTAGTTCCAACTCTTAACCTAGCTATAATAGCCTAGTTACTTCACAGAGTAACACACTCTAGTATAACACTTTTTAGATCTACCAATGGAGCTCTTGTGTTTTCTCTCTCTAAGGGGATAAAGCTTTTACGTGATTGTGAGAAAGAAAAACAACGAATGAAGATGATTAGGTTGCTTAAGGATGCAAAGATGTTTTCCGATGTAGGATTGTGTCTTTTTCTTCTTCGACCATCATATTCATTTATATCTTCTATGGAAAGATCTTCTAGCCATTGTAGAGATGACCGTTTGAAGATCAACCATCTTTTCCATGAAGATCGTAAGGTAGATGTTGCACGTCTTCGATCCCTACGAACACGTTGAGTCTTTTACTCCTTGATCTCCTCGTGTCTTTTGTTGGATAAGAGAGGGAAGATATCTTTGCCGTTGTAGATCTTCTTTGTTTAGAGAATCTTCTCGAAATGATTCTCTATCCTTTGGTTGATAAGATCTTCTTGTTTACAGAATCTTCAACGAAGATCTTCGATTTATTTGAATCCTTTGTTCCGTGCACTATAGATTCCAAGGCCCTTGATCTTCGTCTTTTTGAATTTGTTCTTGAATCCAACTTCAAGGCCCTTGACATGTAGATATATAACTTGCACTGAATTCAAACCAAATATGTAGAAATATAATCAAGTACATTGTTAGAGATCCAACTGCTATATTTGTGTGAAGTCTTCCATCATCAACACCTGTAAACCATTTCAATCAAGGTGGAGTTTTCACCCACTTTGATGTCTTTCCGGACGATGTTTCGGTCATGCCACGCTTTGGTCTTTTCTTTGTATGCAGTAGCATGGTCATACGCATCGAGCCTCAATTCCTCTAGCTCTTGCAATTGGAGTTTCCGGAACTCTTATACCTCCTCTACATTCATGTTACACTTCTTCACCTTCCACCATGCCTTGTGCTCAAGCTCCACCGGAAGGTGGCAAGGTTTTCCGAACACAAGCCAGAATGGAGACATCCCTATAGGAGTCTTGTATGTTGTCCGGTATGCCCATAGAGCGTCGTTTAGCCTCAAACTACATTCTTTCCTTCCGGGATAAACCGTCTTTTAAAGGATGGTTTTGATTTCCCGGTTGGACACCTCAGCTTGACCATTTGTTTGTGGATGGTAGGTTGTTGACACTCGTTGGTGGACGTGATAGTTCTTAAGGAGAGCAGTGATTGTCTTGTTGCAAAAATGGGTGCCCCTATCATTTATCAAAGCCTTCGGGATTCCAAATCCTGCAAAGATATTGTCCTTAAGAAATGCTGCAACCACTTTAGAGTCATCAGCTTTGGTGGCCTTTGCTTTCACACACTTGGAAACATAGTCCACCGCAAGTATTATGTAAGTATGCCCAAAAGAAGTAGGAAAAAGTCCCATAAAATCTATCCCTCATACATAAAAAATTTCGCAAAATATAAGAGAAGATTGAGGCATTTCATGTCTCCTAGAGATGCTACCTACTCTTTGGCACCTATCACACACTTTGCAAAATGCAAAAGCGTCTCTAAAAATGTGTGGCAAAAAGAATCCCGCATCTAGGACATTCCTAGTAGTTTTGTTGGCCCTAAAATGTACCCCACATGCTTGAAAATAACAGAATGTAAGGACATACTATACCTCATTGCCCGGGATGCAACGGCGTATTACCTAATCACTACAATGCTTCCAAAGGTAGGGATCGTCCCATACATAGTGTCTTGCTTCGGCCTTCACCTTCTCCCGTTGTGCCTTGGTGAAGTCTGGAGGATACTCACCCCTACCAAGGAAGTTTACAATGTCAGCAAACCAAGGCTTAAATGATTGCAGCTTAAACCAAACCTTTGTCGAGTAATCCGCAGGGGCGCCTAGCTCGAACCGCTGGGGCGGCAGTGCGCAGGGGCGGGTCTCTGGATGCGCGGGTGCGGTTACACAACAGAGCGTTGTGTAGAAGGTGTCGTCTGGAAAGCTTCCAACTATGGCCCTTCCTTTGGCTGGATCTTCTTCCTCCTGTACCAGCCTGCTCAAATGATCGGCCACAAGGTTCTCAACCCCCTTCTTGTCTCGTATCTCCAAGTTGAACTCGCTTAGAAGGAGCACCCACCGAATCAATCTTGGCTTTGCTTCCTTCTTCGCCATGAGATACCTATGAGCTGAATGGTCAATGAAAATGATTACCTTTACTCCAAGAAGGTATTGTCTGAACTTCTCAAGTGCAAACACCACCACTAGCATCTCCTTCTCGGTGGTGGAGTAGTTCCTTTGTGCTCCATTAAGCATCATGGATGCATAATGAATGACATGTGAGGCCCTTCCATCCTTCTGTCCTAGGAAAACTTTTACAGCATAATCGATGTTGTCACACATAATCTCGAAAGGTTTCTCCCAATCCAGAGACCGGATGATCGGTGCACTAGTGAGACGTGCTTTCAATGTTGCGAAAGATTTCTTGCAACTTTCATCCACTATGAAAGTGGCATCTTTCTTGAGTAATTCACACAATGGTGTTGAGATCTTTGAAAAATCCTTGATGAACCGCCGATAAAAACCTGCATGCCATAAAAAAGAACGGATTTCATGAACGTTAGTAGGGTAAGGTAAACTATGAATAACATCAACTTTTGCCTTATCTACTGCTATCCCTTTTTAGGATATCACATGTCCTAGCACTATTCCTTGTTCAACCATGAAATGACATTTTTCTAAATTAAGAACTAAATTAGTTTCTACGCATTTTTCAAGAACCAGTTTTAAGTGTCCTAGGCATGCATCAAAACTATTTCCATGGACGGTAAAGTCATCCATAAAAATTCAATAAACTTCTTTATATATTCAAAAAAATACTTATCATGCACCGTTGGAAGGTGCCAGGAGCATTGCAAAGTCCAAATAGCATTCTTCGGTACGCAAAAGTGCCAAATGGACAAGTGAAAGTCGTTTTTTCTTGGTCTTTCGGAGCAATGGCTATTTGGAAATAGCCCGACTATCCGTCCAAAAAGCAATAGTATGAGTGACCTGGAAGACGTTCCAATATTTGATCAGTAAAAGGTAATGGAAAGTTGTATTTACGAGTTATCGTGTTAAGTTTGTGGTAGTCAATGAAAACTCTCCTACCGGTTTTTGTCTTACTTGGGACAATATCTCCGAATTGATTCTCCACCATGGTGATACCCCGTTTCTTTGGAACTACTTGGGTTGGACCAACCCACTTACTATCCGAGATGGGAAAAATCATGTCCGCTTGGAGGAGCTTCAATACCTCCTTCTTGACCACTTCCATCATTGGCGGATTCAACTTTCGTTAAGGTTGCCTAGATTATTTCGCCTCTTCCTCAAGGAGAATTCTATGCATGCAAGTGGATGGGCTTATCCCTTTGATGTCCGTAATAGTCCACCCATGGGCCATCTTGTGTTCTTTCAACACATTCACCAACTTCTGCTCTTGATCGGTTGTCAACTTGCTAGAGATGATCAGCTACAATTCTCGGGCATTCGACGTTGGAAGACGGTGGACACATGCTCGCTCACTTGCACCTTTTGCTTCCCCTTCAGCTTTTGATTCCTCTTAATGATGCAGAGTTCCTTTAAGAATCGAGCATAATTAGGAATACTTTTCACTAATTTAAGGAGAGGGATATTTACCTCACATTTGGAGAAGGTCTCAAAGAGATCCTTGTCCTCAATTACCCTTCTCTCCTTTAATGTCTCACGAAAGAGAGCCGGTGGTTTCCCAGTATACAAAGGTGGAAAGTCAGGCCGGATGTATGAATCTTTCTCAACGGAACCCTCTGTTGTATTTTCCGTAGGGGCGGAAGCTTGCAGGCGCAGGGGCGGCTCAGGGGTTGTCACCGCAGGAGCGGTGACATCCAGCCGCAGGGGCGGCGTCTGCTCAGAGGTTGGTGTAGTTGCAGCTGCAGGTGCGGCTATGAGGGCGACAAACTCGTCAGAGGGTTTGTTCTTCACTTCTGTGGCTAGTTTCGGCTAGATTTTCTTCCCACTCATCAATGTTAGGGCACTAACATTCTCCTTGGGGTTGACCACCGTTTGGGAAGGCAAATTTCCTGAGTATTTAGCTTCGATCCTAGTAAGGGCTTCCACCATTTGCCCAACCTGTTTGTCAAGGTTCTTGATGCTCGATTATGTAGTTTGGACTTGAGTAGCAAAATGCTTAGTCAAAACCTGCAGCATATCCTCATTGGATTGAGAGTTACCTTTTCGGGGCTGCTGCTGTTGGTTTTGTTGATCCCTCCATCGAAAATTTTGTTGATCACGCCAATTTGGCATGTAATTTTGCGCATATGGATCATTCCTTGGCCTTTGCTGCTGCTGTTGTCCATAGCCTAATGCATTCACCTCAGCATCATCATCTTGGACTTGGGGGAACATGTCCTTTGGATGGTATGGGTCGGCATAAACTCCGCATGCCTTAAGTGGTTGTGGGGTTCCCATCAAGGTCAATCTTTTCACCATCTCCTTCAGCTCGGCGATTTTAGTTGAGATCTCATTTCTCCCAGGATTGATAGCATCACCTCCTTTTTTGGAAGAGGTCCTTCCGAAATTCCGAGTTCCTTCAGCTAGTTCCTGTATCTTTTCTAAAGAAAGGTCAGGAGTGGTATTGAGAATATTACCTCCAGAAGCAGCATCGACGATCCTCCTCTCATTGTCAAGAAAGCCATTGTACAAGTACAAGACTAGGTCTTGAGTAGAATACCCATGGAAAGAACAACTGGATCGGAGGCGTGCAAACCTTTCGAAATACTCATAGAGTGTTTCGTCCGCCTCTTGCTCGATGTTGCTTATAGCTTTCTTCAAGCTATTGGCCTTCTTGGCTGGAAAATACTTCTCCAAAACGCCTTATGGAGATTCTCCCAAGTTTCGATACTTCCGGATGGAAGGTGGTAATACCAATCATCCGCCCCATCCTTGAGCGTGAAACCGAATGCCCTCATCTTGATTTGCCCTTCGGTAATGCTGGCCGGTTCGCTGCTCATACACAAGGTATGAAACTTTCTGAGGTGCTTGATAGGATTTTCACCGCTTAACCCATGGAAGGATTGGAGTAAGCGGATGAGACCCGCTTGAGCTCGAA
The DNA here is from genome assembly GCA_033239125.1 of Fagopyrum homotropicum. Taxonomy (NCBI): domain Eukaryota; kingdom Viridiplantae; phylum Streptophyta; class Magnoliopsida; order Caryophyllales; family Polygonaceae; genus Fagopyrum; species Fagopyrum homotropicum. The sequence continues at coordinate 26,684,277 of BSWB01000008.1, read as the reverse complement.
GTTGACTCCTTCTCCTATTGCCGGTATAATAACGGCAAGAGGATGTTGAGTCAAGTCAGGCTGCGTAAGATGGCGAAGGGTTCGGTCAGGCATCTCTTCACAGAGTTGTTGTTGTCTACGTCGCCGGATGTGTGTTCTCTCAATTTCTGGATCACAAGGAACAATTCCGGAGTTAGTAGCACGGGTTTGAACCATAAAAACGGTCCAAACTAATAATTAACAAAAATTAAAAAACACAACTAAACTCCCCGGCAATGGCGCCAAATTTGACAAGGATATTTTTTAAGTCGTTTATATCCTATCAAAGTAATTTCCGAACTCAACACTAAAGCAAGTATAGTGATTAAGTAAGGGTCAAACCCAAGAGAATTTGGTTGATGTTTCGATTAGATTCAAAGTAGGAAGATAAAAGCAAAAGGGGGCATTGAGCCAACCGGCATCAACACACCTTAACAAGTTAATGTTCCGTAAACCTACAAGAACAAGTCACAAGTTAGCTTTCAAACAAAGACAAAGAGATATAAAGAGAAGAATAAAACCGTTAGACTTTTTTTTTATTTGTATTCCGTTTCCTTTAAGTAGTCACAACCAGCTTTTACCTAAAGGTTTTCTACTAGATTAAAGACCCGAACCCGGAATCTATTAATCCTAGTTCTTGCATGCAATTAAAGACTTAGGAGATCAAGCTAAGTGGTACGAAACATGCAATTTGATAAGTAAAGCACAAGGAATCCAAAACATATACCGAATAATACTTATATGAAACAAGAATTTAAAACCAAAGCAACAATGCAGCTTCAAAACAACCCAATGTAGCAAGGAGATTAGAAGCACATTACACAAAGGAAGCAAGGGAAAATGAGAGTATAATGGGAAAATGGTGGATGATTCTAGCAATCGACCATGGACCTATTTATACTAGAATTGGCAGTAAAAGGGAGTAAATGGTCGTCCTAAACAGCCACCTTTAATGCCATAGAGGTGGTGCAAAAAGCCGGAGCAAAGTCTTTGGCGCTAAACCGAAGGGGCGGGCTTTAGGGCAACAGGGGCGGTTTAGGCCAAAACGCTTGGTGATCTTCATGGCCGCAGGGGTGGCCTGTCAATTCCACAGGGGCACATCTTTAATGCTCTTCAAACGTCTAACTCTTAATCATTATGCCGCTTCTAATATCGAGCCACAGGGGCGGCCCAATGTCACCGCAGGGGCGGTGACACTGGTTCTTCGGCTTCACCGCTCCGCAAGTTGGTCCGCAGGCAGAGGCGTTGGGGCGCCGGCTTCGCTTCTTCAAGGTGAGTCATTGCAGAGGCTTCTAGAGTTGGCCGAATGCGCGGTGACACTTCTCCGCGGGGCTGTGTGACAACAGAGGCTTGTCTTCGTGAATGATCTTCAACTCCCAAGTGCTTCTAACTTGTCATTTAGCTTCTTTTACACTTCTTTGGTCGAGGCTTGTCTTCGTGAATGGGAAAATGGGATTAAGAAGTTAGTAGCACAAACCGAGTCTAATACAATGAAAAGACTCTAAAAACTAACCTAAATGATAGTGATTCTATCACCTATCAGCCGCCCAATATACTCAGTCTCTAATACCACATTTTGGGAGGTCATAAGCTTTTGTTTATTTTTTGTTAATATCTTCGACAAGGTGATTGTCTAATTTTTTAGAAGATGATGTTTCCACTTTTTGTCTGAATTATAAGTACAAGTTAGTGTTGTTTGATCGATGCTTGATTTGTTAGTCACAAATTCCAGTAGGGGTTGATTAATGACACACTTGTCTTTCTAGAAGCGGATCGTTTACCATCACCCACTCGCTATCTAATACCTTAGTCAAATGCCTCTCTTAACTTCATGAGTTTCTTCCATTGCCATGAAGTATTTTTTCACATTCATATTTCCATAACCACATACTTTTTAATTACTTTTTAAATATTTGTCTTTCTAGAAGCGGATCGTTTACCATCACCCACTCGCTATCGAATACCTTAGTCAAATGCCTCTCTCAACTCTCCTAATTCATGTACCTTCTAATGATCTAGGTTTGTAGATTTTTTGCCAACTTATGAACATGTAAAAATTATGGCCCTTATTTCAAAAGAAATTTATGCTTATCCGGACTAATTCCTTGTGAATGTTTGTGGTCAACATGAATGCTTGAATGAGGTAGCTAGGCTTGGCATTGAGATTAGTTTTTATTAGCGTTGTTCTTCCTTCTTGTGAAGGGACGATGTATTTCTTCTAGTAAGTTGTTGTTTTGATCTTAGAATGACTAAGCTAAATATAACCTTCTTGGCTCTTCCGTTAATAACAGGGCATCAAAGATATTGTTCTAGATTAGCAGATGATGTGATCCCTCGATACAATAGGAGCCTTGGTCTATTACTTTCATCAATGTTAGGTGTTGTTTGGAATGTAGATTTTTTGGTAGTTTATCACTTGTCTTGGAATGTCATTAGTTTCTAAGGCTAAAGATTATTTTAGTACTCACGTGTATTGTAGCCTTTGTGAAAATTAGTATGTCATCGAAATAGGCTAAGAAAGGAATTGTTGATCCATTTCTCGTAATAGTATAACCTATGAATTTTGGAAATTTGTTGCATATTTTTTGTATGTTTATTGCCAAAATTTCATCCCCTAAATTAAAGAAGAAGGGTGAGAGAGGATCGCATTGCCGAAGTTCTCTCCGTGGGAGGATAATTGAGGTCGGGGAATCATTTACTTGTATGGAGTAGGAGACATTTGATATACATTCATTGATCAATTTCCTAAAGGTGCATCCAAAACCAAATGTTTTTCAAGATTACCATTAGGAATTCCCATTCAACTTTATCATAGGTTTTTTCCATGTCTGGTTTGATGGCCATAAAACCTTCTCGTCCTTTTTTTATTTCAATCCGTGGAAGATTTCATGGGAAATTAGCACGTTTTCATGATATGTTCTATTCTTTGTAAGCACTTTGCAACGGGTGAATCAATTTTGGTAGTACAATGCTAAGTCTATTAGCCATGATTTTTTATTTATTATTTTGTATATCGTTTAACATAGACTTATTGGTCTATAATGAGAGGTTTTCGTTGAATTCACAATCTTTTTTGATAGGGCAATGAATGTGTTTAATTCATTTTAAGAGTTTTCCGGTTCTAGAGACACGTTTTACTCCCCTAGTGATTGCGGGTCCAACAATATGTCAATATTTCTGATAGAAATAGGTTGTCATAACGTCTAAACTGGGTGATTTATCACTTCCGATATCAAACAAGGCATCCTCAATTTTCTTTGTGGAGGAAGTTCTTTGTAATTCAAGATTTTTGTTATCTGAAACTTCAGATTGTATAACCTCCAGCTAGTTTTGTAGTTTATACTAGTCTATCACGGAATCTTTGAATCTTAGATTATAGAAATTAATAAATTCATCATTAATTTCAATTTCCTTCATTTGGGATTGCACCATCATCATTGGTAACTGAGGCGATTAGTTTTTTTATTTCATTTGTCCGTTGCTTTTCTATGGCAGGATTTTGTATTTTTTTATCTACTAGTTGAGGAATATTTATTTTTTCTCGTTGCATCCAATACTTGGGTTGGTAATCAAGAAGGCACTCCAGTTTCCTATTAAACCTATTTATTTTGTCATCCAACTATTTATTAAAACACTTTATTACTTATTTCTAAAAGGATTCTATGTCATAATCAACTGTTTTTAGCTGCCTATTAACGTTTCCAAAACATTCGTGGCTCCATCTTTTAACTTTTGTTCAAGAAGGCTTGTTTCTTAACTAGATAATATAGATATGCGTTCCGGAGAACTGAGTTCTACATGGTTAGTTGATTAATTTCTCACAATTTGTTCATTGTAACCACGTTGACTCGAATCTAAATGGTTTATTCTTAAAACTAGTACATGTATTTTGAAGTTTAATGGAGATCATTCAATGATCCGAGGATGTAAATGCATGGTTTCTAGTTTGGATTTTTGGATATACTTGTATGATTTCCATAGAGTTCATTGTTGTCTAGCTTTTCATATATGCCGTCCTCGTCGTCTTTCTTCCTTTTTCATGTGAATTTGTTCCTTTGGTGGGGAGACCAAGTAGGTTACAAAGGTGTGCAAATCGTAGAAGTCAATCAAATTTGTTGTTAGGAATTGGGCACTACCTTTTTCTATCAGTGGCCTATCATAATTCCTTATAATCTCCTATAATAAAAATAGATTTACTTAACGTGGTTATTTTGGATGTTAGTTTTGATCAAAACTATTTGTTTTGAATGTTCATTTGGTGGGCCATATATGAAAACAATATTAGATTCAAAGGATGTTATAATGTTTATATGTTTGACAATTTTGAATCTAGTACTAGTCTTTAGAATTTAAACTCTTTCTTCTATTAGTTGGTATTCCGTCCAAAGAAAGCAAAGATCCCCCGGAAAACCCATTTTCCCGAATGAAACATATTTTGTCAAAACCGGTTGTTTTTCAAATTACTTTGTTTGGTTTTGCATGCAATTTTGTTTCTGTTACCATTATTATTTGAATATGTTTATTTTTACATATTTGGTTGAAAAATGTCCCAAAAGTACTTTTTTTCATTCCTCTACAATTCTAGAAGGCGATCTTCATCGTTTAATCACGATTTGTTTTGGGTGGAAGTATTCAATCGTTCGTTGTGTTCACTTAGATAGTATATGACATTTTCTTACATCATAATGTTTTGATCTTTTTTCCTTTGGTTGATCTACCTTTCTATTGTTTCTCTTTGGTGTGGCTATCGTCCCAAGTTTGCTCATTTTTTCGGATTATTATAATTGTTTCATGGTTATGGTATTGGTTTGTTCTCCTAGTGTTCTCATTTTCCTCATGTATAGTCATGTTGTTTTGGACCTTCATAATGTATTTTTTGTGACCTCCTATAAGATTTTTGCTTCATGATGCATATGATTCTTTCTATTTGGAGTTATTGCTACGTAGTAATTGTACCTACTCAATTTGATTTGAAATAGGGTAAAGATGTTACTTTTCTCCTATTATATGTGAGGGAAGTTTGTCTTTTTAGTTAGCGATGTACTTGTGTTGTTAGTTTGTTGTACCTCATTTTGGACGGTGAGATGGTTCTGTTTTGTTCTACTTGCATTCTTAACTTTTTGTCAGGTTACATCTTTATTGTTCACTATAATTGTCAAGTTATTTTTAACTAGCATAGAATATATTATTTTAGACACATTTTTAGTAAAATGCATCCATACTCTAGAATTTGTCCATCTACCATCCATACTCAAGAATTGTAACACCCCGAATCCGTGGGATATCGGAATGCTACGGGCGAGACCTCCATTCCCGACCCTTAGCCGGACAACAATCTCACCGGACCTTTCCAACATGGCACAAATAAAGGCATAAAACTCAAATAGTTTATGATGTATGCGAGAAAAGAAAAGAAGGGATACAAGGTTGAAACTCAGTCGAGTCCTCAAAACGACACAAATACGAAGAAAACCCAAAAACGACCCCTTCCTATAATTTACGTAGACCCCTCGGCTGTCCGCTCCTCCACCTCAATCGGCGGCATCCCTAACCTGCAAGGAATCTATACAAACGGTTTAAAACCGTTAGCTCACATTCTAGACATTATATAGATAATATGGCACAAACACACACATAAGAACACAAAACACCCAACATGCTCACATACATACACCTCCGGTTCTTATTCTATTTTTAGGTTATTCCATTTCTAATTCCATTCGTTTAAAGTGTGACACGAGATGTTATAACTCTCGCCTCTGTCCCCATGTAACCAATAAGAGTGATGCGGAGCTCAACCCGTATACCATGTGGAATGACGAAGAAGCCCACCCGTATACCATGTATGGCCTTGTCGTAGAGAACCTCCCAATCTCCCTCGGGAGCTGGGAAGTGATGTCATCGACCGATAATAATAGTAACAATTGGCCAACTAATATATATATAATCAAGTAACCCTAATCCGGTTTCATGATCAAAAGCGATAAAACAGAAACCACCATCATGTATCCAAATAATGCATAAAAGCGGCTAAGTAAGTCCGAGGGCTTACCTCGTCTCAAATCTAATCAAATCAAACGATCTCAACTTTCCGTATGGGATTAACAAAGGCCTGATCACAACGATATATACATCAACATAAATCTCACAACTCAACTCAAAGACTCTCCAAGGCTAGAAACCGATTATAGAATTAAACAACTAGAAACTAGGAATGCTCTTTTGAACCTTTAATAGGGAAAGAATAAGATAAACAAAAGGAAGGAGGGAACAAGAACTCACACCCTATATGAGTTCAACACTACTCAAAACTGGAGTAAGAACACAAGATGGAAGAGAGACCATAAGGTCTTCACACACCCAAGATCATCAACGATTCCAACTAACTCAAAGAGCACCTAGGTTCAAGCCACTAGACGACATTTTGATAAGTCCTAGGTCCACACTGATCATGCTTCTAACTTGATATATCCATAAGGATAAGGAAGGAATGAAGAGGAAGGGAGGAAGAAGCCTACTAGTGAAGAAAACGCAGCCGCGGAAGCAAGCTGGTGCCCCCTGCGTGGAGCAGTCACCCCCCCTACGGATGTTTGGAGCCGCCCTTGCACCTGGGAGCCACCCTTGCAGTGGATGGTGGTCCGCCCCTGCACCTTTGGTTTGCCGCCCCCGCGGTCGTACATCAGAAGCTTCGTCTTCTTCGTTTTTTCAACTGTGTCTTTGCTCCAAGTGCCTCCTTCTCCGGTTGGGCCTTCTCCAAACACTCACCACAGGTCTTAGCTTCCTCACCACGAACTAAGCATGCTAGAATAAGGTACAAGCAAATGGTATATAAGATATCTCTTCCAAGCATCCTCCATAGCAAAGGTGGTGGAGAGAAAGGGAAAGAGAGAAGAACTAACAGCAAAGGGGAGAGGGAAAGAGAGATCTTACCACCACATATCCGAAAATCCAAGGTTGTAGCTTCCTACCAAGCTCTTCCAAGGAGAATGAAGAAGAGAGCACAAAGAAGAGGAGAGTGAGGAGTAAGGAAGGAAGGCTGCCAAAAGGGGTGGGGAGACCCAAGGGTAAACTGTCTGCCTGTCTCCTCACTACGTAACTCGAGGCCCGAAAGCAAAAGGGAACTCGAAGGTTGGAGCAAGATTTTTGTAACACCCCGAATCGACGGGATATCGGAATGCTACGGGCGAGACCACACAATGGGTCCCGACCCTTAGCCTGACAACAATCTCACCGGACCTTTCTAACATGAGACAAATAAAAGCGTAAAACTCGAAATCGTTTGTAAAATATGCAAGACTGGATTGTACAAAGTACAACGTGGAAACTCAGCCGAGTCCTCAAAACGACACAACCTCAAACATAACCCAATACCGTACAACATAAGACCATAACCAACAACAAGAAAGACATAAACATCCCCGACCTATAATGTACGAAGACACGTAAATCAGTTTAAAACCGTTAGCTCATATTCTAGTCATTAAAATCAATGGGAAAGGCACAAACACACGTAAATCATCATAAGCACACAACATACTCAAAAGCACACAAATCTGGTATATTATCTTTATTATTATTATTATGTCGTATCCCGTTCTAATTCAACTTAGTTTTGTGACACAAGACTACTGTGGTCCCACCTCGGTCCCTACTTACCAGCATGGAACGGTACGGATGCCTCCGACCGTCTAACCAGCACGGGCTAGTCGCCGAGAACCTCCTAGACTCTCGCAAGAGCTAGGCAGATGATGTCACCTGCCGTTATCATACACTTGGGCTAAAATAATATAAGGTCGGTGGTCCTATTACCGGTTTAGTTGTTTATAACATAAACAATAACATACACAAACACCACCAAAGACGCATCAATGCTAATACGTAAAATACGAGCTAAGTAAGTCCGGAGACTTACCTCGTAACCACACTCACTCACTACACTCTAGCTTCCCTTTGGAAGGAATCCACAACCTACTCACAAGAAGGTATGTATCAACATATGCTCATGATCAAGAAGTCTTAGACTTCACTTTTAAGATCTAAGAAAGATCACCTAACACGCATGCTAGGAAATGCATCCTAGGATCCAAGATACTCACCCCACTCTCATCACATGATAACAACTCTGAACAGCTTATAACCTCACATGAACATAACCTCAGCCAAGAAGGAACAAGCTAGCCTAGAAGGTCCATCATGCTCAACATACTCCAAGTTATCAACTACATCGAGCCTTAAGGGCTCCTAGGTTCTCAACCACTAGGTGGTATTCACAACTACCCTAGGTCCACCCTAGGCATACTATTAACATAAATCAACCTCTAAACAAAGGAAGGAACCAAGGAGGAAAGAGGAGAAGAGCCTACTGCCGAAGAAATGCTACCGCGGAAACAAGCTGGCGCGATTGCGTGCTGATGGTCACGGCGCCCACGGCACTGTTCATCTGCCCCCGCGGCTCACAAAGTCCGCCCCCGCGGCTGAACTCCAGAAACAACTTCTTCTTCGTCTTTGACTGTGGATCTTGAGCTTCAATGGCCTCCTTCTCTTGTTGGGTCTTCTCCAAACATCATCCATGGTATATAGGGTCTCCCTCACGACATAATCGAGCCAAGAACACACAAATGCAAAGGACCAAAGGAAAAGCCTCCACAAAAGTTTCATCCATGGCAATGGATGAAGGGGAGCGGAAGAAGACTCAAGTCACCTTGCCATCACTTAGAAGACTCCACAACTTAGCCAATTCATCGGCCTTGCTTCCCAATAGGTTGTAAAACACATCGTCCATGTCGGTCGGTCCATACGATTCAAACCCGGCACACGGTCTCAAACCAACACTAATCTCTCTCGAGGTATCTTACCATTCCCACTGCCTAACTCGTGGTGGTGAAGTCTTCTTCCTTGCCATATAGTGTTCAACCCATTTGGATGGCAGTTCACATAAGGTTATGTACTGATATCTCTTACCAACACCATGGTCTTAACTAACAAACAAGCCATGAAGGTAACTATGGGGTCTCTCCTCTCAACCTTCTATCCCGGATCCGTCTCAAATCCATTCAAAGACCATCTTCGACAAAAGTCCTTAACCTTCTCTACCCATCGCCTCTGCGGGGTACTCAAGTCTTGTTGAATGAGTACACGTACACACATCATACTCTTATTATCCAGACATGCCTGGCATGCTACTCCATAGACAACCGACATCACCATAAGCGCGAGTCCTAAAGCGGCTAACTTTCGACCTTTAGTCCGTCATTCTTCTTACATACCCCGAATGTCTACGTACACACGAAACCTGTCTTGTTACCTCTTACGCATCCCAAGCCCCGCTTGGGTGTATCCATAATAACATACAATCCCCATAACTCGATGTTTGTGTAAAAGCAAACGGACTAGATGTCACTCACCTCTTCCGCTTCTAATAAAACTCCACGTATGCGTCTTAGATCCCACGATCTCATTGACTTCTTCATAAGGGAAGAAAATGTCAAACCATCCCGCAACTCGGTGGTTATGACCCACCAACTTATAAGCTTCATATCTCCTCCACATACCTTGAAGGTATTACCGAACTATCACCTCGTTCTCATCCGATGTACTAGATATCCTCAAACCACTATGTCTCTTAGGAGGTCACCTCAAACGTTCCAACAAGCCTAGCTAACTCTGTGTATCCTCTTTTCCTACATAATCGGTATCCTTGTCGTCCCATGTCAAGCTCGCTCCTCTAAATTTTGACAATACCACAAGGCATCGTCAAATCTTACCATATGAATCATTCGTGGAACTCACACATCATAAATGTCATAACAATCCTTAGGTTAGGGTCCACCTTGGAAGCGCCTGACACAACACAAATTGCGCGACTTCATCGTAACTCGATTTTGAAAACCAATGGATACTCATCCGTGTAAACTCCAGCTCATCAACCGCACTTGTCATCTCAAATGACTTCACTACACTTGTAGTAACCATATCGGCCCTAATGCCGCCTTACGAAGGTCCTTCCTTCTCACCACCCAAATCTGGTGATATCCCGACTCCAAGTCAGTCTAATCAAACTTTGGAACCACACCCACTAGTCTTAACGAGCCATCCAATACAAAGAAGTTGCCATTACTCGATGTTCACCATACATATCTCTTCGAAATCAAAGTACAACTTCCCGACTCATACCTTTCCTCCCAACTCTTATCGGGAAGCCTTGAAGGGAAGACCGGAAGAAATTCCCCATTCCAAACCACTGAAAGTTCTAACTCAAGAATTCTCAAGCACCATCACCTTAAGCTTAAAGCCTACAACGTTAGTGTAACTTTGGTCGCTCGTTCCACACCGTAGCCCCCCCATGGCTCCTTTGGGAGAGTCTAACCACTTCGACTCATTTCTTGTTCACGACAACTTATCAATCGTTCCATAAGGACAAAATACCATGCATCTCCTTCCCATATCTTCCCATTTGCTCAAAGCAACTTGGGAACTTGACTTTCCTCCGGATCCAACTAGGTCCTTATGTGCTTATACCCTTAAGGTTCTAATCCGCGACATTCCTCCGTATGCCAAAAACTCGAGACCTATAAAGGTCGCAAAAGGGTCATTACCATACCTCTCTGGGAGGTTTATTACCGTCATTTGCTTAAACCATTCAACGTTATATTACTCAAGACAATTACGCTTCTGTTGATGTACCTCTTACTATTGATATCTAACCATAGGAAAAACTCCAATCTTTTGTTATCGTTCCTTTATAGTATCCGCTTGAGGTTATACATCCCGTCTACCACTTCTTCATGGTAACCGGCACTTAACGCGTTCTCGGTTGTCACTGATAACCTTGTGGTTGGCCTTTTCTAAGGTCAACGACTTACCAATTCTTTGTACTTTATTTCACTATCCCATGGAGGCTACCCTCCTTGGGGCCCTCCACCTCCACTCCATTATCTCCTTCCACGTTCTGTCCTTTATTCCTTTTTCGTAACGTGATCGTACTCTTCTAGGTCTCACGTTTCGTAAAACTCGTCTTCATAGGCTTAATCGCACCTCATGACATCTTGTAAGCGTGTCTTCTCCAAAAGCTCTAACATAATTCAATAACCGCTCGCGTATCTCTTGTTCGTCGTCTTAAGTCCTTTCAAAACTAAAGCTCCTTGTTCGTCACTCCTTGTCTCGGGATCAAGTCCACTCACACTTCTATCTTCTTGGCATTTCTCAGCCTTATCATCATAACGGAAATCAGCAACTTCACGTGAATCCTTGTCATACCATTCTTCTCATAATCCTCGTAATTTTGACTCTCTACTTAACGGTACAATGTAAGCTTACTTACGGTGTCCTTCATCTTTCACACCGGGTTCGATAACTCTTTACATCTTGACTCCAAATCTTAAGAGCGTCTAAAAGACGCTTTACTTCTCGTAATGGGACGCCGTCTCTAATATTGTGGGATTGCACCCATCTTCTCCTTGACTCGCATCTTTAGGGATCCACGCGTCTTCTTTGGGAACTTATATACATTATCTCCATTGGTCTTGCTATCTTTCCATTCGCGCCTTCTTTGGTAACCACTTCCACATCTTCATGTTAATCTCTTAAGTGGTCTCGTGTTGGTTGTTCTTCTTTTTTTGGTTGTTCTTCATTTACGTCGTCTCCAATCCTCCTCTTCGACATCCTTTAGAAGGAATTCGAGAACATCATTGTGTTTGTTAGCACGAAATGTCCAACTCGATACTTGAGCGTACTCCTCCACATATGGACGTCATCATAAGCCACATCATCTTCTTAAAGGTGATGATATCATATCATCATCTTAGCTCAAAGGTCCCATAAATCCATATACTACTATATGTATAAGACTATGTATGCATAACTATATAAGTCCTATGTCCATGTCACTACCAATATAACATATCTAGCATTCCATCATAACAATATAATGTCCAAAACATATAATCGTCCATATATATAACGATACACATATATCACGTCCATCATGCAACTTATAACCGACATATACAACCAAGGCATACAATCCCAAACATCCTAAGGTGACATGCATAGCTAGGTACATAAAAGTCCAAAAACAATCCTAAGGCCAAATACACACACACATATATATATATATATATATATATATATATATATATATATATATATATATATATATATATATATAACTATGTTAATCTATATACTTACATACATCAAATCCGGAAATCTATGTCGTCGAGATTTACGTGAGAAGTGGTGGTCCCGTACATTCTAACCCAATCCTGACTCATGCATATGAATTTTGAAAACGAAAAAGTCATAACCCGTGGGGTTTTGTTTATTCCTCATTCGGCCTTTAGAAGGTTGCGAGTGCCATTGTTGTCAACCTAGGGCTCTGATACCACTTTGTAACACCCTGAATCGGAGGGATATACGAATGCTACGGGCGAGACCACACAATGGGTCCCGACCCTTAGCTTGAAAACAATCTCACCGGACCTTTCCAACATGGCACAAATAAAGGCGTAAAACTCAAAATCGTTTGTAATGTATGCAAGACTGGAATGTAAAGAGTACAACGTGGAAACTCAACCGAGTCCTCAGAACGACACAACTCCAAACATAACCCAATACCGTACAACATAAGACCATAACCCATAACAAGAAAGACATAAACATCTCCGACCTATAATGTACGGAGAACCCGGTTGCCCAATCCTCCACCTCACTCGTGGGCATCCCTATCCTGCAAGGCAACTACATAATCGGCTTAAAACCGTTAGCTCCTATTCTAGGCATTAGAATCAATGGGAAAGGCACAAAACACACGTAAATCATCATAAGCACACAATATACTCAAAAGCACACCAATCCGGTATATTATCTTTATTATTATTAAGTCGTATCCCGTTCTAATTCAACTTAGTTTTGTGACACGAGACCACCGTGGTCCCGCATCGGTCCCTACCTACCGGCATGGAACGGTAAGGATGCCTCCGATCGTCTAACCAGCACGTGCTAGTCGCCGAGAACCTCCTAGACTCTCGCAAGAGCTAGGCAGATGATGTCACCACCCGTTATCATACACTTGGGCCAAAATAATATAAGGTCGGTGGTCCTATTACCGGTTTTGTTGTTTATAACATAAACAATAACATACAGAAACACCACCAATCACGCATCAATGCTAATATGTAAAATACGAGCTAAGTAAGTTTGGAAACTCACCTCGTCACCACACTCACTTACTACACCCTAGCTTCCCTTGGGAAGGAATCCACAACCTGCTCACAAGAAGGTATGTATCAACATATGCTCACGCTCAAGAAGTCTTAGACTTCACTTTTGTGATCTAAGAAAGATCACCTACCACTCATGCAAGGATATGCATCCTAGCATCCAAGATACTCACCCCACTCTCATCACATGATAACAACTCAAAACAGCTTATAACCTCACATGAACAAAAACTCTGCCAAGAAGGAACAAGCTAGCCTAGAAGGTCCATCATGCTCAACATACTCCAAGTCATCAACTACATCGAGCCTTAAGGGCTCCTAGGTTCTCAACCACTAGGTGGCATTCAAAACTACTCTAGGTCCACCCTAGGCATGCTACTAATAAAAATCATCCTCTAAACAAAGGAAGAAACGCATCAGCGGAAACAAGCTGGCGAGACTGCGTGCTGAAGGTCACGGCGCCCGCGGCACTGTTCATCCGCCCCCCCCCCCCCCCCCCCCCCCCCCGCGGAGCTGCTTACCGCCCCCGCGGTTTACTGAATCCGCCCCCGTGGCTCACAGAGTCCGCCCCCGTGGCTGAACTCCAAAAACAACGTCTTCTTCGTCTTCGACTGTGGATCTTGTACTTCAATGGCCTCCTTCTTTTGCCGGGTCTTCTCCAAACATCATCCTTGGTATAAAGGGTCTCCCTCACGAACTAATCGAGCCAAGAGCACACACATGCAAAGGATCTAAGGAAAGCCCTCCTCAAAACTTCATCCATGGCAATGGATGAAGGGGAGGGGAAGAAGAGATAACCAGCAAAGAAGGAGAATGAAGGAAGGGGAAGAAGATTACCAACCACTGAGATCCTTCTCCACTGTAGCTCATCCACAAGTAAATCTCCAAGGGAAGAGAGGAAGAAGCACAAGAGAGAGTAGAAGGAAATAATGAACTAACGTGAGAAAGAGATGAAAGAGGAGAGAGAGAAAAAGTGGGCTGGACAAAAGAGGTGGGAGAACCCAAAGGTCACCTGCCCACATATCCCTTCACACCAAAGCCGGAGTGCTCGGAAAGCAAAAAGGGAAAATAAAAGGTCGGACAGGATTAGGAATAAAATTCCGTCACTCAGCATCCCATGCCTGCGGGAAAGCTGAGCCGCTAACGCGGGAAGGTCGATAACTTGGTAACAATCCAGAATAAAAATTCCGGATGTTACAATTTTCGGGGATAAATCCGGAACTCAAGAAACGTGCCTGCGGGAAAACTAAGCCGCTGGCGCAGGAAAATCAGAAAATATCTCGACACCCGGAATAAAAATTCCGGATGTTAGTGTAACACCCCGAATCCGCGGGACTTGGAGTGCCACATTGGGCTAGGATCACAAAATGGATCTTGACCCTAGCTTGACAAAAAGTTCACTGGACCTTATAATATGGCACTGACAGACATAAAATAAATGCATAAAACTGTATAAAACTATACAACCAAAAGGTAACAACATCATAGCCGAGTATAAACAACATCCTCACACAGGAGGGAAAACAAGACATCATCCTCACGCAGGAGGGAACACATAAAAATCCCCAAACCAACCACCTATTGTACAAGAGTCCTCGGCCTATCACCCTGCCAGATCACTCAACAGCGCCTATCATGCAAACATCTACAACACGGTATGAAACAGTTAGCTAACCAAACATATATGGAGTAATGCATAAGCACAAACACAATCATAGAAAGATAAGCACATCAACATGATATCACACATTTACCCATTTATTATCTTTATATAATAACCATTCACTCAAAAACCGTATATATATATATAAATATATAGATGAAAGTATGTGACACGAGGACCGATACATCCCCGCCTCTGAGTGCAATGTCCAGCTATACGAGTATCGGTCACACAATCCGTGTACCCTATGGGAGTGGATTGCGCCCTTCCTGTAAACCAGTCTGGCCCGACATCAGAGAACCTCCCAGACTCCACGGCGGGATGAAAGGGAAAGCTTGTCACAGCCACGCAGTGGGGCAGTCAATAGAACATAGGTCGATAAAAACGACAACTCATGCTATCATAGCAAACATATAAAGCACACACAACTCATGCAAACACCCAATATAGGGATGGTAGCTAAGTAAGTCATACGGACTTACCTCAACCTCGTATCTCACTCAACCACAACTTGATCAGCTCAACTCTAGAGGAACAACACAACATATAAACAAGGCATGGAGATATATCAATCTCTTATCAATTAAAGGGGTCACACCTAGACCCAAGGGATCCATAAAGATCATCATCATCCTATAAACCTCGAATAATATGCTCAACCTTAAAGCCACATCAGGGCACATATCCAACTCATGATATCATCATCAAACTAAATTCCCATAATTACCAGAATAATGTAACGAGCATATTGGAATTTTCAATTATCCATTTTAACAAACTTAAAATCAATTTATACTAACCCGCAATACTGAAAATGAATAAATTCATAACTTATTCGTTACTAACCCGATATACGATCCGGAAGAAGATATGGACTCCCGGCAACGCGGGATGTAATAGCACGGTAAGAAACTCCACGTCCGATGACTTGCGGTGGTCGTCGGTGTTCCGATAGCGGTAAACGGAAGCTTTACCAAAGAGGTAACAAACGGGAAATAAGTTGGTACCCCCGTTGAAGAGAACAAGATAAGGGACTAGTTAGTACAAACGGATTTGAAAATGGATCAAAGATGGAGGATGTATAAGAGATTGTAGAAGGGTCGAAGGTTCGCTTCTATGCTCGCTCTTTTTCTCTGTATGAATTGAATTGCATTTGCAATTGTGATAGGAAGATGTTGCAGCGGCCTTTCTCTACAATATATATCAACATACACTTATATATAATATAATGTATTATATATAAGTATGTACATGAAGCTTCTGACGCTTCTCCAGCTTTTGATTTAAATATATAAATATATATATAAATATATTATAATGATGTTTATCTAACACATTTAATTAAAACGCGGTTATAATTTTCGGTCTCTAAATTTTATCAAATTGGAATAGAAATTCCGGAATCTTATCGGGATAGTAAATCCATAACTATCTCGTAAAAGGGGCATTCCTAAGCCGCATTTCTTAACCGCTAAGAATCGGAATATGGACTCTTTTGTCCTTTTCGTCTTTTTATATTATTTCACATCTAGGACATATCCGATGTCCCGATCATTTCTCTCGACTGCAACTTTATTTATTGGAGCTCTCAAATACTCCAAATAACACCGGTTATTACATCATATCCCCCTAAAAACAAGTTTCGTCCCAAAACATGAACAAACCTAAATCCTCTCAGACCCATATGCCGAGGTATAACACTCATTCTATCGGAGGTATTACATCTCCATTCAAAAATTTCACAACCTATATCGTTCTGTAACCTCAAACACATGCATGGAGGAATCACAAACTCCAGAAAACAGGATCATAACACTATCCCAAAGGCATAGAGGAATCACATCTCTTGCCATACTCACTTAGCCGGGCAGAGAGGAAGCACATCTCTAGAGAAAACATACTCATACACAACGCATGGTGGAAAAACATCTCCAGTAAGACTATGTCCATCAAGATAACGTGGAGTAAACAACCATCTCTAGCTAAATCCTAATCACACTCAAATATCATGGAGGAAAGAACCATCTCCAGCTAAATCCTAATCACACTCAAATAGCATGGAGGAAAGAACCATCTCCATCTAAATCCTAATGACACTCAAAAAGCATGGAGGAAAGAACCATCTCCAGCTATATCCTAATCACACTCAAATAGCATGGAGGAAAGAACCATCTCCACCTATGATCATAAATCACACTAGCATATCATGATCTAATAGGATCATACATCACATCATAGCTACCATCAAATAAAAACATCAAGGCATATGAGCACATTAACACATAATCACATAATCACAACACTCACCAAGATAGCACTAAGATCTACTCCGTCATCTTACAAGTGCATCTATCTCAGCATAGAACTTTGGATAGCTCCTCTAATTACTATCCTCAGTCTCCCATGTAGCCTCCTCAGGTCCTCGTCTCGACCAATGTATCCTCAACATGGGAATCTCCTTTGAACGCATGCGTCTCATACCTCGCTATAGGGCTGGAATCGGATGCTTAACAAAAGTGTGGTCCAGCTCAACCACCAAATCATCATAACTCACAATGTGCCTCGGATCTGGTATATACTCCCTCAACTGAGACACATGAAATACAGGGTGAATACCATCTAACCTCGGAAGAAATGTTAATCTATAGGCTGCCCTCCCAACTCTATCTAGTATCTCGAAAGGACCGACATATCGGGGACTCAACTTCCCCTTTATGCCAAAACGTCTGACGCCTCGTGTCGGAGATACCCTCAACCAGACATGAGCTCCCACTCTGAACTCTAGAGGTCGACGCCTCCTGTCTGCATACGACTTTTGGCGACTCTGTGCAGCCAATATCCTCTCTCTGATCAATGCTACTCGAGCCATATCATCCTGAATCTGCTCTGGCGCTATCCCAGCATAAAGGTGTACGGCACCTACGTTCATACAGTGCCTCATAAGGAGCCATCCCAATAGATGCATGCCAGTTGTTGTTGTACGAGAACTCAACAAGTGGAGGTAATCAGACCATCCCTGTTCCCAATCCAACACACAAGCTCGGAGCATATCCTCCAAGGTTTGGATGGTCCTCTTTGATTAACCATCTGTCTGGGGGTGAAACGCAGTCCTAAAATGTAGACTCGTCCCCAAAGTAGTCTGAATCTGTTGCCAAAATCTCGAGGTAAACCGTCCATCTCGATCAGAGACAATCGTCCTCGGCACACCATGGAGTCTCACTATCTGCCTAGTGTACTCCTCAACTAATCTACTCAATGGCCACGTCTCTGTGATAGGGATGAAACGTGCCATCTTCGTCAATCTGTCAACAACAACTCATATAACATCAAAACTCCTAATAGGCCTCATTCCGTCACAAAGTCCATGGAGACGTCCTCCCACTTCCACTGCGGCACTAGCAGTGAATGTAGCTTACCTCCAGGTCTGCATTGTTCTATCTTGACTTGCTGACAGGTCGCGGACTGTGCCACAAATCTGGCTAGATCGGGCTTCAGCCCTCCCACCAATATGAGCGTCTCACATCATGGTACATCTTACTCGTACCTGGATGTACTGAGTAAGGTGTACAGTGAGCCTCCTATAATATTCTCCATCTCAACTCTGCATGAGCGGTTATATAGACGTGGTCACAACGCCTCATTATTCCATCTGCTGCATTGGAGAACTGTGGTGCCTCGCCATGAGACAACCTCTCACTAAACTTTATCAGGGTCGGGTAGGTCCCCTTCTTCTGTTGGACCTCATCCAACAGACCAGGTAAAACCTCTAAAGCATATAACTAACGTCCTTATCAGAAAGTTGTAGGTCCAACTCTAGCCAAGCTAGATCTTCTGGAAGCTGAGGCTGAATAGTCAGTCTCGCAATTGTCTTCTCTTGGGCGTCTTTCTAGTCAAGTTGTCGGTGACAACGTTCAACTTATCTAAATGATATGGAATCTCCAGGTCAAAGTCTTGATCAACTCGTGCCCTTAACGCTGACGGTTATTCAACTTATGTATTGTCTTCAAATCTTGAAGGCTTGAACTACCACTACTAACTCTAGATCATGAGTAAGGTAGTTCTCATCATACGTCTTCAGCGTAAATCGCGGAAACCCTAGAATATTCTGATTATAACAGAATAGAAGCAGAGGTCAAATGCCTCCTCAACTCTTCAGAACTTGGACATACTGCTTTGACCACGCAGTTCTGGTGGTCTTCCTCAAAAGACCCATGAATGAATACGCAATCACCTAAAATCCTTCCTCAAAGCATTGGTAGCAATCGGCTGAGCCGAGAAAATTACGCATTCCCTTGATGTTCATCAGTATCATCCATGTTGCAACATATTCAATCCTCGCCAGATCCACCATGATCCACTGGCGGATACAACATGATCTAAAAGACTACCTCTGGCATCTCAACTCTCATTTAGAGAGCATAACATACAAGACTATATCTCTCAGATTCTGCAAAACTATCCTCAGATGACCGGTACGTTCCTCTCGGCTATGAGAGTACAACAGAATGTCATCAATGAGGACCACCACCAACTGATCAAGGAAGTCGATGAAGATATTGTTCATCAACTCCATAAACACTACTAAGGCATTCGTCAACCCAAATGACATCACTACAAACTCGTAATGTCCATAACGGGTATGGGATGCTATCTTATGTACATGCTGCTCTCTCACCCTTAACTAGTGATATCCTGAGCGCAAAAGAATCCTGAAAAACACAATTGCTTCTATGAGCTGACCCAACAAGTCGTCAATACATAGCAATGAATATACTAGGGCAAATAAGCCCATTTCAACCAACTCTTCAAGTTGCTTCTTCAACTTCTAACATCTCAACAAGCCATATACCATATAGGCCTTCCTAACCAGTCTCGTACCATACTTCAATGCAATATAGAAATCCACACTCTGCTGAGGTGGCATATTAGACAGTTCAATAACATGTCTATAAGCTCATAAACCACTAGGATATCCTCCAATCTTGGAACTATATCACTCCTTCATGGCACAACATTAGAAACATCACCTCCTTGTATTATCAACCTCGTGGCTCCTACGGCACTAATGACAACTCGCCTCTTCAAAGGTCATAACCTCGGAAGATCTCTATCTAATCTATCTCAATAGAGACTACAACAGTCATCCAACTCACATCTAATACAACATGATATCTATTCATCCAAACCACACACATAAAGACTTCTCATGCACCTAAGGCATGACAAAGAAGTCTACAAGCCATACACGAGTCCCTGCATAAAGGGGACAATCACATATCTCGCGGGTACCCCAGACCCCTAACTGATAATCTAGTAAAGGAACGTCTACCTTCTAATGTGTCCAACGTTAACTATTAACGCATGCATCGAAAGAAAAGAAGTACATATCACTCACAAAAAACAAAACTCCACTAGGTAAACAATTAACAATAATGGTACCTATAATTAGGGTCAACAGCTCCATTGCATGTCATCACTCCAACCTCAAATCTATGCTCCTCAGGTATCACTGAGGTCATCGTCATAGCCTCCTTTTCTACTCTTTCTGCACCGGAAAGAGGAAGGTCTTGCTGAGAAGAAACGCTACCTTGCTGACAAAAAGGGGCCAAATGGCCTAGTTCACCACAAGTAAAACAAGCTATCGGTGCCAAGGGGCATACAGAGCAAAAATGATCTGGATAGCCACAGGTTAGACATAAACGTCCCATCCCTGCAACTAGTACGGGTGACTTCTCTACACTGCTCAACTCCAAGGCTCTACCCTGAGCTCTTCTGGTGTCTATGGCACTCCCACCACGACCACTGTCACAACTCGGTATGGGAACGAATCCTTGAGTAGACTGATGATCTGGAACTCTCTGTTGTTCATGTGTCTACTACTGAGGGGTCCTCTGACCACCTCCCGCCACACTGGCAGGGAAGGAACCCTGATGTGATGTAACTCCAACTTGCCTACAAAAGGCAGCTCTATGGCCTTGTCTACCACAAGTGAAGCAAGTCACTGGAGATCTTGGACACTGTGGTTGTATATGTCCAGACTTCCCACAATTGTAACAGATTCTCTTCTCACCAAAAGTCCAGGTAGAACGAGAATTACTCAAACGTCCACAAGCCGGACTCAGTTCACCACCTGAAGATCCTGCCTCATCTTTCACTAATTCAACCCATTGATTCTTCTTTGATCTGGAAGCTTCAGTTGTTCTCACAAATGTTGGTAAAACCGGTGTGGGTCTACCCGCTACTACAACCTCGTAAACTTAGCGCATATATTCTTGAAACTTGGATCTACTCATGGACACATGATCAGCCTCTTCAAACTCGTTCTCTGCCAAAGGCAAAACAATAGCGGAAACTGATCCCTAACTTGACGTTATTGGAGGAAGAGGGGGTTACCCCTACCTCGTCCCACTACAAATACTGCTCTAGTCTGAGCCATCTCTAGGATATACGGACCTAAACCTACAAGGTTATATATATGCCATATATATCGATATAAATAATACATCCACATAATCCATGATACACACACACACACACACACATATATATATATATATACATATCTACGCTGCAGAGATCCATAGCAGAGGTGACGACTTCTCGTACATTCTAACCCAAAACCACACTTAAAACCAAAAACATTTTTAAACGTTAGACCCCATGTGGGTTCTGTTTATTTTACCTATCAAACCTTATTGCAGGTAGCAAGTGTCATTGTTGTCAACCTAGGCTCTGAAACCAACTCTGTAACACCCCGAATCTGCGGGACTCGGAGTGCCACATTGGGCTAGGATCTCACAAAAACCATATATGTATATATAGATAGATGAAAGTATGTGACACGAGGACCGATACATCCCCTCCTCTGAGTGTAATGTCCAGCTGTGCGAGTATCGGTCACACAATCGGCGTACCCTATGGGAGTGGATTGCGCCCATCTTGTAAACCAGTCTAGCCCGACATCAGAGAACCTCCCAGACTCCATGGCGGGATAAAAGGAAAGGTTGTCACAACCACGCAGTGGGGCAGTCAATAGAACATAGGTCGAAAAAAACGACAACTCATATTATCATAGCAAACATATAAAGCACACACCACTCATGCAAACACCCAATATAGGGATGGTAGCTAAGTTAGTCCTACGGACTTACCTCAACCTCATATCTCACTCAACCACAACTCGATCACCTCAACTCTAGAGGAACAACACAACCTATAAACAAGGCATAGAGATATATCAATCTCTTATCAATCAAAGGGGTCACACCTAGACCCAAAGGATCCATACAGATCATCATCATCCTATAAACCTCAAATAATATGCTAAACCTTAAAACCACATCAGGGCACATATCCAACTCATGATATCATCATCAAACTAAAATCCCATAATTACCAGAATAATGTAACGAGCATAATGGAATTTTCAATTATCCATTTTAACAAACTTAAAGTCAATTTATACTAACCCGCAATACTGAAAACGAATATATTCATAACTTATTCGTTACTAACCCGATATACGATCCGGAAGAAGATACGGACTCCCGGCAACGCGGGAAGTAAGAGCACGGTAAGAAACTCCGCGTCCGATGACTTGCAGTGGTCGTCGGTGTTCCGATAGCGGTAAACGGAAGCTTTACCAAAAAGCTAACAAACGGGAAATAAGTTGGTACCCCTTTGAAGAGAACAAGATAAGTGACTCGTTGGTACAAACGGATTTGAAAATGGATCAAAGATGGAGGATGTATAAGAGATTGAAGAATGGTCGAAGGTTCGCTTCTTTGCTCGCTCTCTTTTCTCTATACGAATTGAATTGCATTTGCAATTGTGATAGGAAGATGTTGCAGCCGCCTTTCACTGCAATATATATCAACATACACTTATATATAATATAATCTATTATATATAAGTATGTACGTGAAGCTTCTGGCGCTTCTCCAGCTTTTGATTTTATATATATATATATATTACAATGATGTTTATCTAACACATTTAATTAAAACGCGGTTATAATTTTCGGTCTCTAAATTTTATCAAATTGGAATAGAAATTCCGGAATCTTATCGTGATAGTTAATCCATAAATATCTCGTAAAAGGGGCATTACTAAGCCGCAAAGAATCGGAATATCGACTCTTTTGTCCTTTTCGTCTTTTTATATTATTTCACATCTTGGACATATCCGATGTCCCGATCATTTTTCTCGACTGCAACTTTATTTATTGGAGCTCTCAAATACTCCAAATAACACCGGTTACTACAGTTACAAGAATCTAACTAACAAGGAGTTATAGGCCTTGGTTTGGGTTGACCAAGAAGGCCTACGATATGAGTGGGGATCCGCTCAAGAGGATTCCTATGTGTTACTTAGAGAGCAGCTGACCCATGCCCCCGTTCTTGTGCTTCCGGATTTCTCGAAAACTTTCGAGATAGAGTGTGACGCTTCGGGCATCGAGATTGGAGGAGTTTTGATGTAGGAGGGACGCCCCGTAACCTACTTTAGCGAGAAATTGGGAGGAGCCGCCTTGAACTACCCTACATACGACAAGGAGTTATACGCCTTGGTTCAGGTCCTCCAGGTTTGGGAGCACTATCTTTTACCTCGTGAGTTTGTTATACATTCTAATCATGCGTCATTGAAGTATTTGAGAGGACAAGCCAAGTTGAACAAACACCATGCACGTCGGGTGGAGTATATTGAGGCTTTTCCATATGTTGTGCACTACAAGAAGGGAAAGGACAACATCGTAGCTTTTGCGCTATCTCGTAGATACACACTTCTCTCTTCTTTAGATGCATGTGTTTTGGGTTTTGGACTGATTCGTGATTTATATGCTCTTGATGTTGACTACCGGGACATTTTTGCGCTTTGTTTACGCTGTAGTAGTGGCTCTCATGCTAGTAGTTATTATATTCATGATGGATATTTGTTTAGAGCTTCTAGGTAATGTTTGCCTACTTGTTCTTTGAGAGCTTTGATTGTTTTAGAGGCCCATGGAAGGGTATTGATGGGTCATTTAGGGGTTACTAAGACTTTAGGCATATTGAGGGAGCACTTTTATTGGCCTAAGATGAGAAATAATGTAGAGAGATGTTGTTCTAGTTTTGTATCTTGTCGTATGCCTAAGTCTAAGGCTAACCCACATGGATTATACTCACCTTTGTCGATTGCTAGCTCACCTTGGGAAGAAATTTCCATGGATTTTGTCCTAGGATTACCTCGTTCTAGGAGAGGACATGATTCCATTTTTGTGGTTGTTGATAGGTTTTCTAAGATGGCGCATTTTATTTCTTGTAGTAAATCTGATGATGCGTCTAATGTGGCAAACCTTTTCTTTGAGCATATTGTTAAGCTACATGGGATACATAGGTCAATTGTGTCGGACCGAGACTCTAAATTCCTTAGTTATTTTTGGAAGACACTTTGGGCCAAGATGGGAACGAAGTTGTGTTTTTCGACTTCTTGTCATCCTCAAACGGATGGTCAAACTGAGGTAGTAAACCGGACTCTTGGCACTTTGCTTCGTACTATGATGGATACTAACTTGTGCAGGTGGGAGGATTGTTTGCCCTTTGTGGAGTTTGTATATAACCGGGCTATTCATTCGGCGACCAAGAAGTCCCCTTTTGAAATTGTTTATGGCAAGAATCTTCTTACTCCACTAGATTTGACTCGTCAAGTGGCTCCACAACCCGTTGATGTGGTTGGCAATCTAGAGCTGAGTTTGTGAAAGGTTTGCATGAGCGATTCCGAGTCCAATTAGAAAAACGTACCGAGCAATATGTCAACCAAGCCAACAAAGGGCGCCGGGAAATACTCTACATGAAGGGAGACCTCGTGTGGGTCTATTTGAGGAAGGATCACTTTCCTTCTATTCGGAAATCTAAGCTCAACCCAAGAGAGGATGGTCCTTTCCGGATCCTCGAGAAGATTAACGATGACGCATATCGCATTGAGGTCGAGGATGCGGAGAACGAGTTGGCGGATTCGCAGTCTAATCCTTTCCAAGGAGGAGGGTATGATGTGAGCCCGCCGGACTTAAGCAACGAGACTGATGTGAAAGAACCAAGGTCAACACCACCTCCGACTCGAGCTAGAGCCCGCATGCTAGGCCAAACCACTTTGACCTACCATCCTTTCGGGGCTCCAGCATTTGAGGACGTCCATGACTATCACTTGGTGAATATGCTTGAGGCGATTGTGGATTCCAGATCACCTTAAAACTTCAACCTTAGTTGTAACCTTTTTTTTTTGGTTTATAGAGGTTTTGAGTACAAAATTCTATTTCTTTCTTGATGTACTTTCGTCCCTCCTAAAGATGACGAAATATTCAGTTTCCTCGTTCTGTATTCAAAATCCATCTTTCTTCTTGTTCTTTTCCATTGGCTATATAACATGTTTTTTCTTTGTTTTTTCTCTTTCCTATTCCCGTATCTTTATGTGGTCATGCTTGATTTTATTTCAAGATATGATGTCCACTAATGCATGATATTATGGAATAATAAAGGTTGATTAATACAAGTGAAATAAAATGCTCACTTGTACTTAAGCCAACCTTTCAAGAGATTGCAACCATATTTTTTGGGATTTCTTTTTCAGCCACATTTTGGTCCCTTGGAGCTCTAATGTGCCGGCCATATTTATGGTTTTTAGGCCATATATTTGCTTGAAGTAGGTGGTTGAAATTCCTTATGTTTTCCATTTGCTTAATGTCACACTCTTGAACTTTTAAGTCTTTAATGTTGGGAGTTAGGTGCTGAATTTTCATCCTATATAAGGCCTCTCCCACAAACCCTTTAATCACGAAATAGAGTTGAGTTCTTCAATCACAAGTTGTGTTTTAACTTTGAGAAAAACAAACCTAGAGACTAAGGTTAGAGGCCAAAGTTTCGAAACCCACAAGGAGAGAGGCCGAGTGGTGTCCTTACGGTGAGAGGCTAGGAGAACAAAGGAGATCCAATTTTCAAATGAGATTCCGAGGAAAGAAGATCTCGAGCCAAGGAGATCCAAGGTGTGAGGCTGGACAATCCTTGCTTGGCATATCCCAACAATCAAAAAATCAAAAAGAAGTGGTCGGAAGGAACAACACCGGTGGATCCTCGCGTTCAACTGACGAAGGGCGCATCAAGGTGTCTACATTTTCAAAACGGGGTTTTTTTTAAACTTGTCGGTCGGAGATAGATGTACGGGCGACCACCACTACCTCCGCGGATTTCAACAACGTAGTTTTCTATTATGTTGGCCTTTTGTGTTTATTTGGGTTTCTGCTTTAGTTGTAGCGTGACCTTATATATATCTATATCCCTATCATAGATGGAGCGTACTATGGCTACATCTGTTATGGGGCGAGGAAGGAGTAGACAACCTCTTCCACCTACTGTCTGTGGATGAGGATGTGCAAGAAGACATCCATTGGCTAGAGAACGGGGCCAAACTTCAGTTGTTGTTCCGCCTATTGCTGAGGCGTTCATCAAGAAAGTTGTTGAGAGTGTTATTCTTGAGGATGGGAACGGGACCGCGGCTAGGTCTGGAGTACATCGAGCACAGTCGACCGAGTCTGCTTGAGTGTTCATCGGAGCATCTGCATACTGCGACTATGAGTAGAGAATTAAAGAGACTATCAGGATTGGAGGACCTGCACCGGCACCACCAATTCCAGAGAGATCAGTTGAGGTTTTGCATAGAGTTACACAGTTTATTGCTGCACCTACTAGAGTTATTGAGGATGTTAGAGTACCGGATGAGGCGAAATAGCCAAGGTCCGACTGCTGGTTGAAGGTTTTCAACCATCTGAAGGTTCCTTCCTTCATTGGAAAGTTTGGATTAGAGGTGGAACTGTGGCTAGGACAGCAGAATTATGCGATGGAGGCGATCAGTTGTCAAGAGGGACGTTGAGTCGACATTGACAAACGTTGTTAAAGGATCAAGCTCATTCCTGGTGGAGGACCATGCGCATTAAGGTCACCACCTATGAGCAGATGAAGACGGTGATAAGGGATCGCTACTTCTCTACAACCTTGAGGAGAGATTGTCTTCCAGATTTCCTCGAGGCAAGATTTGAGGATTTGCCTATTGTTGAGATTGTTAGCAAGTTCTAGGAGGAGTTGTCCTTGCTGGGTCCGTTTGCACCATCCGAGGATCAACATGCTTACCTTTTTTCTCGGAGGTTAAGAGAGTCTACAAGATCTTATCTTGCTAGTTTCCGTTGTGATTCTTTGATGGACTATCAGGATAGATCATCTTCTTATGAGAGACACCGACCGGGTCAGAGAAGAGATTCTTAGACTGGAGGTCCTGAGAAGAGACAAAGGATTGGACCAACCAGTGTTGCAGCTAGAGCTTATAGTTTTGGGCAGTCAAACAGCGAGATGCTCCTATTTTTAGCAGAGTTGCGATAGAGGACGACAATGTCATAACTGTGTAAGTACAGGACACATCCAAGCTGATTGCAAGAAGGTTACGGTGACTTGCTTTTCCTGTTGCAAGCCATAAAATAGGGTTGTGTTTTAGCGTGAAGGCAAGGCGTTATCTCAACAGGGATCTTTACCTGCTAGTGTTGGAGGATATGGACAAAGACCTCAATATCATCAAAAGCAACAAAGAGTTCCTGGTTCTACCACTCCTCAAGGTTCAACTCCGGGTCAGTGAAGAGGACGAGGAGGTAGAACTTTTGACACCAGAGGTGCCTCAACTAGATTTTATGAGCTGAGGAGTGTAGTTGAGCCGACCGCTCCAGCGACCACATGTACCATTCATATTAATGGTTTTCCAGTTAAAGTTCTTTTCGATACTGGTGTTACACATTCTTTTATATCTTATGCATGTGTAGATGTGGCCTTAGTCACCGTAGAAGGTAGACTCTTCTTTATTGGATTACTCGATGGGATTAAGAGTAGAGGTAGACGAGAGGTTAATGATTGCTCTATTAGATTGAGAGGTCGCGATTGGCCAGCTGACTTCTTTGAAATGTACTTAGTACATGAAGAAGTTATTCTGGGTATGGATTGGATGGATCGACATCAGGGTGTCTTGGACATCGGCAAGAGGATGGTGACGATAACTACCGAGTCAGGTCATGTGGAGATTTTCCAAGGATAGGATCTCGGAAAGACCGGTACAGTCTTGCGTAGTACGAGTTGCGAGACTTATCTGTCAGGGTTGTGAGGCTTTCAAGAACTATGCCATTCAGGATAGTACGAGTCCAACTTTGGAGGAATATCCGGTAGCGTGCGAGTTTACCAACATCTTCGGAGAGCGATCAGGTTTACCTCCACAGAGAAGTGTAGACTTTGGCATTATCTAGAGCCTGGAACGAGACCGATCCCGAAGGCTCCTTACCGTATGACGCCTATCGAGATGATTGAGCTTAAGAAGCAGCTCGAGTAGTTAGCTGAGAAGGGCTTCATCCGCCCTAGTGCATCTCCTTGGGTGCACCAGTACTCTTCATCAAGAAGAAAGACGAGTCAAGACGGCATTTCTAGTGTTATGTATTGACTACCGAGAGCTTAACAAGGTGACAAGCAAGAATAAGTACCCATTGCCCCGTATCGACAAACTTTGGGATCAGTTGCATGAAGCCTCAGTGTTTTCATGGATCGATATGAGATCCGGATATCACCAATTGAGGGTGAGAGAGCAGGACATATCCAAGACAGCATTTCGGACTAGGTACGGCCACTACAAGTTTTTAGTGATGCCTTTCGGGCTAGTGAAAGCGCACGCAGTTTTCATGGAATTGATGAACATCATCTTCATCGACTTCCTAGATAAGTTTGTAGTTGTCTTCATAGACGACATTCTAGTATACTCTCGCAAAAGAGAGATGCATGCACGATATTTGAGGATCGCTCTTCAGGTCTTACAAGATAGAGAGCTTTGCGCCAAACTCTCCAAGTGTGAGTTTTGGATGTCCGATGTAGCATTCCTTGATCACATCGTTTCCGATGAATGGATCAAGGTAGATCCGGCGAAGATCGAGTCAGTAGCATCATGGCCGCCTCCTAAGAACGTTAAGGAGGTACACAGCTTCATAGGGTCAGACTACTATCGTTGTTTTGTGAAGGGTTTTTAAGTGATCACCCGACCTTTCACATCCTTGCTGAGGAAGTCTACAAATTATGTGTGGTCCGAGCCGTGCCTACATAGCTTTGAGAAGTTGAAGAAGAGGTTGACGTCTGCTCCTATCTTATCTCAGCCAGAGGTCATCGAGGACTTTGTGGTTTATAGCGACGTATCCAAACTCATCTTAGGTTGTGTTATGATACAGAGGGGTAAGGTGATTTCTTAAGCATCAAGACTTTTGAAGACGCACGAGAAGAATTACCATAAGAGGCTTTACACGGACAGAGATGTTGTGCACCATTGTGCTGGGATGAGCCGAGCAATGCTAGAGGAGTAGCACTTGAGCAGATACAAAATTACTTGGCCAGAGTAGTAGTTATCCGAGAGCGGATGTTAGCAGCGCAGATTCGTCAGAAGTCTTATGCAGATAAGAGGCGTAGGCGTCTGGAGTTCAGAGCTGGAGCCCAGGTATGGTTGAGAGTATCCGCGACACGGGGCGGCAGACGCTTCGGTGTCAAGGGGAAGCTGAGTACCAAATATGTTGGACCTTTTGAGATTCTTGAGCGAGTTGGAGAGGCAACATACAAACTTACTTTGCCACTGAGGCTAGAGGGTGTTCACCAAGGCTTCCATGTGTTTCCGCTACAAGAGTACGTACTAGACCCGAGACACGTCTTCAGTCACGAGGATCTAGTGGTTGAGCCATATCACACGTTTGTTGAGCCCTCGGTAGCTGTCTTGTAGCGTAGCAGGAGATGCATACGTTCAAAGGCAATACCGATGATGACGATTCAGTTGTCGATGCAAGGAGTTGATGAGGCGACTTGGGAGACAGAGGAACTATCTAGAGTTTTAAGTTGAGCTGGATGTACCTTTAACATAGGCTTTTGTGACATTTTGAGTTTTGTGCCTCGAGTGGAAATATATGAGTTGAGTTCAGTGTTTTTGCGTTGTTGTTGTGTGACCTTTCTAGTTGTTGCAAGTTTTGGGACGAAACTTCTTTTTAGGGGGATCTGATGTAACTGCCGGTTTTTTGCTTTCACCACCCCTGCGGTGACAGTTAGCCGCCCCTATGGCTAGCCGCGGTCTTGGCAAGGCAAACCGCCTTTGCGGGTTTGCCTCCGATTGCGAAGATCTTCTTTGCTTTTTTGTTTCTATCTTGTTTCATATGTTAAAAGATCCGATTTTCTTATCTTTGGCAGACTTTCCATAATCTTCTGAACCCTAGAACGTCCTTGTAATTCTTATACCGTATATTTGTTGAAACCATTTCACAACCATCCTTTCCTTGTGATGCTTACTTTTTATCATCATTCTAGATTTGGTAAACCCACTTGTGGTGCAATACCTTCATACCTTCGGGAGTTAAACTAGTTCACAAGTCTTGTTGGTTGTCAACTAGTCCATCTTGTCATCCATTTTAAGCTTTCACTTGGGAGATGTCTAGCTCTATATAGTTTATAGGGCCACCATTCTTAGTCAACAATAAATAGAAGTTAGAGACAATACACTTATCAATTAACCTACATTATTTAGTGGACCTATGCAATGAAACTTATGGTGTGTGTGGTTCTTCCTCAACAACCTCATTTCTACCACCTGAGTTGGAAATGTTTAATTTTGTCAGTTCAGGCTCATAACTAGTAACTTTTGATGGACTTTTCTTATCCTTGTGCAATACTTGCTCATTTAACACAACCTCTCGACTTCAAATAACCTTTTTCTTTAGCTATGTGATAACATGAATTATGACCTTAGTATAGACACTCATATATGTAGTTTTTTCCTTTCTTTTTCCTGAATATACATATATTCATAGAAATTGAGCTTATATTTGCCTATTTTGTTAGAACAGAGAATACATATAGTTTTGTTGCAATTGTAGGTAAATTAGCAAGTTTTGGAGCGGAAATGGAATATACATGGATAAGGCATTAAGGTGGATCACATAGGAAGCATTTCGGGAACATAAAGGAGAACAAAGGATCATCATAAAGTGGATATAAGTGTTACGCTAGAGTTGGAGTACGAGACAAATCCAAGGCAAGATTGCCAAGAACTTGTTCGTCCAAACTGTGCACACAAAAGTCTTTAATTTATAACTCGGTCTATTCTCCTAAACTATCTAGTGAACCCACAATGTATGGATTGTTTCGTAGCAAGGAAAGTATTTCGATGCCGAACATAAGGAGTGAGGTGAAACTGAATCTTCCAATGATCATGAATAGTGCAAATCTAGACTAAGATGAGAGAAAGAAATAAAGAAATGAAAATCACAATATTTTTGGTTGGTTTCATGGTGATCTACAAAGATCAAAACATATGCAAACTATCAAGAAAACAACTAACATAAACACAAGATAGGTGATAAAGGTAAGAGATGCATATTCTAGAGATCAAGATTTCCGGTTATGGCATCGGACTCAAGCTTCTAAACATATAAGGATAAGTTGCGGTTGTTCGGGAAAGAGCGTTCCTCTAACGGTAACTATTACCGGGTAAGTCTCATGCTCCACTAGTCTCAAACAAAATACCAATTGTCGGTTAAGTCTCAAGGAGCTAAGGTTGAGAATTCTACACAAACTGGGCCACTACCTAAGGGTCAAACCCATCCTCACCGGGTAAGTTTCGGAAAAGGTAAGTCTTAAGCAACGATCGAACACTTAATCCAATAGCGGCTTATGAGGCTCACTACTACCTAGAGTTCATCATCTTCTATACCTAAGAGTGGAAATCACTGGGTAAGTCTCATTCCTCAGTTACTTTGCGTGCTTAGGTCACTCTAAGCTAGGTTAAGCTCAACAAACACTAGAATTTCAACAAATCTACATCCTAACATTCAGATTCATCAAAATAAGAACAACATCACAAGAATCTCGGGTGGATCATGGAATCTTGGCCGAAATAGCAAGAAGAACAAGCCGAGATTTTGGTATGAGATGGGGTTTCAAACACAAATCATCCTAAGCTAACATGCAACTCGATACAATCATCCTCCAAGCCATAACCATCTATCCTTCACCCTAGAATTACAAATATTCAGCCAAGAACATATATTTCAAAGACAAAACCCATCATACAAGCATGCATGCATTCCATAGCAAGATAATGAGATAAAGGACAATGAAATCAAATGTAACTTAGATGGATAGAAGTTTACAATAGTCTTACAACACTTCTAGGGTAGGTCCTAGTCGGATGTTATAAGCTTACACAAGAGTCTAACTTAAAACCACTCAAACTCACTCTAGATCTAAGATGTAAAATGTTCTAATCTAATAGCCCCCAAGAACACCCACAAGGGGCTTGGAAGAGAGCTGCAAGAAGAGAAAAGAGATCTCCAAAAATCAACATGCAAACAAACTCAAGTACTCCACCAAAGGCAACAAAGAGTTAGGCAAAGGAATCTTGTGAAAAGTGTTAGAGTTGTTCTAAACAGAAATCTTGGATGGCTTAGGACCCATCTCGGCCAAGATTCCTATACATTGGAACGAGATTTCCATCCTTCAGCTCCCCTTGGATAACCAAGTCATGATGTGGTGAAAGGCATGCACCAACTAGGTCTCTTGTGCTCTTCTTTGCTCCAAGCTTGCTCCTTCTGGATTTTTCAAATGAGCCACCACGAGGCTTGATCCTTGATTGTATCAAATATGTGCAAAAGATCCCCAAAATACCTACAAAACTGAAAATAGCTCGTGTAGACGTCTTTTCTACCAATATGACTCGATTAAGCATAAACGTCACAAACTAATGTCAAACCATGCATGATTAAGGGGAAAAATGACCTAAACGAGTGACAAAACTAGTGTCATAAATCATGTCATCAACAAGCAAGGAGCTAAAGGAAACACTCAACAAAATAAAAAAACTAGGTTTATTCATGAAAATCTCGGCCGAGATTATTAACGGGCCTAACTGAGATTTATTGCAAAACGGCCAAAAATTCTAACTTCAAACCCTAGTTCCTTCAATAAGATATCATGGTTGCAACATCAAAAGGGCAGAGTTTTTTAGAGGATTGAACATCGACAACAACTAGTACGACAACACATAGAGTTCTTTTAGATTGTTAGTTACAACAACATTGAGGATTGA
The DNA here is from genome assembly GCA_033239125.1 of Fagopyrum homotropicum. Classification (NCBI taxonomy): domain Eukaryota; kingdom Viridiplantae; phylum Streptophyta; class Magnoliopsida; order Caryophyllales; family Polygonaceae; genus Fagopyrum; species Fagopyrum homotropicum. The sequence continues at coordinate 26,651,217 of BSWB01000008.1, read as the reverse complement.
GAGAGATTGTGAAGATTCTTGGAAAGAATACATAGTTTTTAGATTTCATTGCTTTCAAACACAACATTGGATCTTTGTTATTGCTTACACTATACATTTAGATATTGAAGACAAACTGCTTAGTATTTCTTACTCCTCATTTTGGTTTTATATAGTTTATGAGTTTCTTGTTTTCGTATATCTATCTTGATTTGAATATTTGTGTTTTTGGATAAATCCCTTGCAATTCTAGCGTGATTGTTTGATGGTTGTGGTTTTAATGATGATATAACGAGCCTTTAAGTTTAGATTGGACCCTGAGAGTTATTTTACCTTAGCAGATGCGAATCTCGGTTTGTTCTTAAGGAATATCGGCCGAGATTTGAGCAAGAACAACCCGTGGTTTCTACTGTTGTTCCATTTTTGTTATATCCTTAAGCCTAGTTTATAGATTACCCAAATCCTAGTCTTGTTGAGCCTTTCAAACTTATATCCAAACTTTGGAAGAGACTTACCCGGTGATTCCCTTTCTTGGTTGTCAAAGATGACGAGTTCTAGGTAGTAAAGGTATATCTTTTATTATGTTTGAGTGTGCATTCTTCTTGCCTTTGTGAGAAAACGTGAGACTTACACGTTAAAGTTTAGTACTATTCCCTCAGGTTGAGATGTTTGTGTGAGTTTATTGTTCCTTTCCTTAGATCCTTAAGATGTATCCAATGATAGGAGCTTTGCTTTGGGATAGTGGATAGTGAGACCTCCCCGTCATCTTTCCCAACTTAGAAACACCTTTACTTTGTGATCCCAGCTATGTTCATAGATCTTTAAAAGTTTTGAATCAAAAACCACAATTGGATACCTTGTTCTCTAGAATCTGTACTTTCCCACTTACCATATATTCACATCATTTCTCTTTGGTCCTTTCAGTAATCGATAATTGCAATTATCTATCTAGATTGATTTGTTACTATTCGGTTTCACCATAGTCCCTATGATCGACCTTGGATTATTTGTTTTTGCTACGATTGATCCATACACTAGGGGTTCGCTTATTTGTTTAGCTTTTATTTCTAGTATAAATTTAAAGCTTATTTTCTTTCATATTTCACATACATTTGAGAGCGAACATGTTTTTGGCGCCATGCCGGAGACTTGGTCTAGATCAAGCGGTAATCTCGGTTGTCTAGTTTGAACTTTTTTCTTTTACCATTAATATTTTTGCTTTGAGTAGTTGTTCTTGCAGGAATTCCCTGTCTTTTTATGTTTGGGCCGGTCAAGACCTTGTTCCCTACGATCCTGAAATCGAGAAAAATTACAAAAGAAGACTAAGGGATGCTAAGCAAAAGATGGTTGAAAGAGATGTGCATGCCAAACTAGCAGATGCTTTGGAATGACTAAGGTTTAATGAAGAAGACCTTGTAGAAGAAATAGCAGTAGCACATGAAAGACAAGAAGAGCATGATGCACAAATTGTTGAGATGCAAGCCAATATAAGGACATTGCTTCTTGAAAGAGGAGGATATGTTCGAGTAGAGATATCTCCACCCGCTGCACCAACAGCTGCACCTCGCCCACCGGCGAGGAATATTACACTTGATCCATGTGTGCTAGGACCCCATACACCTGGTCAAAGAACGGATCCAAAACAATAAGCACGGAGTCTAGGAGTAAATTTTGGAAAACCCGTTGATCATGATTATGAGCTCCATCCAAATGTAATAACAATGATCCACCATAATCAATTTGGATGATAAGAGGGGGAGTCTCCACACCAACACTTATGGAGACATTGAGTCCTCCAAGATTAGAGAACAACTGTCACAAGTTGAGGGTATTTTCTTTTCTTTAAAGGATAAGACTCTTGCTTGGTAAGAATTTTTTCCACAACAACAAGTTAACACTTGGGAGGAGATGACTACCGAATTCCTCACAATATTTATTCCACTATCGAATACTGCAAAAACTTAGAGGTAAAATTAACGCTTTTATGATGAAAGATAAGGAGAGCTTGTTCAAATCACGGGAAAGGTTCAAGGACCTTTCTCTAGATTGTCCTCATCACGGAATACTAAAGATCGAGCTTGTTGAGGTATTTTCTTTTCTTTGAAGAATAAGACTCTTGCTTGGTAAAAATCTTTCCCACAAGGACAAGTTAACACTTGGGAGGAGATGACTACCGAATTCCTCACCAAATTCTTTCCACTGTCGAAAACTGCCAAAACTTAGAGGTAAAATTAACGCTTTTATGATGAAGGATAAGGAGAGCTTGTTCAAGTCATGGGAATGGTTCAAGTACCTTTTTCTAGATTACCCTCATAACGGAATACTAAAGATCGAGCTTTGAGGTCTATTTTAAGTGCTTCGATGAGGAAACTCAAGCCAAGCTTCAATACCTTTCTAGAGGGACATTCACAGAGAAGACCGTATATGAAGGATGGGCATTGGTAGAGAAGCAAGCCTTAGTGAATGATGAAGAACCGTTAGGTGAATATAAAGGATAAAATATTCTCTAAAAGGGGGGTTGAATAGAGTATGGGAAATTTTCACAAAAACCTATCTCAAGGCTTTGAAACTGATTTCAAAGGCCTTAATGTCGATTAGAGCACTTTGTGACACACTTTGATTTCAAGGACTTTGAAACTGATTTCAAGGGCCTTGACTTTGTTCACCTGGAAAAAAAAGTTAGTCATAATAAAACACATAAAGTGCGGAATGTAAAAGATCGACACGAAGATATGTTTACAAAGTTCGGCTTTAAATAGCCTACTCTCCGTCCCAGGGTATAACCTTAGGATCTAACTATCTATTATCAGCTTGAAAGTGTCCTAGATACAAACTAGAAGAATTTCCCTTCTTCTCTTACTGTAGCCAATGCTACGATCTAGCTTCAACTCTTCTCCTTGCTATAATAGCCTAGTTACTTCGCAGAGTAATAGAATCCTTTGAGTATAACACTCTTTAGATATGCCAATGGAGCTCTCGAGTTTTATCTCTCTCTAGGGGATAACGCTTTATGAAAAGGAGAGAAAGAAAACAATTCGATCGAATGAAGATGTTTTGGTTTGCCTGAAGACTTTAGAATTTACCGTGTGAGCTGCTTCTCTGTTCTTCAATCAACATCTTCATTTATAGACTTCTATGGAGAGGTCTTCTAGCCGTTGGGAAGATGACCGTTGAAGATGATTGTTCTTCTCCATGAAATTTGCTTCTTGGTTGAGATGAAGTAGACGTTGTGAATCTCCTATTGTTTTCATCTCCTTGAAGTACGTTGATCTCTCTTGTCCATAATCTTCTTGTATTTGTTATGAAGATATAAAATTCCATTGGAGAGAAGATATTTGTACTTTTAGTTGAGGATCGTTTGCAAGATCCTGTTTCGAATCAAATCTTCCTTGGTCAGTTAAGATCTTCTTCGACAATATATCTTTGATTTGAACAAATCTCTTTAGAAAATCTTCTTTGCCATTTGGTATATTCATTTCGAATTTTGAAGTCCTTCAGCGTGCATTTGAGTTTCAAGGCCTTGACTACTGATCCCTTGAAATAGCTTTCAAGGCCTCCGTGTTGTATCTCTATTTTTCATTGTAGTTGATTTCAAGGCCTCAAAAGATCCTCTGAAATGCGTTTCAGGACCTGCACATATTCTAAACAAACTACCAAGAAATCGATATATAATCAGTAAATTGTTAGTGTATAAAACCACTTCATTTGTGTCTAAGTCTTCCATCATCATCACCTGTACAAATAATAATCAAGGTGGAGTTTTCAATCTCCCCCTTGATGGAAGACAACAAAAATATATCGTACCTGCATTGTAAAGTTAGCGATGCATATATGAATATTAAACCAACTTAAAATGCAGAATGCAGAAATATCGAAAATGTCGGATCATTTATTTCTCCCCCTTTGTCTTTTAACAAGGGAGAAAAATAGTTAAAGCAAGGTCGTTTGAAAGATTGCAACCCCATAAAAGTATTTCACAAAACCACACAAACAAGTTTTTCAAAACAAACCTTTGATATTAGAATCAAGGGCCTTGAAATAAATAATGGTCATCCAGAGAATTTCATTCATGATACCACCCAAAGGAACTCCCTTTCCCAAAATGCTGCCCCATGCACATCTTCCTCAAACGATTTTGAGCTTTCGAGATGTCATGTTCTTTGGGGAAATGTCTATTAGTCATTCATCCGAATCCTTGTTGTATTTCTTAACAACTCATAATTCTTCTATATGTAAGACATTTGGGTCATTCGACGATTGTTGGCAAATGGGACGGTCTTTAACAATCTTGTAGCATTGTTTCATGACTATTTTGGCATCCTTTGTGGTAGCTTGACCATCTTCCTCAGTCAGAGGCTTGATGTTGTTTGCTGTTGTAAGAGAAAGAGAATTCGCATGAAACATCTAGTTAATTTTCTGATTTAAAATTCCCAGTAAATCCTATATTTCATCCAGACAATCAGTAACTCCTGCTCTAAAAATTATGAGATCACTTCTCATTGATTCCAATCCTCTTTCAACAGCGTCCAATCGATGCACTGTGGTATAGTTCCATGTTGAATGCTCTTTCAGAACCCATTCCCCTATGACAGTTTTCTTAACTCCCATGCTGTCAAAAAATTGCTCATCCACTTCTCAAACAACATAATGTTGTTCTTCATCAAAATCATCAATCGAGAAGTATTGAAAGAATTTTGGGAGCAAGTTTCTATATGGTAAATAAGAATCAGTGGGATAATTAATGGTATAAAGCATATGGGACAGATATTTTCTGGAAGATTAACATCTAGCACATTTAGCACATGATACAAAAGAGCAACCAGTCTTTTTGTCATCACATCCCTTTTATGAATCCTCGGTACTACGCATCAAACAAGCAATGAGCAAACAATTCTTGCTTCAAGGGTTAAGCATGTGCTGATAGGTTGTGGTAGAGCGTTGGGTAGAAGGAATTGTTCTTTAGCAATCTTAACAGTTCTAGATGGAGTTGGATGGTCGAAAGAGTTGAAACGGGGAAGCCCTACAATTTCAGCAACAATTTCAGAAGTAAGAGTAATTTTCTTACCATTAACGATTGAGTCCAGGACAAGTTCCCCTCTTTCTCTTCGGGCTGTTAAATTGAAGTAGAATGGCTTTTAAGTCTTGGATAGAATGTCTCTTCTGGGTTGAGTAATCTAGATTGAACTGGCTTGGAGCACCTCGAGCCCTGGTAGAGAAAGACATATAAATGATTCCCGATCAACTAATTCACACATGCATTGTTCCCGATCATTGAACCCATCTAGCCATTTCTTAACTACAGTCTAACTTCCAAACCAGTGTGAGAAAAGACCATTTTTTGCACAAATTTCAGCATCATCCATGTGAAACGGGGAACTAGAGCTTGAGTCTGATCCAAAGTCTGAGTCAGAGAAGATGTGAACAACCCTGTTTCATTTGGGGGCAGAAGATGCAGCATCATCAACTGAAGATCTTTTGGAAGCCATGAAAATTGTTTGAAAGAAGGAAGAAGAAGATTTGTGATGAACGAAAGAGTAAAAGCAAGGGATTTTGAAAAGAGAAGATGAACCGGAAGAGATAAAAAAGGAAGAGAAGTGGTATTTAAGGAAGAAGTCACATCAACGTAAGTTCTCAAAGATCTTGAGAGATTCAAAATCTTGGATAAACCACTTTTGATTAAAAACATTTCCATACATTTTGTAACCACTTTTCAAAATTCTTTGAATTTGAAAATAAAGCCTTTCGAAATCTCTTTCTCTTTAAAAAAAATTTAAAAATCAAATATCTAACGGATATTAATTCCTAAAAGATCCGTGATTTATAATTTAACCTTAAATCTTGTTTCAAGACCCGTGAATTGCCTTTCAAGGCCCTTGAAAAAGATAAGTGGGCTGCATACGGAGGAGAAAATAAAATAATTTACTCCCCCTACATTAATGCTTCATTGTTCAACATACCAAGCTCTAATTTAATAAAATTGAATTGATCTTCAGGTAGGGGCTTGGTAAAGATATCTTCAAGCTGCAAGTTAGTAGATATAAAAGAGAACGAAACATCATCTTTCTCAACATGATCACGTATGAAGTGATGCCTTACATCGATATGCTTAGTCCTTGAATGCTGCACAAGATTTTTAGTAATTGAAACAACACTAGTATTATCACATTTTATCGGAATAACTTTCAAATCAAAGCCAGGATCACGAAGTTGTTGAGCTATCCGTAGAATTTGTGCACAACAGGCTCCAGCAGCTATATATTCTCTGGATAGGGCGAGGGATTTTTGCTTCTTGGAGTGCCAACTGATTAGGTATGAACCTAAGAATCGACAACATACAAAAGTGCTCTTCCTATCAATCTTATGACCTGCAAAATTTTCATCTGAATATCCAACAAGGTGAAACGAGCTTTGACGTAGGTACCATAACTCTAGATCCCTAGTACCATTGAGATACCAAAAAATCCTTTTCACAGCTATCAAGTGTGAGTCTTTAGGATCAGTTGTAAATCTCAAACGTGTGTGTATGGTAAACGATATCACTTTAAATTTGTAAGGGCCTTAGTCTCTGGAGCCTAGATGAGCTAGAGTGTGCCTAGCCTTGACCTGTCAGCCGCCCCAGCGGACCTTGTCAGCCGCACCTGCACCCCAGGTGAGCCGCCCCTGCAGTTTTGTGCGGCTGCAACCACTTTTGTTGACCTCTTGACTTGCTTTTGGGTTGGCTTCTCTTATAATCTTTTCCTTACCTTCAGATGAAGGGTTTCTTCATCTCTCCAACCTCTCTCTTCCTCCTCACGTCCTTCATCTGCTTCTTCTTCTCCTTTGATCTTCTTTACTTCTTTTTGAAGTTGTAAGTGAGTTCTTGAGAGTTTGAAGTGTTCTTTGGCCTTGGATGCTCTTGGAGCTGTTGCTGTGTGTTTTTGTTGATATGCTGAAGTGGTGAGGAGTGTGGATGCTCCTTAGATGCAGCCTAGGGTGGAGTGGTAAGCCTTTCTCTTCTTCTCTCTTCTTCCTTGCTTCTTTTTCTTCTTCTTTCTAGCCTAGGATCACAAGTTGAACTTGTGATTGGATCCTTCCTGGATGTTTTGATGATCACATGTGTATATATATGCATATGTGTTGTTGTGGTGTGTTGAAGACGTGAAGAGAGTCGAGAAAGGAGTCGAAGAGAAGCCGGGACCAACTCTCTGCATAGTTGGCCGCCCCTGCGCCTAACCTGAGCCGCACCTGCGCCTGGTGTGGAGCTGCCCTTGCGCCTTTGGTAAGCCGCCACTGCGCCTCACTATGTTGGCTGGTGTGTTCTTGCTTCTGTTGGTGCATACCTTGTTGGTATGTTTTCCTCCCTTCCTTTCCTTTGACCTTGGATTAGTTAATAGCTAGGTTAGGGTGGTTAGGATGAGTTGTATGTTAGAGTTGTGCCTTAGGCACTTGTGTTGATGTTGAGAGTATACTATAGGCCTATGTGAGCTTGTGTTGATCTTTAGGTTGTAGGTTGGTTCTTGTTATGGAGACGAGTCTCCTAACCCTTTCAGGTTGTGATGTGGCGTGCCTTGCTCTTGTAGGCGTTGGTTTCTTTCTCGAGGGAAAGCTATGACGTGGTAGAGGATACGAGTGTATCAGGTAAGTCCATAGGACTTACTTAGCGTACGGTTGTAGATTATATGATTGTGATGGTTGTGTGTGTTCATATGTTTGTGCATTTATAACTTAAACCAGACTAGGACGACCATTCATTATATTTATTTTGCCCAAGTGTATTATAAAGGCCGGTAACCACCGGTCTCCGCCTACGGGTTAGGAGGAGGTGCCCCGAAGATGATCTCACAGGAGGGGACGAGTGACGGTCACCCCCATGCAAAACTCCTGTGTTACGTTGGATGGGGCGGAGTTCTTGAGGCTCCTCGTGTTACAAAAGAAGTTGAATTAGTAATGGTATAACGTAATTAAAGATAATAAGTGAATGTGTGTGGCATTGCATGCATGAGATGTTGTGGTGTGTTTGTGTTATTACTATCATGCTTATCTCTTGCTGTAGCTAACGGTGTATATCGTGTTGTAGATGATCTGCAGGTTAGGAAGACTGCAGAGTGAGCTAGATGGTGTGACCAGCCGAAGACTTCTGTACATTAGGATGCGTGGGTTTGGGATCTTTTGTATCAGTGATGTTGTTGTTATGGTTTTGTACTCGGCTTTGAGTTTGTAAACTCTTTTGGATGTATCATACATCTTTTATGTATTTGTTTTTACTCCACTTGTGCCTTGTTGTAAGATCCAGTGAACTTGTTGTCAAGCTAAGGTCAGGATCCATTGTGAGATCCTAGCCCAATGTAGCATTCCGAGTCCAGCGGATTCGGAGTGTTACAAAATTTATAACCTTAACTATAAGCCTGAAACAATAAGCAAACCCGTAGTGTACGGATCAAATATAATAACGGCAAATACTCCAGGGTCGACTACAGGGACTGTGGTGAAACTGTTACGCTAAGATTGTATAGCACAAAAGTCTTAAATTTATAACTCGATATAATTTTCTTAACTCCTTGCGAACCCACAGTGTATGGGTCGTTTTGTAGCAAGGATAGTATTCCGAGGTCGAACACGAAGACTAAGGTGAAATCGAATCAAATAAGTGACTAAGGATAGTATAAATCTAGTCTAAGAAAAGAGAAAGTAATAAAGAAATGAAAATCATAAGGTTTTTGGGTTGGCTTTGTGGTGATCAAACAAGATGACAATTGATGCAAGATTATAAAACAAACTAACGAATCTAGCTAGCAATGCTAACAAGCAACATAAACACGAGATATGTGATCAAAGAGAGAAAAACGGATTCTAGGGGTTATGAATTCCGGTTATGGCATTGTACTCAAGCTTCTAATCAACCTTGGACTAGCTATGGTATGTTGGGAAGGAATGTTTCTCAAATGGGATCAATCACCGGGTAGGTCTCATGATCCACTAATCCCGCAACTAAGGTCCTATTCCCGGGTAAGTCTCTAGGACACTAAGGTTGGGAAATCTACACAAACCGGATTGCTATCTAGGGGTCTAACCTATCCTTACCGAATAAGTCTCGGGACGGCAAGTCCTAAACATCAATCCTTACACACTCAGTATAATAACGGCTTATGAGGCTCACTACTACCTGGAGTTTGTCATCATTGGTACTTAAGGTCGGAAATCACCTGGTAGGTCTCTTTCCTCACTTAGTTTGCTAGCATTAGGTCACCCTAGGCTAGATTAAACTTAACAAACACTAGGATTTCAACAATCTAACATCCTAACATTCAAATTTATCAATACAAGCACAACATAAGCAAACCACGGGCAGATCATAACAACCACGACCGTGGTTGTCCTAGAACAGACCGTGATTTGTAACAGCAGTTAAGTACGAGCAAGCAAATCATCCAAGGATACATTTAAGTCTACTCTATCATAGTCCAAACCATAACCATCATTCCTTCACCTTAGAATCTCAACTACTTAGCCAACAACATGCATTTTAACAATCAAACTCAACAAGCATAAATTCATGGCTTCCATAGCAAGTATATGAAGTGAAAGAGAAATGAAACAAGTAGAACAAGAAAACAAAGCTGAATAAATGTTAAGTGAAACTTACAACCCTTCAAAAGAAGGTCCAAATCGTTCCTTACAAAACCTTGCAAATGTCTTTAACTAGTTCATTCAAAAATCTCTCATAAACTATGAAAACTCTAAGACTAATGTTCTTCTTCTTCTTCTCAATGTTTTTGCTCCCCTCTAAGAGTAGCCTCCAATGGAATGTTCTAGAATGAGAGAGTGCGGGAGAATAAGGAATTCAGAATGTCCCCTCTACTGCCTGTAGGACCACCCTTTTATTCTCCAACAAGGGCAAAAATCGGTTATGGAGATTATTGGACAACTGTCACAGCTGTCCAGAGAGAACCACGGCCTAGTTTCACGCTCGTGGAAGTCCCAGTGACTGTGGTTTCCCTTGTTCAGCCTTCATTGGATCATTTAGCCACGAGTTGGTGAAAGGCATGCACCAACAAGGTCCTATATGTTCTCCCTTGCTCCTAGCTTGCTCCCTAATGAGTCCGGAAGTGTGTCATTACGAGGAGCGATCCTCGAATGTATCGATTAAGTTCCAAAAGCTCCCAAAATACCTACAAAACATGCAAAACACCGTGTAGATGTCTATCTCGACAAATATACATGAATTAAACATAAACGTCATGAACTAATGCCAAACTATGCATGAATAGCGGGAAAAACTATCTAAATGGATGCCTAAACTAACGTCATATATCGTGTTACCAAAATACCCCATACTTAAGATTTGCTCGTTCCCGAGCAAGACCCAACTATAGACTAAGAGATGACATGATTTATGCATGCAGAAGAACAACAAAATCTTTTTGGGATTGTGCTTCATAAGATGGATCACCTTCATAGTCATGTTTCATGGCACATGCACAAGCAATCATGTATCAAATGAATGAAGGCATGGAAAGACAATTATACTTAACTTGAAAGCATGCATGAAAGGTAAAAATGAAGAAGTCAAGATGATCATGAGTATATCCAATCTAGATCACTAAGTCTTACACACATGCAAATAGGTCACAAGGACTTAGGAAAGAAAAGGCCAAGAAACGTTGTGAATAGGTGGGGATTTTTTTTAGGTCATGTGATGCTAATCCGGGAAAGGAACTAACTCCATAATTTCATTTTTTGATCAATTTCCCCATAAGTGTATATTTTTCTCCATTTTTTCTTTGTTTTCTTTTCTTTTTCACTTATTTTTAGGACAATGGGATTGGTGTGCAAAAGCCAAAACCTTGGTGATTAGCGAGCCTCGGGCTTTTTTATTTTTTGAGGTACTCCACACCGGGCACACATACCAAAGCTCGTTAGGACTATTGGTTTATTTGACTTTGGTAAGGCACAAACACCCGATTATGTAAATGGTGCCGAGTTACTTGTCATCAAAACTAACGTCCCCAAACCTATATTTTTTTTTCTACTCTTTCACAACAATTTCAGCACTTCATTCACAACATTCATTCATCAACAACTTCACCCCACACTTGCTTTTCACACACTAAACACACTAGCATGCTCCTATTTCTGGATGGGTCAAAAGAGGTCAAATTTTTATATCAATTGAGGTGCTCAAACAACATGATCAAGATGAGAAGTAGACAAAAATGAATTGCCTTAATCATTCCTAGATGGTGTGCAAGAACTAGCATGTAATTTCGACCATCAATCCTCAATCCAATCGAGGCAAACATCATAATCATAATTCATACATGGGATTTAAGATAAGTATTTCAAGTCCACATATGCATACATCCATTCAACACATAAGGCCATCCATAGCCAATTCACAAGACAATCTCATCATAAGGGTCATACCCAAGCTTAGAAGCACTAAATTTTTTAAAAAATTTTCTGATTTTTTTGGATTTTTTCGAAATATGTATGTACAATGCAAAAGCTAATGAAACATGTGACAAAAAGAAACTATCCTAGATGTTAATCATGCAAATGATCGTGAAAACCCCACCCCATACTTAGAAACACATTTTCCCCAATGTGCAAATCAAGTAAAGGAGAGTGAAAGAGAGTCCTCACAATGTGAAAATGGTGTTGCTTTGGTATTTTGGTTTGCTCATGTGGAGTGATGGTGGATGATCAATCAAAGGTGGTAGAGAGCTCTCGATGTTCATTATGGCGTCGGGACCCGTGCTAAGCACCGCTAGCCGTCCATGTCCCCCGTCCACTCCACCCACGTTTGATGCGGGATCACCATCATCATCCTCATGCCATGCAAGGCTTCCATGCTACTTAGGTTCTAGAACATAAACACCAAACACACAAAAACACACAAAAACAGAAAAATGAAAAATGGAAACCAAAACGAAAAGCGAAAGATGTCTACCAATAGGTTGCCTCCCATTAAGCGCTTTTAAGGTCATTAGCTTGACCAAATTCGGGGACGTCTCACTTAAGGTGAAGTGGGGCAATCATATCCACCGGAGCTCCCGGGATATACTTCTTCAACCGGTTCCCATTCACCTTAAAATCTCCACAATGCTCCCCTCCTATCTCAACCGCTCCATGGGGAAAGATCTTCTTCACCACATAAGGACCCGTCCATCTTGAATTTAGCTTTCCGGGGAAGAGCCGCAGCCTTGAGTTGAATACAAGGACTAAGTCACCTTCACTCAACTCCTTCGGGATGAGACGCTTGTCATGCCAACGTTTGGTCCTTCCTTTGTAGATCCGGGCATTTTCATAGGCATCCAACCGGATCTCCTCAAGAGCGTTCATGTCTAGCAACCTCTTCTCACCGGCCTCCTTGAGGTCAAAATTCAGCCACCTTATAGTCCAATACGCCCTATGCTCCATCTCCACCGGAAGGTGGCAAGACCTGCCATAAACTAGCTTGTAGGGAGTGGTGCCAATTGGTGTCTTGAAAGCGGTTCTATATGCCCACAAAGCATCATCGAGCTTCATAGCCCAATCCTTTCTCGTCCTAGAAACCCTCTTCTCAAGTATCCCCTTTATCTCCCGGTTGGAGATCTCCACTTGGCCACTAGTTTGGGGATGGTAAGGTGTTGCCACCTTATGAGTCACCCCATACTTAGCCGAAAGTGTCCCAAAGTTCCTATTGGTGAAATGCTTCCCTCCATCACTTATGATCACTCTTTGTGTTCCAAACCTAGGGAAGATGACTCGGTTGAAGAACCGCACCACAACTTTGGCATCATTTGTGGGAGAGGCGATTGCCTCAACCCATCTCGACACATAGTCCACCACCAATAGGATGTAGATGTTGCCACAAGAAGAGGGGAATGGACCCATGAAGTCCACACCCAAAACATCAAATATCTTAACCTCTTGTATGTTGTTCAAGGGCATCTCATTCCTCCTTGAGATGTTGCCCATCCTTTGGCAAGCATCACATGTCACCACAAAATTCTGCACATCCCTAAACAAATGAGGCCAATAAAAACCGGATTGCAATACCTTTGCACACATCTTTTGTGAGCTAGCATGGCCTTCACATGACAAGGAGTGACAATGGCGGATCAAACTCTCCACCTCATCCTCCGGGATGCGTCTCCTAAAGACTCCATCCGTCACTGTTTTGAACAAGAGAGGTTCGCTCCAATAGTAATGTCTCACATCCTTGAAGAACTTTTTCCTTTGGGCATACGATAGACCGGGTCGCATCTCCTCACACACAAGGTAGTTCACTATGTCGTCATATCACAACTCACTCCCTCTAGACACTTGAAGTAAGCACTCCTCCAACATTTGTAATCTCTCATCCCAGAATGAGTCATCAATCGGGATGTCATCTCTCTCCATCTCCAATGGTGGTAGCCTACTAAGATGGTCCGCCACTGAATTTTCGGAACCCTTCTTGTCCCGGATTTCCAAGTCAAACTCTTGGAGGAGAAGGATCCACCGAATCAAGCGAGGTTTGGTATCCTTCTTTGTGAGGAGGTAACGGATCGCAGCTTGATCCGTATACACAATGATTTTTGCTCCAACAAGATATGAGCGGAACTTCTCAAATCCATACACAACCGCTAGCAACTCCTTCTCGGTGGTAGCATAATTCAGTTGGGCATCATCTAGCGTCTTGCTAGCATAATAGATAGCATGTGTAAGCCCATCATTCCTTTGTCCCAAAACAGCCCCAACGGCCACATCACTCGCGTTACACATGATCTCAAACGGTAAACTCTAATCCGGAGGTTGCATGATGGGGGAGGAGATCAAAGCATCCTTCAACCTACAAAAGGCTTCAAGGCAATCCTTGGAGAAAACAAACTCAGCATCCTTCATTAGTAGGTTAGTAAGAGGCTTAAAGATTTTAGAGAAATCTTTTATGAATCTCCGGTAAAAACCGGCATGCCCTAAGAAACTCCTTACCCCCTTCACCGAGGTAGGTGGTGGCAACTTCTCTATTGTGTCTATCTTATCCCTATCAACCTCAATGCCTCGGTTGGACACCAAGTGTCCCAACACAATGCCTTCACTTACCATGAAGTGGCATTTCTCCCAATTCAAGACAACATTAGTCTCCTCACATCTCTTTAACACCAAAGACAAGTTTGCTAAACAATCATCAAATGAAGATCCATAAACAGAGAAATCATCCATAAACACTTCCATGATGTTTTCAACATATTCAGAAAATATGGCCATCATACACCTTTGAAAGGTGGCGGGTGCATTACACAATCCAAATGGTATTCTCCTATATGCAAATGTTCCCCAAGGACATGTGAATGTTGTTTTCTCTTGGTCATCCGGATGGATAGGGATTTGGAAGAATCCATTATAGCCATCTAAATAGCAAATGTGTGAATGTTGAGCTAATCTCTCTAGCATTTGGTCAATAAAGGGAAGAGGGAAATGATCTTTCCTAGAGGCAACATTAAGCTTCCTATAGTCAATACACATTCTCCACCCCGTAACCATCCTAGTTGGGATTATTTCATTATTCTCATTAGTCACTACGGTCATCCCACCCTTCTTAGGAACCACATGCACAGGACTAACCCACTTACTATCCGAAATCGGGAAAATGATTCCCGCATCCAGCAATTTAAGGATGTCTTTCTTTTCTACTTCTTTCATGATAGGGTTTAGTCTTCTTTGAGGTTCAATTGAAGTTTTATGATTATCTTCCATCAAAAGTTTATGCATGCACAAGGAAGGTTTAATGCCAAATAAGTCATCAATGGTATAGCCTATAGCTCTTCTATACAATATCAACTCATGCAACAATCTATTCAACTCATCATCATTCGAAGATGCATTAACAATCACTGGATAAGTACAATTTTCACCAAGAAAGGCATACTTCAAATGAGAGGGGAGGGGTTTAAGTTCAAGTTTAGGAGAACCTTTATCGGTTGGAGACGCTCCATACAATGTAGGTTGAGATGATTCCAAAGCTATGGAAGACTCTCCAAGACTCCTTGAAGCTTCATCAACAACTAAGGCACTTTCTGGAGAAACAACGGGCAAAATCATGGCCTCTGGCACAACCACGGCCGTGGAATCTGAGAAGCTGGCACTTTGGAGCATTCCAGGGAGTTCCACGGGTAAGTCCACGGGCGTGGTTCCTGGTGCCAGGTCGTGGTTCCTACAGTGGTTCAGCACAAGTTCGTGCACTTCAAATTCAGCACTTGTCTCCTTTTCTAACGCATCCAAGGCCTTGATTTCTTTATTGCAATCATCCTCAACTCCTTCCTCCATCAAACTCAAGATAAGAACCTTCTCCAAGGGGTCCTTGATCAATATTAAGCTCACAACTTCTCTAGACTCCTCTTGCTCGACAATGTTGAACACATCTTCACTAAGGGATGGCCCCTTCATCATTGTGGACAGCTTGAACTTGCTATTCTCTTCTCCTATGTTGAAGGAAAGGATTCCATTTTTGCAATCAACTAAACATCCGGATGTGGCTAAGAATGGTCTTCCTAAGATGATAGGAACCGGGTAGTCCGCTGGGATGTCCAAAACAACAAAGTCGATTGGCACATAGAACTTCCCAAGCTGAACCGGCATGTCCTCTAGGATTCCTACGGGATGAGTGATGGATCGGTCTGCCATGTAGAGGGTCATCTTGAACGGCTTTGGGTCTCCTAGCCCAACCTTGTTGCAAAGTGCAAGCGGGATGATGCTTACACTTGCTCCAAGATCACATAGGGATTTACATTGCACCTCTCCAACCCCAATTGGTACACAAAAAGATCCCGGATCTCTTAATTTTAGGAGGCATCTCCTCCCTCATAGTTTGACTCAACTCCGAAGATGTCTTTGTCATCCTAACTTCTCCATACTCCTCCAACTTCCTCTTGTTGGAGAGTATTTCCATCAAAAATTTCCCATAGGCCGGCATACCTAGAATAGCATCCATTAACAGAATGTTAATATGCAATTTAGACACGAGTTCAAGGAATTTACCGAAATGTGTGTCCAAGGGAGCTCTTGCCCGTGATTGTGGGAATGGTAGTGGTGGCTTGTATGGAGGTGGTGCCACATATGTTGGCTCATCATCTTTGCTCTTGCCTCCTTCTTCTTGCAATGGTTCTTCTTCCACTACTACTTTCTTTCCCTTAGCATTCTCCTTGGGTAAGGGGTCCTTCATGCTCAGCCCACTCCTTGTTGTAATGGCCAACACTTGTCCTCTTGGGTTTTCCTCGGTCCTTCCGGGAAGCTTTCCCGTATCCCTTTGTGCTTCACCAGCCTTTTGGATCACTTGTGCTTCTAGCACCTTTTGAGCCTTCGAAATGGAAGTCACCGTGCTCTCAAGTCCACTTAACCTTCCAATCAATTGTTCAAACATCATCTCAGTTCTATCCTTAGGAGTTTGAGCAAAACCAGGCGGAGTCTCTTGTGAAGCCTTAGGTGGTGGTGATGCGCTTGTGGAAGCGGGAGGGTTCAAGGCTCCATCCGGATTAGAATAAGAGAACCCGGGATGGTTGTGATTAGGCTGGTAATTGTTAAATTGCCGGCTGTTGTTGTTGAAATTCCTTGGGCATTGATAATTGTTGTAATTCCCCCTTCCCATGTAGTTAACATCCTCCTCTTTGGAAGCCTAATAGGCTTGCACTTCCACTTGAGGGCTAGCTTGATTCTTCAAGGTTGTAGCACACAACTCATTCAAAAACTTTAGCTCATTGTTGATTGCATCGAGCTTGTAGTTGCTCACGGTAACTTCACTCACTTCATAAACTCCCAGTTTATTCCAATCACTCTTCCTATGGGAGTACTTCTCTATCACCAAGGCTTGCTTCTCTACAAACTCCCAAGCCTCATCCACATTCTTCTCCATAAAGTTCCACCGGAAAGCGATTGAAGATTGAATTGGCTATCCTCATCAAGCCCCTTGAAATAAATCTCCAATAGCTCTATTTTCGGTATACCATGGTGTGGACAATCTAGGAAGAGGTCCTTAAACCTCTCCCAATACTTGAATAGGCTTTCTCTATCCTTCATCACGAAGGCATTTATCTTCCCTCTTAGCTCGGTTGTCTTGGAAGGTGGGAAGATCTTAGTCAAGAACTCGGTTGTCATCTCCTCCCAAGTACTCACACGTCCTAGTGGAATGGATTGTTACCAAGCCAAGGCCTTGTCCTTAAGTGAGAAGGAAAAAGCCTTAAGCTTATGGTTGTTTTTCTCCAATCTAGGTGGCCTTAGAGTCTCCATCAAGATCTCATAGTTCATCAAGTGTTGATGAGGAGACTCTTCTTTCATCCCTCCAAATTGATTATGCCGGATCATTTGTAGCACTTGAGGGCGGAGCTCATAATCATGGGCTGCGGGATCGCCTAAGTTTACACCCGGACGGTGCACTCTTTGGGCTGGATCCATACGTTGCCCTAGCGTTTGTGGCTCCTCAATCATGATCGGCTCAAACCAAACATTAACCGCCGCCGGCGGTGGTGGTGGTGGTGGAGGTTGTTGACGATTAACCTCTGTTTGCACAAGAGCTTGCCTAATCTCTTCAATTTCCCACCTAGTTGCTTCTTGACTCTCATTGGCAAGTCTCCTCTCATTCTCCAAGAGTTCATCTCTTAACCTAATTTGCTCTAAAGCCTCATCCAACTCAGCTTGAATATCTCTTGCGGCCATCTCCTTCTTCTTCTTAATGCTCTTAGATCTAGCATTAAGTGTTTTCTCCGGTTCGGGATCGAATGGAGCTAAATACTTGCCACGAGATCTTCGCATGCACCTACAGAATGAGAGATGTCCTGAAAATTCAAAGACACAAACAAAACAAGATCAAAAGCAACAAGAAAGACCTACACTATAAACAATCACAAACAATGATTCAATATGGACCTAGTCCCCGGTAACGGCGCCAAAAACTTATTACGCTAAGATTGTAGAGCACAAAAGTCTTAAATTTATAACTCGATATATTTTTCGTAACTCCTAGGGAAACCACAGTGTATGGGTCATTTTTGTAGCAAGGATTGTATTCCGAGGTCGAACACGAAGAGCAAGGTGAAATCGAATCAAATAAGTCACTAAGGATAGTATAAATCTAGTCTAAGAAAAGAGAAAGGAATAAAGAAATGAAAATCATAAAGTTTTTGGGTTGGTTTTGTGGTGATCAAAGAAGATCACAATTGATCCAAGATTATAAAACAAACTAACAAATCTAGCTAGCAATGCAAACAAGCAACACAAACATGAGATATGTGATCAAAGAGAGAAAAACGGATTCTAGGGGTTAGGAATTCCGGTTATGGCATTGTACTCAAGCTTCTAATCAACCTTGGAATAGCTATGGTATGTTGGGAAGGAATTTTTCTCAAATGGGATCAATCACCGGGTAGGTCTCATGACCCACTAATCCCGCAACTAAGGTCCTATTACCGGGTAAGTGTCTAGGAGCCAATGGATGGGAAATCTACACAAACCGGATTGCTATCTAGGGTCTAAACTCTCCTTAACGAGTAAGTCTCGGGAAGGCAAGTACTAAACATCAATCCTAGCACACTCAGTCCGAAAGCGGCTTATGAGGCTCACTACTACAAAGAGTTCGTCATCATTGGTACTTAAGGTTGGAAATTACCGGGTAGGTCTCTTTCCTCACTTAGTTTGATAACATTAGGTCACCCTAGGCTAGATTAAGCTTAACAAAACTAGGATTTCAACAATCTAACATCCTAACATTCATATTTTTCAATACAAGCACAAGAGAAGCAAACCACGGGCAGATCATAAGAACCACGGCCATGGTTGTCCTAGAACAGACCGTGATTTGTAACAGCAGTTAAGTACGAGCAAGCAAATCATCCAATGATACATTTAAGTCTACTCTATCATATTCCAAACCATAACCATCATTCCTTTACCCTAGAATCTCAACTACTTAGCCAACAACATGCATTCTATCAATCAAACTCAACAAGCATACATTCATGGCTTCTATAGCAAGTAAATGAAGTGAAAGAGAAATGAAACAAGTAGAACAAGAAAACCAAGCTGAATAAATGATAAGAGAGACTTACAACCCTTCAAAAGAAGGTTCAAATCGTTCCTTACAAAACCTTGCAAATGTCTTCAACTAGTTCACTCAAAAATCTCTCAAAAACTATGAAAACTCTATGACTATTGTTCTTCTTCTCCCAATGAGAGTGTTTTTCCTCCCCTCCAAGAGTAGCCTCCAATGGAATGTTCTAGAATGAGAGAGTGTGGGAGGGGATGGAATTCAAAATGTCCCCTCTACAGCCTGCAGGACCACCCTTTTATTCTCCATCAAGGGCAAGAGTCAGTTATGGAGATCGTGGGACACCTGTCACAGCTGTCCAGAGAGAACCACGGCCTAGTTCCACGCCTGTGGAAGTCCCAATGACCGTGGTTTCCCTTGTTCAACCTTCATTGGATCATTTAGCCACGAGTTGGTGCAAGGCGTGCACCAACAAGGTCCTATATGTTCTCCCTTGCTCCTAGCTTGTTCCCTAATGTGTCCGGAAGTGTGTCATTACGAGGAGGGATCCTCGAATGTATCGATTAAGCTCCAAAAGCTCCCAAAATACCTACAAAACATGCAAAAGTCCGTGTAGATGTCTATCTCGACAAATATACATGAATTGAACGTAAACGTCTGAAACTAATGCCAAACTATGCATGAATAGCGGGAAAAACTATCTAAATGGATGCCTAAACTAACGTCTTAAATCGTGTTATCAGAAACAAAGATTGGTAAATCAGGTTGTCAATTAAAAACAAGAAACAAAGCAAATATATAAAAATGATGTCATAAAAATGTTAAGAAAATGCGGATTCTAGAGATTAAAGTATCGTGTTGTGGTTTCGACTCAAGATCTCAAAAGATAACGTGGACAAAGCTGAGGTTTGCAAAGGGAAGGTGTTTCTAAGGTGGGAATAGATCACCGGGTAAGTCTCACTACTCACTATCCCAGACCAAAGATCCTCTCACCGGGTAAGCCTCAAGGTACTATGGAAGGGAACTATAATCTCAAACCAACACACCACCCATGGGGATAGAATAAACCTTTATCGGGTAAGTCTCAGGCTAACTCTCAATGTTGGGATAAAGGCACACTCAAACCCCAATAAAGGATACTTTATTACCTAAACTCATGATCTTGGGTATAGTAACAAATGAATCACTGGGTAAGTCTCATCCTAGGCTTGCGTTGAACCAAGAAAGGTATAACAAGGATAGGATTTGGCAAATTGAAACCTCGAACTCAGATAAAGATCAAGAAAGGTCTTGCTTCGCTGAGACTATGTGTCATCTCGGTCGAGATGTTCCACGACTGACCGAGGTGTTCTTCGGTTAAGGTAAAAGCTCGAGTTTTCAGGATCCACTAGGGTAAAGGTTCATTCTTTCATCGGCTTTCCAAAAGAAATCAAGAAAAGTGTCAAGGTGGGATGTATATATCGTAATGTGGTGCTAGAATTCGGGAATAGGATCTTTTCTTCACTTTATTTGAATCACAACATCTTCCATCAATAAGTTTTGCTTGATTTCTCGAGATGCACAATAACCGAAGTCTAGGAGATCAACAATCATCAATTTCTCGAGATGCCTCAAACCCTTGATGCACATACCATGACCCGTTAGGACTATCGATCAATCCGACTTATGCAAGACACAAACACCCGGCTATGTGAATGGTGTTGAGTTACTCATCGTCAAGATCAACGTCACCAAACCTAATTTGTTTCTTTTTAACACTTTCAGCCAAGATCTCAAATTTACTTCAAACGCTTTTCATCAACTGTATCCAGATTCCCCGATAGGTAAAGGGAGGCAAATATGTATATGATGGGCTAAAGCATGATCAAGAAGAAGAAGAAGAGAATGAAGTGTCTTAATCATCCCAGGAAGAATGTAAGAAAACTCATAATGTGGTGTCAACCTCCAAATTCAACATAATTATGATAAAAACAAAGTATTAAACATGCTAGTATTTCAAACAAAGCATTTAGAAACTTTAACATATCATAAAACCAATCGAGCATATAAAGATTTCAAAGCCAATCTACAAACAAATATCATCATCTAGGTCATATCATGAATAGAAGCACAAAACGTTTCGAAAATCTTGTAGTTAAAAACCCATCTCTGTCGAGGTGTTCTGACGGTGTCTGAGGTGTTCAATGTCGTTCGGCGAAGATTGTCTCGGTCGAGCTAAAATTTTTTTTCAAACTTGTTTTTGACGTTTTTCTCAAACAGAAACCTGTATGTATGCATGTAATGACAGATAAGCACATAGAGCCAAATAAACAATAATATCCAAGAGTCATACAAACCATAGTCAATCAAGTCAAATAATGCATCAATACCCCATACTTGGGACACATTGTCCCAATGGGTCAAATATAAGTCATAAGAAATAAGTACTCACCGGACATAGCTGAACTGCATAAAGAAATAAGAAACAAATCCCAGATAAGACCATCTCGGTTGGCGAAGAACATCTCGGTCGAGTAGTTCTGACAACATCCGAGATGTATCTCAGTCAAGCTCCGTATTCTCAACTTCTCGAACATCAATCCTTCCATGTATCTCCTGAGTTGTAATTTCTTCTTAGAAATTACTTGATTCCTGTCTAGGAGGACGCAAAAACACGAAGCAAACTATCTAAACTAAACTAGAAAAAGGAAAAAAAAGCAATACCTTGGGTTGCCTCCCAAGAAGCGCTTCGTTTAAGGTCGCTAGCTAGACCATACTCCATCCTCAAAAAATGTGTAGGGGTAACATACCCCATACATAAATTTCATCATGGGGAAAAACCAAGGGTTTCATCCAATGCTCCATAAAGTGCAAGTGCTCATCGGAAAATGAGTCATCAATGGGTGGGGCATCTTCCTCGAGCGAGATGGGTGGTTGTCGGCTGAGGTGATCTGCCACGGAATTCTCGGATCCCTTCTTATCGCGAATCTCTACTTCAAACTCTTGAAGCAACAGAATCCAACGAATAAGGCGTGGCTTTGCATCTTTCTTAGCCAACAAGTAACAAATAGCTGCATGGAAGTGTAAACAATAACTTTCGCTCCAACTATGTTAGAGCGAAACTTCTCAAACGCATAAATAACTGCCAATAGCTCCTTCTCTGTGGTGGCGTAGTTCAGTTGAGCTTCATCTAGCGTCTTGCTAGCATAGTAAATGGCATTGGTGCGGCCATCTTTCTTTTTTCCAAGTACTGCTCCTACGGCCACATCACTAGCGTCGCACATGATCTCAAAGGGCAAGGTCCAATCGGGAAGTTGAATGATGGGAGCGGTAATCAAAGCTTTCTTTATCCTGTAAAAAGCATCAAGGCATTCCAACGAAATCTCAAAAACGGCATCCTTATTCAAGAGGTTAGTGAGCGGTTTAGAGATCTTAGAGAAATCCTTGATGAACCTCCTGTAGAAACCTGCATGCCCGAGAAATCTCCGCACACCTTTGACAAAACAAGGGGGAGGAAGTTTCTGTATAGTCTCGATCTTTGCTCGATCGACCTTAATACGTCGGTTGGAAACGAGGTCTCCTACAACACTTCCTAGGCTAACCATGTAGTGACACTTCTACCAATTCAAAACAAGATTAATGTCTTCACAACGTTGTAACACTAGAGAAAGGTTAGCTAAGAAGTTATCAAAAGAGGAACCATATACCGTAAAGTTATCCATGAATACCTCCATGATCTCCTCAGTATAATCGGAAAAGATAGCCATCATACAATGCTGAAAAGTGGAAGTGCGTTACACAATCCAAATGGCATCCTCCGGTAAGCGAATGTTCCCATGGACAAGTGAAAGTGGTCTTCTCTTGATCATCCGGATAGATAGGGATTTGAAAGAAACCACTATAACCATCTAAATGACATAAATGGGAGTGTTGTGCTAACCATTCGAGCATTTGTTAGATGAATGGAAGAGGGAAATGGTCCTTCCGAGTGGCCAAATTCAGCTTCCTATAGTCGACGCACATCCTCCAGACCATAAAGGTCCTAGTAGGAATCAACTCGTTGTTCTTGTTTGTCACAACGGTCATCCCTCCCTTCTTGTGAACTACATGCACCGGACTCACCAATTTGCTATCCGATATGGTAAATATGATAAATGCATCTAACAATTTAAGAATCTCCTTCTTCACAACCTCTTTCATGATCGGATTTAAAATTCTTTATGGTTCCCATGAAGTCTTGTGATCATCCTCCATTAGTATCTTATGCATACATAGAGAAGACTTACTACCAACAAGATCATCAATAGTGTAACCCAAAGCGTTTCTATGTTTCCTCAGCACATGCATCAACTTAGACAGTTCATCTTCAGAAAGAGAAGCACTAAAAATAACGGGATAAAAAGAATCCGGACCAACGAAAGCATACCTCAAGTGAGTCGGGAGTGGTTTAAGTTCAAAAACAGGAGGTGCTTTCAGTGTAGATATGTACCTTCTCTCTTTAGTGAAGGGGACTTAGATCGAATTACTGGATTGACGTGAGTCTTAGTTGGCTTCATCTCGCTTGCTGTCTCGGTCGTGGTCCGAGATGGGTGACCGAGGTGTTCTTCAGATAAGATCACCTCGTTTGCTTCAGAAACTGTCTCGGTCGAGGCACTAGAAATGGGATCGAAACCTAATGTGCCTTTCTTATCCTGAATCAGTTTATCAAATCTAGCTCCTAGATCTGCTTCCAATGTTTCCAAGCTTCGCACATCTAGATCACACAAAACATTTATACCTTCCTCCATTATACTAAAACTCAAAACCTTCTTAAGAGGATCTTTAATAAGGATAGAGCTAGCCAATTCTCGAGAATCTTCTTCATCATAGGTGTTGAAGATGTCATCTTTCAAAGGCTCTCGTTCCATTGCAACCAATAGTGCAAACTCCACATGATCGCCATCAATGTTGAACTTCAACTTGACATTCTTACAATCAATGTTGCAACCCAATGTTGCGAGAAAGGGTCTCCCGAGAATGATAGGGATGGGATAATCTGCGGGATTATCCAACACAATAGAATCTATAGGTATGTAGAAATTACCTAGCTTGATGGGATCATCTTCAAAGATACCAACGGGGCGGGTAATGGAGCGATCTGCCATGTATAATGTCATCTTCACGGGCTTGGGATCTCCAAGACCGATCTTCTCACACAGAGCTAGAGGAATAATGCTCACACTAGCTCCTAGATCACAAGATGCTTCATATGTCACATCCCCAACTTGGATGGGAATGCAAAATGAACCGGGATCTCTTAACTTAGGTGGCATTTTCTCCTTCATTAATTGAATGTTCTCCGAAGATCTAAAGGTTATACGTACTTCTCAAAAGTCTTCAAGCTTTCTCTTTTTTCACAAGATCTCATTCAGAAACTTCCCATAGGTGGGCATTCCTAGGATAGCATCAACGAAAGGGATGTTAATATATAGCCTATTCATAAGGTCAAGAAACTTACCAAAGTGCTTGTCCAGATGTGTCCACACCCTAGACTGAGGGAACGGGAGTTGAGGTTTATAAGCAGGTGGTAGAACATAAACTTCAGCTTTTTCCTTCACTTTCTGGGGCTCCATCTCGGTTGGCACCTCGGCCGAGGTGTTCCTCGTTTTATTGTGGTCCAACCGAGGTGTTCCTCGTTTCATCGTGGTCCGACCGAGGTACTGGATATGCAGTCTTCAATCCATTGCGTGTTTTGTGATTGCCAAGACTTGCCCTTTTGGGTTGTTCTCTATCCTTCCTGTAAGTTTTCCAGAATCTCTCTGTGCTTCATTAGCCTTGTTGAAAAATTATTGTTCTAAGGCTTTTTGTGCCTTTGAAAACGAGTTCATAGTAGTCTCCATAGCATTGAGCTTGATAAATATAGCCTCCAGCACAGCGTCCGGTTGCTTGGGAGGTTGGGACGAGCTTGATCATGGCTCCTGGCTTCTCAATGGAGTGGAAGAAGAAGAAATTCTTGTTGTTATTGTTGTTGTTGTAATTGTTGTTGTTCAGCGGCCCTTGATAATTTCATCTTCCTACATATCCAACATCTTGCTCCTTTTTCGTTTCAGCTACTAAAAGCTCATTAAATGCCTTGACTTCATTGTTGAGCGTAGTGAGTTGAGCTGTATTTGATGTTGTATCTAGAAAGCTAACTCGCCTTGCTCCATCTTCCACCCTTTGATGGGAATATTTCTCCATGTGCAAGGCTTGCTTTTCAATGAAATCCAAAGCTTCGTCTACCGGCATATCCATGAAATTGCCGGCATAAAGTAATTGGAGTTTGAATTGAGTGTCTCCATCCAAACCCTTGAAGTAGATCTCTAGCAACTCGATCTTTGAAATCCCACGATGAGGGCAATCCAACAAAAGGTCCTTGAATCTTTCCCATGACTTGGACAAACATTCTTTTTCCTTCATGATAAAAGCATTGATCTTACCCCTTAATTCAACGGTGTTTGAAGGGGGAAAGAACTTTGCAACAAACACCGTAGTCGTCTCTTCCCATGTGTTGTTTTTTCCAGCTGGAAGAGATTAATACTAAGCAAGTGCCTTCTCTTTCAATGAGAAGTAAAAAGGCCTTAACTTGTAATTGTTGTTCTCCACTCTTGATGGTCTTAAAGTCTCCATTAGAATCTCATAATTTTGTAAATGTTGATATGGAGATTCTAATTCTAAACTTCCAAACTGACATTGTCGAATCATAGTTAGAACTTGAGGTCGAAATTCATAATCATGCTCAGCTGGATCTTCTAGATTGACTCCTGGACGCCGCATTTGCTGATTTGGGTCGATCCTTTGACCTAGATTTTGCGGAACTCCAACAAAAAGGTTAGCTCGATCTACCATGGCCGGCATCCAAGGTCGTGGGTGTATTTCGGCCGGTGCAACTAGGGAAGGATCTTGCCTCGGTCGAGCAACTAGGATCGGTCGAGGTAAGAGCTAAGCTCGTAGAGAGGCCATATCAACTTGAATTCCTTCAGTTCTTGCACGAGTCTCTTCTTTCTCTAGCTGCAATTCTTCTTTATTGAGGAAAAGTTGTTCCAATGCCTCCTTCAACTAGGCTTCAAGATCACGATTATGTTGATCGGCCATCTTAGCTTCTTTCAATCTTCTTTTGTATGTCTTTTCTGGTTCGGGATCGTAAGGAATGATGTCTTTGCGTAAACCTAAGGAAAGATCGTGCAAAATCACTCAGGTAAAGTAATCAATAACAACAAGGGTAGCAACCCCAAAAGACAACCGAAACTGAGCTTGGTCTGTACCATGTCCCCAGCAACGGCGCCAAAAACTTGTTCACTCTCAGACGTGTGTGTATGGTGAACGATTTACCTTTAAATTTATAACCTAAAAAATAAGCCGGAAATAATATGCGAACCACAATGTATGGATCAATTGTAATAACGGCAAATACTCCAAGGTCGAACACATGGACTATGGTGAAACAAAGATCGGTAAATCAGGTTGTCAATCAAAAACAAGAAACAAAGCATATATATCAAAGATGATGTAATAATCAGGTATACAAAATGCGGATTCTAGAGATTAAAGCATCCGGTTGTGGTTCTGACTCAAGATCTCAAAAGATAACATTGGCAAAGATGAGGTTTGTAAAGGGAAGGTGTTTCTAAGGTTGGAATAGATCAACGGGTAAGTCTCACTACTCACTATCCCAAACCAAAGACCATCTCACCGGGTAAGTCTTAAGGTACTAAGGAATGGAACTATAATCTCAAACCAACACACCACCCAAGGGGATAAAATCAACCTTTACCGGGTAAGTCTCAGGCTAACTCTCAAAGAAGGGATGAAGGCACACTCAAACCCCAATAAAGGATAAACCTTTCTTACCTACACTCATGATGTTGGGTATACAAACAAAGGAATCAGCGCGTAAGTCTCATCCTAGGCTTGCGTTAAACAAACAAAGGTATACAAGGATAGGATTTGGCAAACTGAAACCTTAAACTCATATAAAGATTAGGAAAGGTCTCACCTTGCTCAGATCATGTGCCATCTTGGTCCAGATGTTCCACGACTGACCGAGGTGTTCGTCGGATAAGGTAAAAGCTCGAGCTTTCAGGGTCCACTAGACTAAAGGCTCATTCTTTCATCGTCTTTCCCACAACTTTTAGCCAATCACCCTAGAGGCGCATAAAAAACTTAGGCAACAATCATCATGATAACAATAATCAAATATATAAGAAAGGAATCAATCTTCAACCAAGAAAACCATAACACAAATGTCTCAATAACTCAATCAAACAATCAATCAACAATCAAAACTGCATTCCTCAATCATAACTAGAAAGACAACAAATCAAAACAAAATAAATAAAATCTTACAACTTCCTTCAAACCTTCAACCTTCCTTCAAAGCCAACTTCCTTCCATCCAAACTTCCTTCAGCTTGCTTTCTAATCTGGACATATGCAGCTCCGAGATATCTAATATCCGGAAAACACACCTCTTTATATAGGAGAATCACCTTTCTAAGATAAAATATCTTCAAAGGCAATTTTCTTCCTTAGAATATATTCCAATCTTCAAAATAAATAAGCCAAAAAGTCATGCTTCCTTCCAGAAAAATCCATCCTAAAATATAGGAAAATATCTTTCCAAAAATAGACGATCTCAGCCAAAAATAAATATCTTGTGGCCGGTGGATTATTCGCCTCAGTCCAGCCCATCCTGAAGATCACCTCGGTCGAGGTGATATTGTAGCCACCCGAGGTGAATCTCAGCTACGTGTCAATCTCTCTAATCTGGTCCAAAATCAATATTCCATCTAATTTCCATGGTTCCTGAGCCTTTCTTGTAGCTCCTCAATGCTCCCTAATGTAGCTCCAATGACTCCTTAGCTTCCTTAGCTTCATATCGTTCCAAAACGTGCCATTTTCACTACAATCACAAGAAAACTAGGTGTAGACCTCGATTCTCGCAAAGGTAAACAAAACAACATAATGGTCAAAGAATATATGTCTATACATGCAAATTTATGAAGATAAAAAGTCTAAACCAATACCAAAACATAGACAATAATTCATGCTATCACTAAACATAATGTCAGGTCGACTAGCGGCTAAATACAATAATGAACAGATCATACCTCGATACTCCTTTTGAACAACACTTTTTCCATCTTTTTCACAGTCAACCGAATGTGTCGAACTCATAGGAGTCTTTGCGACCTTAGATTGATCAATCTTATACTTCTTAAGAAAGTCCTTGGCGTACTTGCTTTGATTGAGAAAAAATTATTCTTTGCTTGTGTAACTTGAAGTCCATGAAAGAAATTTAGCTAACCATTAAGCTCATTTCAAATTCCTTGCACATGATATCTGAAAATTCTTTCTATAGGGAATCATTAGTAGCACCGAATAATATATCATCAAAATAGATTTGTACTACTAATATATCGTTGCCTCTGGTTTTGATAAACAAAGTTTTATCAATCAAACCTCTTTCGAAATTGTTTTCAAGGAGATACTTGGACAATCTGTCATACCAAGCTCGAGGGGCTTGCTTAAGACCATAAAGAGCGTTGTCCAGTTTCAATACATGTTCAGGAAATTCATCATTTTCAAAACAATGAGGTTAAGCAACGTAGACTTCTTCTTCTAAGAAACCGTTTCGAAAAGAACATTTTACATCCATTTGAAATCGCTTTATACTCATGAAATAGGCAAATACAAGTAGCATACATATGGCTTTTAATTTGGATACTGGAGCAAAAGTCTCCTCATAATCAATACCGCCTTCTTGGTTATAACCTTGTGCTACAAGTCGTGCTTTATTTCAAATGACTTTTCCGCTTTCATCCAACTTGTTTCGAAAAACCCATTTCGTGCCAATGACGGATTGATGTTTTGGTCTCTTAGTAAGAGTTCAGACCTTGTATCTCTCAAACTAAATTTGTTCGTTTTGCATAGCAATGATCCAGTCGGGTTCTTGAGAGCTTGAACATAATTCTTTGGCTCAATAAGAGAGCAGAGAACGCACATAAGTTTTTTACTTTAGATCAACTTTGAACTCTTGCGTTGGGATCTAAGATCACATTCTCTTGTGGATGGTATGAAGAGTGTTGAAACTTCCTTCTTTTGTAAGATGGAACAGATCCCGAAGATTGAGGCTCATATGCTTGATTAGATTCGGGTACCTTAGGGGTATTCCCCTTGGATCCTATCTCAAGGCCTAGAAGTTGGGTTTCAAGGCCTTGAAACTGAGTTTTGACATTGCAGCTTTTTGTTTCAAGGTCTTGAAGATGTGTTTCAAGGTCTTGAGGATTTTCTCTCATATCTTGAATCTTTTCTTGCATATTGTTTTTAGGATCTTCTTCTTCATCAAAATTTTGATCTTCTTGTTGATTCAACTTAAGATCTTCAAAACATTCACTCAAAGTACCATCATTGCTTTCGTAAAAAATGACATGAATACTTTCCTCAACGATTTTTGTAAGTTTGGTATAAACACGATAAGATTTGATGTTTGAACCATATCCAATGAATATATCTTCATCACTACGAGCATCAAATTTCCCAAGATTATTTTTTCCATTGTTATGAACAAAGCATGTACATCCAAAGGGTTTTAAATATAAAGTATTAGGTTTTCTGCCCTTAAAAAGATCATAAGGAGTCTTTCTCAAAATGGGACGAATTAAACATCTATTTAAGATGTAATTAGCATTGTTTACTGCTTCTGCCCAAAAACATTTTGGAAAAATGTTTTCCAAAAGCATAGTCCTAGACATATCCTCAAGAGTGCGGTTCTTACGTTCCACAACTCCATGTTGTTGAGGAGTTCTAGGAGTTGAAAAATTATGTGAAATACCATATTTTGCGCAAAACAAGCAAGCATTAGTTAATCAAATTCTCTACTATGATCACTTCTTATAGAAACGATTGGTAGGTTTTTCAAAGTTTGCAACTCCTTACATAATTTTGAAAACTCAAACAATGCTTCTGATTTTTTTCGTAAGAAATAAATCCATGTTAAACGAGAAAAAGCATCCACAACAACAAGGTTGTAATGCTTGCCCTTGGGAGATTTGACACACATAGGTCCACAAAGATCCATATGTAAAAGTTCAATGGGTCGAGAAGAACTTACAACTTTCTTAGGTTTGAATAAACCTTATGTATTTTTATCTTGGGTACAAGCTTGACATAGTTCATCTATCTTGAAGTTTAGGTTTGGCAAGCCACATACTAAATCTTTTGAAAGCATCTTCTACATTGTACGCATACTTACGTGGCCAAGTCTTCTATGCCAAAGCCTTGGATCATCAGTCAAGGCCTTGAGATATTTTAGCTTAGTTCCTGAAACTTGGTTACTACTCATAGAATAAACATTGTTACATCTACAATCAGTAAGCACAATGTCACCCGTTGTTTTGTCTTGAACTTCACATTTCTCTTAATCAAACATCACTTTATTGCCCTTATCACATATTTCAGAGATGCTAAGCAGATTATACTTCAAACCATCAACAAGATATACATCATCGATAAAGTTAGATGAATTATAACATATTTTACCAATGCCAATAATGTCACTCTTTCCTTTATCACCAAGCGTAATGATTCCAGATGATTGCTTCTTTAAATATGAGAACAGTGAACTTTTTCCACTCATGTGTCTTGAGCAACCATTGTCTAATATCCATTTATGCTCCTTTACCTTGGTGATATCATGCAAAACTGCAAACATCAACCATTCCGGGTTGACCAAATGACATACTTGGGTCCATATTTTGGCTTGATCATGTTTGGTGGTCTAGTTCCTTTAAGAACCCAGATTTGTTTGACCTGTTTTCTTTAAACATAGAGGATAAATGTTTCTTATAATATAAGGATCATTTCTTCTATATGGACATGTAGATTTTACATGACCCTTTTTATAACAGTAGAAAGATGTGGGCATATGAATACTTCCTTTGTCTTTGACAAAAGTGATAGTGGGTTTTCTATGAAAGCTCTTATGATAACCTATACCATTTTTGTTAAAAGAGGATTGTTGTGCACCCATCATTCTTTCAAGATTATCTTTAGAACGAGTGAATTTGACAAGTGCAGTTATCTGGTCTTGACACATCAAAGTTAGATCAACTTTTTCTTTCTCTAGATCGATATCGTTTCGAAGAAGAGAAGAAACGTTGTCCTTGAGTATCGCGTTTTCTGATTCTAAGGCCTTGATATTGTCATCAACATCTACCTTCTCTGTGTTAAGATTTTCAATCTCCAAAGATATCTCACTTCGTTGTTTTTCTTGTTCAAGAAGCTTTTCTTTTAGAGAATTTATCCTTATTTTATGTTCTTTATCAAATATAATAATGTCTCTAAGGAATTGTGTTTGGTCCGATTCAAGTTGAGACATGATAGTACTTATCACATTGTCAACATAGAGGTTTGAATCTTCTTCATGATCGGCCATAAGACATAGGTTTGCTTGTTCTTTTTCGTATTCTGATTCATTTGAGGAATTTGGTTCACTCCATTAAGCTACCATAGCTTTCTTCTTTCGATCATTTTTCTTGAAGTTGGACCTCTTCTTTTGTGGACAGTCCTTAACAAGATGATCTGTTTCACCACATTCAAAACAAGTCAGCACTTTATTTTGCTTGTTAGTGTTAGAAAACTTACCTTGGGGTTTTGATGTTCTTGGATATTCTCTATTGTTTCCAGACTGTTTCTTTAACTTGGGAATACTCGCAAGACCCTTCGAGATCATAGCAACTGCATCTTCTTAATCATCGTCATCACTGTCTTCCTCTTCAGATGCTAACTCATCCTTTCTCAATCTTAAAGCCAGATTCTTAGTGTTGGATGGGAGCTCTCCATCTTTTTACCAAGAAGCATTTCGTGTGTGATGAGTTTTCCAAGAAGGTCATCAGGAGGAAGAGTTGAGAGATTCTGAGCTTCTTCGATGACAGTCATCTTTGGTCCACACTTTTCTTTAGGTAAGCTCCTTAGAACCTTTCTGACTTTTTCTTCATTTGTGAAGACCTTTCGTAGAGAGTCCGGGTTGTTCAAGATCTCAGTGAATCTTGTGAACCATTTCTTTGACGGGTTCATTTGGATTCATCTTGAACAGCTCATTTTGTCCGAGGATGATGCTAATCTTTGTTTCCTTGACATGACTTGTTCCTTCGCACGTAACAACAAGTTTGTCCCAAATTTCCTTTTCACTTTTGCATGAAGAGATGCGGTTGAATTCATTTGCATCTAATGCACAGTAGAGTAGGTTCATAGCTTTGTAGTTCTTTGACACACTATCCAAGTCACCTTGTGTGAAGTCAGCTTTCTTCTTTGGGACTTGATAGCATGTATTATAGTCTATATTTTGGGACTTGATTAGACGTTTTTTCTTCAATAATCTGCATGTTTGAATGTATATTATGTGATTATATTGTCATGTCATCTACCTTCATGGGAATCGAGGTCTACACCAAGTTTCAAGGTAATCGTAGGTAAAATGGCACATTTTGGGTCGAAATGGAGCTAAGAAGTAATAGGAGCTACCAGGAAGCAAGGAATTAACAAAGAAGATTTACTTTTGACCAGATTTAAGAGATTTCACCTTCAGCTAAGATTCACCTAGGTCAGCTACAATGTCACCTCGACCGAGGTGATCTAGAGGAGTGCCCCGACCGAGGCGAATACTCTGACGCGACGAGATATATTTTATTTGGATGAGAAATTTTATGTTTTTAAGATATTCTTATCTTTGGAAGATAATTCTCCTATATAAAGGATTGGATTTTCCACAAGTTCAACCAATGCTTGGAGGCAAAGAACAACCAGCGAAGGAAGTATTTTCTGGAAGTTTGAAAGGATGGAAGGAAGATTGAAGATCAATAAAGGAAGGATTGATAGTTCGGATATAGCTTTTGAGGGGATTTGTAAGAATTTCTTAGATTCTCTTTGTTTGTTGTCTTTTGTTGGATTTATGATCCAAAGAATGCTGATTTGTTTGATATTTGATTCAGTTATTGAAGACTTATTTTTAATGTTTTTGTGTTCAAATATTCATTCCCTTCTCATATATTTTATTATTGCTTTCATGATGATGAGTGGTTAATTTCCTTGTGCGATTCAAGGGTGATTGGCTGAAAGTTGTGAGAAAGACGATGATAGAATAATCTTAATCCCAGTAGGACCCTGAAAGTTTGAGCCTTTAACCTTAACCCTAGAGTACCTCGTTCAGTCAATGAACATCTTGGCCGGGGTGGAACTTGACTGACCGAGGTGACTTCTCTGATCCGTAACTGAGAGTTAAGTGTTAGAGTTTGCCAAATCCTATTCTCATTACACCTTTCGTGGTTCAATGCAAGCCTAGGATGAGACTTACCCGGTGATTCCTTTGTTTGTTTACCAAAGATCATAAGTGTAGGTAATAAAGGTTTATCCTTTATTGGGGTTTGAGTGTGCCTTCTTTCCACCTTTGAGAGTTAGCCTGAGACTTACCCGGTAAAGGTTGATTCTATTCCCTTTGTTGGTGTGTTGGTTTGCGATTATAGTTCTTTACCTTAGTACCTTGACACTTACCCGGTGATAGGAGCTTTTGGTTTGGAGTTAGTGAGTAGTGAAACTTACCCGGTGATCTATTCCACTTTAGAAACACTTTTCCATTCCAAAATCTCAGCTTTGTCCGCTTATTCTTGAGATCTTGAGTTGGAACCACAACTAGATGCTTTAATCCCTAGAAATTGCATATTTCCTTTAATTGACCTTATTATCATATTTTGATTGCTTTAATCACTTTTGTGGTTATTAGTTACATTGACAACCTATACTTGCTTTGTTTCACCTAAGTCCTTGAGATATACACCCCGGAATTCTTGCTTTTACTATAATTGATCCGTACACTACGGGTTTGCATCCATGTTTAAGCATATTTCCTCGGATATAAATTTAAAGCTTGCACACACCTTTTGAAGCGAACAAGTTTTTGTCGCCGTTGCCGGGGGCTTGGTCTAGACTGAGCCGGTTGCGGTTGTCTTTCGGGGCAATTGCCCCTGTTGCTACTAACCACTCTACTTGAGTGACTTTCGCAGGTTCTTTTTCTTAGGTTTATGTGAAGAAACCGTGCTGGGAAGGAAATCCTTCCTTACGATCCCGAACCAAAAAAGACATACAAAAGACGCTTGAAAGAAGCGAAAATGGTCAATCGAGACGATCGTGATCTTGAGGCCGAATTGAAGGAGGCGATGGAACAATTGCGCCTCAATAGGGAAGAACTACCGCGCGAGAAGGAGAAAAATTGCACCAAAGATGTAGAGATTGAAGCAGATATGGCTGATTTACGAGCTCAGATTCTGCACGACCAGACCCTCGACCGAGGCAGGACCCTGCTCTAGTTTCCGCGGCCGAGATACCTCAACCTCGGATGCCTGTCCAAGATGGACCCAAACCAGCAAGTGAGGCGTCCAAGAGTCAACCTTGGTGATCAAGCGGAGCATGATTATGAACTTCGACCGCAAGTTCTATCCATGATCTGCCAATGCCAGTTTGGAGGTTTAGAGAGGGAGTCTCTGCATCAACATTTGCAAAACTATGAGATTTTGATGGACCTTGAGACCTTCAAGGCTGGAGAATAATAATTACAAGATAAGGCCTTTTTACTTTTCTTTGAAAGACAGGGCGCTTACTTGGTATCAGTCTCTTCCTCCAGGAAAGATCAATACTTGGGAGGAGATGACGACGAAGTTCTTAACAAAATTCTTTCCCCCCTCTAGAACCGCTGAAATGAGAGGGAAGATCAATGCATTCATCATGAAGGACAAGGAGAGTTTGTCCAAGTCATGGGAGAGGTTTAAAGATGTTCTTTTGGATTGCCCACACCATGGGATTCCAAAGATAGAGTTGATGGAGATTTATTTCAAGGGATAGGATGGAGCTACCCAATTTAACCTTCAACTACTATCCGCCGGCACATTCATGGACATGGCAATTGATGAAGCTTGGGAGTTCATTGAGAAACAAGCTTTGCACATGGCAAAATACTCCCACCAAGGAGCTGAAAATGGTGTTAAGAGGGTTAATTTCCAGGAAGCTCCATCAAATAATAATCAACTCATCTCTCTCAAGAATGATGTGAAGCAATTGAAGGACTGACCGAAGGTATTTCTATGGTCGTTTATACCCAATCAAAAGTAAATTCCGAGTTAGCACTAAAAACAAGTATAGTGATTAAGGGTCGAACCCAAGAGAGTTAAGGTGTTTTAGATGCAATTATCGATTATAGTGACAAGTAACAAAAGGGGGGTTTTGGTTGAATTGATGCGGACAAAAACTTATGAAAACGATTAATGCGACAAGCAAGACAATGATGGATGAATCTACACTAGGTTGATTCTAAGCATGCGATTGCTACTTTGGTGAGTTCCTTTTACAAGTTTTCAAGTAATCTCCCGTCTCGATCATATATAAGTGTTGAGCCAACCGGCATCAACACAACTTAATAGGTTAGTGTTCCGTAAACCTACAAGAACAAATAACAAGTTAGCTTTCAATTAAAGACTAAGAGATATAAAGAGAAGATTAAAACCATTAAACTTATCTTTATATATTTGTTCCTTTTCTTTCAGTAATTACAAACCGTTATTACTTAAAGTTGCTACTAGATTCAAGACCCGAACCCGGAACCTATTAATCCTAGTTGTTTGCATGCACTTTAGAACCTAAGGTGATCAATCTCAAGCAATAGTAAACATGCAATTAGACAATGGAGATCAAGGAACCACAAAGCATTACTGAATAAAAACTTATATTAAAAAGAACTTACAACCAAAATAACAACGCAACTTCAAACCAACCCAATGTAGCAAGGGAGTTAGCAACTCATTACAAAGGTAGCAAGATAATCTAAGTGGACAATTTATTGGATAACAACATGGATGATTCTAGAAATCAACCAAGGACTATTTATACTACTGAAGACACTAAGTAGGAGTAAATGGTCGGCCCAAAACAGCCACCTTTATTGCCATAAAGGTGGTGTAAACAGCCGGAGTAAAGCTTCTGGCGTTAAACCGCAGGGGCGGCCTTCAGGTCCGCAGGGGCGGTGAAGGCAAAAACGATTGATCTTCTTCACGGTCGTAGGGGCGGCTAGGAATTCCGCTGGGGCGGATCTTCAATGCTCTTCAAACGTTTGACCCTTCAACTTCTTGACGTTTCTGATGCCAAGCCGTCGGGGCGTCCTTATGTCAATGCAGGGGCGGTGACACAGCCTCTTCGTCTTCCAGCTCCCAAGTTGAGGCGCGGGCAGGGGCGTAGTGGGAGGCGCAAGGGAACTAGTCTTCGTCTCTTCAAGGCAGGTCACCGCAGGGGCGCCAAGGAGTGGCGCATGGGCGGTGACTTACTTCATGGCCGGCACTGGTGAAGGTGCAGGGAGCGCTCCGCTGTAAGGCGCCACCCGCAGGGGCGGTGAGGCAACATAAGCTTTGCTTCATGATCGATCTTCACTCCTAAGTGCTTATAACTCCTTCCTTAGCTTCTTTTAGTCTTCTTCTTCTGGACCAAGGAGTTAGTAGCATAAACCGACACAAATGCAATAAAAAGACTCAAAAAACTATCCTAAATGATAGTGATTCCATAACCTATCAAACTCCCCCATACTTAGACCTTTTACTCGTCCCGAGTAAAACAAATGACAACAACTAGACTCAAAGGCCTCAGGAAGAATGGGTAAGCAAGAAAAGACAATGAAAACAAGAGAAAAGCCAAGACAAAAAGAAGGAAAAAAGAGGAAATGTGAGAAAAAGGGAGAAACTACCATCCTTATTGCTCCAAGAGTAGCCTACCCGGACAACCTCCTTATGACTCCCCTTCTTATGTCGCCAAGCGCCGGAAGGGAAACCTACACTTGGTGTCGCTCATTTTGCCAAGGCGCCCTTTCGGGTTTTCACCTTGCCACTTTTGTTCTTTTCTCACTTGAAGTCACATCCCTCAAGTCCAATTTTGCACCAACCTAAGGTTGGTCGAACTACCTTCTTTTTGCCTAAACCGCCCTTTCGGGTTTTCGGTTTAATCAAGGATTTTCAAGCCTTTTTTTTCATTTTCTTTGGCTTTTTCTCTTTTTTTTTTCGTGAATTTCAATTTTGAATTCAAAAAAATGCAAAACAAAACAACTCAAACTCAAATGAACTGTACAAGCAATGATAATGTCCTCCCCCCATACTTGAAGTACACTTTGTCCTCAAAGTGGAAATGAGGCAAAGATAAATGTGGGAGAAAGGAAGAGAATTGTACCCCTCAGTGGGATGGTCCGGATGGACTACCTGGACCATTCTCCGGTGGGTAAGGAAAATGGCGGAAGAAGTGCTCCTTCCGGCGGTAGATGTCATCTATGCGGTCCTGCTGAGCTGTCATCCGGCAGCCAAAAGAGGTCTCAAAACTGGCCTGCCAACCCAGCTGCTGAGCCTCCAGCTGCTGCTGCTGGGCTGCCTACCAAGCCTCCTACCTCTGGTCGAAGTGGGAGGTCATGGAGGCGGCAAAGCTCGTCTTCCAGCTCTGCTGCTCCAGCATAGTCTTCTGGTAGTCGGACTGCCAGCTCCATTGTTGGGTGGTCATAGCCGCCATCTGAGCCTGAAGGCTCGCCAGGGCCGGGTCCTCCTCTAGTGCCGCAGTGGGCATCTCCTCGTCGTTGTCGGGAATGGGCAGGTGCTCCTCCTGATGAGCCCGGCTGGAGCTGGCAACATGCCTCTCCACAATGGCCACTAGTGGCCTCCTCAGCACGAAAGGATCTGCCGGAATGCAGAGCTTGGAGAGCTCACCTCCTAATGGTAAAGGCCAAGGAAGGTAGGTGAGGTGGCTCCCATCTGCAAGGGAGATCCAAAATAGGTTCTCCCCGTCCCTCCGGAGGAGCTTGCACCTCCTAAGCATCCCCTCAGTGTAGAGAGGAGCCGCCAACCCCTCCTCTAACTCGGACAGGTCCATCACCTCTGAGGCGATCAAGGAGATCGCCCCACCGCCGACAATATCCCTCGGCTCGTCCCTCCTAATTCGTTTCAAAGGGGCAAGGAAGAGAGACGGCCAATCCATCACCTTCTCGCTCTGTGAAGGCAGGAGTAGAGTAGTGGGAGGTCCTTGAGGGCGACCTTGTTTTCCTCTTTGTGTCCACAGAAGACACTCATGAGGATCTTTGAGATGAGCCTCAAGCTGGGATGAGTGAATTTGTTACAGTACTCACCCCCAGCATGAAATTTTGACCCTGTAACTACCTACCAAAACTCACACAGGTCCGGGGTCGGGACTAGATCCCACCAGTTTGCAGAGGGGTTGAGGGTTACCCCAAAGGCCTCTTGTAGATCGGTGAAATCAAGTTTGTATTTCACCTTGTTGAACTTGAAGGTGAGGCCGATACACACATGATCTTCCTTCTTCATTGTGAAAGTGGAGATGAATTGTCTGCTGAGGTCGGGATATGTTGGAGCATTTTTCAGTAGGAAGTCTCCGAGCCCAGCATTCGCCAAAAAAGCTTGCATGCTCTCCAGCATGTCGGTCATCTTGTATTTCCTTGGTGCTTCCATTATTGAAGATGATTAAAGTAAAAGATTAGTAATTGACGAAATAGGGAAAATAAATCGACCTCTCTGATGTGATTTCCGCAGGGGCGGCTGTGCAGGCGCATGGGCGGTAAGGCGTAGATGCGGGTGCTTGCAGGCGCGGGGCGGGAGAAGTGTAGAGGTGATTTTTGAGTTGCGATGGAAGTGGTGTTTCAGAGGCTGCTCCGGTGACTTCCTTGGTGGTGTAGTCGTGGCCAACGGTGTAGCTGGAGTGGAATGTTCGAAATGGGTGAGGATGAAGGTTGTCGGAATATGAGAGAGTAAGGAGGTAGTAGGAGAGGGTGGCGCAGGGGCGTTGTGTCTGGTGGCTGGTTATCGGAGGAGGCGTAGGGGCGTCGACGAGGTGGTTGGTCAGCAAAGGGGCACAGGAGTGTGAGTGTGTTATGAGGGAGTAGGGTTTGGAGGGTTCGTGTGTTTGGTGAAGAAGGTTGGTGGGTGGTGTGTGGTAGGTGTAGACATTTTCGCGATCCACTTTTTTTTTTCCTTTCTGGGTAAATCCACAGGGGCGGGTAATTGTCGCCGCGGGGGCGGTGACAAGGGAGAGGAGTCACGCAAGCTCAGCGCCGGGGGCGGTGCCGAGGATGCGTGTCAAGGATGGCCGCCGCAGGGGCGTAGGGGTGTCACCGCGGGGCGGTGACAAGCATGTCGCAGGCGCTGGCCTAGCACCGGGGGCGGCACTAGGCATGAGTGTCACCACAGGGGTGGGGATACAAAGCCGCAGGGGCGGTTTCTTGACAGAGGCTCCTCTTCTCATTCCTTCGGGTTGCCTCCCGAGAAGCGCCTTTGTTTTACGTCGTTGGCTCGACCTAAGATCTCTACTTCTCTGATTGTGCTTCCTCCAGCACAATCTTGTCAATCGGATCGTTCTTGACTCCTT
Organism: Fagopyrum homotropicum; assembly: GCA_033239125.1. Classification (NCBI taxonomy): domain Eukaryota; kingdom Viridiplantae; phylum Streptophyta; class Magnoliopsida; order Caryophyllales; family Polygonaceae; genus Fagopyrum; species Fagopyrum homotropicum. The sequence goes on along the minus strand of BSWB01000008.1, from coordinate 26,611,815 downwards.
CAAGGTAAAGCTTTAGCCTTTGTCCGTTTACCTTGAACACCTTGTGCGTTTGGGGATCATAAAGATCCACAGCTCCGTGAGAGTATACTTCGGCTAATATGAACGGCCTTGTCCATCTTGAACGCAGCTTACGTGCAAAGAGTTTCAAACGTGATTGAAAGGGAAGTACCTTATTACCTACCTTGAAGTCCTTCCGGAGAATGTTCCGGTGATGCCATGCTTTGGTCTTTTCTTTGTATGTGGTAGCATGGTCATATGCATCTTGCCTCAGTTCTCCAACTCTTGCAATTGGAGCTTCCGGAATTCTCCCACTTCCTCTATGTTCATGTTGCACTTCTTTACCGCCCACCAAGCCTTGCGCTCTAGCTCCACCGTTTGGTGGCAAGCTTTCCCAAACACGAGCTTAAAAGGAGACATCCCGATAGGAGTTTTGTAGGCTATCCGATATGCCCATAGGGCGTCATTTAGCCTTGCACTCCAATCCTTCCGCCTGGGAGAAACCGTCTTTTCAAGGATGGTCTTTATTTCCCGGTTTGACACCTCAGCTTGGCCGTTTGTTTGTGGATGATAAGCTGTTGATACTCTTTGGTGAACGTGGTACTTCTTAAGGAGAGTTGTGATCGTCTTGTTGCAGAAATGGGTACCCTATCACTGATTAAGGCTTTTGGAATTCCAAATCTTGCAAAGATATTTTCCTTAAGAAAAGTTGCAACTACTTTTGAATCATCAGTTTTGGTGGCCTTTGCTTCCACCCACTTGGAAACATAGTCCACCGCAAGCAAAAATATATGTGTTCCCGAATGAAGTAGGAAATGGCCCCATGAAATCAATTCCCCAAACGTAAAATATTTCATAAAATATATAAGAGAGGATTGGGGCATTTCATGTCTCCTTGAAAGATTTCCTACTCTTTGGCATTTATCACACACTTTGCAAAACGCAAAAGCGTCTCGAAAAATGTGTGGCCAAAAGAAACCGGCATCCAAAATTTTTCTTGCAGTTTTGTTTGCCCCAATGTGCCCCCCACATGCTTCAGAATGACAGAAAGTTAGGACGGATTGTACCTCATTATCCGGAACCCAACGTCGGATCACTTGGTCACTACAATGCTTCCAAAGGTAAGGATCGTCCCAAACGTAGTGTCGAGCTTCAGCCTTTACCTTCTCTCATTGTGCCTTGGTGAAGTCTGGAGGATACTCCTTCCTGAAAATGAAGTTCACAATGTCAGCAAACCAATGCTTAAAAGATTGGAGCTTAAGACAAACATCTGTCGACAATTCCGCAGGGGCTCCTAGACTGAGCCCCAGGGGCCGCTGGCCGTAGGGGTGGCTGGTGTGAGGCACGGGGGCTGTTACACAACAGAGAGTTGTGTAAAATGTATCGTTTGGAAAACTTCCGGCTATCTCTCTTCCTTTTCCTGGATCTTCCTCCTCTTGTACTAGTCTTCTCAAATGATCGGCCACCAGGTTCTTAGCCCCCTTCTTGTCCCTTATCTCTAGATTAAACTCACTTAGAAGGAGCACCCATCGGATCAATCGTTGCTTTGCCTCCTTTTTTTCCATGAGGTACCTAAGAGCTGCATGGTCAGTAAAGATAATTACCTTTACCCCAAGTAGGTACTGCCGGAATTTCTCAAGGGCAAAAACTACCGCCAACATTTCCTTCTCGGTGGTAGTGTAATTTCTTTGCGCTCCATTGAGTGTCATAGACGCATAATGGATTACATGTGAGGCCCGTCCGTCTTCTTGTCCTAAGACAGCTCCAACGGCGTAGTCACTGGCGTCACACATGATTTCAAAAGGTTTCTCCCAATTCGGGGAACGGATGATTGGTGCGGTGGTAAGACATGCCTTCAAAGTGTCGAAAGCTTTCTTGCAATCCTCATCCACTATGAAGGTGACGTCTTTCTTGAGCAATTCACATAGGGGTGCCGAGATCTTTGAAAAATCTTTGATGAAACGTCGGTAGAAACCTGCATGACCAAGAAAAGATCGGATTTTCCGAACATTAATAGGATAAGGTAAATTTTGAATTACATCAACCTTTGCCCTATCTACCTCTATCCCTTTTGAGGATATTACATGTCCTAGCACAATTCCTTGTTCGACCATGAAATGACATTTTTCCGAATTAAGAACCAAATTGGTTTCAACACATTTTTCAAGAACAAGTTTTAAATGTCCTAAACATTCGTCAAAACTATCTCCATGGACGGTAAAATCGTCCATGAAGACTTCAATGAAATTTTCTACGTATTCGGAGAAAATACTTATCATGCACCGTTCTAAAGTGCCGGGTGCATTGCAAAGTCCCAATGGCATTTTGCGGTATGCAAAAGTGCCAAATAGGCAAGTGAACGTCATCTTCTCTTGATCTTCTGGTGCGATGGCTATTTGGAAATAGCCCGAATATCCATCCAGGAAACAGTAGTACTGATGACCTGCAAGACGTTCCAACATTTGATCAATAAAAGGTAATGTGAAATGGTCTTTTCGTCTTACCTTGTTGAGCTTGAGGTAGTCAATGCAAACTCTCCATCCGGTTTGTGTTTTGCTTAGGACCATCTCCCCATTTTGGTTTTCCACCATGGTAATGCCTCCCTTCTTTGGAACAACTTGGGTTGGGCTAACCCAAGTGCTATCCGAGATAGGAAAGATCATATCCGCTTGGAGGAGCTTCAACACTTCCTTTTTTATCACATCCATCATTGGCCGATTCAACCTCATTTGAGGTTGCCTAGAGGGTTTTGCTTCTTCCTCAAGCGAAATCCTATGCATGCAAGTCGAAGGGCTTATCCCTTTGATGTCCGCAATGGTCCATCCAAGGGCCGTCTTGTGCTCTTTTAGAACCTTCACCAACTTGTCTTCTTGACCGGTAGTCAACTTGTTGGAGATGATCACCGGCAAGGTATTGTGTTCTCCAAGGAAAACATACTTGAGGTTTGAGGGAAGGTCCTTCAATTCTATTTCCGGTGCCTGCACTATGGACGGAACAAGCTTCTCGCTTGGGGTTAGTAAAGTGGGCCCAATGGCCAAATTGGAGATAGGTAGCCTTTTATGCCCATCTAATTGGGCTAGGACCTCTTTCATGGTGGATGTTAATATATAATCCGATTTGAAACCATCAATGTCATGCTCAATCACATTTTTCAATTCATCGACATCAGAGTTATCAAAAACATCTTGCACGAAAGGTTCAACAATGTCAATAGCACATAAAGAATGATCATCACTAGGAAATCTAATTGCATCATAGACGTTAAATTCCACTACTTCTCCATAAAACTCCATGGTTAATTTGCCACTAACATAATCAATTTTGTCCTCGCAGTTTTCCGAAATGGCCTACCTAACAGAATGGGTGCAGCATGTGAATCATTTTCCATATCCATTACAAAGAAATCAGCAAGAAATATTAGATCGTCTACCATTACTAACACATCTTCAATTATCCCTTTCGGGTACACATTAGATCTATTAACAAGTTGTACTACAATCCTAGTTTCCATTAATAGCCCAAGGCCAAGTGATTTGTAAATTGAATATGGTAAAACATTGATAGAAGCACCGAGATCAAGCATTGCTTTGTCAAAGCGGGTTTCCCCAATAACACAAGGAATGCTTACCATGCCCGGATCGCTACATTTCTTGGGCATTCTCTGTTGGAAAACTGCCGACACATGCTCACTTACTTGCACTTTTTGTTTCCCCTTTAGCTTCTGATTCCTCTTGATAGTGCAAAGTTACTTCAAAAAACGAGCATACTTAGGAATACTTTTCACCAACTTAAGGAGGGGAATATTTACCTCGCATTTGGAGAAAGTCTCAAAGAGGTCCTTGTCCTCAATGTTTCTTCTCTCCTTTAAAGCCTCAGGAAAAGGAGTTGGTGGTTTCTCAGAGTACAGTGGCGGAAAGGTTGGCAGGACGTAAGTATCCCTTTCAGCAGAACCTTTTGTTGTGTTTTCCGCAGGGGCGTTAGCTTGTATGCGCAGGGGCGGCTCAGGGGTTGTCTCCGCAGGGGCGGGGACATCCAGACGCATGGGCATCTTTTGCTCTGTGCTGGGCGTAGTTGCAGCCATAGGAGCGGCTGTGGGTGCGGTATAATCGACAGAAGGTTTGCTTTGTGATTCTTTTGCTAGTTTTTGTTGGATCTGCTTCCCACTCCTTAATGTTAGGGCACTAACATTCTCCTTCGGGTTTATAAACGTCTGGGAAGGCAATCCTCCGGAAAGTCTTGATTCGGTCCTTGAAATGGCTTCTGCCATTTGACTAACCTGTTGTTCAACGTTCTTGATGCTAGATTCTGTTGTTTGGTCATGAGTAGCAAAGTGTTTAGTCAAAACCTGCAACATATCTTCAGTTCATTGATACTTACCTTGACGGGGCTGTTGTTGTTGGTTTTGTTGATCCCTCCAATGAAAGTTCTATTGGTCACGCCAGTTTGGCATGAAATTCTGTGCATAGGGATCGTTCCTAGGCCTTTGCTGCTGTAGTTGTCCATAACCCATTACGTTTACCTCGGCATCGTCATCCTGGACTTGTGGACACCTGTACGTTGGATGATATGGGTCAGCATAAACTCCACAAGCTTTGAGCTGCTTTGGGGTTCCCATAAGTGTTAGTGTCTTCACCATTTCCTTCAACTCCGCGAGCTCGGTGGAAATCTCGCTCTTCATGGAACTCACAGCATGAAATCCTTTCTTAGCCGGGGTCCTTCCAAAGTTCCGAGTACCTTCCGCTAGTTCATGTATCTTTTCCAAAGCAAGGTCAGGAGTAGAGTTATGAATATTACCTCCACAAGCTGCATCGACGATCCTCCTTTCATTGTCCAGCAAGCCATTGTACAAGTACAAGACTAGATCTTTAGTTGAATATCCGTGAAAAGGACAGCTGGATCGGAGGCGGGCCAACCTCTCGAAGTACTCGTAGAGAGTTTCGGTCGCCTCTTGCTCGATGTTGCTTATAGCTTTCTTCAAGCTGTTGGCCTTCTTAGCTGGAAAGTATTTCTCCAAAAATGCCTTGTGAATGTTCTCCCAAGTGTCAATACTCCCGGATGGAAGGTGGTAATACCAATCATCCGCGGAAGCTTTGAGTGTGAAGCCGAATGCCCTCATCTTGATTTGTTCTTCGGTAATGTTGGCCGGCTTGATGCTCATACACACGGTATGGAACTTCCCAAGGTGCTTTTTGGGGTCTTTGCCACTTAGCCCATGGAAGGATGGAAGCAAGTGAATAATGCCCGGCTTGAGCTCAAATTTGACTCCTTTCCCTAATGCCGGTATAGTGACCGCAAGAGGGTTTTATGCCAAGGTGGGCTGCGTAAGTTGACGAAGATTACGGTCAGCCATCTCTTGTTGAAGTTGTTGTTGTCTTCGTTGCCGGATGTGCGTCCTCTCAATTTCTGGATCAAAAGAAGCAAAGCCGGAATTAGTAGCACGGGTTTGAACCATAAAAATGGTTCAAACCAATAATCAATAATAACAATAAAGCACTAAAACTCCCCGGCAACGGCGTCAAAATTTGAGTGAAGGTATTTCTATGGTCGTTGATACCCAATCAAAAGTAAATCCCCACTTAGCACTAAAAACAAGTATAGTGATTAAGTAAGGGTCGAACCCAAGAGAGTTAAGGTGTTTTAGATGCAATTATCGATTATAGTGACAAGTAACAAAAGGGGGGTTTTGGTTGAATTGATGCGCACAAAAACTTATGAAAACGATTAATGTGACAAGTAAGACAATGATGGATGAATCTACACTAGGTTGATTCTAAGCATGCGATTGCTACTTTGGTGAGTTCCTTTTAAAAGTTTTCAAGTAATCTCCCATCTCGATCATATATTATTGTTGAGCCAACCGGCATCAACACAACTTAATAGGTTAGTGTTTCGTAAACCTACAAGAAAAAATAACAAGTTAGCTTTCAAACAAAGACTAAGGCATATAAAGAGAAGATTAAAACCGTTAAACTTATCTTTATATTTGTGTTCCTTTTCTTTAAGTAATTACAACCCGTTATTACTTAAAGTTGCTACTAGACTAAAGACCCGAACCCGGAACCTATTAATCCTTGTTGTTTGCATGCACTTTAGAACCTATGGTGATCAATCTCAAGCAATAGTAAACATGCAATTAGACAATGGAGATCAAGAAAACACAAAGCATTACTGAATAAAAACTTATATTAAAAAGAACTTACAAACAAAGTAACAACGCAACTTCAAACTAACCCAATGTAGCAAGGGAGTTGCAACTCATTACAAAGGTAGCAAGATAATCTAAGTGGATAATTTATTGGATAACAAGATGTATGATTCTAGCAATCAACCAAGGACTATTTATACTACAGAAGACACTAAATAGGAAAAAATGGCCGGCCCAAAATAGCAACCTTTAATGCCATAAAGGTGGTGTAAACATCCGGAGTAAAGCTTCTGGCGTAGAACCGCAGGGGCGGTGAAGGCAAAAATGCTTGATCTTCTTCATTGCTGCAGAGGCCGCTAGGCAATTCCGTTGGGGTGGATCTTCAATGCTCTTCAAACGTCTGACCCTTCAACTTCCTGACGTTTCTGATGCCAAGCCGCCGGGGCATCCCTATGTCAACGCACGGGTGGTGACACAACCTCTTCGTCTTCTAGCTCCCACGTTGAGGCGCAGGCAGGGGCGCAGTAGGAGGCGTAGGGGAACTGGTCTTCGTCTCTTCAGGGCAGGTCACGCAGGGGCACCAAGGAGTGGCGCAGGGGCGGTGACATACTTCATGGTCGGCGCTGGTGAAGGCGCAGGGAGCGCTCTGGTGGAAGGCGTCACCCGCAGGGGCGGTGGCAAGGCTCCGCTGGAGCGGTGAGGCAAAAGAAGCTTTGCTTCGTGATCGATCTTCACTCCTAACTGCTTATAACTCCTTCCTTAGCTTCTTTTAGTCTTCTTCTTCTGGACCAAGGAGTTAGTAGCATAAACCGACACAAATGCAATAAAAAGACTCTGAAAACTACCCTAAATGATAGTGATACCATCACCTATCAAGGACCTTTTGGTTGCTCACACCAAAAAGAAGGAAGGAGGATATCAAGGGTTTATTCTATCATAGTTTTCCCACAACTTTCAGCCAATCACCCTAGAATCGCACAAGGAAATTATCCACTCATCATCACGAAAGCATTAATCAAATATATCGGAAGAGAATGAATATTTGAACAAAAAAACCTTAAGAACAAGGCTTCAATAACTGAATCAAATATCAAACAAATCAGCGTTCCTTGGATCACAAATCCAATAAGACAATAAAACAAAAGGGAATCTAAGAAAGTCATACAAATCGCCTCACAAAAGCTATAACAAGCTATGACCTTCCTTTCTTCAATCTTCCTTCAAACTTCCAAAAATCCTTATTTGTTGGTTATTCTCAACCTTCGACGATAGCGGGTTGCTGAATTCGTGGAAAATCCAACCCTTTATAGAGGAGAATTATCTTCCAAAGATAATAATATCTTAAAAAGATTATATCCTAATAAAATATATCTCTATCTCTAAAATAGATCTTCTAGATATATGATCTTCCTTCCCGAAATCCAGCCAAAAATATAAGATCTCTCCTTCCAAAAATTAAAGATCTCAGCCAAATAAAATATATCTCCCGGTGTCAGGGTATTTGCCTCGGTCGGGGCGCTCCTCTAGATCACCTCGGTTGAGGTGACACTGTAGCTGATCGAGGTGAATCTCAGCTGAAGGTGAAATCTCTTAAACCTGGTCCAAAGTAAATCTTCTTTGTTAATTCCTTGCTTCCTGAGTTCTTCTTTAGGCTCCTGAATGTAGCTCCTATGACTATTTCGCTCCTTAGCTCCATTTCGGCCCAAAATGTGCCATTTTACCTACAATTACAACAAAACTTGGTCTAGACCTCGATTCCTGTGAAGGTAGATGAAATGACAACATAATCACATAATATACATTCAAACATGCAGATTATTGAAGATAAAACGTCTAAACAAGTCCCAAAATATAGACTATAATACATGCTATTAAGATACATAAGATGATGAACTCTACGTAGTAGTGAGCCAAAAAAGCCGTTATTGGATTGAGTGTGCTAGGGTTGTTGCCTAAGACTTACCTTTTCCGAGACAAAACCGGTAAGGAGGGGTTTGACCGTTAGGTAGTCGCCGGTTTGTGTAGAATTCCCGTCCTTAGGTTCCTTGAGACTTACCCGGTAATAGGACCTTAGGTTCAACACTAGTGGAGCATGAAACTTACCCGGTATTTGCTCCCATTAGAGAAACACCAAATTCCGAACAACCGCAGCTCTCCTTTGATCTTTAGAAGCATGAGTCCAATGCCATAACCGTAATTCTTGATCTCTAGAATCCGCACTTCTAACACTTATCACCTCTCTTGTGTTTGTGTGTTTGTTTGCTTGTTTGTGTTGCATACTTTGTGATCGTTGTTTGATCACCCAAAACCAACAAAAAATATTGTGATTTTCATTTTTTTATTCCCTTCTCATCTCTTAGTTTAGATTTGCACTATACATGATCATTGAATGTTTTTATTTCACCTCAGTCCTTCTGTTCAACCTCGGAATACTATCCTTCCTACATAATGATCCGTACACTACGGGTTTTGCTAGGCAGTTTAGGGGACTAGATTGAGTTTATAAATGTAAAGCTTTTTGTGCTACTTTCTAGTGCGAACAAGTTTTTGGCGCCGTTGCCGAGGACTAGGTCTTGATTAAGTAATTTGATTTTGATTGTTTATATTCTTTATCTTTCATGTTTGTTGTGATATTGTTTTGTTTTTGTCTTTGCCTTTTCATGTTCGCCATGGACAAATGGTACTTCCAAGACGATCTTGACAACATGGAGTATAAGGGATGGATAGCAAGCCGAGATCGAGGACCTCTCCATGTTGAGTAGAGTATTGGGAGGAGTTTAATGCCTATCACGAGTTCCATGATCAAGCTCACATGAATATTACGCCTCATGTGGAACCTCACCATGAACCTCACGATGACCGAGTGGAATCAATGCTAGAAGAAATATTAAGGGAGATGGATGATCTAGAGAGTAATCTTGAGTCCCTTTCGAGTGCCCACATGGTGCTTGAAGCGGAAATATTTTGACAAGAGGAGGTGCACCATGAGGAGATCCAAGAAGTGCCCGATTCAACTATGACCATTAAAGACCTTGAAGAAGAGTTGAATGAAGCTCGAGAGCAATTGTGGCTAAGGGATTTTGCCCTGGAGGATGCAAGAAGATTGGATTTCGAGAGAGAAGAACAAATGAGGAGGGATATTGAGGAGATTTGACATGCTCTTTGTTAGCATGAAATATTGCGATATTCTAGGCACTTATTCTAGTTGTTTTTCATTCATTATAGTGTTCATGGATAAGACATTGAAGCATTTGTTAGCTTGTTTATCTATATTCTCGATATGGAGGTCTACATTTGCTTCGTGATGATTATAGATGAATAAGAGCTGAAACCGGACCATTTGAGAGAGATAAGAGAGAATTTGAGCATATCCATGGATTAGGAGTACACCAAGGAAGCCAAAGAAGTTGCTAAGTTGGAGAATGGCACGACACAAAGGAAACCACAAGCAATTAACACTTCCACGCCCTAAAATACGGCCGTAGGAGAGTCCACGCCCTAAACCACGGAAGTGGATCTTGGCATCATCAGCGTGCAGCATTCCAGAGAGTTACACGGCCTAAAGTACGGTCGTGGAAGATGACAGACACCGTAACCCAATTCCACGCCCTAAACCACGGTCGTGGAATCCCTCGAGACCGTGATTTAGGCGATCTTTTGACGAACCAATTATTGCCACATCATTTACGTGATGGGCCGGGACGGTTATTTTTCCCCGTCTTATAAAAAGGCGGGAGGAGAGAGTTTTTGGGGGATTCGCTTGAGGCTTTTGGACAACCTCGCTTTGGGAGAGTAAACCTTAGGGTTTCGCGAGGAACGTTGCGGAAGCGCCGGCAATTTAAATTCCCGAAGATCGTGTGTGGCGGAAGTTGCACCCCTTTCTTAGGTTTTGATATTGAAGACAGATTGACATCCCGTTCTTCATACTTGCCTTAGATCTTGTGAGGTTTTCTGTTATATTCCGAATCCATTGAATATTCCAATTTGTGTTTTGGATTTGAGATTAACTTTGAGTTATATTTGAGTTTTCGAGGGTTTTCATCTTCCATTCTTTTTAAATTGATTTTTGATATCATGACAATGGTTATTGGCTAAAACCCTTTAGCAATTCTAAGGTGAAGGGTTGGTAGTTGTGGCTTAGATAATGATAGATCGATCGTAAATTGATTTGACCCTGAGAGTTAGAGGGATCTCGTCGACGAACCAAGATTACGGTCTGTTCTTGAACTTCCATGGCCGTGGAACTCAAGATCTGCCCGTGATTTACTTTAGTTTATGAACCTTGCTTTTACTTTGATCCAAGGTTAAAGATTAGATTTAATCTAGTCTTGGCTTGCCCTTTTCTAGGTAGTAGTGAGACTCATCACCCTCTACTTCGATTTCGAGTGTCACAACCTTAATCATTTTAGTTAGTTTTGATCCTTGGGTTACAAGTTTGGGTATTTGAGATTAATTCTTATTCATAGATCCTTTCTATACTGAAGCCTCAACAACCTTTATAGAGAGTGTCTTTAGATGAGTTATATAAAGCCTTGGAACTTCACCGTACATTGCTTTACCTTAACATACCTTTGCAACTCTTAACTCTGTCCTTAGTTCTTTAGTATATCTTGAATCGATTGCCACAATTAGATATCTGGATCTTTAGGGTTGCTGTTTTCCCCAATATTTGCAAAGCTTATTACATTTACTTGCTTGACGATTTGTGAACTGAATTTGTTCCCCCAAAATCCCTGAGTTCGACACTCTGGAATTCTTGCTTTACTACGCCGATCCGTACACTGCGGGTTCGCTTGATTTGATTCTAGTTTTATAAATTTAAAGCTTATTTGCACGCACGCTTCAGGGCGAACAAGTTTTTGGCACCGTTGCCGGGGATTTTGTTTAGGCCGAATTCGGTTATCGGTTGTCAAGCTTGGGAGCTTTGCTCTCGTTATTTGATATCTCCTTTGAGTGATATTTGCAAGTTATCTTAGGTATATGCGAAGGTCTAGCAACAACAAAGACCTCTTACCTCTTGATTAAGAACTTGAGAAGACTTTGAGAAAGAAGCTCAAAGAAAGAAAGATGGCTGAAAATAAAGACAGGGATATCCAAGCAGAGTTGGAGGATTCCGAAGCTCGACTTAAATGGAGCGAAAAGACTCGCAAGGAAGAATTGGACTGTCATCAATTACAAATTGATGAGCTCAAGGACATGATGCTTCAAATGAGGCTGGAGATGAGTGATTCCAAGAAGAAAAAGAGAAGGAAACCGAAAAGATCGGTTAGAACCGACTCATCCGATGAGGATAGCGACTCCTCCATGCCACCGCTAGAGGACACTGATCCAACGATCAATGCGAATAAGAATAATCCAAGACCGGCCGCCAATTATCGTATCCCGGCTGGGGGTTCGAGAGCCGCTCGTGTAGATGAAGAGCCAAGAACTCTTGGCCAAAGAATGGATCCAATTCAGCAACCACGCCGACTAGGTGTGAACTTTGATGCTGACGATATTCAAGGGTTTAGCTTCAACTAACAAGTTATCACCATCGTTCGCCAAAATCAGTTTGGAGGAACGAGTATTGAATCTCCACATCAACATTTACAGAATTTTGAGATTTTGATGGAGACAATGAAGCCAAAAAATGCAACCACCAACAATTACAAGATCAAGCCATTCTTTTTCTCTTTGAAAGGGAAAGCTTTATCTTGCTATCAAACTTTTCCAAATGAAAGACTCAACACATGGGAGGATTTTTCTTCGGAGCTCCTAACCAAATTCTTTCCGCCATCCAAGACAGCGGAGTTGAGAGATAAGATTAATACTTTTTCTATGAGATCTAATGAAAGTTTGTTTCAGTCTTGGGAAAGATTTCAGGATTTACTATTGGATTGCCCACACCATGGCATTTCCAAATTGGATCTATTGGAGATATACTATAAGGGGCTGGATGTGGAAACACAATTCAAGCTTCAATCCCTTTCATGTGGCACATTCATGGATATGAGGGAAGATGACGCTTGGGACTTCATTGAGAAGCAAGCCCGAGTCATTGAGAAATATTCTCACCGGAAAGTAGAAGCTAATCGAGTGGAGCAAGGAGCAAAGCTAACACAAGCTGCTCAAACTCAAATCTTTTCTCTCAACACCGAGATTAAAGAATTGAAGGAAGTCATCAAGGCTAGCTTTCCAAAGCCTAAAGAGCAAGATGTTGGTTATTTGGGAAACAACAATAACCACAGTGGGAATGAGAACACCAATCGCAACAGCCGGAACAACAACCGGAAAAATTGGAACAACAACAACCGGAATAACAATTGGAACAACAATAGGGGTTCAAACAACAACAATTGGCGTTCCAACCAACAACAAAACTCCTGTAATTCTTATCCCAATTCAGGAAATTCATTAACTCCACCATCTTCTTCTTCCATCTCATGTTGGAAACGATCTTGGGAAAGCTTCAAGGATTGGAGAGTCACATCACTAAGGTTGATAAAGCCCAAAAGGTTTTAGAAAACCAAATATTTAGCAATGCTGAGGAAGTTCCTAGAAATCAAGGAAAACTTCCAAAAGATGGAGGATAACCCGAAAGGAAGGGTGATGGCTATCACAACTAGGAGCGGAGCAACAACCACCGACCCGCAACCTAAGTTTGTGGAAGTTCCCGTCGAAAAGGGGAAGGAGAAGGAAGACATCTACATTCCTCCTCCAGCTTACAAACCTCCCCTACCGTTCCTGCAATCTAGAGCAAGAGCGCGTCTAGACAAGCAATTCGGTAAGTTCATTGAACTCATGAGCAAACTGCATATTAATATACCTTTCATTGATACAATTGTAGGTATGCCAGCTTATGGAAAGTTCTTAAAGGAGATCCTCTCTAACAAGAGGAAACTAGAAGACTTTGGAGAAGTAAAGATGAGTTCGGATTCGTCGGATCTCATCAAGACAATGAAGGAAAAGATGCCCCCAAAGCTGAAGGATCCATGGTCATTTTGTGTTCCAATAGGAGTAGGAGATGTCACATATGATGCACTATGTGATTTAGGAGCAAGCGTTAGCATCATTCCGCTTGCCTTATGCAGGAAGATCGGTTTAGGCGAACCTAAATTGGTAAAGATGACGTTATATATGGCGGATCGATCCATAACTCGCCTTGTCGGTATAGTTTAAGATGTCCCAGTCAAGCTTGGTAAGTTCTATGTTCCAATAGATTTTGTTGTGCTTGACATTCCTGCAGATAGTCCGGTCCCGATCATACTCGGAAGACCGTTTCTTGCGACATCCGGTTGTATGGTGGATTGCAAGAATGCTAGACTCGCCTTCGACGTAGGAGAGGAAAAGGTAGAGTTTGTTCTTTCTACTTTGATTAAAGAACCAGCTCTTGAAGATGACATATTTAACATCCATGACGAAGAGCTATCTAGAGAGGAAATAAGTTCGATTCTCTTCAAATATCCTTTGCAAAAGGTGATTACTATGAGCATTATGGGCATAGGAGAAGAGGAAGAATGCAATGAGGAAATTGAAGCTTTAGAGGAGCAAAAGGAAGTGTATGAAGAAGAATTCGAAAAACTTTACGATGGGTCAGAATACGTTTGGAATCACGGCCAATCGTGCTATTCCACGGTCGTGGTTCCCACCAACATGACCATAATTAGCTATTCAGAGGACTCCAGTAAGTTACACGGCCAAAATCACGGCCGTGGAACTATCAGAGGTGCCGTAATTGACTTCCACGCCCTAAACCACAGCCGTGGAGGAAACAGAGGTGCCGTAATTTTGGGAGAATCTAAAGACAATTACGTTCTTTCTACCACTTCTCTTGCTTCTTCTCCAACAACTTCTATACCCTTAGAAACTTCTAAGGAAGCATTGGACACTCCTCAAGAGCCATTAGAGAGTTCAATAGTGATGGAATTGAAGCCACTTCCCGCACATCTAAGATACGCATTTCTAGGACCTAATTCTACCTTTCCAGTAATTGTTAGTTCCGATCTAAGTGAAGATGAACATAGTAAGCTTATGGTTGTTCTAAAGAAACATAGGAAAGCCTTAGGTTACACTATAGAGGATCTAGTAGGAATCAAACCTTCACTATGCCTGCATAAGATCCTAATGGAAGAGGATTTTAGAACTTCGCGTCAACCTCAAAGGCGGTTAAATCCGACCATGAAGGAGGTTGTCAAGAAGGAAATTCATAAACTACTTGATGCAGGTATCATCTACCCAATCTCCGATAGCAAGTGGGTGAGTCCCATACAGGTTGTTCCAAAGAAGGAAGGAATGACGGTCATCACCAACAAGAACAATGAGCTCATTCCTACACGAACCGTGACGGGATGGAGTATGTGCATAGACTACCGCAAGTTGAACAATGCAACGAGGAAGGATCACTTCCCATTACCATTGATCGATCAAATGCTTGAGAGGTTAGCACAACACTCACATTTCTGTTATCTTGACGGTTATAGTGGTTTCTTTCAGATCCCGATACATCCGAACGATCAAGAGAAGACCACATTCACGTGCCCGTGGGGTACGTTTGCTTATAGGAGAATGCCGTTCGGGCTTTGGAATGCCCCAACCACCTTTCAAAGGTGCATGATGGCTATCTTCTCGGAGTACATAGAGGAAATCATGGAGGTTTTCATGGATGACTTTTCTGTTTATGGTTCCTCTTTCGATAATTGTCTTTCTAACCTTTCTCTTGTGCTACAAAGGTGTGAAGACACTAACCTAGTTCTTATTTGGGAAAAGTGTCAATTTATGGTGAAAGAAGGCATTGTATTAGGACACTTTATCTCTAGTAGAGGGATTGAAGTAGATAAAGATAAGATAAAGACTATAGAAAAGCTCCCTCCTCCATCTTCTGTGAAGGGGATAAGAAGCTTTGTTGGACATGCTGGATTTTATAGACGTTTTATAAAGGATTTATCTAAGATATCAAAACCGCTTACTAATCTATTGATGAAGGATGCAGTTTTTGATTTCTCGCAGGAGTGCTTAGATGCGTTTCGTAAGATTCGGGAAGCTCTAATCTTAGCCTCGATCATTCAACCTCCGGATTGGAATCTTCTATTCGAGGTTATGTGTGATGCAAGTGTCGTAGCTATAGGAGTTGTGCTTGGGCAAATGAAGGAAGGACGAACCCATGCAATATACTATGCTAGCAAGACGCTAGATGAAGCGCAGCTTAACTACGCCACTACCGAAAAAGAATTTCTAGTTATTGTATATGCATTTGAAAAGTTTCGTTCTTATCTTGTAGGTGCAAAGGTGATTGTATACACGGATCATGCTGCGATCCGGTATCTACTTGCAAAGAAGGATGCCAAACCAAGGCTAATTAGATGGATTCTTCTCCTACAAGAATTCAATCTAGGGATCCGCGCCAAGAAGGGTTCGGAAAATTCTGTTGCGGATCATTAGAGTCGTCTACCACATCTAGAGGACGACAATCTACCCATAGAAGACTCCTTTCCGGTCAAGCATTTACACATCATAGAGGAGTGCATCGACAAGATTAGTAAAGATGGTTTGTTGATTTCGATAACTATTTGGTTTGCCAGGAATTACCACCAGGACTATCCTATGCACAGAGGAAGAAGTTCTTTAAGGATGTCCGGGAATACTTTTGGAACGAACCTCTCCTCTTTAAGAGAGGTCCTGACGGCATCATTCGACGATGTGTGCCGGAAGACGAGATGCAAAGTGTCATCAGTCATTGTCATTCACTACCTTGTGGAGGACACGCTAGCTCGAACAAGACTAGCGTTAAGGTATTGCAATCTGGATTCTTTTGGCCTACTTTATTTAAAAATGTGCAAACCATTGTTTCCTGCTGCGATGCTTGTCAAAGAACAGGGAATATATCTAGGAGGAACGAAATGCCTCTTAACAACATTCAAGAGGTAGAGATCTTTGACGTTTGGGGAGTAGACTTCATGGGACCTTTCCCATCATCTTGTGGAAACCAATACATACTTCTAGCTGTAGATTATGTTTTGAGATGGGTTGAAGCAATTGCCTCTCCTACTAATGATGCCATGGTTGTGGTTAAGTTCTTTAACAAAACTATTTTCCCATGATTTGGGACACCACAGACTATCATTAGTGATGGAGACTCTCACTTCATTGCCCGACGATTTGAAGCTCTACTAGCTAAGTATGGGGTGACTCACAAGATCGCCACCCCTTACCATCCACAAACGAGTGGACAAGTGGAGATTTCGAACCGGGATATTAAGGGAATCTTAGAGAAACCATTTTCGAGGACAAGGAAAGATTGGTCTTTGAAGCTAGATGACGCATTGTGGGCATACCGGACTGCATACAAGACTCCCATAGGAACAACACCATACAACTTTGTGTATGGGATGTCTTGTCAATTACCGGTAGATCTGGAACATAAGGCGTATTGGGCAGTAAAGTGGTTGAACTTCAGCATGAAGGAAGCGGTCGAGAAGCGCCTCTTAGACCTTAACAAGCTTGAAGAACTTCGCTTAAACGCCTACGAAAACGCCAAGATCTATAAAGAGAGAGCGAACCGTTGGCATGATAAGCATATCATTCCAAAGGACCTCAAAGAAGGAGATCAAGTTCTCCTCTTCAATTCGAGACTTCGGCTCTTTCCCGGTAAGCTTAAATCTCGTTGGACCGGACCTTATCTAATCAAACATGTTTTTCCCCATGGTGTAGTTGAAGTATTGGGTGAAAAGGGCGGAAGCTTCAAGGTTAACGGTCAACGGCTCACGAAATACTGACCGCAACTCCAAGCTGAGGAGTTCGCGCCTACCGCACTCGAATAGGTGCAAGAACGGTCTAGCTACGGACCTTAAACAAGCGCTTCTTGGGAGGCAACCCATGGTATTGCACTTACGCTTTTGTTTGTCATTCTTAGATTAGATTAGTTTAGACGTTTTTTTTTTGTTTTGTTTTGCCCTCGATACCTTCCGGTATGTTGTGTTTTTGGATGTAGGAGCAAAGGAATAAGCAATGGAAAGGAAAAAGTTGAAGGAAATTGACGAAACTCGGATTTTGGCACATTACAGAGAGTTCCACGCCCTAAACCACGGCCATGGAGGCTACAGTGACCGTAATATTTCGAAATCTGAGAAAAATCACCAAAAATCACGGTTCCGTACAATTCCACGGCCGTGGATACCCTCGTGTGACCGTAATTTTCAAAAAATTTTACGGCCACTATATAAACCACCTTCCTTCACAAAAACACCACAAACACCTCTTCCACGACCCTTTCCACACCCTAAACTCCGAAAATTCTCCCCCTCTCGCAAATCTTCATTCGGTAATCGTTTCGAACGATTCTTGGTGCAAAAGTGGAGAAAATTAATCCCTCTACAAGATCGAATCGACAAAACAGGCGAACAATCCATCAAGAAAGCGGAATTTGGATCCAAAGATCCAAAAACCTAGGTTTTTACTATTCTTTTCTCCTTTGTCAATTTGGGTTATATTTGCGCAAGAACTTAGAACATTTGCATAGGATTGAGACTAAAATTAGTCTAGGACAGGTTCTGCTGGGTTTGTTGTTGATTTGATTGAGATTTGAGAATTTCTGAGACGAATCACGGTCTTTGGAACTCCCACAGCCGTGGAAAGCTTAGAACAGACCGTGGTTTTTTCTTTGTTTGGAGAAAATGTTTACACGAAGTGCAGGAAAGAAAAAGAAGAGAAAGGGTGATAGTTCCTCCTCTTCCCATAACCCTCCTAGTGAACCATCACCTCCACGCCCTAGAATCCCCACCCTTCCCCCTAACTACCTCGATGCCTTAGAAAAGATCGAGGAAACACCGGTCATTGGTCCAAGATACCTCTTGCTAGAGGAGTTAGAGCCACTTAACGTGGTTAATGATTTGACATGGCTCTTGTATAGAGCCGGATTGATTGTTTTCTCCGCTATTAGAGTGGATGCTTATGAGGAGATTACGAGGGAGTTTGTTATATCCTTCGAGCATAGCCATGTAGATAGGACGGTATCCAATAGATTGATGGAGACGGACTATGAGTTCTCCATCCAGCAGTTCGGACCCTTCTTTGGGTTCCATGAGACCTTCAATGGTCGTTTTCCTAGCAGTGTATACGCTAAGGATTTTTGGGAGGACATTGCTATGATTTACGCTAGCGAGGACCGCTAGCAACCAGCTGATACCAACGCTAAGCTCATCTACCACTTAGCCTTGAAGATAGCTCATAGGGTCCTCTCCGAGTGCCTATTCCCTAGGACCGAGACCCCGCAAAAGATTAAGACCGATGAGTTGTTTCTCCTCTACGCCATGCTACATGGTAGACCTGCCGACTGTGTCACCCTCTTAGCCTCCACCATTAGCAAGCTTAAGAACAAGAGGGCCGGGAACATTGGATATGGTGGGATAGTGACCCACATAGCTACGCAGCTTGGGATTGACTGCTCCGCTTGCAGTAGGATAGCGGCGAGACCTTTGGGTCTCAAGAGCCTTATGACTAGAGGTTTGATCTTTCCTTGGCACCGAGGTCCACCTACCGCTGCTATGCCATGAAAGGATAGAGGAGGTAGAGGCATACCGTGGCTTCCCGAGTATTCCATTATTGTCGGCCGCCAGAATTGGAAAGAGACATTCGCTGCTATGCATGCGAATAGGCTAGCAGCACCTCCTTACATTCACGATGAGATTCCAGCTGCTGATATTGATGAGGATACAGGAGGAGGTGATGAGCAGGGTTTTGGTACCTTTCCGGATCTTCCGGACACCTTCCCGGACCTACCTAGGCAGTCTAACCGCCCTTCTAGACCTTCCGGCGCTTCTTCTTCTCGCCGCGCTAGTGTGAGCAAGAGACCTACATGGATGGATACTCCTCCCACTTGGTATGGATCACAACCGGAGTGGATGGGAGCTCCACCACCATGGTATTCACAGCCACCAGCAGTATCGGCCCCACAGGACGCACCTGCATGGTACAGTCACGCACCGGAGTGGTATGAGCCGCTGCCGGAGTGGGCTACCGACCTTTCCAGGACGGTCGGTAATTTGGAGATCCGCCAGGATGCTAGGGACGTACGAGTTGATGAGCACGATAGGATGATGAGGGACATTTACCGCCAGCAGTTTGGGCGGAACTTCGACTCCAGTTTCTTTTCTTTATTTCTTTTTGAACATTAGGGACAATGTTTGTCTCAAGTATGGGGTGGGGTGTGACTATCATTTGTAATAACTCTACTCACTTTGCTTGCCTTGATTCGAGAACACTTTGCATGTTTCATTTCAATGTCACACGTTTCTTTTTGCATTGCATAAAAAATATTTTGAAAAACCCATAAAAATGTGAAAATTTTTTAAAAATTCTAAAAGGTTTTGTACTTCTAAGAGTTGAGATGATTTCTATGATAATTACTTCTTGCGGATTGAGCTTTAGATGAAAATTGTATGCCTAGACGAATAATGAATTGAAAAGGAATTGAAGGTGTTGATTATCCTTTCTTGCAAGTTTCATAATGTGAAGAGTTTTATCTAAATCATATTGAGAAATCGAAGTTGAAATCCTATGGTAAGTTCTTTTACTTCTTTATGAAATGATTAATTCTTTTTCCTTTCAATTTTCAACCAGCCCCTCAATGAAATAATTGCCGCCCTTACCTATCCGGGAATTTGGAGGAGTTGTGTTTTGGCATGTTTGATGTGGGAGGGCCATGAAAGCAATTGTTTTCATTCAAAGAATAGAAATAATAGGTTTGGGGAAGTCAATCATGACGATGAGTAACTCGGCACCATTCACATAGCCGGGTGTTTGTGTCTTTCCAAAGTCGGATTGAGCGATATTCCTAGCGGATTATGGTATGTGCATCAAGGGTTTGAGGCATCTCAAAGTTGAGAAACGCCAATCTCCTAGGCTTCGGTTTTTGTGCACCGCCGTCCATAACTCCAAAAGTAAAGTCGAAAAATGATGTGAAGAAGAAGAGAGCAAAGCTCAAAGTTGATGGTGTGCAATTCGAAATAAAAAGAAAAGAGTTAGTTGTCCATTTTCCCCGATTCATGCACCACATCCCTTTTAAGTTTCCCTACCTTCCGCATTCTAGACCTTACCTGGAAGTCCTTAAGATCAAAAGAATGTTATTTGACTTTACATTCTTTGGTTATGTATATAAGCGTTTCAAGAGTGAATGAAGCAAGGTTTGAGAATGATCTATTGACTAGAAGCACACTTACCTAAAAGATGTTTTGTTTTTGAGTTTGTATGAATATTTCATCCTAACTTGTGTTCTAAGCTTTAAAGGACCTTGCTTGGGGACAAGCAAGTGGCAAGTATGGGGTATTTTGTTAGCATGAAATATTGCGATATTCTAGGCACTTATTCTAGTTGTTTTTCATTCATTATAGTGTTCATGGATAAGGCATTGAAGCATTTGTTAGCTTGTTTATCTATATTCTCGATATGGAGGTCTACATTAGTTTCGTGTTGATTATAGGTGAAAAAGAGCTGAAACCGGACCAATTGAGAGAGATAAGAGAGGATTTAAGCATATCCATGGTACAGGGAACCTCCTAGACTCTCGCAAGAGCTAGGCAAATGTTGTCACGACCCGTTATCATACACTTGGGTCCATTACGTAATATAATAAAGTCGGCCTAATCCAGTTTCGTTATTATCCTAGCTAGAAAACACCATTCATACACAATACACTCATACAAGAAGCCAGCTAAGTAAGTCCGTAGACTTACCAGTATCCGAAGCGCACAAGGTCACCTCACTCGAAAGATCCCTCGGGAAAGCGTACAACGCTTGTTCAAGACAAGACCCACAATCAAACAACACTCTAGTCCACTAGAAGTCTTTAGACTTCTAGGCTCAACTCCTCAACCACCTAGTCCAAGAAGACTACACTCTCAGTCCATGACCTATCCAACTCTCAACATAATGATATCCACAAAGGTTACTTCCACAATGCTTGAACAAACCCTCAACAACATACCACAACAAGTTTCACATAACTCACACTAGACCTCTAAGGTCCACCCACTCTAAAGCATTCCAGTTCAACTACCCTAGGCCAGCCTATCATGCTTCTAAGGTATAACGAGTCTAATGAAATAAAGAAGGAAGAGGAAGAACGAGATTCGGGACTCACTGGTGCAAAACCGCCCCTGCGCCTGCCTGAGCCACCCCAGCGCCTATCTAGGTCCGCCCCTGCGTCGATCTGGGTCCACACCTGCGCCTGACAGAAGCCGCCCTTGCGCCTATGTGAATCCTCCCCTGCGCCTGTCTGTGCAGAAAGTCCGTCGGCTCAGTCCTTCGATTATGCAGCCGGTCCTTTAGGGTCTCCTTTGGTGCTATGAACCTCTTCTACTTCTCTCACTTGGTCTTAGCCTCCCTCCAAGGTATAGCTTCGTCATCGAACCAACAAAATAACGATACATTGTTGAGGAAGGATTCAAGAGTGTCTTCCATTCAAGCCATGGAAGGGAGAGGAAGAAAGAGGAAGAAAGAAGAAGGAGAAGAAAGAAAGAATAAGAATGGAAGGAACCTTACCCATGTCCCGTCACTGCAGTCCCGGCCTCACAAATGGTGGATCCAAGTTGGAGCACTCTAATGGAAGAATGGAGGAGAAGGATGTAGGAGGAAGGTGCAAGAGGATCAAGTGGGTAGGAGGAAGAATGTAACGTGAGTGGAAAATGAGAGGAGGAGAAGGGTTGGCTGCATAAAAGAGGAAGGATACCAAAGGTCTTCAGCCCATAACTCCTCATGGAATTTAAGAGGGGAGTTGAAAGGGTCGGAATGTGAACAGTTGCCCAAAACACTGCTACCCCGCCCACGCCTGTCACCGCCCCAGCGAGAATCCTATCTGCACCTACGGCTTACTCGACTGCGTCGCCAAAGCCGCAATGGCGTGAGCCCTTGCGCCCGGCTTCTACCCTCATCTAACTCTATCCAAGTGTAATGAAAAATCCGGTCGTTACATCAGATCCCCCTCAAAAATAAGTTTCGTCCCAAAACTTAGGGTGTACTAACCGCGGTCATAAGATATAAGCAAGCCCTATGACTAACAAACTACCACATCAAGACCACCTAAGGGTCACACACAAGCACACTAGATATATCACACATACAACACTTCAAGCAACCAAAGAAGAGGGTAGACTACCTGACAGTCATATAGACGTCTCTAGACCCTCATAAATCTCAGGATAGTTCCGCCGGATACTATCCTCCGTCTCCCAAGTGGCCTCGTCAATCCCCCGTCTTGACCACTGCACTCTCATCATGGGTATTACCTTCGATCGAAGACGTCTCGCACCTCTCTCCAAAAAAGTTATCGGGTGCTCTGGAAATGTATGATCCGGCTCGACCACCAGGTCGTCATGACTCACTATGTGTCTCGGGTCATGCACATACTCTCGCAGCTGCGACACGTGAAATACTGGATGAACTCCCTCCAATCGGGGTGGCAATGCCAATCTGTACGCAACCTCTCCTATCCGCTCAAGGATCTCAAAGGGCCCGACATATCGGGGACTCAACTTCCCTTTAATGCCGAAACGTCTGACGCTTCACGTTGATGAAACTCTCATATAGACCTACTCCATATCTGAACTCTCGAAGCATGCACCTCTTATCTGTACACGCCTTCTAGCCACTCGGCGTGGCTAACATCCGCTCTAGGATTATCGTAACTCGAGCGATGTCATCACATGTCTGCTCCTGGTCATCCTACCATTACTACTCGGTAAATCCCTACACAACAGTGTATGACACACCCACTCATATAAAGTTTCACAAAGGCCATCCCAAACGAAGCATGACAACTATAATAATACGAAAACTTAAACAATAGGAAGTGATATGATCACGCTCGTCCCTAATCTGGCACACATGCTCTCAATCCGAGACGATGGTACTCGGTATCCCCACAAAATTTCACTATCAACTTAGTGAATTCATCCACTAGCTGACTCATTGACCACATTTCCCAAATAGTCATAAAATGCACGATCTTGTTAGTTCCTATTGTTTAAGAGAGAACTTAACTTATATTTGGGCATCAAGTGGACTGTGCTTGTCATCATGGATGCCGGAAAGCGATGGTTGCTTGGACTCCTTAAGAAAACCATGGTATTCGAGGTGGATTGACACATCCATGCAGTTTTGTCAAGCTAATGACCTAAAATAAGTGCTTCTTGGGAGGCAACCGAAGGGTAACAACTCTTACCCTTTTCTCTTTTGTTTTTGCTATTGTTTTTGTTTTTGTGTGTTTTTGTGTTTTGTGTTTGTGTTGTAGATTTTAGGAAATAAGGAATCCATGCAAGGCAAGTTGATGATGATGATCCTGTTTTCAACCATGGGTGGAGCGGACGTGAGATTTGGACGACATAAGGTGTCTTTGAGGGGTGGAAGAGCTCCCATCTCGCATACACCTTGGCGCGGGTCTCAACGCCGGAATGACTATGAAGAGCTCTCTACCATGTTTGGTTGATCATCCATCACCACCACTCCACATGAGTGAACCAAAATACCGAAAACAACATTTTTACATTGTGAGGACTCTCTTTCACTTCTTTATTTAATTTGCACATTGGGGACAATGTGGTTTTAAGTATGGTGTGGGGTTTTCATAATCATTTGCATGATTACATCTAGGATAGTTACATACTATTGTCACATGTTTTATTATGTTTTACATTGTACATATTTATCTCAAAATTCAAAAATATTAGAAAATTTTTTCAAAAAACATTGTGCTTCTTAGTTTGGATATGACCCTTATGACGAGTTTGTTTTGCGAATTTGATATGGATGGCTTTGTGTCTTGAAAGAATTTATGCATATGTTGACTTGAATACTTCTCTTGATTTCCATGTATAAAATGTGATGAAGATTGTTGTCTAAGTTGGATTGAGAATTGATTATCGAAATCGTATGCTAGTTCTTACACATCATATAGGAATAATTAATGCAATTCATCTCTCTTCTTCTCATCTTGATCATGTTGTTTAAAGAACCTTAATTGATAAAAAATTTTTTGACCTCCATCCGAGAATAAGAGCATGCTATTGTGTTGAGTGTGTGTAAAGCATGTGTGGGGTGTTGAAGGAAGTGTATGAATGTTATGAATGAAGTGCTGAATGTGTTGTGAAAGTGTACAAAAAAAATAGGTTTGGGGACATTGGTTTTGATGACGAGTAACTCGGCACCATTCACATAATCGGGTGTTTGTGTCTTGCCAAAGTCGGATTAACCGATTGTCCTAGTCATCCTTTGTATGTAAGCCCGGTGTGAGGCACCTCGGCAAAATCCTGAGGTCCGCTAATCACCAAGGTTTCGGTTTTTGTACACCAATGCCATTGTCTCAAAAATAAGAATGAAAGAAAAAAAGAAGAAAAAGAAAAGATAGAAAAGAAAAAGACGGAGAAAAAAATATACACTTGTGGTGGAGTTGAACAAAAATGAAGTTGTGGAGTTAGTTCCGTTCCTAGATTAGCATCACATGACCCAAAATTCCCACCTTTAACAACGTTTCTTGGCCTCTTATTTCCTAAGTCCTTAAGACCTCTATGCACATGGGTTTTGACTTAAGTGATTCAGATTTGATATCGTCATGATCATATAGACATTCTTGATTTACTTTGCATATATGTTTTGAAGCTAAGTGTGACTATCTTTCGATGCATTTATTCTCTTGATTCACATTTCCTCATCCTTTGCCATGAACATCACTATGAAGGTGATCTATGACTAGAAGCACAATTGCTAACATATTTTCCCTTTTTTTGCATTCATAACTCGTGCATATTGTAGCTTAGGATTGAACCTTGCTTGGGGACAAGCAAGGATGGGGTATTTTAATGACATGATTTATGAAATTAGTTTAGGCATTCATTTAGATAGTTTTTCCCGTTGTTCATGCATGGTTTTGACATTAGTTCATGACGTTTACGCTTAATTCATCCACGTTGTCAAAATAGACGTCTACACGAGCTTATGTCGGTTTTGTAGGTATTTTGGGGACCTCATGGACTTAATCGATACATTCGAGGATCATTCCTTGTGGTCGCACACATCCGGACTCTTTATGGAGCAAGCTGGGAGCAAAGGAGAACAAAAAAGACCTTATTGGTGCATCCCTTGCACCAATTCGTGACTAGGTGATCCAAGGAGGGCTTCTGGTGCAAAACCATGGCCCAGAGGCCATAACCACGCCCGTGGTTTCTATCTTTTTCCCGTGGTTTCTGTCTGGACCACTTCGACACTTGTCACATGATTCCTTTGCCCGACCTTTGCTTTCCTTTGGTGGAGTATTTGAGTTGCTTTTGTAAGCTTGCCTTGGGGACTGCTGGAGGACTCTCTCTCCTCTTGTTGCTCTTTTCCAAGCCCTTATGGGTGTTCTTGGGGGAGATTAGATTAGAACATTATCAATCTTAAGATCTAGAGTTAGTTTGAGTGGTTTTAAGTGAGATTCTTGTGGAAGCTTGTAAGATCCGACTTTGAGCTGCCCTTGAAGCTTTGTAAGATTGTTGTAACCTTCTATTTCAGCTAAGTTCATACTCTTTCATTGTTCTTATCTTCATTTTCTTGCCATGGAATGCATGCATTTTTGTATAATGATGTTTGATCTTGAAATGATTTTTAATTGCTAAGTAGTTGTGTTTCTAGGGTGAAGGAATAATGTTTATGCTTTGGACCATGATTGTATGGACTTGCATGTTAGCTTAGGATGGATTTGTGTTTGAAAACCTTGCTCAGACCCTAACCACGACTTGTTCTAAATGTAACCACGGACGTGGTTTCCATGATTCACCCGTGTTTTTGCTTTGTTGTACCTATATTGATGAATCTGGATGTTTTGATGTAGATGTGTTGAAATCCTATTGTTTGTTAAGCCTAATCTATGTTAGGGTGACCTAATGTTAGCAACCTTTTTGAAGAATGAGACTTACCTGGTAATTTCCTCTCTTAGATACATAAGATGATGAACTCATGGTAGTAGTGAGCCATAAAAGCCACTATTTATTTGAGTGTGCTAGGATCGTTGCCTAAGACTTACCTTTTCCGAGACTTAGCCGGTAAGGAGGGGTTTGACCCTTAGGTAGTCTCCGGTTTATGTAGAATTCCCGTCCTTAGGTTCCTTGAGACTTACCCGGTAATAGGACCTTAGTTTTGAGACTAGTGGAGCATAAGACTTACCCGGTAATTGCTCCCATTAGAGAAACACCCAACTCCGAACAACCGCATCTCTCCTTTGCTCTTTAGAAGAATGAGTCCGATGCCATAACCGGAATTCTTGATCTCTAGAATCTGCACATCTTACACTTATCACCTATCTTGTGTGTTGTGTGTTTGTTTGCTTGTTTGTGTTGCATATTTTGTGATCCTTGTTTGATCACCCAAAACCAACCAAAAAGATTCTGATTTTCATTTCTTTATTCCTTTCTAATCTCATAGTTTAGAGTTGCACTATACATGATCATTTAATGATTTGATTTCACCTCAGTCCTTATGTTCGACCTCGGAATACTTTCCTTCCTACATAATGATCCATACACTACAGGTTTCGCTAGGTAGTTTAGGGGACTAGATCGAGTTATAAATGTAAAGCCTCTTGTGCTACTTCCTAGTGCGAACACCTCATTTGGAAGAAGAAGAAGAAGACATATAAAGAGAGATTGGTGAAAAGCAATGGCACGAGTCAACGAAGACGGCTACAACACACCACAAACCGCAACGGCGGCTCATGGAGGTGTAGGGGCGGAACAGGTGGCCCGCAGGGGCGCCTGGTCTGGCCGAAGGGCCAGCTCAGGCCTGCTGAACACAGCTCAACACCTGCGTCTCAACTGAGGCGCAAGAGCGGGATCTCTCAAAGACTAAGGTTCTTACATCTCACTCCCCTAAAATCAAGTTTCGTCCAAAAACTTGCAAAATTCTGAAGCCTCTCGGCCCCATATGCCGAGGCGTAACTCTCTCTATCAGAGGCATTATCTATGCTCAAAAAGGTCACAACCTATAACAATCTATAACCTCAAACATATGCATGGAGGAATCATCATCTCCATCCTTCACATCAATCCATCCGAGGCATAGAGGAAAAACATTTCTAGCCACACTACAAAGACCTCATAAAGGCATAGAGGCATCACATCTCTTGTCGTACTCACATCACGGGGCATAAAGGAAGTACATCTCTAGCCATAACATAAAGCATGGAGGAATCACATCTCCAGTGAAATTATGTCCATCAAAAGTAGCGTGGAGGAATAACCATGTCCAGCTAAATCCTAATCGTATCCCGATAGCATGGAGGAAAGAATCATCTCCAGCTATAATCATTACTCGAGCTAGCACATCAAGATATAATAAAATCGTGTATCACATTATAGCTAGCACTCAAGTAAACACATCAAAGCATATAACCACATAAACACATACTCACCAAGATAGCACTAATATCAACTCATGGCTCCCACAGGTGCATCTATCTCGGCATAAAACTCTAGATAGTTCCTCTAGATACTCTCCTCTGTCTCCCACGTGGCCTGATTAGGTCCTCCTCTCGACCACTATTTCCTAAATATTGGGATGTCCATCGAACGCACGCATCTCACACCTTTCTCTAGGACAACAATTAGGTGCTCAACAAATGTGTCGTCCGGCTCAACCACTAAATCATCATAACTCACAATGTGCCTCGGATTTGGTATGTACTCCCTCAGCGAAGAACACGTGAAACACAGTATGAACACCCTCTAACCTCGGAGGCAAATCCAATTTTTATGCTACCCTACCGACTCTGTCCAATATCTCAAAAGGACCGACATATCGGGAACTCAGCTTCCCCTTTATGCCAAAACGTCTAACACTTTGTGCCGGAGATACTCTCAGCCAGACATGAGCTCTCACTCTGAACTCTAGTGGTCGGAGCGTCCTGTCTGCATACGACTTCTGGCGACTCTATTCAGCCATCATCCTCTCTCAAATCAGCGCTACTCGAGGCATATCATTCTGTTCGCTCCAAACGGTGTGCGCAAGCTTTAAATTTATAACCGAGGAAATACGCTTAAACAAGGATGCGAACCCGCACTATATGGATCAATTATAGTAAAAGCAAGAATTCCGGGGTGTGGATCTCAAGGACTTAGGTGAAACAAAGCAAGTATAGGTTGTCAATATTGCAAATAACCACAAAAGCGATTAAAACAATCAAAGATGATAATAACGTCAATAAAGCGGATTATGCGAATTCTAGGGATTAAAGCATCTAGTTGTGGTTCCAACTCAAAATCTCAAGATAAGTGGACAAAGCTGAGATTTTGCAAAGGGAAGGTGTTTCTAAAGTGGAATAGATTACCGGGTAAGTCTCACTATTCACTAACTCCAAACCAAAAGCTCATATTATCTGTTAAGTCTCAAGGTACTAAGGAAAGGAATTATAATCTCAAACCAACACACCAACTAAGGGAATAGAATCAACCTTTACCGGGTAAGTCTCACGCTAACTCACAAAGATGGAATAAAGGCACACTCAAACCCCAATAAAGGATAAATTTTTATTACCTACACTTATGATCTTGGATAAACAAACAATAGAATCACCGGGTAAGTCTCAATGTACAAAGGAAAGGAATTATTATCCCAAATCAACACACCAACTAAGGGAATAGAATCAACCTTTACCGGGTAAGTCTCAGGCTAACTCACAAAGATGGAATGAGGGCACACTCAAACCCCAATAAAGGATAAACCTTTATTACCTACACTTATGATCTTGGATAAACCAACAAAGGAATCACCGGGTAAGTCTCATCCTAGGCTTGCATTGAACAAGGAAAGGTGTAATAAGAATAAGATTTGGCAAACTCTAACACTTAACTCTCAGTTACGGATCAGAAAAGGTCACCTCGGTCAGTCAAATTCCACCCCGGCCGAGATGTTCATCGATTGAACGAGATGTTCTAGGGTTAAGGATAAAGACTCGAACTTTCAGGTCCTACTAGGATTAAGATTATTCAATCATTGTTTTTCCCACAACCTTCAGCCAATCACCCTAGAATTGCACAAGGAAATTAGCCACTCATCATCATGAAAGCAATAATCAAATATATGGGAAGAGAATGAACATTTGAACACAAAAACCTTAAGAACAAGGCTTCAATAATTGAATCAAATATCAAAAAAATCAGCGTTCCTTGGATCACAAATCCAATCAAACAAAAGGGAATC
This sequence comes from Fagopyrum homotropicum, assembly GCA_033239125.1. Lineage (NCBI taxonomy): Eukaryota > Viridiplantae > Streptophyta > Magnoliopsida > Caryophyllales > Polygonaceae > Fagopyrum > Fagopyrum homotropicum. Next base: position 26,582,480 of record BSWB01000008.1, on the reverse strand, counting down.
TAAGAAAGTCTTACAAATCCCCTCAAAAGTTAAATCCGAACTATCAATCCTTCCTTGATTGATCTTCAATCTTCCTTCCTTCCTTCCAAACTTCCAGAAAATCCTTCCTTTGCTGGTTGTTCTAAGCGTCCAAGCATGGTTGATCCGAAGATGGGTGAATTGTAGAAAATTCAACCCTTTATAAAAGAGAATTATCTTCCAAAGATAATATATCTTAAAAATATAATTTCTTATAAAAATATATCCATATCTCCTAAAATAAATATCTTCCTTCCAAATATAAGATATTTCTATAAAATATGTCCATATCTCTTAAGATAAATATCTTCTTAAGATAATTTTACAGGAAATATCTTAAAAGATAATTTCCTATAAAATATATCAAAATAAATCAGTTGAATATCTTATCTTCCTTCCAGAAATCCAGCCCAAAAATATAAGATATCTCCTTCCAAAAAAACAAGATCTCAGCCAAATAAAATATATCTCGCCGCGTCAGGGTATTCGCCTCGGTCGGGGCGCTCCTCTAGATCACCTCGGTCGAGGTGAAATTGTAGCTGACCGAGGTGAATCTCAGCTGAATGTGAAATCTCTCAAACCTGGTCCAAAGTAAATCTTCTTTGTTAATTCCTTGCTCCCTAAGTTCTCTTTTAAGCTCCTGAATGTAGCTCCAATGACTCCTTTGCTCCTTAGCTCCATTTCAATCCAAAATGTGCCATTTTACCTACGATTACAACCAAACTTGGCGTAGACCTCGATTCCCGTAAAGGTAGATGAAACGACAATATAATCACATAATATACATTCAAACATGCAGATTTTTGAAGATAAAACGTCTAAACAAGTCCCAAAATATAGACTATAATACGTGATATCACATTCTGAATCTTCTTTGGCACTATACAACTAGCACTGCTAGGCTCATCCCAACGTAACGGTGTACGACATCTACGCCTATATAGTGCCTCATATGGGGACTTCCTAATCGATGCATGTCGGTTGTTGTTGTATGAGAACTCAACTAGTGGGAGGTGATCCGTCCATACTTGTCCTCAATCTAAAACACAAGCTCGTAGCAAATCCTCCAAGGTTTGGATGGTCCTCTCTGACTGACCATCCGTCTGAGGGTGGAACACAGTCGCAAAGTGTAGACTCGTCCACAAAACTGTTTGAATCTTTTGCCAAAACCTCGAGGTAAATCGCCCATCTCGATTTGAGACGATCGTCGTTGGTATACCATAGAGTCTAACTATCTGCCTAGTGTACTCATCAACCAATCCGCTCACTCGCTACATTTGGTAGATAGGAATGAAACGTGTAGTCTTTGTCAGTCTATCAACAACAAATTAGATAGCATCAAAACTCCTACTAGGCCTCAAACCTGTCACAAAATCCATATAGACTGTAAGAGCCTTAGTCTTTAGGAGTTGAGTTTTGTTGAGCTAGGATTGAGCCGCCCCTGCGCCTCAGGAAGGCCGCCCCTACGACTTGCCTAGTCCGCCCCCGCGGGTTTGTGCGGCTGCAACCACCTTTGTTGACCTCTTGACCCGTGCTTTATCTCTTTTCTTCCTTTATATGCTTCCTTCTCTCCCTTCTAATGAGGGTTTCATCCCATTCACAAATCCATCTTCTCCCTCACGTCCACCTTCTTCTCCTTCTTTCCTTGGATCTCTATCATGTTCTTCTTTGATCATTGTTGAGTTTATGAGAACTTTTGTGTGGCTTTGCATGTGATGATGATATTTGATGTTATTGTGCCTTTCTTGAGCCTGCTTTGAGGTTGTGGTGTGGTTCTTCCCCTAATTAGGTTACAACTTGGTGAGCTATTCCTCTCTTCCTTCTTTCTTCTTTCTTTTCTTTCATTCTTTCTTCTTTTCCTCTCTTCTAGCTTAGGTTCCACAAGATTGATCTTGTGGCAACCTTTACACGCCTCTTTTGATGTATATATATATATATATATATATATATATATATATATATATGTGTGTGTGTGTGTGTGTGTGTGTGTGTGTATGCATGTATTTGCTTGTTGCGTGGTGAAGAAGTGAAGAGATCTTGAGAAGGATCGAAGAGAAGTCGAGGCCACCCTTCTACACAGTCAGCCGCCCTTGCGCCTGCCTTGAGCCGCACCTAGGCCTAGTGTGTGAGCTGCACCTATGCCTTGTTCCAACCCGCCCCTGCTGCCACGTGCACCATCATTGCCTTGCTCTTGGTTCTACAAGTGTGTCTTGCTTTTAGGCTTGCCTATGGATGGCATTGCCTCTTCCTTTGCTAGTGTGAGTATGTAGTACCATGCTAGGTGAGATGAGAGTCCGTGATGATGTTATGATCACGTATGCCTTATATGGTTGTCAAGGATTTATAGGTTGTGAGTTTAGGTTGAGGATGATCTTATAGATCCCTTGGGTCTAGGTGTGACCACTTTGATTGATAGGAGATTGATTTATCTATATGCTTGTTATTAGGCATTGTCCCTCTCAAGATCAGAGGTTGATCGTGGTTGTGGTTGCACGAGGTTGAAGTAAGTCCGTAGGACTTACTTAGCTACCATCCTTATATTGGGCGTTTGCATGAGTTGTGTGTGATCTATGTTTGATATGATACCATCTGATGTCGATTATTACCGACATATGTTTTATTTACTGTCCCGTATGTGTGGTTGTGATAACCATTCCCTTTCATCCCGCCATGGAGTTTGGGAGGTTCTCTGACGTCAGGCCAAACTGGTTTACGGAAAGGGTGCAATCCACTCTGATAGCATGAATTATAGTCTATATTTTGGGACCTGTTTAGACGTTTTATCTTTAGTAATCTGCATGTTTGGATGTATATTTTGTGATTATATTGTCGTTTCATCTACCTTTGCGGGAATCAAGGTCTACACCAAGTTTTGTTGTAATCGTTAGTAAAATGGCATGTTTTGCATCAAAATGAAGCTAAAGGAGCTAAGGAGTCATTGGAGCTACATTCAGGAGCTTAATGAAGAATCCAGGAAGCATTGAAATGGATTAAAGATTTACTTTGGACCAGATTTGAGAGATTTCACATTCAGTTTAGAGTCACCTCGGTCAGCTACAGTACCACCTCGACCGAGGTGATCTAGAGGAGCGCCCCGACCGAGGCGAACATTTTGACGCGGCGAGATATATTTTATTTGGCTGAGATCTTTTATTTTTGGAAGGAGAGATCTTACATTTTTGGGCTGGATTTCTGGAAGGAAGATCATATATTTTTGGGATTTATTTATGAGATATGGATATATTTTATTAGGAAATTATCTTTTTAAGATATTTTATCTTTGGAAGATAATTCTCCTATATAAAGGGTTGGATTTTCCACAAGTTCAACCATGCTTAGAGGGCTGATAGCATCCAGTAATTAAGGGATTTTCTCTAGATTTTGAAGGAAGGAATATTGAAGATCAATCTAGGAAAGATTCATAGCTTATTATAGCTTTTGTGAAGGGTTTTTGTAAGACTTTCTTAGATTCTCTTCTTGTTGATTTGTCTTGTTGGATTTGTGATCCAAGGAACGCTGATTTGTTTGATATTTGATTCAGTTGTTGAAGCCTTGTTTTTAAGGTTTTTATGTTCAAATATTCATTCTCTTCCCATATATTTGATGATTGTTTTCATTATGATGAGTGGCTAATTTCTTTGTGTGATTCTAGGGTGATTGGCTAAAGGTTGTGGGAAAAACAATGATAGAATAATCTTAATCCCAATAGGACCCTGAAAGCTCGAATCTTTATCCTTAACCCTAGAATATCTCGTTCAGTCGATGAACATATCGGCCGGGGTGGAACTTGACTGACCGAGGTGACTTATCTGATCCGAAATTGAGAGTTAAGTGTTAGAGTTTGCCAAATCTTATTCTTATTACACCTTTCCTGGTTCAATGCAAGCTTGGAATGAGACTTACCCGGTAATTCCTTTATTTGTTTACCCATGATCATAAGTGTAGGTAATAAAGGTTTATCCTTTATTGGGGTTTGACTATGCCATCATCCCATCTTTGTGAGTTAACCTGAGACTTACCGGGTAAATGTTGACTCTATTCCCTTAGTTGGTGTGTTGGTTTGAGATTATAATTCCTTTCCTTAGTACCTTGTTCGCTCCAAACGGTGTGTGGAAGCTTTAAATATATAACCCTAGATGTAAGCTTGAAAACAAGGATGCGGAACCGCTGTGTACGGGTCAATCGTAGTAAAAAGCAAGAAATTCTAGAGGTCGATCTCAGGGACTTAGTGAAACTAAGCAATTAACGGTGTGCTATGTAAATACTAACCACAAAAGCGATTATAGCAATCAAAGATGATAAAAAGTCAATTAAGGAAATATGCAATTCTAGGGATTAAAGCATCTAGTTGTGGTTCCAACTCAAGATATAAAGATAAAGTGGACAAAGCTGAGATTTTTCCATAGGGAAGGTGTTACTAAAGTGGAATAGATCACCGGGTAAGTCTCACTACTCACTAATCCCAAATCGTAACTCCTATTACCGGGTAAGTCTCAAAGAATTAAGGGAAAGAACTATAACCTCAAACTAACACACCACTTAAGGGAATAGAATCAACATTTACTGGGTAAGTGTCAGGCTAACTCACAAAGATGGGATGAAAGCACACTCAAACCCAAATAAAGGATAAACCTTTATTACCTACACTTATGATCTTTAGTAAACAAACAAAGGAATTACCGGGTAAGTCTCATCCTAAGCTTGCATTGAACCAGGAAAGGTGTAATAAGAATAGGATTTGGCAAACTCTAACACTTAACTCTCAATTTCGGATCAGAAAAGCCACCTCGGTCAAACGAATTTCACCCCGGCCGAGATGTTCATCGACTGAGCGAGATGCTTTAGGGTTAAGGATAAAGACTCGAGCTTTCAAGGTCCTACTGGAATTTAAGAATATTCTATCATTGTTTTTCTCACAACCTTCAGCCAATCACCCTAGAATCACACAAGGAAATTAGTCACTCATCATCATGAAAGCAATAATCAAATATAAGGGAAGAAAGTGAATATTTGAACAAGAAGAATTTGATGAAAAGATTTCAATAACTGAATCAAATATCACAACAAAGCGTTTCCTTGGATCACAATCCAAAAAAGACAAATCAACAAGAAGTAATCTAAGGGAATCTTACAAAACCCTTCACAAAAGCTATGAAAGCTATAAACTTCCTTCCTTCAATCTTCCTTCAACCTTCAAAAAGGTTCTTCAAATCCCAGCTATGGGGAGTGCGGTTGTCTAAACACTATATGCGGCCTCTAGCGGGTGATAGAGGATGTTGGATTTGTGGAAAATCCAACCCTTTTTATAGGAAAATTACCCTTCCAAAGATAAGAAATCTTAGAAAGATATTTTCCCATAAAATAGGTAAAATATACAAGCTTAAATTATCTTTTTCCTTCCAAGAATCAAGCCTAAAAATATAAGATCTTCCTTCCAAAAATAAAAGATCTCAGCCAAGAATAAAATATTCTCGCCGCGTCCCAGATGTTCGCCTCGGTCGAGTCGATTCCTCTGGATCACCTCGGTCGAGATGGTACTGTAGCCAACCGAGGTGACTCTCAACTGAAGGTGAAATCTCTTAAATCTGGTCCAAAGTAAATCTCTAATCCATTTTCTTGCTTCCTTGATTCTTCCTTAAGCTCCTGAATGTAGCTCTAATGACTCTTTAGCTCCTTTAGCTCCAATTTAGTCCAAAACGTGCCATTTTACCTACAATTACAATGAAAATAGGTGTAGACCTCGATTCCCGCAAAGGTAGATGAAACGACAATGTAATCACATAATAATACATCCAACCATGTAGATTATTGAAGATAAAACGTCCAAACAGGCCCCAAAATATAGACTATAATTCATGCTATCAAAATACCCCATACTTAGCCCTTGCTTGTCCCCAAGCAAGTTCCAAATCTAGAAAACAAGATAGAATGGATTATAAGTCATAAAGATCAATGAAAAGTATTTCAAAACATTTTTATGGTGTGCTCAAATCATAGATCACTCTAAGAGAATGCTTCATGGAATTTAAAATCAAAACATTCTCAAAACATTTTATAAATATGAGAAAGTTGTTCATCTTTGCATAAAATCATAGAATGCGTAATAAATCATAATTATCGAAATTAATCATGTATAATCCAGTTTAAACCACTAAGTCAATCAACAAGCTCGAGGTCTCAAGGTCTTTCAAAAAGAAGGTCAAGAAACGTGTGAGGATGGGATGTATATAGGGAATGTGGTGCTAGAATCCGGCAAAAGGATCTTTACTTCACTTCCTTTGAACTTCAACATCTTCCACCAATAAGCTTTGCTTATTTACTTTTACTTTACTTTTTGGGATGCATGGACATAAGTGCACAATAACCAAAGCCTAGGAAATCAGCAATCATCAATTTCTCGAGATGCCTCAAACCCTTGATGCACATACCACGACCCGTTAGGAATATCGCTCAATCCGACTTTGCCAAGACACAAACACCCGGCTATGTGAATCGTGCCGAGTTACTCATCATCATGATTGACTTCCCCAAACCTATTTGTTTCTTTCTAACTTTCAGCCAATATCTCATCGTTTCTTTCACTTGCTTTTCACTTGCTTGCTTCCAAATTCCCAAATAGGTAAAAGGAGGCAAATATGTATATGAAGGGCTAAAGCATGATCAAGAAGAAGAAGAGAAGAGAATGAATTACCTTGGTCTTCCTAGGAAGAAAGTGAGAGAACTTATCATGTGGTGTCAACCTTCAAATTCAACATAATTTTGATAAAAACAAAGTATTAAACATGCCACAAATTTCAAACAAAGCATTTAGCAACTTAAACATATCATAAAACCTTTCAAACATATAAAGATCTCAAAACCAGTCAACAAACAGAAATCATCACTGAGGTCATATCCAGAAAAGATGCACAAAAATTCGTTTCGAAAACAATCTCAGTTAACCCACCTCGGTCGAGATGATCTAAGCAACCGAGGTACTTCACCTCGATTGGTCGGAGTCACTTCGGTCGAGGTCAAAATTTTTTTTTTCTAAACCAGTTTTTGATGTTTTTCTCAATCAAATAACCTGTATGAATGCATGTAATTTCAGATAAGCATATAGAGCTAAATAAAGCATAAATATCCGATAAAGTCGAGTCATACAACACATAAGTCAAATATACATCACATACAAATACCCCATACTTGGGACTCATTGTCCCAATGGGTCAAAATAAGTCTAGTGAAATAAAGTACTCACCGGACATAGCCGAGCTGCATAATAAATAAAGAAAGAAAACCCTGCAAGCTCTCAATAATCACGATCCGGTGGTGGTGGTGGTGGCACATACGGGTACTGGGATGGGTCAAATGGATACCCCATGACCTGCTCAAACTGGATCTCCGCCATCCGTCGCTGATAGTGCTGGCCCTCTAGCATCTGATGAGTCCAGCTATCGATCTCTCGGCGCTGGTCGGAAAATCTCTCTTAGATGTATACAATCAGGGCAGCACAGGAGTCTATCATCTGATCGGTAAGGTCATTGATCCGACGGTGAGCAGCTCGATCTCTCTCCCTGTGTACCCAACGCCTAGCAGGGCGTGATGGTGGTGCGGCTGGCTCCTCCTCTGTCTCATCATCATCTAAATCGATGACCGGCGCACTAGTCCCAGTAGTATCCGTGCCCGTATCCATAGGAACACCACCATCCTCAGCAACATCATCATCATCCTCAGCCTCGTCCTCCTCCTCATCAGCTAGCCCCTGAGCTGCTGCAGCTACTGCCTCTCCCGCATCCTCCATCAGTGGGATCCAAGCAGTCTGCTAGTAGTGTGGATCATATAATGAGAACTGGGGTGACCATCTGATCCCTTGTGGTGCAGTCGGCTCTCATGGCATCGCCACAAATGGCGTAGTGAGTCCTCGGGGGACCAGTATCCTCCGAGTAATCATCTCCTGAAATCCAAGCGGCTTCGCAACCGCCACCATGGTGCAAGCACTGAGGTCAATGTCCATGTAGCTCACTATATGCGTCAGTAGACCTCCACAACAAATGTCGCCCTTCCCCTTCGCCTTGATTTTATGTAAGTCCTCCGCCAGCATCAATCCAAAGCCTGGAATCCCTCCAGTCACCATGCAGTATAGGCTGAAAAGCTCACCCTGTCTGATCTTCTGGGGCATCTCAGTACGCGCCAGAAGAGTCTCACTGAATATCTTGTGGGCCAATCTAAAAGGAAGATGGAATATGATCCTCTCCCTGGAATCTCCAAGTCTCCATCTGTCAGCATGCACAACTACGTGAGCAATTTGTCCCCATAACTCCCTAGCTACAGCTCGGGAGGGAAAATCAGCAACAGTCAGGGCCGGGAAGCCAAAGATGTCCCGCCAATGGTCTAGAGGAACTAAATAATTCCGGATCATCAACCGGTACTTTACGGTGCGCTTAGTGGGAAGGTAAGTGAAGGAGCTGACAAACTCCAGAGTCGGCTCTAAGTAAGCAGGAGCGTGGATCTCAGTGAACTGATCTAGCCCCACCATAGAGCTCATACGTCTCAGATCTCCATCCACATGGAGGCAGTCAAAGGCAGAAATGTCCAAGAAGCGAGGTGCAATCACTGGATGGGCCGCTATGCGGTCATAATCGACCTAGTGTCTCTCGTGGATCACCGGTCTCGTGCGGCGGGAGGAAGAAGAAGGGGAAGGAGAAGATCTGTCCCTCAGGACCAATTGTATATCTGAACTCATCTCACTGTAATCTGTCAGGTCACCTCGGTCGGCCTGACAACTCCGTAGAACACCTCGGCCGAGGCACAGGCCGACTAGACCGAGGCGAAAAACTGTGCGAACGATTCCCTCAAAAATCCAGTTCTTTTCCCCCAAAATCACTACCAAAGGTTCCTATGGGGTACTTAATCTGTTCCTCAACAAATGCAGGGGCAACCAAAGCCCAAATCGAGAGAAAATAGTGGAGAAAGACGAAGTTAGGGTTTGTTCGGATTTTACCCAGATTCGGTTTATTCGGTTCGTTTTTCTTGTAGATTAGTTCTTGCACTGTGATCCTCTACCCTTTCTTAGCAGTTTGGAAGCAAGAATCGTCGAAAACGAGCGAAGAATGGTGAAGCGAGGCGAGAGACGTGCCGCGGTCGAGGAGAAGGTAAAGAGAGGAGAGAGAAATCCTCAGCCCCTTTTATACCCTTTTCTGGAACTGCTGTCACCTCGGTCGAGATGGTCTTGACTGGACCAAGGTGTACGGACCGAGGTAGGTCTTCAGAAACCCTAGTCGCCTCGGTTGCTCAAAAATAATCACGGTCGAGGTGCTGTGACAGCAACCGAGATGTGTCTCAGTCAAACTCCGTCTTCTCAAATTCTCAAACTTCTGTCCTTCCAGTTCTGCTCCTGGGTTGTATTCCTTCCTTAGATGTCACCTATTATCTGTCCTGGACGCCAAAAACAAAGCAAAGCAAAGCAAAAGCAAACTATCTAAAGCTAGACTAGAAAAAGGGAAAAGAAAACAATACCTTGGGTTGCCTCCCAAGAAGCGCTTGATTTAAGGTCGCTAGCTGGACCGTTCTCCATAGAATTACTCAATGTACCTCGAACACCTTGGAGTGCTCATCACATCCATCACAAAACTCTTCCAAAAAGGTTCCGGTTCTTAATTTCACCGGCAAATGGTAAGATCTTCCACGTACAAGCTTGTACGGTTTGATTCTCACCGGAATCCTTCTAGCTTTCCTGCACTTTAATGGGACATAATCTAGCCTTGCGTCCCATCCTTTCCTGGATCGAGAAAACAGCTTCTCAAGAATCCTAGTAGCTTCCCCATCTCCAGTTTGGGAATAGTACAAGGTCTTTGTCACGTGAGTGACCCCATACTTGAACAAATAACAATTCGTTGCCTTAGCGGTGAAGGGCTTGTTAACTTCACTCCTTATAATCCAAGGAGAATCTTCTTCCAACAATTTCAAGGGAGGTTTCAGCTTGATCTTAGGAGGTTCTTTCGGAAGAGACCTCCAACTCTTTGGTGCATCCCTGAAGAAATCTAGAATTTTAGTAGGAATTTCAAAGGGAGTAACAGAAGGCACCTTCTAAAGTTCTCCAAAGCTTGGGACAAGTTTCATGTTAGGTTGATAATCCACACATGAAATCTCTCCCAACTCAGCCGATCTTTCTTCCACCTTGGCCACAGTCTCAGTAATTTGTCCATGGTTCTTTGCATTTTCCACTTCAAGTTCTACAGATTCTTCTTCCATCTCAGCCGATCTCTCTTCCACCTCGGCCGATCCCTCTTTCACCTCGGCCGAAGTCTCAACAGTTGGATCGAAATCTTCCTCTTCATCAAAAGCTTCAGGACAAACTTTTGGTTCGATTGGGGGAATGATAGAAACTTGCACCACTTCCTTATGCTCCACTTCCGGCTTAGCATAGGATAAGGTGCTTTCCTTGAACTCCTCCACCTTCTTCATCAACTTCTCCCATCTTGATTGAAGAGAATCTTCAAGAGGTTGCTCGTAAATCTTTCTAGGGACATTCAGCTCATCCCATATCGCAAGCTCCTTCTCAATGGCCCTTTATCTTTCCTTTTCATTGTTAAACCAACAAAAGGAGTATTTTTCTTCCAAGTATTCATAATGGTCCGCCCTAGCACTTTGTCTTGCTATCCAGGCGGGATCAAATGTAGTCATCGGATATCCTGAAAACTACAAAACTCATAGAAAGAGTGGTTAATAGTAACAAGGGCAATACCCCGAAAGACAACCGTAACCGGCTCGGTCTAGACCAAGTCCCCGGCAACGGCGCCAAAAACTTGTTCGCTCCAAACGGTGTGTGCAAGCTTTAAATTTATAACCCTAGATGTAAGCTTAAAAACAAGGATGCGAACCCGCAGTGTACGGATCAATCGTAGTAAAAAGCAAGAAATTCCAGGGGTCGATCTCAGGGACTTAGTAAAACTAAGCAAGTAACGGTGTGCTATGGAAACACTAACCACAAAAGCGATTATAGCAATCAAAGATGATAAAAAGTCAATTAAGGAAATATGCAATTCTAGGGATTAAAGCATCTAGTTGTGGTTCCAACTCAAGATATAAAGATAAAGTGGACAAAGCTGAGATTTTTACATAGGGAAGGTGTTACTAAAGTGGAATAGATCACCAGGTAAGTCTCACTACTCACTAATCCCAAACCGTAACTCCTATTACCGGGTAAGTCTCAAGGAATTAAGGAAAAGAACTATAACCTCAAACTAACACACCACCTAAGGGAATAGAATCAACCTTTACTGGGTAAGTCTCAGGTTAACTCACAAAGATGGGATGAAAGCACACTCAAACACCAATAAAGGATAAACCTTTATTACCTACACTTATGATATTTGGTAAACAAACAAAGGAATTACCGGGTAAGTCTCATCCTAAGCTTGCATTGAACCAGGAAAGGTGTAATAAGAATAGGATTTGGCAAACTCTAACACTTAACTCTCAGTTTCGGATCAGAAAAGCCACCTCGGTCAAACGAATTCCACCCCGGCCGAGATGTTCATCGACTAAGCGGGATGCTTTAGGGTTAAGGATAAAGACTCGAGCTTTCAGGGTCCTACTGGAATTTAAGGTTATTCTATCATTGTTTTTCCCACAACCTTCAGCCAATCACCCTAGAAACACACAAGCAAATTAGCCACTCATCATCATGAAAGCAATAATCAAATATAAGGGAAGAAAGTAAATATTTGAATAAGAAGAATTTAATGAAAAGACTTCAAGAACTGAATCAAATATCACAACAAAGCATTTCCTTGGATCACAATCCAAAAAAGACAAATCAACAAGAAGGAATCTAAGGGAATCTTACAAAACCCTTCACAAAAGCTATGAAAGCTATAAACTTCCTTCCTTCAATCTTCCTTCAACCTTCAAAAAGGTTCTTCAAATCCCAGCTATGGGGAGTGCGGTTGTCTAAACACTGTATGCGGCCTCTAGCGGGTGATAGTGGATGTTAGATTTGTGGAAAATCCAACCCTTTTTATAGGAAAATTATCCTTCCAAAGATAAGAAATCTTAGAAAGATATTTTCCCATAAAATAGGTAAAATATATAAGCTTAAATTATCTTCTTCCTTCCAGGAATCAAGCCTAAAAATATAAGATCTTCCTTCCAAAAATAAAAGATCTCACCCAAGAATAAAATATTCTCGCCGCGTCCCAGGTGTTCGCCTCAGTCGAGTCGATTCCTTTGGATCACCTCGGTCGAGATGGTACTGTAGCCAACCGAGGTGACTCTCAGCTGAAGGTGAAATCTCTTAAATCTGGTCCATAGTAAATCTCTAATCCATTTCCTTGCTTCGTGGATTCTTCCTTAAGCTCCTGAATGTAGCTCTAATGCCTCTTTAGCTCCTTTAGCTCCAATTTAGTCCAAAATGTGCCATTTTACCTACGATTACAATGAAACTAGGTGTAGACCTCGATTCCCGCAAAGGTAGATGAAACGACAATGTAATCACATAATAATACATCCAAACATGCATATTATTGAAGATAAAACGTCCAAACAGGCCCCAAAATATAGACTATAATTCATGCAATCAAAATACCTCGAGACTTACCCGGTAATAGGTTCTTTGGCTTGGGATTGTGAGTAGTGAGACTTACCCGGTAATCTATTCCACTTTAGGAACACCTTCCCTTTGCAAAATCTCAACTTTGTCCGCTTATCTTGAGATCTTGAGTTGGAACCACAACTAGATGCTTTAATCCCTAGAATTTGCATATTTCCATTAATTGACCTTATTATCATCTTTGATTGCTTCAATTGCTTTTTTCGTTAGTTGTAATATTGACAACCTATACTTCCTTTGTTTCACCTAAGTCCCTGAGATCGACACCCCGGAATTCTTGCTTTTACTACGATTGACCCATACACTGCGGGTTAGCATCCTTGTTTTAAGCATATATCTTGGGTTATAAATTTAAACCTTGCACACACCATTTGGAGGGAACACATTTTTGGCGCCGTTGCCGGGGACTTGGTCTAGACCAAACCGGTTGTGGTTGTCTTTCGGGGTTGTTGCCCCTGTTATTACTAACCACTCTACTTGAGTAACTTTCGCAGGTTCTTTTTCTTAGGTTTATGCGAAGAACCCGTGCTGGGAAGGAAATCGTTCCTTACGATCCCGAACCAGAAACGACATATTAGAGATGCTTGAAAGAAGCAAAAATGGCCAACCAAGACAATCGCGATCTTGAGGCCGAATTGAAGGAGGCAATGGAACAACTGCGCCTCAATAGGGAAGAACTGCAGCGCGAAAGGGAGGAAAATCGCACCCGAGCTGCGGAGATTGAAGCAGATATGGCTGAGTTACGAGCTCAGATTCTGCATCGACTAGATCCTCGACCGAGGCAGGACCCCGCTCCAGTTGCCCCGGCAGAGATACTTCCACCTCGGATGCCAGTCGGAGATGTTCTTTTTGTAGGTATTCCACAGACCCTAGGGTAGAGGATGGACCCAAAACAGCAAGTGAGGCGTCCAGGAGTCAACCTAGGAGATCCAGCGGAGCATGATTATGAACTTCTACCGCAAGTTCTATCCATGATTCGCCAATGCCAGTTCGGAGGGCTAGAATGGGAATCTCCACATCAACATCTATAAAACTACGAGATCTTGATGGAGACCTTGAAACCTTCAAGAGTGGAAAATAATAATTACAAGCTAAGGCCTTTTTACTTTTCTTTGAAAGACAAGGCGCTTACTTGGTACTAGTCTTTTCCTCCCGGAAAGATCAACACTTGGGAGTAGATGACGACGGAGTTCTTAACGAAATTCCATCCCCCCTCCAAGATAGCCGAAATGAGAGGGAAGATTAACGCATTCATCATGAAGGACAAGGAGAGTTTGTCCAAATCATGGGAGAGATTTAAAGATGTTCTTTTGGATTGCCCACATCATGGGATTCCAAAGATAGAGTTGTTGGAGATTTACTTCAAGGGATTGGATGGAGCTACCCAATTCAGCCTTCAACTACTATCCGCCGGCACATTCATATACATGCCGATTGATGAAGCTTGGGAATTTATTGAAAAACAAGCTTTGCACATGGAGAAGTACTCACACCAAGGAGCTGAAATGGAGTTACGAGAGTTAATTTCCAAGAAGCTCCATCAAATGATAACCAACTTACCTCCCTCAAGAATGATGTGAAGAAATTAAAGGAACTTTTGGTTGCTCACACCAAGAAAGAAGAGGAAGGATATCAAGGCTCAAGGAACACAATCATTACCGGAACAACAACAACGGTTCCCGGAACAACAACTAAAACAACAATAGAGGATCCAACAACAATAATTGGAGGCCAAACAATCAAAATTTGGATAATTCTTATTTTAACTCCAATTCAAACAACTCTTCTAATCCATTCCTCTCTTCTTCTTCTTCTATTCCATTGAAGAGCCAAGAGCCTTGATCAAGCTCGTCCCAGCCGGAAAAGAAAGATGCAGTACTGGAGGCTATCTTGATCAAGCTCAATGCTATGGAGACATCCATGACTTCATTTTCGAAGGCACAAAAAGCCTTAGAACAACAATTCTTTAATAAGGCGAATGAAGCGCCAAGAGATTCAAGGATGCTTCCAGCAAGGACAAAGAGCAACCCAAAGGGACAGATCATGGCAATAACGACGAGAAGTGGATTGAAAACTGCAGATCCATTGCCTCGGTCGATGCCAGTGAAGAACACCTCGGTCCAGGTACAGACGAAGAACACTTCGGCCGAAGTACCAACCGAGGTGGAGCCTCAAAGAGCGTCGGACAAAACTGAAGTTTATGTCCAACCTCCTACATATAAACCACCACTTCGATTCCCCCAGTCAAGGGCAAGCGCACATCTAGACAAGCATTTTGGTAAGTTCCTTGACTTGATGAATAAACTACATATTAATATCCCTTTCCTTGATGCTATTCTAGGGATGCCCGCATATGGGAAGTTTTTAAAAGAGATTCTATCAAGGAAGAGGAAGCTGGAAGACTTTGGTGAAGTAAGGATGACATCTAAATCCTCTGAGCTCATTCAAATCATGAAGGAGAAGATGCCACCCAAGTTAAGGGATCCCGGCTCATTTTGCATTCCCATTCAAGTTGGGGATGTCACTTGTGAAGCGTTGTGTGATCTAGGAGCCAGTGTGAGCATCATTCCGCTGGAGCTATGTGTGAGGATCGGACTTGGAGAGCCCAAGCCGATGAAGATATTGTTGTACATGGCGGACCGCTCCATTACCCATCCCGTGGGCATTTTGGAAGACGTTCCGGTTATCCCGTTCCTATCATTCTCGGGAGACCATTTCTAGCAACTTCGGGTTACAATGTGGATTGTAAGAACGCCAAGTTGCAATTCAACATTGGCGGTGATCAAGTTGAGTTTGCATTGCTTGCGGCAATGAAAGGAGAGCTGCTGGGAGATGATATCTTCAACATCTATGATGAAGAAGAATCAATAGAATTGGTGAGCTCTATCCTAATTAATGATCCACTTGAGAGAGTTATTAGTTTTAGCTTAATGGAGGAAAGTATAGATGTTTCTTGTGATGCATATATACAAAGCTTAAGGGCGCTGGAAGAAGATCCAGGAGCTAAGATTTAAAAATTAATCCAGGAGAAGAGAATCTCCAGTTTCGGTCTCAGTTGCAGTACCTCGACTGAGGCACTTTCTGGACCAAGCGAGGTGTTCTTGACTGAAGAACATCTCGGTCACCCTCTCTGGACCTCGACCGAGGTCGCAAGCGAGATGATGTCAACTGAGAATAACAAACTTCTTGTTTGCCAGGAACACTTTCTCCACCAAACTTCTGATAATAAAGGACTTTGGTATGCTGACATTGTTAATTATCTTGTTTTCCAGGAAATACCACCCGGATTGACGTACGCTCAAAGGAAGAAATTCTTTAAAGATATACGCCATTACTATTGGGATGAACCTCTAGTATTAAGAGAGGTCCAGACGGGATGCTTTGAAGATGCATTCCGGAAGATGAATTTACTAGCGTCATACGGCATTGCCACTCGCTTCCTTATGGAGGGCACGCTAGCGCTCACAAAACACGCGCCAAGGTATTACGTTCTAGTTTCTTTTGGCCTACATTTTTTAAGGATGTGCAAACGTTTGTTGTCTCTTTTGATGCATGTCAAAGAACAGGGAACTTATCTAGGAGGAACGAGATGCCACTCAATAACATACAGGAGGTTGAGATCTTTGATGTATGGGGAGTTGATTTCATGGGACTTTTCCCATCATCCAGAAGAAACCTCTACATTCTCCTAGCTGTCGACTACGTCTCTAGATGGGTTGAAGCCATTGCCTCTCCCACTAATGACGCCATGGTGGTCATGAAGTTCTTTAATTGGACTATCTTTCCACGTTTTGGGACTCCACGCATCATCATCAGCGACGGGGGAACACATTTCATCAACCGGAAGTTTAAGGCACTTTTATCGAAGTATGGGGTAACCCACAAAGTAGCAACCCCTTATCACCCTCAAACTAGTGGACAGGTCTAGATTTCGAATAGAGAAATTAAAGCAATCTTGGAGAAGACCGTCTCTAAGACGAGGAAGGATCGGTCCATGAAGTTGGACGACGCTCTTTGGGCGTATAGGACCGCATTCAAGACTCCCATTGGCACCACCCCGTATAATTTGGTATATGGGAAGTCTTGCCCTTTGCCCGTTGAGCTAGAACACAAAGCATATTGGGAAATCAAATGGTTGAACTTCGACATCAAGGAAGCCGGTGAGAAGCGGCTATTGGATATCAATGAGCTGGAGGAGTTGCGTTTGAACACTTATGAGAATGCCAAGATCTACAAGGAAAGGACAAAGAAATGGCATGAGAAGCGCATCATCCTTAAGGAGTTCAAAGAAGGAGATTTAGTTCTACTGTTCAACTCCCGCCTTCGCCTCTTTCCAGGTAAGTTAAAGTCTAGATGGACAGGACCTTATGTTGTGAAACATGTTTTCCCATATGGTGCAGTCGAGATCTAGGGAGAAACAAGTTGAAGATTCAAGTTCAATGGTCCTAGACTTAAGAAATACAAACCGGAAGTCCCGATTGAGGAGATTGCACCATTATACCTTGTCTAGAGATGCCGTTCGGTCCAGCTAGCGACCTTAAACCAAGCGCTTCTTGGGAGGCAACCCAAGGTATTGCTTTCTTTTCCCTTTCCTAGTCTAGCTTTAGATAGTTTGCTTTTGCTTTGCTTTGCTTTGTTTTTGGCATCCTAGACAGAAAACAGGTAATCTATAAGGAAGGAATACAACCCAGGAGCAAAACTGGAAGGACACAAATTCGAGAAGTTGAGAAGACGGAGTTTGACTGAGACACATCTCGGTTGCTGTCACAGCACCTCGACCGAGATCATTCTTGAGCAACCGAGGAAACAGGGGCTGACACATTCCACCTCGGTTCAGACACCTTGGTCCAGTCGGGACCACCTTGACCGAGGTGACAGCAGATTCAGTGAGGGGTATAAAAGGGGAACAGTTTCTCTCTCTTCCCTCCCTCACCTTCTCGACCGCGGCGCTAATCTCACCTCTCTTCTTCGATTCTCACTCGTTTTCGACGATTTTTGCTTCGATTCTGAGAGGAAAGGCTAGAGGAATGAAGTGAAAGCAAGAAACTATAACAAAAACGCCTCGAATCCACCGAATCTGGGGTAACAAAACCGAAAACCCTAACTTCTTGTCTTTTACTGATTTTGAAAGAAATTGGCTTGGGTTGCCAATTATTTTTGTTGGAAAAGGATTAAGTACCCCTTAGGAACAATCTGTAGTGATATTGGGGGAAAATAACTAAGTTCCAGAGAGTTGAAATCGAACAGCTTCGTACTTCGGTCCAGTCGACCTGCGCCTCGGCCGAGATGATTCTTGAGCTCTGACAAGTGTTACGCTAAGATTGTGATGCGCAATTGGGTTTTAAATTTATACTCGTTATAATTATCCTAACTCCTAGCGAAACCCGCAGTGTACGGTACGTTTGTAGTAGGGATAGTATTCCGAGGTCGAACACAAAGACTAAGGTGAAATTGATTCGATTTGTGATTGAGTTTAGTAAAGACCTAGGGTGCAAGAAAAGAAAGGAATGAAGAAATGAAAATCTCAAATATTTTTGGTTGATTTTTGGTGATAAATCAAAGGTCACAACACATGCAAAACAATCAATCAACTAAACTATGAATAAACACGAATGAACAACTAAACAAAATATAGATCAAAGAAAGAAAAGATGGATTCTAGGGGTTAGAAATTCCGGTCATGGCATAAGACTCAAGCTATTTTTTCAATTCTTGGATTAACTATGTTGGGGATTAAGCATTTCTAGATTGGGATCAATCACCGGGTAGGTCTCAAGATCCGCTAGTCCATTCCCTAGGTCTCATTACCGGGTAAGTCTCTAAGAACCTAAGGAGCAGAATTCTACTCAAACCGGATTGTTTACTCAAGGATCTAACCTATCCTCACCGGGTAAGTCTCGGAAGGGCTAGTCTCAAGCTACTATCCAGCATACTTAATCCAATGGCGGCTTATTAGGCTCACCACTACCTAGGGTTGTTATCTTTGGAATCTAAGAGTGAGGATTACCGGGTAGGTTTCTCCTAACACTTAGTTGCTAACTCTAGGTTACCCTAGGATAGATTTAACTCAACAAACACTTAGGATTTCAACATTCTAACAATCTAAATCAAGATCCATCGAACCAGGAAAATCACGGGTTGTTCTACCTAAACCACGACCGTGGTTTGACAAGATCCACCCGTAATTCCTAACAGAGGGTACGTTCAAGCACACAAGTCGTCCAAAGATAAATCTAAGTTCATCCTATCATAGCCTTAGCCATAACCATCCTTTCCTTACCCTAGAACCACATCTATTTAGCCTACAACATTCATAATAGAAATCGAAACAAACAAACACAAAATCATAACATTCATTTGCAAGAAAATGAAAGAAAGAGATGAACAAGAGTACTAGGATTAAACCAAGCTGAAAATAGAATTTGAGAGACTTACAATCCTTCCGAAAGAAGGTTCAAATGGTTCTTACAACTAGAAAATAGAATCCGGAAATCTAGCAACAATAGCAATGTTGTGTGTTCTTCTTCTTCCCTTCAATGGAGTTCTTCTTCTTCCTTCTTGACACTTTCCTTCCTAGAAAATCTTCTTCTTAAGAGGATATTTTTGTTAGAGAAATGGGAAATGGATGAGCTGCTCCAAGATGCTCCCAGCTGCCCCTCAACAACCTATGAAGGACCACTTTTATAACAAATTTGCATGAGGTGGCCATGAGAGTCGTGGCACAGCTGTCACGAGAATCTGGCAAATTCCACGGTCGATTCCACGGCCGTGATCTGTCAGAGAACCGTGATTTTGTGCAGAAACTTTGTCTTGGATCATTAAGCTGTGATTTGGTGCATGGCTAGTGTTGGCAAGGTTCCATGAGTCCTCCTTAGCCTATGGCTTGTGTCCTAATGAGTCCGAGGGTGTGTCGTCTAGATGAACGATCCTCAAACGCATCGTTTTAGCTCCTAATTTTCCCGAATTACCTACAAAACACGCACAAGTCCGTGTAGACATCTATCTCGACGAAATACATGAATTGAGTGCAAAATGTCTCGAACCAATGCTAAACCATGCGTGAATGAGCGGGAATTCTATCTAAATGATTACCTAAAACTAACCCATAAATCGTGTTATCAAAATACCCCATACTTAAGGTTTGCTCGTCCCCGAGCAAATTCCCAACTATAGATTAAGAGATGACATGATTTATGTATGCAGAAAAATGGCGAAATCTTTTTGGGTTTGTGCTTCTACTATTGGATCCCCTTCAAAGTCATGTTTCATGGCTAAGGACAAGCAATCATGCATCAAACAAATGAAAGCATGGAAAGACAATTGTACTTAACTCAAAAGTATGCATGAAATGTAAAGATGAAGAAGTCAAGAAGATCAAGAGTACATCCAATCTAAACTACTAAGTCTTACAAACATGCAAATAGGTCATAAGGTCTTGTGAGATAAAAAGGGCCAAGAAATGTAGTGATTGGGTGGGGATTTCTAGGTTATGTGATGCTAATCCGGGAACGGAACTAACTTCACACCCTTGTCCTCGATCAACTTCCCCCAAGTGTATATTTTCCTCTATCTTTTCTTTCTTTTCTTTTTCTTTGACTTATTTTTGAGACAATGGCATTGGTGTACAAGAGCCGAAACCTTGGTGATTAGCCGTCCTCGGGTTTTTTCTTAGTTTTCGAGGTGCATCCACACCGGGCACACATACCAAAGGTCGTTAGGACTATTAGTTCATTTGACTTTGGCAAGGCACCAACACCCGATTATGTGAAGTGTACCGAGTTACTTGTCATTTAAACCAATGTCCCCAAACTTATATTTTGGCTACACTTTCACAACAAATTCAGCATTTTATGCATGATATTCTTTTCATCAACAACTTCACCCCACACTTGCTTTTTGCACACATCAACACACTAGCATGCTCCTATTCCCGGATGGGTTAAAAGAGGTCAAATTTATCTCAATTGAGGTGCTCAAGCAATCATGATTAAGATGAGAAGTAGAGAAAGATTGAATTGCCTCATTCATTCCTAGATGGTATGCAAGAACTATCATGTAATTTCGATTTTCACTACTCAATCCTTTCTAGGCAAACATCATGGTCACAAATCATTCATAGAATTCGAGAGAAGTAGTTCAAGTCCACATATGCATTTATCAATTCAACACATAAGGCCGTTCATAGCCAATTCACAAGACAAGATTTCATCATTAGGATCATATCCAAGCCTAGAAAGCACAAAAATTTTTAAAATTTTCTGATTTTTATGGAATTTTCGTTTTAAGTATGTACAATGCAAGACATGTGCAAATATTAAACTATCCTAGATGCTCATCATGCAAAAGATCATGCAAACCCCACCCCATACTTAGAAACACATTGTCCCCAATGTGTAAATGAAGTAGAGAGAGTGAAAGAAGGTTCTCACAATGTAAAATTGTTTGCTATGGTATTCGGGATTGTTCAAATGAATTGATGTTGGATGATCCTATCAACCATGGTAGAGAGCTCTAAGCATCCATCAAAGCTTCGGAACCCGCGCTAGGCACCGCTAGCCGTCCAAGTTCCGCGTCCGCTCCACCCATAATTGGTAAGGGCTTCATCATCATCATTCATATGCCAAGAAAGGCTTCCAACGCTACTAATGCTCTAGCACACACACAAAGAAGACAAAACACACACAAAGATAGAAAAATCTAACAAACTAGAACAAAACAAGAAAAAGAAAAACGTTACCAATGGGTTGCCTCCCACCAAGCGCTTCTTTATGGTCATTAGCTTGACCAAACTCGGGGGAGTCTATTCAAGGTGAAGTGGGGCAATCATGTCCACCGGAGCTCCCGGAATATATTTCTTTAAGCGGTGCCCATTCACATTGAAATTCCCACAATGCTCCCCTCCTATCTCAATAGCTCCATGGGAGAAAATCTTCTTCACCACATATGGCCCGGTCCATCTTGATTTGAGCTTTCCGGGAAAGAGCCTTAGCCTTGAGTTGAAGAGAAGGACAAGATCTCCTTCACTCAACTCCTTGGGGATGATCTTCTTGTCATGCCATCTTTTGGTTCGTTCCTTGTAAATCCGGGCATTCTCATAAGCGTCCAATCGGATCTCCTCAAGGGCGTTTAGATCAAGCAACCTCTTTTCTCCCGCCTCCTTGAGGTCAAAATTTAGCCACTTAATGGCCCAATAAGCTCTATGCTCTATTTCCACCGGAAGATGGCAAGACTTGCCATAGACTAACTTGTAGGGAGTGGTGCCAATCGGTGTCTTGAAGGCGGTTCTATATGCCCACAATGTGTCATTGAGCTTCATAGCCCAATCCTTTCTAGTTCTAGACACCGTCTTCTCAAGGATGGCCTTTATCTCCCGATTGGAGATCTCCACTTGGCCACTAGTTTGGGGATGGTAAGGTGTCGCCACCTTATGAGTCACCCCATACTTAGCCAAAAGCGCTCCAAAGTTCCTATTTGTGAAGTGCTTTCCCCCATTACTAATGATCACCCTTGGTGTTCCAAACCTAGGGAAGATCACCCGGTTGAAGAACCGTACCACCACCTTGGCATCATTTGTAGGAGAGGCGATTGCCTCCACCCATCTTGACACATAATCCACCGCCAATAGGATATAGAGATTGCCACATGAGGAAGGGAATGGTCCCATGAAGTCCACACCCCACACATCAAAAATCTCCACTTCTTGGATGTTGTTCAAGGGCATTTCATTCCTCCTTGAGATGTTGCCCGTC
Source organism: Fagopyrum homotropicum (assembly GCA_033239125.1). Classification (NCBI taxonomy): domain Eukaryota; kingdom Viridiplantae; phylum Streptophyta; class Magnoliopsida; order Caryophyllales; family Polygonaceae; genus Fagopyrum; species Fagopyrum homotropicum. The sequence continues at coordinate 26,560,121 of BSWB01000008.1, read as the reverse complement.
CTTTGGCAAGCATCACATCCAGCTACAAAACCTTGCACATCTCTAAACAAGTTAGGCCAATAAAAACCGGATTGCAATACCTTTGCACACGTCTTGTGTGAGCTAGCATGGCCTCCATATGGTAAGGAGTGACAATGCCGGATCACGCTCTCCACTTCATCTTCCGGTATGCATCTTCTAAACATCCCATCCGGTCCTCTCTTGAACAAGAGTGGCTCACTCCAATAGTAATGCCTCACATCGTTGAAGAACTTCTTTCTTTGTGCATATGTCAATCCGGGAGGCACTTCCTCACATACTAAGTAATTCACAATGTCGGCATACCATGGCTCATTCCCTCTAGACACTTGGAACAAGCATTCCTCTACCATTTGCAATTGCTCATCTCGGAATGAGTCATCAATTGGAATGTCATCTCTTCCAAGCTCTAACGGAGGCAATCTACTAAGGTGATCCACCACGGAGTTCTCGGATCCCTTCTTATCTCGTATCTCCAAATCAAACTCTTGAAGAAGAAGGATCCACCGAATCAACCTTGGTTTGGCATCCTTCTTTGTAAGTAGATAACGGATCGCCGCATGATCCGTATAAACTATGACCTTCGCTCCAACAAGGTATGAGCGGAACTTCTCAAATGCATACACCACCGCCAACAACTCCTTCTCGGTGGTAGCATAATTGAGTTGGGCATCATCTAGTGTCTTGCTAGCATAATAAATAGCATGAGTACGCCCTTCTTTCCTTTGCCCTAAAACGGCCCCAACGGCCACATCGCTTGCATCGCACATGATCTCAAATGGTAGACTCCAATCCGGAGGTTGCATTATAGGTGCGGAGATCAAGGCGTTCTTCAACCTACAAAAAGCTTCAAGACAATCCTTGGAAAAGACAAAGTCAACATCCTTCATTAGTAGGTTAGTGAGAGGCTTAGAAATTTTAGAGAAGTCTTGAATAAACCTCCGGTAAAAACCGGCATGCCCTAAGAAACTCCTTACCCCCTTCACCGATGTAGGTGGCGGCAACTTCTCTATCGTTTCAATTTTTGCCCTATCAACCTCAATGCCACGGTTGGACACCAAGTGTCCTAACACAATGCCTTCACTTACCATGAAGTGGCATTTTTCCCAATTGAAGACAAGATTTGTCTCCTCACATCTTTGCAATACCAATGACAGGTTAGCCAAGCAATTATCAAAGGAAGAACCATAAACAGAGAAATCATCCATAAACACTTCCATGATATTTTCTATGTATTCCGAAAAGATAGCCATCATACACCTTTGGAAGGTGGCGGGTGCATTACACAACCCAAATGGCATTCTCCTATATGCAAAAGTACCCCATGGACATGTAAAGGTTGTTTTCTCTTGGTCATCGGGGTGGATAGGGATTTGGAAGAATCCACTATAGCCATCTAGATAGCAAAAATGAGAGTGTTGAGCTAACCTTTCTAGCATTTGGTCAATGAAGGGGAGAGGGAAGTGATCTTTCCTAGAGGCCATATTCAATTTCCTATAATCAATGCACATCCTCCACCCCGTAACTGTCCTAGTCGGGATTAGTTCATTGTTCTCATTGGTCACTACGGTCATTCCCCCCTTCTTAGGTACTACATGAACGGGACTAACCCACTTACTATCCGAGATAGGGTAGATAATTCCCGCATCTAGTAACTTAATGATTTCCTTTTTGACTACCTCTTTCATTATAGGATTCAATCTCCTTTGATGTTCAATAGAGGGTTTGTTGTTATCTTCCATCATTATCTTATGCATGCACAAAGAAGGCTTAATGCCAACCAAATCATCAATAGTATAACCAATGGCTTTCCTATGCAATCTTAGCTCATGCAACAACTTAGCAAGTTCATCATCACTCAAGCATGCATTAACAATCACACGATATGTAGAGTTATCACCAAGAAATGCATACTTTAAATGAGAGGGGAGGGGTTTGAGTTCAAGTAAGGGAGGACCTTTGTTGGTTGAAGACGATCCAAATAAGGTTGGATTAGGTGAGTCCAAAGCAAATGAAGACTCATCATGCCTCCTAAAAGCTTGATCATCATCAAGGACTGGTCCAAGGAAATCCACGGTTGAAATCACGGCTTGCCCAACTTCCACGGCCGTGGTTCTAGCCAAGCTTGCTTCTCGGAGTTGTCCAGAAAGTTTGACGGCCGTGGAACATAAATCTCGACCGTGGATTTTGCAGCTGTTCAACACCTCTTCGTGGCTTTCAAATCCAACTCTTGGCTCCTCTTCCAAGCTCTCCAAGGCCTTGATCTCTTCATTGCAAGCCTCTTCAACACCTTCTTCCATCATACTCAAGGTAAGAACCTTCTCCAAGGGATCCTTGATTAAGATCGAGCTCACAACTTCTCTAGATTCTTCTTGCTCGACTATGTTGAAGACATCCTCATCAAGGGTAGGCTCTTTCATCATGGTGGAAAGCTTGAACTTGATGTTCTCTTCTCCAATGTTGAAGGAGAGAGTCCCGTTCTTGCAATCCACTAGGCATCCGGAGGTGGCTAGGAAACGTCTTCCTAAGATGATGGGAACCGGATAATCCACCGGAATGTCCAAGACGACAAAGTCAATTGGCACATAGAATCCCCCTAGTTGCACCGGAATGTCCTCTAGAATCCCAACCGGATGAGTGATAGAACGGTCCGTCATGTAGAGGGTCATCTTGATCGGATTTGGCTCTCGTAACCCGACCTTTTTGCAAAGTGCAAGCGGTATGATGCTTACACTTGCTCCAAGGTCACAAAGCGCCTCGTACTTCACATCTCCCACTCCTATTGGGACGCAAAAAGAACCCGGATCCCTTAGCTTAGGAGGCATCTCTTCCTTCATGGTTTGGATCAATTCCAAGGATCTCTTGGTCATTCTTATCTCCCCATACTCCTCCAACTTCCTTTTGTTGGAGAGTATTTCCTTCAAAAATTTGCCATATGTCGGCATTCCTAAAATGGCATCCATGAACGGAATGTTAATATGTAATTTGGACATTAGTTCAAGGAACTTACCAAAGTGATTGTCCAAACGAGCTCTTGCTCTTGATTGTGGGAACGGTAGTGTTGGCTTGTATGGAGGCGGTGCCACATAGGTTGGCTCTACATCCATGCTCTTGCCTCCATCTTCTTACATTCTTCCCTCTTCTACCACTACTTGCTTTCCCTTAGCTTGGTCCTTGGGCAAAGGATCCTTCATATTCAACCCACTCCTTGTTGTGATAGCCAACACTTGGCCTCTTGGGTTGTCTTCGGTTCTTCCGGGAAGCTTTCCCGGATCTCTATGGGCTTCACCCGCCTTTTGAAACACTTCTGCTTCCAAGACTTTTTGAGCCTTAGAGATTGAAGTCACGGTGCTCTCAAGACCACTCAACCTTCCTAGCAATTGCTCAAACATTATCTCGGTTCTATCCTTGGGAGGTTGAGTGAAACCGGGTGGAGGTTCTTGTGAAGCTCTTGGTGGTGGAGTTGAGCTTGTGGAAGTGGGAGGGTTCAAGGCTCCATCCGGGTTTGAGTAAGAAAATCCGGGATGGTTGTGGTTGGGCCGGTAATTGTTGAATTGCCGGTTGTTGTTGAAACTCCTTGGGCCTTGGTAATTGTTGAAGTTGCCCCTTCCCATATAATTCACATCTTCCTCCTTGGAAGACAAGTTAGCTTGCGGAAGCACTTGAGGAGTTGCTTGGCTCTTCAAAGTTGTAGTGCACAACTCCCTTAAGGACTTCAACTCATTGTTGATGGCGTCAAGCTTGAAATTGCTCATGGTGACTTCACTCACCTCATATGCTCCCGCCTTCCTCCCTTCACTCTTCCTATGGGAGTATTTCTCAATCACTAGAGCTTGCTTCTCCACAAACTCCCAAGCCTCATCTACATGCTTCTCCATAAAAGTCCCACCGGAAAGAGATTGGAGCTTGAATTGGCTATCTTCATCAAGTCCCTTGAAGTAGATCTCCAATAGCTCAATTTTCGGTATGCCATGGTGTGGACAATCAAGGAGAAGGTCTTTGAACCTCTCCCAAAACTTGAACAAACTCTCTATCCTTCATCACGAAGGCATTGATCTTCCCTCTTAACTCGGTAGTCTTGGAAGGTGGGAAGAACTTAGTCAAAAACTCGGTGGTCATCTCCTCCCAAGTACCTACTCGCCCTTGTGGAATAGATTGATACCAAGCCAAGGCTTTATCCTTAAGGGAGAAGGAAAAAGCCCTAAGCTTATGGTTGTTGCTCTCCAATCTTAGCGGTCTAAGAGTCTCCATCAAGATCTCATAATTCATCAAGTGTTGATGAGGAGACTCTCCTTCCATCCCTCCAAATTGATTATGCCGGATCATTTGTAGAACTTGAGGGCGGAGCTCATAGTTGTGGGTCGCGGGATCTCCTAAGTTCACACCCGGTCGGTGTGCTCTTTGTGCCGGATCCATGCGTCTCCCTAGGGTTTGTGGCTCCTCAATAGCAATGGGAACAACCCTAACATTAGCCGCCGGCTGCGGTTGTGGCGGAGGAGGTGGAGGTTGTCGGTGATTAAGCTCTCCTTGAACAAGGGCTTGCCTAATCTCTTCAATCTCCCTCCTAGTTTCCTCTTGTCTCTCATTCGTAAGTCTCCTTTCTTCCTCCAAAAGCTCATCTCTTAGCCTTATTTGCTCTAAGGCTTCATCCAACTCAGCTTGGAGGTTTCTTCCGGCCATCTCTTTCTCTTTTCTGATGTTCTTGGATCTAGATCGAAGGGTTTTCTCCGGTTCGGGATCGAATGGAGCTAAATCCTTGCCACAAGATCTTCGCATAGACCTAAAGAGTAATAGAGGTCCTGAAAAGCAAAGACACAAACCAAAAAGGGATCAAAAGCAACAAGAAAGATCTACACTAGAAACAATCACGAAATAGACTCAATCTAGACCTAGTCCCCGGCAACGGCGCCAAAAACTTGTTACGCTAAGATTGTGATGCGCAATTGGGTTTTAAATATATACTCGTTATAATTATCCTAACTCCTAGCGAAACCCGCAGTGTACGGGACTTTTGTAGTAGGGATAGTATTCCGAGGTCGAACACAAAGACTAAGGTGAAATTGATTCGATTTGTGATTGAGTTTAGTAAAGACCTAGGGTGCAAGAAAAGAAAGGAATGAAGAAATGAAAATCTCAAATATTTTTGGTTGATTTTTGGTGATAAATCAAAGGTCACAACACATGCAAAACAATCAATCAACTAAACTATGAATAAACACGAATGAACAACTAAACAAAATATAGATCAAAGAAAGAAAAGATGGATTCTAGGGGTTGGAAATTCCGGTCATGGCATAAGACTAAAGCTATCTTTTCAATTCCTGGATTAACTATGTTGGGGATTAAGCATTTCTAGATTGGGATCAATCACCGGGTAGGTCTCAAGATCCGCTAGTCCATTCCCTAGGTCTCATTACCGGGTAAGTCTCTAAGAACCTAAGGAGCGGAATTCTACTCAAACCGGATTGTTTACTCAAGGATCTAACCTATCCTCACCGGGTAAGTCTCGGAAGGGCTAGTTTCAAGCTACTATCCAACATACTTAATCCAATGGCGGCTTATTAGGCTCACCACTACCTAGGGTTGTTATCTTTGGAATCTAAGAGTGAGGATTACCGGGTAGGTCTCTCCTAACACTTAGTTGCTAACTCTAGGTTACCCTAGGATAGATTTAACTCAACAAACACTTAGGATTTCAACATTCTAACAATCTAAATCAAGATCCATCGAACCAGGAAAACCACGGGTTGTTCTACCTAAACCACGACCGTGGTTTGACAAGATCCACCCGTAATTCCTAACAGAGGGTACGTTCAAGCACACAAGTCGTCCAAAGATAAATCTAAGTTCATCCTATCATAGCCTTAGCCATAACCATCCTTTCCTTACCCTAGAACCACATCTATTTAGCCTACAACATTCATAATAGAAATCGAAACAAACAAACACAAAATCATAACATTCATTTGCAAGAAAATGAAAGAAAGAGATGAACAAGAGTACTAGGATTAAACCAAGCTGAAAATAGAATTTGAGAGACTTACAATCCTTCCGAAAGAAGGTTCAAATGGTTCTTACAACTAGAAAATAGAATCCGGAAATCTAGCAACAATAGCAATGTTGTGTGTTCTTCTTCTTCCCTTCAATGGAGTTCTTCTTCTTCCTTCTTGACACTTTCCTTCCTAGAAAATCTTCTTCTTAAGAGGATATTTTTGTTAGAGAAATGGGAAATGGATGAGCTGCTCCAAGATGCTCCCAGCTGCCCCTCAACAACCTATGAAGGACCACTTTTATAACAAATTTGCATGAGGTGGCCATGAGAGTCGTGGCACAGCTGTCACGAGAATCTGGCAAATTCCACGGTCGATTCCACGGCCGTGATCTGTCAGAGAACCGTGATTCTGTGCAGAAACTTTGCCTTGGATCATTAAGCTGTGATTTGGTGCATGGCTAGTGTTGGCAAGGTTCCATGAGTCCTCCTTAGCCTATGGCTTGTGTCCTAATGAGTCCGAGGGTGTGTCGTCTAGATGAACGATCCTCAAACGCATCGTTTTAGCTCCTAATTTTCCCGAATTACCTACAAAACACGCACAAGTCCGTGTAGACATCTATCTCGACGAAATACATGAATTGAGTGCAAAATGTCTCGAACCAATGCTAAACCATGCGTGAATGAGCGGGAATTCTATCTAAATGATTACCTAAAACTAACCCATAAATCGTGTTATCAACAAGCAACTGAGGTGCTGTGACAGAGAGAGAAAATGAGCTCTAGATCTGATAGACAGCTTGTCCTGAGAGATGGATATTCCCCTTCTCCTTCTTCTCTGCCTTCTGTACCGGTGATACACGAGCGTCACCAGGCCGACTACAACCGCATTTGTACGCGCCCACTGGTTGCGCCGCGGTTTTTGGACATCTCCGCTTTTGATTGTTTACATGTTGCGGAGGATCTGAGACGGATGGTCTCGATGGTAGGTCTGGAGCAGTTTATGGAGATCAGAGCTCCGGCCTACCTCGAGCCCACATTAGAGTTTGTGAGCTTTGTGACTCACCTACAAGCAGAGCAGGCCATCAAGTACCGGTTTTTGAACCGGAATTATCTAGTACCGATGGACCAGTGGAGAGAGGTCTTCGGCTTCCCGACCCCGACATTTACTGATTTCCCCTCTCGAGCTGTAGCTCGTTAGTTCTGGGGACAGATAGCTCACGTAGTTGAGCATGCTGATAGGTGGAGACCTGGAGACTTTAGGGAGCGGATCATCTTCCACCTCGCTTTCAAACTCGCCCACAAGATATTCAGTGAGACACTTTTGGCGCGTACTGAGACGCCCCTGAAGGTTAGACAGGGGGAGCTTTTGAGTCTGTTTTGCATGGTGACTAGAGGTGTGCCTGATTTCGGTGCCTTGCTAGCTGAGGATCTGCACCGGATCAAGGCAAAGGGGAGAGGAGACATCTGCTGCCACTACTACAAAATTGGGTTTATATTCCATAACATATAATCCGGACGTGTAATTTATGGATTATAAAATAAGAAATAGGATCAATAAATATTTATAATCCGGTTTTGAGTACGATTCGAAATATAAACTTTGCTAAATTATGTGATAAGTGGTACAAATACACCATAATATGAACGCCCGGATTATTTGATAACATAAATAAACCGGTTTTGTGAAAAACTTGATTATAAAGATATATAAAAAATTTTCCAAACTGGCAAGGCATCAAGGTTTAATGCACGCCCGGATTAATAAGGGTCTCCCGTTCTCAAGAGAGAAACGTCCCGCTTTACTTGTCCCCTGCGCGCCCTCTAGCCTCTTTCTTTCATCTATCTTCGTCGACTTTAGGGTTCTTTCGATCAAATCGCTGGTGATTGAAAATCTTCGATCTACTGCTCGAAACCTCCTGTTGACTTTTGCATATTGTAAGTTCTTGTAAATAAGGAAGGACCAAAGCTCATTTTGGACTCTTTTAAACATTTCACCGGCACGGAATGCTTCTGGAAAGGTAATAATGTCGCAAGTGTTATGAACTCTTTTAAACTTTTTGGACTCTAATAAACATTTTGGGCACTACAGATAGCATACTTTGTGAATTTCTACTTGGGTCTTGTAGAAGGGAGGTTTGTTGCTCGTAACCTTCTTTGGAATCGGGTTCTGGATTGGCATGTGGTTCGTGTTTGGATACAAGGAAAGGTATATTGTTTAATCTGCATTGTGCTGTTGAATTTTTTAGTATTAGTGTCACAATGTATTCTTATCACATGTTTATGTATGGTTCATGCCACTAGAATTATTCTTTGCAATAGCTATTTTGGCTTGTTATAATCGAACCCTCGATTGATTTACATTAAAATTGTGTGGCAAACGTCAGAAAAAAAAAAAAACACAAATGGATATTCTCTACATGTAGTGCTCCTCAATTATCACCGCTGATTGATAATATATGTGGGATTTTGCATATTGTAAGTTCTTGTGTATATCTTGATTCTTCGTCGAAGCTTGTTATCATCTTTCTCTAAGGTCGGGATTATCTTTCACTGCAGTAATTCATTCAACTTTTGATTGGCTCTTTTTGGATGTTTTATCTAATCATTCTTCTATACTTGAAGAATATTTTAGTTGTGGAAATGAAGAATATTTTAGTTGCAGTGAAGTATTATTTATCTGCATTGTGCTGTTGAATTTGATAAGTGGAAGAATCTATATTTTTGTCACACTACATGCTTATCACATGTTTATGTATGACACATGCCATTGAATCTATATCACTGTCACACTGTATGCTTATCACAAGTGCAGATTATGTCAGAAACCACAAATTGATATCTCTACTTGTTGGCTTCTAGTTTAGCATCTATTGATACTGTCTCTATTGACCATGTAAACTGTAATTCATTCACTCAATCTATATTCTATTCTAAAATTGACATTAGCTTTCACTTTAGTAATTCATTCAATTTTGTATTGGCTTCTTTGGATGTCATGTCACTCAATTTTTTATTTTTTATCGAAGTATCTTTATAGCAGAGTAACATTTTGTTTGCAGAAATGAAGCCCGTAATAGTAGAGAGTCTCTTCGAGAACCAGTGAGTGATTTTCCAATTTGTTGTCAATGGAGCAAGGCAAAATCTTTTTTTATTTTGAGATAAGACTTGATACAAGGGGTGTATTGAGTCTTTTAAAGAATGCTAAACATTAGGCTATTGTACATGATTCATGGCTATCAAAGTTAAAAATTACTCCCAAGTGTTTCAAAAATTGTCTTGAGGAAAGGGATGCATGGGTAAATTCAAGTTAAGCCCTAATCAAATTAGTTCCATTGACAATTCAAATAAATCAACATTTTCTATGTTGTTGCTTAAGTTTGGAGACTTTGATTACTCGACCTTCGATTTATGGATGCATATCTGATTTCCTCGTGTAATGAAAACTTCTGCGCCTTCTCTATGTTTTCCTTATTGATGTTTATTAACAGTACTCACATTTACCTATTCAACTTCATACCCTAATGTTATCCTGCACAGGAACAAATGATTTGTGTGAGGCAAGCGAGTTCGATAAACAAAAGGCTTCAAATGATGCTATCAATATATTATCCATACTAAGTCTCTATAGTGAACTGAATGGCAAACAAAGCTTTGTATTGTGAGTTGTTTCTGTTACTTGTATTAATACCCTACAAAATAACTTAAATACAATCATATTAGTATATTACTTACACCTTTCTAAATATTTACACAGATACGATCCACATTTGCTCAATGTGCCAATAGTTTATGCAAGTGACGCTTTCCAAACTATGACAAGTAAACTCTCTTGCCATCAACCTGATAATTTTAGTACAATATTTGTCTGATTGGAACTTGAAACAGTCCATGAACTCTTAAGAATTACTGCCCTTTTCTTGAATGTAAAGGGCAATGTTTCTAAAACCCGTGTTTATGAAGGAAGCTGCAATGTAGTCTCCATTGTTCAGTCTCTTATTACCGGTTTAGATACACCGAGTAATTGATCTATATGGGTCATATACTTTTTTGAACATATTTTTTTGGTAACTGACTTTTTTTCTATTACCTAGGTTATGCTAGACACGAAGTATTGGGATGTAATCATAAACTTTTGTGAGGCTTTAAAACGGATCCTTCAACCTTAGATCTGGTATTTCCGGAACCATATCGTATAGTTGTCATATGTTTTGTATTGAACTAAGCATTTATCTTGCTTTTATACAGATAGATAAATGAGTTGCAGGTGGTCAAGTATGTAAAGCTCGGATCGTTTATTACAGAAAGGACCAAAGCTCATTTTGGACACTTTTAAACAATTCACCGGCGCTGAATGCTTCTTGAAAGGTAATAATATCGCGAGTGTTATGAACTCTTTTAAACTTTTTGGACTCTGTTATTCATTTTGGACACTGTAGATAGCATACTTTGTGGACGTCCTAATAGATGAAGAAGACGACGATGAATGCATGAACCCACATAGGCTAAGCATGGAATAGAGGCAGTTGGGTGCAATCGGTGCAGTGTAGGTTGCGGGTAAGGACTCAATCAATAAGGCCTAGCCCTTTAAGCTGTTGAGTTATGGACAAAGACAAAGCTGAGGATTTGTTACTTTGATTAATAATATGAAAATTACACATTTTTATGTTTTTAGTAAATATTCATACAGATATGGACTATGTATATAAAGGGTTTGGTCTTTTGCCTTTTAGTCTTACAATGTTAACAAGATTTTCAAGAACAGAAAACAAAAAGAATGGTAGTCTCATTGTCAATGGTGATCAGGAATAAGAGGAAGTGTTTCCTCAATATCATCCCTTTCTTCTTCTTGCTGCCTCCGTTCTTTCTACTTCTCACAACTCTACCGAGGGCTGATCTTCGTCTCATCACTAACTTAAGGCCTTCGACCAGTACCACAACCATTTCATCTTCTTTGTCTTTTCCGGCGACCTTTTGCTTCTCTCTGGGATTATTCATCCAGCGACGATGTTGTTTCTGTTACAACTCCTGGAGGAGAATGGGAGCTTCTTCAGCCTAACCTAGGTATTTCCGCTATGCATATGCAACTTCTCCACGATGACACAGTTGTCATCTTTGATCAGACGTCTAAAAAATGTGATTCCGTTGACTCGGTTGGATGATATGTTATCATCGTGGGTTATTGGGGAGACAAGTTACCTGCATGGTGCTCCTCTGACAATATGTTAGAACTTGATGTCTGTCTTTTGCTTTTCTATAGAGAATTCACATTCCAACTATTCCAAGATATGTTCTTTAGTGTATCCTATTTCTACTTGCTTATCTAACATGAATATTTTGTTTTTGAGCCTTAAAAGGAGAAATGAAGTAGTAAAAGTTGTTTGGCCACACTTATTCTAAATCATTAGTCTTGTTCATATGCAATGTTGCTCTATTTAGTTCTTCTGGGCTCTCTACTAATTTTATTTTGTACATGTTGCAGTTTCAGGGAGGGTAAGAGTGGCTGTGAGATTGAGACCTCGAAATGCAGAGGAGAAGGAGGAGAAGGTTGCTGATGTAGATTATGCTGATTGTGTAGAGTTGCAACCTGAGGTCTCTAAACAAACTTAGAATACTAATTTTACATTCAGTTGATGATTTGATGCCAAAGTGTTATTATGCTTCATTTATCCCCATACATCTTTTGATTTCTGGTTTCTGTTTATTTTTGCTCCCAACTTAAGAGGTTAAAACTCAAGAAGAATAATTGGGACTCTCACACTTATGAATTTGCTGAATTGCTAACTGAAAATGCATCACAAAAGCGTGTCTATGAAGTTGTCGCAAAACCAGCTGTTAAGGTACGTTGTGCTTGCCTAATTTGAGCAATATAGTTTATGCAATTTCCTTTTTCAGGCTCATATATGAAAAAGCAAGTATTAGATCTAAAATAACCTAAAATTAGGAAATTCTGTTGAAGCCTTTATATTTTTTGAACGTTTGGAAGTTCAGTGAGCAAATGAAAGATTATCTGAACAGTTGCATAAGTTTATGTTGTTGTTTAAACTTTGTTACTTTATTTGCATTTTACAAAGGAACTCATACACATTTTATGCTTGCAGAGTGTATTGGAAGGTTACAATGGATTTGTAATGGCTTATGGACAAACTGGAACAGGTAAAACTTTTACTCTTGGCCAATTGGGAGAAGAAGATGCCTCAGATCGTGGAATTATGGTCCGTTCCATGGAGGTTATTCTAGCTGACATATGTCCAGAGACTGATACTATCTCGGTCTCATGTTTACAGGTCCATATGTTCTCATTTCATTATATTCTTATTAATAGATTTTATCTATTTCGGAAGATTGCCTATTTGCATATCCTAACATCAATAAATGTACTTGAGGATGGCATTATTATGTCATTTCTAAAAAGATGTTGTAATCAAAGTTTCTTTAGTTTATCCTCAATGAAGCTTGTTTTTATGTTCACATCTTTATATGGAAACAATTCAAGATCTCCTCAATCCCATTAATGATAATGTCCCCATTGTGGAAGATTCAAAATCAGGGAAAGTGTCATTGCCAGGTGCAACTGTAGTAGATATTCGTGATCAATCGAGTTTTTTTGGACCTTTTATGTTTAGGAGAGACTCATAGGTTTGCAGCTAATACAAAGCTGAATACCGAGTCTTCTCGGAGTCATGCTCTCCTTGTATTGAGTTCTTCTTCCGTTGATATTTATTTTGCATGGTGGCTCATTTATGTATATGAAGTACACATGGATAGCTCAACTTGAATCTTGTAGGTACAAATTAGGAGGTCCGTCAGAGGAGGCGAGGCTTCTTCCACCGAAGATGAAAGCTGCTCTCACTCAGTTAAAGGTTGTGATATGCCTCTTGTACGGAAAGGCAAATTGATTGTAGTGGATCTAGCGGGTTCAGAGCATGTTCACAAGTCAGGTGTGGATCTAAATTCTGTAATATGAATTTGATAACCGGATGGACCTATAATCATCTTAATTGTGCAAGAGAGATCGATTTAAACTTATCTGTGTTGAGGCTTCTAAAAACAATTGGGATTAGTTTGTAGCAGAAAACAAAGTAATTTTATGACCTCTCTTTTCATTTATCTGTGTTGAGTCATTAGGATTGACTCATCACATGGTGAACAAAGAGAAGATGCGGAGCAATTAGTTGAACGGTAAGTATATCTTGCTTTATTTAATTAATTATAAAAATAAAAGTATACATGTTACTAAAAAGACATGTTTGGCTTTTTGAAGGAGTTATGCTTTCAAATAAACAAATATTATAGTGGTATAGTATTGCATGACATCTCAAGTAACATCTATGACATTTCTTATGTTTTGTCTCAACAAGAATTTGGACAAGTATTTATGCTTAATTTTCTTCTCATACACTGCTTATGACATCTATATTTTGAAGATTGTTTTTTTATAGTTTGTCTCTATGTGACGTGTTATATACCTTTGTTTATTGCAGTGTTCAAAATTTTCTGCAAAGTGGTCTTTTGCGATGGCAGAGAATTGTTTTGATTACGAGGTCCTTAAGAAGACTAGGTCCTTAAGAAGATTCAACGTACCTTGAACTACTCATATCAGTAATTATCTTGAATCTTGTAACTCATAGACAAAGTTTTTCTAGTTACGTTTGTTCAGGCGTATGATTTAAAGTTTAGCATTGGCTGTAAACATGTTTTCATGACACGTTTTAGTTTATGACAATTAATGAGCAGTTTTATTATGGTTTGGTATAATTCAAATGTGTGAAAAATCAATTATTGGATTTAAATGAAATGTTACAGGTGGTATATTCGAAAAATAGAATGAAATATATAAAAAAAAAATAGAGATAAAATAATCCAGATATATGTTGGCGGTGTATAAAGTCAAAATTTTAATAATCCAGTTGTAAGTATCCGGTGTATATTAACCTCACCCAATGGCGCCACCACTAAACTTCTTAATCCATTTATCTTAGTCCGGAATATGAAAAAAAGAAATATTCCGGTGTTTTACACAACTATACAATCCGGATTTTCCTCCGGATTATATACGTTTCATATAATCCGGATATTTGATCACTTATATAATCCGGATGTGGAACATCCGGATTATATGTAGTCCAATATCCGGATTATAAAATGTCAAATAATCCGGGCAAACAAACGATCCAAAAATGGGGCAAAATGAACCTAGCAAATACACCGGTGTTTGGCAAAAAAATGCCCGGATTATAAAACCTGGGGGCAAATACACCCCTAACCTTTAATCCGGTGCAGGTCCGTATTATAAGCCCAAAACTAACCGGATTATAATGTCCTTTTTGTAGTAGTGTGTGGAGGTCTAGTGACCCATATAGCTACAGTGATGGGATTGGATCTGAGCGCTTGTACACTAGTGGCGGCTGCTAAGCCGCTTGGGCTGTAGTAGATGATCACGAGGAGGATTCTGGTTCCTCGTGGACTTACTATGCCATATGTGGCGATGCCTTGGGAGCAGACTGCCCCTCTTGGTATTAGGTGGTCATCCTAGTTTTCCGTCTACGATCCTCAGTACTGGTCCACTACATGGACTCCATTCATTGAGGACTCTAGAGACACAGTAGCTCCGGTGTAGGAGGATGAGGAGGACGATGGCGGTGCTGCCATGGAGACAGGGACGGACACAGCCGGTCCCAGCGTACCAGTCGTCGATCTGGACGACGAGGAGACTGAGGAGGAGGCAGCTGCACCGCCGTCACGTCCTGCCAGGTGCAGAGTCCGCAGACAGCGGGACCCTGTAGCTCACAAACGGATAGACGAGCTGACGGATCAGAAGATCGACTCTTATGCCGCTCTATCCTTACACATGTTGGAGATGAGGGAGAGCCAACACTACCAGCGCCGGATGTTGGAGATACAGTTCAACCACACTATGGGCTACCCCTTTGATCCATCTCAACACCCGTACATGCCATATCAATCACCACCAGCAGATCATGACTAGAGTTTGCAGGGATTTCTTTTATTTATTTATTATGCATCTAATCTTATGTCCGGTGAGTACATTTCTTTTCAGTCATATTTTGACCCATTGGGGCAATGTGTCCCAAGAATGGGGTATTTGGATGTATGATTTGACATTGTGTGTATGCTTGTATGACTCTATTTGGATATTATTGTCTTATCTATGCTTCATGTGTTTATTTGAGACTACATGGATTAAAGATTTACTTTGGACCAGATTTGAGAGATTTCACATTCAGTTTAGATTCACCTCGGTCAACTTTAGTACCACCTCGACCGAGGTGATCTAGAGGAGGCCCCGACCGAGGCGAACATTTTGACGCGGCGAGATATATTTTATTTGGCTGAGATCTTTTATTTTCGGAAGGAGGGATCTTATATTTTTGGGCTGGATTTCTGGAAGGAAGATCAAATGTTTTAGGGATTTATTTATCAGATATGGATATATTTTATTAGGAAATTATCTTTTTAAGATATTTTATCTTTGGAAGATAATTCTCCTATATAAAGGGTTGGATTTTCCACAAGTTCAACCATGCTTAGAGGGCTGATAGCATCCAGCAATTAAGGGATTTTGTCCAGAGTTTTGAAGGAAGGAAGATTGAAGATCAATCTAGGAAAGATTGATAGCTTATTATAGCTTTTGTGAAGGGTTTTTGTAAGACTTTCTTAGATTCCCTTCTTGTTGATTTGTCTTGTTGGATTTGTGATCCAAGGAACGTTGATTTGTTTGATATTTGATTCAGTTATTGAAGCCTTGTTCTTAAGGTTTTTGTGTTCAAATATTCATTCTCTTCCCATATATTTGATTATTGTTTTCATGATGATGAGTGGCTGATTTATTTGTGCGATTCCAGGGTGATTGGCTAAAGGTTGTGGGAAAAACAATGATAGAATAATCTTAATCCCAGTAGGACCCTGAAAGCTTGAGTCTTTATACTTAACCCTAGAACATCTCGTTCAGTCTATGAACATCACAGTCGGGGTGGAACTTGACTGACCGAGGTGACTTCTATGATCCGAAACTAAGAGTTAAGTGTTAGAGTTTGCCAAATCCAATTCTTATTACACCTTCCCTAGTTCAATGCAAGCTTGGGATGAGACTTACCCGATAATTCCTTTGTTTGTTTACCCATGATCATAAGTGTAGGTAATAAAGGTTTATCCTTTTATTGGGGTTTGAGTGTTCCATCATCCCATCTTTGTGAGTTAACCTGAGACTTACCCGGTAAAGGTTGATTCTATTCCCTTAGTTGGTGTGTTGGTTTGAGATTATAATTCCTTTCCTTAGTACCTTGAGACTTACCCGGTAATAGGTTCTTTGGCTTGGGATTGTGAGTAGTGGGACTTACCCAGTGATCTATTCCACTTTAGTAACACCTTCCCTTTGCAAAATCTCAGCTTTGTCCGCTTATCTTGAGATCTTGAGTTGGAACCACCACTACATGCTTTAATCCCTAGAATTTGCATATTTCCATTAATTGACCTTATTATCATCTTTGATTGCTTTAATTGCTTTTGTGATTAGTTGTAATATTGACAACCTATACTTGCTTTGTTACACCTAAGTCCTTGAGATCGACACCCCGGAATTCTTGCTTTTACTACAATTGACCCGTACACTACGGGTTCGCATCCTTGTTTTAAGCATATATCTTGGGTTATAAATTTAAAGCTTGCACACACCATTTGGAGCGAACACACTCCCATAGGGTACACGGGTTGTTTGATCGATACCACTCCAGCAAGATATAACACTCAGAGGTAGGGATGATACGTTCCCCTTGTTACGTAGTTTCATTTATCTATTTATATATACGATTTGAGTGAATGACTATTATATAAAGATGATAAAATGGGTAATGTGTGACAACATGCTTATGTGTTTTTCCTTCATGGTTTGTGCTTGTGTTTATGCATTACCTTTTATATGTATAGTTAACTAATGGTTTCATACCATGTTGTAGATGCCTTGCAGGATAGGCGTGCTGCTGAGTGATTTGGCAGGGCGACAGGCCGAGGATTCTCGTACATTAAGGGGTTATGGTTTTGGGGATGTTTATGTTTCCCTCACGTATGAGGATAATGTTTTGGTTACCTCGTGTGTGAGGGTTATGTTTGATAGTCGGCTATGATCTTGTTTACCTTTTCGGTTGTACAGTTTATACAATTTTATGTATTTGTTTTATATCTGTCAGTGCCATGTTGTAAGGTCCAGTGAACTTGTTGTCAGGCTAGGGTCAGGATCCACTTTGAGATCCTAGCCCAATGTGCATCTTGAGTCCCACGGATTCGGGATGTTATAGAGTTGGTATCAGAGCCTTAGGTTGACAACAATGGTACTTGCTACCTTCAATGAGGTTTGATGGATAGAATAAACTGAACCCGAAAGGGGTCCGATGTTTTCAAAAGATTTTGGTTTTAAAAGTGTTGCTTTGGGATAGAATGTATGAGGAGTCGTCACCTCTGCCATGGATCTCTGCAGTATAGATATGTATATATATGTATTGTGGACTATATGTATGTGTTATACATATATATATATATATATACATATATTTATATTTATATTTATTTATATTTATACATATGGCCTATATAGAGCCTTATAAGTTCGGTGTGCATACCCCGCATATGGCTCGGACTAGAGTTGTTCCTGCTATAGACGGAGGTAGAGGTAGACCACCTCTTCCTTCGGGTATGTTAGGTCAGGGACCATTTCCTGCTGCTGATCCACCTATGGTGGAGGAGGCTCATGAGGAGATTGCTGAGAGTGTCGTCCCAAAGACGAGGAGTGGTGGATCTAGGTGACAACATTCACACCGAGTCTAGTAAGATGAATCGGATCGTGTCTCCATGAGGGGGCCGAAGTTTCGTTAGTACTTCCGATGTGTTAAGGAGGCTGCTAGAGCAGGCAAATAGGTCCTAGATCTACCAGGGCATGAGTGATCATTTGAGATGTCCCAAGGAACCAGTCAAGTGCCAACTATGCCGGCACGTGTTGTTGAGACTGTTCGAGCTCCAGAGGAGTCTAGAGGGCCTCGACCAGATACTTGGTTGATGGCATTTTATCAGCTGGGTGTACCCCCTTTCACTGGGAAGGTGGGGTTAGAGATTGAGGTCTGGATTGGACATGTGGACTCAGGTTTAGAGTCTAGTAGATGTCCTGAGGACAAACGGATCGAGTTTGTTCAAACTCTATTCCGTGACCTCACTCACCAGTGGTTGAGGAACGTACGAGCTAGAGTCACCAGCTACGAGCAGATGAGGAGGATCATTAGAGAGAAGTTCTGCCCTGCCTCATCAAGGAGGGAGAAGTTGCAGGATTTTGTGGAGGCCGGCTTTGAGGATGTGCCGATTGTAGATGCTATTAGCCGCTTCCGGACAGAGTTTGCTTTGCTGGGTCCAGCTGCAACTTCTGAGGACCAGCATGTGTATATGTTCTCCCATCGGATGAGGGAGAGTGCACGCTCTTATATGGTTGGATTTCATTGTGAGTCCTTGGCAGATTACCAAGACCAGGCTTCTCCTTATGAGCATGAGAGAGCTAGTCAAAGGAGAGCTTCTAAGACGGGAAGGTCTGAGAAGAGGCAGCACACTGGGCAGACTAGTGGTGTTAGAGGAGCTTCTGGTTCTAGGAGGAACCAAAGACGTCTGAGTTACCCCTCATCTGCATTGAATGTAGAGAGGGGTCGATAGTGCTTCAATTGTGGTGATCCTTGACATATATGACTAGAGTGTACGAGGCCGCTAGTGACATGTTTCACCTTTGAAGGGCAGGGTGATAGAGGTGCCTTCTTTAGGTGGGGTGGAGTTGCATCAGAACACGGTTCTTCCCATGCCAGTGTGGCGGGAGGTGGTCAGAGGACACCTCAGCAGCAGACACAAGGACAATAGAGGGTTCCAGATCATCCCTCTACTCTAGGATCTGCCTCCGGGTTGAGTAAAGGTAGAGTTCATGGTGGGAGTACCACTGACACCAAAGGAGTTGAGGGTAGAGTCTTTGAGCTGAGGAGTGCAGAGGAGCTGCCTGCAGTGGCTGCTATAGGTCCCATTGTGCTTCATGGTTTACATGTTAGAGTTTTGTTTGATACGGGTACTACACATTCTTTTATTTCTGATGTATGTGTTGAGCACTTGAGTTTAGCTACTATAGAGCGGATACCCTTTACTATAGGGTTATGTGATGGTAGTAGGGTCAGAGGTACTCGTGAGATACGTAGTTGTCCCCTTCATTTAGGGATTCGTGTGTTGCTTGTTGACTTCTTAGTCATGCCATTGACGCATTAAGAGGTCATTTTAGGTATGGATTGGATGCGTAGACACCGTTCGGTGTTAGATGTTGGTAGAAGGATTGTGATAGTCTCTACCGATGTAGGTCAGATTGAGGTTTTCCGAGGTTGGGACCTTGGGAAGATGGATTTTGTCATTAGTGTTGTGCGAGCAGCGAGACTAATAGCATAGGGATTTGATGCTTCTGGTATTATGCCATGAAGGATGGAGAGCGTACAAACTAGGAGAACATTCCAGTTGTCGGTGTGTTTGGAGACGTATTTGCTGAGCCGTCTAGTTTGCCGCCTCAAGGGAGTGTGGACTTCAGTATCGAGTTGGAGCCTGGCACGAGACCTATCTCGAAGGCCCCATATCGTATGACGCCTATCAAGATGTTGGAGCTGAAGAAGCAACTCAAGGAGTTGGCTGAAAAGGGCTTTATCCACCCTAGTATATCCGCATGGGGAGAACCTGTCCTCTTCGTGCGGAAGAAGGACAGATCCTTGAGATTGTGTATCGACTACAAAGAGCTAAACAAGGTGATCATCAAGAACAAGTATCCACTACCTCGTATTGATGATCTGCTTGATCAGCTTCAAGGAGCGACAATGTTCTCCCGGTTATGGATACTACGAGTTTGTAGTGATGCCATTTTGGGTTATGAATGCGCAACAATTTTCATGGAGTTGATGAACAGTATTATCATCGACTTCCTTGACTAGTTCATGGTGGTCTTCATTGATGACATTCTGGTGTACTCTCGTAGCAGAGAGGAGCATGCCCGTCATCTAAGGACGGTTTTGCAGATTCTGAGGAATAGAGAGTTGTATGCTAAGCTCTCTAAGTGCGAGTTATGGATGTCAGAGGTAGCCTTTTTAGGCCATGTTGTCTCCGCTAGTGGGATCATGGTTGATCCGGTGAAGATTGAGTCTGTTGTTGCATGGACGACACTGACGAATGTGAATGAAGTGCGTAGTTTTCTTGGTCTCGCCGGTTATTAGCGACGCTTTGTTGAGGGATTTTCTGTGACTGCCTGTCCACTGACGAGTATACTAAGGAAGACTACCAGATTTGTGTGGTCTTAGCAGTGTGCATAGAGTTTTGAAGAGTTTTAGAGGCGTTTGACTTCTGCTCCTATCTAGGCTTGTGATGTATGTTGATGTAGAGAGGCAGAGTGATTACATATGCGTCACGACAGTTCAAGACGTATGAGGAAAACTACCTGACTCATAATCTGAAGTTAGTAGCGATAGTACATTCTTTGAAGATTTGGAGACATTACCTGTATGGTGATACATGTCAGATCTTCACAAACCATAAAAGTCTAAAGTACAATTTTACGCAACAAGAGTTGAATAACCGCCAGCATTAATGGCTCGAGTTGATCAAGGACTTTGACTTTGAGATTCTATATCATCCAGGGAAGGTGGCGAATGTTTTCGCCGACGCCTTGAGTAGGAAGATGCCTCGAGAGAAGGCGATTGCCATATTGGCATTTCAAACTCAGCTTCAGAGGGATATAGCATGGCTAGAGATGGACATCAAGTTTTCTGATGAGGATGCCCAGTTGTATGCTTTAGAGGTTCTACCTGGTCTGTTGGATGAGATCCAATAGAAGCAGGGGACCATCCCGACTTTGTTGAGGATCAAAGAGAGGATGTCTCGTGGTGAGGCACAACAATTATCCATTGGAGCAGATGGAGTGATGAGACGCCATGACCGCGTCTGTGTACATACTGATGCAAAGTTGAGACAGAGGATCTTACATGAGGCTCAATATACACCTTACTCAGTACATCCAATTACAAGTAATATGTACCATGATGTGAGACGATCATATTGGTGGGGAGGGCTGAAGCCTGATGTAGCCAGATTTGTGGCACAGTGTGCGACCTGTTAGCAGGTCAACATAGAGTATTACAGACCTGAAGGCGAGCTCCATCCACTGCCAGTGCCGCTGTGGAAGTGGGAGGACGTCTCTATTGACTTTGTGACCGGATTGAGGCCCAGCAGGAGTTTTGATGCTATCTGGGTTGGTTTTGAAACACTAACGATGACGGCACATTTTATTCCTATCACAGAGATGTGGTTAGTGAGCAGATTAGTCGCTAACACTAGGTCACCCTAGGATAGATTTAGCTCAACAAACACTAGGATTTCAACAATCTAACATTCTAGCACTTAGATTTATCAAATCAAACGAGTTAGTCTAAATTACGGGCTGTTCATCCCTTTCCACGGCCGTGGAAAGGCAAGATCCAACCGTGGTTTTAAACAGTGACTAGGTTCAATCAAGCGAGTCATCCAAGTACTCATTAAGTCTATTCTATCATAGTCCAAGCCATAACCATCTTTTCCTTACCCTAGAATCGCATCTATTTAGCCAACAACATGCATCATCACAATCAAAGTCATCAAGCATAAAATCATAGAATCCATGGCAAGAAGATGAAATGAAAGGTGGATTAAGCAATGAAACAAGTAAAACAAGCTGAATAAATGTTCAAGAGGGACTTACAACCCTTCAAAAGAAGGTTCGAATCGTTTCTTACAACCTTAGCAAATGTTCCAACAATCTTCACTCTAAGACTATGAAAACTAAGAATGGTGTGTTCTTCTCTTCTTCTCCAATGGTCTCCAATCCAATCTTCCAATGAGAGAATATGTGTGTGGTAAGAGTGTGAGAGAGAATGGAGTGATGGGATCTCCTCTCCAATAGCCTGCAGGACCACTTTTATACATCATCAAGGGCAAGAGTCGGCCATGAAGATCGTGGGACAGATGTCACAGCTGTCTGGGCAAAACCACGGCCTATTTCCACGGGCGTGGAGGTCCCAGTGGCCGTGGTTTTGGTGCCTCAGCTTGTTTTGGATCATTAAGCTACGATTTGGTGCATGGCATGCACCAACAAGGTCCCATGTGTCCTCCTTAGCCCCTAGCTTGCATCCCAATGAGTCCGAAGGTGTGTCATCTCGAGGAACGATCCTCGAACGTATCACTTAAGCTCCTAAACCTCCCAATACACCTACATAGCATGCAAAAGTCCGTATAGACGTCTATCTCGACAAAATACATGAATGGAGTGGAAATCGTCACGAACTAGTGCAAACTATGCATGAATGAGCAGAAAAACTATCTAAATGAGTGCCTAAACCTAAGTCATAAATCGTGTTATCAAAAATACCCCATACTTAAGGTTTGCTCGTCCCCGAGCAAGTCCCCAACTATAGACTAAGAGATGACATGATTTATGCATGCAGAAAAACAACAAAATCTTTTTGGAGTTGTGCTTCTAATATTGGATCACCTTCATAGGCATGTTTCATGGCAATGGACAAGCAATCATGCATTAAATAAATGAAGGCACGGAAAGACAATTATACTTAACTAGAAAGCATGCATGAAAGGTAAAGATGAAGAAACCAAGATGATCATGAGTATATCCAATCTAGATCACTAAGTCTTACACACATGCAAATAGGTCACAAGGGCTTAGGAAATAAGAGGTTAAGAAACGTTGTGATTAGGTGGGAATTTTTCTAGGTCATGTGATGCTAATCCGGGAATGGAACTAACTTCACAACTTCACATTTTTTATCAACTTCCCACAAGTGTATGTTTTCTCCATCTTTTCTTTCTTTTCTTTTTCTTTCACTTATTTTTGAGACAATGGCATTGGTGTACAAAAGCCGAAACCTTGGTGATTAGCCGTCCTCGGGCTTTTTTATTTTTCGAGGTGCATCCACACCGGGCACACATACCAAAGCTCGTTAGGACTATCGGTTTATTTGACTTTGGCAAGGCACAAACACCCGATTATGTGAATGGTGCCGAGTTGCTCGTCATTTAAACCAACGTCCCCAAACCTATATTTTTGTCTACACTTTCACAACAAATTCAGCACTTCATTCACAACATTCTTTCATCAACAACTTCACCCCACACTTGCTTTTCACACACTCAACACACTAGCATGCTCCTATTCCCGGATGGCTCAAAAGAGGTCAAATTTATGATAATTGAGGTGCTCAAACAACATGATCAAGATGAGAAGTAGAGGAAAATGAATTGCCTTAGTCATTCCTAAATGATGTGCAAGAACTAGCATGCAATTTCGACCTTCAATCCTCAATCCAATCAAGACAAGCACATAATCACAAATCATTCATGGGATTCAAGATAAGTACTTCAAGTCCACATATGCATTCATCTATTCAACACACAAGGCCATCCATAGCCAATTCACAAGACAATTTCATCATAAGGGTTATTCCCAAGCTTAGAAGCACTAGAATTTTTTAAATTTTCTGATTTTTTTGGATTTTTCTAAATATCTATTTACAATGCAAGACATGTGACAATATTAAACTATCCTAGATGCTAATCATCCAAGTGATCATGAAAACCCCACCCCATACTTAGAAACACATTGTCCCCAATGTGTAAATGAAGTAAAGAAGAGTGAAAGAGGATCGTCACAATGTAAAAATGGTTTGCTTCGGTATTTGGGGTCACTCAAGTGGATTTATGGTGGATGATCCTATCAACAATGGTAGAGAGCTCAAGGTGTTAGTTATGGCGTCGGGACCCGCGCTAGGCACCACTAGCCGTCCAAGTTCCGCGTCCGCTCCCCCCATAATTGATGAGGGGCTCATCATCATCATCCACATGCAATGCAAGGCTTCCATGCTACTTAGACTCTAGCACACAAACTCCAAACACACAAAAACACACAAAAACAGAAAAATCAAAAACAAAATAAAAACGAAAAGGAAAAGATGTCTACCAATGGTTGCCTCCCACCAAGCGCTTCTTTAAGGTCATTAGCTTGACCAAACTCGGGGGCATCTCACTCAAGGTGAAGTGGGGCAATCATATCCACCGGTGCTCCCGGGATATACTTCTTCAACCGGTGCCCATTCACCTTAAAATCTCCACAATGCTCCCCTCCTATCTCAACCGCTCCACGGGGAAAGATCTTCTTCACCACATAAGGACCCGTCCACCTCGACATTAGCTTTCTGGGGAAGAGCCGCAGCCTTGAGTTGAAGAGAAGGACAAGGTCGCCTTCACTCAACTCCTTCGGGATGAGACGCTTGTCATGCCAACGTTTGGTCCTTTCCTTGTAAATCCGGGCATTTTCATAGGCATCCAACCGGATCTCCTCAAGAGCATTCATGTCAAGCAACCTTTTCTCTCCGGCCTCCTTGAGGTCAAAATTTAGCCACCTAATGGCCCAATATGCTCTATGCTCCATCTCTACCGGAAGGTGGCAAGACTTGCCATAAACTAGCTTGTAGGGAGTGGTGCCAATTGGTGTCTTGAAAGCGGTTCTATATGCCCACAAAGCATCATCGAGCTTCATAGCCCAATCCTTTCTCGTTCTAGAAACCGTCTTCTCAAGGATCCCTTTGATCTCCCGGTTGGAGATCTCCACTTGGCCACTAGTGTAACGCCCCAATTTTTAGGCGCGTTTACATTATTTATCTTTCCGGATGTTATCGATATTTTTCTTTTAATACTTTTAGTATGTTTCACGAGTATTTTAAGTCGTAAAATTTAATTTTTACGAGTATATGTATTTATTAATACATTAATGGTATTTTAATTAATATTTTAAATCTCGTTATTTATTTACGAGATTGATATCTACGTCAGAAAGTATATTTTGCAGATTTACCAGATATTCGATCCATATGTATATATATATCCGGTACTTTCATGTCGGAAAAGTCGAAAATGTTCCCGATTCAAAATTTCGTTCCGAACGCATTCGATCGAGTAATTTTATTGCACTTTATTCCTCCTACTCTATTTCTTTTCTATTTATTCCTCCTTGTCTTTTTCCTTCTCTCTTTCTTCTCAATTGGGATGAGCGGCCCCTCGTTCTCCCTATTGGTTGCCCAGTCAGGCCTCAGCAGTGCAGCTGATTGGATCACTTCCGACCCCTCGCTAACCCGACTCCTCGCTCCCCATGTAATTGCATCCTAGTCCACCTCACTCCTCCAAGAATAGCTCACCACGCCATACCACATCTCTCAACCTCCCTTTTCTCTCACTCTGCTTAGCTATTCTCCCTAACCTCCCTCTGGATCTTCCCTCAACTCCAGCCCTTGCAGCTCTGCGTCACCACAGGGGAAGCCACACCATTAGGAACCCGCCTTGAACCGCCGGGGACGCCAGTGCAACCCTCTGCTGACATCTTTCGTTACCTTCTTTCTCCTCTGCAGTCCCGTTTTGAACCACTTGGGTCGGGAGGCCCTTGCCAACGTCGCAACCGACGAAGCCCACCGGAAGGCCACCCTCACCGCCGCCAAAGGGAGCCCCTCTGCCTTCGCCGTCGGAGCTGCCGGTAACGTGCCGCCTCTTCTCCCCCTGCTCTCTGTTCTCTTCTGTGGCGAGGAGGAACACCAGTTACCGCCAGAGATTGGCCGCCGCTCCTTCCTCTGCCGCCTTCGTCGCCGTTGAGCCGCCGAGGGCCTGGCTGCGCCGCTGGCTGCTAATTCTTCCCTTCTCCTCTATTGTGTTTGTTTCAAAAGGTTGAAGAAGGATTTGCCCTAATTATTTCGCCCCCCCTTTTTTGTGTATATTACAAACTGTGCCCACTGTTTTGAATTTACAGTAATGGCCCTAATTTTTAGAAGTTGTATTTTATACCCTGCAGAAAATTAATTACGAAAAATGGCCCAAGTTTCGGAATTTGATTTTATGCCCCTGCTGGATTATATTTTGCGGTTTTGGCCAAAAATTTATTTTCGTAAATGGTTAAATTTCTTGAGTTCCGTATTTACGGCCCGGAGAGTTGATTGCGGATTTATGATGCATGTTTGTGATGTTGCGTGTTTTGCCCCGAAAATGTATTAGCGGTTTGGAACCTTGGATTTTGATTATGAGATATTCTTATGTTAAAATGCTTTATTTTTACGCCTTAGTGGATTTAAATTCAATTTATGGCTCAAAGTATCAATTGCGGTTTTACGACCAGGTTCCTAGAATTTCATATTTTAACCGGACGGGTTTTTGTGAGATTTAACGTGGCCATTTGAGACCGGGTTTTCTTATAATTATATATATATATATATATATATATATATATATATATATATATATACATATATATATATATATATATATATATATGTATATATAGTATATATCTTCCGATCAAATTAAGCGTACGAGCTAAGTTTGTCTAATTTTGGTGTTAGGTTCGGAAGCGTCCCGATAAAAGACCTAACGAGTCCAAGTCGATATCCATAGACCATCTTCCGTCTTTTGACGTCGTGTGAGTTACCTTTTTCCGTCAATGTAGTTATGTTTAGTATTAGTATCATGCTAGGATGGATCTAGCATAACTTAGTGGAAATGCCAAGTAGTGGCCTTGAACCTTAGGATCTTGGATTATTTTATGAGCTTTAGGTGAGTTATATACGATACGATCTCAGGACGATCTTCGAGGTTAGGAGTTGGACCTAGCATGCTAGGGTGTGACCTCATATAGGTTTTGGGAGACTAGAAGCCCGAGGGCTTCTTGCTTATCGAATAGTTATTGATTGTGTGCCTTGTCTGATCAGGCGTTGAGTTACATTCCTGCGGGAAATTGAGTACGGGATTTAGCGGGTTTAGCTTTGGGACAGGTAAGTCTCCGGTCTTACTTAGCTCATATTCTCTGTATTAGTTTCGATGTGTGTTGGTTGTGTGTGTTTATTGTTTATTGTTTATAACAACTAAACCGGAAATAGGATTACCGACCTTTATATGTTTATATTTGGTCCAAGTGTATGATAACGGGCGGTAACCGCTTGTCCAGTCTAAAATGGGGATGACTGGGAGGTGCCTTGCGACCAGCCCAGCGGGTGATGCTGATCCGCATCAAGGTCAAACCCTTCTGGTGAAAGGGGACAAGGGCGAGTGAATCTCGTGTCACACCATAAGTGGAATAGTAAGGGATATGACTTAATAATAACAAAGAGATAATAAACCGGACACGGGTGTTTAGATCATGTAGTGTGTTATGATTCCTATGTGTGTGTGTGTGATAATACCATGATTCTAATGCCTTGAATGCTAGCTAAGGGTTTTATACCGATATTGTTGTAGTTGACTTGCAGGTTAGGGATGCGGCCGAGTGATCCGGAAGAGTGGGCAGCCGGGGTCCGTGCATTTTAGGATGGGTTGGTTGGGGTTGTCTTTATGTATTGCTTATGGTATTATGTATGTTGCGTGTATGGTGTTGCCTTTGGAGTTGTATCTCGGCTGGAGTCTTTCGTTTTTCTTTTGGGGTTCATAGCATTGCATTAAAATGAATTTCGGTTTTGTCTTTATTTGTGTCTTGTTGTAAGATCCGGTGAAATTGTTGCCAGGCTAAGGGTCGGGACCCATTGTGAGGTCTCCGCCCGTAGCGCCCCGAGTCCCGCGGATTTGGGGTGTTACAAAAGTGGTATCAGAGCCCTAGGTTGACAACAATGGCACTCGCAATCTTCTAAAGGCCGAATGAGGAATAAACAGAACCCACACGGGTTCTGACTTTTCGTTTTCAAAATCACATGCATGAGTCGGGGTAGAATGTACGGACCACCACTTCTTCCACGGATCTCGGCAGCTTAGTTTATTGGATTTATATATATGTAGATATGTAGGTATATATAGTATATGTAGATTGTAGTTGCATGATGGCTTGATTTATATGTAAATTGAATATATGTGGATTCTAGTACATGTTTGGACCTTGTATTGTTGTATTGGATTCCCGGATGTGATATATTAGTAGTAATATGAACATAGGACTTATATATAGTTATATATACATACACATATGATGTGCTAGTATTATATTAGTAGTAGTGAACCTTATAGTTAAGATGATAGGAAACTATCATCGCCCCTGGACAAACGCCTTTTTGGGATTAGGATAGTATATATACGATGATGAGTATGCTCAAGTACCGAGTTGAGCATCACGTTCTAGCGAACACCCTAGCGATTCATCGGACTCCTTTTGGGGACGTCAAAGAAACCATTTGAAGGATAAACAGGACATTAGCGGCAAGAACGAACAAATAGAAGGGAACTTTGAGTCAACTTAAGAGAATTCGAGATGGAAGCAATACAAGTAAAGAGAGCAACGTTAAGGTGTATAAGTGGTTATAAAGAAGCCATGATTGAACGACAATGAGACCAATAGAGATAACGAACTTATGGTTCTTTAAGAAGACGTGTGAACAACTAAAGATACGAATCACAGAGGAGGCGGATACATTCTAACAAGGTGGAAGGTGACATTCCATTAAGATGTGAAACTTTCTTTAGACGCTCCTAAGCATTTGAGTCAAGACGAGAAGAGTGATCGAACCATTTGCTAAAGATTTAAGATATTGTAAGTTAAGCTTACGAGGTACCAAAAAGTAAAGATTCAACATTACTAGAGTTATGAGAAGAAGGGCATGGTGGGGATTCACGTGGAGTTGACCGATTTCTCTTATGATGACAAGACTAAGAAACGCCAAGAAGGAGGATGTGTGTATAAAATTATAAATGATGCCCCCAAGAAGGTGAAAAAAAAACGAAACAAGGAGCTTGATCAAAAGACTTAAGATATCAACCAAGGGGGACGCGAGGGGATGCTAGCTAAGGCTATAAATTTGAGAAGACACACTTACAAGATAGCATGAGGCGCAGTTAAACTTATGAAGGTGAGTTATACGGCGTGCAAGGCCTAGAAGAGTATGGTTACCTAATGGAAGAGGAAGAAAGCATGGAACGGGGAAAGAACTAACGGAGTTTAAGGTAAAGTACCCCGAGGAGGGTAGCCTTCATAAGAATGCTAACATGAGAAGTTTAGTAGAATAATAAGTCGTTGACTTCGGAGAAGGTCATATACAAGTCAATCGGTGACCACTGAGAACGCACAGGTGCGGGTTGTCTATTGGTGAGTGTAGAGGGGATGAGTAAACAAGACTATGGGCATATAGATGATCGATAACAAGATCTTAAAGTATTCGCGGTGGATCAATGTCAATGGTAAGGAGGTAGGTCAACAGAAGTGCATTTGTGTTAAATCAAATAATGTGGAATGAGTTCAAGCAAGTAGTTGTTACAAACCTCCTAGGGGAGGTTGAAGAAGACCCTTTACGACCTTCTTAGGTCATGAGAACGGCATATGCATGGTAGATCGACCCGGATTAGAAGTTTTAAGGTTTGATCATGGTAAAGGCAACTAGTAGATCAAGAGGAAGGTGATATTTTCATTGTTTGTGGTGTGTTGACGGGAGTATAATAATAGGTTGCACAATATGTTCATTCTAATGAAATGGAGGGTATGTTTTCGCGAGCAAAAGATGAGAGTGAGGCGTCAAACTCACACGGAAGAGACATGGTGACTATGGCGTGAAAGGGAGGACCTAGATTAGGGCAACGCTTCAAGCTTGGATTATGATGCTAGTGATTGGTGGAGTAATGAGTGGATCTTTTTGTGATTATGGTTGGGAATTTTGCCTGAAGGCATACAAGTACGGTTGTGAAGCTGTTCATGGATGCCAAGAGGTACATAAGGTGGCCAACGAGAGTAAGAGAAGACCGAAGTTTTGAAATTTGTAGTCGATATGAGGTGTACAAGAAGTACATGAAAGATTGAGGTTAGAGCCTATACGGTCGGTTGACGTTACATAAGAAAATCAAGTATAAATTTCTACACCTACTTGAAGAAAGGATGTTTTTGGGGAAAGCTTATGTAGAATACGAAGAGCTCCTCCCATATGATGGGATGTCGCGGAAAGTGAAGAAGATAATGTCAATTCTTTTGAAGAGATGAAAGATTTCTACAATCATATGGTTGGACATAAGTGAGAAACCTTAGAAGATTTCTACAATCATGTCATCAAAGTGAGAGAATGAAATTAATTTACATGAATACTTAAATAAGTCTACAAGAGTCAGAAGACTCGAGCAAGTCTCTCAAGTTCAAGAGATGAAAGATCTTTGAAAGAGCACGGTAAACATTGTAGCTAAAGATGGAACAATACATGTGTTTAAATGGCGTCAACCCAACAAATCGGGGTAGATCGTTAGTATCATGACCACTTGTCAAGTTTTCAGACAAGGTCGTGTCGGTCTTATGTTATGGGACGAAAGAAGGAAAGACGAAAATCGAGATATCACGGATTCTAATACGTCAGAATGTGAATTTTTCCATTAAGGTCAAGCTTGACTCAATTCCGATATCTAAGGTGCCCACTTGTGAAGAGACATGAGTTGTGGAAGCAAGTGAAAGAGTAACTACAAGAACTTATTGAAAAGAGTTCATTAGAATTAGTGAAATGCTATGGAGAACACCGGACGTTATCTGGAATTCTTGATTTGAAGTTGTTATAGAGAACACCAGTGTGCGAAGAGAGAGACGATTATCTTCGTTTGTACATCGATGTCTATAAGTTGTGCAAGATGGAAATGATGGACCAGTATCCCTTACAACGAACGGGGGATCTACTCTATCAGCTGCAAGGGTCGGTAGTCTCTTCTAAGATTAAGTAAAGATTTGATTTTCATCGTTTGAGAATTCGTGACTCAGATATTGCAAATACGGTATTTTGGACCAACCAGAGTCACTACGAGAGAGAAGTCATATGACAAGTGGTATCGGGACGGCAAACCCCGAGAGATATGGAAGGGGTTACAAGTTATCTTAGAAGCGCTGAGCTTTACTAGATATGTGAAGGGAGAAGTTGTATAACACCTTTTACGGTAACCTACTACGGATGAAAATGAAGTATTGAACGGGACGAAGAATTGACATTAGAGTTGCTGAGAGTTAAGAGGGGATTCATTGGTGCAACTGTTTCGATTTACCTTGAGGTATTATGGGTTTGAAGTGGACAAGTGATTCTCTAAGACAGGTCTTGATTGGGTATTGAGGAGCGATGTAAAAGTAATAGCATACTGGTATCGTTAGTAAAAGCGGTGCAAAGTAAGGTACTTCCTTCGTTACTTGGAATTGCCACAAGAATTGAAGAAACGTTACATCGAAGTTTGGTTTGGCAAGAACCAAAGCTAATGGTGTAAATTGAAAATTCGATCTTCTTCGATAGAGACATCAAAGGGAAACCTAATGGAAATAATGCATTGAGAAAGACCCGAGAAGGAAGTTGAGTTCCGATATATTGGACCTTTTTGAGATCTTAAGCGCAAGTTGGGAAAATTGTTTACCGGTTGGCATGGCCGCCGAGAGTAGAGGGTGTTCACCCGGTGTTTCATGTGTTTCAATCTGAGAAGTATAGGTATGACTCGAGAAGTTTTGCCGGTCTTGATGAGTTAGTCGCGTCGTAGAACCAATGAGGCTAATAGGAAGTCGGAGGATAATATCTTTAGTTGAAGTTACGCTGAGTTATTAGCATCGATAGAATCGTTAGGTTAGACCTAGTTCCCTCCTAGGTTGAGTTATGTGCATCCGTGATTATTTTTGTAGTTGTGTCATGTGCGGGTGTGTGTTATATGACCTGATATATGTATTGCGACGGTGGTTTGAGTAGTTGTGTATATAGACTAGAAGGTCTAAGCCTTCCTAGTTCTGAGTTTATACCTCGGCCTTAAAGTCTGATAAGTTCGGTGTGTGGCAAGTTTCGGGACGAAACTTGTTTTTAGGGAGATCTGATTTAACGCCCCAATTTTTAGGCGCGTTTACATTATTTATCTTTCCGGATGTTATCGATATTTTTTTTAATACTTTTAGTATGTTTCACGAGTATTTTAAGTCGTAAAATTTAATTTTTACGAGTATATGTATTTATTAATACATTAATGATATTTTAATTATTATTTTAAATCTCGTTATTTATTTACGAGATTGATATCTACGTCACAAAGTATACTTTCGTGTCGGAAAAGTCGAAAATGTTCCCGATTCAAAATTCTGTTCCGAACGCATTCGATCGAGTAATTTTATTGCACTTTATTCCTCCTACTCTATTTCTTTTCTATTTATTCCTCCTTGTCTTTTTCCTTCTCTCTTTCTTCTCAGTTGGGATGAGCGGCCCCTCGTTCTCCCTATTGGCTGCCCAGTCAGGCCTCAGCAGTGCAGCTGATTGGATCACTTCCACCCCTCGCTAACCCGACTCCTCGCTCCCCATGTAGCTACAGCCTAGTCCACCTCACTCCTCCATGAACAACTCACCACGCCATACCACATCTCTCAACCTCCCTTTTCTCTCACTCTGCTCAGCTTCTCTCCCTCCGGATCTTCCCTCGACTCCAGCCCTTGCAGCTCTGCGTCACCACAGGGGAAGCCACACCATTAGGAACCCGCCTTGAACCGCCGGGGACGCCAGTGCAACCCTCTGCTGACATCTTTCGTTAACTTCTTTCTCCTCTGCAGTCCCGTTTGGAACCACTTGGGTCGGGAGGCCCTTGCCAACGTCGCAACCGACGAAGCCCACCGGAAGGCCACCCTCACCGCCGCCAAAGGGAGCCCCTCTGCCTTCGCCGTCGGAGCTGCTCGTAACGCGCCGCCTCTTCTCCCCCTGCTCTCTGTTCTCTTCTGTGGTGAGGAGGAAAACAAGTTACCGCCAGAGATTGGCCGCCGCTCCTTCCTCTGCCGCCTTCGTCGCCGTTGAGCCGCCGAGGGCCTGGCTGCGCCGCTGGCTGCTAATTCTTCCCCTCTCCTCTGTTGCGTTTGTTTCAAAAGGTTGAAGAAGGATTTGCCCTAATTATTTCGCCCCCCCTTATTTGTGTATATTACAAATTGTGCCCACTGTTTTGAATTTATAGTAATGGCCCTAATTTTTAGAAGTTGTATTTTATACCCTGCAGAAAATTAATTACGAAAAATGGCCCAAGTTTTGGAATTTGATTTTATGCCCCTGCTTGATTATATTTTGGGGTTTTGGCCAAAAATTTATTTTCGTAAATGGTTAAATTTCTTGAGTTCCGTATTTACGGCCCGGAGAGTTGATTGCGGATTTATGATGCATGTTTGTGATGTTGCGTGTTTTGCCCCGAAAATGTATTAGCGGTTTGGAACCTTGGATTTTGATTATGAGATATTCTTATGTTAAAATGCTTTATTTTTACGTCTTAGTGGATTTAAATTCGATTTATGGCTCAAAGTATCAATTGCGGTTTTACGACCAAGTTCCGAAAATTTCATATTTTAACTAGACGGGTTTTTGCGAGATTTAACGTGGCCATTTGAGACCGGGTTTTCTTATAATTATATATATATATATATATATATTTATATATATATATACATATATATATATATATATATATATATATATATATATATATATATACATATATATATATATATATATACATATATATATATATATATATATACATATATATATATATATATATATATATATATATATATATATATATATATATATATATATATCTTTCGATCAAATTTAGCGTACGAGCTAAGTTTGTCTAATTTTGGTGTTAGGTTCGGAAGCGTCCCGATAAAAGACCTAACAAGTCCAAGTCGACATCCATAGACCATCTTCCGGCTTTTGACGTCGTGTGAGTTACCTTTTTCCGTCGATCTAGTTATGTTTAGTATTAGTATCATGCTAGGATAGATCTAGCATAACTTAGTGGAAATACCAAGTAGTGGCCTTGAACCTTAGGATCTTGGATTATTTTATGAGCTTTAGTCGAGTTATATACGATACGATCTCAGGATGATCTTCGAGGTTAGGAGTTGGACCTAGCATGCTAGGGTGTGACCTCATATAGGTTTTGGGAGACTAGAAGCCCGAGGGCTTCTTGCTTATCGAATAGTTATTGATTGTGTGCCTTGTCTGATCAGGCATTGAGTTACATTCCTGTGGGAAATTGAGTATGGGATTTAGCGGGTTTACCTTTGGGACAGGTAAGTCTCCGGACTTACTTACCTCGTATTCTCTGTATTAGTTTCGATGCGTGTTAGTGGTGTATGTTTATTGTTTATGTGTGTGTTTATTGTTTATTGTTTATAACTATTAAACCGGAAATAGGATTACCGACCTTTATATGTTTATATTTGGCCCAAGTGTATGATAACGGGCGGTAACCGCTTGTCTAGTCTAAAATGGGGATGACTGGGAGGTGCCTTGCGACCAGCCCAGCGGGTGATGCTGATCCGCATCAAGTTCAAACCCTTCTGGTGAAAGGGGACAAGGGCGAGTGAATCTCGTGTCACACCAGAAGTGGAATAGTAAGGGATATGACTTAATAATAACAAAGAGATAATAAACCGGACATGGGTGTTTAGATCATGTAGTGTGTTATGATGCCTATGTGTGTGTGTGTGCTAATACCATGATTCTAATGCCTTGAATGCTAGCTAACGGTTTTATACTGATATTGTTGTAGTTGATTTGCAGGTTAGGGATGCGGCCAAGTGATCCGGAAGAGTGGCCAGCCGGGGTCCGTGCATTTTAGGATGGGTTGGTTGGGGTTGTATTTATGTATTGTTTATGGTATTATGTATGTTGCGTGTATGGCGTTGCCTTTGGAGTTGTATCTCGGCTGGAGTCTTTCGTTTTTCTTTTGGGGTTCATAGCATTGCATTAAAATGAATTTCGGTTTTGTCTTTATTTTTATCTTGTAGTAAGATCCGGTGAAATTGTTGTCAGGCTAAGGGTCTGGACCCATTGTGAGGTCTCCGCCCGTAGCGCCCCGTGTCCCGCGGATTTGGGGTGTTACAAAAGTGGAATCAGAGCCCTAGGTTGACAACAATGGTACTCGCAATCTTCTAAAGGCCGAATGAGGAATAAACAGAACCCACACGGGTTCTGACTTTTCGTTTTCAAAATCACATACATGAGTCGGGGTAGAATGTACGGACCACCACTTCTTCCACGGATCTCGGCAGCTTAGTTTATTGGATTTATATATATATGTAGATACGTAGGTATGTATAGTATATGTGGATTGTAGTTGCATGATGGCTTGATTTATATGTAAATTGAATATATGTGGATTCTAGTACATGTTTGGACCTTGTATTGTTGTATTGGATTCCCGGATGTGATATATTAGTAGTAATGTGAACATAGGACTTGTATATAGTTATATATACATACACATATGATGTGCTAGTATTATATTAGTAGTAGTGGACCTTATAGTTAAGATGATAGGAAACTATCATCGCCCTTGGACAAACGCCTTTTTGGGATTAGGATAGTATATATACGATGATGAGTATGCTCAAGTACCGAGTTGAGCATCACGTTCTAGCGAACACCCTAGCGATTCATCGGACTCCTTTTGGGGACGTCAAAGAAACCATTTGAAGGATAAAGAGGACATTAGCGGCAAGAACGAACAAATAGAAGGGAACTTTGAGTCAACTTAAGAGAATTCGAGATGGAAGAAATACAAGTAAAGAGAGCAACGTTAAGGTGTATAAGTGGTTATAAAGAAGCCATGATTGAACGACAACAAGACCAATAGAGATAACGAACTTATGGTTCTTTAAGAAGACGCGTGAACAACTAAAGATACGAATCGCAGAGGAGGCGGATACATTCTAACAAGGTGGAAGGTGACATTCCATTAAGATGTGAAACTTTCTTTAGACGCTCCTAAGCATTTCAGTCAAGACGAGAAGAGTGATCGAACCATTTGCTAAAGATTTAAGATATTGTAAGTTAAGCTTACGAGGTACCAAAAAGTAAAGTTTCAACATTACTAGAGTTATGAGAAGAAGGGCATGGTGGGGATTCACGTGGAGTTGACCGATTTCCCTTATGATGATAAGACTAAGAAACGCCAAGAATGAGGAAGTGTGTATAAAATTATAAATGATGCCCCCAAGAAGGTGAAAAAAAAACGAAACAAGGAGCTTGATCAAAAGACTTAAGATATCAACCAAGGGGGACGCGAGGGGATGCTAGCTAAGGCTATAAATTTAAGAAGACACACTTTAAACTTATGAAGGTGAGTTATACGGCGTGCAAGGCCTAGAAGAGTATGGTTACCTAATGGAAGAGGAAGAAAGCATGGAACGGGGAAAGAACTAACGGAGTTTAAGGTAAAGTACCCAGAGGAGGGTAGCCTTCTTAAGAATGGTAACATGAGAAGTTTAGTAGAATAATAAGTCGTTGACTTCGGAGAAGGTCATATACAAGTCAATCAATGACCACTGAGAACGCACAAGTGCGGGTTGTCTATTGGTGAGTGTAGAGGGGATGAGTAAACAAGACTATGGGCATATAGATGATCGATAACAAGATCTTAAAGTATTCGCGGTGGATCAATGTCAATGGTAAGGAGGTAGGTCAACAGAAGTGCATTTGTGTTAAATCAAATAATGTGGAATGAGTTCAAGCAAGTAGTTGTTACAAACCTCCTAGGGGAGGTTGAAGATGACCCTTTACGACCTTCTTAGGTCATGAGAACGGCATATGCATGGTAGATCGATCCGGATTAGAAGTTTTAAGGTTTGATCATGGTAAAGGCAACTAGTAGATCAAGAGGAAGGTGATATTTTCATTGTTTGTGGTGTGTAGACGGGAGTATAATAAGAGGATGCACAGTATGTTCATTCTAATGAAATGGAGGGTATGTTTTCGCGAGCAAAAGATGAGAGTGAGGCGTCAAACTCACACGGAAGAGACATGGTGACTATGGCGTGAAAGGGAGGACCTAGATTAGGGCAACGCTTCAAGCTTGGATTACGATGTTAGTGATTGGTGGAGTAATGAGTGGATCTTTTTGTGATTATGGTTGGGAATTTTTCCTGAAGGCATACAAGTAAGGTTGTGAAGCTGTTCATGGATGCCAAGAGGTACATAAGGTGGCCAACGAGAGTAAGAGAAGACTGAAGTTTTGAAATTTGTAGTCGATATGAGGTGTACAAGAAGTACATGAAAGATTGAGGTTAGAGCCTATACGGTCGGTTGACGTTACATAAGAAAATCAAGTATAAATTTCTACACCTACTTGAAGAAAGGATGTTTTTGGGGAAAGCTTATGTAGAATACGAAGAGCTCCTCCCATATGATGGGATGTCGCGGAAAGTGAAGAAGAAAATGTCAATTCTTTTGAAACACGGTTAAGTCCTGCTGATTAGACCCTTATGGTTGGACATAAGTGAGAAACCTTAGAAGATTTCTACAATCATGTCATCATAGTGAGAGAATGAAATTAATTTACATGAATACTTAAATAAGTCTACAAGAGTCACAAGACTCGAGCAAGTCTCTCAAGTTCAAGAGATGAAAGATCTTTGAAAGAGCACGGTAAACATTGTAGCTAAAGATGGAACAATACATGTGTTTAAATGGCGTCAACCCAACAAATCGGGGTAGATCGTTAGTATCATGACCACTTGTCAAGTTTTCAGACAAGGTTGTGTCGGTCTTATGTTATGGGACGAAAGAAGGAAAGACGAAAATCGAGATATCACGGATTCTAATACGTCAGAATGTGAATTTTTCCATTAAGGTCAAGCTTGACTCAATTCCGATATCTAAGGTGCCCACTTGTGAAGAGACATGAGTTGTGGAAGCAAGTGAAAGAGTAACTACAAGAACTTATTGAAAAGAGTTCATTAGAATTAGTGAAATGCTATGGAGAACACCGGACGTTATCTTGAATTCTTGATTTGAAGTTGTTATAGAGAACACCAGTTTGCGAAGAGAGAGACGATTATCTTCGTTTGTACATCGATGTCTATAAGTTGTGCAAGATGGAAATGATGGACCAGTATCCCTTACAACGAACGGGGGATCTACTCTATCAGCTGCAAGGGTCGGTAGTCTCTTCTAAGATTAAGTAAAGATTTGATTGTCATCGTTTGAGAATTCGTGACTCAGATATTGCAAATACGGTATTTTGGACCAACCAGAGTCACTACGAGAGAGAAGTCATATGACAAGTGGTATCGGGACGGCAAACCCCGAGAGATATGGAAGGGGTTACAAGTTATCTTAGAAGCGCTGAGCTTTACTAGATATGTGAAGGGAGAAGTTGTATAACACCTTTTACGGTAACCTACTACGGATGAAAATGAAGTATTGAACGGGACGAAGAATTGACATTAGAGTTGCTGAGAGTTAAGAGGGGATTCATTGGTGCAACTGTTTCAATTTACCTTGAGGTATTATGGGTTTGAAGTGGACAAGTGATTCTCTAAGACAGGTCTTGATTGGGTATTGAGGAGCGATGTAAAAGTAATAGCATACTGGTATCGTTAGTAAAAGCGGTGCAAAGTAAGGTACTTCCTTCGTTACTTGGAATTGCCACAAGAATTGAAGAAACGTTACATCGAAGTTTGGTTTGGCAAGAACCAAAGCTAATGGTGTAAATTGAAAATTCGATCTTCTTCGATAGAGACATCAAAGGGAAACCTAATGGAAATAATGCATTGAGAAAGACCCGAGAAGGAAGTTGAGTTCCGATATATTGGACCTTTTTGAGATCTTAAGCGCAAGTTGGGAAAATTGTTTACCGGTTGGCATGGCCGCCGAGAGTAGAGGGTGTTCACCCGGTGTTTCATGTGTTTCAATCTGAGAAGTATAGGTATGACTCGAGAAGTTTTGCCGGTCTTGATGAGTTAGTCGCGTCGTAGAACCAATGAGGCTAATAGGAAGTCGGAGGATAATATCTTTAGTTGAAGTTACGCTGAGTTATTAGCATCGATAGAATCGTTAGGTTAGACCTAGTTCCCTCCTAGGTTGAGTTATGTGCATCCGTGATTATTTTTGTAGTTGTGTCATGTGCGGGTGTGTGTTATATGACCTGATATATGTATTGCGACGGTGGTTTGAGTAGTTGTGTATATAGACTAGAAGGTCTAAGCCTTCCTAGTTCTGAGTTTATACCTCGGCCTTAAAGTCTGATAAGTTCGGTGTGTGGCAAGTTTCGGGACGAAACTTGTTTTTAGGGGGATCTGATTTAACGCCCCAATTTTTAGGCGCGTTTACATTATTTATCTTTCCGGATGTTATCGATATTTTTTTTTAATACTTTTAGTATGTTTCACGAGTATTTTAAGTCGTAAAATTTAATTTTTACGAGTATATGTATTTATTAATACATTAATGATATTTTAATTATTATTTTAAATC
This sequence comes from Fagopyrum homotropicum, assembly GCA_033239125.1. Lineage (NCBI taxonomy): Eukaryota > Viridiplantae > Streptophyta > Magnoliopsida > Caryophyllales > Polygonaceae > Fagopyrum > Fagopyrum homotropicum. Next base: position 26,520,773 of record BSWB01000008.1, on the reverse strand, counting down.
TCGTTATTTATTTACGAGATTGATATCTACGTCACAAAGTATACTTTCGTGTCGGAAAAGTCGAAAATGTTCCCGATTCAAAATTCTGTTCCGAACGCATTCGATCGAGTAATTTTATTGCACTTTATTCCTCCTACTCTATTTCTTTTCTATTTATTCCTCCTTGTCTTTTTCCTTCTCTCTTTCTTCTCAGTTGGGATGAGCGGCCCCTCGTTCTCCCTATTGGCTGCCCAGTCAGGCCTCAGCAGTGCAGCTGATTGGATCACTTCCACCCCTCGCTAACCCGACTCCTCGCTCCCCATGTAGCTACAGCCTAGTCCACCTCACTCCTCCATGAACAACTCACCACGCCATACCACATCTCTCAACCTCCCTTTTCTCTCACTCTGCTCAGCTTCTCTCCCTCCGGATCTTCCCTCGACTCCAGCCCTTGCAGCTCTGCGTCACCACAGGGGAAGCCACACCATTAGGAACCCGCCTTGAACCGCCGGGGACGCCAGTGCAACCCTCTGCTGACATCTTTCGTTAACTTCTTTCTCCTCTGCAGTCCCGTTTGGAACCACTTGGGTCGGGAGGCCCTTGCCAACGTCGCAACCGACGAAGCCCACCGGAAGGCCACCCTCACCGCCGCCAAAGGGAGCCCCTCTGCCTTCGCCGTCGGAGCTGCTCGTAACGCGCCGCCTCTTCTCCCCCTGCTCTCTGTTCTCTTCTGTGGTGAGGAGGAAAACAAGTTACCGCCAGAGATTGGCCGCCGCTCCTTCCTCTGCCGCCTTCGTCGCCGTTGAGCCGCCGAGGGCCTGGCTGCGCCGCTGGCTGCTAATTCTTCCCCTCTCCTCTGTTGCGTTTGTTTCAAAAGGTTGAAGAAGGATTTGCCCTAATTATTTCGCCCCCCCTTATTTGTGTATATTACAAATTGTGCCCACTGTTTTGAATTTATAGTAATGGCCCTAATTTTTAGAAGTTGTATTTTATACCCTGCAGAAAATTAATTACGAAAAATGGCCCAAGTTTTGGAATTTGATTTTATGCCCCTGCTTGATTATATTTTGGGGTTTTGGCCAAAAATTTATTTTCGTAAATGGTTAAATTTCTTGAGTTCCGTATTTACGGCCCGGAGAGTTGATTGCGGATTTATGATGCATGTTTGTGATGTTGCGTGTTTTGCCCCGAAAATGTATTAGCGGTTTGGAACCTTGGATTTTGATTATGAGATATTCTTATGTTAAAATGCTTTATTTTTACGTCTTAGTGGATTTAAATTCGATTTATGGCTCAAAGTATCAATTGCGGTTTTACGACCAAGTTCCGAAAATTTCATATTTTAACTAGACGGGTTTTTGCGAGATTTAACGTGGCCATTTGAGACCGGGTTTTCTTATAATTATATATATATATATATATATATATATTTATATATATATATACATATATATATATATATATATATATATATATATATATATATATATATATATATCTTTCGATCAAATTTAGCGTACGAGCTAAGTTTGTCTAATTTTGGTGTTAGGTTCGGAAGCGTCCCGATAAAAGACCTAACAAGTCCAAGTCGACATCCATAGACCATCTTCCGGCTTTTGACGTCGTGTGAGTTACCTTTTTCCGTCGATCTAGTTATGTTTAGTATTAGTATCATGCTAGGATAGATCTAGCATAACTTAGTGGAAATACCAAGTAGTGGCCTTGAACCTTAGGATCTTGGATTATTTTATGAGCTTTAGTCGAGTTATATACGATACGATCTCAGGATGATCTTCGAGGTTAGGAGTTGGACCTAGCATGCTAGGGTGTGACCTCATATAGGTTTTGGGAGACTAGAAGCCCGAGGGCTTCTTGCTTATCGAATAGTTATTGATTGTGTGCCTTGTCTGATCAGGCATTGAGTTACATTCCTGTGGGAAATTGAGTATGGGATTTAGCGGGTTTACCTTTGGGACAGGTAAGTCTCCGGACTTACTTACCTCGTATTCTCTGTATTAGTTTCGATGCGTGTTAGTGGTGTATGTTTATTGTTTATGTGTGTGTTTATTGTTTATTGTTTATAACTATTAAACCGGAAATAGGATTACCGACCTTTATATGTTTATATTTGGCCCAAGTGTATGATAACGGGCGGTAACCGCTTGTCTAGTCTAAAATGGGGATGACTGGGAGGTGCCTTGCGACCAGCCCAGCGGGTGATGCTGATCCGCATCAAGTTCAAACCCTTCTGGTGAAAGGGGACAAGGGCGAGTGAATCTCGTGTCACACCAGAAGTGGAATAGTAAGGGATATGACTTAATAATAACAAAGAGATAATAAACCGGACATGGGTGTTTAGATCATGTAGTGTGTTATGATGCCTATGTGTGTGTGTGTGCTAATACCATGATTCTAATGCCTTGAATGCTAGCTAACGGTTTTATACTGATATTGTTGTAGTTGATTTGCAGGTTAGGGATGCGGCCAAGTGATCCGGAAGAGTGGCCAGCCGGGGTCCGTGCATTTTAGGATGGGTTGGTTGGGGTTGTATTTATGTATTGTTTATGGTATTATGTATGTTGCGTGTATGTCGTTGCCTTTGGAGTTGTATCTCGGCTGGAGTCTTTAGTTTTTCTTTTGGGGTTCATAGCATTGCATTAAAATGAATTTCGGTTTTGTCTTTATTTTTATCTTGTAGTAAGATCCGGTGAAATTGTTGTCAGGCTAAGGGTCTGGACCCATTGTGAGGTCTCCGCCCGTAGCGCCCCGTGTCCCGCGGATTTGGGGTGTTACAAAAGTGGAATCAGAGCCCTAGGTTGACAACAATGGTACTCGCAATCTTCTAAAGGCCGAATGAGGTATAAACAGAACCCACACGGGTTCTGACTTTTCGTTTTCAAAATCACATACATGAGTCGGGGTAGAATGTACGGACCACCACTTCTTCCACGGATCTCGGCAGCTTAGTTTATTGGATTTATATATATATGTAGATACGTAGGTATGTATAGTATAAGTGGATTGTAGTTGCATGATGGCTTGATTTATATGTAAATTGAATATATGTGGATTCTAGTACATGTTTGGACCTTGTATTGTTGTATTGGATTCCCGGATGTGATATATTAGTAGTAATGTGAACATAGGACTTGTATATAGTTATATATACATACACATATGATGTGCTAGTATTATATTAGTAGTAGTGGACCTTATAGTTAAGATGATAGGAAACTATCATCGCCCTTGGACAAACGCCTTTTTGGGATTAGGATAGTATATATACGATGATGAGTATGCTCAAGTACCGAGTTGAGCATCACGTTCTAGCGAACACCCTAGCGATTCATCGGACTCCTTTTGGGGACGTCAAAGAAACCATTTGAAGGATAAAGAGGACATTAGCGGCAAGAACGAACAAATAGAAGGGAACTTTGAGTCAACTTAAGAGAATTCGAGATGGAAGAAATACAAGTAAAGAGAGCAACGTTAAGGTGTATAAGTGGTTATAAAGAAGCCATGATTGAACGACAACAAGACCAATAGAGATAACGAACTTATGGTTCTTTAAGAAGACGCGTGAACAACTAAAGATACGAATCGCAGGGAGGCGGATACATTCTAACAAGGTGGAAGGTGACATTCCATTAAGATGTGAAACTTTCTTTAGACGCTCCTAAGCATTTGAGTCAAGACGAGAAGAGTGATCGAACCATTTGCTAAAGATTTAAGATATTGTAAGTTAAGCTTACGAGGTACCAAAAAGTAAAGTTTCAACATTACTAGAGTTATGAGAAGAAGGGCATGGTGGGGATTCACGTGGAGTTGACCGATTTCCCTTATGATGATAAGACTAAGAAACGCCAAGAATGAGGAAGTGTGTATAAAATTATAAATGATGCCCCCAAGAAGGTGAAAAAAAAACGAAACAAGGAGCTTGATCAAAAGACTTAAGATATCAACCAAGGGGGACGCGAGGGGATGCTAGCTAAGGCTATAAATTTAAGAAGACACACTTTAAACTTATGAAGGTGAGTTATACGGCGTGCAAGGCCTAGAAGAGTATGGTTACCTAATGGAAGAGGAAGAAAGCATGGAACGGGGAAAGAACTAACGGAGTTTAAGGTAAAGTACCCAGAGGAGGGTAGCCTTCTTAAGAATGGTAACATGAGAAGTTTAGTAGAATAATAAGTCGTTGACTTCGGAGAAGGTCATATACAAGTCAATCAATGACCACTGAGAACGCACAAGTGCGGGTTGTCTATTGGTGAGTGTAGAGGGGATGAGTAAACAAGACTATGGGCATATAGATGATCGATAACAAGATCTTAAAGTATTCGCGGTGGATCAATGTCAATGGTAAGGAGGTAGGTCAACAAAAGTGCATTTGTGTTAAATCAAATAATGTGGAATGAGTTCAAGCAAGTAGTTGTTACAAACCTCCTAGGGGAGGTTGAAGATGACCCTTTACGACCTTCTTAGGTCATGAGAACGGCATATGCATGGTAGATCGATCCGGATTAGAAGTTTTAAGGTTTGATCATGGTAAAGGCAACTAGTAGATCAAGAGGAAGGTGATATTTTCATTGTTTGTGGTGTGTAGACGGGAGTATAATAAGAGGATGCACAGTATGTTCATTCTAATGAAATGGAGGGTATGTTTTCGCGAGCAAAAGATGAGAGTGAGGCGTCAAACTCACACGGAAGAGACATGGTGACTATGGCGTGAAAGGGAGGACCTAGATTAGGGCAACGCTTCAAGCTTGGATTACGATGTTAGTGATTGGTGGAGTAATGAGTGGATCTTTTTGTGATTATGGTTGGGAATTTTTCCTGAAGGCATACAAGTAAGGTTGTGAAGCTGTTCATGGATGCCAAGAGGTACATAAGGTGGCCAACGAGAGTAAGAGAAGACTAAAGTTTTGAAATTTGTAGTCGATATGAGGTGTACAAGAAGTACATGAAAGATTGAGGTTAGAGCCTATACGGTCGGTTGACGTTACATAAGAAAATCAAGTATAAATTTCTACACCTACTTGAAGAAAGGATGTTTTTGGGGAAAGCTTATGTAGAATACGAAGAGCTCCTCCCATATGATGGGATGTCGCGGAAAGTGAAGAAGAAAATGTCAATTCTTTTGAAACACGGTTAAGTCCTGCTGATTAGACCCTTATGGTTGGACATAAGTGAGAAACCTTAGAAGATTTCTACAATCATGTCATCATAGTGAGAGAATGAAATTAATTTACATGAATACTTAAATAAGTCTACAAGAGTCACAAGACTCGAGCAAGTCTCTCAAGTTCAAGAGATGAAAGATCTTTGAAAGAGCACGGTAAACATTGTAGCTAAAGATGGAACAATACATGTGTTTAAATGGCGTCAACCCAACAAACCGGGGTAGATCGTTAGTATCATGACCACTTGTCAAGTTTTCAGACAAGGTTGTGTCGGTCTTATGTTATGGGACGAAAGAAGGAAAGACGAAAATCGAGATATCACGGATTCTAATACGTCAGAATGTGAATTTTTCCATTAAGGTCAAGCTTGACTCAATTCCGATATCTAAGGTGCCCACTTGTGAAGAGACATGAGTTGTGGAAGCAAGTGAAAGAGTAACTACAAGAACTTATTGAAAAGAGTTCATTAGAATTAGTGAAATGCTATGGAGAACACCGGACGTTATCTTGAATTCTTGATTTGAAGTTGTTATAGAGAACACCAGTTTGCGAAGAGAGAGACGATTATCTTCGTTTGTACATCGATGTCTATAAGTTGTGCAAGATGGAAATGATGGACCAGTATCCCTTACAACGAACGGGGGATCTACTCTATCAGCTGCAAGGGTCGGTAGTCTCTTCTAAGATTAAGTAAAGATTTGATTGTCATCGTTTGAGAATTCGTGACTCAGATATTGCAAATACGGTATTTTGGACCAACCAGAGTCACTACGAGAGAGAAGTCATATGACAAGTGGTATCGGGACGGCAAACCCCGAGAGATATGGAAGGGGTTACAAGTTATCTTAGAAGCGCTGAGCTTTACGAGATATGTGAAGGGAGAAGTTGTATAACACCTTTTACGGTAACCTACTACGGATGAAAATGAAGTATTGAACGGGACGAAGAATTGACATTAGAGTTGCTGAGAGTTAAGAGGGGATTCATTGGTGCAACTGTTTCGATTTACCTTGAGGTATTATGGGTTTGAAGTGGACAAGTGATTCTCTAAGACAGGTCTTGATTGGGTATTGAGGAGCGATGTAAAAGTAATAGCATACTGGTATCGTTAGTAAAAGCGGTGCAAAGTAAGGTACTTCCTTCGTTACTTGGAATTGCCACAAGAATTGAAGAAACGTTACATCGAAGTTTGGTTTGGCAAGAACCAAAGCTAATGGTGTAAATTGAAAATTCGATCTTCTTCGATAGAGACATCAAAGGGAAACCTAATGGAAATAATGCATTGAGAAAGACCCGAGAAGGAAGTTGAGTTCCGATATATTGGACCTTTTTGAGATCTTAAGCGCAAGTTGGGAAAATTGTTTACCGGTTGGCATGGCCGCCGAGAGTAGAGGGTGTTCACCCGGTGTTTCATGTGTTTCAATCTGAGAAGTATAGGTATGACTCGAGAAGTTTTGCCGGTCTTGATGAGTTAGTCGCGTCGTAGAACCAATGAGGCTAATAGGAAGTCGGAGGATAATATCTTTAGTTGAAGTTACGCTGAGTTATTAGCATCGATAGAATCGTTAGGTTAGACCTAGTTCCCTCCTAGGTTGAGTTATGTGCATCCGTGATTATTTTTGTAGTTGTGTCATGTGCGGGTGTGTGTTATATGACCTGATATATGTATTGCGACGGTGGTTTGAGTAGTTGTGTATATAGACTAGAAGGTCTAAGCCTTCCTAGTTCTGAGTTTATACCTCGGCCTTAAAGTCTGATAAGTTCGGTGTGTGGCAAGTTTCGGGACGAAACTTGTTTTTAGGGGGATCTGATTTAACGCCCCAATTTTTAGGCGCGTTTACATTATTTATCTTTCCGGATGTTATCGATATTTTTTTTTAATACTTTTAGTATGTTTCACGAGTATTTTAAGTCGTAAAATTTAATTTTTACGAGTATATGTATTTATTAATACATTAATGATATTTTAATTATTATTTTAAATCTCGTTATTTATTTACGAGATTGATATCTACGTCACAAAGTATACTTTCGTGTCGGAAAAGTCGAAAATGTTCCCGATTCAAAATTCTGTTCCGAACGCATTCGATCGAGTAATTTTATTGCACTTTATTCCTCCTACTCTATTTCTTTTCTATTTATTCCTCCTTGTCTTTTTCCTTCTCTCTTTCTTCTCAGTTGGGATGAGCGGCCCCTCGTTCTCCCTATTGGCTGCCCAGTCAGGCCTCAGCAGTGCAGCTGATTGGATCACTTCCACCCCTCGCTAACCCGACTCCTCGCTCCCCATGTAGCTACAGCCTAGTCCACCTCACTCCTCCATGAACAACTCACCACGCCATACCACATCTCTCAACCTCCCTTTTCTCTCACTCTGCTCAGCTTCTCTCCCTCCGGATCTTCCCTCGACTCCAGCCCTTGCAGCTCTGCGTCACCACAGGGGAAGCCACACCATTAGGAACCCGCCTTGAACCGCCGGGGACGCCAGTGCAACCCTCTGCTGACATCTTTCGTTAACTTCTTTCTCCTCTGCAGTCCCGTTTGGAACCACTTGGGTCGGGAGGCCCTTGCCAACGTCGCAACCGACGAAGCCCACCGGAAGGCCACCCTCACCGCCGCCAAAGGGAGCCCCTCTGCCTTCGCCGTCGGAGCTGCTCGTAACGCGCCGCCTCTTCTCCCCCTGCTCTCTGTTCTCTTCTGTGGTGAGGAGGAAAACAAGTTACCGCCAGAGATTGGCTGCCGCTCCTTCCTCTGCCGCCTTCGTCGCCGTTGAGCCGCCGAGGGCCTGGCTGCGCCGCTGGCTGCTAATTCTTCCCCTCTCCTCTGTTGCGTTTGTTTCAAAAGGTTGAAGAAGGATTTGCCCTAATTATTTCGCCCCCCCTTATTTGTGTATATTACAAATTGTGCCCACTGTTTTGAATTTATAGTAATGGCCCTAATTTTTAGAAGTTGTATTTTATACCCTGCAGAAAATTAATTACGAAAAATGGCCCAAGTTTTGGAATTTGATTTTATGCCCCTGCTTGATTATATTTTGGGGTTTTGGCCAAAAATTTATTTTCGTAAATGGTTAAATTTCTTGAGTTCCGTATTTACGGCCCGGAGAGTTGATTGCGGATTTATGATGCATGTTTGTGATGTTGCGTGTTTTGCCCCGAAAATGTATTAGCGGTTTGGAACCTTGGATTTTGATTATGAGATATTCTTATGTTAAAATGCTTTATTTTTACGTCTTAGTGGATTTAAATTCGATTTATGGCTCAAAGTATCAATTGCGGTTTTACGACCAAGTTCCGAAAATTTCATATTTTAACTAGACGGGTTTTTGCGAGATTTAACGTGGCCATTTGAGACCGGGCTTTCTTATAATTATATATATATATATATATATATATATATATATATATATATATATATATATATATATATATATATATATATATCTTTCGATCAAATTTAGCGTACGAGCTAAGTTTGTCTAATTTTGGTGTTAGGTTCGGAAGCGTCCCGATAAAAGACCTAACAAGTCCAAGTCGACATCCATAGACCATCTTCCGGCTTTTGACGTCATGTGAGTTACCTTTTTCCGTCGATCTAGTTATGTTTAGTATTAGTATCATGCTAGGATGGATCTAGCATAACTTAGTGGAAATACCAAGTAGTGGCCTTGAACCTTAGGATCTTGGATTATTTTATGAGCTTTAGTCGAGTTATATACGATACGATCTCAGGATGATCTTCGAGGTTAGGAGTTGGACCTAGCATGCTAGGGTGTGACCTCATATAGGTTTTGGGAGACTAGAAGCCCGAGGGCTTCTTGCTTATCGAATAGTTATTGATTGTGTGCCTTGTCTGATCAGGCATTGAGTTGCATTCCTGTGGGAAATTGAGTATGGGATTTAGCGGGTTTACTTTGGGACAGGTAAGTCTCCGGACTTACTTACCTCGTATTCTCTGTATTAGTTTCGATGCGTGTTAGCGGTGTATGTTTATTGTTTATGTGTGTGTTTATTGTTTATTGTTTATAACTATTAAACCGGAAATAGGATTACCGACCTTTATATGTTTATATTTGGCCCAAGTGTATGATAACGGGCGGTAACCGCTTGTCTAGTCTAAAATGGGGATGACTGGGAGGTGCCTTGCGACCAGCCCAGCGGGTGATGCTGATCCGCATCAAGTTCAAACCCTTCTGGTGAAAGGGGACAAGGGCGAGTGAATCTCGTGTCACACCAGAAGTGGAATAGTAAGGGATATGACTTAATAATAACAAAGAGATAATAAACCGGACATGGGTGTTTAGATCATGTAGTGTGTTATGATGCCTATGTGTGTGTGTGTGCTAATACCATGATTCTAATGCCTTGAATGCTAGCTAACGGTTTTATACTGATATTGTTGTAGTTGATTTGCAGGTTAGGGATGCGGCCAAGTGATCCGGAAGAGTGGCCAGCCGGGGTCCGTGCATTTTAGGATGGGTTGGTTGGGGTTGTATTTATGTATTGTTTATGGTATTATGTATGTTGCGTGTATGGCGTTGCCTTTGGAGTTGTATCTCGGCTGGAGTCTTTCGTTTTTCTTTTGGGGTTCATAGCATTGCATTAAAATGAATTTTGGTTTTGTCTTTATTTTTATCTTGTTGTAAGATCCGGTGAAATTGTTGTCAGGCTAAGGGTCTGGACCCATTGTGAGGTCTCCGCCCGTAGCGCCCCGTGTCCCGCGGATTTGGGGTGTTACAAAAGTGGTATCAGAGCCCTAGGTTGACAACAATGGTACTCGCAATCTTCTAAAGGCCGAATGAGGAATAAACAGAACCCACACGGGTTCTGACTTTTCGTTTTCAAAATCACATACATGAGTCGGGGTAGAATGTACGGACCACCACTTCTTCCACGGATCTCGGCAGCTTAGTTTATTGGATTTATATATATATGTAGATACGTAGGTATGTATAGTATATGTGGATTGTAGTTGCATGATGGCTTGATTTATATGTAAATTGAATATATGTGGATTCTAGTACATGTTTGGACCTTGTATTGTTGTATTGGATTCCCGGATGTGATATATTAGTAGTAATGTGAACATAGGACTTGTATATAGTTATATATACATACACATATGATGTGCTAGTATTATATTAGTAGTAGTGGACCTTATAGTTAAGATGATAGGAAACTATCATCGCCCTTGGACAAACGCCTTTTTGGGATTAGGATAGTATATATACGATGATGAGTATGCTCAAGTACCGAGTTGAGCATCACGTTCTAGCGAACACCCTAGCGATTCATCGGACTCCTTTTGGGGACGTCAAAGAAACCATTTGAAGGATAAAGAGGACATTAGCGGCAAGAACGAACAAATAGAAGGGAACTTTGAGTCAACTTAAGAGAATTCGAGATGGAAGAAATACAAGTAAAGAGAGCAACGTTAAGGTGTATAAGTGGTTATAAAGAAGCCATGATTGAACGACAACGAGACCAATAGAGATAACGAACTTATGGTTCTTTAAGAAGACGCATGAACAACTAAAGATACGAATCGCAGAGGAGGCGGATACATTCTAACAAGGTGGAAGGTGACATTCCATTAAGATGTGAAACTTTCTTTAGACGCTCCTAAGCATCTGAGTCAAGACGAGAAGAGTGATCGAACCATTTGCTAAAGAATTAAGATATTGTAAGTTAAGCTTACGAGGTACCAAAAAGTAAAGTTTCAACATTACTAGAGTTATGAGAAGAAGGGCATGGTGGGGATTCACGTGGAGTTGACCGATTTCCCTTATGATGATAAGACTAAGAAACGCCAAGAATGAGGAAGTGTGTATAAAATTATAAATGATGCCCCCAAGAAGGTGAAAAAAAAACGAAACAAGGAGCTTGATCAAAAGACTTAAGATATCAACCAAGGGGGACGCGAGGGGATGCTAGCTAAGGCTATAAATTTGAGAAGACACACTTTAAACTTATGAAGGTGAGTTATACGGCGTGCAAGGCCTAGAAGAGTATCGTTACCTAATGGAAGAGGAAGAAAGCATGGAACGGGGAAAGAACTAACGGAGTTTAAGGTAAAGTACCCAGAGGAGGGTAGCCTTCTTAAGAATGGTAACATGAGAAGTTTAGTAGAATAATAAGTCGTTGACTTCGGAGAAGGTCATATACAAGTCAATCAATGACCACTGAGAACGCACAAGTGCGGGTTGTCTATTGGTGAGTGTAGAGGGGATGAGTAAACAAGACTATGGGCATATAGATGATCGATAACAAGATCTTAAAGTATTCGCGGTGGATCAATGTCAATGGTAAGGAGGTAGGTCAACAGAAGTGCATTTGTGTTAAATCAAATAATGTGGAATGAGTTCAAGCAAGTAGTTGTTACAAACCTCCTAGGGGAGGTTGAAGATGACCCTTTACGACCTTCTTAGGTCATGAGAACGGCATATGCATGGTAGATCGATCCGGATTAGAAGTTTTAAGGTTTGATCATGGTAAAGGCAACTAGTAGATCAAGAGGAAGGTGATATTTTCATTGTTTGTGGTGTGTAGACGGGAGTATAATAAGAGGATGCACAGTATGTTCATTCTAATGAAATGGAGGGTATGTTTTCGCGAGCAAAAGATGAGAGTGAGGCGTCAAACTCACACGGAAGAGACATGGTGACTATGGCGTGAAAGGGAGGACCTAGATTAGGGCAACGCTTCAAGCTTGGATTACAATGTTAGTGATTGGTGGAGTAATGAGTGGATCTTTTTGTGATTATGGTTGGGAATTTTTCCTGAAGGCATACAAGTAAGGTTGTGAAGCTGTTCATGGATGCCAAGAGGTACATAAGGTGGCCAACGAGAGTAAGAGAAGACCGAAGTTTTGAAATTTGTAGTCGATATGAGGTGTACAAGAAGTACATGAAAGATTGAGGTTAGAGCCTATACGGTCGGTTGACGTTACATAAGAAAATCAAGTATAAATTTCTACACCTACTTGAAGAAAGGATGTTTTTGGGGAAAGCTTATGTAGAATACGAAGAGCTCCTCCCATATGATGGGATGTCGCGGAAAGTGAAGAAGAAAATGTCAATTCTTTTGAAACACGGTTAAGTCCTGCTGATTAGACCCTTATGGTTGGACATAAGTGAGAAACCTTAGAAGATTTCTACAATCATGTCATCATAGTGAGAGAATGAAATTAATTTACATGAATACTTAAATAAGTCTACAAGAGTCACAAGACTCGAGCAAGTCTCTCAAGTTCAAGAGATGAAAGATCTTTGAAAGAGCACGGTAAACATTGTAGCTAAAGATGGAACAATACATGTGTTTAAATGGCGTCAACCCAACAAATCGGGGTAGATCGTTAGTATCATGACCACTTGTCAAGTTTTCAGACAAGGTTGTGTCGGTCTTATGTTATGGGACGAAAGAAGGAAAGACGAAAATCGAGATATCACGGATTCTAATACGTCAGAATGTGAATTTTTCCACTAAGGTCAAGCTTGACTCAATTCCGATATCTAAGGTGCCCACTTGTGAAGAGACATGAGTTGTGGATGCAAGTGAAAGAGTAACTACAAGAACTTATTGAAAAGAGTTCATTAGAATTAGTGAAATGCTATGGAGAAAACCGGACGTTATCTTGAACTCTTGATTTAAAGTTGTTATAGAGAATACCAGTTTGCGAAGAGAGAGACGATTGTCTTCGTTTGTACATCGATGTCTATAAGTTGAGCAAGATGGAAATGATGGACCAGTATCCCTTACAACGAACGGGGGATCTACTCTATCAGCTGCAAGGGTCGGTAGTCTCTTCTAAGATTAAGTTAAGATTTGATTGTCATCGTTTGAGAATTCATGACTCAGATATTGCAAATACGGTATTTTGGACCAACCAGAGTCACTACGAGAGAGAAGTCATATGACAAGTGGTATCGGGACGGCAAACCCCGAGAGATATGGAAGGGGTTACAAGTTATCTTAGAAGCGCTGAGCTTTACCAGATATGTGAAGGGAGAAGTTGTATAACACCTTTTACGGTAACCTACTACGGATGAAAATGAAGTATTGAACGGGACGAAGAATTGACATTAGAGTTGCTGAGAGTTAAGAGGGGATTCATTGGTGCAACTGTTTCGATTTACCTTGAGGTATTATGGGTTTGAAGTGGACAAGTGATTCTCTAAGACAGGTCTTGATTGGGTATTGAGGAGCGATGTAAAAGTAATAGCATACTGGTATCGTTAGTAAAAGCGGTGCGAAGTAAGGTAATTCCTTCGTTACTTTGAATTGCCACAAGAAATGAAGAAACGTTACATCGAATTTTGGTTTGGCAAGAACCAAAGCTAATGGTGTAAATTGAAAGCTCGATCTTCTTCGATAGAGACATCAAAGGGAAACCTAATGGAAATAATGCATTGAGAAAGACCCGAGAAGGAAGTTGAGTTCCGATATATTGGACCTTTTTGAGATCTTAAGCGCAAGTTGGGAAAATGGTTTACCGGTTGGCATGGCCGCCGAGAGTAGAGGGTGTTCACTCGGTGTTTCATGTGTATCAATCTGAGAAGTATAGGTATGACTCGAGAAGTTTTGCCGGTCTTGATGAGTTAGTCGCGTCGTAGAACCAATGAGTCTAATAGGAAGTCGGAGGATAATATCTTTAGTTGAAGTTACGCTGAGTTATTAGCATCGATAGAATCGTTAGGTTAGACCTAGTTCCCTCCTAGGTTGAGTTATGTGCATCCGTGATTATATGTGTAGTTGTGTCATGTGCGGGTGTGTGTTATATGACCTGATATATGTATTACGACGGTGGTTTGAGTAGTTGTGTATATAGACTAGAAGGTCTAATCCTTCCTAGTTGTTTGTTTATACCTCGGCCTTAAAGTCTGATAAGTTCGGTGTGTGGCAAGTTTCGGGACGAAACTTGTTTTTAGGGGGATCTGATGTAACGCCCCAATTTTTAGGCGCGTTTACATTATTTATCTTTCCGGATGTTATCGATATTTTTTTTTAATACTTTTAGTATGTTTCACGAGTATTTTAAGTCGTAAAATTTAATTTTTACGAGTATATGTATTTATTAATACATTAATGGTATTTTAATTATTATTTTAAATCTCGTTATTTATTTACGAGATTGATATCTACGTCACAAAGTATATTTTGCGGATTTACCAGATATTCGATCCATATGTATATATATATCCGGTACTTTTGTGTCGGAAAAGTCGAAAATGTTCCCGATTCAAAATTCCGTTCTGAACGCATTCGATCGAGTAATTTTATTGCACTTTAATCCTCCTACTCTATTTCTTTTCTATTTATTCCTCCTTGTCTTTTTCCTTCTCTCTTTCTTCTCAGTTGGGATGAGCGGCCCCTCGTTCTCCCTCTTGGCTGCCTAGTCAGGCCTTAGCAGTGCAGCTGATTGGATCACTTCCGACCCCTCGCTAACCCTACTCCTCGCTCCCCATGTAGCTGCAGCCTAGTCCACCTCACTCCTCCATGAACAACTCACCACGCCATACCACATCTATCAACCTCCCTTTTCTCTCACTCTGCTCAGCTTCTCTCCCTAACCTCCCTCCGGATCTTCCCTCGACTCCAGCCCTTGCAGCTCTGCGTCACCACACGGGAAGCCACACCATTAGGAACCTGCCTTGAACCGCCGGGGACGCCAGTGCAACCCTCTGCTGACATCTTTCGTTACCTTCTTTCTCCTCTGCAGTCCCGTTTGGAACCACTTGGGTCAGGAGGCCCTTGCCAACGTCGCAACCGACGAAGCCCACCGGAAGGCCACCCTCACCGCCGCCAAAGGGAGCCCCTCTGCCTTCGCCGTCGGAGCTGCCCGTAACGCGCCGCCTCTTCTCCCCCTGCTCTCTGTTCTCTTCTGTGGCGAGGAGGAACACCAGTTACCGCCAGAGATTGGCCGCCGCTCCTTCCTCTGCCGCCTTCGTCGCCGTTGAGCCGCCGAGGGCCTGGCTGCGCCGCTGACTGCTAATTCTTCCCCTCTCCTCTGTTGCGTTTGTTTCAAAAGGTTGAAGAAGGATTTGCCCTAATTATTTCGCCCCCCCTTATTTGTGTATATTACAAATTGTGCCCACTGTTTTGAATTTACAGCAATGGCCCTAATTTTTAGAAGTTGTATTTTTTACCCTGCATAAAGTTAATTATGAAAAATGGCCCAAGTTTCGGAATTTGATTTTATGCCCCTGCTGGATTATATTTTGAGGTTTTGGCCAAAAATTTATTTTCGTAAATGGTTAAATTTCTTGAGTTCCGTATTTACGGCCCGGAGAGTTGATTGCGGATTTATGATGCATGTTTGTGATGTTGCGTGTTTTGCCCCAAAAATGTATTAGCGGTTTGGAACCTTGTATTTTGATTATGAGATATTCTTATGTTAAAATGCTTTATTTTTACGTCTTAGTGGATTTAAATTCGATTTATGGCTCAAAGTATCAATTGCGGTTTTACGACCAAATTCCTAAAATTTCATATTTTAACCGGACGGGTTTTTGCAAGATTTAACGTGGCCATTTGAGACCGGGTTTTCTTATAATTATATATATATATATATATATATATATATATATATATATATATATGTATATATAGTATATATCTTCCGATCAAATTTAGCGTACGAGCTAAGTTTGTCTAATTTTGGTTTTAGGTTCGGAAGCGTCCCGATAAAAGACCTAACGAGTCCAAGTCGACATCCATAGACCATCTTCCGTCTTTTGACGTCGTGTGAGTTACCTTTTTCCGTCGATCTAGTTATGTTTAGTATTAGTATCATGCTAGGATGGATCTAGCATAACTTAGTGGAAATGCCAAGTAGTGGCCTTGAACCTTAGGATCTTGGATTATTTTATGAGCTTTAGTCGAGTTATATACAATACGATCTCAGGACGATCTTCGAGGTTAGGAGTTGGACCTAGCATGCTAGGGTGTGACCTCATATAGGTTTTGGGAGACTAGAAGCCCGAGGGCTTCTTGGTTATCGAATAGTTATTGATTGTGTGCCTTGTCTGATCAGGCGTTGAGTTACATTCCTTCGGGAAATTGAGTACGGGATTTAGCGGGTTTAGCTTTGGGACAGGTAAGTCTCCGGACTTACTTAGCTCGTATTCTCTGTATTAGTTTCGATGCGTGTTGGCGGTGTGTGTTTATTGTTTATGTGTGTGTTTATTGTTTATTGTTTATAACAACGAAACCGGAAATAGGATTACCAACCTTTATATGTTTATATTTGGCCCAAGTGTATGATAACGGGCGGTAACCGCTTGTCCAGTCCAAAATGGGGATGACTGGGAGGTTCCTTGCGACCAGCCCAGCGGGTGATGCTGATCCGCATCAAGTACAAACCCGTCTGGTGAAAGCGGACAAGGGCGAGTGAATCTCGTGTCACACCATAAGTGGAATAGTAAGGGATATGACTTAATAATAACAAAGAGATAATAAACCGGACATGGGTGTTTAGATCATGTAGTGTGTTATGATGCCTATGTGTGTGTGTGCTAATACCATGATTCTAATGCCTTGAATGCTAGCTAACGGTTTTATACCGATATTGTTGTAGTTGACTTGCAGGTTAGGGATGCGGCCGAGTGATCCGGAAGAGTGGGCAGCCGGGGTCCGTGCATTTTAGGATGGATTGGTTGGGGTTGTATTTATGTATTGTTTATGGTATTATGTATGTTGCGTGTATGGCGTTGCCTTTGGAGTTGTATCTCGGCTGGAGTCTTTCGTTTTTCTTTTGGGGTTCATAGCATTGCATTAAAATGAATTTCGGTTTTGTCTTTATTTGTGTCTTTTTGTAAGATCCGGTGAAATTGTAGTCACGCTAAGGGTCGGGACCCATTGTGAGGTCTTCGCCCGTAGCGCCCCGAGTCCCGCGGATTTGGGGTGTTTCAACTAGTTTGGGGAGGGTAAGGTATTGCCACCTTATGAGTCATCCCATACTTAGCCAAAAGTGCCCCAAAGTTCCTATCGGTGAAATGCTTCCCTCCATCACTTATGATCACCCTGGGTGTTCCAACCTTAGGGAAGACCACTCGGTTGAAGAACCGCACCACAATCTTGGCATCATTTGTAGGAGAGGCGATTGCCTCCACCCATCTCGAAACATAGTCTACCGCCAATAGGATGTAAAGGTTGCCACAAGAAAAGGGGAATGGTCCCATGAAGTCCACACCCCACACATCGAATATCTCCACCTCTTGTATGTTGTTCAAGGGCATCTCATTCCTCCTTGAGATGTTGCCCGTCCTTTGGCAAGCATCACATGCTACCACAAAATTTTGCACATCCTTGAACAAACTTGGCCAAAAGAAACCCGATTGCAACACCTTTGCACATGTCTTGTGTGAGCTAGCATGGCCTCCACATGGCAAGGAATGACAATGGAGGATCACACTCTCCACCTCATCCTCCGGTATGAATCTCCTAAAGACTCCATCCGGCCCTCTCTTGAACAAAAGCGGTTCACTCCAAAAGTAATGCCTCACATCCTTGAAGAATTTCTTCCTTTGGGCATAGAATAAACCGGGTGGCACCTCCTCACACACAAGGTAGTTCACAATGTCGGCATACCATGGCTCATTACCCCTTGACACTTGAAACAAGCACTCCTCCGCCATTTCCAATTGCTCATCCCGGAATGAGTCATCAATCGGGATGTCATCTGTCTCAAGCTCTAATGGTGGGAGTCTACTAAGGTGATCCGCCACAGAATTTTCGGACCCTTTCTTATCCCGGATTTCCAAATCAAACTCCTGAAGAAGAAGGATCCACCGAATCAACCGAGGCTTGGCATCCTTTTTTGTAAGGAGATAACGGATCGCAGCATGATCCGTATAAACAATGACCTTCGCTCCAACAATATATGAGCGGATCTTCTCAAATGCGTACACAACCGCTAGCAACTCCTTCTCGGTGGTAGCATAATTGAGTTTGGCATCATCTAGCGTCTTGCTAGCATAATAAATGGCATGTGTAAGCCCATCTTTCCTTTGCCCCAAAACAGCCCCAACGGCTACATCACTCGCGTCACACATGATCTCAAACGGTAAACTCCAATCCGGCGGTTGCATGATAGGTGCGGACATCAAAGCATTCTTCAACCTACAAAAATCCTCAAGGCAATCCTTGGAGAAAACAAACTCAACATCTTTCATTAGTAGGTTAGTAAGAGGCTTAGAAATCTTAGAGAAATCTTTAATGAATCTCCGGTAAAAACCGGCATGCCCTAGAAAACTCCTTACCCCCTTCACCGAGGTAGGTGGTGGCAACTTCTCTATCTTCTCTATCTTAGCCCTATCAACCTCAATGCCACGGTTGGACACCAAGTGTCCCAACACAATGCCTTCACTTACCAAGAAGTGGCATTTTTCCCAATTTAAGACAAGATTCGTCTCCTCACATCTCTTAAGCACTAGAGACAAGTTAGCTAAACAATCATCAAATGAAGATCCTTAAACAGATAAATCATCCATAAACACTTCCATGATGTTTTCAATATATTCAGAAAAGATGGCCATCATACACCTTTGAAAGGTGGCGGGTGTATTACACAACCCGAATGGCATTCTCCTATATGCAAATATACCCCAAGGACATGTGAATGTAGTTTCTCTTGGTCATCGGGGTGGATAGGGATTTGGAAGAATCCACTATAGCCATCTAGGTAGCAAAAGTGAGAATGTTGAGCTAATCTCTCTAGCATTTGGTCAATAAAAGGAAGAGGGAAGTGATCTTTCCTAGAGGCCACATTTAGTTTCCTATAGTCTATACACATCCTCCATCCCGTAACCGTTCTAGTTGGGATGAGTTCATTATTCTCATTAGTCACTACGGTCATCCCACCCATCTTAGGAACCACATGAATGGGACTAACCCACTTACTATCCGAAATGGGGAAAATGATTCCCGCATCTAGCAATTTAAGAATCTCCTTTTTTACTACTTCTTTCATGATTGAGTTTAGTCTTATTTGAGGTTCAATTGAAGGTTTATGATTATCTTCCATTAAGATCTTATGCATGCACAAAGAAGGTTTAATGCCAACTAAATCATCAATGGTATAGCCAATAGCCTTCCTATGCAATCTCAACTCATGCAACAATCTATTCAACTCATCATCATTTAAGCGTGCATTCACAATAACCGGAAAAGTAGAATCATCACCAAGAAAAACATACTTCAAATGAGAGGGGAGGGGTTTAAGTTCAAGTTTAGGAGGACCTTTATCGGTTGGAGACGCTCCATATAATGTAGGTTGAGATGAATCCAAAGCCATGGAAGACTCCCCGAAGCTCCTTGAAGCTTGATCAACAACCAATGCAGTTTCTGGAGAAACCACGGGCAAAATTACGGGCTCTGGCACAACCACGGCCGTGGCACTTGCAAAGCTATCACATCGGAGCACTCCAGTAGGTTCCACGGGTAAAACTACGGGCGTGGTTCTTCCCCCCAGACCGTGGTTCCTACAGGAATTCAGCACACCTTCGTGCGCTTCAAATTCAGCTCTTGTCTCCTTTTCCAATGCTTCCAAAGCCTTGATTTCTTCATTGCAAGCCTCCTCAACTCCTTCCTCCATAAAACTTAAGCTAAGAACCTTCTCCAAGGGGTCCTTGATCAAGATCGAGCTCACAACTTCTCTAGACTCCTCTTGCTCGACAATGTTGAACACATCTTCACCAAGGGCTGGCCCCTTGATCATTGTGGATAGTTTGAACTAAATATTCTCTTCTCCAATGTTGAAGGAGAGAATTCCATTTTTACAATCCACCAAGCATCCGGAAGTGGCTAGGAAAGGTCTCCCCAAGATGATAGGAACCGGATAGTCCGCCGGGATGTCCAAAACAACGAAGTCTATGGGCACATAGAACTTCCCTAGTTGCACCGGTATGTCTTCCAATATTCCAACGGGGTGAGTGATTGAATGGTCCGCCATGTAAAGGGTCATCTTGACCGGCTTTGGCTCTCCTAGCCCAAACTTGTTGCAAAGCGCAAGCGGGATGATGCTTACACTCGCCCCAAGATCACATAGGGCTTCATACTTTACTTCTCCCACTCCAATTGGCACACAAAAGGATCCCGGATCTCTTAGCTTAGGAGGCATCTCCCCCTTCATGGTTTGGATCAATTTCGAGGACCTCTTCGTCATTCTCACTTCTCCATACTCCTCGAACTTCTTCTTGTTGGAGAGTATTTCCTTCAAAAACTTGCCATATGCCGGCATACCTAGAAAAGCATCCATGAACGGAATGTTAATATGCAATTTAGACATAAGTTCAAGGAATTACCGAAGTGTTTGTCCAAACGAGCTCTTGCTCGTGATTGTGGGAATGGTAGTGGTGGCTTGTATGGAGGTGGTGCCACATATGTTGGCTCATCATCCTTGCTCTTTCCTCCATCTTTTTGCAATGTCTCTTCTTCTATAACCACTTGCTTCCCCTTATCATTTCCCTTAGGCAAGGGATCCTTCATGCTCAACCCACTCCTTGTAGTGATGGCCAACACTTGGCCACTTGGGTGATCTTCGGTTCTTCCGGGAAGCTTTCCCGGATCTCTATGAGCTTCACCCGCCTTTTGGAACACTTGTGCTTCCAACACCTTTTGAGCCTTAGAAATGGAAGTCACCGTGCTCTCAATACCACTCAACCTTCCAAGCAATTGCTCAAACATCATCTCGGTTCTATCCTTTGGAAGTTGAGTAAATCCGGGTGGAGGTTCTTGTGATGCCTTAGGTGGTGGAGCTGCGCTTGTGGAAGCGGGAGGGTTCAAGGCTCCATCCGGGTTAGAATAGGAAAATCCGGGATGGTTGTGGTTAGGCCGGTATTGTTGAATTTCCGGTTGTTGTTGAAGTTCCTTGGGCCTTGATAGTTGTTGTAGTTTCCCCTTCCCATATAGTTCACATCTTACTCCTTGGAAGACAAGTTTGCTTGCACTTGTACTTGAGGCCTTGCTTGACTCTTCAATGTTGTGGCACACAATTCCCTCAAAGACTTAAGCTCATTGTTGATTGCATCAAGCTTGAAGTTGCTCATGGTGACTTCACTCACCTCATATGCTCCCGGTTTTCTCCCCTCACTCTTCCTATGGGAGTACTTCTCTATCACCAAAGCTTGTTTCTCTACAAACTCCCAAGCTTCATCCACATTCTTTTCCATGAAAGTCCCATCGGAAAGAGATTGAAGCTTAAATTGGATATCTTCATCAAGTCCTTTGAAGTAGATGTCCAATAGCTAAATTTTTGGTATACCATGGTGTGGAGAATCTAGGAGAAGGTCTTTGAACCTCTCCCAAGACTTGAATAAACTCTCTCTATCCTTCATCACGAAGGCATTGATCGTCCCTCTTAACTCGGTAGTCTTGGAAGGTGGGAAGAACTTTGTCAAGAACTCGGTTGTCATCTCCTCCCAAGTATTCACTCGCCCTTGTGGAATAGATTGATACCATGCCAAGGCTTTATCCTTAAGTGAGAAGGAAAAAGCCCTAAGCTTATGGTTATTGTTCTCCAACCTAGGCGGTCTTAAAGTCTCCATCAAGATCCATAGTTCATCAAGTGTTGATGAGGAGACTCTGCTTCCATCCCTCCAAATTGATTATGCCGGATCATTTGTAGAACTTTAGGGCGGAGCTCATAATCATGGGCTGCGGGATCTCCTAAGTTCACACGCGGACGGTGCACTCTTTGAGCCGGATCCATACGTTGCCCTAACGTTTGTGGCTCCTCACTCATTATCGGTTCAAACCGAATATTAACCGCCGGCTGCGGTTGTGGTGGTGGTGGAGGAGGTTGTTGACGATTAAGCTCTATTTGCACAAGAGCTTGCCTAATCTCTTCAATCTCCCTCCTAGTTGCTTCTTGCCTCTCATTGGCAAGTCTCCTTTCATTCTCCAAGAGCTCATCTCTTAACCTAATTTGCTCAAAAGCCTCATACAACTCAGCTTGAAGATTTCTTGCGGCCATCTCCTTCTCCTTTCTAATGCTCTTAGATTTAGCTTTAAGGGTTTTCTCCGGTTCGGGATCGAATGGAGCTAAATCCTTGCCACGAGATCTTCGCATACACCTAAAGAGTGAGAGATGTCCTGAAAATGTAAAGACACAAACCAAATAAGATCAAAAGCAACAAGAAAGACCTACACTATAAACAATCACAAAAAATGACTCAATCTAGACCTAGTCCCTAGTAACGGCGCCAAAAACTTGTTACGCGTAGGAATAGCACGCAAAAAGCCTTAAATTTATACTCGTTATATTTTTCCTAACTCCTAGCGAAACCCACAGTGTATGGGTCGTTTTGTGGTAGGGATAGTATTCCGAGGTCGAACACAAAGACTAAGGTGAAATCAAGTCGAATAGTGACTAGGGATAGTGTCGATCTAGGCTAAAAAAAGATGAAAGAAACAAATAAATGAAAATCTCAATATTTTTGGGTTTGGTTTTGTGTGGTGATCAATCAAGAATCACAACGATATAAGAATGCAAAACAAACTAACAATCCAACAAATCAACACAAACAAGCAAAACAAACACGAGATATGAGATCAAAGGGAGAAAAGCGGATTCTAGGGGTTGGAAATTCCGGCTATGGCATAGGACTCAAGCTATCTAATCATTCCTCGGATTAACTATAGTATGTTGGGAGTGAGTATTTCTAGATTGGGATCAATCACCGGGTTGGTCTCATGGCCCACTAGTCCGTTCCTAAGGTCTCATCACCGGGTAAGTCTCAAAGAGCCTAAGGATAGGAATTCTACACAAACCGGATGGTATTCTAGGGATCTAACCTCTCCTTACCGGGTAAGTCTCGAAGAGGCAGGTCCTAAACACCTATCCTAGCACACTCAGTCCAATAGCGGCTTGTGAGGCTCACTACTACCTAGAGGTTGTCATCTTCGGTATCTAAGAGCAAGAATCACCGGGTAGGTCTCTTCTAACACTTAGTTACTAACACTAGGTCACCCTAGGATAGATTTAGCTCAACAAACACTAGGATTTCAACAATCTAACATTCTAGCACTTAGATTTATCAAATCAAACGAGTTAGTCTAAATTACGGGTTGTTCATCCCTTTCCACAGCCGTGGAAAGGCAAGATCCAACCATGGTTTTAAATAGTGACTAGGTTCAATCAAGCGAGTCATCCAAGTATTCATTAAGTCTATTCTATCATAGTCCAAGCCATAACCATCTTTTCCTTACCCTAGAATCGCATCTATTTAGCCAACAACATGCATCATCATAATCAAAGTCATCAAGCATAAAATCATAGAATCCATGGCAAGAAGATGAAATGAAAGATGGATTAAGCAATGAAACCAGTAAAACAAGCTGAATAAATGTTGAAGAGGGACTTACAACCCTTCAAAAGAAGGTTCGAATTGTTTCTTACAACCTTAGGAAATGTTCCAACAATCTTCACTCTAAGACTATAAAAACTAAGAATGGTGTGTTCTTCTCTTCTTCTCCAATGGAAGCATTTCTTCTTCTCCAATGGTCTCCAATCCAATCTTCCAATGAGAGAATATGTGTATGGTAAGAGTGTGAGAGAGAATGGAGTGATGGGATCTCCTCTCCAACAGCTTGCAGGACCACTTTTATACATCATCAAGGGCAAGAGTCAGCCATGAAGATCGTGAGACAGCTGTCACAGCTGTCTGGGCAAAACCACGGCCTATTTCCACGGGCGTGGAAGTCCCAGTGGCCGTTGGATCATTAAGCTACGATTTGGTGCATGGCATGCACCAACAAGGTCCCATGTGTCCTCCTTAGCCCCTAGCTTGCATCCCAATGATTCCGAAGGTGTGTCATCTCGAGGAACGATCCTCGAACGTATCGATTAAGCTCCTAAACCTCCCAAAACACCTACAAAGCATGCAAAAGTCCGTGTAGACGTCTATCTCGAAAAAATACATGAATTGAGTGCAAATCGTCACGCACTAGTGCAAACTATGCATGAATGAGCGGAAAAACTATCTAAATGAGTGCCTAAACCTAAGTCATAAATCGTGTTATCAAGTATATCCAATCTAGATCACTAAGTCTTACACACATGCAAATAGGTCACAAGGGCTTGTGAAATAAAAGGCCAAGAAACGTTGTGATTAGGTGGGAATTTTTCTAGGCTATGTGATGCTAATCCAGGAACGGAACTAACTTCACAACTTCACATATTTATCAACTCCCCACAAGTGTATATTTTCTCCATCTTTTCTTTCTTTTCTTTTGTTTTTCTTTCACTTATTTTTGAGACGATGGCATTGGTGTACAAAAGCCGAAACCTTGGTGATTAGCCGTCCTCGGGCTTTTTTATTTTTCGAGGTGCATCCACACCCGGCACACATACCAAAGCTCGTTAGGACTATCGGTTTATTTGACTTTGGCAAGGCACAAACACCCGATTATGTTAATGGTGCCGAGTTACTCGTCATTTAAACCAACGTCCCCAAACCTATATTTTTGTCTACACTTTCACAACAAATTCAACACTTCATTTATAACATTCATCCATCAACAACTTCACCCCACACTTGCTTTTCACACACTCAACACACTAACATGCTCCTATTCCCGGATGGGTCAAAAGAGGTCAAATTTTGTATCAATTGAGGTGCTCAAACAACATGATCAAGATGAGAAGTAGAGAAAGATGAATTGCCTTAGTCACTCCTAGATGATGTGCAAGAACTAGCATGTAATTTCGACTTTCAATCCTTAATCTAATCAAGGCAAACATTCATGATCACAAATCAATCATGGGATTCAAGATAAGTATTTCAAGTCCACATATACTTTCATCAATTCGACACACAAGGCCATCCATAGCCAATTCACAAGACAATTTCTGATTTTTTTGGATTTTTCTAAATATCTATTTACAATGCAAGACATGTGACAATATTAAACTATCCTAAATGCTAATCATGCAAGTGATCATGAAAACCCCACCCCATACTTAGAAACACATTGTCCCCAATGTTTAAATGAAGTAAAGAGGAGTGAAAGAGGATTCTCACAATGTAAAAATGGTTTGCTTCGGTATTTGGGTTCACTCAAGTGGATTGATGGTGGATGATCCTATCAACAATGGTAGAGAGCTCAAGGTGTTCGTTATGGCGTCAGGACCCGCACTAGGCACCGCTAGCCCTCCAAGTTCCGCGTCCGCTCCACCCATAATTAATGAGGGGTTCATCATCATCATCCACATGCCATGCAAGACTTCCATGCTACTTAAACTCTAGCACACAAACTCCAAACACACAAAAACACACAAAAACAGAAAAATCAAAAACAAAACAAAAACGAAAAGGGAAAGATGTCTACCAATGGGTTGCCTCCCACCAAGCGCTTCTTTAAGGTCATTAGCTTGACCAAACTCGGGGGCGTATCACTCAAGGTGAAGTGGGGCAATCATGTCCACCGGAGCTACCGGGATATACTTCTTCAAGCGGTGCCCATTCACCTTAAAGTCTCCACAATGCTCCCCTCCTATCTCAACCGCTCCATGGGGGAAAGATCTTATTCACCACATAAGGACCCGTCCATCTTGACTTTAGCTTTCCGGGGAATAGCCGCATCATTGAGTTGAAGAGAAGGACAAGGTCGCCTTCACTCAACTCCTTCGGGATGAGACGCTTGTCATGCCAACGTTTGGTCCTTTCTTTGTAGATCCGGGCGTTTTCATAGGCATCCAACCGGATCTCCTCAAGAGCGTTCATGTCTAGCAATCTTTTCTCACCGGCCTCCTTGAGGTCAAAATTTAGCCACTTAATGGCCTAATATGCTCTATGCTCTATCTCTACCGGAAGGTGGCAAGACTTGCCATAGAATAGCTTGTAGGGAGTGGTGCCAATCGGTGTCTTGAAAGCGGTCCTATATGCCCACAAGGCATCATCGAGCTTCATAGCCCAATCCTTTCTCGTCCTAGAAACCGTCTTCTCAAGGATTCCCTTTATCTCCCGGTTGGAGATCTCCACTTGGCCACTAGTTTGGGATTGGTAAGGTGTTGCCACCTTATGAGTCACCCCATACTTAGCCAAAAGTGTCCCGAAGTTCCTATTGGTGAAGTGCTTTCCTCCATCACTTATGATCACCCTTGGTGTTCCAAACCTAGGGAAGATCACTCAGTTGAAGAACCGCACCACAACCTTGGCATCATTTGTAGGAGAGGCGAGTGTCTCTACCCATCTCGACACATAGTTCACCGCCAATAGGATGTAGAGGTTCCCACATGAAGAAGGGAATGGTCCCATGAAGTCCACACCCCACACATCGAATATCTCCACCTCTTGTATGTTGTTCAAGGGCATCTCATTCCTCCTTGAGATGTTCCCCGTCCTTTGGCAAGCATCACATGCTACCACAAAATTCTGCACATCCTTGAACAAACTTGGCCAAAAGAAACCCGATTGCAACACCTTAGCACATGTCTTGTGTGAGCTAGCATGGCCTCCACATGGCAAGGAATGACAATGGCGGATCACACTCTCCACCTCATCCTCCGGTATGCATCTCCTAAAGACTCCATCCGGCCCTCTCTTGAACAAAAGCGGTTCACTCCAATAGTAATGCCTCACATCTTTGAAGAACTTTTTCCTTTGGGCATAAAAAATACCGGGTGGCACCTCCTCACATACAAGGTAGTTCACTATGTCGGCATACCATGGCTCATTACCCCTTGACCCTTGAAACAAGCACTCCTCCACCATTTGCAATTGCTCATCCCGGAATGAGTCATCAATCGGGATGTCATCTCTCTCAATCTCCAATGGTGGGAGTCTACTAAGGTGATCCGCCACAGAATTTTAGGACCCCTTCTTATCCCGGATTTCCAAATCAAACTCTTGAAGAAGAAGGATCCACCAAATCAATCGAGGCTTGGCATCCTTCTTAGTAAGGAGATAACAGATCGCAACATGATCCGTATACACAATGACCTTCGCTCCAACAAGATACGAGTGAAACATCTCAAATGCATACACAACCGCTAGCAACTCTTTCTCGGTGGGAGCATTATTGAGTTGGGCATCATCTAGCGTCTTGCTAGCATAATAGATGGCATGTGTACGCCCATCTTTCCTTTGTTCCAAAATAGCCCCAACGGCTACATCACTCGCATCATACATGATCTCAAACGGTAGACTCCAATCCGGCGGTTGCATGATAGGTGCGGAGATCAAAGCATTCTTCAACCTACAAAAAACCTCAAGGCAATCCTTGGAGAAAACAAACTCAACATCTTTCATTAGTAGGTTAGTAAGAGGCTTAGAAATCTTAGAGAAATCATTAATGAATCTCCGGTAGAAACCGGCATGCCCTAGAAAACTCCTTACCCCCTTCACCGAGGTAGGTGGTGGCAACTTCTCTATGGTTTCTATCTTTGCCCTATCAACCTCAATGCCACGGTTGGACACCAAGTGTCCCAACACAATACTTTCACTTACCATGAAATGACATTTCTCCCAATTCAAGACAAGGTTTGTCTCCTCACATCTCTTAAGCACCAAAGACAAGTTAGCTAAACAATCATCAAATGAAGATCCATAAATAGAGAAATCATTCATAAATACTTCCATGATATTCTCAATATACTCAGAAAAGATGGCCATCATACACCTTTGAAAGGTGGCAGGTGCATTACACAACCCAAATGGCATTCTCCTATATGCAAATGTTCCCCAAGGACAAGTGAATGTAGTTTTCTCTTGGTCATCGGGGTGGATGGGGATTTGGAAGAATCTACTATAACCATCTAAGTAGCAAAATTGGGAATGTTGAGCTAATCTCTCTAGCATTTGGTTAATAAAGGGAAGAGAGAAGTGATCTTTCCTAGGGGCCACATTTAGTTTCCTATAGTCTATACACATCCTCCATCCCGTAACCGTTCTAGTTGGAATTAGTTCATTATTCTCATTGGTTACTACGGTCATCCCACCCTTCATAGGAACCACGTGCACGGGACTAACCCATTTAATATCGGAAATCGGGAAAATGATTCCCGCATCTAGCAATTTAAGAATCTCCTTCTTTACTACTTCTTTCATGATTGGGTTTAGTCTTCTTTGAGGTTCAATTGAAGGTTAATGGTCGTCTTCCATTAAGATCTTATGCATGCACAAAGAAGGTTTAATGCCAACTAAATCATCAACGGTATAGCCTATAGCTTTCCTATGCAATCTCAACTCATGCAATAATCTAGCAAGTTCATCATCATTCAAGCATGCATTCTCAATAACCGGATAGGTAGAATTCTCACCAAGAAAAGCATACTTCAAATGAGAGGGGAGGGGTTTAAGTTCAAGTTTAGGAGGACCTTTATCGATTGGAGATGCTCCATACAATGTTGGTTGAGATGAATCCAAAGCCTTGGAAGACTCCTCAAGTCTCCTTGAAGCTTGATCAACAACTAAGGTTGTTTTTGGAGAAACCACGGGCAAATCTACGGGCTCTGGCACAACCACAGCCGTGGAACTTGCAAAGCTAGCACTTCGGAGCACTCTAGTAGGTTCCACGGGTAAAACCACGGGTGTGGTTCTTCCCCCCAGGCCGTGATTTCTACAGGAATTCAACACACATTCGTGTACTTCAAATTCAGCTCTTGTCTCCTTTTCCAATGTTTCCAAAGCTTTTATTTCTTCATTGCAAGCCTCCTCAACACCTTCCTCCATCAAACTTAAGCTAAGAACCTTCTCCAAGGGGTCCTTGATCAAGATCAAGCTCACAACTTCTCTAGACTCCTCTTGCTCGACAATGTTGAACACATCTTCACCAAGGGCTGGCCCCTTCATCATTGTGGATAGTTTGACCTTTATATTCTCTTCTCCAATGTTGAAGGAGAGAATTCCATTTTTACAATCCACCAAGCATCCGGAAGTTGCTAGGAAAGGTCTCCCCAAGATGATGGGAATCGGATAGTCCGCCGGGATGTCCAAAACAACGAAGTCTATGGGCACATAGAACTTCCCTTGTTGCACCGGTATGTCCTCCAAGATTCCAACCGGGTGAGTGATCGAACGGTCCGCCATGTAAAGGGTCATCTTGACCGGCTTTGGCTCTCCTAGCCCAAACTTGTTGCAAAGTGCAAGCGGTATGATGCTTACACTTGCCCCAATATCACATAGGGCTTCATACTTCACATCTCCCACTCCAATTGGCACACAAAAGGAACCCGGATCTCTTAGCTTAGGAGGCATCTCCTCCTTCATGGTTCGGATCAATTCCGAGGACCTCTTGGTCATTCTTACTTCTCCATACTCCTCCAACTTCCTCTTGTTGGAGAGTATTTCTTTCAAAAACTTGACATATGCCGGCATTCCTAGAATAGCATCCATAAACGGAATGTTAATATGCAATTTATACATAAGTTCAAGGAATTTACCAAAGTGTTTGTCCAAGCGAGCTCTTGCTCGTGATTGTGGGAATGGTAGTGGTGGCTTGTATGGAGGTGGTGCCACGTATGTTGGCTCATCATCCTTGCTCTTGCCTCCGTCTTCTTGCAATGTCTCTTCTTCTATCACCACTTGCTTCCCTTTATCATTTCCCTTAGGTAAGGGATCCTTCACGCTTAGCCCACTCCTTGTAGTAATAGCCAACACTTGGCCTCTTGGGTTATCTTCGGTTCTTCCGGGAAGCTTTCCCGGATCTCTATGAGCTTCACCCGCCTTTTGGAACACTTGTGCTTCCAACACCTTTTGAGCCTTAGAAATGGAAGTCACCGTGCTCTCAAGACCACTCAACCTTCCAAGCAATTGCTCAAACATCATCTCGGTTCTATCTTTTGGAGGTTGAGTAAATCCGGGTGGAGGTTCTTGTGAAGCCTTTGGTGGTGGAGCTGCGCTTATGGAAGCGGGAGTGTTCAAGGCTCCATCCGGGTTTGAATAGGAAAAACCGGGATGGTTGTGGTTAGGCCGGTAATTTTTGAATGGCCGGCTATTGTTGTTGAAGTTCCTTGTGCCTTGATAGTTGTTATAATTGCCCCTTCCCATATAGTTCACATCTTCCTCCTTGGAAGACAAGTTTGCTTGCACTTGCACTTGAGGGTTTGCTTGACTCTTCAAAGTTGTAGCACACAACTCCCTCAAAGACTTAAGCTCATTGTTGATCGCATGAAGCTTGAAATTGCTCATGGTGACTTCACTCACCTCATATGCTCCCGCTTTCCTCCCATCACTCTTCCTATGGGAGTACTTCTCAATCACCAAAGCTTGTTTCTCTACAAACTCCCAAGCTTCATCCACATTCTTTTCCATGAAAGTCCCACCGGAAAGATATTGAAGCTTGAATTGGCTATCTTCATCAAGTCCCTTGAAGTAGATCTCCAATAGCTCAATTTTCTGTATACCATGGTGTGGACAATCTAGGAGAAGGTCTTTGAACCTCTCCCAATACTTGAATAGGCTTTCTCTATCCTTCATCACGAAGGCATTGATCTTCCCTCTTAACTCGGTAGTCTTGGAAGGTGGGAAGAACTTTGTCAAAAACTCGGTTGTCAACTCCTCCCAAGTACTTACTCGCCCTTGTGGAATAGATTGATACCAAGCCAAGGCTTTATCCTTAAGTGAGAAGGAAAAAGCCCTAAGCTTATGGTTGTTGTTCTCCAACCTAGGCGGCCTTAGAGTCTCCATCAATATCTTGTAGTTCATCAAATGTTGATGAGGAGACTCTCCTTCCATCCCTCCAAATTGGTTATGCCGGAACATTTGTAGCACTTGAAGGCGGAGCTCATAATCATGGGCTGCGGGATCTCCTAAGTTCACACCTAGACGGTGCACTCTTTGAGCCGGATCCATACGTTGCCCTAACGTTTGTGGCTCCTCAATCATTATCGTCTCAAACCAAATATT
The DNA here is from genome assembly GCA_033239125.1 of Fagopyrum homotropicum. Classification (NCBI taxonomy): domain Eukaryota; kingdom Viridiplantae; phylum Streptophyta; class Magnoliopsida; order Caryophyllales; family Polygonaceae; genus Fagopyrum; species Fagopyrum homotropicum. The sequence goes on along the minus strand of BSWB01000008.1, from coordinate 26,489,771 downwards.
GACCGCCGGCTGCGGTTGTGGTGGTGGTGGAGGAGGTTGTTGACGATTAAGCTCTCTTTGCACAAGAGCTTGCCTAATATCTTCAATCTCCCTCCTAGTTGCTTCTTGCCTCTCATTGGCAAGTCTCCTTTCATTCTCCAAGAGCTCATCTCTTAACCTAATTTTCTCTAAAGCCTCATCCAACTCAGCTTGAAGATTTCTTACGGCCATCTCCTTCTCCTTTCTAATGCTCTTAGATCTAGATTTAAGGGTTTTCTCCGGTTCGGGATCGAATGGAGCTAAATCCTTGCCACGAGATCTTTGCATACACCTAAAGAGTGAGAGATGTCCTGAAAATGCAAAGACACAAACCAAACAAGATCAAAAGCAACAAGAAAGACCTACACTATAAACAATCACAAAAATGACTCAATCTAGACCTAGTCCCCCGCAACGGCGCCAAAAACTTGTTACGCTTAGGAATAGCACGCAAAAAGTCTTAAATTTATACTCGATATATTTCTCCTAACTCCTAGCGAACCCGCAGTGTACGGGACGTTTTGTAGTAGGGATAGTATTCCGAGGTCGAACACAAAGACTAAGGTGAAATTGAGTCAATAGTGGCTAAGTATAGTGAACATCTAGGATAAGAAAAGATGAAAGAAACAAATAAATGAAAATCTCAATATTTTTGGATTGGTTTTGTGTGGTGATCAATCAAGGATCACAATGATATAATATGGCAAAACAAACTAAGGAATCAAGCTAAAACACAAATAAACAAGCAAACACGAAATATGTGATCAAAGGGATTGAAACGGATTCTAGGGGTTGAAAATTCCGATTATGGCATAGGACTCAAGCTATCTAATCTTTCCTTGGATTAACTATAGTATGTTGGGAGTGAGTGTTTCTAGATTGGGATCAATCACCGGGTAGGTCTCATGATCCACTAGTCCGTTCCTAAGGTCTCATCACCGGGTAAGTCTCAAAGAGCCTAAGGATACGAATTCTACACAAACCGGATGGTATTCTAGGGATCTAACCTCTCCTTACCGGGTAAGTCTCGGAAAGGCAAGTCCTAAACACCTATCCTAGCACACTCAGTCCAACAACGGCTTGTGAGGCTCACTACTACCTAGAGGTTGTCATCTTCGGTATCTAAGAGCAAGAATCACCGGGTAGGTCTCTTCTAACACTTAGTTGCTAACACTAGGTCACCCTAGGATGGATTTAGCTCACTAAACACTAGGATTTCAACATTCTAACACTCTAGCACTTAGATTTATCAAATCAAACGAGTTAGTCAGAATCACGGGTTGTTCACCAAAACCACGGCCGTGGACTGGCAAGATCAAACCGTGGTTCCCAACAGTGGCTCGGTTCAAGCAACGAATCATCCAAAGGTATATCTAAGTCCATCCTATCATAGTCCAAGACATAACCATTATTTCCTTACCCTAAAATCACATCTATTTAGCCAATAACATGCATCTTAACAATCAAACTCAACAAGCATAAAATCATAGAATCCATGGCAAGGAGATGAAATGAAAGATGGATTAAGCAAATGAAACAAGTAAAACAAGCTAAATCAAGGTTCAAGAAGGACTTACAACCCTTCAAAAGAAGGTTCGATTCGTTTCTTACAAACTTAGCAAATGTTTCCAACAATCTCTACTCTAGAACTATGAAAGACTAATAATGGTGTGTTCTTCTCTTCTTCTCCAGTGGAAGCTTTTCTTCTTCTCCAATGGTAGCTCCAATCCAATGCTCCAATGAGAGAATATAGTGTTGTTGCGAGTGTGGGAGAGAATGGAGTGATGGGGTCTATCCCTAACAGCCTGCAGGACCACCTTATATCCTCAACAAATTGCAAGAGTCGGCCATGAAGATCGTGGGACAGCTGGCACAGCTGTCTGGGGAAAACCACGGCCTATTTTCACGGGCGTGGAAGTCCCAGTGGTCGTGGTTTTGGTGCCTCAGCTTGCTTTGGATCATTAAGCCACGATTTGATGCATGGTATGCACCAACAAGGTCCCATGTGTCCTCCTTAGTTCCTAACTTGCATCCCAATGAGTCCGAAGTTGTGTCATCTCGAGGAACGATCCTCGAACGTATTGATTAAGCTCCTAAATCTCCCAAAACACCTACAAAGCATGCAAAAGTCCGTGTAGACGTCTATCTCGGCAAAATACATGAATTGAGTGCAAATCGTCATGAACTAGTGCAAACCATGCATGAATGAGTGGAAAAACTATCTAAATGAGTGCCTAAACCTAAGTCATAAATCGTGTTATCAACAAGTGTACACTTCATGATTGCGTTTCACCCCCAGACCGATGGTCAGTCGGAGAGGACCATCTAGACCCTTGAGGATATGTTGCGAGCTGGGGCGTTGGATTGGGGACAAGGATGCTCAGATTACCTCCCATCGGTTGATTTCTCATACAACAACAGCTGACATGCATCTATTGGGATGGCCCTTTATGAGGCATTGCATGAGCGTAGATGCCGTACACCTTTATCCTAGGATGATCCTAGCAGTACCAGTGGGATAGAACCAAATAAGATTAAGGATGATATGGCTCGAGTAGTGTTGTTTAGAAAGAGGATACTGGCGGTACAAAGTCGCCAGAAGTCGTATGTAGACAAGAGGCACCGGTCTCTAGAGTTCAGAATAGGTGCTCATGTTTGGCTGAGAGTATCTCTGACGCGAGGCATCAGACGTTTTGGCATAAGGGGGGAGTTGAGTCCTTGATATTTTGGTCCTTTCTAGATATTGGATAGAGTTGGGAGGGTGACAAAACTATATTCTAGAGGTCGTTTTATCTTATCAAAATATATCCCGACTTAGCACTAAAACGTGTATAGTGGTTAAGTAAGGGTCGAACCCAAGAGAGTTTGGTATTTCTATTAAATGTGGTTATTGATTATAGAAACAAGTTACAAAGGGGGGGGGGTTGGTTGAATTGATGCACACAAAACTTATGAAAACAAATAACGCAACAAGCAAGACAATGATGGGTGAATCTACACTAGGTTGATTCTAAGCATGCGATTGCTACTTTGGTGAGTTCCTTTTACAAGTTTTCATGTAATCTCCCGTCTCGATCATATATATGTGTTGAGCCAACCGGCATCAACACAACTTAACAGGTTAGTGTTCCGTAAACCTATAATAACAATTAACAAGCTAGCTTTCAAACAAAGACTAAGGGATATAAAGAAAGATTAAAACCGTTAAACTTATCTTTATATTTCCGTTCCTTTTCTTTAAGCAATTACAACCCGTTATTACTTAAAGTTTACTACTAGATTAAAGACCCGAACCCGGAATCTATTAATCATAGTTCTTTGTATGCACTTTAGGACCTAAGGTGATCAATCTCAAGTAACAGTAAAACATGCAATTAGACAATGGAGATCAAGGAAGCACAAAGAATTACTGAATGAAAACTTATATTAGAAAGAACTTACAACCAAGGTAACAATGCAGCTTCAAACCAACACAATGTAGCAAGGAATTAGAAACTCATTACAAAGGTAGCACGAAAGTTTTAATGGAAAAGTGAATTAAAAAATTGGATGATTAAGTCTATCAAACCTAAGTCTATTTATACTACAATTGACACTAAATAGGAGTAAATGGCCGGCCCAAAACAGCCTACTTTAATGCCATAAAGGTGGTGTAAACAGCCGGAGTAAAGCTTCTGTCGTTGAACCGCAGGGGCGGCCTTCAGCTCCGCAGGGGCGGTGAAGGCAAAAACGCTTGATCTTCTTCATGGCCGCAGGGGCAGCTAGGCAATTCCGCAGGGGCGGATCTTTAATGCTCTTCAAACGTCTGATTCTTCAAGTTCTTGCCGTTTTTGATGCCAAGCCTCCGGGGCATCCCAGTGTCAACACAGGGGCGGTGACACTGACTCTTCATCTTCTAGCTCCCAGGTTGAGGCGCAGGCAGAGGCGCAGGGGAAGGCGTAGGGGCGTTGGTCTTCGCTTCTTCAGGGCAAGTCACCGTAGGTGCGCCAAGGGTTGACGCAGGTACGGTGACCGTCTTCGTGGCTGGCGCTGGCGAAGGAGCAGGGAGCGCTCCGGAGTAAGGTGTCACCCGCAGGGGCGGTGACACTCACCCTTCATCTTCTTTTAGTCTTCTTCTTTTGGACCAAGGAGTTAGTAGCATAAACCGACACTAATGCAATAAAAAGACTATAAAAACTATCCTAAATGATAGTGATTCCATCACCTATCAAACTCCCCCATACATAGACCTTTTACTCGTCCCGAGTAAAACATATAACAACAAACTATACTCAAAGGTCTCAGGAAGTATGGGCAAGCAGAAAAGACAATGAAAACAAAAGAAAAACCAAGAAAGAAAGAAGGAAAAGAGAGAAAATGTGAGAAAAAGGGTGAGAAACTACCGTCCTTATTGCTCCAAGAGTGACCTACCCGGACAACCTCCTTATGACTCCCCTCCTTATGTCGCCAAACGCCGAAAAGGGAACCTACACTCGGTTCCGCTCATTTTGCCCAGGTTCCCTTTCAGGTTTTCACCTTGTCACTCTTCTTCTTTTCTTTGGTGATCTCACTTTGAACTCACATCCCTCAAGTCCAATTTTGCACCAACCTAAGTTTGATCGGACTACCTTCTTTTTGCCTATACCGTCCTTTCGGGTTTTTGGTTTATGCAAGGATTTTTCATGCCTTTTTCCATTTTCTTTGGCTTTTATATATTTTTTTTAATGAATTTCAAACTGAATTTCAAACTACAAAAGACTCAATGCAAAACAACTCAAATCAAAACAACTATTCATGCAGTGATATGTCCCTCCCCCATACTTGAAGTATACTTTGCCCTCAAAGTGGAAATAAAGAAAAGATAAATGTGGGAAAGGGAAAGAGAATGATACCACTAGTGAGATGGTCCTGCTGGACCATCCGGACCCTCTTTGGTGGGTACGGGAAGAGGCTGAAAAAGTGCTCAAGCCGGCGGTAGATGTCATCGATGCGGGTCTGCTGCGCCTCCATCGGACGGCCAAAAGAGGTCTCAAAGATGGCATGCCAAGCCAACTGCTGAGCCTCCAGCTGCTGCTGCTGGGCCGTCTGCCAAGCCTCCTGCCTCTGGTCGAAGTGGGAGGTTATGGAGGTGGCAAAACTCGTCTGCCAACTCTACTGCTGCTCTAGCATGGTCCGCTGGTACTCGGTTTGCCATGCCTAATGTTGGGTGGTCAGGGCTGCCATCTGAGCCTGTAGGCTCGCAAGATCAGGATCCTCCTCCGGTGGTGCGGTAGGCATCTCCTCGTCGTCAAGGATGGGCACGTGCTCCTTATGATGGGCCCGGTTGGAGCTTGCAGCATGCCTCTCCATAATGGCCAGTAGTGGCCTCCTCGGTACGAAGGGATCAGCCGGGATGTATAGCTCGGAGAGCTCATCTCCGAATGATAAAGGCCGAGGGAGGTAAGTGAGGTGGCTCCCATTTGCAAGGGAGATCGAAAATAGGTTCTCCCCGTCCCGTCGGAGGAGCTTACACCTCCTCAACATCCCCTCTGTGTAGAGAGGAGCCTCCAGCCCATCCTCTAGGCATGAAAGATCCATAACTAGTGATGCGATCAAGGAGATTACCCCACTGTCGACAATGTCCCTCGGCTCGTTCTTCCTAATCCGCTTCAAAGCGGCAAGGAAGAGGGACGGCCAATCCATCACCTTCTCGCTCATCGGAAGGCCGGAGTATAGTAGTGGGAGGTTCTTGAGGGCAACCTTGTTCTCCTCTTTGTGACAACAAAAGACACTCATGAGGATCTTGGAGAGGAGCCTCAAGCAAGGGTGAGTGAGTTTGTTGGACTACTCACCCCCTACATGGAACTCTGACCCGGTATCTGCTTGCCAAAACTCACACAGGTCCGGGGTCGGGACTGGCTTCCACCAGTTCTCGGAGGGGTTAAGAGTCACCCCGAAAGCCTCTTGTAGCTGGTGGTAACCAAGTGTGTATTTCACCTTGTTGAACTTGAAAGTGAGTCCAATACACACGTGATCCTCCTTCTCCATGGTGAAGGTGGAGATGAATTGTCTGCTAAGATCGGGATACATTGGAGCACTATTCCGTGGGAAGTCTCCGAGCCCGGCATTGGCCAAAACAGACTGCATGCTCTCCAACATGCCTAGCTTCTCCAAGGTAGGAACATGCAAAAACCGGCTTGCGTACACAACCCGATTTTGTACGATCCTATATCTCTCCTTCTCAGCTTCCGACATCCTGTACTTTCTTTGTTGTTCCATTGTTGCAGTTGATTAGGCAAAATAATTAGCAACTTACAAAAACAGGAAAGAAAGACGAACCCTTTGTTGTGTTTTCCGCAGGGGCGGCTGAAGAGGCGCAGGGGCGGTGAGGCGCAGCTGCGGCAGTTTACAGACGTAGGGGCGGGAGAAGTGTAGAGAGCGATTCTGGGCAGATACGAAGGTGGTGGTGCTGGGGCTGTTTTGGCGCTGCTCTATTGGTGGAGGCGTCGTCGGAGGTGTTGCGTAGTGGAGTTTTGTTTAGGGGTTGTGGTGAAGGGTGTAGTAGGGTGAGGGGGTTTCAGAATGAGCAAGGTGGAGGTAGGGCTAGAGAGGGTAGCGCAGGGGCGTCGCAGGGATATTTGCCGGTCGTCGGAGGTGGCGTAGGGGTGGTTACAGGTGGCTTGTGAGGGTTTGTTGAGGGCGCAGGGGGCGTTTCAGCTTGAGAGAGGGAAGGTGCGAGGTAGATGTGGTTGTGGTTGGTGAGGAGAGAGAGTGTGGGTTGGTGGGGTAGGTGTAGGGAAATGTTTTGTGATTTCTGATTTTTTTCTTTTCTGGGTAAACCCGCAAGGGCGGAGGCTTGTCACCGCGGGGGTGGTGACAAGGGAGAGGGGTCACGCAGGCTCAGCGCCGGGGGCGGCGCTGAGGATGTGTGTCAAGGATGGTCGCCGCAGAGGCGTAGGGGAGTCACCGCGGGGGCGGTGACCAGTTTGTTGCTGACGATGTCCCAGCGCCGGGGGCGGCGCTGGGCATGGGTGTCACCGTGGGGGCGGTGACACTGATCCGCAGGAGCGGTTTTCTTTACAGAGGCTCCTTTTCTTATTCCTTCGGGGTTCCTCCCGAGCAGCGCCTTTGTTTTACGTCGTTGGCTCAACGTAAGGCCTCTACTTCTGTGACTGTGCTTTCTCCAACACCATCTCATCAATCGGATTGTTCTTGACTCCTTCAAGGTAAGGCTTTAGCCTTTGTCCGTTTACCTTGAACACCTTGTGCGTTTGGGGATCATAAAGATCCACAACTCCGTGAGGGTATACTTTGGCTACCACGATCGGCCCCGTCCATCTTGAACACAGCTTACATGCGAAGAGTTTCAAACGTGATTGAAAGAGAAGTACCTTATTACCTACCTTGAAGTCTTTCCAGAGAAGAGTTTCGGTCATGCCATGCTTTAGTCTTTTCTTTGTATGCGGTGGCATGGTCATATGCGTCTAACCTCAATTCCTCCAACTCTTGCAATTGGAGCTTCGGAATTCTCCCACTTCCTCTACGTTCATGTTGCACTTCTTTACCTCCCACCAAGCTTTGTGCTCTAGCTCCACCGGTAGGTGGCAAGCTTTCCCGAACACGAGCCTCAAAGGAGACACCCCAATAGAAGTTTTGTAGGTTGTTCGATATGCTCATAGGGCGTCATTTAGCCTTGCACGCCAATCCTTCCGTCCGGGAGAGACCATCTTTTCAAGGATGGTCTTTATTTCCCGGTTAGATACCTCAGCTTGGCCATTTGTTTGTGGATTATAAGCTCTTGACACTCGTTGGTGGACGTGATACTTCTTAAGGAGAGTTGTGATCGTTTTGTTGCAGAAATGGGTACCCCTATCGCTAATTAAGGCTTTCGGAATTCCAAATCGTGCCAAAATGTTTTCCTTAAGAAAAGTTGTTACCACTTTTGAATCATCCGTTTTGGTGGCCTTTGCTTCCACCCACTTGGAAACATAGTCCACCGCAAGCAAAATATATGTGTGCCAGAATGAAGTAGGAAACGGCTGCATGAAATCAATCCCCAAAGGTCAAATATTTCGCAAAATATAAGAGAGGATTGGGGCATTTCATGTCTCCTTGAAAGATTTCCTACCCTTTGGCATCTATCACACACTTTGCAAAATGCAAAAGCGTCTCGAAAAATTTGTGACCAAAAGAAACCGGCATCCAAAACCTTTCTCGCAGTTTTGTTTGCACCAAAGTGCCCCCCACATGCTTTAGAATGACATAAAGTTAGGACGGATTGTACCTCATTATCCGGAATGCAACGTCGGATTACTTTGTCACTCCAATGCTTCCAATGGTAAGGATTGTCCCAAACGTAGTGTCGAGCTTCTGCCTTTACCTTCTCTCGTTGTGCCTTAGTGAAATCTAGACGGTACTCCTTCCTGGAAATGAAGTTCACGATGTCAGCAAACCAAGGCTTAAAAGACTGTAGCTTAAGACAAACGTCTGTCGACAATTCTGCAGGGGCCCCTAGACTGAGCCGCAGTGGCGGCTGGCCGCAGAGGCGGATGGTGTGAGGCGTGGGGCGGTTACACAACAGAGAGTTATCTAAAATGTATCGTCTGGAAAACTTCCGGATATCTCTCTTCCTTTTCCTTGATCCTCCTCTTCTTTCACTAGCCTACTCAAATGATCGGCCACCAGGTTCTCAACCCCCTTCTTGTCCCGTATCTCTAAGTTAAACTCACTTAGAAGGTGCACCCATCAAATCAACCGTGTCTTTGCTTCCTTCTTCGCCAGGTACCTAAGCGCTGCATGGTCAGTGAAGATAATTACCTTTACCCCAAGTAGGTACTGCCTCAATTTCTCAAGGGCAAAAACCACCGCTAACATTTCCTTCTCGGTGGTAGAGTAATTTCCTTGCACTCCATTGAGTGTCATAGACGCATAATGTATCACATGGGAAGCCCGTCCGTCTTTTTTCCTAAAACAGCTCCGACGGCATAATCGTTGGCGTCACACATGATTTCGAAAGGTTTCTCCCAATCCGGAGAAAGGATGATCAGTGCGCTGGTGAGACATGCCTTCAAAGTTTCGAAAGCTTTCTTGCAATTGTAATCCACTATGAAGGTGACGTCTTTCTTGAGCAATTCGCATAGGGGTGCCGAAATCTTTGAAAAGTCTTTGATGAAAGGTCGGTAGAAACCTGTATGACCAAGAATAGATCGGATTTCCCGAACATTAGTAGGATAAGGTAAATTTTGAATTACATCAACCTTTGCCCTATCTACCTCTATCCCTTTTGAGGATATTACATGTCCTAGCAAAATTCCTTGTTCGACCATGAAATGACATTTTTCTAAATTAAGAACTAAATTGGTTTCAACACATTTTTTATGAACAAGTTTTAAATGTCCTAAACGTGCATCAAAACTGTCTCCATGGACGGTAAAATTATCCATGAAGACTTCAATGAAATTTTCTATGTATTCGGAGAAAATACTTATCATTCACCGTTGGAAGGTGCTGGGTGCGTTGCAAAGTCCAAATGGCATTCTACGGTATGCAAAAGTGCCAAATGGGTAAGTGAACGTAGTCTTTTCTTGATCTTCTAGTGCGATGGCTATTTGGAAATAGCCCGAATATCCATCAAGGAAGCAGTAGTACAGATGACCTTCAAGACGTTCCAACATTTGGTCAATAAAGGGTAATGGGAAATGGTATTTTCGTGTTACCTTGTTGAGCTTGCGGTAGTCAATGCAAACTCTCCATCCGGTTAGTGTTTTGCTCGGGACCATCTCTCCATGTTGATTTTCCACCATGGTGATGCCTCCTTTCTTTGGAACCACTTGGGTTGGACTAACCCAAGTGCTATCCGAAATACGGAAGTTCATATCCTCTTGGAGGAGCTTCAACACTTCCTTCTTGACCACATCCATCATTGGCGGATTCAACGTCCGGTGAGGTTGCCTAGAGGGTTTGGCTTCATCGTCAAGTAAGGTTTTGTGTTCTCCAAGGAAAACGTACTTGAGGTGTGACGGAAGGTCCTTCAATTCTATTTCATGTGTCTGTACTATAGATGAAACAAGCTCCTCGTTAGGGTTAATAAAGTGGGCCCAATGGCCAAATTGGAGATAGGTAGCCTTTTATGCCCATCTAATTGGGCTAGGACCTCTTTCATGATGGATGTTAATACATAATCTGATTTGAAGCCATCAATGTCATGCTCAATTACATTTTTCAATTCATCAACATTAGAATTATCAAAAACATCTTGCACAAAAGGTTCAACAATGTCAATAGCACATAAAGAATGATCATCACTAGGAAATCTCATTGCATCATAGATGTCAAATTCCACAACTTCAACATCAAACTCCATGGTCAATTTGCCGCTAACATAATCAATTTTAGTCCTATAGTTTTCAGAAATGGCCTACCTAACAAAATCGGTGCAGCATGCTAATCATTTTCCATATCCATTACAAAGAAATCTGCAGTAAATATTAGGTTGTCTACCATTACTAAGACATCTTGAATTATCCCTTTCGGGTACACATTAGATCTATCAGCAAGTTGTACTATAATCCTAGTTTCCATTAATGGCCCAAGGCCAAGTGATTTGCAACTAGAATATGGTAAAACATTTATTGAAGCACCAAGATCAAGCATTGCTTTGTCAAAACGGGTTTCCCCTATAAAAAAAGGAATGCTTACCATGCCCGGATCGCTGCACTTCTTGGGCATTCTCCGTTGGAAAACAGCCAACACATGCTCACTTACTTGCACCTTTTGTTTCCCCTTCAGCTTCTGATTCTTCTTGATAGTGCAAAGTTCCTTCAAAAAACGAGCATTTTAGGAATACTCTTCACTAACTTAAGGAGGGGAATGTTTAACTCGCATTTGGAGAAAGTCTCAAGGAGGTCTTTGTCCTCAATGATTCTTCTCTCCTTCAGAGCCTTAGGAAACGGAGCTGGTGGTTTCTCAGAGTACAGTGGCGGAAAGTTAGGCCGGATGTAAGAATCCTTCTCAGGAGAACCTTCTGTCGTGTTTTCCGCAGGGGCGTCAGCTTGTATGCGTAGGGGCGGCTCAGGGGTTGTCACCACAGGGGCAGGGACATCCAGCCGCAGAGGCGGCGTCTGCTTGGTGTTGGGCGTAATTGCAGCCGCGGGAGTGGTTGTGGGTGCGGTAAACTCGACAGAGGGTTTTCTTTGTGATTCTTTTGCTGGTTTGTGTTTGATTTGATTCCCACTCCTTAATGTTAGGGCACTAACATTCTCCTTGGGACTTATAAACGTCTGGGAAGGCAATCCTCCGAAAAATCTAGCTTCGGTCCTTGTAATGGCTTCCACCATTTGCCCAACCTGTTTTTCAAGGTTCTTGATGTTGGATTCTGTTGTTTGGACATTAGTAGCAAAGTGTTTAGTCAAAACCTGCAACATATCTTCAGTTGTTTGATACTTACTTTGTCGGGGATGTTGTTGTTGGTTTTTTGATCCCTCCAATGAAAGGTTTGTTGATCACGCCAGTTTGGCATGAAATTCTGTGCATAGGGATTGTTCCTAGGCCTTTGTTGTTGTGGCTGTCCATAGCCCATTGCATTCACCTCAGCATCATCATCTTGGACTTGGGGACACCTGTCCTTTTGATGGTATGGATCAGCACACACTCCACATGCCTTCAGCTGCTGTGGGGTTCCCATAAGTGTTAATCTCTTCACCATTTCCTTCAGCTCCGCGAGCTCAGTGGAGATCTCACTCTTCCCGGAATTCACAGAATGAACGCCTCTCTTGGAAGGCATCCTTCCAAAGTTCCGGGTCCCTTCAGCTAGTTCATGTATCTTTTCAAAAGTAAAGTCAGGGGTAGAGTTAAGGATATTACCTCCACAAGCCGCATCGATGATCCTCCTTTCATTGTCTAGGAAGCCATTGTACAAGTCCAAGACTAGATCTTGAGTCGTATATCCGTGGAAAGGACAGCTGGATCGGAGGCGTGCGAATCTTTCGAAGTACTCATAGAGATTTTCGTCCGCCTCTTGCTCGTTGTTGCTTATAACTTTGTTCAAGCTATTTGCCTTCTTGGTTGGGAAGTTTTTCTCCAAAAACGCCTTGTCGAGGTTCTCCCAAGTGTCGATACTCCCGGATGGAAGGTGGTAATACCAATCATCCGCTGAATCTTTGAGTGCGAAGCCGAATGCCCTCATCTTGATTTGCTCTTCGGTAATATTGGCCGGCTTCATGCTCATACACACGGTATAGAACTTTCCAAGGTGTTTGATGGGGTCTTCACCACTTAGTCTATGGAAAGATGGAAGCAAGTGAATGAGACCCGGCTTGAGCTCAAAGTTGATTCCTTCCCCTAATGCCGGTACGGTAACCGTAAGAGGGTTTTGAGCCGAAGTGGGGTGAGTGAGTTGACGAAGAGTGCGATCATCCATTTCTTGGTGGAGTTGTTGTTGTCTTCATTGCCGGATGTGCGTCCTCTCAATTTCTGGATCAAAAGAAGCAAAGCCGGAGTTAGTAGCACGGGTTTGAACCATAAAAATGTTTCAAACCAATAATCAATAATAACAATAGAATAAAAACACTAAACTCCCCGGCAACGGCGCCAAAATTTGAAAAAACACTATTCTCGAGGTAGTTTTATCTTATCAAAATATATCCCGACTTAGCAATAAAACGAGTATAGTGGTTAAGTAAGGGACGAACCCAAGAATGTTTGGTATTTCTACTAAATGTGGTTATTGATTATAGAAACAAGTTACAAAAAGGGGGGGGGGTGGGGTGGTATTGGTTGAATTGATGCACACAAAACTTATGAAAACAAATAACGCAACAAGCAAGACAATGATGGGTGAATCTACACTAGGTTGATTCTAAGCATACGATTGCTACTTTGGTGAGTTCCTTTTACAAGTTTTCAAGTAATCTCCCGTCTCGATCATATATATGTGTTGAGCCTACCGGCATCAACACAACTTAACAGGTTAGTGTTCCGTAAACCTATAAGAACAATTAACAAGCTAGCTTTCAAACAAAGACTAAGGGATATAAAGAAAGATTAAAACCGTTAAACTTATCTTTATATTTGTGTTCCTTTTCTTTAAGAAATTACAACCCGTTATTACCTAAAGTTTACTACTAGATTAAAGACCCAAACCCGTAATATATTAATCCTAGTTCTTTGCACGTACTTTAGGACCTAAGGTGATCAATCTCAAGTAATAGCAAAACATGCAATTAGATAATGGAGATCATGGCTGCAGGGGCGGCTAGGCAATTGATAACATGAATTATTTAGACGTTTTATCTTCAATAATCTGCATGTTCGGATGTATATTATGTGATTATATTGTTGTTTCATCTACCTTTGCGGGAATCGAGGTGTACACCTAGTTTCGTTGTAATCGTAGGTAAAATGGCACGTTTTGGACTAAAATGGAGCTAAGGAGATAAGGAGTCATAGGAGCTACATTCAGGAGCTTAAATGAGGACTCAGGAAGCACGCAATTAACAAAGAAGATTTACTTTGGACCAGATTTGAGAGATTTCACCTTCAGCCGAAATTCACCTCGTTCAGCTACAGTTCCACCTCGACCGAGGTGATCTTAAGGAGCGCCTCGACCGAGGCGAATACCCTGACGCAGCGAGGTATATTTTATTAGGAAATTATCTTGAGGAGTGCCCCGAACGAGGCGAATACCCTGACGCAGCGAGATTTCACCTTCAGTTGAATTTTGGAAGGAGAGATCTTATATTTTTGGGCTGGATTTCTGGAAGGAAGATTATATATTTGGGAGATCTATTTTAGAGATATGGATATATTTTATTAGGTAATTATCTTTTTAAGATATTATTATCTTTGAAAGATAATTCTCCTATATAAAGGGTTGGATTTTCCACAATTCAACAACCTCACACCTCTAGATTTTTATCCTCTACACCATATTCTCCCAGCTGCAATTAGGAAGGAAGCTTGAAGGAAGTTTGAAGATTGAAGGAAGGAAGTTTATAGCTTTGAGATAGCTTTTAAGGGGATTTGTAAGACTTTCATAGATTCCCTTTGCTTTGTTGTCTTTGTGTGATTTGTGATTGAGGAACGCTGATTTGTTTGATATTTGATTCAATTATTGTAGCCTTGTTCTTATCGTTTTTGTGTTCAAATATTCATTCCCTTCTCATATATTTGATTATTGCTTTCATGATGATGAGTGGCTAATTTCCTTGTGCGATTCTAGGGTGATTGTCTTGAAGTTGTGGGAAAGATGATGATAGAATAATCTTAATCCCAGTAGGACCCTGAAAGATCGAGTCTTTATCCTTAACCCTAGAACATCTCGCTTAGTCGATGAACATCTCGGCCGGGGTGGAAATTGACTGACCGAGGTGACCTTTTCTGATCCGTAACTGACAGTTAAGTGTTAGAGTTTGCCAAATCCTATTCTTATTACACCTTTCCTGGTTCAATGCAAGCCTAGGATGAGGCTTACCCGGTGATTCCTTATTTTGTTTACCCAAGATCATAAGTGTAGGTAATAAAGGTTTATCCTTTATTGGGGTTTGAGTGTGCCTTCATCCCATCTTTGTGAGTTAGCTTGAGAATTACCCGGTAAAGGTTGATTCTATTCCCTTAGTTGGTGTGTTGGTTTGAGATTATAATTCCTTTTTTTAGTACCTTGAGACTTACCCAGTAATAGGAGCTTTTGGTTTAGAGTTAGTGAGTAGTGAGACTTACCCGGTGATCTATTCCACTTTAGAAACACTTTCCTTTTGCAAAATCTCAGCTTTGTCCGCTTATCTTGAGCTCTTGAGTTGGAACCACAGCTAGATGCTTTAATCCCTAGAATTTGCATATTCCCTTTAATTGACCTTATTATCATCTCTTTGATTGTTTTAATCGCTTTTGTGGTTATTAGTAATATTGACAGCCTATACTTGCTTTGTTTCACCTAAGTCCCTGAGATCGACACCCCGGAATTCTTGCTTTTACTATAATTGATCCGTACACTGCGGGTTCGCATCCTTGTTTAAGCATATTTCCTCGGTTATAAATTTAAAGCTTGCACACACCGTTTGGAGCGAATAAGTTTTTGGCGCCGTTGCCGGGGACTTGGTCTAGACCAAGCCGGTTTCGGTTGTCTTTCGGGGCTATTGCCCTTGTTGCATTTGACTACTCTTTCTATGAGTTGGTAGTTTTCAGGATTTCCGATGGCTACATTTGATCCAGCCTGGATAGCAAGACAAAGTGCTAGGGTGGACCATTATGAATACTTGGAAGAGAAATATTTCTTCTATTGGTATGAAAAGGAAAGGGAAAGGGAAGAGGCCATTAAGAAAGAGCTTGCCGAATGGGATGAGCTGAATGTCCCTAGAAAGATTTATGAGCAACATCTTGAAGATTCACTTGAATCAAAATGGGAGAAGATGATGAAGAAGTTGGAGGAGCTCAAGGAAAGCACCCTATCCTATGCTAAGCCGGAAGATGAGCATAAGGAAGTACAATAAGTCTCAAGCATTCCTTCAATCGAACCGGAAGTTTCTCCTGAAGCTTTCGAGGAAGAGGAAGAAGTGGAAGATCTCGACCCAACTGCTAAAACATCGGCCGAGGTTGAAGAGAATCCAGCTGAGTTGGGAAAGATTTCATGTGTGGATTATCACCCTAACATGAAACTTGTCCCACTATTTGAATAAATTTATAAGGTACTTACTCCTACTCCCTTTAAAGTTCTAGATTTTTTCAGGGAAGCACCGAAGAGTTGGAGGTTTCTTCCGAAAGAACCTCCTAAGATCAAGATGAAACCTCCCTTGAATTTGCTGAAAGAAGATACTCCTTGGACTGAAAGGAGCGGAGTTAACAAGCACTTCACCGCTAAGGCAACGAAGTGTTATTTGTTCAAGTATGGGGTCACTCACGTGACAAAGACCTTGTACTATCCCCAAGCTAGAAATTGGGGAGCTAAGTGGATTCTCGAGAAGCTGAATTCCCGATCCAGGAAAGGATGGGATGCAAAACTGAGATATGTCCCACGGAAGCATAGGAAGACCGGTAGGATTCCGGTGAGAACTAAACCGTACAACCTTGTACGTGGGAGATCCTACCATTTTGCGGTGAAATTAGGAACCGGAACCTTCTTGGAAGAGTTTTATGATGGATGTGATGAGCACTCTAAGATATTCGAGGTACATTGAGTAAATCAATGAGGAAAGGTCCAGCTAGCGACTTTAAACCAAGCACTTCTTGGGAGGCAACCCAAGATATTGCTTTCTTTTCCCTTTTCCATCTTAGTTTTAGATAGTTTGCTTTGCTTTGCTTTGCTTTGCATTGTCTTTGGCGTCCTCTAGACAGCAACCAGGTACTTTCTAAGGAAGGATTACAGCTCAGGAGCTACACTGGAAGGACAAAAGTTCGAGAAATTGAGAGGACGGAGCTTGAATGAGACACATCTCGGGTGTAGTCACAGGACCTCGACCGAGATGTTCTTCGCCAACCGAGACGGTCTTATCTGGGAGCTGTTTCTTATTTCTTTATGCAGTTCAGCTATGTTTGTGAGTATTCTGTTCTTCTGACTTATATTTGACCCATTGGGAAAATGTGTCCCAAGTATGGGGTATTTGGATGTATGATTGGATATTTATGTGTGTATACTTGTATGATTTCATCGGATATTTATGATCCCATTCTATTTACTTGGCTCTATGTGTTTATCTTCCATTACATGCATGCATACAAGTTTTTGTTTGAGAAAAACATCGAAAACTTGTTTGAAAAAAAAAATTTATGACCTCGACCGGGATGATTTTTGCCAGACGAGGTCAAGTACCTCGGTTGACTTAGAACATCTCGACCGAGGTGGTTTAACTGAAAGAGTTTTCGGAACAACTTTTGTGCTTCTTTTTTGGAAATGACCCCAGTGATGATTTTGTTTGCAGATTTTTTTAAATCTTTATATGTTTGAAAGGTTTTATGATATGTTTAAGTTGCTAAATGCTTTGTTTGAAAATTTTGGCATGTTTAATACTTTGTTTTTATCAAAATTATGTTATATTTGAAGGTTGACACCACATGATGAGGTCTATCACTTTCTTCCTGGGATTATTAAGGCAATTCATTCTCTTCTCTTCTTCTTCTTGATCATGCTTAGCCCCTCATATATATATTTGCCTCCCTTTACCTATCCAGAAATTTGGAAGCAAGCAAGTGAAAAGCAAGTGAAAGAAAAGTTGAGATGTTGGCTGAAAGTTTAGAAAGAAACAAATAGGTTTGGGGAAGTCAATCATGATGATGAGTAACTCGGCACCATTCACATAGCCGGGTGTTTGTGTCTTGCCAAAGTTGGATTGAGCAATATTCCTAACGGGTCATGGTATGTTCATCAAGGGTTTGAGGCATCTTGAAAAATTGATGATTGCTGATTTCCTAGGCTTCGGTTATTGTGCACCTCTGTCCATGTATCCAAAAAGTAAAGTACAATAAGCAAAGCTTATTGGTGGAAGATGTTGAAGTTCAAAGAAAAGTGAAGTGAAGATCCTTTTCCTTGATTCTAGAACCACATTCCCTATATACATCCAACCCTCACACGTTTCTTGACATCTTTTGGAAGCCCTTGAGACCTCGAGCTTGTTGATTGACTTGGTGGTTTAAATTGGATTATACATGATTAATTTTGATAATTATGATTTATTATGCATTCTATGATTTTATGCAAAGATGAACAACTTTCTTATATTTATAAAATGTTTTGATCATATTTTTATTTTAAATACCATGAAGCATTCTCTTAGAGTGATCTATGAGTGGAGCACACAAAAAAAAAATTTTGAAATACTTTTCATTGATGTTTATGACTTATAATTCATTCCATCTTGTACTTAAGATTTAGAACTTGCTTGGGGACAAGTAAGGGACAAGTATGGGGTATTTTGATATCATGAATTATAGTCTATATTTTGGGACTTGTTTAGACGTTTTATCTTCAATAATCTGCATGCTTGGATGTATATTATGTGATTATATTGTCGTTTCATCTACCTTTGCGGGAATCTAGGTCTACACCTAGTTTCGTTGTAATCGTAGGTAAAATGGCACGTTTTGGACTAAAATGGAGCTAAGGAGCTAAGGAGTCATAGGAACTACATTCAGAAGTTTAAAAGAGGACTCAGGAAGAAAGGAATTAACAGAGAAGATTTACTTTGGACCAGATTTGATAGATTTCACCTTCAGTTGAAATTCACCTCGGTCAGCTACAGTACCACCTCGACCGAGGTGATCTTGAGGAGCGCCCCGACTGAGGCTAATACCCTGACGCGGCGAGATATATTTTATTTGGCTAAGATCTTTTATTTTTGGAAGGAGAGATCTTATATTTTTGGGCTGGATTTCTGGAAGGAAGATCATATATTTGGGAGATCTATTTTAGAGATATGGATATATTTTATCAGGAAATTATCTTTTTAACATATTATTATCTTTGAAATATAATTTTCCTATATAAAGGGTTGGATTTTCCACAATTCAACAACCTCGCACCTCTGGATTTTTATCCTCTACATCATATTCACCTAGCTGCAATTAGAAAGGAAGCTTGAAGGAAGTTTGAGGATCGAAGGAAGGAAGTTTATAGCTTTGAGATAGTTTTTAAGGGGATTTGTAAGACTTTCTTAGATTCCCTTTGGTTTGTTGTCTTTGTGTGATTTGTGATTGAGGAACGCTGATTTGTTTGATATTTAATTCAGTTATTGAAGCCTTGTTCTTAAGGTTTTTGTGTTCAAATATTCATTCCCTTCTCATATATTTGATTATTGCTTTCATGATGATGAGTGGCTAATTTCCTTGTGCGATTCTAGGGTGATTGTCTGAAAGTTGTGGGAAAGACAGTGATAGAGTAATCTTAATCCCAGTAGGACCCTGAAAGCTCAAGTCTTTATCCTTAACCCTAGAACAGCTCGCTCAGTCGATGAACATCTCGGCCGGGGTGGAACTTGACTGACTGAGGTGACCTTATCTGATCCGTAACTAAGAGTTATGTGTTCGAGTTTGCCAAATCCTATTCAAATTACACCTTTACTGGTTCAATGCAAGCCTAGGATGAGACTTACCCGGCGATTCCTTAGTTTGTTTACCCAAGATCATAAGTGTAGGTAATAAAAGTTTATCCTTTATTGGGGTTTGAGTGTGCCTTCATCCCATCTTTGTGAGTTAGCCTGAGACATACCCGGTAAAGGTTGATTCTATTTCTTTAGTTGGTGTGTTGGTTTGAGATTATAATTCCTTTCCTTAGTACCTCGAGACTTACCCGGTAATAGGAGCTTTTGGTTTGGAGTTAGTGAGTAGTGAGACTTACCCGGTGATCTATTCCACTTTAGAAACACTTTCCTTTTGCAAAATCTCAACTTTGTCTACTTATCTTGATATCTTGAGTTGGAACCACAACTAGATGCTTTAATCCCTACAATTTGCATATTCCCTTTAATTGACCTTATTATCATCTCATTGATTGTTTTAATCGCTTTTTTGGTTATTAGTAATATTAACAGCCTATACTTGCTTTGTTTCACCTAAGTCCCTGAGATCAACACCCCGGAATTCTTGCTTTTACTATAATTGATCCGTACATTGTGGGTTCGCATCCTTGTTTAAGCATATTTCATCGGTTATAAATTTAAAGCTTGCACACACCGTTCGGAACGAACAGCAATTCCGCAGGAGCGGATCTTTAATGCTCTTCTAACGTATGACTCTTCAACTTCCATTCGTTTCTGATGCCAGGCCGCCGGGGCGTCCCAGTGTCAACGCAAGGGCGGTGACACTGACTCTTCATCTTCCAGCTCCAAGGTTGAGGCCCAGGAAGAGGCGCAGGGGAAGACGCAGGGGCTCTGGTCTTCGCTTCTTCAGGGCAAGTCACCGCAGGAGCGCCAAGGGTTGACACAGGTGCAGTGACCGTCTTCGTGGCTGGCGCTTGCGAAGGCTCAAGGAGCGCTCCGGAGTAAGGTGTCACCCGTAGGGGCGGTGACACTGCTTCGCGGGGTCGGTGAAGCAACAGAAGCTTTGCTTCGTGAACAATCTTCACGCCTAAGTGCTTATAACTCCTTCTTTATCTTCTTTTAGTCTTCTTCTTCTAGACCAAGGAGTTAGTAGCATAAATCGACACTAATGCAATAAAAAGACTCTAAAAACTATCCTAAATGATAGTGATTCCATCACCAATCAGAGGGCAACATACATAGTAGCTTTGCCTCCAAGGTTAGAGGGTCTTCACCCTGTTATTCATGTGTCTCAGCTAAGGGAATATATGCCAGATCTGAGACGCATTGTAAGTCATGATTATTTAGTGGTCGAGGCAGACCACATGTTTGTTGAATATCTTGTTGCAATCTTAGAATGAGGTATAAGACGTTTATGCTTGAATATCATTCTGATGATGAAAGTATAGTGACCAAGATGAGGCCACCTAGGTGACTGAGGACAGTATCCATATGAACTAATCCGAGTATATGCAAAGAAGATTGCACCGTAGACTTGCTGAGCAAGCCATGGTTGTATATATGAGATATATGATGATGTGATTGTGTGATATGTGATGTTCTCTTCCGTGCTAGATTATTGGTGATCCAAGTGGATCTTGTTATGTTAGGGCGAGTTATGTTATGGTTGGAGAAGTTTTACCTCCAAGCCCTCGAGCGATGATTTTACCATTGGAGAAGTTCTACCTCCATACCATCGTGTATAGGTTAGCTAGAGATGGTTCTACCTTCATGATGTAGAATGAGATTAGGTTAGTTGGAGATGATATTACCTCCATGTTTGGGATTTAGGTATAGAGATTTCTTGGTGATGTTCTTCCTCCATACGATCATTTGTGTTTTGGAGATGTGTTTCCTTCTTGATGATGAGTTGATAGCTGGAGATGTTTTCCTCCATGTCATTGTGATGTGAGCCAGTTGGAGGTGTATTTCCTCCATATTGTTATAGTGATTATAGTTCTTGGAGATGTTTTTCTCCACGGTGTGATTAAGGATATAATTGCAAGAGATATTCTACCTATGTACCTTCGAGATAGGATTAGACTGGTGGAGATCTTTTACCTCAATGCCTTTGAGATAACGTTATGATCCTATTTTCTAGAGTTGATGATTCCTTCATGCTTATGTTTTGAGGTCATATATTGTTATAGGTTGATACCTTTGAACGGAGATGTGATACCTCCGATAGAGACCGTGTTTATGTAATATCCGGAATTTTTATTCCGTTTAATTCCGAATCAATTCGGACATCGAGCCGTTGACGGTTCCCATTCTATCTTGTATTTCTTTCTTCACAAATTTTAGCATTCTATGTAGAATTTAATTCACATAAAATGATGGAATTATATCAAACCCTAATTCTTGTAATTATTTGTCATTTTATGTAAAATTTAATTCACATAAAATGATAGAATTATATCAAACCCTAATTCTTATAATTAATCCTTAACGACGACTTTAGACGAGATCATGACAAGGCTGAGACGAGACTGTGACAAAGCTGTGACGAGACCATGACAGAGCTGAGACGAGGTCATGACGAAGCGCGACAACTCTGTGACGAAGTCATGCTTGGGCCTAGCAAATCCATGACGAGTTATGACGAGTTTTGACAACCCAACCCACCTTTGCTTTTTACATCACCTCATCTCTTCATGCCACATTGCTTTAGCCCAATTTCTGTACACCTCTAGCCAGCCCGGTTTGCATCAGCCTTGCCCTACCTTACCCTCAACCATCCCAACAGTGCAAAGCCCAAGCCATCTCATGTCCGAGCCCAGCTAGAAGGGAAGATCAGCAACGCTTCTTTCCCCCTCTTTCACGCTCTAACCCTAGAAGCGTCACGCACCTCTCAACCTCGTCACCTCACGCAATTCCGGAACCAACCATTCAGCTCTGCCCTCTTCGACTTCTGCACACCGCAAAGGACCCTTCATCTCCGCCCTCTTTGCCTTCTGAACACCGCCAAGGACCCTTTCAGCTCCGCCCTCTCCGCCTTCTACACACCAACGACGGCAACGCTGGGGCTGTGAGGAACCGGTGGGACGGTGTGCACGACCCACTGGTGAACCTAGAGCAGACTGCAGGCGCGCCTGCTGGGCCACTGTCGAGTCTTTCCCCCACCGTAGTTGCGGGCTCTAACAACAGCAACCCGGTGTTGCTCCCTTCACCCCTTCGAGTCGTGGAATCGAGTAAGGCTTGTACCTCTCTCCCTTGCTTTTCTGTCCATGTATCCCATGCCTAACGAGTGCCAGTCATGCCTTCTAAACCTACACAGAGCATTCATAGATGAGCAGTAAGGAGGCACATATTTCTGCGTTTTAATGAAGTGATGAGCAGTCATCTTCGAGTCCAATTTTGGGTAAGCTAGGCTCTTCCTTTTTGGCTAATTGTCGGATATGTTGTAGTCAGTAGTACATAGTAGATCATACTAAAATGTGGGAAGAATTGGATTTACGGTTTGAGAGTTATGATGTTGCAAAGTTGATTCCTCATGCAGTTTTATAACTGTGCTGAGTGTTGGGAAAAACAGCATGTGATGTTGTTTTGTGAGATAGTTTTGAATAGGCTTTTGATCTCTGATGGACTTGAAATTTGGATATAATATAGTTGACATATTTTAGTAGAACATATCAAAATTTGGAATAACTCCAGCGAGTGGTTTAGGAGTTATGATTTTTCAAACTTAAGACAGTGTCCTGTTTTGTAAAGTGTTTGCTGAATTTCCAGAAACTATGTTGATCAGTCAAGTTTGAGCATACTTTTCGATGCCTTATAAATAAGATTCACCGTTCCGTTTTTGGGATGTTGTTTAGTGCCATGCATAGGTTAATATGTCAAACGTTCGGATGAATCCAACGGTGGGATTTAGAGTTATAGAGGCTCAAACTGGACTTGTTGTATAGTTAGAAAATATCTTCAGATTTTGGCTAAGTATAGAAAAATTCAAGTGTTGTAACCAACTTTGGAAATTTTTCTAGAAGTGATGGTTGAACAGTTTTAAGAAATTCTTGCTCCTAGGAGTAGATGAGATATCATAGATGATGTAGGGAATTATTTCTGAATTTTTATAAGATTGTTCGAATGTTATATTTGAAGCCGAAGTTGGACCTTAACAATCTTTCCGAAAATAGGAAAATGGGTAAATTGCAAGTTTGTAACCAAACTCCTCTTTAGGAGTTATAATATGACTCTTTAGTCTCAAATAAGAGTTTAGGCATGAATTAGGGAATTTGTGGAAGTTTCCGGACCAAGGGTAAAATAGTCATTTTACCATAAATCGAGTAAGGCTTGTACCTCTCTCCCTTGCTTTTGTGTCCATGTATCCCATGCCTAACGAGTGCCTGTCATGCCTTCTAAACCTACACAGAGCATTCGTAGATGAGCAGTAAGGAGGCACACGTTTCTGCATTTTTATGAAGTGATGAGCAGTCATCTTCGAGTCCAATTTTAGGTAAGCTAGGATCTTCTTTTTTGGCTGATTTCCGGATATGTTGTTGTCAGTAGTACATAGTAGATCATACTAAAATTGGGGATGAATTGGAGTTACGGTTTGAGAGTTATGATGTTGCAAAGTTGATTCCTCATGCAGTTTTATAACTGTGCTGAGTGTTGGGAAAGACAGCATGTGATGCTGTTTTGTGAGATAGTTTTGAATAGGGTTTTGATCTCTGTTGCACTTGAATTTTGGATATGATATAGTTGGCATACTGTAGTAGAACATATCAAAATTTGGAATAAATCCAACGAGTGGTTTAGGAGTTATGATTTTTCAAAGTTAAGACAGTGTCCTGTTTTGTTAAGTGTTTGCTGAATTTCCAGAAACTGTGTTGATCAGTCAAGTTTGAGCATACTTTTCGATGCCTTAGAAAGAAGATCCACTGTTCCGTTTTTGGGATGTTGTTTAGTGCCATGCATAGGTTAATATGTCAAAAGTTTGGATGAATCCAACGGTGGGATTTTGAGTTATAGAGGCTCAAAATGGACTTGTTGTACAGTTATAAAATATCTTCAGATTTTGGCTAAGCATAGAAAATTTCAAGTATTATAACCAACTTTGGAAATTTTTCTAGAAGTGATGGTTGAACAGTTTTATGAAATTCTTGCTCCTAGGAGTAGCTGAGATATCATAGATAATCTAGGGAATTATTTCGGAATTTTTATAAGATTATTCGAATGTGATATTTGAAGCCGAAGTTGGACCTTAACGATCTGTCCGAAAATAGCAAAATGGGTAAATTGCCTGTTTGTAACAAAACTCATCTTTAGGAGTTAGATTATGACTCTTTTGTCTCAAATAAGAGTTTTGGCATGAATTAGGGAATTTTTGGAAGTTTCGGGACCAAGGGTAAAATAGTCATTTTACCATAAATTGGTACTGTATTAAATTCTGTTCTGATAGGAACTAATAGACTTCTAATTACCTAGAAAGTGTGCTGACACACTTGCCTCCTTTGGCAGGCAACCGAGTTATACAGTTACAGATTGAGTTGTGATTAAGAGAGTCGAGATCTGATTCAAGTAAGTCCACGGACTTACTTAGGTGGCTTCTTGTGTGAGTGTAATGTGTATGAGTGGTGTGTGTTAGTTATGATAAACAACGAAACCGGATTAGGCCGACTTTATTATTTACGTAATTGACCCAAGTGTATGATAACGGGTCGTGACATCATCTGCCTAGCTATTGCGAGAGTCTAGGAGGTTCCCTGCGACCAGCCCAGTCAGGTAGACGGTCAGATGTATTAGTACCATTCCTCGTTGGTAAATGGGGACAGGGGCGAGGTTTGGGAATTCCTCGTGTCACAAAATGAGTATTATTAGTAATGACATATCACCTAATTAAAGATAATAAAAGGATTGAGTGTTGCATGTTGATTTTGTATGTTGTGTGTTTGTGCTTTTACCTTTATAGCTATGCATAGAATGTTAGCTAACGGTTTTATACCACTTGTAGATGCCTTGCAGGTTAAGACAATTGTAGAGAGATCCGGAGGAAATGGTCAGCCGGGTCCACGTACTCTTTTAGTTGGGGACGAGGTTGTCTTTTGTCCTTCATTTGCGTCGTTTTAGTACCGTTGCTTTGTAAGGCTGATACATATCTTTCATATAAATATTGTTTAAAGTTTTCAAATGTTTTTAATATTTTTGTGCCTTGTTATAAGATCATAGCAAAATTGTTGTCAAACTAAGGTCGGAACCCATTGTAGCTCCCCGAGTTCTCAAAATTTGGGGTGTTACATATGGTATCAGAGCTCTAGGTTGGCAACAATGACACTTGAAATCTTCTGAAAGACCGAATGTATAAAATAACTAGAACCCGAAAGCGGTCTAAATTTTCAAAACGGATTTATGTTTTTGCACGCACGCATAGTCGGGTTGTTGGGTTAGTAGTACGTCGGACCACCATCGCTCTCCATGGATCTCTACAACTTGGATCGATAGGAGTTAACTTATAGACTTTTTATGATGTTTATTATTATATGTTATACACATGTGTTTGCTTAGCTTGTTAGTATCACAAGCACGATTACATGAGGAAGGAATCGGACCTTGAATTGAGTATTATACTCGGGTAGGCCGCTTGGTGATCCTTACAAATCATCAAGAGAACAAGTGAGCAAGGAAGTAAAGTTGTGAAAATAATTTTTACCACAAGCACGATTAGATGAGGAAGGAATTCCTGAGTGAGTTCAATTAGAAGGTCTTACAAGGAATTCGGGCATACGAGGCCGAGAGATGGATTTAGAAGAACCATACAAGAGACTACAAGAGTGCAGAGTAGAGATAACAATATTGAAACGAGACAAGAAGAATTGAGTACAACAAAGATTGCGGAATCGAGGACATTACAATCGAGCCGGATGCCCCATAGACTATTATGGGCATTAGAAACAAGAAGAGGCAGAGTGTCAATCCGGGTGTGAGAATCTAAGGTGCATGGAATGAAGACCTACAATTGAGTGTAAAAGAGAAAATGCATACCCCACAAGTGTGGGGAGGGTTTAACCTCCTTGAAAATATAAGAAGTTTGAAAGAAATCGCGACTCCAATAAGCAAAGAATGGAGGCTTGTAGCAGGGTCAATGGAGTTTCAGGAAGGCGATATTACCACCAACACAAGTGAAGAAATCAGTATGGGAGAACGGCCTTGCTAGACTCGAGAGTCTAGGGTAACCCGAATTATCACGGGACCTAAGCCATCAACACAGATGGTCCAGGCAAAAGGAACTGCAAGTGGATGATCATTAAGGCCATAAGAATTTCAAAGACGCTTGCAAGCTATCGTGGAAACTTGAAACGACTATTCATGCCAGATGAATTACACAATCGGACTAGAGAAATGGACTTTGCCCATAAGAAGCGGAAGGGTGGACGGTAGAACGAACTAAAGAAGAATAAAAGGATTGTTGTGAGCAACTGTTTACCTACTAGCTAAGGAAATTTTGACAGATCAAAATTAACATGGAATGGAGACTTACAACTTAATGTAAGAGCGAAAGGTAGACTTCACAAGCCTGGAGACATTTTGTCTTCTTTCAAAATAAGAATTCTAAGAAGAATCACAACGCCAATATCGAAAGGATCGAAGCCCTATAACATAGTCAACAGAGATTTGGAAGGAAATATTGCAAACAACGCTGATTAAGGAACCTGTGCTTGTGAGAATTGTGTGGTGGACTCAAGAGTCCAGGGTAACCCCCATTTATAACAGAACATAGGTCATCAACACAGACGGTCCTTGTAAAGAGACTACAATTGGGAGGTAATTAAAAGTCATCGGAACTACAAAACGCTTGCCATCTATCGTGGAGTGTTAGGAACGACTTTTTATGTCAGGCGAATGACATAGTGAGACTTGAGAAAGAGAGTTTCCCCAAAGGAAGCAGAAGAGTGAAAGATAAGACGAACTAAAGAAGGATAAAAGGATTAATCTAGTAGGTGATGTGCACCAAAAGTTTAATACTAGTAGGTGATGTGCACCGAAAGATAAGACGAACTAAAGAAGGATAAATAGAAACGTTTTAAGGGTTACTTCTTCAGTGGTTAAGATCAAACTCCGGTCGAGTCTGGTAGTTTAGATCCGTGCTAAGAGAATTAAGAAAGTAAACGGAAGAAGTTGTTCTCCAATCGTTATTTTGTTTCATTAAGGCAATTAAGGAAGGTACTTGGTACTTCATTTGGTTAGGACTTATGGTATAATTGGAAGAAAGAGTTTGACGTTAATCACTTGGGACTCACAGAAAATGTTCTTATGATTAATGAGTAACAACAGAATTATCAAAGTAGCGCAGCGGAAGCGTGGTGGGTCCTAACCCACAAAGTTGGAAGCAATGGTACAGAATAACGACTTGTCGAGATTAAGATGATGATAGTTGGTGAAATGCATTTCGCTTGGAAGGAACGTGAGATAAGATACGCGGAGTGACTGAAAATATTGTACGGGAGCTATATCACCATCAAGGTAGACTGGAAAGTATGTGCATGTAAGAGGTTATAGAAGG
Organism: Fagopyrum homotropicum; assembly: GCA_033239125.1. Classification (NCBI taxonomy): domain Eukaryota; kingdom Viridiplantae; phylum Streptophyta; class Magnoliopsida; order Caryophyllales; family Polygonaceae; genus Fagopyrum; species Fagopyrum homotropicum. The sequence goes on along the minus strand of BSWB01000008.1, from coordinate 26,462,294 downwards.
AGATTAGTACCCTATTGATTCAAGTGAATAATGATGGCTTGTCACATGTTGTCAGATAACTAGTTCGGAATCCAATACGTAACGGAGTACGTTAGAGCGAGTTTTCTTGATGGATTGAGAGATGAATTAACGATGTAACAAAAGTATTATGCATGGTCTGCACTAGAAAGCTCAAAGTGAGTAACTACCATTCTGAGTCAAAGATACATAAGAAAGAGAAGCGACAAGAGTATACTTACAACCCAGTAACAGTTCTTAAAGAAAGCATAATCTCGGAGCAGATTTGACGGGTAATGATATATCGGAACGGATCCGAGTTGCGTTTTGAGTCAGAGGGATACTATCGGGCTGATAACCATGGTGGATAAAAGAGTGCACTGTTGATGGTTTTTAACAATTATTGAGTAGTTATGATCATATACGGTGATAGGAGATCACATTGTGCCTAATACCGTCATTCCGGACATGTTCTGGGTCACTTAAGATTTTGGAAAATGCGTGAGAAGCCTAAGGTTGAGCTAACGATATATTATAGATCTATAAATAGTATTATAACGCCAAGTGAACACAGAGGATGACCATTGGAAGTTTTAAAGCGGTTTAAAAGTGACTGATGGACTAGTATTTCTCACCCTATTGGAGAGGGTAGCTTCAATTTTCCACAGAGACTAAGTTTGGGAACTGAGTTTGAGAATTTCAGTGGAGAGAGATACCTACGAGAAACGGGTTAGGTTATCGTATTAGAGGATCAGATAGTTAAGCCGGATGATAGCGGTGAGATATCCGGTAACCACTCTAGAACGTGGTAGCAGACGCTTGTGATCTAAATACCTGAAAAGATTTAAGATTTAGTGGTTTTATGAAAAGCTGATAATGCTACCTAAGATATTGGGAATAGTAAGAGACGTAACCTTTCAAAGACCTATGTAGTGATAGTTGTAACCTCGAGAGTGACGAGTTAGGGCTTGACCTTGGATGTGTGATATTGTTTGACTGCTTGTTTATTTCATGATTGAGTGTTTAGTCAATGATGTGTGTTTTCGGTAATCTTGATGTGCGGTTAACATAGATGTGGAAACGACGAGACTTTTGTGTAGTGATCAAACACACCCATTTGGTGCCTTAAAGACCGATCAGGATTGTCTTACCCAAAGTTTCGGGACAAAACTTATTTTGAGGGGGATCTCATGTAACGACCAATTTTTTTTCGTTACGCTTTGATAGGGTTAGAGAAGTTTAGGAAACGAATAAAACTTTAGTGAGACTAGGACATACCAGTTTATTTATGGAACTCGTTTAATTAAGTACCTTGTTCTAAGTTTCAGGACGAAACTTATTTTAAGGGGTTACTGATGTAATATCCGGAATTTTTATTCCGTTTAATTTCAAATCAATTCGGACTTCGAGCTGTTGACGGTTCCCATTCTATCTTGTATTCTTTCTTCACAAATTTTATCATTTTATGTAGAATTTAATTCACATAAAATGATAGCATTATATCAAACCCTAATTCTTATAATTATTTATCATTTTATGTAGAATTTAATTCACATAAAATGATAGAATTATATCAAACCCTAATTCTTATAATTAATCCTTAACGACGACATTAGACGAGATCATGACAAGGCTAAGACGAGACTGTGACAAAGCTGTGACGAGACCATGACAGAGTTAAGACGACATCATGACGAAGCCCGACAATTGTGTGACGAAGTCATGCATGGGCCTAACAAAGCCATGACGAGTTATGACTAGCTTTGACAACCCATCCCACGTTTGCTTTTTACTAGTTCAGCTCACCTCTTCATGCCAAATTGCTTCAGCCCAATTTCTGTACACCTCCAGCCAACCCGGTTTGCATCAGCCTTGCCCTACCTTACCCTCAGCCAGCGCAACAGTGCAAAGCCCAAGCCATCTCATGTCCGATCCCAACTAGAAGGGAAGATCAGCAACGCTTCTTTCCCCCTCTTTCACGCTCTAACCTTAGAAGCATCACCCAGCTCTCAACCTCGTCACCTCACGCGATTCTGGAACTAACCATTCAGCTCCGCCCTCTTCGCCTTCTGCACACCGCCAAGGACCCTTAAGCTCCGCCCTCTTCGCCTTCTGCACACCGCCAAGGACCCTTCAGCTCCGCCCTCTCCGCCTTCTGCACACCAACGACAACAACGCTAGGGCTGTGAGGAACCGCTGGGACGGTGTGCACGACCTACTGGTGAACCTAGAGCAGACGGCAGGCGCGCCTCCTGGGCCACTGTCGAGTCTTTCCCCCACCGCAGTCGTGGGCTCTAACAACAGCAACCCAGTGTTGCTTCCTTCACACCTTCGAGTCGTGGAATCGAGTAAGGCTTTTACCTCTCTCCCTTGCTTTTCTGTCCATGTATCCCATGCCTAACGAGTGCCTGTCATGCCTTCTAAACCTACACAAAGCATTCGTAGATGAGCAGTAAGGAGGCACACGTTTCTGCATTTTTATGAAGTGATGAGCAGTCATCTTCGAGTCCAATTTTGGGTAAGCTAGGATCTTCTTTTTTTGGCTGATTTCCGGATATGTTGTAGTCAGTAGTACATAGTAGATCATACTAAAATTTGGGATGAATTGGAGTTACGGTTTGAGAGTTATGATGTTGCAAAGTTGATTCCTCATGCAGTTTTATAATTGTGCTGAGTGTTGTGAAAAACAGCATGTGATGCTGTTTTGTGAGATAGTTTTGAATAGGGTTTTGATCTCTGTTGCACTTGACTTTTGGATATGATATAGTTGGCATACTGTAGTAGAACATATCAAAATTTGGAATAAATCCAGCGAGTGGTTTAGGAGTTATGATTTTTCAAAGTTAAGAGAGTGTCCTGTTTTGTTAAGTGTTTGCTGAATTTCCAGAAACTGTGTTGATCAGTCAAGTTTGAGCATACTTTTCGATGCCTTAGAAAGAAGATCCACCGTTCCGTTTTTGGGATGTTGTTTAGTGCCATGCATAGGTTAATATGTCAAAAGTTTGGATGAATCCAACGGTGGGATTTAGAGTTATAGAGGCTCAAAATGGACTTGTTGTACAGTTAGAAAATATCTTCAGATTTTGGCTAAGCATAGAAAATTTCAAGTATTATAACCAACTTTGGAAATTTTTCTAGAAGTGATGGTTGAACAGTTTTAAGAAATTCTTGCTCCTATGAGTAGCTGAGATATCATAGATGATCTAGGGAATTATTTCGGAATTTTTATAAGATTACTCGAATGTTATATTTGAAGCCGAAGTTGGACCTTAACGATCTTTCCGAAAATAGGAAAATGGGTAAATTGCCTGTTTGTAACGAAACTCATCTGTAGGAGTTATATTATGACTCTTTAGTCTCAAATAAGAGTTTAGGCATGAATTAGGGAATTTTTGGAAGTTTCGGGACCAAGGGTAAAATAGTCATTTTACCATAAATTGGTACTGTATTAAATTCTATTCTAATCGGATCTAATACCTTAGAAGTCTTAGACTTCTAATTACCTAGAAAGTGTGCTGACACACTTGCCTCCTTTGGCAGGCAACCGAGTTATACAGTTACAGATTGAGTTGTGATTAAGAGAGTCGAGATCTGATTCAAGTAAGTCCACGGACTCACTTAGGTGGCTTCTTGTATTAGTGTAATGTGTATGAGTGGTGTGTGTTAGTTATGATAAACAACGAAACCGGATTAGGCCGACTTTATTATTTACGTAATTGACCCAAGTGTATGATAACGGGTCGTGACATCATCTGCCTAGCTCTTGCGAGAGTCTAGGAGGTTCCCTGCGACCAGCCCAGTCAGGTAGATGGTCAGATGTATTAGTACCATTCCTCGTTGGTAGATGGGGACAGGGGCGAGGTTTGGGAATCCCTCGTGTCACAAAATGAGTATCATTAGTAATGACATATCACCTAATTAAAGATAATAAAAGGATTGAGTGATGCATGTTGATTTTGTATATTGTGATTTTGTGCTTTTACCTTTATACTTATGCATGTAATGTTACCTAACGGTTTTATACCACTTGTTGATGCCTTGCAGGTTAAGACAATTGTAGAGAGATCCGGAGGAAATGGTCAGTTGGGTCCACGTAGTCTTTTAGTTGGGGACGAGGTTGTCATTTGTTCTTCATTTGCGTCGTTTTAGTATCGTTGCTTTGTAAGGCTGATACATATCTTTCATGTAAATATTGTTTAAAGTTTTCAAATGTTTTTAATACTTTTGTGCCTTGTTGTAAGATCATAATAAAATTGTTGTCAAACTAAGGTCGGGACCCATTGTGAGGTCCTAACCAGTAGCTCCCCGAGTTCTCAGAATTTGGGGTGTTACAGTTTATATCTTGGTGTATGGGTCCGAGAGGATTTGAGAATTGTTCAAGTTTCGGGATGAAACTTTTTTTAAGGGGTGTGGGATGTAATAGCTAGGATTTTCTGAATTCTAATTAATGTTGATTAACTTAATCATTGATAGTAATTGACATATAACTCCCGAAGATTCGCAATTGATGAGTATGAGTCCCACCGTTATGTTGCTGGCATAATTTTGGAGTTTTGGGGAAATTTTTACTTTTTCCCCCGGGTAATTACTTTTATAATCCGGTGTTATTTGGAGCATTTGGGAGGTCCAATTAATAAAAATGCAGTGTAGAGAAATTATCCTACGATGTCCTAGATATCAAATAACATGGAGAGGCAAAACGGCCAAAAGAGTCGATATTTCGTTTCTTAACGGCCAAGAAAGACATCTTGGGAATAAACGTTTTCCGAGGCAGATGTGGAATAATTATCCCTACAATATTCCAGATTTATTATTCCAATCTCGAGAAGTTTGGAGAAGGAGGTTCGACCCGCCTTTAGATCGGTTAAAGGATAATTATCGACTTCGTTAAAGGATAATTATCGTCTTCACTATAAATAACGGAAAATCCTTTATTAATTCATATCCTTTCATTTTTCCTCGTAAAAGCTCTGATTTCTCTCAACCTTCAAAATCCTTTATTAATTCATATCATTTCACGTTGTCCATGCGTAGCCTGTGTTGTTATGATTCGGAATCTTCTTTCAGATCGTCAATCAGGTTAGTAACGAATAAGTTATGAATTTATTCATTTTTCGTACTGCGATTTGACCTAAATTGACATTAGGCTTGTCAAAATGGATAATTGGAAATTCCATTATGGTTGTTATATTATTCTTGTGATTATGGGTTGTTTGTTTGATGAAATTTGATGACTGGGGGTTTAGAAATTGCATGAGGGCAAAACGTTATTCTGGAGAAATTTAATTAATTAATTAAAGGTTAATTAATTAAATTAGGATTAGAATTGAGATTGAGGAATGTTGATTAGATACTACCTTGAGATTTGAGGATTTGTGAGTTATGCTGAGATATTGAGTTTTAGTTGGTTGTGAGGCTTATAGATTGATTATGATCCTTATGGATACCTTGGGTCTAGGTGTGACCTTTTTGATTGATTGGAGTATTGATATCTCCTTCTGCCTTGTTATTCGGTGTTCGCCACTTAGCGTGCGTGCAAATAAGCTTTAAATTTATAAGACTAGAATCAAGCAAGCGAACCCGCAGTGTACGGATCGATATAGTTGAGCAAGAATCCAGAGTATCGAACACAGGGATTTGGGGGGTTAAATCCAATTATAGATTATCAAGCAAGTGAATATGTGAGCTTTTCAAATATTGGGAAAACAACAATCCTAAAGATCCAAGAATCCAACTGTGGCAATCGATTCAAGATATACTAAAGATATAAGGACAGAGCTAAGATATGCAAAGGTATACGAATGTAAGGTAATCATACGATGAAGTTCCAAAAACCTTATATGACCTACCTAAAAGACACTCTCTATAAAGGTTGTTGAGGCTTCAATATAGAAAGGATCTAAAGGTAAGAATTAACGTCAAATACCCAAACTTGTAATCCAAGGATCAAGACTAACTAAACCGATTGAGGTTGTGACACTCACAATCGAGGTAGAGGTTGTTGAGGCTTCACTACCACCTAGAAAAGGCAAGCCAAGATTAAGTTAAAGCAAATCTTTAACTTTGGATTAAAGTAAAAGCAAGTTCGTAAACTGACAGAAAATTACAGGTAGTTCTTGAGTTCCACGGCCGTGGAGGCTCAAGAACAGACCGTGGATTAGGTTCGTCGGCGATTCTCTCTAACTCTCAGGGTCCAATCTGTTTACGATCGATCTATCATCATCTAAGCCACAACTATCAACCCTTCACCTTAGAATTGTTAAAGGGTTTTAGCCAACAACAGTCATATTGATATCAAATTCAAGATTTAAAAGAATGAAAGATGAAAACTTCCGAAAACCTTGAATAACTCTCAAGTCAATCTCAAATCCACAAATCAAGAACAATAACGTCACTAGATTTGAAATAATGCAAACAATCACAATCTTAGATAAGAACGAAGAACGGGATGTCAATCCGTCTTCAAATCAAACCTAAATGAGAAGCGAAATCTTCTTACGAACAATCTTCCTAATCTTCAACTCTTCCGTCAATCCGGAAATCTCAATAGGAAAGCGCAAATCTCTCAATCAAAATCTCCGCAAAAATGCGAAATTAGGGCAAATCCAAGTGTAAACGACGGTGTGTCTCTTCTCCCGTCTTTTTATATTGTAAGATAAAATATTGGCCCGGCCCAATTGCATATGAGATCGTGGCTTAAAGTATGGCGTAAAAGATCGCCAAGATCACGGTCGTGGAAGGGTTCCACGACCGTAATTTAGAGCGTGGAAATTGTCACGGTTTATTTCAATCCTTCCACGGCCGTAGAAGTTGCTAGAATGAACCACGCTTCCCTTGCCAAGGTTCCACGGCCGTGGACTTGAACGTGGAATGTAGTACGGCCGTATTTTAGAGCGTGGTTTAGAGGTAAACTGTAATTCTTCCTTTCCTCCTGCTATTCTTCAAGTTAGCACCTTCCTTAGCTCCTAGAGATGTCCTAGATCCTTGGAAATACTCAATCAAACTCCATCCTCACTCAAATCCGTTCGGAAATAGCTCTTAATTGCCTAAAATCAACATAAAGCTTGTGTAGACCTCTATATCGACAATATAGACAAACTAACTCACAAATGCATCAATGCTTAATCAATGACTATCAATATGGATGAAATACACTTAGAAAACGTGCCTAAAATATCACAATATTTCATGCTAACAAATAACCCCATACTTGCCACTTGCTTGTCCCTAAGCAAAGTCTTTCAAAAAGCTTTTAAAGCACAAGTTAGGATGAAATATGTGTACCTTCTCAAAGCAAAACTTCTTTTGGATGAATGTACCTTCTAATCAATAGATCATTCTCAAACCTTGCTTCATTCGTTTATAAGACTTTCATACACTTAATCAAAAAGTAAAGAGTAAAGAAAGCTCATGAATCAATCAAATTTCCATGTAAACTTCATAACCTTTGAACATTATCAAAATCAATCATAAGAAACTCCAATTTAGATCACCAAGTCATATAACATTCTTTTGATCTTAAGGACTTTTAAACAAGGTCTAGAATGCGGGAAGGAAGGGAAAACTTTAAGGAATGTGGTGCATGAATCCGGGAAAGTGGATAACAAACTCTTTTCTTTTTCTCTTGCGGTTCCCGCAAAACCTTTTACTTAGAGCTTCGCTCTCTTCTTTTCATTTTTCGACTTTACTTTTGGAGTTATGGACAGAGGTGCACAAAAACCGAAGCCTAGGAGATTGGCGATTCTCAATTTTGCGAGATGCCTCAAACCCTTGATGCACATACCATAATCCGCTAGGAATATCGCTCAATCCGACTTTGGCAAGACACAAACACCCGGCTATGTGAATGTGTCGAGTTACTCGTCATCATGATTGACTTCCCCAAACCTATAATTTCTTTCTATTCTTTTGAATGCAAAACATTGCTTTCATGGCCCTCCCACATCAAACATGCCTTTTTCATTCAACTCCTCCAAATTCCCGGATAGGTAAAGGAGGTCAAAATTTCAATGAGGGGCTAAATGATCAAAGAAGGAAGAAAGAAAACCGAATTGCCTTAATCATCTCAAAAAGAAGCATAAGAACTTATTATGTGATTTCAACCTTAATTCCTCAAGCATGATTTAAGTAACATTCATCACATTATGAAATTTGCAAAAGAAGGATAATCAACTCATTCAATTTCTTTTCAATTCACTATTTGTTTAAGCATGCGATCGTCATCAAAACTCAATTCACAAGTAGTGATTATCATAGAAATCACCTCTATCCTTAGAAGCACAAAATTTTCAAAATTTTTCAATTTTTATAGGTTTTTCAAAATCTTTTTCATGCAATGCAATAATGAAACGTGTAACAATAATGAAACATGCAACGGTAGTCTCGATAAAAGCATACAAAAGTGAGTAAAAGTTATTACGACATTTAGTCACACCCCACCCCATACTTGGAAAAAACATTGTCCCTAATGTTCAAAAAGAGAAATAAAGAAAAGAAAGAAAGAAAAAGAACTCACAAAACGGTGGTGAAGCGGCTAAAACTGTCGATCATCAATCATCTCACTGTGGTGGAGGCGGTGGTGGAAATGGAGAGAAGCTGGGATCATAGTACCGCCCGAACTGCTGGCGGTAGACGTCTCTCATCATGTGATCCAGATCGTCCATACGTGCATCTCTAGTGTCAGCTCGGATCTCCAAAGCTCCCACTCTCTCTGTAAGGCCGGTAGCCCAATCTGGCAAACGCTCATACCAGCCAGGCGGCTGGCCGTACTATGCTGGTGCCTCTGAAGGTGTTGGTACAGGTGGCGGTGCAGGTGGTGCCTGTGTAGACCATGGTGGTGGAACTCCGTACCACGCAGGAGGGGCCTCCATCCAAGTGGGCCTCTCGCTGACACTGGCATGGCGAGAAGAAGATCCTGAAGCTCTAGCTGGACGTGGAGAACGTCTAGGCATGTCAGGAACCACATCAGGCTGATCCGGGAATGTGCCAAAGTCATCAGCTCCTGCTCCTCCTCCCTCATACTCGTCTCCTCCTCCTCTCATCCCCTCCTACTCTACTACAGGTGGTGGTGGGACATATGGTGGGGCTGCTATCCTGTTCGCATGCATAGCAGCGAACATCGCCTTCCAGTTATGGTGTCCAGCCATAATGGAATACTCTGGGAGCCACTCAATGCCTGTCCCCGTCCTGCTCTCCCATGGCATAGCAGCGTAAGGCGGACCTCTATGGGTAGGGAAGATGAGGCCTCTAGTCATAAAGGCCTGGAGTCCTAAGGGTACAGCAGCAATGCGTGTGCAGGCGGAGAAATCTACCCCTAATGTCCTAGCAAGGTGGGTGACTATCCCACTATATCCGATGTTGCAGCCCTCTTATTCTTTAGCTTGCTAATGGTAGCAGCTAAGAGGGTGGCGCAGTCAGCAGGTCGTCCATATAACATGGAGTAGAGGAGAAAGAGCTCATCCGTCTTGATCTTCTGAGGTGTCTCTGTCCTAGGGAAGAGACACTCAGAAAGTACCCGGTGAGCAATCTTCAAGGCTAAGTGATACATCAACTTAGGCTTGGTGTCAGCTGGCTGCCAGCGGTCCTCGCTGGCATAGATCATAGCGACCTCTTCCTAGAAATCCTTGGCGTATACGCCGCTGGGGAAACGACCATTGAAGGTCTCATGGAACCCAAAGAAGGCTCCAAACTCCCGGATGGAGAAATCATAGTTTCTTTCCATCAGCCGGAAAGAAACTGTCCTATCGACATGGTTGTGCTCAAAAGATGTAACAACCTCTCTAGTAATCTCCTCGTAAGCATCTTCTCGGATGGCCGAGAAGACGACAAATCCGGCTCTATCCAAGAGCCAAGTGATGTCATCTATCACATGTAGAGGCGCTAAGTCCTCTAACAGTAGGTACCTAGGTCCTATAACGGTCCTCTTATGGATCCTCTCTAAGGCGTCGAGATGATCCTCGTGGATGGTAGGTACCCTAGTGCTAGGAGGTGATGGTGATGAAGGTGATGATGGAGGTGAAGGGGATGAAGGTGGTTGTGCTCTAGAGGAGGAAGAGGAAGAGGGGTTGCCCTTCCTCTTTTTGTTCTTATCCTTCTCTTTGTTCTTGTCCTTATTCCTCCCGGACACTCTCCTCACAAAATCCATTTTCTGGCAGAAACCACGGTCTGTTCTTGGTGTTCCACGGCCGTGGAAGCTACAGGAATCGTGGTTTATCTCGACTTTTCGCAAATCTCAACAATCAATCACCAAATTTCACAGCAGCAGTCCTAGACTAATTCTCTTCCAATTCCAATCAGTTATTCCTACAATTTCTAGCAAATGCAAGACGAATCGACAAAGAAAGAGAAGAGTGAAAAAACCTAGGTTTTCGGATTTTCAAATCCGAATTCTGCTTTCCTCGGTGATTTGCCGCTCGAATCGTTTGTTGGATCTCGTTAGTGGTTGGATTTGCTTCAGTTTGGGTTGAAGAATCGTTAAAAACGATTAATGAACGGAGAATTGAGGTGAAGGGCGTGGAATCGGCGTTTTTGGGCATAATTTGGGTTTTGTGTGTTGTGTTTTTGTGAAGAACATGGTTTATATAGTGGCCGGCAAAATTTGTGAAAATCACGGTCTGTCGGGGGGTTCCACGGCCGTGGAAATGTACGGAACCATGGTTTTGGTGATTTTTCAAAGGCTTTTGAGAATTACGGTCTGTAAGGGTTCCACGACCGTGGTTTAGACCGTGGAACTCTCTGTAATGCTCCAAAGTCCAAGTTTCGTCACTTTTCTTCAAACTTTCTCTTCCTCTTTCCTTTTCCACTGTTCCTACATCCAAAAACACGAACATACCGGAGGTATCGAAGGCAAAGCAAAGCAAAGACGTCTAAACTACACTAATCTATGAATCAAAAACAAAAACGACAATGCAATACCTTGGGTTGCCTCCCAAGAAGCGCTTTGTTTAAGGTCCATAGCTAGACCAAATTCGCACTTATTCGAGTGCGGTAGGCGCGAACTCTTCAGTTTGGGGTTCCGGCGTATACTTCTTGAGTCGTTGACCGTTCACCTTAAAGCTTCCGCCCGCTTCACCCCATACTTCAACTGCACCATGGGGAAAATACGTTTGATTAGAAAAGGTCCGGTTCAACGAGATTTAAGCTTACCTGGAAAGAGACGAAGCCTTGAATTGAAGAGGAGAACTTGATCTCCTTCTTTGAAGTCCTTTGGAATGATATGCTTATCATGCCAACTCTTTGCTCTTTCTTTGTAAATCTTAGCGTTTTCATAAGCGTTCAAGCGGAGTTCTTCAAGCTCATTTAGGTCCAAGAGACGCTTCTCTCCCGCTTCCTTCATGTTGAAGTTCAACCACTTGATTGCCCAAAACGCCTTGTGCTCGAACTCTACCGGTAAGTGACAAGACTTCCCATACACAAGGTTGTATGGTGTGGTGCCGATGGGAGTCTTGTATGCAGTCCGGTATGCCCACAATGCGTCATCAAGCTTAAAGGACCAATCCTTCCTAGTCCTTGAAACCGTGTTTTCTAGGATTCTTTGATCTCCCGGTTTCAGATCTCAACTTGTGCACTAGTTTGTGGATGATAAGGGGTGGCGATCTTGTGAGTAACCCCATACTTAGCTAGAAGAGCTTCAAAGCACCGGGCAATGAAGTGAGAACCTCCAGCACTAATGATTGTCCTTGGTGTCCAAAATCGTGGGAAGATGGTCTTGTTAAAGAACTTAACCACCACCAAGGCATCATTGGTGGGAGAGGCAATTGCTTCCACCCATCTAGAAACGTAATCCACCGCCAAGAGTATGTATTGGTTTCCACAAGATGATGGGAACGGTCCCATAAAGTCAACTCCCCAATCATCAAAAATCTCCACCTCTTGGATGTTATTGAGAGGCATCTCATTCCTCCTAGAGATATTTCCTGTTCTTTGACAAGCATCGTAGAAGGAAACAAAGGTTTGCACATCTTTAAATAAAGTAGGCCAAAAGAATCCAGATTGCAATACCTTAGCGCTAGTCTTGTTCGAACTAGCGTGTCCTCCATATGGTAGTAAATGACAATGGCGGATGACACTTTGCATCTCATCTTCCGGCACACATCGCCGAACGATGCCATCCGGACCTCTCTTAAAGAGGAGAGGTTCATTCCAAAAGTATTCCCGAACATCCTTAAAGAACTTCTTTCTTTGTGCGTAGGATAATCCGGACGGTATCTCCTGACAAACCAAATAGTTAACAAAATCAGCAAACCATGGTTCGTTACCTTTGGAGATCGCATCAATGCACTCCTCTATAATGTGTAAATGCTCGTCAGGGAAGGAGTCATCTATAGGTAGGTGGTCGTCCTCTAGATGTGTTAGGCGACTCAAATGATCCGCAACAGAATTTTCCGAACCCTTCTTGTCGCGGATCTCTATATCGAATTCTTGTAGGAGAAGAATCCATCTAATTAGCCTTGGCTTCGCATCCTTCTTTGCAAGGAGATACCGGATCGCAGCATGATCCGTTTACACAATCACCTTTGCACCTACAAGATAAGAGCGAAATTTGTCAATAGCATAAACAATGGCTAAAAATTCCTTTTCTGTAGTGGCGTAGTTGAATTGTGTTTCATCTAGCGTCTTGCTAGCGTAGTATATGGCATGGGTTCGCCCTTCCTTTCTTTGTCCAAGAACAGCTCCTATGGCTACGTCACTTGCATCGCACATAACCTCAAAGGGAAGATTCCAATCCGGAGGTTGGATAATAGGTGCTGAAATTAGAGCTTTCCGAATCATGTTAAACGCATCTAAGCATTCCTGCGAAAACTCAAAAACTGCATCCTTCATCAATAGATTAGTTAGCGGTTTTGATATTTTAGAGAAATCCTTTATGAAACGCCTATAGAATCTAGTATGTCCTAGAAAACTTCTTATCCCTTTCACCGAAGTTGGGGGAGGAAGTTTTTCTATGGTCTCTATCTTAGCTTTATCTACCTCTATCCCTCTATTAGAGATTAAGTGTCCTAATACAATTCCTTCCTTTACCATAAATTGACACTTCTCCAAATTAAGAACTAGGTTAGTGTCTTCACACCTTTGTAATACAAGAGAAAGGTTAGAAAGGCAATTGTCAAAAGAGGAACCGTATACGGAGAAGTCATCCATAAAGACCTCCATGATTTCCTCTATATATTCGGAGAAGATGGCCATCATGCACCTTTGGAAGGTGGCTGGGGCGTTGCAAAGTCCGAACGGCATCCTCCTATAAGCAAACATACCCCAAGGGCACGTAAATGTGGTCTTCTCTTGATCATCCGGGTGTATCGGAATCTGAAAGAACCCACTATAACCGTCAAGATAGCAAAAGTGCGAATGTTGTGCTAACCTTTCAAGCATTTGGTCGATGAATGGCAATGGGAAGTGATCCTTCCTTGTCGCATTGTTAAGCTTGCGGTAGTCTATGCACATCCGCCATCCTGTCACGGTTCGGGTAGGAATGAGTTTGTTGTTCTTGTTGGTGATGACCGTCATTCCTCCCTTCTTCGGAACTACTTGAACCGGACTCACCCACTTGCTATCGAAGATAGGGTAGATGATACCTGCATAAAGAAGTTTAAGAATTTCCTTCTTGACAACCTCTTTCATGGTCGGATTCAACCGCCTTTGAGGTTGTCTTTAAGTCCTAAAGTCCTCTTCCATTAGTATCTTATGCATGCATAGGGAAGGTTTGATTCCTACTAAGTCCTCTATAGTATAGCCTAAAGCTTTCCTATGTTTCCTAAGGACAACCATAAGCTTACTATGTTCATCTATGGTTAAGTCGGAACTAATAATTACCGGATAGGTAGAATTAGATCCAAGAAATGCGTACCTTAGATGAGTAGGAAGTGGCTTTAGTTCCATAGCTGCAGGAGTTTCCAATGGCTGTTGAGGAGCTTCTGATGCTTCCTTAGAAGTGTCTAAGGATGTAGAAGGTGTTGGAGAAGAATCAAGAGAAGTTGAAGAAGTGGCACAATTGCCTTCGTCCACGGCCAAAATTACGGTTTCTCTGGATGTTCCACGGCCGTGATTTTGGGCGTGGAATATAGTTACGGGTGCTCTGTTTCCTCCACGACCGTATAACCCTCTGGAGTGAGCCACGCTTTGGTTGGTGAAATCCACAGCCGTGGAATATAATGTATGGCCGTGGATTCTCACGTTTTCTGCCTCGTCGTGGAGTTTCTCAAACTCCTCTTCACATACTTCTTCTTGTGCTTCTAAGGCTTCAATTGCCTCATTGCACTCCTCTTCTTCTCCTACATCCATTAGACTCATAGTAAGAACCTTTTGCAAAGGATCTTTGAAGAGAATAGCACTTACCTCCTCTCTAGACAACCCTTCTTCATCTTGGATATTGAATATATCCTCATCAAAGATTGGTTCCTTCACTAGAGTGGAAAGAACGAACTCTACCTTCTCTTCTCCTATGTCAAAGGCGAGTCTAGCATTCTTGCAATCGACTATGCAGCCGGACGTTGCAAGAAACGGTCTTCCGAGTATGATCGGGACCGGACTATCTGCAGGAATGTCAAGCACAACAAAATCAATGGGAACAAATAATTTACCTAGCTTGACTGGGACGTCTTCTACAATACTGACGGGATGAGTGATGGATCGATCCGCCATGTACAACGTCATCTTCACCGGTTTAGGGTCACCTAAACCGATCTTCCTACATAAGGCAAGTGGTATGATGCTCACACCTGCTCCCAAGTCACATAATGCATCATATGTGACATCTCCCACTCCTATGGGAATACAAAATGACCCCGGATCCTTTAGCTTTGGGGGCATATTCTCTTTCATAGTCTTGATGAAATCCGAACTCATCTTAACCTCACCGAAATCCTCTAGCTTTCTCTTGTTAGAGAGGATTTCCTTCAAGAACTTACCATAAGCCGGCATACCTACAATAGCATCAATAAAAGGTATATTAATATGCAGCTTGCTCGTGAGTTCTATAAACTTACCGAATTGTTTATCTAGACGCGCTCTTGCTCTGGATTGAGGGAACGGTAGGGGAGGTTTGTAAGCTGGAGGAGGAAAGTAGACATCTTCCTTCTCCTTCCCCTTCTCTTTTTCTTTCTCAACGAGGACTTCTACAAACTTGGGTTGCGGGTCGGTGGTTGTCACTCCGCTCCTAGTTGTGATTGCCATAACCCTTCCCTTCGGGTTGTCCTCTGTTTTTCCTGGAAGTTTCCCTTGATTCCTAGGAACTTCCTCCGCATAAGTAAACATTTGGTTTTCTAAAACCTTTTGGGCTTTATCAACCTTAGTTATGTGATCATCAACCTTGATGATGCGAGTCTCTAACCCTTGAAGCTTTCCCAAGATCGTCTCCAACATGGGATCGGGCTTCTCCTTCCCCGAAATGCTTCCTCCATTAGATGTTTGCCCGTGGCTTTTCAAGGGAGTAGAAGAAGAGGAAGGTGGAGTTAGTAAATTTGAATTGGAAGGATAAGAATTACAGGAGTTTTGTTGATTGGAGCGCCAATTGTTGTTGTTTGAACCCCTATTGTTGTTCCAGTTATTGTTCCGGTTGTTGTTGTTGCCGTTCCAATTATTCCGGTTGTTATTCCGGTTGTTATTGTTGTTGCGGTTTGTATTCTCACCACCGTTGTTGTTGTTGCCCAAGTAACCAACATCCTTCCCGTTCTGCTTTGGAAAGTTGTTCTTGATAGCTTCCTTCAACTCTTTAATCTCATTGTTGAGGGAGAAAATTTTGTTTGAGCTTCATGTGTGAGCTTTGCTCCTTGCTCCACGTGATTTCCCTCCACTTTCCGGTGAGAATACTTCTCTATGACCCTTGCTTGCTTCTCAATGAAGTCCCAAGCGTCATCTTCCCTCATGTCCATGAATGTACCACATGAGAGGGATTGGAGCTTGAATTGTGTCTCCACGTCTAGCCCCTTATAGTATATCTCCAAAAGTGCAAGCTTGGATATGCCATGATGAGGGCAATCCAATAGCAAATCCTGAAATCTTTCCCAAGATTTAAACAAACTTTCGTTAGATCTCATAGAAAATGCATTAATCTTACCTCTTAGTTCCACCGTTTTGGATGGCGGAAAGAACTTAGTGAGGAACTCCGCGGAAAGATCCTCCCATGTCTCAAGCTTTCTACTTGGAAGAGCTTGATACCAAGACAATGCCTTCCCCTTCAAGGAGAAGAAGAAAGGCTTGAGTTTGTAGCTGTTGGTAGTTGCGTTCTTAGGCTTCATCGTCTCCATCATACACTCAAAATTTTGTAGGTGTTGGTGTGGAGATTCAGCACTTGTTCCACCAAATTGGTTTTGGCGAACAAGAGTAATAACCTATGGGTTGAAGCTAAACCCTTGCACATCATCAGCATCAAAGTTCATACCTAGACGGCGTGGTAGCTGCGTTGGATCCATCCTTTGGCCAAGAGTTCTTGGCTCCTCATCCACGTGTTTGATCCTTGCGTTCCTAGGTGGGACACGGCGATTCGCAGCTGGGCATGGAATGAATGGATTTACATTGATCGTGGGATCAATGTCCTCTAATGGTTGCATGGAAGAGTCGCTATCATCACTGGATGAACGAGCTCTGTTCGATCTTGAGGATCTCCTTGAGGATTTCATGCTCTTATTTTTCTCCTTAAGGTTGTTTATTTCCACCCTCATTTGGAACATCATGTCCGTTAGATCATCAACCTTCATTTGATGACGATCCGTTTCTTCCCTACGAATCTTCTCATTCCATTGAAGTTGAGCTTCTTTTTCTGCCAATTCCGCTTGAAGATCACGTTCTCTTTCTTCAGCCATTTTCGTTTCTTTACGCTTTCTCCTTAAAGTCCTCTCAAGCTCTTGATCAAGAGGGAAGAGATCTTCGGTGTTCCTAGACCTGCGCATGCACTTGAAAAGATATCAAATAACAAGGAAAAAGCTCCCAAGCTTGACAACCGAAAACCGAATTCGGCCTAGACCAAATCCCCGGCAACGGCGCCAAAAACTTGTTCGCCACTTAGCGTGCGTGAGAATAAGCTTTAAATTTATAAGACTAGAATCAAGCAAGCGAACCCGCAGTGTACGGATCGATATAGTTGAGCAAGAATTCCAGAGTATCAAACACAGGGATTTGGGGGGTTAAATCTAATTATAGATTATCAAGCAAGTGAATATGTGAGCTTTTCAAATATTGGGAAAACAACAATCCTAAAGATCCAGGAATCCAGTTGTGGCAATCGATTCAAGATATACTAAAGATATAAGGACAGAGCTAAGATATGCAAAGGTATACGAATGTAAGGTAATCATACGATGAAGTTCCAAAAACCTTATATGACCTACCTAAAAGACACTCTCTATAAATGTTGTTGAAGCTTCAATATATAAAGGATCTAAAGGTAAGAATTAACGTCAAATACCCAAACTTGTAATCCAAGGATCAAGACTAACTAAACCGATTGAGCTTGTGACACTCACAATCGAGGTAGAGGTTGTTGAGGCTTCACTACCACCTAGAAGAGGCAAGCCAAGACTATGTTACAACAAATCTTTAACTTTGGATTAAAGTAAAAGCAAGTTCGTAAACTGACACAAAATTACGGGTAGTTCTTGAGTTCCACGGCCGTGGAGGCTCAAGAACAGACCGTGGATTAGGTTCGTCGGCGATTCTCTCTAACTCTCAAGGTCCAATCTGTTTACGATCGATCTATCATTATCTAAGCCACAACTATCAACCCTTCACCTTAGAATTGTTAAAGGGTTTTAGCCAACAATAGTCATATTGATATCAAATTCAAGATTTAAAAGAATGAAAGATGAAAACTTCCGAAAACCATGAATAACTCTCAAGTCAATCTCAAATCCACAAATCAAGAAAAATAACGTCACTAGATTTGAAATAATGCAAACAATAACAATCTTAGATAAGAACGAACAACGGGATGTCAATCCGTCTTCAAATCAAACCTAAATGAGAAGCGAAATCTTCTTACGAACAATCTTCCGAATCTTCAACTCTTCCGTCAATCCGGAAATCTCAATAGCAAAGCGCAAATCTCTCAATCACAATCTCCGCCAAAATGCGAAATTAAGGCAAATCCAAGTGTAAACGATGGTGTGTCTAAGCATAAGCGAAGGTGACGGAATCTCTCTTCTCCCGTCTTTTTATAGTGTAAGATAAAATATTGGCCCGGCCCAATTGCGTATGAGATCGTGGCTTAAAGTATGGCGTAAAAGATCGCCAAGATCACGGTTGTGGAAGGGTTCCACGACCGTAATTTAAAGCGTGGAAATTGTCACGGTTTGTTTCAATCCTTCCACGGCCGTAGAAGTTGCTGGAATGAACCACGCTTCCCTTGCCAAGGTTCCACGGCCGTGGACTTGAACGTGAAATGTAGTACGGCCGTATTTTAGAGCGTGGTTTAGAGGTAAACCGTAATTCTTCCTTTCCTCCTGCTATTCTTCAAGTTAGCACCTTCCTTAGCTCCTAGAGATGTCCTAGATCCTTGGACATACTCAATCAAACTCCATCCTCACTCAAATCCGTTCGGAAATAGCTCTTAGTTGCCTAAAATCAACATAAAGCTTGTGCAGACCTCTATATCGACAATATAGACAAACTAACTTACAAATGCATCAATGCTTAATCAATGACTATCAATATGGATGAAATACACTTAGAAAACGTGCCTAAAATATCACAATATTTTATGCTAACATTAGGCAGTGTCCCTGTTCGCCCCTAGAGGTGTGTGCAAATAAGTCTTAAATTTATAAAACTAGAATCAAGCAAGCGAACCCGCAGTGTACGGATCGACGTAGATTAGCAAGAATTCCAGAGTATCGAACACAGGGATTTTGGTGGGAACAAATTCAATTGCAGATTATCAAGCGAGTAAATATGAGAGTTTTGCAAATATTGGGAAAACAACAATCCTAAAGATCCAAGTATCAAGTTGTGGCAATCGATTCAAGATATACTAATGATATAAAGATAGGGTTGAGATATGCAAAGGTATGCTAATGTAAGGTAATCGTACGGTGAAGTTCCAAAAACCTTATATGACTCACCTACAAGAAACTCTCTATACAGGTTGTTGAGGCTTCAATATAGAAAGGTTCTAAAGGCAAGAATTAATGTCAAATACCCAAACTTGTAATCCAAGGATCAAGACTAACTTATCCGATTACGGTTATGACACTCACAATCGAGTTAGAGGTTGTTGAGGCTTCACTACCACCTAGAAAAGGCAAGCCAAGATTAAGTTAAAGCAAATCTTTAACTTTGGATTAAAGTAAAAGCAAGGTTCGTAAACTTAAGGGAAATTACGGGTAGATCTTGAGACTCCACGGCCGTGGAACTCAAGATCAAACCGTGATTTAGGGTTCGTCGACGATTCTCTCAAACTCTCAGGGTCTAATCTGTTTACGATCGATCTATCATCATCTAAGCCACAACTATCAACCCTTCACCTTAGAATTGTTAAGGGTTTTTAGCCAATATCAGTCATGTTGATATCAAATTCAAGAATTAAAAGATAGAAAGATGAAAACTTCCGAAAACTTTCAATAATCTTCAAACCAATCTCAAAGTCACAACCAAGAACAAATGTTGTCAATAGATTCAGAAGAAAGCAAACAATCACAATCTTAGGAAGACAGGAGAACGGGATGTCAATCCGTCTTCCAAATCAAACCTAAACAAGAAGAGAAGTCTTCTTGCAACAATCTTCCAAAAGCTTCGATCTTCCGCCAATCCGGAGATCTCAACAGCAATCTCCACCAAAAGTGCGAGATTAGGGCAAATCCCAAAATGAACTTCGATCTCCAACGAGATGTAAATGCTTCTCCGCGAGGGTTAAACGGGCATAAGCGGGGATATGCGTCGATAAATGCCGCTAAGCGAAGATGACGGAATCTTGCTTTGTCCATCTTTTTATAGGGCAAGATAAAGTATCGGCCCGGCCCAATCTTCAAAAGATCGTGGCTTCAGAGTGTGGCGAAAAAGATCGTCAAGATCACGGTCGTGGAAAGTTCCACGACCGTAATTTAGAGCGTGGAAAGTGTCACGGTTTGAACCATGGTTTCCACGACCGTAATAGTTACTGGAATGCATCACGCCTCTCTTTGCAAGGTTCCACGACCGTGGGACTAAATGTGGTTTGTAGTACGGCCGTATTTTAGAGCGTGGTTTAGAGCAAGAACGTGATTCTTCCCTAGCTTCGTGCATTCCTCAAGTTGAACTCCAATTTGCTCCTAAGAATGCCCTTAATCCATGGACATACTCAATCAACTCCTCTTTGCTCGATTCCGTTCGGAAATGACTCCCAATCACCTATAATCAACATAAAGCTAGTGTAGACATCCATATCGACAATATAGGCAAACTAGCTCACAAATGCAACATTGCTAAATCAAAGACTATCAATATGAATCAAATACTCTTAGAAAACGTGCCTAAAATATCACAATATTTCATGCTAACAAATAACCCCATACTTAACACTTGCTTGTCCCTAAGCAAGGTCTTTCAAAAAGCTTTAAACAAGAGTTAGGATGAAATATGTGTACCTTCTCAAAGCAATACTTCTTTTGGAGGAATGTGCCTTCTAAAGAATAGATCATTCTCAAACCTTGCTTCAATCGTTTATAAGACTTTCATACACTTATCCAAAGAGTAAAAAGCAAAGAAAACTCATGAATCAATTAAACTTCTAAACAAGCACCATAACCTTCAAACATTATCAAAATCAATCATAAGAAACTTCAATTTGGATCACCAAGTCATATAACATTCTTTTGATCTTAAGGACTTCCAAAGAAAAGGTCTAGAATGCGGAAGGGGAAGGAAACTTTAAGGAATGTGGTGCATAAATCCGGGAAAGTGGACAACTACCCTTCTTCTTCTTTTGCGGTTTTCGCAACACTTCAACTTAGAGCTTCGCTCTCTTCTTTTCATTTTTCGACTTTACTTTTGGAGTTATGGACAGAGGTGCACAAAAACCGAAGCCTAGGAGATTGGCGTTTCTCAATTTTTATGAGATGCCTCAAACCCTTAGCGCACATACCATAATCCGCTAGGAATATTGCTCAATCCGACTTTGGCAAGACACAAACACCCGGCTATGTGAATGGTGCCGAGTTACTCATCATCATGATTGACTTCCCCAAACCTAGAATTCCTTTCTATTCTTTTGATTGCAAATAATTTCTCTCATGGCCCTCCCACATCAAACATGCCTTTTTCATTCACTTCTCCAAGTTCCCGGATAGGTAAAGGAGGTCAATATTTCAATGAGGAGCTAAAATGATCAAAGAAAGAAGAAAGAAAAATCGAATTGCCTTAATCATCTCAACAAGAAGTATAAGAACTTATAGTGTGATTTTAACTTCATTTTCTCAACATGATTTAGGTAACATTCATCACATTATAAAACTTGCAAAAGAGGTAAAATTCATTCATTCAAATTCTTTTCAATTCACTATTCTTTTAAGCATGCAATTGTCATCAAACTCAATTCACAAGTAGTGATTATCATAGAAATCATCTCAATTCATTAGAAGCACAAAATTTTCAAAATTTTTCAATTTTTATGGTTTTTTCAAGTTCTTTTTCATGCAATGCGATAATGAAACGTGCAACAATATAATGAACATGCAAATAGTCTCGAATAGAAGCAAGCATAGTGAGTAAGAGTTAATACAAACTTTTAGTACATCCCACCCCATACTTAGGACGAACATTGTCCCTAATGTTCAAAAGAAAGAAAGAAAAGAAGAAAAGAAAAAGAAACTCACAAGGTGGTGGCGGAATGTCTAAAGCGAACGGTCAACCATCAAATCACTACGGTGCTGGCGGAGGCGGGAATGGAGAGAAGCTAGGATCATAGAACCGCCCAAACTGCTGGCGGTAGACGTCCCTCATCATGTGGTCAAGGTCGTCTAGGCGTCCGTCTCTAGCATCAGCTCGGATCTCCAATGCTCCTACTCTCTCTGAAAGTCCGGTAGCCCAATCCGGCATCTGCTCGTACCATCCCGGGGCCTGACTGTACCATGTTGGAGCGTCGGATGGTGCTGGTGGTGGTGCTGGTGTTGCTGCCTGCTCTGTAGACCAAGGAGGGGGAACGTCATACCATGTAGGAGGTGTGGTCATCCACGTAGGCCTCTCACTCACGCCAGCGCGGCGAGAAGACGAGCCTGAAGCTCGAGCTGGACGTGGTGAACGTGTAGGTGCATCGGGGGCCGCCTCCGGCTGATCCGGAAACGTGCCAAACTCCTCCTCAGCGCCTCCTCCGCTCTCAAACTGATCTCCCATCTCCTCCTCAAAAACCGACGGTGGGACATATGGGGGAGCTGCTATCCTGTTTGCATGCATGGCAGCGAACGTCTCCTTCCAATTATGGCGTCCCGCCATAATGGAGTACTCCGGTAGCCACTCTATACCCCTACCCGTCCTGCTCTCCCATGGCATACCCGCATAAGGCGGACCTCTATGTGTGGGGAAAATGAGACCCCTAACCATGAAAGCATGTAGCCCTAAAGGTACGGCCGGTATGCGGGTGCAAGCAGAAAAGTCAACACCAAAGCTCCTAGCAATGTGGGTAACTATCCCACCATATCCTATGTTGCCCTTCTTCTTATTCTTGAGCTTGCTCATAGTAGCAGCCAAGAGAGTAGCACAATCAGCACGGCGTCCATAAAGCATGGAGTAAAGCAAGAACAGCTCATCCGTCTTGATCTTTTGGGGCGTCTCCGTCCTAGGAAAGAGACACTCCGAAAGAACGCGGTAAGCTATCTTCAAGGCTAGGTGGTACATCAACCTAGCCTTGGTGTCAGCGGGCTGCCAGCGGTCCTCGCTAGCGTAAATCATCGCAACCTCCTCCCAAAAGTCCTTGGCGTAAACGCCACTAGGAAATCGACCGTTAAAGGTCTCCTGAAACCCAAAAATGGTCCCAAACTCACGGATGGTCAAATGGTAGTCTCTCTCCATGAGACGGAAAGAGACGGTCCTATCTATATGGCTGTGTTCAAAGGATGTCACAACCTCCCGTGTAATCTCCTCATAGGCGTCTTCTCGGATAGCCGAGAAGACAATAAGTCCGGCTCTATCCAAGAGCCAAGTAAGATCATCAACAATGTTGAGAGGAGCTAGATCCTCCAACAAGTATCTAGGGCCAATCACTGGCCTCTCCTTGATCCTCTCGAGTGCATCGAGATGATCGTCGTGTATGGTCGGGACTCTAGGGTGAGGGGGTGAGGATGGAGGTGAAGGTGAGAATGGAGGTGAAGGGGAAGAGGGTGGTGGTGCCCTAGAGGATGAGGAGGAGGAGGGATTACCCTTCCTCTTCTTATTCTGATCATTCTTCTTCTCTTTTATCCTCCCCGAGACTCTTCTCACAAAATCCATTCTGCTCAAAATTACGGTCTGTTCTTGTGAAAACCACGGCCGTAATTCCCCCAGAGACCGTGATTCGTCTCAGAAAATCACAAATCTCAGCAAATCAGCAATCAGTCTCAACAACAGGCAGTCCTAGTCTAATTTCTTCCAATCTCAATAAGTTCTTCCTAAAAATCTCTAACAAAAACGAACCAAATTGCCAAGAATCAAGAAGAGAGAAAAAACCTATTTTTCGGATTGAAAAATCCGAATTGCGCGTTTGTTGATGGATTTCCGCTCGATTCGTCGCTTGGATCTTGTTTGTAGTTGGATTTGCTTCAGTTTTAGGAAGAACAATCGTTGAAAACGATTAGGAAACGAGTGATTGAGAGATGGTCGTGGATTTTCGGCAATTAGGTCGTGGAAAGAGGAGTTTTTGGGATGAATTTTGTGAAGAATGTGGCTTACATAGTCGCAGGCAAAATTTTGAAAATCACGGTCTATCGGGGTGTTCCACGGCCGTGGAAGTGTACGGAACCGTGGTTTTGGTGATTTTTCAAAGGCTTTTGGAAATTACGGGTAATGTAGCTGTCATGACCGTGGTTTAGGCCATGGAACCCTCTGTAAAGCTCCAAAGTCCAATTTTCGTCACTTTTCTTCAACATTATCCTCTCCCTTCTCTTTTACATCGTTCCTACATCCAAAAACACGAACATACCGGAAGAAATCGAGGCAAAAACAAAGCAAAAACGTTTATACTAAGCTAACCTATGAATCGAAAAAAAAAACAAAAATGCAATACCTTGGGTTGCCTCCTAAGAAGCGCTTTGTTTAAGGTCTGTAGCTAGACCAATCTCACACTTATTCGAGTGCGGTAGGTGCGAACTCCTCAGCTTGGAGTTCCGGCGTATACTTCTTGAGTCGTTGGCCGTTCACCTTAAAAGTTCCGCTCGCTTCACCCCATACTTCAACTGCACCATGGGGGAAAATACGCTTGATTAGAAAAGGTCCGGTCCAACGAGATTTAAGCTTACCTGGAAAGAGACGAAGCCTTGAATTGAAGAGGAGAACTTGATCTCCTTCTTTGAAGTCATTTGGAATGATATGCTTATCATGCCAACGCTTTGCTCTCTCCTTATAGATCTTAGCGTTTTCATAAGCGTTCAAGCGGAGTTCATCCAGCTCATTGATGTCTAGGAGATGCTTCTCTCCCGCTTCTTTCATGCTGAAGTTCAACCACTTGATAGCCCAAAACGCTTTGTGCTCCAACTCTACCGGCAAGTGACAAGACTTCCCATACACAAGGTTGTATGGTGTGGTTCCTATAGGAGTCTTGTATGCAGTCCGGTATGCCCACAATGCATCGTCAAGCTTCAAAGACCAATCCTTCCTAGTCCTTGAAACCGTCTTCTCTAGAATTCCTTTGATCTCCCTATTTGAGATCTCAACTTGTCCACTTGTTTGTGGATGGTAAGGGGTAGGGATCTTGTGGGTAACCCCATACTTAGCTAGAAGAGCTTCAAAGCGCCGGGCAATGAAGTGAGAACCTCCATCACTAATGATCGTCCTTGGTATCCCAAATTGCGGGAAAATGGTCTTATTGAAGAACTTAACTACCACCATGGCATCATTGGTGGGAGAGGCAATTGCTTCCACCCATCTAGAAACGTAATCCACCGCCAATAGTATGTATTGGTTTCCACAAGATGATGGGAATGGTCCCATGAAATCGACTCCCCAAACGTCGAAAATCTCCACCTCTTGGATGTTGTTGAGGGGCATCTCATTCCTCCTAGAGATATTGCCTGTTCTTTGACAAGCTTCGCAGCAAGAAACAAAGGATTGCACATCTCTAAACAAAGTAGGCCAAAAGAATCCAGATTGCAATACCTTTGCGCTAGTCTTGTTTGAACTAGCGTGTCCTCCACAAGGTAGTGAATGACAATGACGGATGACACTTTGCATCTCATCTTCCGGCACACATCGCCGAATGATGCCATCCGGACCTCTCTTGAAGAGGAGAGGCTCGTTCCAGTAGTACTCCCGGACGTCCTTAAAGAACTTCTTCCTTTGTGCGTAGGATAGTCCGGGCGGTATCTCCTGACAAACCAAATAGTTAACAAAATCAGCAAACCATGGTTCGTTACCTTTGGAGATCACATCGATGCACTCCTCAATAAGATGTAGGTGTTCGTCCGGGAAGGAGTCGTCGATGGGTAAATGGTCGTCCTCTAGATGTGTTAGGCGACTCAAATGATCCGCAACAGAATTTTCTGAACCTTTCTTGTCGCGGATCTCAAGATCGAATTCTTCTAGGAGAAGAATCCATCTAATTAGCCTTGGCTTCGCATCTTTCTTCGCAAGGAGATACCGGATCGCATCATGATCCGTATAGACAATCACCTTTGCACCTACAAGATAAGAGCGAAACTTGTCAATAGCATAGACAATGGCTAGAAACTCTTTTTCGGTAGTGGTGTAGTTGAGTTGCGCTTCATCTAGCGTCTTGCTAGCATAGTATATGGCATGGGTTGCCCCTTCCTTTCGTTGTCCAAGAACAGCTCCAATAGCTACGTCACTAGCATCGCACATAATCTCAAATGGAAGAGTCCAATCCGGAGGTTGGATAATAGGTGCTGAAATTAGAGCTTGCCGAATGGTGTTAAACGCATCCAAACATTCCTGCGAAAACTCAAAAACCGCATCCTTCATCAATAGATTAGTGAGAGGTTTTGATATCTTAGAAAAGTCTTTAATGAAACGTCTATAAAATCCAGCATGTCCTAGGAAACTTCTTATCCCTTTCACCGAAATTGGGGGAGGAAGCTTCTCTATGGTCTCTATCTTAGCCTTGTCCACCTCTATCCCTCTACTAGAGACTAAGTGGCCTAATAAAATTCCTTCCTTAACCATAAATTGACACTTCTCCCAATTAAAAATTAGGTTAGTGTCTTCACACCTTTGCAAAACAAGAGAAAGGTTAGAAAGGCAATCGTTAAAAGAGGAACCGTATACGGAGAAGTCGTCCATGAAGACTTCCATGATTTCCTCTACGTATTCGGAGAAGATGGCCATCATGCACCGTTGGAAGGTGGCTGGGGCGTTGCAAAGCCCGAACGGCATTCTCCTATAAGCAAACGTACCCCATGGGCACGTGAATGTGGTCTTCTCTTGATCATCCGGGTGTATCGGAATCTGAAAGAAACCACTATAACTGTCAAGGTAGCAAAAATGTGAATGTTGTGCTAACCTTCCAAGCATTTGATCAATGAATGGCAATGGAAAATGATCCTTCCGCGTTGCATTGTTGAGCTTGCGGTAGTTTATGCACATCCGCCATCCAGTCACGGTTCGGGTAGGAATGAGTTCGTTGTTCTTGTTGGTGATGACCGTCATTCCTCCCTTCTTCGGAACTACTTGAACCGGACTCACCCACTTACTATCGGAGATAGGGTAGATGATACCTGCATCAAGAAGTTTAAGGATTTCCTTCTTGACAACCTCTTTCATGGTCGGATTCAACCGCCTTTGAGGTTGTCTTGAAGTTCTAAAATCTTCCTCCATTAGTATCTTATGCATGCATAGGGAGGGTTTAATTCCTACTAAGTCCTCAATAGTATAGCCTATAGCTTTCCTATGTTTCACAAGGACAATCATGAGCTGATTATGTTCATCTATGCTTAGATCAGAACTAACAATAACCGGAAAGGTAGAATTAGATCCTAGAAAAGCGTACCTTAGATGAGTAGGAAGTGGTTTGAGTTCCATTGCCTTCGGAGCTTCCAATGATCCTTGAGAAGCGTCCGATGTCTCCTTAGAAGTTTCTAAGGGTGATGAGTGTGTGGGAGAAGAGTCAGAAGAAGTTGAAGAAGTGTCTCGACCACTCTCTTCCACGGCCAAAATTATGGGTGGATCTTGTCCTCCACGGCCGTGGTTTAGGGCGTGGAAGGGAAATACGGTTGTCACATCTTCTCCATGACCGTATAACTCCCTGGAGTGAGGCACGATTTTGGTTGTGAAATCCACGGCCGTGGAATACAGGGTATAACCGTGGATTCTCACGTTTTCTGCCTCATCGTGAAGTTTCTCAAACTCCACTTCACCTATTTCTTCTTGTGCTTCTAAGGCTTCAATTGCCTCATTGCACTCTTCTTCTTCCCCTACATTGGTTAGACTCATAGTGATAACCTTTTGTAAAGGATCGTTAAAGAGAATCGCACTTACCTCCTCTCTAGACAAACCTTCTTCATCTTGGATATTGAAAATATCCTCATCAAAGATTGGCTCCTTCACTAGAGTGGAAAGAACGAACTCTACTTTCTCCTCTCCTATATCAAAAGCGAGTCTACCATTTTTGCAATCGACTATGCAGCCGGAAGTTGCAAGAAATGGTCTTCCGAGTATGATCGGGACCGGACTATCTGCAGGAATGTCAAGCACGACAAAATCAATGGGAACAAAGAATTTACCTAGCTTGACCGGGACGTCTTCTACAATACCGACGGGGCGAGTGATGGATCGATCTGACATGTACAACGTCATCTTCACCAGTTTAGGGTCGCCTAAACCGATCTTCCTGCACAATCCAAGTGGTATAATGCTCACACTTGCTCATAAGTCACATAACGCATCGTATGTGACATCTCCCACTCCTATGGGAATGCAAAATGACCCCGGATCCTTTAGCTTTGGGGGCATTTTCTCCTTTATGGTTTTGATGAGATCCGAGGAATCCGAACTCATCTTAACCTCTCCGAAGTCTTCTAGCTTCCTCTTGTTAGAGAGGAGCTCCTTTAAGAACTTGCCATAAGCCGGCATACCTACAATAGCATGTATAAATGGTATATTAATATGTAGCTTGCTCATGAGTTTTATGAACTTACCAAATTGTTTATCTACGCGCGCTCTCGCTCTAGATTGAGGGAATGGTAGGGAAGGTTTATAAGTTGAAGGAGGAACGTAGACATCTTCCTTCTCCTTCCCTTTCTCTTTCTCCTTGTCCTTCTCTACGGAGACTTCAACGAACTTAGGTTGCGGATCGGTGGTAGTCACTCCGCTCCTAGTTGTGATTGCCATAACCCTTCCCTTAGGGTTGTCCTCCGTCTTTCCGGGATTTTTCCCTTGATTCCTAGGAACTTCCTCCGCATGGTTGAACATTTGGTTTTCCAAAACTTTTTGAGCTTTGTCAACCTTGGAAATTTGATCATCTACCTTAATGATGCGGTTCTCCAACCCTTGAAGCTTTTCCAAAATCGTTTCCAACATGGGATCGGGCTTCTCCTTCCCCTAAGTGTTTCCTCCATTAGATGATTGCCCCTGGCTTTTCAAAGGAGTAGAGGAAGAGGAAGGTGGAGTTAGTGAATTAGAGTTGGAAGGATAAGAGTTACCGGAATTTTATTGATTGGAGCGCCAATTGTTGTTGTTTGAACCCCTATTGTTGTTCCAATTGTTGTTCCGGTTGTTGTTGTTTCCATTCCAATTGTTGTTCCGGTTGTTGTTCCGGTTATTGTTATCGCCGCCATTGTTGTTGCCCAAATAATCAACATCCTTCCCTTGTTGCTTTGGGAAGTTGGTCTTGATAGCCTCCTTCAACTCTATGATCTCATTGTGAAGGGAGAAAATCTAATTTTGAGCTTCATGTGTGAGCTTTTCTCCTTGCTCCACACGATTTCCCTCCACTTTCCGGTGGGAATACTTCTCTATGACTCTTGCTTGCTTCTCAATGAAGTCCCAAGCGTCATCTTCTCTCATGTCCATGAATGTTCCACATGAGAGGGATTGGAGGTTGAATTGCGTTCCCGCATCTAACCCCTTGTAGTAAATCTCCAGTAAGGCAAGTTTGGATATGCCATGATGAGGGCAATCCAAGAGCAAATCCTGAAACCTTTCCCAACATTGAAACAAACTTTCGTTAGATTTCATGGAAAAAGCATTAATCTTACCTCTAAGTTCCGCTGTTTTGGATGGCGGAAAGAATTTGGTGAGGAACTCCGCGGAAAGGTCTTCCCACGTGTCTAGTTTCCCACTAGGAAGAGCTTGATACCAAGATAACGCTTTCCCCTTCAAGGAGAAGAAGAAAGGCTTGAGCTTATAGCTGTTGGTAGTAGCGCTCTTTGGTCTCATTGTCTCCATCATACACTCAAAGTTCTGCAAGTGTTGGTGTGGAGATTCAGCGCTTGTCCCGCCAAATTGGTTTTGGCGAACAAGAGTAATGAATTGAGGGTTGAAGCTAAACCCTTGCACATCATCAGCATCAAAGTTCACGCCCAAACGGCGTGGCTGTTGTGTTGGATCCATCCACTGGCCAAGAGTTCTTGTCTCTTCATCTACACGTTCGATCCTCGCATTCCTAGGTGGAACACGACGATTGGCAGCTCCCCGTGGATGGAAAGGATTCACATTGATCGTGGGATCAATCTCCTCTAACGGTGGCATGGAAGAATCGCTATCATCAGCGGATGAGCGACTTTTTCTTCTAGACTTTGATGCTTTCCTTGAGGATTTCTTGCTTCCCTTATTCTTAAGGTCGCTCATCTCTATCCTCATCTGGAAGATCATGTCTTGTAGATTGTTAACTTGAGATTGATGACGATCCATCTCATCCTGGCGGAGGGTCTCATTCCATTGGAGTTGAGCTTCCTTCTCCGCCAACTCCGCTTGAAGATCACGTTCGTGTCCTTCAGCCATCTTCTTTTCCTTGCGCTTTTGCCTTAAAGTTTTCTCTAGCTCTTGATCAAGAGGCAAGAGATCTTCGGTGTTCCTAGACCTGCGCATGCACTCAAAGTAATATCAAATAACGAGAGCAAGCTCCCAAGCTTGACAACCGGCTACCGAATTCGGCCGAAACCAAATCCCCGGCAACGGCGCCAAAAACTTGTTCGCCCCTAGAGGTGTGTGCAAATAAGTCTTAAATTTATAAAACTAGAATCAAGAAAGCGAACCCGCAGTGTACGGATTGACGTAGATTAGCAAGAATTCCAGAGTATCGAACACAGGGATTTGGGTGGGAACAAATTTAATTGCAGATTATCAAGCGAGTAAATATGAGAGTTTTGCAAATATTGGGAAAACAACAATCCTAAAGATCCAAGTATCAAGCTGTGGCAATCGATTCAAGATATACTAATAATATAAAGACAGAGTTGAGATATGCAAAGGTATGCTAATGTAAGGTAATCGTACGGTGAAGTTCCAAAAACCTTATATGACTCACCTACAAGACACGCTCTATACAGGTTGTTGAGGCTTCAATATAGAAAGGTTCTAAAGGCAAGAATTAATGTCAAATACCCAAACTTGTAAACCAATGATCAAGACTAACTTATCCGATTACAGTTATGACACTCACAATCGAGGTAGAGGTTGTTGAGGCTTCACTACCACCTAGAAAAGGCAAGCCAAGACTAAGTTAAAGCAAATCTTTAACTTTGGATTAAAGTAAAAGCAAGGTTCGTAAACTTAAGGGAAATTACGGGTAGATCTTGAGACTCCACGGCCGTGGAACTCAAGATCAAACCGTGATTTAGGGTTCGTCGACGATTCTCTCAAACTCTCAGGGTCTAATTTGTTTACGATCGATCTATTATCATCTAAGCCACAACTATCAACCCTTCACCTTAGAATTGTTAAGGGTTTTTAGCCAATAACAGTCATGTTGATATCAAATTCAAGAATTAAAAGATAGAAAGATGAAAACTTCCGAAAACTTTCAATAATCTTCAAACCAATCTCAAAGTCACAACCAAGAACAAATGTTGTCAATAGATTCAGAAGAAAGCAAACAATCACAATCTTAGGAAGAAAGGAGAACGGGATGTCAATCCGTCTTCCAAATCAAACCTAAACAAGAAGAGAAGTCTTCTTGCAACAATCTTCCAAAAGCTTCGATCTTCCACCAATCCGGAGATCTCAACAGCAATCTCCACCAAAAGTGCGAGATTAGGGCAAATCCCAAAACGAACTTCGATCTCCAACGAGATGTAAATGCTTCTCCGCGAGGGTTAAACGGGCGTAAGCGGGGATATGCGTCGATAAATGCCGCTAAGCGAAGATGACGGAATCTTGCTTTGTCCGTCTTTTTATAGGGCAAGATAAAATATCGGCCCGGCCCAATCTTCAAAAGATCGTGGCTTCAGAGTGTGGCGAAAACGATCGCCAAGATCACGGTCGTGGAATGTTCCACGACCGTAATTTAGAGCGTGGAAAGTGTCATGGTTTGAACCATGGTTTCCACGACCGTAATAGTTACTGGAATGCATCACGCCTCTCTTTGCAAGGTTCCACGGCCGTGGGACTAAACGTGGTTTGTAGTACGGCCGTATTTTAGAGCGTGGTTTAGGGCAAGAACGTGATTCTTCCCTAGCTTCGTGCATTCCTCAAGTTGAACTCCAATTTGCTCCTAAGAATGCCCTTAATCCATGGACATACTCAATCAACTCCTCTTTGCTCGATTCCGTTCGGAAATGACTCCCAATCACCTATAATCAACATAAAGCTAGTGTAGACATCCATATCGACAATATAGGCAAACTAGCTCACAAATGCAACATTGCTAAATCAAAGACTATCAATATGAATCAAATACTCTTAGAAAACTTGCCTAAAATATCACAATATTTCATGCTAACAGTCCCTCTCAAGATTGGAGGTTGATCGTGCTTATGATTGTACGAGGTTGAGGTAAGTCCGTAGGACTTACTTAGCTACCATCCCTATATTGGGTGTTTGCATGAGTGGTGTATGCATTATATGTTTTCTATGACAACATGAGATGTTGTTTATACCGACCTATGTTTTATTGATTGCCCCGTTGCATAGCTGTGAAAACTTTTCCCTTTCATCCCGCTGTGGAGTCGGGGAGGTTCTCTGATGTCAGGCCAGACTAGCTTTACAGGAAGGGCGCAATCCACTCCCATAGGGTACACGGATTGTGTGACCGATACTCGTATAGCTGGCTACCAGGCTCAGAGGGGAGGATGTATCGGTCCTTGTGTCACAAACTTTCATATATCTATATATACACGATTTGAATGAATGACTATTATATGAAGATAATAAAATGGGTAAATGTGTGATAGCATGATTATGTGTTTATCTTTCATGACTTGTGCTTGTGCTTATGCATTATCTTATATATGTATGGTTAACTAATGGTTTCATACCATGTTGTAGATGCCTTACAGGATAGGCGAGCTGCTGAGTTATCTGGCAGGGTGGCAGACCGAGGACTCTCGTACATTAGGTGGTTATGGTTTTGGGAATATTTAATATAACTCTTGTGTGAGGATGATGTTTTGTATACCTCTTGTGTGAGGGCGATGTTTTATACTCGGCTATGATCTTCTATACCTTTTGATGTATAGTTTTGTGAATATGTTTTATATCTGTCAGTGCCATGTTGTAAGGTCCAGTGAACTTGTTGTGTTGCTATGGTCATGATCCATCGTGAGATCTTTGCCCAATGTGGCATCCTGAGTCCTGCGGATTCGGTGGTGGTGTTAGACCTAGACGCCTCGGTTGACGAAGAACATCTCGGTCGAGGTCCTGTGACAACACCCGAGATGTGTCTCAGTCATACTACATCTTCTCAATTTCTCGAACTTCCGCCCTTCCATGTAGAATCTTAGGTTGTAATTCCTTCTTAGAGAGTACCTGATTCCTGTCTAGGAGGACGCAAAAACAAAATGAAGCAAACTATCTAAACTAAGCTAGAAACGGGAAAAAAAAAGCAATACCTTGGGTTGCCTTCCAAGAAGCGCTTGGTTTAAGGTCGCTAGCTGGACCTTTCTCCATGGAATTATTCAATGTACCTCGAAATTGTTGAGTGCTCATCACATCCATCATAAAACTCTTTGAAGAAGGTTCCAGTTCCTAATTTCACCGGCAATTGGTAGGATCTCCCACATACAAGGTTGTATGGTTTAGTTCTCACCGGAATCCTACCGGTATTCCTATTCTTCCGTGGGACATAACTCAGTTTTGCATCCCATTCTTTCCTGGATCAAGAAATCAGCTTCTCGAGAATCCACTTAGCTCCCCCATCTCCAGTTGAGGATAGTAAAAGGTCTTTGTCAAGTGAGTGACCCCATACTTGAATACAAGACACTTTGTTGCCTTAGTTGTGAAGTGCTATTTTACTTTACTCCTTATAATCCTAGGAGCATCTACTTTCAGTAAATTTGAGGGAGGTTTCATCTTGAACTTTGGAGGTTCCTTTGGAGGACACTTCCAACTCTTCGGTGCATCCCTGGAATGATTAGTAATTTCAAACGGAATTTCAAAGGAAGTAAGAGAAAGTACATTGTAAGTTCCTTCAAAACATGGGATGAGATTTATATTAGGATGACAATCCACACATGAAACTTCTCCCAACTTATTTGATTCTTTGTCCACCGTGACCGTAGTAATAGCAATTGGGTCGAGGTCTTCCATACCTTCCTCTTCTTCAGTGAGGACTTCAAGAGGAGCTTCAGATTCGAGCGAAGGAATGCTCGAAACTTGTAGTTCTTCCCTATACACCTCTTTCGGCTTACCATAGGATAGGGAGCTTTCTTTGAGCTCCTCCACCTTATTCATCAATTTCTCCCATTGTGATTCAAACAAATCTTCAAGAGGTTGCTCAAAAACCTTTTTAGGGTGATTATGGTCATCCCATATTGCAAGCTCCTCCTCAATAGCCTCTTCTCTTTCTCTTTCACTGTAAAACAAACTAAAGGTGTATTTCTCTTCCATGTATTGATAATGGTCCACCCTAGCACTTGTTCTTGCTATCCATACTGGATCAAATGTAGGTTCACATCGACTTAAAGCCATTGGAAATCCTGAAACCTACAAAACTCATAGAAAAAGATCAAATTCAAAAGCAAAAGCAAAAGCTTCCAAGCTAGACAACCAAATACTGAACTCGGTCTTGACCAAGTCCCAGGCAACGGCGCCAAAAACTTGTTCGCTCCAAAAGGTGTGTGCAAGCTTCAATATTTATAACCCAAGATATATGCCTGAACAATATGCGAACCCGTGGTATACGGATCAATTGTAATAACAACAAATATTCCACGGGTCGATCACAAGGGATTATGGTGAAACAAAGTTCGGTAAATAAGATTGTTAATCAACAAATCACGCAACAAATCAAAGATGATGTAAAAGTCAAGTAAAGGGAATGCGGATTCTAGAGACTATAGCATCCAGTTGTGGTTCTGACTCAAGATCACAAAAGATAACGTGGACAAAGCTGAGGTTTGCAAAGGGAACGTATTTCTAAGATGGGAATAGATCACTAGGTAAGTCTCACTACTCACTATCCCAAACCAAAGCTCCTATTACTGGGTAAGTCTCAAGGTACTTAGGAAAGGAACTATAATCTCAAGCCAACATACCACCTAAGGGGATAAGACTAACCTTTACCGGGTAAGTCTCAAGCTAACTCTCAAAGATGGGATGAAGGCACACTCAAACCCCAATAAAGGATAAACCTTTATTACCTATCACTCATGATCTTGGTTATACAAACAAAGGAATCACCGGGTAAGTCTCATCCTAGGCTTGCGTTGAACCAAGTAAAGTATAACAAGGATAGGATTTGGCAAACAGGAATCTTAACTCAGATTCGGATCAGGGAAAGGCTTCACCTCGTTCAGTTATATTCCACCCAGGCTGAGTTGTTCAATGACTGATCGAGGTGTTCGTCGGTTAAGGTAAAGGCTCAAGCTTTCAGGGTCCCGCTGGGGTTAAGATTAATCTATAATCGTCTTCCCGACAACTTTCAGCCAATCACCCTAGAATCGCATAAAAAATTTAGCCAACAATCATCACGATAACAAATATCAAATATAAGAGAAAGGAATCAATATTCAAACAAGAAAACCTTGAGACAAAGGTCTCAATAAGTCAATGAATCAAACAAACAAACTATTAGCGTTTCTTAACTCACAAGTAGAAAAGACAACAAACAAGCCTACTAAGAAAATCTTACAAACTTCCTTCAAAGCTAACTCCAACTAGATTCCTTCCTTCCTTGAACTTCAACCTTCAAAACTTCCTTCAAAGAATGGTTGATCCGGAAATTCCGCGATAATCAGTAGATGGCTGAATTGCAGAAAATCCAACCCTTTATATAGGAGAATTATCTTCCAAAAAAAACATAGGAAATTCTCTTTCAAAAAATATAAGATCTCAGCGAAAAATAAAGATCTTGTGTCCCTTCATCACTTCGCCTCGATATGTTGATCCTGAAGATCACCTCGGTCTAGGTGATCTTTAAGAACACCTCGGTCTAGGTGACACTGAAGAACACCTCGGTCTAGGTGATCCTGAAGAACACCTCGGTCTAGGTGATCCTGAAGCCGGCCTAGGTGAATCTCACGTACGTGTAAATCTCTCTAATCTAGTCCAAAGTCAATCTCTGTCCAATTTCCATGCTTCCTGAGTCTATCTTATGTCTCCTCAATGCTCCAGAATGTAGCTCCAATGACTCCTTAGCTCTTTTAGCTCAATTTCGTTCCAAAACAAACTCATCATAAGGGTCATATCCAAACTAAGAAGCACAAATTTTTTTTAAAATTGTCTGATTTTTTTGGAATTTTTGAGATGAATATGTACAAAGCAAAACATAATGAAACATGCTACAAGGATATGAAACTATCCTAGATGCAATTATGCAAATGATTATGAAAACCCCACCCCATACATAAAACCACATTTACCCCAATTTGCAAATTAAATAAGGAAGTGAAAGAGAGTCCTCACAATGTAAAAATGGTAGTGTTTTCGGTATTCCGGTTCACTCAAGAGGAGTGGTGGTGGATGATCAATCAAAGATGGTAGAGAGCTCTTGATGTTCATTATGGCGTCGGGACCAACGCTAAGCATCGCAAGCCATCCATGTCCCACGTCCGCTCCACCCACGTTCGATTTGGGATCATCACCATCATCTTCATGCCTTGCAAGACTTCTTTGTTACCTAGACTCTAGCCCACAAACACAAAACACACAAAAACACACCAAAACAAAAGGAAAAAGGAAAACAAAAACAAAATGAAAGGGGAAAAATATATACCAATGGGTTGCCTCCCACTAAGCGCTTCTTTAAGGTCATTAGCTTGACAAAATCTGGGAGCGTTTTACTCAAGGTGAAGTGGGTCAATCATATCCACCGGAGCTTCCGGGATGTACTTCTTTAACTAGTGTTCATTCACCTTGAAATCTCCACAATGCTCCCCACCTATCTCAACGGCTCCATGGGGGAAGACCTTCCTCACAACATAAGGACCTGTCCATCTTGACTTGCGCTTTCCGGGGAAAAGCCGCAGCCTTGAATTGAAGAGAAGGACTAAGTCACCTTCACTCAATTCCTTCGGGATTAGACGTTTGTCATGTCAATGCTTGAACCTTTCTTTGTAAATCCGATCGTTTTCATAAGTCTCTTACCGGACCTCCTCAAGAGCATTCATGTCTAGCAACCTCTTCTCACCGGCTTCCTTGAGGTCAAAATTCAACCACCTTATGGCCCAATATGCCTTATGCTCCATCTCCACCGGAAGGTGGCAAGACTTGCCATAAACTAGTTTGTAAAGAGTGGTACCAATTGGTGTCTTGAAGGCGATTCTGTTAGCCCATAAGGCATCGTAAAGCTTCATAGCCCAATCCGTCTTCTCAAGTATCCATTTGATATCCTAGTTGGAAATCTCCACTTTGCCACAAGTTTGGGGATGGTAAGGTGTGGCCACCTTGTGAGTCACCCCATACTTAGCCAAAAGTGTCCCAAAGTTCCTATTGCTGAAATATTTCCCTCCATCACTGATGATTACTCTTGGTGTTCCAAATCTAGGGAAGATGACTCGGTTGAAAAACCGCACCACTACTTTCGCATCGTTTGTGGGAGAGGCGATTGCTTTCCCCCATCTTGACACATAATTGTTCGCTCCAAAAAGTGTGTGCAAGCTTTAATATTTAAAACCCAAGATATATACCTTAACAATATGCAAACCCGTAGTGTACGGATCAATTGTAATAACAGCAAATATTCGAGAGGTCGATCACAGGGACTATGGTGAAACAAAGCTCGGTAAATCAAGTTGTCAAATAAACACAGGCAACAAATCAAAGCTATCAAAGATGATGTAAAAGTCAAGTAAAGGGAATGCAGATTCTGGGGATTAAAGCATCCAATTGTGGTTCCGACTCAAGATCTCAAAAGATAACGTGGAGAAAGCTAAAGTTCGCAAAGGGAAGGTGTTTCTAAGGTGGGAACAGGTCACTGGGTAAGTCTCACTACTCACTATCCAATCCAAAGATCCTATCCCCGGGTAAGTCTCAAGGTACCAAGGAAAGGAACTACAATCTCAAACCAACACACCACCCAAGGGCATATAATCAACCTTTACTAGGTAAATCTCAAGCTAACTCTCAAAGATGGGATGAAGGCACACTCAAACCCTAATAAAGGATAAACTTTTATTACCTACACTCATGATCTTGGGTAAGCAAACAAAGGAATCAACGGGTATGTCTCATCATTGGTTTGTGTTGAACCAGGAAAGGTATAATAAGAATAGGATTTGGCAAATTGGAATCTTAACTCAGATAAGGTTCAAGAAAGGGTTCACCTCGTTCAGTTGTATTCCATCCCGGCTGAGGTGTTCAATGACTAACTGAGGTGTTCGTCGGTTAAGGTAAAGGCTCGAGATTTTCAGGGTTCGCTGGGGTTATGATTATTGTATCATTGTCTTTCCCACAACTTTCGCCAATCACCCTAGAATCGCATAAAGAACTTTGCCAACAATCATCATGTTAATATTAATCAAATATATAAGAAATGAATCAATATTCAAACAAGAAAACCTTAAGGCAAAGGTCTCAATTACTTAATGAAAAAACAAACAATCAGCGTTCCTCAATCACAAATCAGAAAAGACAACAATCAAACTAACTAAGAATGTCTTATAAACTTCCTTCAATGCCAACTTCAACATGATTCCTTCCTTCCTTGAACTTCAACTTTCAAAACTTCCTTCAAACTTCCTTAAAAAACTCTTCAGAAAATTCTTGATCCGAAGATGGGTGAATTGCAGAAATTCCAACCCTTTATATAGGAGAGTTATCTTCCAAAGATAAAATATCTTAAATAGATAATTTCCTTCTTCAAAATATCTTGCAAACTCCCTTTCTTCCAAAATATATCAGCCAACAAGACATGCTTCCTTCCAGAAATCCATCCTAAAATATCGAAAAATCTCTTTCTAAAAATAGGAGATCTCAACAAAAAATAAAGATCTTATGGCCGTTACGATATTCGCCTCGGTCGATCGATCTTGAAAGATCACCTTGGTCGAGTTGGTATTGTAGTTGACCGAGGTGAGACTCCGCTGAGAGTGAAATTCTGTTATCTGGTCCAAAATCAATCTTCCAAATCATTTGTTTGGTTCTTGCGATCTTCTTACAACTTCTCAATGCTCCAGAATGTAGCTCCAATGACTCCTTATCTTCCTTAGCTCCATTTCGATCCAAAACTTGCCATTTCCCCTACAATTACAACGAAACCAGATGTAGACCTCGATTCCCGCAAAGGTAGACAAAACAACAATATAATCAAAGAATATACATCCATACATGCAGATATATGAAGATAAAACGTCTAAACCAATCCCAAAGTACAGATTATAATACATGCTATCAAAATACCCCATATTTGCCCCTTGCTTGTCCTCAAGAAAGATTCAAATCTTATATACAAGATAGAATGGATTATAAGCCAGAAAGATCAATGAAAAATATTTCAAAACCTTTTGGTGGGTACTTCATCCATAGATCATGCTAAGAGAATGCTTCATGGCAAATAAAATCAAGATATGGTCAAAACATTTTATAAATATAAGAAAGTTGTTTATCTTTGCATAAAATCATAGAATGCATAATAAATCATATTTATAGAAATCAATCATGTATAATCCAGTTTAAACCACCAAGTCAATCAACAAGCTCGAGGTCTTAAGGGCTTTACAAAAGAGGTCAAGAAACATGCCAGGGTGGGATGTATATAGGGTATGTGGTGCTAGAATCCGGGAAAAGGATCTTTTCTTCACTTTCTTTGAATCACAACATCTTCCACCAATAAGCTTTGCTTATTTTCTCTTTTTACTTTACTTTTTGGGATGCATGGACAGAGGTACACAATAACCTAAGCCTAGGAGATCAGCAATCCTTAATTTCTCAAGATGCCTCAAACCCTTGATGCATATACCATGACCTGTTAGGAATATCGCTCAATCTGAATTTGGCAAGACACAAGCGCCCGGCTATATGAATGGTGCCGAGTTACTCATTATCATGACTGACTTCCCCTAACCTAATTTGTTTCTTTCTAACACTTTCAGCCAACATCTCAACATCACTTCTCTCGCTTTACTATACTTGCTTCCAAATTCCCATATAGGTAAAGGGATGCAAAAATGTATATGAGGGGCTACGCATGATCAAGAAGAAGAAGAAGAAGAAGAAGAGAATGAATTGCCTTAATCATCCATGGAAGAATGTTAGAGAACTCATCATGAGGTGTCAAACTTCAAATTCAACATAATTTTGATAAAAACAAGGTATTAAACATACTAAAACTTCAAACAAAACATTTTGCAACTTAAACATATCATAAAACCTTTCGAGCATATAAAGATTTCAAAACAAATCTGGAAACAATATCTTCATCGAGGTCATGTCCAGAGAAGAAGGACAAAATCGTTTTGAAAACCTTTTAGTTAAAGCCATCCCAGTCAAGGTGTTCTGGCGTCATCCGAGGTGTTCATCTTCGATCGGCCATGAACGTTTCGGTCAAGGTCATAAAATTGTTTTTTCAAACCAGTTTTTGACATTTTTCTCAAACAGAAACTTGTAGGTATGCATGTAATGACACATAAACACATAGAGCCAAATAAAACAATAATATCTAAGAGTCATTCAAGTCATACACACATATGTCATATAAGTACATCTAAATACCCCATACTTGGGACACATTGTCCCAATAGGTCAAATATAAGTCTAAGGAATCAGAAAACTCACCGGACAAGCTGAACTGCATAAAGGAATAAGAAACACATCCAAGATAACACAATCTCGGTTGGCGAAGAACATCTCGGTCGAGGCGTTCTGACAGCATCCGAGATGTATCTCAGTCAAGCTCCGTTTTCTTAACTTCTCGAACATCAATCGTTCCATGTAGCTCTTGAAGTGTAATTCCTTAGAGAACACCTGATTTCTGTCTAGGAGGATGCAAAAACACGAAGAAAACTATCTAAACTAAACTAGAAAAAGGAGAAGAAAGCAAAACCTTGGGTTGCCTCCCAAGAGGCGCTTGGGTTAAGGTCGCTAGCTGGAGCTTTCTCCATGGAATTACTCAATGTACCTCGAATATCTAGGAGTGCTCATCACATCCGCGATAAAACTCTTTCAAAAAGGTTTCGGTTCCTAATGTCACTTGCAAATGGTAGGATCTCCTACGGACAAGCTTGTACGGTTTGCTTCTAACCGGAATTCTACCGGTCTTCCTATTCTTCCATGGGACATAACTCAGTCTTTCGTCCCATCCTTTCCTTGATCGAGAAAACAGTTGCTTGTTGATTCTAGTAGCTTTCTCATCTTCAGCTTGGGGGTAGTACAAGATCCTTAGCATGCGCGGGACCCCATATTTGAACATGAAACAACTATTGGCATTGGCATCGAAGCGCTTGACAAATTTACTCCTTGTAATCCTAGGAGCATCAACTTTTAGCAATTGTAATGGAGTTTTCATCTTCACCTTAGGAGGTTCCTTTGATAGAGTTCCCCAACTTTTCGGTGCATCCTTGAAATGATTATTTATTTCAAAGGGAGTTTTCAAATGAATGGAAGAACATAACTGGTGAAGCGTTTCAAGCCATGGAATGAGAATCATGTCAAGAGGAGAGTCTGTGCATGAAATCTCTTCTATCTTCCTCCTCCTCTTCATCAAGAAATTCTAGAGGAACATCGGGTTCGATAGGAGGAATGCCAAAAACATGGAGTTCTTCCTTGCTGGGTGAATGGTTTTCCAAGGCTTTTTCGACCTTAGAAATAACCTTTTCTGCATCTTCTATCTCTTTTAACAGTTTTTCCTCACGTGCCCCTTTCTGATTCAACGAAGAATCGGAAACTTTCCTCGAGCTTCTCAAATTTTTTCGTAAAACACTCCCTCTATGAGTCGAGAGGATCTTCAAGAGGTTGCTTATAAATCTTTTGAGGGAAATGAAGCTTATCCCAATAGGCAAGCTCATCCTCAAGGACTTCTTCACGTTCTCTTTCGTTGTCAAACCAATGGAAGGCGTATTTCTCTTCCAAGTATTCGTAATATTCCGCCCTAGCTATTTGCCTCTCTATCCATATTGGATTGAGAATAGGGTCATAGCTCCTAGCAGCCATTGAAGAACCTAAAAACTCAAAAACTCATAGGAAAAGATCAAAAGCAAAATCTTCCAATCTAAACAACCAAATACCGAACTTGGTCTTGACCAAGTCCCTGGCAACGGTGCCAAAAACTTGTTCGCTCCAAAAGGTGTGTGTGCAAGCTTTAATATTTATAACCCAAGATATATGCCTGAACAATTTGCGAACCCACAATGTAAGGATCAATTGTAATAACAACAACTATTCCAGGGGTCGATCACAGGGACTATGGTGAAACAAAGCTCGGTAAATCAGGTTGTCAAATAACAACAAGAAACAAATCAAAGCTATCAAATATGATGTAAAAGTCAAGTAAAGGGAATGTGGATTTTGGGGATTAACGCATCCAATTGTGGTTCCGACTCAAGATCTCAAAAGATAAACGTGGACAAAGTTGAGGTTCGCAAAGGGAAGGTGTTTCTAAGGTGGGAACAGATCACCGGATAAGTCTCACTACTCACTATCCAATCCAAAGATCCTATCACCGGGTAAGTATCATGGTATTAAGGAAAGGAACTATAATCTCAAACC
The DNA here is from genome assembly GCA_033239125.1 of Fagopyrum homotropicum. NCBI lineage: Eukaryota > Viridiplantae > Streptophyta > Magnoliopsida > Caryophyllales > Polygonaceae > Fagopyrum > Fagopyrum homotropicum. Next base: position 26,419,955 of record BSWB01000008.1, on the reverse strand, counting down.
AACACATCACCCAAGGGGATAGAATCAACTTTTACCGGGTAAGTCTCAGGCTAATTCTCAAAGATGGGATGAAGGCACACTCAAACCCTAACAAAGGATAAACCTTTATTACCTACACTCATGATCTTGGGTAAACAAACAAAGGAATCACCGGGTAAGTCTCATCCTAGGCTTGTGTTGAACCAGGAAAGGTATAATAAGAATAGGATTTGTCAAACTGGAATCTTAACTCATATAAGGTTCATGAAAGGGTTCACCTCGTTCAGTTATATTCCATCCCGGCCGAAATGTTCAATGATTGACTGAGGTGTTCGTCGCTTAAGGTAAAGTCTCGAGCTTTTAAGGGTCCGCTGGGGTTAAGATCATTCTATCATCGTCTTTCCCACAACTTTCAGCCAATCACCCTAGAATCTCATAAAGAACTTAGCCAACAATCATCATGATAATATTAATCAAATATATAAGAAAGGAATCAATATTCAAACAAGAAAACGTTAAGGCAAAGGTCTCAATAACTTAATCAAACAAACAAACACACAATCAGCGTTCCTCAATCGCAAATCAGAAAAGACAACGATCAAACAAACTAAGAAAGTCTTACAAACATCCTTCCTTGAACTTAAACTTTTAAAACTTCCTTCAAAACTCTTCAGAAAATCCTTGATCCGAAGATGGCTGAATTGAAGAAAATCTAACCCTTTATATAGGAGAATTATCTTCCAAAGATAAAATATCTTAAAAAGATAATTTCCTTCTTTAAAATATCTTGCAATCTTCCTTTCTTCCAAAATATATTAGCCTGCTTCCTTCCAAAAATTCATCCTAAAATATCGAAAATTCTCTTTCCAAAAATAAGAGATCTCAACCAAAAATAAAGATCTTATGGCCGTTATGATATTCACCTCGGTCGAGTCGCTCCCGAATGATCACCTCGGTCGAGGTGGTACTGTACCTGACCGAGGTGAGTCTCAACTGAGAGTGAATGTCTCTAATCTGGTCAAAAATCAATCTTCCAAATCATTTCTATGGTTCTTGAGATCTTCATATAACTCCTCAATGCTCCAGAATGTAGTTCCAATGACTCCTTAGCTTCCTTAGCTTCATTTCCATCCGAAACGTGCCATTTTCCCTACAATTACAACGAAACTAGGTGCAGACCTTGATTCCCGCAAAGGTAGAAAAATTAACAATATAATCAAAGAATATACATCCATACATGCAGATTTATGAAGATAAAATGTCTAAACCAATCCCAAATTATAGACTATAATACATGCTATCAATAATCCACCGCCAATAGAATGTATAGGCTGCGACATGAAGAGGGGAATGGCCCCATGAAGTCCACAACCCAAACGTCAAAGACCTCAACCTCTTGGATATTTTTCAAGGGCATCTCGTTCCTTCTTGAGATGTTGTCCGTCCTTTGTTCTCTCCAAAGGTTGTGTGCAAGATTTAAATTTATAATCCAAGATATATGCTTGAACAATATACGAACCCGCAGTGTGGATCAATTGTAATAAAAGCAAATATTCCAGGGGTCGATCACATGGACCATGGTGAAACCAAGCTCGGTAAAACAGTTGTCAATAAAAATCACGCAACAAAGAAAAGCTATCAAAGATGATGTAAAAGTCAGGTAAAGGGAATGCGGATTCTAGGGATTAAAGCATCCAATTGTGGTTCCGACTCAAGATCTCAAAAGATAACGTGGACAAAGCTGAGGTTCGCAAAGGGAAGGTGTTTCAAAGGTGGGAACAGATCACCGGGTAAGTCTCACTACTCACTATCCAATCCAAAGATCCTATCCCCGAGTAAGTCTCAAGGTACTAAGGACAGGAACTATAATCTCAAACCAAAACACCACCCAAGGGGATAGAATCAACCATTACCGGGTAAGTCGCAGGCTAACTCTCAAAGATTGGATGAAGGCAAACTCAAACCCTAATAAAGGATAAACCTTTATTACCTACACTCATGATCTTGGGTAAACAAACAAAGGAATCACCGGGTAAGTCTCATCCTACTCTTGCGTTAAACCAGGTGATAGCATGTATTATAGTCTATATTTTAGGACTTGTTTAGAGGTCTTATCTTCAATAATCTGCATGTTTGAATGTATATTATGTGATTATATTGTCGTTTCATCTACCTTTACGTGAATCGAGGTCTACACCAAGTTTCGTTGTAATCGTAGGAAAAATGGCACGTTTTGGATCGAAATGGAGCTAAGGAGCAAATGAATCATAGGAGCTACATTTAGGAGCTTAAAAGAGAACTCAGGGAGCAAAGAATTAACAAAGAAGATTTACTTTGGACCAGATTTAAGATATTTCACATTCAGCTGAGATTCACCTCGGTCAGCTACAGTACCACCTCGACCAAGGTGATCTTGAGGAGCGCCCCGACCGAGGCGAACACCCTGGCGCAGCGAGATATATTTTTGGAAGGTGAGATCTTATATTTGGCTAAGAACTTTTATTTTTGGAAGGTGAGATCGTATATTATTGGGTTGGATTTTTGGAATGAAGATCATATGTTTGGGAGATCTATTTTAGAGATACGGATATATTTTATTAGGAAATTATCTTTTTAAGATATTATTATCTTTGGAAGATAATTCTCCTATAGAAAGGGTAGGATTTTCCACAAGTTCAACCATGCTTCATGCTTGGAGGCTGAGAATAACCAGCAAAGAGAGGATTTTCTGGAAGCTTTGACGGAAGGAAGGAAGATTGAAGATCAATCAAGGAAGGATTGATAGTTCGTAAATAGCTTTTGAGGGGATTTGTAAGACTTTCTTAGATTCCCTTTTGTTTGATTGTCTTGTTGAATTTGTGATCCAAGGAACGCTAATTTGTTTGATATTTGATTCAGTTATTGAAGCCTTGCACTTAAGGTTTTTGTGTTCAAATATTCATTATTTCCCCATATATTTGATTATTGCATTCATGATGATGAGTGGCTAATTTCCTTGTGCGATTCTAGGGTGATTGACTGAAAGTTATGGGAAAGACAATGATAGAATAATCTTAATCCCAGTAGGACCCTGAAAGCTCGAGTCTTTATCCTTAACCCTAGAACATCTCGTTCATTCGATGAACATCTCGGCCGGGGTGGAACTTGACTGACCGAGGTGACCTTTTCTGATCTGAAACTGAGAGTTAAGTGTTAGAGTTTGCCAAATGCTATTCTTATTACACCTTTCCTGGTTCAATGCAAGCCTAGGATGAGACTTACCCGGTAATTCATTTTTTTGTTTAGCCAAGATCATAACTGTACGTAATAAAGGTTTATCCTTTATTGGGGTTTGAGTGTGCCTTCATTCCATCTTTGTGAGTTAGCCTGAGACTTACCCGGTAAAGGTTGATTCTATTCCCTTAGTTGGTGTGTTGGTTTGAGATTATAATTCCTTTTCTTAGTACCTTGAGACATACCCGGTAACAAGAGCTTTTGGTTTGGGATTAGTGAGTACTGAGACTTACCCGGTGATCTATTCCACTTTAGAAACACCTTCCCTTTTCAAAATCTCAGCTTGTCCGCTTATCTTGAGATCTTGAGTTGGGACCACAACTAGATGCTTTAATCCCTATAATTTGCATATTTCCTTTAATTGACCTTATTATCATCTTTTAGATTGCTTTAATCGCTTTTTTGGTTATTAGTTACATAGACAACCTATACTTGCTTTGTTTCACCTAAGTCCCTGAGATCGACACCCCGGAATTCTTGCTTTTACTATAATTGATCCGTACACTACGGGTTCGCATCCTGATTTTAAGAATATTTTTTGGGATACAAATTTAAAGCTTGCACACACCGTTTGGGGCAAACAAGTTTTTGGCGCCGTTGCCGGGGACTTGGTCTAGACCAAGCCGGTTACGGTAGTCTTTTTGGGCAATTGCCCCTGTTGCTACTAACCACTCTACTTGAGTGACTTTCACAGGTTCTTTTTCTTAGGTTTATGCACAGAACCGGTGTTGGGAAGGAAATCGTTCCTTACGATACCGAACCAGAAAAGACATATAAAAGACGCTCGAAAGAAGTGAAAATGGCCAACCAAGACAATCGTAATCTTAAGGCCGAATTGAAGGAGGCAATGGAACAACTGCGCCTCAATAGGGAAGAACTGTAGCGCGAGAGGGAGCAAACTCGCACCAGAGCTGCAGAGATTAAAGCAGATATGGCTGAGCTACGAGCACTGATTCTGCATTGACTAGACCCACGACCGAGGCAGGACCCCGCTCCAGTTGCCGCGGCCAAGATACTTCCACCTCAGATGCCTATCCGAGATGTTCTTTTTGCAGGTATTCCACAGACCATAGGACAGAGGATGGACCTAAACCAGCTTGTGAGGCGTCCAGGAGTCAACCTAGGTGATCTAGCGGAGCATGATTATGAACTTCGACCGCAAGTTCTATCCATGATCCGCCAATGCCAGTTTGGAGGTTTAGAGAGGGAGTCCCCGCATCAACATTTACAAAACTATGAGATTTTTATGGAGACCTTGAAACCTTCAAGGCTGAAAAATAATAATTACAAGCTAAGGCCTTTTTACTTTTCTTTGAAGGACAAGGCACTTACTTGGTATAAGTCTCTTCCTCCCGGAAAGATGAACACTTGGGAGGAGATGACGACGGAGTTCTTAACAAAATTCTTTCCCCCCTCCAAAACCGCTAAAATGAGAGGGAAAATCAATGCATTTATCATGAAGGATAAGGAGAGTTTGTCCAAGTCATGGGAGAGGTTTAAAGATGTTCTTTTTGATTGATCACATCATGAGATTCCAAAGATAGAGTTGTTGGAGATATACTTCAAGGGATTGGATGGAGCTACCCAATTCAACCTTCAACTACTATCCGCCGGCACACTCATGGACATGCCGATTGATGAAGCTTGAGAGTTCATTGAGAAACAAGCTTTGCACATGGAGAAATACTCCCACCAAGGAGCTGAAAATGGAGTTAAGAGAGTTAATTTCCAGGAAGCTCCATCAAATGATAATAAACTCATCTCCCTCAAGAATGATGTGAAGCAATTGAAGGAACTTTTGGTTGCTCACACCAATAAGGAGGAGGGAGGATATCAAGGGTCAAGGAACAACAATCATGGTTCCTGGAACAACAACTACAACAACAATAAAAGCTCCAACATCAATAATTGGAGATCCAACAATCAAAATCCGGATAACCCTTATTCTAATTCCAATTCTAATAATTCCTCTGACCCTTTCTCTTCTTCTACTCCATTGAAGAGCCAAGAGCCTGGATCAAGTTCGTCCCAGCCAGAAAAGAAAGATGCAGTGCTGGAGGCCATCTTGATCAAGCTCAACGCTATGGAGACACCCATGACTTCATTTTCGAAGGCACAAAAAGCCTTAGAGAAACAATTCTTTAATAAGGCGAATGAAGCGCCAAGAGATCCAGGGAAGCTCCCAGCAAGGACAGAGAGCAACCCCAAGGGACAAATCATGGAAATAACGATGAGAAGTGGACTTAAAACTGCAGATCCAGTGCCTCGGTTGATGCTAGTACAGATGAAGAACACCTCGTTCCAGGTACAGAGGAAGAACACTTCGGTCGAGGTACCATCCGAGGTGGAGTCTCAGAAAGCGTCGGACAAAACTGAAGTTTATGTCCCATCTCCTGCATATAAACCACCACTTCTATTCCCCCAGTCAAGGGCTAGAGCACATCTTGACAAGCACTTTGGTAAGTTCCTTGATTTGATGAATAAATTACATATTAACATCCCTTTCCTTGATGCTATTCTAGGGATGTCCGTCTATGGGAAGTTCTTAAAGGAGATTCTATCAAGGAAAAGGAAACTGGAAGATTTTGGTAAAATAAGGATGACATCTAAATCCTCGGAGCTTATTCAAATCATGAAGGAGAAGATGCCACCTAAGTTGAGAGATCCCGGCTCATTTTGCATTCCCATTCAAGTTGGGGATGTCACTTGTAAAGCATTGTCTAAGCATTGTGTAATCTAGGAGCCAGCGTGAGCATCATCCCGCTGGAGCTATGTGTGAAGATCGGACTTGGAGAGCCCAAGCCGGTAAAGATAAGGCTATACATGGCGGACCGCTCCATTACCCATCCCGTGGGCATTTTGGAAGATGTTCCGGTTAAGTTAGGTAACTTCTATTTACCTATAGACTTTGTTTTGCTTGATATTCCCGCAGATTATCCCGTTCCTATCATTCTTGGGAGACCATTTCTTGCAACTTCGGGTTGCAATGTGGATTGTAAGAACACCAAGTTGAAATTCAACATTGGCAGAGATCAAGTGGAGTTTGCATTGCCAGCTGCAATGAAAGGGGAGCCGCTGGAGGATGATATCTTCAACATCTATGATGAAGAAGAATCAAGAGAATTGGTGAGCTCTATCCTTATTAATGACCCTCTTGAAAGAGTAATTAGTTTTAGCTTAATGGAGGAAGGTATAAATGCTTCTTGTGATGCAGATATACGGAGCTTAAAGGCACTAGAAGAAGATCCAGGAGCTAAGATTGAAAGACTAATCCCGGAGAAGAGAATCTCCAATTTCGGTCCCAGTTGCAGTACCTCGACCGAGGCACTTTCTGGACCAAGCAAGTTGTTCTCATATGAAGATCATCTCGGTCACCCACTCTAGACCTCGACCAAGGTCGAAAGCGAGATGATGTCAACTGAGACTTCTGAAGGTCTAGTTCTTTGATCTAAATCTACTCCACTGGAAGGAGGAAGCAAGGATCCCCTCAGAAAGCACCCCCAGTTGTGGAGCTTAAACCGCTTCCAAGTCACTTGAGGTATGTTTTCCTTGGACCGGATTCTACTTATCCCGTTATCGTTAGTGCTTCCCTTTCCGAAACTGAATTATCTAAACTGATGCATGTCCTGAGAAAACATCACTAGGTGTTAGATTATACTATTGATGATCTAATTGGCATTAAGCCTTCTTTCTACATGCATAGAATATTAATGAAGGATGATCATAAGACTTCACGGGAACTTCAAAGACGGTTAAATCCGATCATGAAAGAGGTTGTGAAGAAAGAAATTCTTAAGTTGTTGGATGCAGGTATCATATTTCCTATCTCGGATAGCAAGTGGGTGAGCCCAGTGCATGTAGTTCCGAAGAAATGAGGGATGACCGTTGTGACGAATAAGAACAACGAGTTGATCCCAACTAGGACCGTTACGGGCTAGAGGGTGTGCATCGACTACAGGAAGCTGAACGTGGTCACTCGGAAAGACCATTTTCCACTTCCCTTCATCGATCGAATGCTTAAAAGTTTAGCTCAGCATTCACATTTTTGCTATTTAAATGTCTATAGTGGCTTCTTTCAGATTCTTATCCATCCGGATGATCAAGAGAAGACCACTTTCATTTGTCCATGGGGGACATTCGCTTATAGGAGGATGCCATTTGGATTATGCAATGCACCCGCTACCATCCAGCGATGCATGATGGCTATCTTTGCCGAGTACATAGAGCAGATCGTGGAGGTACATATGGATGACTTTTCAGTATATGGTTCCTCTTTTGATGATTGCCTATCTAACCTTTCTCTAGTTCTACAAAGATGTGAAGACACTAATCTCGTTTTGAATTGGGAGAAGTGTCATTTTATGGTTAATGAAGGCATTGTGCTAGGACACCTCGTTTCAAACCGAGGTATTGAGGTCGATCGTGCTAAGATCGAGACTATTGGGAAACTTCCTCCCCCTTGTTCTGTTAAGGGTGTGCGGAGTTTTCTCGGGCATACAGGTTTCTATAGGTGGTTCATCAAGGATTTTTCGAAGATTTTTAAACCACTAACTAAACTCTTGAATAAGGATGTTGTTTTTGAGTTTTCGTAGGAATTTCTTGATGCATTTTTCAGGATAAAGGAAGCGTTGATATCCGCTCCCATTGTCCAACATCCGGATTGGACCTTGCCCTTTGAGATCATGTGTGATGTGAGTGATGTGGCGGTAGGAGCGGTGCTTGGACAAAAGAAGGATGGCCGGACCAACACCATTTACTATGCTAGCAAGACGTTAGATGAAGCCCAACTAAACTACGCCACCACCAAAAAGGAGCTTTTGATGGTTGTATATGCTTTTGAGAAATTTCGCTCTTACTTAGTAGGAGCAAAAGTTATTGTTTACACTGACCATGCAGCTATTCGTTACTTGCTTGCTAAGAAGGATGCTAAGCCACGTCTTATTCGATGGATTCTCTTGCTTCAAGAGTTTGACCTAGAGATTCGTGATAAGAAGAAATCCGAAAATTCTGTTGAAGATCACCTCAGCCGGATACCTCCCTCTTCACTCGAGAAGGACGAACCACCCATAAACGATTCATTCCCCGATCAGCACTTGCATTTGCTGGAACGTTTGATAGACTTCTTTATTTCACCCCATGATGAAGGTGAAGTATGGGGTGAGGACACCTTCCAGCATGTTTAGGGATGCCGTACGGTCCAGCTAGCGACCTTAAATCAAGCGCTTCTTGGGAGGCAACCCAAGGTATTGTTTTCTTTTTCCCTTTTTCTAGTCTAGCTTTAGATAGTTTTCTTTTGCTTTGCTTTGCTTTGTTTTTGGCGTCCTAGACAGAAACCAGGTACTTTCTAAGGAAGGATTACAACCGAGGAGCAACACTGAAAGGACAGAAGTTCGAGAAATTGAGAATACGGAGTTTGACTGAGACACATCTCGGTTGCTGTCACAGCACCTCGACCAAGATAATTCTTGAGCAACCGAGGCAACTAGGGCTGACAACAATCCACCTCGGTTCAAAAACCTCGGTCCAGTCGGGACCACATCGACCGAGGTGACAGCAAAATCGGAGAGGGGTATAAAAATGGGAACGGTTTCTCTCTCTTTCCCTCCCATCCCTCTCTCGACCGTGGCGGCATAACAACCTCGTTTCCTCGTTACTCGATCGTTTTCTACGATTCTTGCTCCGATCTTGCAAGAAAAGGCTAAAGGAACAGATAACAAGAGAGAAACTGCAACAAAAATGCCTCCAATCGACCGAATCTGGGGTAAAAAGTCGAAAACCCTAACTTCTCTTCTTCTTACTGTTTTTGGACGTAATTGGCTTTGGTTGCCAATCATTTGTGTTGGAAAAAGCTTAAGTACCCCTTAGGAACAACTGGTAGTTAAATTGGGGGAAAAGAATTGGAAATCAAAGAGTTCAAATCAAAGAGCGATTTACCTTGGTCTAGTCGACCTGCGCCTCGGCCGTGGTGTTCTTAAGATCTGTTAGAGAAACCGAGGTGACTTGTCAGAGAGAGAAAAATGAGTTATAGGTTTCATCGCCAGCTAGTTCTGAGGGATAGATCCTCACCTTCTTCTTCTTCCCGACCTTCTATCCCGGTGATTCACGAGCGTCACTAGGCTGATTTTGACCGCATATGCGCACGTCTTGTGATTGCGCCACGTTTCTTAAACATTGTTGCTTTTGATTGCCTCCATGTGGTTGATGATCTTAGGAGGATGGTTTTCATTGTGGGGCTGGAGCAGTTCATGGAGATTAGAACTCCAGCCTACCTCGAGCCTACATTTGATTTTGTGAGTTCTGTTACTCACCTGCCTGAGGAGAGAGTCATCAAGTACCGGTTGTTGAACAGGAACTACCTAGTTCCCATGGACTAGTGGAGAGACATATTTGGCTTCCCGACCCCCACAGTTACCGACTTCCCTTCTCGAGCCGTGGCTCGATAGTTTTGGGGACAAATTGCTCACGTTGTAGAGCATGCTGATAGGTGGAGACCTGGAGACTCCAGGGAGCGTATCATCTTCCACCTTGCTTTCCGACTCGCCCACCGTATATTCAGTGAGACCCTTCTGGCGCGTACTGAGACGCCCCAGAACATTAGGCAGGGGGGGTTTCTGAGTCTATTCTGTATGGTGACCGGGGAGTGCTTGATTTTGGGGCGATGTTAGGTGAGGATCTACACCGGATCAAGGCTAAGGGGAAGGGAGATATCTGTTGTGGCGGCCTAGTGACTCATATAGTGACGGTCATGGATCTAGATCTGAGTGCATGTACATTGGTGGCGGCTTGGCAGCCGCTAGGATTGCAGGAGATGATCACGAGGAGGATTCTGGTTCCTCGTGGACTCACTACACCATATGTGGTGATGCCTTGGGAGCAGACTACCCCTCAAGGTATCAGGTGGTAAGCCCAGTTCTCAGTCTACGACCCTCAGTATTGGTCTACCGCATGGATACCTTACATTGAGTATGCTAGAGACGCTGCAGCAGCTAAGGTGTAGGAGGAGGATGAGGATGAGGATTGTGGTGCTTCCATGGAGACAGGGACAGATACAGCCGGCCCTAGTGTGCTTGTTGTCGACTTAGACGACGAGGCTACAGAGGAGGAGGCAACTACAGCACCATCACGTCTTGCTAGGCGCAGAGTGCGTAGACAAAGGGATCTCGTAGCTCACCGACGGATTGACGAGTTGACGGATCAGATGATTGACTCCTACGCCGCCTTGTCAGTGGATATGTTGGAGATGATGGAGAGCCAACACTACCAGCGCCGTATGATGGAGATACAGTTCCAGCATTCCATGGGCTACCCTTTTGATCCATCCCAGCATCCTTACATCTTGTATCCACCACCACCACCAGCAGATTAGGATTAGAGCTTGCAGGGATATCTTTTCTTTATTTATTATGCAGCTCAGCTTATGTCCGGTGAGTACTTTGTTGTCTAAACTTATTTTGACCCATTGGGACAATGTTCCCAAGTATGGGGTATGGATGTATCTTATTTGACATTGTGTATGCTTGTATGAATATGACTTTCTATTTATGATTTTCTTATGCTCTATGTGCTTATTTGAGACTACATGCATGCATACAGGTTAATTGATTGAGAAAAACGTCGAAAACTGGTTAAGAAAATTTTTTTTATGACCTCGACCGGGGTGATTCTTGCCAAACGAGGTCAAGTACCTCGGTTGACCTAGAACATCTCGACCGAGGCAGTTTAACTGAAAGAGTTTTCGAAACGTTTTGTGCTTCTTTTCTAGATATGACCTCAGTGATGATTTTGTTTGCATATTGGTTTTGAAATCTTTATATGCTTGAAAGGTTTTATGATATGTTTAAGTTGCTAAATGTTTTGTTTGAAATTTTGGCATGTTTAATACTTTATTTTTATCAAAATTATGTTAAATTTGAAGGTTGACACCACATGATGAATTCTATCACTTTCTTCTTGGGATGATTAAGGCAATTCATTCTCTTCTCTTCTTCTTCTTGATCATGCTTAGCCCCTCATATATATATTTGCCTCCTTTACCTATCCGGGAATTTGGAAGCAAGCAAGTGAAAAGCAAGTGAAAGAAAAGTTGAGATGTTGACTGAAAAGTTTAGAAAGAAACAAATAGGTTTGGGGAAGTCAATCATGATGATGAGTAACTCGGCACCATTCACATAGCCGGGTGTTTCTGTCTTGCCAAAGTCGGATTGAGCGATATTCCTAACGGGTCATGGTATGTGCATCAAGGGTTTGAGGCATCTCGAGAAATTGCTGATTGCTGATCTCCTAGGCTTCGGTTATTGTGCACCTCTGTCCATGCATCCCAAAAAGTAAAGTAAAAAGTAAATAAGCAAAGCTTATTGGTGGAAGATGTTGAAGTTCAAAGCAAGTAAAGTGAATATCATTTTCCCGGATTCTAGCACCACATTCCCTATATACATCCCACCCTCACACGTTTCTTGACCTTCTCTTGAAAAGCCCTTGAGACCTCGACCTTGTTGATTGACTTGGTGGTTTAAACTTGATTATGCATGATTAATTTCGATAATTATGATTTATTATGCATTCTATGATTTTATGCAAAGATGAACAACTTTTTTATATTTAATAAAATGTTTTGATCATGTTTTAATTTTAAACACCATGAAGCATTCTCTTAGAGTGATCTATGAGTGGAGCACACCACCAAATATATTTTGAATTACTTTTCATTAATCTTTATGTCTTATAATCCATTTTATCTTGTACTTAAGATTTGGAGCTTGATTGGGGGCAAGCAAGGGACAAGTATGAGGTATTTTGATAGCATGTATTATAGTCTATATTTTGGGACTTATTTAGACGTTTTATCTTCAATAATCTGCATGTTTGAATGTATTTTATGTGATTATATTGTCGTTTCATCTACCTTTACGGGAATCGAGGTCTACACCAAGTTTCGTTGTAATTGTAGGTAAAATGGCACGTTTTGGATCGAAATGGAGCTAAGGAGCAAAGGATTCATAGGAGATACATTCAGGAGCTTAAAAGAGAACTCAGGGAGCAAAGAATTAACAAAGAAGATTTAGTTTGGACCATATTTAAGAGATTTCACATTCAGCTGAGATTCACCTCGGTCAACTACAGTACCACCATGACCGAGGTGATCTTGGGGAGCGCCCCAACCGAGGCGAACACCCTGGCGCGGCGAGATATATTTTATTTGGCTGATATCTTTTTATTTTTGGAAGGAGAGATCTTATATTTTTGGGCTGGATTTCTGGAAGGAAGATCATATATTTGGGAGATCTATTTTAGAGATATAGATATATTTTATTAGGATATTATCTTTTTAAGATATTATTATCTTTGGAAATAATTCTCCTATATAAAGGGTTGGATTTTCCACAAGTTCAACCATGCTTGCATTATTGGAGGCTCAGAATAACCAACAAAGAGAGGATTTTCTGGAAGCTTTGAAGGAAGGAAGGAAGATTGAAGATCAATCAAGGAAGGATTGATAGTTTGGATATAGCTTTTGAAGGGATTTGTAAGACTTTCTTAGATTACCTTTTGTTTGATTGTCTTGTTGAATTTGTGATCCAAGGAACGCTAATTTGTTTGATATTTGATTCAGTTATTGAAGCCTTGTTCTTAAGGTTTTTGTGTTCAAATATTCATTCTTTCCCAATATATTTGATTATTGCTTTCATGATGATGAGTGGCTAATTTCATTGTGCGATTCTAGGCTGATTGGCTGAAAGTTGTGAGAAAGACAATGATAGAATAATCTTAATCCAGTAGGACCCTGAAAGCTCGAGTTTTTATCCTAAACCCTAGAACATCTCGTTTAGCCGATGAACATCTCGGCCGGGGTGGAACTTGACTAACCAAGGTGACCTTTTCTGATCCGAAACCGAGAGTTAAGTGTTAGAGTTTGCCAAATCCTATTCTTATTACACATTTCCTGGTTCAATGCAAGTCTAGGATGAGACTTACCCAGTAATTCCTTTGTTTGTTTACCCAAGATCATAAGTGTAGGTAATAAAGGTTCATCCTTTATTGGGGTTTGAGTGTGCCTTCATTCCATCTTTGTGAGTTAGCTTGAGACTTACCCCGTAAAGGTTGATTCTATTCCCTTACTTGGTGTGTTGGTTTGAGATTATAATTCCTTTCCTTCGTACCTTGAGACTTACCCGGTAACAGGAGCTTTTGATTTGGGATTAGTGAGTAGTGAGCCTTACCCGGTGATCTATTCCACTTTAGAAACACCTTACCTTTGCAAAATCTCAGCTTGTTCGCTTATCTTGAGATCTTGAGTTGGAACCACAACTAGATGCTTTAATCCCTAGAATTTGCATATTTCCTTTAATTGACCTTATTATCATCTTTTTTATTGCTTTAATCGCTTTTGTGGTTATTAGGTACATAGACGACCTATACTTGCTTTGTTTCACCTAAGTCCCTGAGATCGACACCCCGGAATTCTTGCTTTTACTATAATTGATCCGTACATTGCGGGTTCGCATCCTTGTTTTAAGCATATTTCTTGGGATATAAATTTAAAGCTTGCATACACCGTTTGGAGCGAACACTAGGAAAGGTATAATAAGAATAGGATTTGTCAAACTGGAATCTTAACTCAGATAAGGTTCAAGAAAGGGTTCACCTAGTTCAGTTATATTCCATCCCGGCCGTGATGTTCAATGACTGACCGAGGTGTTCGTCGGTTAAGGTAAAGGCTCGAGCTTTTCAGGGTCCGCTAGAGTTAAGAACATTCTATCATCATCTTTCCCCCAACTTTCAGCCAATCACCCTAGAATTGCATAAAGAACTTATCCAACAATCATCATGATAATATTAATTAAATATATAACAAAGGAATCAATATTCAAACAAGAAAACCTTAAGGAAAAGGTCTCAATAACTGAATCAAACAAACAAACAATCAGCGTTCCTCAATCACAAATCAGAAAAGGCAACGATCAAACCAACTAAGAAAGTCAAACAAACTTCCTTCAAAGCCAACTTCGGTTTGATTCCTTCCTTCCTTGAACATCAACTTTCAAAACTTCCTTCAAACTTCCTTCAAACTTCCTTCAAAACTCTTCAGAAAATCCTTGATCCGAAGATGATTGAATTTGCAGAAAATTTGAACCATTTATATAGGAGAATTATCTTCCAAAGATAAAATATCTTAAAAAGATAATTTTTTTCTTTAAAATATCTTGCAATCTTCCTTTCTTCCAATATATATCACATAACAAGGCATGCTTCCTTCCAGAAATCCATCCTAAAATATAGAAATTTTTCTTTCCAAAAATAGTAGATCTCAACCAAAAATAAAGATCTTATGGCCGTTATGATATTTACCTCGGTCGAGGTGGTACTGTAGCTGACCGAGGTCTAGACCTCGGTCATTTTGATTGTTCCTGAGATCTTCTTATAACTACTGAATGCTCCAGAATGTAGCTCCAATGACTCCTTAGCTTCTTTAGCTCCATTTGGATCCAAAACGTGCCATTTTCCCTACAATTACAACGAAACTAGGTCTAGACCTCGATTCCCGCAAATGTAGACAAAACAACAATATAATCAAAGAATACACATCCATACATGTGTTAGCATGAAATATGAAGATACTTTAGGCACTTGCTTTAGTTGTTTTTCCCTCTTTATAGTGTTCTTAGATATGTGTTTGAAGTAATTGTGAGCTAGTTCACCCACTTTGTCGATATAGAGATCTACACTAGCTTCTTAGTGTTTTTAGGTGAATAAAGCTTGGATTGGAGCAAAATGAGGAAGGAAAGGAGTGTTCGATCACATTTGATGGCAAGGAGATGCATTAGAAAGGCTAAGGAAAGAGCATGAATGGAAGATTGCACGAAACAAAGGCAAAGAAAGAGGAATGCAACTCCACGCCCTAAATTACGGTCGTGGAAGAGGATTGGAAGAACTACGCTCTAAACCACGGCCATGGACTTGACATCATGAACGTGGACTTGATTTTGGAGCACTCCAGAGAGTTACACGGTCTAAAGTACGGTCGTGGAAATCCTATGGCACCGTAATTTGAAATCCACGCCCTAAACCACGGTCGTGGAAAGTTATACTTGACCGTGATTTTAGTGATTCTGTAACGTGTCATATTTTTCCACGTCAGCCACGTCATTGGGCTTTCTCTTAACCCTATCTTGCCTTATAAAAAGGCTAGAGAAGAGAGTTTTTAGGGGGCTTGCTTACACTCGCTTACCGTCGCTTATTTTTGCTTACATTTTAGCTGTCATTGGGAGATTTGCTGGAGGATTGAAGATTTTGAAGGACATACTTTTCGGAAGATTGTGTACTTTGGATATTCTAGGGTTTTCATTCGAGAGCGGATTGACACCCCGTTCTTTGTGACTTCTCTAGATCTTTGTGAGGCATCTGTTCCGATTCTTCTAGATTCATAAACATTATACCTTTGTGTTTGGATTTTGAGATTGACATTAAGTTTTATTCGAGTTTTTGAGGGTTTTCATCTTTTATTCTTCTTAACTTGATTTTTAATATCATGATGATAATTATTGGCTAAAACCCTTTAGCAATTATAAGCTGAAGGGTTGATAGTTGTGGCTTAGATAATGATATATCGATCATAACTTGATTGGACCCTGAGAGTTTGAGAAATATCGTCGACACCCCAAATCACGGGTTGTTCTTGGTTTCCACGGCCGTGATTCTCAAGATCTAGCCGTGATTTCCCTTGGTTTATGAACTTTGCTTTTGCTTTGATCCAAAGTTAAAGATTAGCTTTAACCTAGTCTTGGCTTGCCTTTTCTAGGTAATAGTGAGACTCAACATCTTCTATTTCAGTTTTGAGTGTCACAACCTTAACCGTTTTAGTATATCTTTGATTCCTTGGGTTTGGGCATGGGTATTTGAGATTAATTCTTATCTTTAGATCCTTTCTATACATCAGCCTCAACAACCTTTACAGAGAGAGTCTTTGTGTTAGACATATAAGGTTTGGAACTTCACTGTACATCACCTTACTTTGGTATACCTTTGCAATTCTCAACGCTGTCCTTGTATATATAGCATATCTTGAATCGATTGCTACAATTTGATATCCGGATCTTTAGGGTTGTTGTTTCTCCAATATTTGCAAAGCTTCTATAATTTCATTGCTCGATTACTTGAAACTGATTTTGTTTCACCAATTCCCTGAGATCAATACTCTGGAATACTTGCTAATCTATGCCGATCCGTACACTGCGGGTTTTCTTGTTTTATTCTTTATAAATTAAAGCTTATTTGCACGCACGTTTTCGGGCGAACAAGTTTATGGCGCTGTTGCCTGGTTGTTGGTCAAGACCATTTCCGGTTTTCGGTTGTCGAGCTTGGGAGCTTTTGCTCTTGTTATTTGATATCTTTTTGTGAGTGCTTTTTGCAAGCTCTTTAGGTATATGCGAAAGACTAGATCTACCAAAGATCTTATTCCTTTCGATCCAAAAGTTGAGAGAACCTTAAGAAGAAAGTTAAAAGAGAAGAGATGGCTGAAAATAATGAAAGAAACATCCAAGCAGAGTTGGATGAAGCTCAACGTCAACTTAAGTTGAGTGAGAAAGCTCGTGTGGACGCGGAAATGAGTCATCAATTACAAATTGATGAACTCTGGGCTATGATGTTGGACATGAAGTTGGAGATGAATGATGCAAGGAAGAAGAAGAAGGTCAAGAAACCAACTAAGTCCACTAGAGATGATTCATCCGATGATGAAGAAATCGATCCGGACGTGCCGGAACTTGAAGAAATTGATCCGGTGATTCATCTTGTTCGTAACAACACAAGACCACCGGTTGTTCCTCGCATTCCAGCTGGGGATGTGAGATTTGCTAATGGAGGGGATGAACCACGAACTCTGGGGAAAAGGATGGATCCAATTCAGCAACCACGCCGTCTAGGTGTGAATTTCGGAGCTGAGGACATCCAGGAATTCAGCTTTAGCCCGCAAGTCATTACCATGGTTTGCCAAAGTCAATTTGGTGGAACTAGTGCTGAATCTCCACAACAACATTTACAGAATTTGGAGATTCTAATGGAAACATTGAAGCCAAAAAGGGCTACTACCAATAACTATAAAATCAAGCCGTTTTTCTTTTCTTTGAAGGATAAAGCATTGGCTTGGTATCAAGCTCTTCCAGCTGCAAAGCTGGCCACATGGGAGGATTTATCTTCGGAGTTCCTCACCAAGTTCTTTCCGCCGTCCAAGACGGCGGAGTTGAGAGGTAAGATTAATTCATTTTCTATGAAAACTAATGAAAGTTTGATTCAATCATGGGAAAGATTCCAGGACCTCTTATTGGATTGCCCACACCATGGCATTTCAAAGCTTGAGTTGCTAGAGATTTACTACAAGGGGTTGGATGTGGACACACAATTCAACCTCCAATCTCTCTCTTGTGGTAGATTCATGGACATGAGAGAGGATGATGCTTGGGACTTCATTGAGAAGCAAGCCCAAGTGATTGAGAAGTATTCCCACCGGAAGATTGAGACGGGAGTGAAGCTAACACAAGCTGCACAAACTCAAATCTTTTCCCTCAACACCGAAATCAAGGAGTTGAAGGAGGTCATTAGAGCTGGCTTTCAACAATCAAAGGAGCAAGATGTTGGCTACTTAGGCAACAACAAAAACCACCAAAGGAACCGGAACAACAACCGAAACAACAATTGGAACAACAATAATTGGAATAACAACAACAACCGAAATTCCAACAACAATTGGCGTTCCAACCAACAACAACCAAATTCCGGTAATCCCTATGCAAATTCTAGAAATTCACTAACATCTCCCTCTTCTTCTACCCCTTTGAAAAGTCAGGGGCAAACATCAAATGGTTCAAATAATAAGGAGAAGGAGAAGCCCGATCCTATGTTGGAGACAATTCTAGGAAAGCTTCAAGGGCTAGAGTGCTACATGACTAAGGTTGATAAAGCTCACAAAGCTTTAGAAAACCAAGTATTCAGCAAGGTTGGACAAATTCCTAGGGATCAGGGAAAACTTCCCGGAAAGACGGAGGATAACCCAAAGGGAAGGGTGATGGCTATCACCACTAGGAGTGGCGTTACAACCACCGACCCGCAACCTAAGTTTGTGGAAGTTCCAGCTGAGAAAGAGAAGGATAAGGGGAATGAGAAGGAAGATGTCTACATTCCTCCTCCAGCTTATAAACCTCCTCTACCATTCCCGCAGTGTACAACAAGAGCGTGCATAGACAAGCAATTCGGTAAGTTTATTGAACTCATGAGCAAACTGCATATTAATATACCTTTTATTGATGCAATTGTAGGTATGCCCGCTTATGGGAGGTTCTTGAAAGATCTCCTCTCCAACAAGAGGAAGCTAGAAGACTTTGGAGAAGTCAAGATGAGTTCGGATTCTTCGGAGCTCATCAAAACGTTGAATGAAAAGATGCCCCCAAAGCTGAGAGATCCGGGGTCATTTTGCGTTCCAATTAGAGTAGGAGAAGTCACATGTGATGCTCTTTGTGACTTGGGAGCAAGTGTGAGCATTATTCCACTTGCTTTGTGTGGGAAGATCGATTTAGGTGAACCTAAACCGGTGAAGATGACATTATACATGAAGGATCGATCCATAACTCATCCCGTCGGTATCCTTGAAGTCGTCCCAGTCAAGCTCGGTAAGTTTTACGTTCTAATTGATTTTGTAGTGCTTGACATTCCTACAGATTGTCCGGTTCCAATCATACTCGGAAGACCGTTTCTTGCAACATCCGGCTGTATAGTGGATTGCAAGAATGCTAGGTTGGCGTTTGATATAGGTGAAGAGAAGGTTGAGTTTGTTCTCTCAACCTTGGTGAAAGAGCCAACTCTTGGAAAAGACATGTTCAATGTCTATGATGAGGAAGTATCTAGAGAGGAAGTAAGCTTGATTCTATTCAAGGATCCATTGCAAAAGGTTATCACCATGAGCATCATGGAGAAAGGAGAAGAAGAGGATTGCAATGAGGAGATTGAAGCCTTGGAGGAGCTAAAAGAAGTGCATGAGGAAGAGTTTGAAAAACTCTATGATTGGTCAGAAAACGTGAGGAATCACGGCCAGTCATGCTATTCCACGGCCGTGGTTTCCTCCAACATGACCGTAATCAGCTATTCGGAGGACTCCAGTAAGTTACACAGCCAAAACCACGGCCGTGGAAGTAACAGTGATGCCGTAATTTTGGGGATTTTTGAAGATGATTACGTCCCTTCAACAAATGCTCTTGAGTCTTCTTCCACCACTCCTACACCCTTAGAGACTTCTAAGGAAGCATTGGACACTCCTCAAGAGTCATCAAAAGCATCAATAGCAATGGAATTGAAGCCACTTCCCACACATCTTCGGTATGCATTTCTTGGAACTAATTCTACTTTTCCCGTAATTGTTAGTTCCGAATTAAGTGAAGATGAACATGAGAGATTAATGGTTGTTCTAAGGAAACATAGGAAAGCATTAGGTTACCCTATGGAGGATCTTGTAGGAATTAAACCATCATTATGCATGCATAAGATCCTGATGGAGGAAAATTTCAAGCCTTCGAGACAACCTCAAAGACGGTTAAATCCGATCATGAAGGAGGTTGTCAAGAAGGAGATTCTTAAGTTGCTTGACGCAGGTATCATCTATCCTATCTCGGATAGCAAGTGGGTGAGCCCCGTTCAAGTTGTTCCAAAGAAAGGAGGAATGACGGTTATAACAAACAAGAATAATGAACTCATTCCTACAAGAACCGTCACAGGATGGAGGATGTGCATTGAATACCGCAAGTTGAACAATGCAACTAGGAAGGATCACTTTCCGCTACCATTCATTGATCAAATGCTTGAGAGGTTAGCACAACATTCCTATTTTTGCTATCTTGACGGTTATAGTGGTTTCTTCCAGATTCCGATCCATCCAGAAGATCAAGAGAAGACCACATTCACGTGTCCATGGGGTACGTTCGCCTATAGACGGATGCCATTCGGGCTTTATAACGCCCCAGCAACCTTTCAAAGGTGCATGATGGCTATCTTTTCGGAGTACATTGAGGAGATAATGGAGGTTTTTATGGACGATTTTTCTGTTTATGGTTCTTCATTTGATAATTGTTTATCTAACCTCTCTCTTGTGTTGCAAAGGTGCAAAGACACTAACCTAGTTCTTAATTCGGAGAAGTGTAAATTCATGGTGAAAGAAGGCATTGTACTAGGATACTTAATCTCTAGTAGAGGGATTGAGGTAGACAAGGCTAAGATAGAGACCATAGAGAAACTTCCTCCTCCATCTTCGGTGAAGGGGATACGAAGTTTTCTAAGACATACTGGATTCTATAGACGTTTTATCAAAGACTTTTCTTAAGATATCAAAACCGCTCACTATTCTATTGATGAAGGATGCAGTTTTTGACTTTTCGCAGATTGTTTAGATGCTTTCTATAAGATTCGAGAAGCTCTCATCTTAGCCCCGATTATCCAACCTCCGGACTGGAATCTTCCATTCGAGGTTATGTGTGATGCGAGTGACGTAGTTGTTGGAGTTGTGCTAGGACAAAAGAAAAAGGACAAACTCATGCTATCTACTATGCTAGCAAGACGCTAGACGAAGCGCAACTCAACTACGCCACAACTGAAAAGGAATTTTTAGCTATTGTATATGCCTTTGAAAAGTTTCGTTCTTATCTTGTAGGTGCAAAGGTGATTGTATACACGGATCATGCTACGATCCGATATTTACTTGCCAAGAAGGATGCGAAACCAAGGCTGATTAGATGGATTATTCTCCTACAAGAATTTGATCTAGAGATCCATGACAAGAAAGGCTCGGAAAATTCTGTTGCGGATCACTTGAGTTGTCTACCACACATTAAAGATGACGAGCTACCTATTGATGACTCCTTTCCGGACGAACATTTGCACATCATTTAGGAGTGCATCTACAAGATATCAAGAGGTAATGAACCATGGTTTGCTGATTTTATTAATTATTTGGTTTGTCAGGAAAATACCTCCCGGATTATCCTATGCACAAAAGAAGAAGTTCTTTAGGGATGTCCGGCAATATTTTTGGAATGAACCTCTACTATTCAAGAGAGGTCCTGAAGGCATCATTAGGAGATGTGTGTCGGAAGACGAAATGCAAAGTGTCATTCGTCATTGTCATTCACTACCTTGTGGAGGACACGCTAGTTCCAATAAAACTAACGCTAAGGTATTGCAATCTGGATTCTTTTGGCCTACTTTGTTTAAGGATGTGCAAACCTTTGTTTCTTGTTGTGATGCTTGTCAAAGAACAAGAAACATCTCTAGGAGAAACGAGATGCCACTAAATAACATTCAAGAGGTGGAAATCTTTGACGTTTGGGGAGTAGACTTTATGGGACCCTTCCCATCATCTTGTGGAAACCAATACATACTTCTAGCTGTAGATTATGTTTCGAGATGGGTTGAGACTATTGCCTCTCCAACTAATGATGCCATGGTTGTAGTTAAGTTCTTTAATAGAACTATTTTCCCAAGATTTGGGACACCACGGACCATCATTACTGACGGAGGTTCTTACTTCATTGCCCGACGATTCGAAACTCTACTAGCTAAGTATGAGGTGACTCACAAGATTGCCACCCCCTACAATCCACAAACAAGTGGACAAGTGGAGATTTCGAATAGAGAGATCAAAGGCATCCTTGAGAAGACAGTCTTAAAGACGAGGAAGGATTGGTCCTTGAAATTGGATGATGCATTATGGGCATATAGGACTGCATACAAGACTCCTATAGGTACAACACCATACAACCTTGTGTATAGGAAGGAAGTCTTGTCATCTCCCGGTTGAGCTAGAACACAAGGTGTACTGGGATGTGAAGTGATCGAACTTCGGCATAAAGGAAGCAGGCGAGAAGCGCCTCTTAGATCTCAATCAGCTTGAAGAACTCCGCTTGAACGCCTATGAAAACGCCAAGATCTACAAAGAAAAGGTGAAGCGTTGTCATGATAAGCATATCATTCCAAAGGATCTCAAGGAAGGAGATCAAGTTCTCCTCTTCAATTCAAGACTTCGTCTCTTTCCACGTAAGCTTAAATCTCGTTGGACTGGACCTTATCTAATTAAACGTGTTTTCCCCATGGTGCAGTTGAAGTATGGGGTGAAAAGAGCGGAAGTTTCAAGGTTAATGGCCAACGCCTTAAGAAGTATTCACCGGAGCTTCCGGTTGAGGAAATCGCACCGATTACCCTCAAATAAATACAAGAACGGTCTAGCTACGGACCCAAAACAAGCACTTCTTGGGAGGCAACCCAAGGTATTGCACTTACGTTTTTGTTTTTCTTTCTTAGAGTAGTTTAGTTTAGTTGTTTTTGCTTTGTTTTTCCCTCGATACCTCCGGTATGTTATGTTTTTGGATGTAGGAATAAGGATTGGGCAAAAGGGGAGATGCAAAAGTTGGAAGGAATTGACGAAACTTGGATGTTGGCACACAACAGAGACTTCCACGCCCTAAACCACGGCCGTGGAAGTAACAGGTGACCGAAATTCTCCAAAATAGGCAAAAAATTCACCAAAACACCGGCCTCCGTACATTTCCACGGCCGTGGAAACCCCCGAGTGACCGTGATTTTCAAAAAAATTACGGTCACTATATAAATCACCTTCCTTCACAAAAACACCACAAAACACAATTTCCACGCCCCTTTCCACGCCCTAATTGCCGAAATCATTCCCCAACTCGCAATTCTTCGTTTGAAGTCCGATTCAAGCGATTCTTTGGCCTAAAGTGAAGCATTTGCAATCCTCTATAAGATCCAAGCAACCAATCAAGTGAACAATCAACTCAGCAGAGGGAATTTGGATTATAAAGATCCAAAACTTAGGTTTTTCTCTACTTTCTCTATTTTGTCAATTCGGCTTTATTTATCGCAAGAATTTAGAAGAACTGCGTAGAATTGGAATTGGAATTAGCCTAGGACTGTGATTGCTGAAGTTTGGTGTGGATTTATTGAGATTTGAGTAAAACAGAGGGAAACCACGGTCTCTGGGAAAACCACGGCCGTGGAATAGGAAGAACAGGCCGTGATTTTTTCTGTCGATGGATAAATGTTTAGGAGAAAGTCCAGTAGGAATAAGAAGCAGAAGGGAGGTGGTTCTTCCTCTTCCCAACCCCCTCCTAACCTACCACCATCACCACCCTCTCCAAAAATCCCAACCATTCATGAGGATTACTTAGAAGCTCTAGAAAGAATTGAGAAGAGGGCGGTCATAGGACCTCGTTACTTAGTCCTTGAGGAGCTTGAGCCTCTTAACATAGTGAATGATTTGACTTGGCTCTTGGATAGAGCCGGACTGATTGTCTTCTCCGACATTAGAGAGGACGCTTATGAGGAGATCACTAGGGAATTTGTCACCTCCTTTGAGCATAGCCACATGAACCGAACCGTATCCTTTAGGCTAATGGAGCAAGACTACGAGTTCTCTATTGTTCAGTTTGGAGCCTTCTTTAGGTTCCATGAGAGCTTCAATGGTAGATTTCCTAGTGGTGTATACGCTAAGGACTTTTGGGAGGATATCGCTATGATTTATGCTAGTGAGGATCGTTGGCAACCGGCCGACACCAAGGCTAAGCTCATCTACCACTTAGCCTTGAAGGTAGCTCATAGGGTCTTTTCCGAGTGTCTCTTCCCTAGGACCAAGACCACCCAAAAGATTAAGACCGATGAGCTCTTTCTCCTCTATTGCATGCTCTATGGTAGACCCGCCGATTGTGCTACCCTCCTCGCCTCCACCATGAGTAAACTGAAAAATAAGAGGGCCGGAAACATAGGATATGGAGGCATGGTTACTCACATAGCCATGCAGCTAGGGATAGACCATTCCGCTTGCACTAGGATAGCGGTGAGACCTTTAGGTCTCAATAGTCTCATGACTAGAGGTATCATCTTTCCCCGCCACCAAGCTACACCTACCGCAGTCATGCCATGGGGGCATAGAGGTGGTAGAGGCATCCCTTGGCTTCCTGAGTATTCCATTATGGCCGGACGCCATAATTGGAAGGCGACATTCGCAGCTATGCATGCGAATAGACTAGTAGCCCCTTCTTATGTCCCGGATGTGGTCCCAGCTGCGGGTGTTGATGATGAGATGAGAAGAGGTGATGATTATGAGGGAGGAGGTGATGAGAAGGACTTTGGTACATTTCCGGATCAGCCGGCACAGTTTCCCGACCCTCCTAGACGTTCTCCCCGACCTTCAAGTTCCTCTTCTTTACGCCGTGCTAGCGTGAGTGAGAGGCCGACTTGGATAGATGCACCTCCCTCTTGGTATGGAGAGCAGCCATCATGGATGGGAGCTCCTCCTCCATGGTACGAGCAGGCACCGGCAGCACCAGCTCCTCAAGACGTACCTGCATGGTATGGCCAGCCACCAGCTTGGTATGAGTAGCTACCGGCGTGGGCCACCGATCTATCCAGGAGAGTGGGAGACTTGGAGATCCACCAGGACACTTGTGATGTACGGGCTGAGGAGCATGACTTGATGATGAGAGACATATACCGCCAGCAGTTTGGGCGGAATTTCAGCTCCGACTTCCGTCCATTTCCACCGCCGCCTCCCCCACAGTGATGACTTTGATGGACCGTTGGTTTGAGCCACTCCACCACCATCTAGTGAGTTTCTTTGTTTTCCTTTCTTTTCTTTATGTCTTTTGAACATTGAGGACAATGTATGTTTCAAGTATGGGGTGGGGTGTGACTATGGTTTGTAATAACTCTACTTACTTTGCTTGGATGATTCTATGAACACTTGCATTTTCCTTTCATTGTCACACGTTTCATTACTGCATTGCATGAAAAAGACTTTGAAAAACCCATAAATAAAAACTTGAAAATTTTGAAAATATTTGTGCTTCTAAGATTAGAGATGATTTCTATGATGAAAACTACTTGTGGAATGAGTTTTGGATGACAATTGTATGCTTAAATTGAATTATGAATCATGAGTAACTCGGCACCATTCACATAGCCGGGTGTTTGTCTCTTGCCAAAGTCGGATTGAGCGATATTCCTAGCGGAATATGGTATGTGCATCAAGGGTTTGAGGCATCTCGAAATTGAGAAACGCCGATCTCCTAGGCTTCGGTTATTGTGCACCGCTGTCCATAACTCCAAAAGTAAAGTCGAAAAATTATGTGCAAAAGTCTAGAGCAAAGCTCTAAGTTGATGGAAGTTCAAATGGTAAAAAGAAAAGAGTTTGTGTTGTCCTTCTTCCCGGATTCATACACCACATTCCTTTACAAGTCTCCCACCTTCTTCTGCATTCTTGGCCTTATTTGAAAGTCCTTGAGATCATAAGAGTGTTATTTGACTTGGTGATCTAAGTTGAAGTTTCACATGCTTGATTTTGACAATGCTTGAAGATTATGGTGTTTGTCTTGAATTATTGAAATTTATGAAGTTTCTTTGTTTTGCATATTTTAGTTTATGAATATAAACGTTTTCAAAGATGAATTAATCAAGGTTTGAGGATGATCTATTGACTAGAAGCACACCAACCAAAAAGATTGTTTTATTTTGTTTTGCATTCGTATTTCATTCTACCTTATGTTCTAAGCTTTTTAAAAACCTTGCTTGGGGACAAGCAAGTGGCAAGTATGGGGTATTTTGTTAGCATGAAATATGACGATATTTTAGGCACTTGTTTTAGTTGTTTTTCCCTCTTTATAGTGTTCTTAGATATGTGTTTGAAGTAATTGTGAGCTAGTTCACCCACTTTGTCGATATAGAGATCTACACTAGCTTCTTTGTGCTTTTAGGTGAATAAAGCTTGGATTGGAGCAAAATGAGGAAGGAAAGGAGTGTTCGATCACATTTGATGGCAAGGAGATGCATTAGAAAGGCTAAGGAAGGAGCATGGATGGAAGATTGCACGAAACAAAGGCAAAGAAAGAGGAAAGTAACTCCACGCCCAGAATTATGGTCGTGGAAGAGGATTTGAAGAACCACGCTCTAAACCACGGCCATGGACTTGGCATCATGAACGTGGACTTGAGTTTGGAGCACTCTAGAGAGTTACACGGTCTAAAGTACGGTCGTGGAAATCCTATGGCACCGTAATTTGAAATCCACGCCCTAAACCACGGTCGTGAAAAGTTGTACTTGACCGTGATTTTAGTGATTCTGCAACGTGTCATATTTTTCCACGTCAGCCACATCATTGGGCTTTCTCGTAACCCTACCTCGCCTTATAAAAAGGCTAGAGAAGAGAATTTTGAGGGGGCTTGCTTACACTCGCTTACCGTCGCTTATTTTTGCGTACATTTTAGCCGTCATTGGGAGATTTGCTGGAGGATTGAAGATTTGGAAGGCTGTACTTTTCGGAAGATTGTGTACTTTGGATATTCAAGGGTTTTCATACGAGAGCGGATTGACATCCCGTTCTTTGTGACTTCTCTAGATCTTTGTGAGGTTTTTGTTCCGATTCTTCTAGATTCATAAACATTATACCTTTGTGTTTGGATTTTGAGATTGACTTTAAGTTTTATTCGAGTTTTTGAGAGTTTTCATCTTTTATTCTTCTTAACTTGATTTTTGATATCTCGATGATGATTATTGGCTAAAACCCTTTAGCAATTCTAAGGTGAAGGGTTGATAGTTGTGGCTTACATAATGATAGATCGATCGTAACTTGATTGGACCCAGAAAGTTTGAGAAATATCGTCAACACCCTAAATCACGGGTTGTTATTGGTTTCCACGGCCGTGATTATCAAGATCTAGCCGTGATTTCCCCTGGTTTACGAACTTTGTTTTTGCTTTGATCTAAAGTTAAAGATTAGCTTTAACCTAGCCTTGGCTTGCCTTTTCTAGGTAGTAGTGAGACTCAACATCCCCTATTTCGATTTCGAGTGTCACAACCTTAACCGTTTTAGTTTATCTTTGATTCCTTGCGTTTGAGCATGGGTATTTGAGATTAATTCTTATTTTTAGATCCTTTCTATACTGCAGCCTCAACAACCTTTATAGAGAGAGTCTTTGGGTTAGACATATAAGGTTTTGGAACTTCACCGTACATCACCTTACTTTAGTATACCTTTGCAGTTCTCAACTCTGTCCTTGTATATATAGTATATCTTTAATCGATTGCCACAATTTGATATCCGGATCTTTAGGGTTGTTGTTTCCCCAATATATGCAAAGCTTCTATAATTTCATTGCTCGGTTACTTGAAACTGATTGTGTTTAACCAATTCACTGAGATCAATACTCTGGAATACTTGATAATCTACGCCGATCCGTACACTGCGGATTCGCTTGCTTTTATTCTAGTTATAAATTAAAGCTTATTTGCACGCACGTTTTCGGGCGAACAACATGCAAATTTATGAAGATAAAACGTCTAAACCAATCGCAAAATATAGACTATAATACATGCTATTAATAATCCACCGCCAATAGAATGTATAGGTTGCGACATGAAGAGGGGAATGGCCCCATGAAGTCCACACCCCAAAAGTAAAAGACCTCAACCTATTGGATATTGTTCAAGGGCATCTCGTTCCTTCTTGAGAAGTTGCCCGTCCTTTGTTCGCTCCAATGGACAGGCACCTGTCCTTTTCATGTGGAAGAAGGACATATAATTGAGATTGTGCATCAACTACAGAGAGTTGAACAAGGTGACCATCAAGAACAAGTATCCTTTTGCCCCGCATTAATGACTGGTTAGATCAGCTTCAGGGAGCGACTGTGTTCTCCAAAATCGACCTGCGCTCGGGATATCACCAACTGATGGTGAGAGAGCAAGATGCGCATAAGATGGCATTTTGAACTCGGTATGGCCACTAAGAGTTTGTAGTGATGCCATTCGGGCTCACGAATGCGCCCTCCGTCTTTATGGAGTTGATGAATGGCATATTCATCGACATCCTAGATTAGTTTGTGGTGCTCTTCATAGACAATATCCTGGTGTACTCTCGTAGCAGAGAGGAATATGTAGGACATCTGAGGACATTGTTACGAGTTTTGCGGGATAGAGAACTGTATTCTAAGTTCTCTAAGTCCGATTTCTGGATGCCAGAGGTAGCATTTCTGGGTCCTATCGTCTCCGCCGAAAGGATCATGGTTGATCTAGCAACGATCAAGTTTGTAGCAGCATGGATGACACCGACGAACATCAAGGAAGTACGCAGCTTCCATTGCTTAGCCGGTTATTACCGTCGGTTTGTGGAGGGATTCTCTATGATTGCCCATCCACTTAACAGCCTGTTGAGGAAGACTACCCGGTTTGTATAGTCCGAGCCATGTACTTAGAGTTTTGAGGAGCTGAAGAGGCGTCTGACTTCTTCTCCCATCTTAGTGTAGTAGGAGGGCACAAAGGACTTTGTAGTCTATAGTGACGCATCCAAGATATGCTTGGGATGTGTTTTGATGCAGCGTGATAGAGTGAATGCATATGCGTTAAGACAGCTCAAGACGTATGAGGAGAACTACCCGACTCATGATCTGTCGTTGGCAGCGGTAGTTCATGCATTGAAGATCAAGAGACATTACTTGTATGGCACTACATGTAAAAACTTTACAAATTATAAGAGTCTGAAGTACACTTTCACGCAGCAGGAATTGAATAACTGCCAGCGCAGATAGAGTGAGTTGATCAAGGACTTTGACCATGAGATTTTGTGCCATCTAGAGAAGGTGAACAATGTCGCCGATGCTCTGAGCAGGAAGACACCTCGTGAGAAGTCGATTGAATGATTGATAATTCAGCCACAACTGCAGAGAGATTTAACGAGGATAGAGATGGACATCGATTCCCTCATGAGGATGCTCAATTGGTTAAACTAGAACTTCTACCCGATCTAGTGGGTGAGATCCAACAAAAACTTGAGATGTGCCCGACATTGACGAGGATCCGAGATAGAATGTCTCGGGGTGAGGCCCCACAGTTCTCCATAGGAGCAGATGGAGTGATAAGACGCCACAGTCATGTTTTTGGACCCGCTGATGCAAAGCTGAGGTAGAGGATTTAAAGGAGGCTTACTTCACACCTTACTCAGTGCACCCAAGTGCGAGTAAGATGTATCAGGATGTGAGACGTTCATACTAGTGAGGAGGGTTAAAGCCCGATGTAACCAGATATATGGCTCAGTGTGCTACTTGTTGATAGCATGAATTATAGTCTATATTTTGGGGTTTGTTTGGACGTTTTATCTTCAATAATTTGCATGTTTGTATGTATAATATGTGATTCTATTACCATTTCATCTACCTTTGCGAGAATCGAGGTCTACACCTAGTTTCGTTGTAATTGCAGGTAATATGGTACATTTTGCATCAAAAAGGAGCAAAAGGAGTCATTAGTCATTTGGAGCTACATCTAGGAAGCATAGCCATGGATTAAAGATTCACTTTGGACCAGTTTTGAGAGATTTCACATTCAGTTGTGAGTCACCTCGGTTGACCACAGATTTACCTCGACCGAGGTGATCCAGAGACGCCGACTCGACCGAGGCGAACACCTAGGACGCGGCGAGAATATTTTATTCTTGGAGGAGATCTTTTAAACTTGGAAAGTGATCATATATTTTTGGGCTTGGCTCCTGGAAGGAAGGAGATATGCAGAATCATATATTTTACCTATATTTATGGGAAAATATCTTTCTAAGATTTATTATCTTTGGAGGGTTATTTTCCTATAAAAAGGGTCGGATTTCCCATAATTCCGGCATCCGCTCACACCGAAAAATCACGCTTTACCGTCGATCAGGGTTTATAGTACGCAGCAGCAGCATACTCCAATTTGGGGGAGAGAGTTGAAGAACCTTTTTGAAGGTTGAAGGAAGATTGAAGTTCATAGCTTTTATAGCTTTATTGAAGGATTTTGTAAGATTGTCTTCAATTCCCTCAATTGTTGTCTTGTCTTGTTGGATTATTATCCAAAGAACGCTTTGTTGTGATATTTGATTCAGTTATTGAAGTCTTTTCATTAAATTCTTCTTTGTTCAAATATTCACCTTTTTCCCTTATATTTAATACTTTCATTATGATGATGAGTGGCTAATTTCCTTGTGTGATTCTAGGGTGATTGGCTGAATGTTGTGGGAAAAACAATGATAGAATAATCTTAGATTCCAGTAGGATCCTGAAAGTTCGAGTCTTTAACCTTAACCCTAAGCATCTCGTTCGGTTGATGAACATCTCGGCCGGGGTGGAATTCTTCTGACCGAGGTGACTTATTCGACCTAAACTGAGAGTTAAGTGTTAGAGTTTGCCAAATCCTATTCTTATTACACCTTCCTGGTTCAAAGCAAGCTTAGGATGAGACTTACCCGGTAATTCCTTAGTTTGTGTACCAACGATCATAAGTGTAGGTAATAAAGGTTTATCCTTTATTGGGGTTTGAGTGTGCTTCCATCCCATCTTCGTGAGTTAGCCTGAGACTTACCCGGTAAAGGTTGATTCTATTCCCTTAGATGGTGTGTTAGTTTGAGGTTATAGTTCTTTATCTTGATTCCTTGAGACTTACCCGGTAATAGGAGTTACGATTCAGGATTAGTGTGTAGTGAGACTTACCCGGTGATCTACTCCACTTAGTAACACCTTCCCCACGCAAAAATCTCAGCTTTGTCCGCTTATATATAGATCTTGAGTTGGAACCACAACTAGATGCTTTAATCCCTAGAATTGCATGTTTGCTTTATTGACTTCTTATTCATCTTTGATTGTGTTAATTGCTCTTGTGGTTAGAATTGATATAGCACACCGTATTGACTTTGTTTCACCGAGTCCCTGTGATCGACCCCTGGAATTATCTTGCTTTTACTACGATTGACCCGTACACTGCGGGTTCGCATCCTTGTTTTAAGCTTAAGTCTAGGGTTATAAATTTAAAGCTTGCACACACCGTTTGGAGCGAACAAGTTTTTGGCGCCGTTGCCGGGGACTTGGTCTAGACCGAGCCGGTACGGTTTGCTCTTGGGGCATTTGCCCCGTTTTGTCTAACCACTCTACTTGAGTGACTTTTGCAGGTTCTTTCTTAGTTATATGCGAAGAACCCGCACTGGGAAGGAAATCGTTCCTTACGATCCCGAACCAGAAAAGACATACAAGAGACGCTTAAGAGAAGCGAAGATGGCCCAACAAGACGATCGCGATCTTGCGGCACAATTGAGAGAGACGCAGGAGCTGCTGCGCCTCAGCAAGGAAGAACTCATGCAAGAGAAAGAAGAGAATCGCACCAGGACTGCAGCAATCGAAGCCGAGATTGCTGTCATTCGAGACCAGATTCTACTTCGACCGAGGGAGGATCCAGTAGTTGATCCTCGACCGAGGCAGATTCCAGTACCCGACGCCCCGGCCGAGGTACTTCCACCTCGGATACCAGTCCGAGATGTTCTTCTTGCAGGAATTCCACAAACCCTAGGTCAAAGGATGGACCCTAATCAACAACTGAGGCGTCCAGGAGTGAACCTAGGAGATCCAGCAGATCATGACTACGAACTTCGACCGCAAGTTCTAGCCATGATTCGCCAATGCCAATTCTGAGGGCTAGAGAAGGAGTCGCCGCATCAACATCTTCAAAACTACGAGATCTTGATGGAGACCTTGCGACCTCCCAGAATTGAAAATAACAACTACAAGCTAAGACCTTTTTACTTTTCTTTAAAAGATAGAGCTCTTACTTGGTATCAATCTCTCCCTCCAGGAAAAATCAGCACATGGGAGGAGATGACCATGGAATTCTTGACCAAATTCTTTCCCCCCTCAAAGACCGCTGAAATGAGAGGGAAGATCAATGCTTTCATCATGAAGGATAAGGAGAGCTTGTCCAAATCTTGGGAGCGGTTCAAGGATATCCTTTTGGATTGCCCACATCACGGGATTCCAAAGATCGAGTTGTTGGAGATCTACTTCAAAGGGCTGGACGGAAGCACCCAGTTCAATCTCCAACTACTCTCCGCCGGTACCTTCATGGACATGGCGATAGATGAGGCTTGGGACTTCATTGAGAAGCAAGCCTTGCACATGGAGAAGTATACCCACCAAGGAGCTGAAGGTGGAATTAAAAGAGTCAACTTTCAAGAGACTCAACCCAACAACAATCAACTCACGTCTTTGAAGAACGACGTGAAGCAATTGAAGGAGCTCTTGATGGCTCAAACTAAGAAGGAAGAGCAAGGGCAAAGGAACAACAACAATAACGGGTACCGTAACAACAACAACAACGGTTCCCGAAACAACAACTACAACAACAATAGAGGATCCAATAGCAATAACTGGAGGGCGAATAACCAAAATCACGGTAACAATCATTCAAACTCCAATTCTAATGATTCCTCTAACCCTTTCCTCTCTCCCCCTTCTTCTTCTTCTTCTACTCCATTGAAAAGCCAAGGGCAAGGATCAAGTTCGTCTCAGCCAGAAAAGAAAGACGCAGTTCTGGAGGCAATCTTGATCAAGCTTAGCGCTATGGAGAATTCTATGACTTCGTTTTCAAGGGCCCAAAAGTCCTTCGAACAACAACTTGCGAATAGGGCGAATGAAGCGCCAAGAGATCCAGGGAAGCTTCCGGCGAAGACGGAAACTAACCCTAAGGGCCAGTGTATGGCCATAACGACGAGGAGTGGACTCAAAACTGCAGATCCAGTACCTCGCTCGACACAGACCACCTCGGTCCAGATCTAGTCGAAGAACACCTCGACCGAGATGCCAACCGAGGCGGAGCATCAGAAAGCAGGAGGAACGACAGAAACTTATGTTCCACCTCCTGCATATAAGCCACCACTTCCATTCCTTCAGTCCAGAGCCAGAGCACATCTAGACAAGCACTTCGGTAAGTTTCTTGACTTGATGAATAAGCTACATATTAATATTCCTTTCCTTGATTCTATTTTAGGTATGCCTGCCTATGGGAAGTTCTTAAAAGAGATCTTATCAAGGAAAAGGAAGCTGGAGGATGTTGGTGAAATTAGGATGACATCTAAATCTTCGGAGCTTATCAAGATCATGAAGGAAAAGATGCCACCCAAGTTGAGAGATCCCGGCTCATTTTGCATTCCCATTCAAGTCGGGGATGTAACTTGTGAAGCCCTTTGTGATCTAGGAGCCAGCGTGAGCATCATCCCGCTGGAGTTGTGCACTAAGATCGGTCTTGGAGAGCCCAAGCCGGTCAAGATTCGACTCTACATGGCGGATCGCTCCATTACCCATCCCGTGGGCATTTTGGAGGACGTTCCGGTCAAGTTAGGTAACTTCTATCTACCTATAGATTTTGTCGTACTTGACATTCCCGCAGATTATCCTGTTCCTATTATTCTCGGGAGGCCATTTCTAGCAACTTCGGGTTGCAACGTTGATTGCAAGAACGCCAAGTTGAAATTCAACGTTGGTGGCGATGAGGTGGAGTTCGCACTACTTGCAGCCATGAAAGGGGAGCAACTGACCGATGATATCTTCAACATCTACAATGAAGAAGAATCAAGAGAATTGGTGAGCTCTATCCTTATTAACGATCCACTCGAAAGAGTTATAAGTTTCAGTTTAATGGAGGAAGGTATAGATGTTTCTTGTGATGCAGATATACGGAGCCTAAAGGCACTGGAAGAGGATCCAGGAGCTAAAATTGAGAAGCTAATCCAGGAGACGAAGATCTCCAGTCTCGGATCCAGTAGCAGTACCTCGACCGAGGCACTTTCTGGACTGAGCGAGGCGACCGAAGAACATCTCGGTCAACACCTATGCGCCTCGACCGAGGTCGACGGCGAGACGATGTCAACTGAGACTGCTGAGAATAACAATTTTCTTACTCCCTTCTCTGACATTCACCCACTGTTGGCGGACCATTCCCTCCACCAACTTTCTGATAATAAAGGTCCTTGGTATGCTGATATTGTGAATTATCTAGTTTGCCAGGAAATACAGCCCTGATTGACGTACTCTCAAAAGAAGAGATTCTTCAAGGAAGTACGACATTACTACTGGGATGAACCGCTGCTATTCAAGCGCGGACCGGATGGGATGCTTCGAAGGTGCATTCCGGAAGATGAAGTTAATAGCGTCATAAGGCATTGTCATTCACTTCCTTGTGGAGGGCATGCTAGCACCGATAAAACATGCGCTAAGGTATTACGTTCCGGTTTCTTTTGGCCTACATTATTTAAGGATGTGCAATCTTTTGTTGTTTCTTGTGATGCATGCCAAAGAACAGGGAACTTATCAAGGAGGAACGAGATGCCACTTAATAACATCCAAGAAGTGGAAATCTTTGATGTATGGGGGATTGACTTCATGGGACCTTTCCCATCCTCCGGAGGAAACCTCTACATTCTCCTTGCAGTTGATTACGTCTCTAGATGGGTTGAAGCCATTGCTTCTCCCACTAACGACGCCAAGGTGGTTGTGAAGTTCTTGAATAGAACTATCTTTCCACGATTTGGAACTCCACGCATCATCATCAGCGATGGAGGAACGCATTTCATCAACCGGAAGTTTAAGGCACTTCTATTGAAGTATGGGGTAACCCACAAGGTATCAACCGCTTATCACCCTCAAACTAGTGGACAGGTCGAGATCTCGAATAGAGAAATCAAGGCAATTTTGGAGAAAACCGTCTCTAGAACGAGGAAGGATTGGTCCATGAAATTGGACGATGCTCTTTGGGCATACAGGACCGCATTCAAGACTCCCATAGGTACCACCCCTTATAATTTGGTATATGGGAAGTCTTGCCATTTTCCCGTTGAATTGGAGCACAAGGCGTATTGGGCTATCAAATGGTTGAACTTTGACATCAAGGAGGCTGGTGAGAAGCGACTATTGGAGCTTAACGAGCTGGAAGAGCTGCGGTTGAATGCCTATGAGAATGCCAAAATCTACAAAGAAAGGACGAAGAGATGGCATGACAAGCGTATCATTCCAAAGGAGCTTAACGAAGGAGACTTAGTTCTACTCTTCAACTCCCGCCTCCGTCTTTTTCCAGGTAAGTTGAAATCTAGATGGACCGGACCTTACGTTGTGAAACATGTTTTCCCTCATGGTGCAGTTGAGATATGGGGAGAAACTAGCGGAAGCTTCAAGGTCAACGGTCATAGACTTAAGAAGTACCAACCGGAAACGCCGGTTGAGGAGGTTGCAACGATATACCTCATTTGAGACGCATCATGGTCCAGCTAGCGACCTTAAATCAAGCGCTTCTTGGGAGGCAACCCAAGGTATTGCTTTCTTTTCCCGTTTTCTAGTCTAGCTTAGATAGTTTTTGTTTTTGCTTTGCTTTGTTTTTGGCGTTCTGGACAGACAACAGGGAATATCTAAGGAGGAGCACGACTGGAAGGACAGAAGTTCGAGATTCTGAGAAGACAGAAGGACCTCGGTCACTGTCAGAGCACCTCGACCGAGTTGATTCTTGAGCAACCGAGGCGACTAGGGCTTCTGTAGAACCGCCTCGGTCCGTACCACCTCGGTCCAGTCGAGACCATTTCGACCGAGGTGACAGCAGATCCAGTAACAGTATAAAAAGGGAAAAATTACTTTTCACATTTTTTACCTACCTCGACCGCGGCGACAGATCCATTTCGCTCACTCGCGATTCTTGCTTGTTTTCGACGTTTTCTGCTTCCAAACCGAGATTGAAGGATAGAGGAATCGATTGCAACTACAGATCTGCAAGAAATTCAAGCAACTCGGCCGGAACGAGGTAAAAACGATCGAAACCCTAAACTCGTTCGTTTACTGCAATTTGGGCTTTGGTTGCCCTTGAATCTGTTGAGGAAAGACTTAAGTACCCCTTAGGAAGCATCGGTAGTGATTTTTGGGGGAAAAGAACTGAAATTCTGAGAGTTGAAATCGCGACTGTCTTCGCCTCGGTCCAGTCGACCTGCACCTCGGTCGAGGTGATTCTTGGAGTTTGTCAGTCGACCGAGGTAGTCTGACAGTGCTGTTTGAAGATGAGTTCTGACAGATTGTTAGCCCTTAGAGATAGATCCTCTCCTTCCCCTTCTTCTTCCTCATCCAGACCTTCTATACCGGTGATCCACGAGAGACACCTTGTAGATTACGAGCGCATTGCTAGCCGTCCAGTGATAGCACCTAGATTCCTGGACATTTCTGCCTTCGACTGTCTCCACGTAGATGGAGATCTTAGGAGGATGATCACCACCGTCGGGCTGGATCAGTTTACTGAGATCCGAGCCCCAGCCTACCTAGAGCCGACCCTCGAGTTTGTCAGCTCCTTCACATACCTCCCCACAGAGAGGGCTGTGAAGTACCGGTTGATGAACCGGAACTACCTAGTACCTCTAGACCATTGGAGAGACATTTTTGGTTTCCCTGCCCCCACTGCTGTAGACTTCCCGACCCGAGCTGTAGCTAGAGAGTTCTGGGGTCAGATTGCCCACATTAAAGAGCATGTAGATAGGTGGCGCCCTGGTGATTCCAGGGCGAAGCTTATTTTTCATCTAGCCTTTTGACTGGTACACAGGATCTTCAGCGAGACGCTTCTGGCGCGTACTGAGACGCCCCAGAAGGTCCGACAGGGGGAGCTCTTTGCTTTGTACTGCATGGTCACAGGTGGATACCCTGACTTTGGATTGATGCTGGCAGAGGATCTGCACAGGATCAAGGCCAAGGGGAAGGGAGATATATGCTGCGGAGGGATAGTGACCCATATCGCTATGTATCAGGATATGGATCTGAGTAGGTGTACTATGGTGGCGGCTGCCAAGCCGCTCGGACTTCAGGAGATGATCACACGGAGGATCCTAGTTCCCCGTGGTTTGACTACACCTTATGTCGCTATGCCATGGGAGCTGACTGCACCTCAGGGCATCAGATGGTCTGCACAGTTCTCTGTCTTCGATCCACATTTTTGGCAGACCGCTTGGGGTCCACTTATGGAGGATTACAAAGAGGGAGCAGCTGCCCCCGCTGCAGCTGAGGAGGAGGAGGAGGCTGAGGATGAGGACGACGATGAGGACACAGTAGATGAGAGAGGAGGTGGCGTCCCGATGGACACAGGGACAGATACAGCAGGGACGAGCGCGCCACCTATTATAGATCTGGATGACGAGGAGGACACTGAGCCGGCACCAGCTGAGACTTCTCCGGTCAGACCTGCTAGACGCAGGAGGCGGGGAGTGAGAGATAGAGTTGCTCACCGACGGATTGATGACCTGACGGATCAGGTTATCGACTCATATGCTGCACTTTCGCTGGATATCCGCGAGATGCAGGAGCGGCAGCATCATCAGCACATGATGGCTCAGCTGCAGTTTGAGCATATCATGGGACATCCTTATGATCCGACTCAGTATCCCTACATACCACCACCACCACCGGATCGAGACTACTGAGGAGCTGCAGGATATTATTATTATATTTTTTATGTAGTTCGGCTTTTATCCGGTGAGTTCTCTCTTGTTTAGACTTTTATTATACCCACTGGGACAGTGTGTCTCAAGTATGGGGTGTTTGTGTTATTTGACTACGTGACTACGTGATGTATTTGACACCTTTGATGTATTATATTTATCGGATATTTTCGTATTTATGCTTCATTGCCTTTATATGATTATCTGATATTACATGCATACCTACAGGTTATTTGATTGAGAAAAACGTCGAAACTGAAAGAAAAATGGTTTTAAAAAACTTTTTTTTTTGACCTCGATCGGGGAGATTCTGGCCGAACGAGGTGTTTCACCTCGGTTGAATCAAGAACACCTCGACCGAGGTGGGTTAACTGAGAGTTTTCGAAAACGATTTTGTGTTACTTATCTGGATATGATCTCAGTGAAGATCTTGTTTACCTACTGGTTTTAAATTCTTTATGTGTTTGAAAGGTTTTATAATATATTTAAGTTGCTAAATGCTTTGTTTGAAATTAATGGCATGTTTAAGTTCTCTCACGTTCTTCTTGGAAAGACCAAGGCAATTCATTCTCTTCTCTCTTCTTCTTCTTGATCATGCTTAGCCCCTCATATACATTTTGCCTCCCTTTACCTATCCGGGAATTTGGAAGCAAGCAAAGTGGTGAAAGCAAGTTAAAGTTGAGAAGTGGGCTAGAAGTGGAAGTGTTAGAAAGCAATTATAGGTTTGGGGAAGTCAATCATGAAGATGAGTAACTCGGCACCATTCACATAGCCGGGTGTTTGTGTCTTGCCAAAGTCAGATTGAGCGATATTCCTAACGGGTCATGGTATGTGCATCAAGGGTTTGATGCATCTCGAGAAATTGATGATTGCAGATTTCCTAGGCTTCGGTTATTGTGCACCTCTGTCCATGCATCCCAAAAAGTAAAGTAAAAAATAAAAAGTGTGAGATAAGCAAAGCTTATTGGTGGAAGATGTTGAAAGTCAAAGTGAAAGTGAAGTTCATCCTTTTTTCCGGATTCTAGCACCACATTACCCTACATACATCCCTACCCTACACGTTTCTTGACCTTTTCTTTTGGGAAGCCCTTGAGACCTTGAGCTTGTTGATTGACTTAGCGGTTTAAACTGGATTATACATGATTAATTTTGATAATTAATGATTTATTATGCATTCTATGATTTTATGCAAAGATGAACAACTTTCCTATATTTATAAAATGTTTTGAGCATATTGAGTTTCTAAATTCCAGGAAGTATTCTCTTAGAGTGATCTATGATAGTTGCACACCATAAAATGTTTTAGAAAGACTTTTTCATTGATTTTATTGACTTATAATCCATTCTATCTTGTCTTCTATATGAGGAACTTGCTTGGGGACAAGCAAGGGCTAAGTATGGGGTATTTTGATAGCATGAATTATAGTCTATATTTTGGGGTTTGTTTGGACGTTTTATCTTCAATAATCTGCATGTTTGTATGTATAATATGTGATTCTATTACCATTTCATCTACCTTTGCGAGAATCGAGGTCTACACCTAGTTTCGTTGTAATTGCAGGTAATATGGTACGTTGTGCATCAAAAAGGAGCAAAAGGAGTCATTAGTCATTTGGAGCTACATCCAGGAAGCATAGCCATGGATTAAAGATTCACTTTGGACTAGTTTTGAGAGATTTCACATTCAGTTGTGAGTCACCTCGGTTGACCACAGATTTACCTCGACCGAGGTGATCCAGAGACGCCGACTCGACCGAGGCGAACACCTAGGACGCGGCGAGAATATTTTATTCTTGGAGGAGATCTTTTAAACTTGGAAAGTGATCTTATATTTTTGGGCTTGGCTCCTGGAAGGAAGGAGATATGCAGAATCATATAAGATCACTTTCCAAGTTTAAAAGATCTCCTCCAAGAATAAAATATTCTCGCCGCGTCCTAGGTGTTCGCCTCGGTCGAGTCGGCGTCTCTGGATCACCTCGGTCGAGGTAAATCTGTGGTCAACCGAGGTGACTCACAACTGAATGTGAAATCTCTCAAAACTGGTCCAAAGTGAATCTTTAATCCATGGCTATGCTTCCTGGATGTAGCTCCAAATGACTAATGACTCCTTTTGCTCCTTTTTGATGCAAAACGTACCATATTACCTGCAATTACAACGAAACTAGGTGTAGACCTCGATTCTCATAATTTTCCTATAAAAAGGGTCGGATTTCCCATAATTCCGGCATCCGCTCACACCGAAAAATCACGCTATACCGTCGATCAGGGTTTATAGTACGCAGCAGCAGCATACTCCAATTTGGGGGAGAGAGTTGAAGAACCTTTTTGAAGGTTGAAGGAAGATTGAAGTTCATAGCTTTTATAGCTTTATTGAAGGATTTTGTAAGATTGTCTTCAATTCCCTCAATTGTTGTCTTGTCTTGTTGGATTATTATCCAAAGAACGCTTTGTTGTGATATTTGATTCAGTTATTGAAGTCTTTTCATTAAATTCTTCTTTGTTCAAATATTCACCTTCTTCCCTTATATTTAATACTTTCATTATGATGATGAGTGGCTAATTTCCTTGTGTGATTCTAGGGTGATTGGCTGAAGGTTGTGGGAAAAACAATGATAGAATAATCTTAGATTCCAGTAGGATCCTGAAAGTTCGAGTCTTTAACCTTAACCCTAAGCATCTCGTTCGGTTGATGAACATCTCGGCCGGGGTGGAATTCTTCTGACCGAGGTGACTTATTCGACCTAAACTGAGAGTTAAGTGTTAGAGTTTGCCAAATCCTATTCTTATTACACCTTCCTGGTTCAAAGCAAGCTTAGGATGAGACTTACCCGGTAATTCCTTAGTTTGTGTACCAACGATCATAAGTGTAGGTAATAAAGGTTTATCCTTTATTGGGGTTTGAGTGTGCTTCCATCCCATCTTCGTGAGTTAGCCTGAGACTTACCCGGTAAAGGTTGATTCTATTCCCTTAGATGGTGTGTTAGTTTGAGGTTATAGTTCTTTATCTTGATTCCTTGAGACTTACCCGGTAATAGGAGTTACGATTCAGGATTAGTGTGTAGTGAGACTTACCCGGTGATCTACTCCACTTAGTAACACCTTCCCCACGCAAAAATCTCAGCTTTGTCCGCTTATCTATAGATCTTGAGTTGGAACCACAACTAGATGCTTTAATCCCTAGAATTGCATGTTTGCTTTATTGACTTCTTATTCATCTTTGATTGTGTTAATTGCTCTTGTGGTTAGAATTGATATAGCACACCGTATTGACTTTGTTTCACCGAGTCCCTGTGATCGACCCCTGGAATTATCTTGCTTTTACTACGATTGACCCGTACACTGCGGGTTCGCATCCTTGTTTTAAGCTTAAGTCTAGGGTTATAAATTTAAAGCTTGCACACACCGTTTGGAGCGAACACTTGTAAGCCGATCAAGATAGAGCATTGCAGAACA
Source organism: Fagopyrum homotropicum (assembly GCA_033239125.1). NCBI lineage: Eukaryota > Viridiplantae > Streptophyta > Magnoliopsida > Caryophyllales > Polygonaceae > Fagopyrum > Fagopyrum homotropicum. The sequence goes on along the minus strand of BSWB01000008.1, from coordinate 26,378,905 downwards.
GGAGGAGAGCTCCACCCACTGCCAGTACCACAGTGGAAATGGGAGAATATCTCCATGGACTTCGTGACAGGTTTAAGGCCGCGTAGGAGCTTTGATGCCATCTAGGTTGTTGTTGACAGAGTGACGAAGACTGCAAGTTTCATCCCTATCCGGGACACGTGGCCACTGAGTAGATTAGCTGAGGAGTTCACTAGATAGATAGTGAGACTCCAAAGTGTGTTTACGATGATCGTCTCAGATCGAGATGGACGATTTACCTCAAGGTTCTGGCAGCAGATTCAGACTATATTGGGTCCGCGTTTGCACTTCACGGCAGTGTTTCATCCTTAGACAGATGTTCAGTCAGAGAGGACCATTCAAACACTAGAGGATATACTGCGAGCTTGTGTGTTGGATTGGGGGTAGGTGTTGTCAGATCACCTCCATTTAGTTGAGTTTTCGTACAATAATAGCTAGCATGCATCGATCGGAATGGTCCCATATGAGGAATCGTATAGACAGAAATACCGTACGCCGTTATGCTGGGATGAGCCTAGCAGTGTTAGTGGTATAGAGTATGTGCATATTAAGGATGATATTGCACGAGTAGCGTTGATTAGAGAGAGGATGTTGGCTGCACAGAGTCATCAAAAGACGTACGTAGATAGGAGGCGTCGGCCTTTAGTGTTCAGGGTTAGAGCTCGTGTTTGGCTGAGAGTTTCACCAACGCGTGGCGTCAAACGTTTTGGCGTAAAGGAGTTTGAGTCCCCGATATGTCGGTCATTTTGAGATCTTGGACAGAGTTGGGAGAGCATCATACAGATTGGCTTTGCCACCGAGGTTAGAGGGTGTTCACCTTGTGTTTCATATGTATAAACTAAGGGAGTACATACCAGACCCGAGACACATCGTCAGCTATGATGACTTAGTGGTTGAGCCGGACCACACTTTTTTTAAGTACCCTATTGTAGTCCTAGAACAAGGTGTGAGACACATGCGTTCGAAGGACATTTTTATGATGAGGATACAGTGGTCGAGACGAGCACCTGATGAGGCCACATGGGAGACTGAGGATAGCATCCAAAGGAACTATCCGAAGTTCTATGCCAAGATTGATGCACCTGTAGGGTCGACGAGTAGACCGTAGTGCTATCTTGGTGAATGTTATGTTATGTGCTTATGTGATATGATGTGTTTTCGTGCTAGATGTGATGTATGCATGCGATCTATTAGATCTTGTTTGCTAGTGCGAGTTGTGTTTATAGTTGGAGATGGTTCCTCTCTCCATGCTATGGTGATACGATTAAGATTTAGTTGGAGATGGTTCCTCCCTCCATGCTATGGTGATACGATTAAGATTTAGCTGGAGATGGTTATTACTCCATGCTATTGTCTATGGACATATTTGGCTGGAGATGGTTTTACTCCACGCCCTTGCGTTAAGAGTGCGGTTTGGCTAGAGATGGTTTTCCTCCATGCCATTGTGATGTGGTTATATGGGTTGGCTAGAGATGGCTTTCCTCTATGCCTTGGTTAGCGTTTATGATCGTGTTTCTAGAGTAGGTTATTCCTACATGTTGTGCTTTGAGGTTTTAGAATGTTAAAGGTTGATACGTTGTGAGCAGAGATGTGACGCCTCCGATAAAGAGAGTGTTTATACCTCGGCATATGGGTCCGAGAGGATTTGGGATATGTTCAATTTTCGGGACGAAACTTGTTTTTAGGGGATCTGATATAAGAGCCTTCGTTTTCTTAGGACCCCGCCCATGCGGCTTGGTTTGGCCGCAGGTGCGGTGTGCCGCCCCAGCGGTACTGAAGACCCGCCCCTGCGGCTATGGCGGGTCAGCTGCTTTCTTTGACCCGTTGACCCATGCTTTTGGCCTTGGCTTCCTTTATAAGCCTTCTATTTCCTTCTAATGAACGGTTTCCCTTTCTTCTTCAATTTCATCTTCGTCACGTTCTTCCTCTTTCTTCCTCCTCTTTCCTCGGTTTCTTTCTTTGGCTTCTTGTTTGGAGATCTTTGCTAGATAAGCTTTGGTTGTGAGTTGATGGTGAAGTCGGTTGTTGCTGTTGTGTTGAGATTAGAATGTTGTTGAGGTTGAGACTGTGATTCCCTTTCCTCAGTTGTGGTGGTTAGTTCTCTTCTCTTTCCCGTTTCTTTCTTCTTTTCTTTCCTTCTTCTTCTTTAGCTTAGGAAATGCAAGATTTGATCTTGTGTACCCTTTCCTCGACCTTGATGAGGATTCTATCCATGTGTTTATGTTGTGGATGGCCCTTGACGTCTAAACATGTGAAGAGGATTGAGTAAAGAAGTGAAGAGAAGCAGAGGATCGCCCTCTGCTGTGTTAGCTGCCCCTACGCCTAGACAGCGCCGCCACTATGGCTAGGCAAGTGTTGCCACCCTTGCGGTGTGTTGTCCTCCTGCGTCTTCTTGCTTCCCTAGGTGCGTTTGTCGAGGACATACAAAGTGTGGTATGTATCCTTCCTTTCCTCTGGCCTTGGCTTTAGAGTGTAGCTAGATTAGTGATGTGTATGTTGAGATGGTGAGATATATGTTGAGATAATGCCATAGGCATTTATGAGTTGTGTCAAGTTATCGAGGTTTAGATTTGAGTTATAGTTTGGTTATGGCGTTTAGGAGGTGGAATCTCCTAACCTTGGATGGTGTTTGATATTGTTTGTGCCTTGCTGATGCAAGCACTTATCGTTTCCCCGAGGGGAAATTGTGACCACTTGATACGGATTATGTTTGTGACAAGTAAGTCCCTAGGACTTACTTAGCGAGGATTTATGGGTTTGAGTGTTTGTTTTAGTGTTGTGTGTGCATATGTGTGTTGCATTAATAACCTAACCGGACTAAAACGACTATGTTGCATACTTATTGGCCCAAGTGTATGATAACGGGTGATGATAACTTGCCTAGCTCAAAATTTGGTATCTAGGGGGTTTCTTGCGACGAGTCCTCTAGGTGGTGACGATTGGCACCAATTCCAAACCTGAGGGGAAACGGGGACAGAGGCGAGAGAGTTTACTCCTTGTGTCACAAGGAATGAATTAGTAATGGTATAACTTAATAAAGATAATAAAGGGATATGTGTGTGTACATAGCATATTGTGTTGTGATGATGTGTTATATGTGTTACTACTTCATTCTTAGTCATGATTTGTTAGCTAATGGTTTTATACCGTATTCTAGATATTCTATAGGATAGGAAGACTGCAAAGTGAGCCAGATGGGTGATTATCCAAGAGCTTCCGCACACTAGGTTGTGCGAGGGTTTTGGGATGTTTGTATACATTTGTATATGATGTTGTCGTTTTGTACTCGGATGTGTTTTGTAAACCTTTGATGTATATACTTATACAGTTTTAGGTATTTGGTTTAATATCTATATGTGCCTTCTTGTAAGATCCGGAGAACTTGTTGTTACGCTAGGGTCAAGATCCACTGTGAGATCCTAGCCTAGTAGCGCCATGAGTCCTGCGGATTTGGGATGTTACATGATTGACGACTTCTAATTACTAGAGAGTACTAGTAAAGACACGTGGAGACACTACAAATGGTGACTTCAGTGCAACTCATCCCGGAGAGGATTAGTGGGACCATTAAGGCTCGAGATGAGCACGGGCTCGAGTGTACGAATAGGGGAGCATTGAGGAGCCAGCATCGCCCTTTCCTACAGGTGCCATGTAGATTAATAGTTCACTAGTTAGAGACCTTGTCATACGAGTGCTCCACACTTACCCATTCTTGTGGTATATGTTGAGTGTTTGACCTTCGATACGGTAAAGGGGATACCCTTTATTATAGGGTTACCCGATGTAGTAGGTTCAGAGGTACCCGTGAGATACGTGCTTGTCTTATTCATTTAGGGACTTTTGATTTCCGTGTAGACTTATATGTTATGTCATTAGAACATGAGGAAGTCGGTTTAGGGATTCATGGATTGAGTAGACCGCCATAGTGTGGTTTTGATTTTGGTAGGCGGACCGTGTCGATCCCTACTACGATAGGTAGATTGAGACTTTTTCTTGAGGTAGGGATCATGAAAAGACGTATAATGTTATGTGTTATCAGTACAGTCCGAGTAGCGAGGCTTATTGGACAGGATTGTAACACCTTCTGGTGTTATTTTTATGTTATAACGAGGGTGAGAGTTCGATGTTAGAAGACATTTTGTTGTATGCAAGTTTGTGGATGTGTTTGATACGCCATCCAATCTACTGTTACCAAAGAGTATGGATTTCGGTATCAAGTTAGAGCAGGGGATAAGACCAAATTTAAACGCAGCATATCATATGGCGTTGTTAGAGTTGAAGAGGTGAGTCGAAGAGTTTGCAGAGAAGGGCTTCATATTCCCTAGTGTTTCCCGATAGGGTGCGCGAGATTAGAGGGTCATCCATGGAAGGACGTTCAGAGGCACATTATCAATTATGAGGATTTAGTGGTCATCCTTGGAAGGATAGTTATACTTGCAAGATCGTATTTATACCGACTTTTGTTGCCACCAGATTAGAGGGTGTTTACCCCGTTTTCATGTGTTTCAACGGAAGGAGTATACACCAGATCCGAGGCACGTTATCAGTTATAAGGATTTAGTGATTGAATGGAACACATGTTTATTGAGGATCCAGTAGCGGTCCTAGAGAAGGTATTAGACGTTTACACTCGAAGGACGTTCCGATGACGAGGATTCAGTAGTTTGATGGATAGCCAATTAGGCAAAATAGAAGATGAATGATAGTATCCGGTGGAAGTACGCGGAGCTTTATATATGCAGGAATAACTGCATTTATGGGGTTAGCGAGAGAGAGTTTTACTAGTTCTTGAAGGACTTATGTGCTTATATGACTATGTGCTTTTCTATGTGATATTGGCTCCGTTTGGTAAGCCTTTAAATTAAGGGGATTAAGATTATGAGAATTAAAATAGAGAAATAATTATCATAATCTTGTTTGGTAAGGAAATTAAGGAGATTACAGATGTTGAAATATGGAGATTAAGAGAATTATATTATGAAAATTTTGTAATCTTGTAAAAGTTAGATTATAAGAATTATGGGAATTATTGAAGCTAATATCTCACTTTTACCCCTCTCTTTTTTCATCACTTTCATCTATAACAAAATTAACACTTACTTTTTTGTAATTTTATCCACAATCATATTAGTTTCACCAAACACCCATTTCACTTATTTTCATCCTCATCCTCTTAAACAATTTGATCTCCTTAATTTTTCATCTAAATAATTTTCTTCATCCTCGTCTTCATCTATGTAATCTTATATTACCAAACTGGCCCATTATTGTCGTGCTCAATGTGATGTGTGATCTTAGTAGATCTTGTTGTGCTAGCACGGATCGTGATTATAGCGAGAGATGGTTCTACTCCATGCTATTGAGATATGATTGTAGTCTAGCTTGAGATGTTCTAGCTCCATGCTATAGAGCGAGATTAGAATAGTTGGAGATGATATTAGCTCCAAGATTCGAGTTGTGACATTGTGATTTTGCTAGAGATGCTCTTCCTCCATGATATCGTTTTGATTATAGTAGCTGGAGATGTTCTTTTTCCATGCTTTTGAGTTATGACTATTGTTTTCCAGAGATGTTTTATCTCTATGCCTTTGCTATGGGTTTAGATTTGCCTCCGTGTGAGTGAGTGGTTAAACCTCGGCATATGGGACCGAGGATTTGGGTTTGTCTAAAGTTTTGGGACGAAACTTTTTCTTAAGAGGTGTGTGATGTAAGACCTAGGATTTTTCAAATTCTAATTAATGAAGATTAATGTTGATTAACTTAATTGTTCGCTCCGGAAGGTGTGTGTGCAAGTTTTAATATTTATACCAAGAATAATTGCAATAAAGCGAACCTGCAGTGTACGGATCGTTAATAATAAAAGCAAGAATTGCAGGGTCGAACACAAGGATTTGGTGAAATTAAAATCAAGATAAGAAATCTAACAAGGAAAGATGCAACTTTCGACAATTGAAAAAATAAAGACTTTATTTTTGTGTAAAGATTTGGGAAAGCGGATTCTAAGGATCAAGGAATCCGATTCTAGTTTTCGATTCAAGAATTCTGAAGATTATATGGACAGAGATGGGGTTGCTAAGGTATGTGTTCTAAAGCGGTATGATGTACGGTGAAGTCTCCACCACCCATGTCCAAATCCAAAGGCTCTAACTAAAGGTTGTTGAGTCTCGATAAGAAAGAGGATCTAAGGGAAGGATAATATTCTAAAAACCAAACACACCCAAGGGAATCAGATCTAACTCTCGAAGGTAAGGGTTATGGCACACTCAACCTTAATAGAGGGTTTTGAATCCTCTATCACCTAGAACATGTAATCGTTGGCAACTAAGGATGGAAATCACCGGGTAAGTCTCTTTCCACACTCGGAGATAGGTTAGAAAGGTTCAACAATGCTAGGGTATAAGCAATATTTAACCAAGGATAAAGGATAAGGCAAGATAGATACGACAGAAAGAAAATCGGGTTGTTCATCAAAGGAGATCGTCCGATCTTAGACAAGAACAGTCCGATTTTTGCCTTCTGCGATGGTTAAACTTAAGTCCCAGGATCCAATCTGTTCATGAAGATCATTCTATCATCATCTCAACCACAATCTTCAAACAATCACCCCAGAATCACAAGGGTTTTAGCAAAGAAAACACATAATCAATATCAAAAGAGGTTTTAAATCAAGGAAGCGAAGAATAATGAGAAAACTTGAATCTTCGAATTAAACCAAATCAAAAGCGTAAGAACAGTGTTTCGATCTAATAAAACTCAGTTACAAACTCCAATTCGCAAGCACAATGACAGAATATAGAATCAAACTCACAAAATCTTCGAGAACTATATTCTCAAACTAGAACTCCCAAACTTCCTTCGATCTTCCTCCTTGAATGCTTCCTTCGCTGCTCTCGATCCTATGACTCAATAGTCTTGGCTGGAATTGTATCATTCTGAAGGCATGGGACGTCCTCCTTTTATAGGGTATGAGGGGTAATCTTTCGGTTACAATCCTACAACCAATCGGATTTATAAGATACAAATCGAGTCATCTTCAAAGGAAATCGAACGATTTTTATCTATAATCATCCGATTTTTCTCTCATATCGTGTGATATCTTTTAGTTGAAACTTCTATCTTCTCATGAGATCTTTTCCATATCTTTTTTCTTCCCTCGAGATCTTCTATGATATTTTTTCTCATATCTTCGCGCCACCTCGCCACTTTTTGTGCCACCTCGCCACTTTTCCTATATATTCACAAATAAAATAGTTTAGACTTCTATTCTCGATAATTAAATGAAAATGAACTAAAAGTCATATAATTTCCATTAATTAAATGTGAAACTGGGGTGATAAACTCATAATATGCATGAATATGATGGTATATAATTCATGTCATCAAAATACCCCATACTTGCCTCTTGCTTGTCCCCAAGCAAGGTTCAGTTTAGGATATAAGATGATATGGATTATATAATAATAAGGATGAAAACAATATGAAATTATTTTTGGGGTGTGCTTCTTTATTGGCGGATCACTCTCATTATGATGTAATAAAGCATTGAAAGACAGTGTTTGAAGAGATATAGTTTATGACATGAAAGGGCATTTATACTTTATCCAAACATTATATATATGAAAAGCATGGTAAAGAATGTAGAGATAATCATAAAAAAAAAAAAAAAGCTAAGCCATATAAGTCTTAAACTCATGCATAAAGGTCTTAAGGACTTTCAAATGATAAAGGCCCAAGAAACGTGTTAAAGGTATGGAAGACATAAAGGATATGTGGAGATAGATTCCGGGAATAAGGAATAAAATTCACCATTTTTGAACTCCTTTGCAACCACCGAACATAGAACTTTACTTTGCATTTTGCAACATTTACTTTTAAACTTTTCGAGAAATGGACAGAGGTGCACAATAACCAAAGCCTAGGAAATCAGCGATTCTCAATTTCTCGAGATGCCTCAAACCGTGATGCACATACCATGACTCGTTAGGGCTATCACTCAATCAAACTTTGGCAAGACAGAAACACCCGGCTATGTGAATGGTGCCGAGTTACTCATCATCATGATTGACGCCCCCAATCCTATTTTCTATACTTTAACACATTTCACGTTTTGCAACAACTTCACAATGCATCACACTTCACACTGGCATGCTTCCTATTTCCCGGAAAAGGTAAAGGGAGACAATAATACATATGAGGTGAAATATGTGGATAGGAAGAAGAAGAAAATAATGAAGCCCCTTAGTCATTCCGTTATGATGTATAAGAACTTATTTGGTGGTTTTGATCATTATTCCTTAATCCTATCAAAACATCAATTCACATACATATCAAACATATTGTTCAAGTAAAGGATGAATGTCCTTAAACGTCATAGCTAAACCTCAACATACAAGACTTTCTTTGCCATATTCACAACATATATGTCATCATTGAGGTCATATACATTTTTAGAAGCACAAAGTTTTTGAAATTTTTCGTTTTTTTTTTATGAATGAAAATGCAATGCAAAATCCGAAAATGAAACATGTGACTAGAGTTATTACAAACCCGAAATCTGAAAGTGCAAATTCAATGAAAGTAGACGTGTGACAAGATAATAAAGGATTGTAAGTACCCCCACCCCATACTTAAATCTCACATTGTCCCCAATGTGAAAACTCAAGTATAGAAATGGAGAAAAATACTTACAATGTAAAAATGAGTCTCTCAATCCTGCTGTGGTGGTCGATGTGGTGGATACACTGGAGTGGATGGATCATAGAAATGGACGAAAGTGTGATAGTAGAGGTCGCTCCACTGGCCGTCATAGGATGAGTGGCGGCCTCGTACCTCGGTCCGGAACTCCGCGAACTCTCTAGTTAGTGTGTCCATCCGGGTGCCAAAATTGGACTCTGCCATGTGCTCATCCTCCGTAGCCTCATCATCACCTTCCCTAGTCGGTCCTCCCTCCTAGTCAGTGTCTAGAACCTCGGTGTCCCCTCCGTCTCCTCCTAACTCGAGCATGCCTTCATCTGGGGCCTGTGTGTCGGTGGGATACTCCTCAGTGTCTCCTCCTATATCCTCATCATCTCCGCCTTCTTCCTCAGAAAACTCCTCATCACTAAAATGTTTAAATCCTTCCTTCGAGTGGTAGACATTCTTGAATGTGTAGCGTGGCTTCCATAGGATCTCCTTGGGCTGTCTATCCCAAGGCATGGCTACATGGGGCTCTCCTCATCCTCTCGGAACAATGACTCATCTGGACACTAATCTCTGAATCCCTAAGGGTTGTGCCTCTACAGCAAGAGTACACGCCAAAATGTCCACCCCAAAGGCCTTTGCCATGTAAGTGACAAGGCCTCCAACACAAATGTGTCCGCCGGATTTGTTGGCAATTTTTGCCAAGTAGTCCGACAACATAGTAGCATAGTCCGGAATCGTCCCCTCAGTCATACAATAAAGGATGAAGAGCTCATTAGCTTGTACCTTCTGTGGAGTATCTGTCCTTGCAAACATAGACTCGCTCAAAATCCGGTGCGCAATCTTGAAGGTAAGATTGTACATGCTCTTCTCCTTTGAATTACCGGGCCTCCATTTGTCTCCTTCATATTGCCCAATGGAGATAGTCTCCCAAAATTCAACGACCTTGACTCTAGGGGGAAATGTGTTTGCATGAGAGACTGGGAAGCCAAAGAAGTTTCCGAACACTCCAACATCAAAGTTATAATTCCTGTTCATCAACCTAAAGGTCACCTTCCTAATATTCGGGTCATGAGTGAAGGAGCTAAGGAATTCATGGGTTATCTCTACATAAACATTCTCTCTTATTCGCACAAATTCACTCAACCCGGTATTCTCTATAATACAGTCTAGATCCTCCCTAATATGCAGAACATTAAGCTCATCCAACTCTAAGTAGCGAGGTGCTATGATAGAGCGAGCTAAGAGACGCTCGTAACGGCGTTTAAACTTTTCTTGGATGGTAGGGAGTCTAGGAGGGGGTTGTTGAGGTGCTGGGGGAGGTTGGGATGACGATCCTCCTCGAGAAAACAAGTTTCTAGCTGATCTACGAACCTTATCCATCAAAACAAAGCAAAAAACAGGTTGTTCTTAAGGCAGATCAACCGATTTTCCTGGGAATCGAGTCCATTTTTTCTGTTTCGATCAATTGTTCGATTCTGTAACAGTTTTTTCAAACAAGCAACACCAAAACACTCCAATAACCATTTCTAAGCTTTCTAAATCAGCAAATTCAACAGACAAACTCTTCAAAAGACCGGATCTAAGAAATTGAAAGCTTAGGGTTTATGAAACTTAAAACCTGAAATTCGAGCGATTCGTCGCTTTGCCAAGCTGAGAACTATTCCATCTTCTTTGTCTCGTCGAGGGCTGCAGTTTTGGCTCAAGAATGAGCGAAAACGCTTAAGGAATGAAGATTTGAGGAAAATGGGTGCTTGACGGCCGTTTCTCAAAATGGTGGAATGAGAGAGATGAGGGATTGTGAGGAAGAAGAAAGAAAGGAGGGCTTTTCTATTTCTGACCTTTCTGAAGAAAATCGTTCGATTTTCTGGGGGTCAATTTTTTTTATCGGGTCGATCTATGTGTAATTGGTCATGAATGGAGCAAAAATCAGTCGATCTCTGTACAGAAGCATCCGATTTTTCTGTTTTTGTCCTTTTTGATGAACTTTTGTTGATTCCTTCCTTCTTTACTTCAATGATAGGTTCCTTCTTTGTGGTTTGTGCCTGTTTTCTGTCATCATAACACGAGAAAGAAAACTCGGAGTGTACCAACGAAAAGCAAACAAAACTAATCTAAAAGAAAAAGAAAAAGGGACATCGAATTACCTTTGGTTGCCTCCCAAGAAGCGCTTGATTTAAGGTCGCTAGCTGGACCTATCTCCTTCCAATGATCACTTGAGAAGGGTAGGAGCAATGTCCTCTACCGGCAGCTCCGGTGTGTATTTCTTAAAGTGGTGTCCGTTGACTTTAAAACTTCCCGTTTTCTCGCTCCAAATATCAACTGCACCATGAGGGAAAAAGTTTTTTCTATTAGAAATGGTCTAGACTAACAAGATTTGAGTTTACCTGGGAATAGACGAAGTCTTGAGTTGAAAAGAAGGACAAGGTCTCCATTTTTCATCTCTTTTGGAACGATATGCTTATCGTGCCATCTCTTTGTTCTTTCTATGTAGATCCTTTCATTTTCGTATCCGTTGAGGCGGAGCTCTTCACTCTCATTTATGTCCAGCAGGCGTTTCTCTCCAGCTTCTTTCAAGTCAAAGTTGACCAATTTGATTGCCCAATGCGCCTTGTGTTCTAGCTCAACCGGAAGATGACAAGATTTCCCATAAATGAGATTGTAAGGTGTCGTTCCTATGGGAGACTTGAAAATGGTTCGGTATGCCCAAAGTGCATCATCTAACTTGAGTGACCAATCCTTCCTTGTTCTTAAAACGGTCTTCTCTAAGATGCTCTTAATTTCTCTATTTGATATTTCCACTTGTCCGCTTGTTTCAGGATGGTAAGGAGTGGCGATCTTGTGGGTAACCCCATACTTAGACAATAGAGTTTCAAACTTACGGGCTGTAAAATGCGTTCCTCCATCACTAATAATGGTTCGGGGAGTCCCGAATCTTTGGAAGATCGTTCGATTGAACTTCGTTACCACCATGGCATCATTAGTGGGAGAAGTGATTGCTTCAACCCATCTATAAACATAGTCCACAGCTAGAAGTATGTATTCGTTTCTACAAGATGATGGGAATGGTCCCATGAAGTCTACTCCCCGTACGTCGAAGATCTCAACCTCTTGAATGTTATTGAGAGGCATTTCATTTCTTCTTGATATGTTTCCTGTTCTTTTACAAGCATCACAAGCAACAATAAATTTCTGCACATCTTTGAATAGAGTTGGCCAAAAGAATCCCGATTGTAATACCTTGGCCCTAGTTTTGTGTGAACTAGCGTGTCCACCGCAAGGGAGGAAATGGTAATGGCGGATAACACTTTCAACTTCATCTTCCGGGATGCATCTTCTAATTATTCCGTCCGGTCCTCTTTTGAACAGGAGGGGTTCATTCCAATAGTATTGCTTGACTTCTTTACAGAACTTCTTTCTTTGAGCATATGATAATCCTGGAGGTATTTCATTGCAAACAAAGTAATTAACGAAATCAGCAAACCAAGGTTTGTTACCTCCGGCGATTTGTTTAAGACATTCCTCAATTTCTTGCAGTTGCTCACCCCTAAATGAGTCATCTATGGGCAAATCATCTTCCTTGTTTTGGACCTGTGGAAGTCGACTCAATTGATCCGCAACCGAGTTTTTGGAGCCTTTCTTATCGCGGATCTCTTGATCGAACTCTTGTAGAAGGAGAATCCATCTAATAAGTCTTGGCTTTGCATCCTTCTTTTTGAGCAAGTAGCGAACTGCTGCATGGTCGGTGTAGATGATCACTTTCGCTCCTACAAGGTAAGAACGAAACTTCTCGAAAGCGTAAACCACGGCCAATAATTCTTTTTCCGTTGTAGCGTAATTTAGTAGGGCTTCGTCTAGCGTCTTGCTAGCGTAGTAAATGGCATATGTCCGCCCATCTTTCTTTTGTCCAAGGACAGCCCCTATGGCTACATCACTAGCATCGCACATGATCCCAAAAGTAAGTCCCAATCTGGTGGCTGAATTATGGGAGCTGAGATTAATGCTTCTTTGATCCTGGAGAAAGCATCTAGACAATCTTCTTTTACCGATGTTGTTGGAGGTAGTTGTTCGATGGTCTCGATTTTTGCTTTATCGACTTTGAAGCCACGGCTGGATACCATGTGTCCAAGAACAATTCCTTCATTAACCATAAAGTGGCATTTCTCCCAATTTAAGACAAGATTAGCATCTTCACATCTTTGAAGGACTAGAGAAAGGTTAGCAAGACATTCATCAAATGAAGAACCATAAACTGAAAAATCATCCATGAAAACCTCCATTATATTCTCAATGTATTTGGAGAAGATGGCCATCATACACCTTTGAAAGGTGGTTGGAGCGTTGCAAAGTCCGAATGTTATTCTTCTATAGGCAAACGTTCCCCATGGACATGTAAATGTGGTCTTCTCTTGATCATCGGGATGAATGGGAATCTGAAAGAAACCACTATAACCATCTGAATAGCAAAAATGGGAGTGTTGTGCTAACCTTTCAAGCATTTGATCTATGAAGGGAAGGGAGGGAATATCCTTCCTTGTTGCTACATTCAGCTTGCGGTAGTCGATGCACATCCTCCATCCGGTCACCATCCTTGTAGGAACGAGTACATTTTTATCATTCCCCCTTTCTTTGGAACTACATTAACCGAGCTAACCCATTTGCTATCGGAAATAGGGAAGATAATTCCTGCATCAGAAAGCTTAAGAATTTCCTTCTTCACAACCTCTTTCATGATCGGGTTTAACCGTCGTTGAGGTTCTCGTGAAGGCTTATGATCATCTTCTATCAATATTTTGTGCATACATAAAGTGCGTTTAATACCGACAAGATCATCAATGGTGTAACCAATAGCTTTCTTATGCTTTCTTATTTCAGTTATTAATTTATTAAGTTCAATTTCAGTCAATTTCGAACTTACAATAACCGGATAAGTAGAATTTGGTCCTAAGAAGGCGTACCTTAGATGAGATGGAAGGGGTTTCAATTAAAAGGTGGGAGGATCCTTAGAAGGTGTGTCTTGGCCTGTAGAAGAAGTTGGGGAAAGATTTGAAGTCGAAGAGAGTGCGCTGTTGCAAGCAGAAACGCTTTCAATTGATTGTTGAGAAGTTGCAAAAGCTACAGGAAAATCGGTCGATTTGGCTCTGTTCATCCGATTTTTCACTCGATCCATAGCTATGACTTCTGTCGGATCGACTGAATTAATTGAATTAATTCCAAAAATCGGTCGATTTTACTGAGACGAACCGATTTCTTCGCTCTTTTTCGTGCATTCTTCGAATTCCTCAAATTTAATTGTGGGATCTTTCTCCAAAGTTCTTAATGCTCGAACCTGAAAGTTGCATTCTTCTTCTTCCCCTTCATCTACAATACATAAACTAATGACTTTTTCAAGAGGATCTTTGATTAGGATTGAATTTACCTCTTCTCTTGATGCCTCTTCATCATCGTAAGTGTTGTATATGTCATCTCCTGGAGGTGGTCCTTTGAGCATTGAGGAAACATGGTACTGCACATGCTCTTCTCCTAGGTTAAAGGAGAGTATTCCATTCTTGACATTTACAACGCAGCCCGACGTTGCAAGGAAAGGGCGTCCAAGTATGACTAGAACGGGATGATCTGGAGGAATGTCATGAACAACAAAATCTATGGGAATGTAAAATTTACCTAGCAAGACGGGTATATCTTCTAGAATTCCCATGGGGTGTGTGATGGACCTATCCGCCATATAGAGGGTCATCTTGACGGGTTGTGGTGGTCCAAGTCCAACTCTTTCACACAAGGCAAGTGGTATGATACTAACACTTGCTCCTAGGTCACATAATGCTTCGTACGTGACTTTCCCTATGATGATGGGTGCGCAAAAAGATCCCGGATCTCTTAAATTCTTTGGCATTTCCTCTTTTATCTTTTCGATAAGCTCGGAAGACCTCTTGGTCATTCTTACTTCTCCAACGTCTTCTAGTTTCCTTTTGTTGGAAAGGATCTCTTTTAAGAATTTTCCATATGCCGGCATTCCTACAATGGCATCCATAAAGGGAATATTAATATGTAATTTGCTCATAACATCGACGAACTTACCGAATTGTTTGTCGACTCTTTCTCTAGCACGAGATTTCGGAAAAGGTAGCGGTGGTTTGTATGCTTGAGTGGAACATAGACCGGTGCCTTCTCTTTAGGTTCCTCCTCTTCAACCATTGGTTGCTTTCCTTTATCCATGTTCTTTGGTTGTGGGTCGTTAGTGGTTACTCAGCTTCTTGTGGTGATGGCATTCATTTGGCCTTTAGGGTTGTTCTCCGTCTTTTCCGGAAGTTTCCCTTGATCTCTCGGAACTTCTCCGGTACTGTTGAACACTTGGCTTTCTAGGGCTTTTTGTGCCTTAGTAACGAAGGTTAGTGTACTTTCTATTCCGCTCATTTTTCTAGCTAATGCTTCAATCATTCCTTCAAGTCGATCTTTGGGTGCTGAACTCGAAGATGGTTCTTGTCTCTTCAAAGGAGTCGAAGTAGAAGAGGAAGGGGGGTTTAGAGCTTTTTCAGCATGGGAATAAGGATTTCCGGTATTGTTTTGGTTGCATCTCCAATGTTTGTTGCGATTCCGGTTGTTGTTGTTGTTGTAATTTTTGTTGTTGTAATTCCTATTTCCTTGCTGATTTCCTTGATTATTTCCTCTTCCGGTATAGCTAGCTTTCTGTTTTGATGCTTGTGTTTGATTCTTCAAAAGGTCCTTCAAAGCTTTGATCTCATTGTTGAGAGCGTTTAATTGATTAACGCTATCGGTGGTCAAGTTTACTCTTGGAGTTCTTGCACTTGGATTTCTAGCTTCGGATCCTCGTTGGGAGTACTTCTCAACGATCTGAGCTTGCTTCTTGATGAAATCCCAAGCTTCATCGACTCTCATATCCACGAATTTTCTGGCTGAAAGGGATTGGAGTTTGAACTTGGTCTCTCCATCCAAACCATTGAAATAAATTTCCAACAGCTCCAATTTTAGAATGCCATGATGGGGGCAATCCAAGAGAAGGTCATTGAATCTTTCCCATGACTTGTATAGACTTTCGTTGTCCTTCATGACAAAAGCATTGATTTTGCCTCTCATTTCCACCGTTTTTTATGGCGGGAAGAATTTGGTGAGGAATTGTGAAGTCATTTCCTCCCAAGTATTCACCCTTCCGGTGGGTAGTGAATTATACCAAGCAAGCGCCGTATCCTTCAAAGAAAAATAAAACGGTCGCAATTTATAATTGTTAGTGGTTGCTCCTGCACGTTTCATGTTTTTCATGAGAATTTCATAACTCTGGAAGTGCTGATGTGGAGATTCCCTCTCCAATCCTCCAAATCGGCTTTGGCGGATCATAGTGATAGCTTGTGGTGTAAATCCAATATTCTCCTCCATTGGATCGATTAACACACCCGGTCGGCGTGTTTGTTGAACGGGATCCATTCTTTCACCCAACGTTTGCGGTACTCCGATTTGTGGATTCTCTATTCCAACTCTTGGAAGAGGTGCAATCGGTGGTACAATAAGGGGTGCTGGTGGATTTCTTGCAGCTCTAGCATTCCCTTCAATTTGTTCCTTTAATAACAGAATGTATTCTCTCATCTAGGCCATGTCGGCTTGATGCTGATCCTCTTTAGCTATTCCTTCATTCCTCAGCCTAACGAGAGCTTCATCTCGTTCCCTTACTCGATCAAGAGTTTCATCTAATTCAGCTCTAAGATTAACTTCTCCTTCGTTATTTGCAGCAACCATTCTTTTTGCTTCTTTCAATCTCCTTCTATAGGTCTTTTCGCGTTCGGAATCGTAGGGTACGGTTTCTTTACTCGATCGAGTTTTTCGCATAAACCTACAGCAAGATTCTGCAAGAACACTTCAAGAAAAGCGATCAGTAGCAAAAGCAAGGAGTTTCCAAGTTAGATAACCGAAACCGAATTTGGTCTTAGCCAAATCCCCGGCAACGGCGCCAAAAAACTTGTTCGCTCCGGAAGGTGTGTGTGCAAGTTTTAATATTTATCTCAAGAAAGAGAAAAGGGAGCCGAAATGACTTCGAGTTCGGGGGTGAAGACGTTTTCAACAGATGTCAGGGAGCCTTCTTTACATTCTGTTTTTGTGTAAATCTCGTTCGTTTTATTGTCAATTTATATAGTCGGTGTGCACTGGGTCTCTCTTCAGTTTTCTGAAATCGAATTAACTAGCATAAACTCGACCTAAGTTGCAAATACTTAAAATAAAAATTACAAAGATATTTATGACTGTATGGTAAATGTTGATCAAGAAATGTGTACTTTGACACAAGAAAAAATCGGCATCCCACGACGTATTCAATCTTCATCTTCCCATAATATGCATGCGACTATGCTGTTTGAGTTCGATTTTCATATTCTTTATGTACGAATAATGTACCATACTAGCATCAAGGATTGAACTGAACATCTAAATAGCAGTAAGAATCAGCCCAAGGGTTAAGTAGTTATATATACATCTTCTGCTCAACTGCTATTTTCACCTCAAACAACTCAGACAGCATGTGTTCAAGATCCTCTGGTGTGTATTTGATGATCTTATTCGGGTATTTTCCACCCTCAATACTCAGCCTGCATAAAAACAAAGCCAACCGCAAGCAGATCGATTGAGAGATGATTCAAACAATAGCAAGAGACCAAAGTAAAGTTATATAATGGAACACACCCGAAGCGTTGGAGGAAAGATCTATAAGCAGGCAAGAGCACCTCCGCAACAGCCAGTCTCAACGCTTCTCGCAGCTCACTGTCAGGAACACTCCACTGAGATTGTCTGTCATGAAGTTCCTCCAATTCAATGTTGAAGTTCTTGAAACGCTCCCTTATAGCGCTTTTCGACAGCTTACCACCGCAACCCCCAACATATTGCAGGATCTACATGCCAAAATCAGATGAAATTTGTTGGTGTCTTCATTATGTAGAAGTAACTGATAAAAAAAACTCAAGTGCATCCTAAAAACGCGCCTGCAGAATATCATATTACTATAAACAAGTAGAAGCTTATGAGAACCTTTGACCACCCAACCCTCTTGTACTGGTTTGCATGCTGTTGGACAACCCTCCTATGTATTTGCACCCAATCATTCCCTAATAGTTCCTTTGCATTTGACCTAAGATAGTACATATCGGAACAAATTTTGGTTACTGATGTTCTTGTGTGAAATAAATGTCTATGGACATTGCTTCACAAACCTGCGGACAGATCTGACAATGTAGTGTACATTGTTCATAAGAAAAAGCCGAGTTAATGCAGCGTGTATATATAGCTTAGATTTTCCATCGAGATTATCCAGAAGGGCCTGTATCACTCTTGTTGTCACAGATCCTAACCGAGAGTCTGCATCACGGCATCCACAATCTTGGAACAGCAGTTTCAGAGTCGATTGATAACTGAACAGAGATCAAATGAGATGTTAAAAAATATAAAGCACAACATTCAGGCATGCAACTTCGAAGATTATGAGGTTGACGTATAGCAAAAATCTGATACCAACTAAAAAAGATAGGTAGCTGCTTACTCTAAAAGAAACTTCACGTAATTGATCACATAACTGGTCAATGGATGAACTGTTCCATCAAGAACGACACTCTTTGTTGAATCTTTTTCGACTGCAACTTCAAAGTCATCAAATGTTTCTTGTGCTGTTTGTGCTAGACGTTTAGTTAGTCCAGCTGCGGATTCTCTCATTCCTGCGCACGGCTCACCCTCAAAAATAGATTCAATCTGTCCATTCAGAGAAATTGCATCAGTTTGAAGCTAGCAAGACAGTCCCATCAGAAGCCACAGATGCTACCTCTGGCAGGAGTTCTCTCATTATCTCATACATGTCAAGTAGTACAAATAACTTTTCTGGTGATCTCTTGCTCCTAGCAACTGCATCCCCAAAACTGAACATCATTGCCACACTATTAGTAGCAGCTTCAGCAAAGCATAATGTCCTGATAGACTCTATGTCATGGAATATTCTATCAGCGGCTTTCTTTTCACCCGGAAACACAAGTTTGAACTGTCGCCACAGCATGAAACAATCAAAAAAGCATCTCTGAAACTTGCGTAACCTGCTTTAACATAAAGAAACTCATATCCTACCACTATACGGAGGTATTGGATCCAATTTCCGATCTTCACCTCCAAGACTTCCCATGGCATCTTGTGCACTTCATCCTTGGTATGTGGTTCCACACCGAGTTTTGTCAGACTAATCTCCAAAATAAGTGAACGTGTTTCCCTACATGATAAAATCCAGATAAGTGGTAAAAAGTCAGAAGATTGTAATATCTACAGCAGTGCTCTAATTGGATAAAGAGTTGATGTCATAATATGTAGAACATTTCAAGGAGCTTGCCTGTAAGTTGTAACAACCTGCTGCTGATGGCCGGCTTGAACCATCTGATCAGCCAAACTATGAAGCAATGGTATAACATGAGGTGGTATAAGGGTCAGTGGTTTACATTCAGTATATGAGCTGCTATTCGTTCTCCCGGATGGACTTAAGGAATCTGGAAGATGATGAGGTTCGCTGAAATTGAAGGCATTCATGAACATATCATCAAATTAACGTGTATTATTATGAGTAATTGATCCTGGTTATCTGCGAAAGTAAGCACATAATTGAGGCCACCTGTTAAGTGCTAATAGGTTTCGAAACTCGTCGTCGAGCTTGGAAATGGCCCCAGAAAGCATGTTGTTAGCACGGATGAGGGCAGCATTCTGAGTCTTGAAATGTTTGGGGTTGCAGAAGAACTTAACAATGTCTTTTAACTCATCGATTGCTTGAAGATAAGTCTCCAAATCCTGGTGAGGGCCTCTAAGTATTCTAGTCTCAGCCTGCACTTCATGGGCAAATTCCTAATCATCTCTCAAAGTCAAATAACTCAAACAATATAGACCAACATGAATTTGAAGAACAAACAACTTCAACAGATAGAAATCAAAAAGGTGAGGGACCTGGCGGCAAAGATCGAGTTGGTGGATGATATCTTGGGCTTCCTTCAAAGTCCAGTCGATGTTCTCATGTGCCTTGCGGAGGGCGTCGGTCCGTATCTGCCGAATTAGGTAAAGCAGAAGGACGTTTTAATTAGCTGAAGATCCTTAACGGAAAGGGAAAGGAAGAAGGAGAAGAGATGCCTGAGTTGGACGCATGGCGGCTTCAAGGGCGGAGAGACGGTAGTCGAAAGAGGCGAGGATGGAGACCATGCTGCGAGTGATGGTCTGGCTCTTGAGCATCGAGTCGTTGATGAAGGCGGCCCTCTCTCTAAGGGGAACCTCCATTTTCGCAACTTCATCTCTTCCCCTGAAGAGATTCCATTTTGTAGGCGTGATGATTTGGAGAGAGAAACTCCAACAAACTCTGGTTGCGTTTTCTTCGTTAACCAGATTTGAGTTTACACCGCGGCTAAATATATAATACTGATTTCCTTGGAATTTCCATATCGTATCCCATGGCATTGCGGATTTGGTTTTATATCAAAATTGCATGGGCACGTGCACATAAAACAATTGAATTTTTACTCGGAATAACGAAAACAATATTTATATTTACAGTGACATTAGAGATTCCTGTATTCAGTAGTTAACGTATTGAAAAATCGATAACGATTTGCAATTAATTGTTATATATATATATAATCCGAATTCGTTGGACACGGAATCCTACGGACGGACACATCACAATGGAGGCAAATACCGAAATCGTTTTAATGCAATGCAAATAATCTCGAAAAGGAAGATACAACTTGGAAACTTAGCCGAGTCCTCAAAACGACACAACTCCAAAACATAAATCCATAAAACATAAATCCATAAGGTACAACATAATCCAAAAACGACAACAACACATAATCATCCCCGTCCTATAATGTAGGAAGACCCCGGTTGTCCACTCTTCCGCCTCACTCGGCGGCATCCCTATCCTGTAAGACATCTACAACAACCGGTTTAAAAGAAGAAAGATAAGGCACAAACACATATAACAAAGTAAAAGCACACAAACATGATCAAACACGCCAAGTCCGGTTATTATCTTTATTTCGGGAATCCGTCGCCCTTGTCCCCGTTCACCATGCCGGGTCTGTATTTGACGCCTATCAACATCACCCGTTGGCCTGGTCAAAAGGCGCCTTCCAGAAATTCATGTCCATCCGAGATGTTTAACTCATTCAAATCTAGATCACAAAACTGCATCATCAAGCAGTTTTTGCAACCCTTGGAAAATTCAGCAAACATTCAACAAAACAATACACGGTCTTAACTTTGAAAATATCATAACTTCTAATCCTCTCCATGTAAACCTCTCCATGGAATCCTCTCAAATTTTATGATCTACTATACAATACCAACTATAACATATCCGAAATTCAGCAACAAAGGAGTAGTCTAACTTACCCAAATTAGGACCCGAATATGGTTGTTCGTCACATCATGAACACTCAGAAAAAAAAGCATGAATCCTTACTGCTCATCTATGGTTGTTCTGAGCAGGTTTAGGAGACAAAGAGTAATCGTTAGACATGGAAAAATGTGGACGGAAGAGCAATGGATTAGGGGTATAAGCCTTACCCGATTCCGAGACTCGAAACAACGAAGGAATAAGCACTCTTCCTCTACAGCTGACAAGCGCTACAGCGGCATGGGAGGGAAGGGTAGTCCGGCATCACCTGCTGGAGTCGACAGAAGAGGGAAAGCGGGCCATCCTAGTGCCGATGATGGAGCGGACTGAAGTCACAGGGAAGCCGGCGTTGCTGCTGCGTGTAAGGAGGAGGAAAGGCGAATTGTCCAACTTTATGTTGTCGACTGCAAGGAGGGTTTCGGCCTGTTGCGTCCACGAGCCGGCTGCGTGTCTTGGTGGTTGACAGTTGTGCGCAGGAAGGGAAGGCGGCATACCATTCTGCGTGAGGGAGAGGAGGCAAGCTGCTAGGGTTCCTTGTGTGGTTGGCGTGAGAGAGAGGGAGGCAAGGAGTAAAGGGCTGAATACTCACGGGCCCAGCTGGCTGCCATAACGGGCCTAGTTGGCTGTCAAAATGGGCCCAGATGGTATGGTTCATGGGCTGACTCTTGGCTTCTCATTTTTGCTAAACTCTAACAACGGATTAAGAACTGCTAGATCGGATTTGAGTACTTTATTTGAGTAGATTCCTCACATAAATTAATAGAAGTATCGAAGAACTCGGTGTCACATAAAATGACAAAAATGACGGAAAAGTCCAAACCGGTCGGGTTCCGGTTTGTCTCGGAATTAAATGGAAATTAAATTTCCGAATGTTACATCAGTTCCCCCTTAAATTAAGTTTCGTCCCAAAACTTAAAAGAAGACAACATAAAGTCGGAGTCCATACAAAAGTAATAAAGGGCCGGAAAGAGTTACAATCGGTCATGTTCTAATTTGTTTCTGAGATAGCCGGAAGTAAAAATTTCCGGGTATTACATTAATCCCCCCCTTAACAATAAGTTTCGTCCCGAAACTTAGAGTAAGACAATCATAAGATCGTTTTTTAAGGCACCAGTCGGTTGAATTTAATCGCTACACAAAAGTTTCGTCGTTTCCACATATAAGTGCCCCTCACATCATAGGTTACAAATAAACCACACATCACTGACTAAGCACTCAAGCATAAAATAAACACGTAATCGAACAATATCACCCAAATACAAGGTCAAGCTCTAACTCGTCGTTCACGAGGTCTACAACTCTCTCTTCATATATCTCTGAAAGGTTACGTCTCATATTATCCACAATATCTCAGGTAGCCTCGTCAACTCTTTATAAAACCACTAACTCCGAAATCTTTTCATGTACTTACATCACAAGCGTCTGCTACCACGTTTTAGAGTGGTTACCGAGGATATCTCACCGGTATCATCCGGCTCAACTGTCCGATCTTGTAATCTGATGACCTAACTCGTGTTTGGTTGGTATCTCTCCAACTGAATCCTTGTAAAACTTGGGTTACACTTTCCAATAGGGTGAGAAAGACTAGTACATTACTCACTTCTAAACCGCTTTAGAACCTCTAATGGTTGCCTTACACAATACACCTCCTATTCATTTAATGACTTTACGAATAATAATATATTCAACTTTCTTCCTTTCGTTAAGACCACTTGCTTCCGGCCTTCTGAAAAGGTTCTGACTACACACTACACACTCAGGCCAAAGGTCTTAGACATCCACCGGCACTTTACCAAGTGTCTAATGTTCTTCGTATCACGATCCACTTGGTCTTGTCTTCTAATATGATTCAGTCATATGGTTCCTCCATCAAGAAATCATCATCTGCTCCTTTTCGGGTCTTAAACTTGATATAACTCAAAAATCAAAATCCGGTGATCCTTCCCTGCGTTCTATTGACGTCATCATAATATTTATAGGTCTCTAATATATAACTAACCCCACCCAAGATTCTTACACAATTTCCACGATCATAAGTGAAATAGAATGTGTCCTGAATGACGGTACTAGACACAATGTGATCTCACATCACCGTCGTTTGATCATAACTATTCTATAAATGTTAACACACCATCCGAAGTGTACTCTTTTATCCACCATGGTTATCACACCGATAATATCCCTTGGACTATAAACACAACTCGAATCCGTTCTGATATAACATTACACGTAAACTCTACCTGAGATTATGCTTTCAACTTAGTATGATAGTTACTCACTTTGATTTTTCTAGTGCAGACCCTGCACAATACATTTGTTACGTCACCCACTGTTCTCTCAATCCACCAGGAAAAAGACTATAGAGTACTCCATTAGGTATTATTTTCCAAAACTACTCGTGTGTCGACTTGTGACGGAGTCGTCATGCTTCACTTGGGTCCATCTTAGGTTACCGCTCTCTTTCTATAACCTCTTTATACACATAATTTCCTGTCTGATACAGTTTTCATACAAAACTTTCAGTCACTCCGCGTAGCCTATCTCACGTTCGTTCCAAACAAAATGCATTTCTACAACTATCATCGTCTTTAACTCGACACGTCATCTTTTGGTACTCTTGAGCTTACATCTTTGTGGGTTAGGGCCTACCATGCTTTTTTTGCGCTACTCTGATTATTCTGTTGTTACTCATTAGTCATAAGGTATCTTTTGTGAGTCCAAAATGATTGACCCAAAACTCTTTTGTCAAAACACACCAATAGTCCTATTTGCAATGAGTACTAAGTACTTTCCTTACTTGCATTTATCAAATAAGATAACGATTGGAAAACAACCTCATCCTCTTACTCTCTTAATTCTTCTAACACGGGTTCATACACTCTAACAAAACCGGAGTCTGTTCTTAAACAAGCCAGTCAGCAACCTCTAACACGATTTTCTCTATACCGATAGCTGATCTAAGAAGATCGATGTGGACTAATTGAGAAATCCTCCAACGCATTAGTAAAGTCACTTATAAATCCTCACTCACAGTTACCTCTTCTTATTTGCATATAACTCGTCAATACCCAACTGACATGTGCACATTCTAAGTTGTCACCGGTCAGTCTATAGTTGACTTACCTCAAGGTCCCCTCATACCTCTTCAAACATTGACTTTCCTTGTGAGCACCCTTTTCGGTTAATCACTTTATACTTATTTAGCATGTTTTACACTCCCCACTTTTGGTTCCTCTAGGAGTTGGCTCCATTCCTCTAGATCAACCGTGTCATTCATCTGACATAAATAGTGCTTTCAAGTCTTTCATGATAACACGTAAGTGTTTCTTTCCGATTCGTATGACCGTAATTGTCCTCCACTCGCGTTTTTCTTGGTTGGTATCTTAAATCATTCGATAAATAAAAGCTCCATGTTGAGTCTCGTATCTTTTGACACTGTCATCTCTACACACTTCCCTCTCCTTGGTGTTGCTTAGCCTTATCACCATAACGGAAACCTATTGACTCCGCTAAATAAATTCTACCTCGCGAACTTTCACCATGTAATTCTTCTCGTAATCTCTCATATGTATGTAGAAGTCGCCCGCTTAAAACCCCATAAATCGACACTTGACCTTCTAGTACCTCCGTAAACTTAACTTATGGGTCTCTTAAATCTTTCTTAATTTGTTCGAACACCCTTCTCATCTCGACTCCCATGCTTAGGAGCGCCTATGGAATACTTTGACATAATTGAAACGCACTTTTATCCTCGAGCGAGATTGTACTCCTATCTACTTGATTTACATCTTCATTTTATCGGCACTAAACTTGGAAAAATCTTAAGTTTGTCGTCTCTAGTTGCTTCATTGATGCTCCATCATTGCTTCCTCAAAACTACTCTCACGTATTCATGTCGCCTCCTTACTTGTACATTTTCCATCTCGGTTTCGCTTAAGTTGACTCAAAGTTCACTTCTATTAGTTTGTCCTTGCCGTTAATGTCTTCTTTAGTCTTCACATTGTTGTTTTGACATCCCTCAAAGATGTCCGATGAATTGCCAGGGGGTTTGCCAGAATGTGATGCTCCACTCGGTACTTGAGCATACTCATCTTCGTATGTACACTATCCTAAGCCAAACGGTGTCGTCCAAGGTGCGATGATAGCTTTCTATCATTTTAACTATAAGGTCCATATTACTAATCTGATACTAACATACCATATAGTAATATATATAACTATACATAAGTCCTATGTTAATACTACTATAAACACATCAAGTCTAGGAAAAGCAACTACAAAACAAAGTCCACAAACATAACTATAGTCCACATATCTAAATATAGTCCAAACACGTAACTAAGGTACACCAAGTCCACATATACATATCTATACAAATTTCAATAATCAAATAAACTATGTCGCCGAGGTCTGCGAAAGGAGTGGTGGTCCCGTACATTCTATCCCAAACCTGACTCATGCATATGATTTTGAAAACGAAAAGTCTAAACCCTTGCATGTTCTGTTTATTCATCATTCGGCCTTTACAAGATTGCGAGTGCCATTTTTGTCAACCTAGGGCTCTGATTCCACTTTGTAACACCCCAAATCTGCGGAACTCGGGATGCTACGGGCGGAGACCTCACAATGGGTTCCGACCGTTAGCTTGACAACAATTTCACTGGATCTTTCCAACATGGCACAAATAAAGGCAAATACCGAGATCGTTTTAATGCAATACAAACAATCTCGAAAAGAAAGATACAACTTGGAAACTCTGCCGAGTCCTCAAAACGAGATAACTCGAAAACATAAATCCATAAGGTACAACATAATCCAAAAACGACATCAACACATAAACATCCCCGTCCTATAATGTACGGAGACCCCAGGTGTCCACTTCTCCGCTTCACTCGGCGGCATCCCTATCCTACAAGGCATCTACAACAACCGGTTTAAAACCGTTAGCTATCAATCCGAATATTAGAAGAACGATAAGGCACAAACACATATAACAAAGTAAAAACACACAAGCATGCTCAAACACGACAAGTCCGGTAATTATCTTTATTTAACGTTATTCCCTTACTAATCCACTTATAGGTGTCACACGAGAATCCCTTGCCCTTGTCCCCTTTCACCATGCCGGGTTTTTACTTGACGCCTATCACCCACTGGACTGGTCGTAAGGTGCCTCCCAGTCGCCCCATTTTGGACTGGACAAGCGGTCACCATCCGTTATCATACGGTTGTACCCCTAGAATCCAAAAACTCTTAACTTTCCTTGAGATCTCGAGAACGTCTACCAGAAACCCAAGCCAGATATGTAACTCTCCGGAGGAAGAATCTATTGACTATCTACTACTAAGGTTCAACTAACATATCGCTACAAAATTACCGATTCATCAACTCACATGCTCAACCATGACTACCAATGATGTAAACCATAAAGATAAACAATCCCAAACCATCTCCAAGAAGACATAAAACCTAGCCCAACTCTTCTAAAACCAAACTACGTACACTTATACCCAATCAGAACATCATAAATCTGGATTAAACCAACGGATCGCTCTTAAAACTTAATGCCTAGTACTACGCATACACATGTACATCATACCAAAAATTCATGTCCATCTTAGATGGTTAACTCATTCAAATCTGGATCACAAAACTGCATCAACATGCAATTTTTGAAACCCTTGAAAATTCAGCAAACATTCAACAAAACTATAAAAGTCTCAACTTTGAAAAAAATTTTAAACCTCTGCATGGAATCCTCTCAAATTTCAGTATGATGTACTATACAAAACCAACTATAACATATCCGAAATTCAGCAACAAAGGAGGAGTCTAACTTACCCAAATCTGGAGTTAAATATGGTTGTTCGTGACTTCATGAAAACTCAGAAAACAACATGAATCCTTACTGCTCATCTATGGTTGTTCTGAGCAGGTTTAGGAGACAAAGAGTACTCATTAGACATGGAAAAACGTGGAAGGAAGAGCAATGAATCAGGGGTATAAGCCTTACTCGATTCCGAGACTCGAAACAACGAAGGAAGAAGCACTCGTCCTCTGTTGCTGACAAGCACTACAACTGCATGAGAGGGAAGGCTAGTCCGGCATCACCTGCTGGATTCGACAAAAGAGGGAAAATAAGCCATCCTGGTACCGATGCTAGAGCCGACTCAAGTCACAGGAAAGCCGGCGTTGCTGATGCGTGCAAGGAGGAGGAAAGGCGAACTGTCCAGCTTTGCGTTGTCGACGTTGTTGTTTCGTGCAAAGAGGAGGCCGACTGCAAGGAGGGTTTTGGCCTGCTGCGTCCACGAGCCAGTTGTGTGTCCTGGTGGTTGACAGTTGTGCGCAGGAAGGGAAGGCGGAAAACCATTTTGCGTGAGGGAGAGGAGGCAAGCTGTTAGGGTTCCTTGTGTGGTTGGCGTGAGAGAGGGAGGCAATGAGTAAAGGGCTGAATACTCACGGACACAGTTGGCTGTCATAACGGGCCCAGCTGACTATCATAATGGGCCCAGATGGTATGGTTTATTGGCTGAAACTTGACTTCTCATATTGGCTAAACTCTAACAACGGATTAAGAAATGCTAGATCGGATTTGAGTACTTTATGTGAGTAGATTCCTCACATAAATTAATAGAAGTATCGAAGAACTCGGTGTCACATAAAATGACAAAAATGACGGAAAAGTCCAAACCGGTCGGGTTCCGGTTTGTCTCGGAATTAAATGGAAATTAAATTTCCGGATGTTACATCAGTTCCCCCTTAAATTAAGTTTCGTTGCAAAACATAAAAGAAGACAACATAAAGTCGGAGTCCATACGAAAGAAATAAAGGGCCGGAAAGATTTACAATCGGTCAAGTTCTGATTTGTTTCTGAGATAGCCGGAAGTAAATATTTCCGGGTATTACATTAATCCCCTCCTTAACAATAAGTTTCGTCCCGAAACTTAGAGTAAGACAATCATAAGATCGTTCTTTAAGGCACCAGTCGGTTGAATTTAATCGCTACACAAAAGTTTCTTCATTTCCACATATAAGTACCCCTCACATCATAGGTTACTAATAAATCACACATCACTGCCTAAGCACTCAAGCATAAAATAAACACGTAGTCGAACAATATCACCCAAATACACGTAGTCGAATAATATATATATATATATATATATATATATATATATATATATATATATATATATATATATATAGATCTTGACTCATATGTAAAGAGCTCTTACCATGTGAACATAAAAACACCAAATATACGTGACTATACCGCCGAATATATAGATTCAGGTCCGGCAAATATTTCTTCCATTAATAACACGATTTGTTTTCCTTTAATATCGCCTAATCTCAACCATCTATTTAACGATCTCACGGGTACAATTTGTTCTTATTTTACATGGTAAGAGTTGTTTACATGAGAGTCAACCTCTCTCTCTCTCTATATATATATATATAGAGTGAGAGAGAGATAGATAGATTGATAATGGAGAGTATGACGTGGGACCTTCCTTAACATCTCCTACATTATATGGATCCATCAATAATCCAAGAGCATGAGACACTCAAGAAGGAGAGGTCTTTAGCAAGAGTCAAACATTGGAGGAAGAGAATTGTATGGATTACACAAATCTCGGTTGCAATTGATAAATCTCGGCCGAAATTTAGATATCGAGACCGATATTCCTTCTGTTGTGAATGTTCGAGTGGAATCCCGTCCAAATCAGTTAGGATCTGATAGTTATCTTTTATTATTTTAATATCTATTAGCTCTCAAACATTATAAAGGTATTTGTTAATTTTTTATTCTATCTTTTAGGATTATTTTAGTTGATAGATATTTAATCTTTGGGATAATTTGACATATTAGGCTTTTTTGAGTTTTTGTTTAAGAAAGTGTACCCCAAATTTTTTACCACTTTCATTTAATAGTAGGTAAAAATTATTAACCCTTCTATTTAGAAAGAAATAAATAAATGATGTTTGTTATTTGTTATATAAGTATAAGTTTTAATTTTTAATTACTGAATTTGTTTTATTTATTTATTATTTTTCTTACCTTTTATTTATTTTTTTTTTTATTTTCTTTTTTATTTTCTGGACTAGATTTCTCATACCGGAATTTATCACACAAGAATTTCTCATACCAGAATTTCTCATACAAGAAATTTCATACCAAAAATTTCATACGAAAAGTTCATACCAGAAATTTCATACCAGAAATTATCATACGAAAAGTTCATACCAGAAATTTCATACGAGAAATTTCATACAAGAAATTATCATATGAAAAGTTCCTACCAAAAATTTCATACTAGAAATTTAATATACCAGAAATTATCATACGAAAAAGTTCCTACCAGAAATTTCATACCAGAATTTTGTCATACCAGAATTTTTCCATAATAGAATTTAATATACCAGATTTTTTTACTATCAAAATTACATACCAAAATTTAAAAAATTTAAGGTTTCACTCCACAAATCAATGCAGCACAATTTGCAACATAATTGTTATTCAGACAGGTTAGCACACTGAAGAGGAGATCTTCTTCATGTTTGACATGCTTCGATGGTTGATATCAGGCCTCAAGTAATTCTTCCACCTCAGCCTCCCTTTCCAATTCACACAACTCAATTGATGTTTGTTATACTAAATTACCACCACACCATATATATAATAATACTCAAGACGATTAACTCACCTACACCCAGGCCTGGCAACATTGCGGAAAGTCTTCCTAGCAGCAACCTTGACCTCAACCTCACTCCAATCTGCCCCGAAGACTCATCCGTATGGTTTTCATACACCATCTGCTCATCCAAAGTGGTCAGGGCGCCACGACGAACAATGTTCATTAATCTCTTCTCTTCATATTCTACGGAACCAATGAGGCAAACACACAAGAATCTGACTCACGTTGTTTATAAGATCTACATTGTCCGCGTCCTGAACCCTTCGATCATACATATATAATCAATTAACCTTAAAATCCTTCAATACTTACCTGAATGGTACTTGAATCTGACCTTGTTTGGGTTGTAAATCGACACATCTACTTCCAAGATGACATTCAAACTTCTGGTAAGAAAAAGGAGACACTACAACCTGAGAATGAAATAGGGTTTGGGTTTTCGGGATCAAAAGAGGGGCGAATGAGACAATGATGAGTTTGAAGACAGTGGAAGCGGAGGCGGTGGAAGCGGAGGTGGTGGGTGCCCATAACGTTATTGTCGTTGTTGTTAACGGAGTTCCCGTCGGCGGCGAAGGTGGAAGAGTGGTGAAGAAATTTGGAGGAGGAGGGAGGAGATGAGGGAAAGAGGATGAGTATCGAGATCCAGATCTGGAAGAGGAGGGAGGAGTTGAGGGGAAGAGCCGAAGAGGCGGAGAAGGAGGATTGAATTTGGTAGGTTTCACAGTAAAAAAATTGAATACGGGTACATTTACTTAATCAAAAATAAGAAAAACCTAGTTACTATTACATATTCTTAAAAAAGCCTACTTACCTAATTGACCCTTAATCTTTTTAGGAGAATCTCCCATATAAATAGACTTAGAGGGTGAGATTATTAGATAGATTTTATTTGATTAATATTTCCACAATATTGTGTGAACTCCCTGCTTCTCTTACGAAGTTTGCGTTTTATTCATTTCTATTTAATCAAAAGAGTGAGTTTTTTATTGAATCATTGTGAGTCTTTGTTAGGTTGTGCTTGTGTGTGTTAATCTTTTTAAATGTAGGTGCTCCTGGTCAATTCTAGTCCCTCCTTGTGCTTGTCTTATTTAGAAGGCTTGTGTACGGTTAAAGAAGGTAGGGTTAAGGTAAGCTATTCATTAAGGGGTTTTGGCACATAATTGGTCAAAGTTCTTTGCAGGAATACCTTTGTTCATATATTCCTATTTCTCCATCAATTTCATTCCATAATATAATCTTCTTATTCATCCATTAGCAATCCATCAAACTCACGTTCTTTTGTTCGAGTTTTAGGAAATCTCGGACCCATGGTAGAAATCTCGCCCGAGATTTACCACCGAGATTTGTTCTCTGAGACTGTTCGTGAACTTTCAATCTAGATTTGGAAATCGTGGCTTCAACCCCACGTCAAAGTGGTATCAAAGCTTACTTGATTGAAGTCCGCTTCAGGATTAAGTCCTTTTTTTATTTGAGTCTTCTTTGATTACATAAAAATCGAGTCTTTTGTGTATTCCATATCTTTTGATATTATTTGATCTTAACGTGCGTTGACTTGTGACTACTGGATAAGAGAGAACAACCATATCCAAACACAAGTCGGCCATAACCTCAATAGTGAAATCTCAATCCGAGATTACACTGAAAAAGACAAATCTCGGCCCGTTGAAGAAATCTCGCCCGAAATTTTGTGAAGATAGCCGGAGATTTGATACAAAGGAAAGAACGAGACTTCCTCTCCATATCTAAAGAAATCCAATGTTATATTTGGAACATATTGATAACTCCACCTTGATTATAAATTGTCTATGTGGATGATAGAAGACTTAATATTTATGAGCTGTTTTATAAACTAATAAATATCGATTGTATTTCTAGATTGCATGTTTTGGTTTGTATTTGTTAAATATGTGTAGGCCTTGAAAATTATTTTAATGGAAGAATGCATGACTTGAAAGACATTACAAAGGACAAGTAGAAGCCCTTGGAAAGCATTTCAAAGGACAAACGCGAAAGCCTTGAAAAGTGTTTCAAAGGAAGATTGGGCTGAGGGCTTTCAAATATGAGATTCGAATATCTCAACAACCAAAACAAAGATCTCCTCCCAAGATAACAAGAAGATCTTCAAACGGATTTCAAGAGAAGATCTCAGCCAGCCAACAAGAAGATCTTCAAACGAATTTGACGAGAAGATCTCGGCCATAACAACAAGATCTCGCAAACATCTTAAGCAAAGACGCAAGAAGATAAGAGAATATCTTCCTACCAAATTCCATGCAAGACGATCTCGATCAAAAGGAAATCTTCAACTGCACATTCAAGACAGAAGATCTAGGATCTTCAACAAACAAAGATCTTCAACAGTATTTCCAAAGCAAGAGAAGATCACGAAGATGAAGATTCCCAACGTGCGTCAAAGAGAGGAAGTAGAAGATAGAAGATAGAAGATCTTGTAACGGCTACTTCACCTCAATCAAGAACCATTTTCCATGGAGAAAGAAGAACATTACAACGGCTAAAAGAGTTCTCCATAGAAGACTGTAAATGAAGATGACGATTAAAGAGAAAAACAACAAGATTACACGGAAACATCCAAGTCTTCAAGCGATCTAAACATCTTCATTCCTTCCAAAAGTTTTTCTTCCTCTTAGCTTACAAAAGTTTACATCCCTAGAGTGAGAAAAACACTAGAGCTCCATTGGCATATCTGGAGAGTTTTATACTCGAGTGTGGGTTACTCTGCGAAGTAACTAGGCTATTATTACTAGGTTAGAGTTGACTAGATCGTAGCATTGAGGCTACAGTGAGGGAAGAAGGGGATTTCTTCTAGGTTGTATTTAGGACTCTTTGAGGAGATAAAAGATAGTTAGATCCTAGGGTAAAGAAACCCTAGGACAGAGACGTAAGAACTTAGAGCTGAACTTCGTAAACATATCACTATGTCGATCTTTTAATTGTACATTTCATATCGCGCATATTGTAACTAATGTTGCTTTGCAGGATTCAAAGTCAAGGCCTTGAAATCCCTTTCAAAGCCTTGAAAACCCTTTCAAAGCCTTGAAAACCAGTTTTTGTCACCAGACGCACAAATCGACTTCAAG
Organism: Fagopyrum homotropicum; assembly: GCA_033239125.1. Lineage (NCBI taxonomy): Eukaryota > Viridiplantae > Streptophyta > Magnoliopsida > Caryophyllales > Polygonaceae > Fagopyrum > Fagopyrum homotropicum. The sequence continues at coordinate 26,346,005 of BSWB01000008.1, read as the reverse complement.
GCCTTGAAATCAGTTTCAAAGCCTTGATATACAATATTGCAAAATGTTCCCATACTCTATTCAACCCCCAGGTAGAGTATTTATATCCTTATTATTAACCTATACGGTTCTTCAATTGGTATCAGAGTTAGACTCACGAATATTGATATAACCATTAGTGAGACTAATCATCAACTCTTTAGGTGATGGAGGATTCGCTCAAGGAAGATCCACATCCCGACCACCCCTCTTATGGGGTAACAACTTTTCCCATGGGAGAGCACTAATGCAAATGTTTTTTTATTGATCATGACATGGAACTATGGAGCATCATTCAAATTGGCCCTAAAATCACAACCACCATGGTTGAAGGAGTCCAAGTCCAAAAGAAGGAAGCCGACTTCACTCAACTGGACTTGGATGGTGTTACAAAGAATTACAAGGCCATGAACTTTCTCTATTGTGGATTGGATGCAAATGAATTCAATCGTGTCTCATCATGCAAGATTGCAAAGGAAATATGGGACAAGTTAGTAGTTACGTACGAAGGAAAAAGTCAAGTCAAGGAAACCAAGATAAGCATCATCCTCAAGCAATATGAGCTATTCAAGATGAATTCAAATGAGACGGTCAAGAAGATGTTCACACGAGTCACCAAGATTGGGAACAATCTTGATTCACTTGGAAAGGTCTTCACAAATAAAGAAAAAGTAAGGAAGGTTCTAAGGAGCTTACTTAAAGTTATGTGGGGACCAAAGTGACCGCCGTTGAAGAATCTCAAAATCTCACTACTCTTCCTCTGGACGATCTTCTTGGAAAGCTAATCATCCATGAAATGGTTCTTGGTGAAGATGATGGAGAGCTTCCATCAAACACAAAGAATCTTGCTCTAAGATCCTAGAAGGACGACTTGCCATCAGAAGATGAAGAGAGTAATGATGATGAGGAAGATCCATTCGCCTTAATTTCAAGAGGTCTTGCAATAATTCTTCAAATGAAGAAGCAATTCGCAAACAACAAAGAACATCCATGATCATCAAGACCTCGAGGTAAGGTTTCCAACCCTAATAAGAAAACTAAAGTTTTGACTTGTTTTGAATGTGGTGAAGCAGATCATCTCGTAAAGGATTGCCCACAAAAGAAGAGGAACAACTTTAGGGAAAATGATCGAAGTAAGAAGGCTATGGTAGCATCGTGGTGTGACATAGATTCAACAAATGAGTCAGAAGACGAAAACGAACTAGCAAACTTATGCTTAATGACCGATCATGAAGAGGATCCAAACTCCTATGTTGATGGTGTAGTGAGTACTATAATGTCGCAATCTAACCTAGAACTCACACAATTTCTTAAAGACATTATCATATGTGATAAAGAACATAGGGTAAAGATAAGTTCCTTAAGATAAAAGCTTCTCAAACAAGAGAAACGACTAAGTGAGATGCCTTTAGAAATTGAAATCTTAACACTGAAAAGTTAGAGCTTGATGACAATATCAAGACCTTGGAATCGGAAAATGCAATTCTCAAGGGAAATCTCTCTTCTCTCCATCAAGACTATATTGATCTAGAGAAAGAGAAGGTTGATCTAACTGTGACGTGTCAAGACTAGAAGGCTGCACTTTTTCAATTCAATAGTTCGACATCCAATCTTGAAATTGTGATGGGTGAACAAAAATCATCTCTTAACAAGAATGGTATAGGTTATCACGTAAGTTTTCCTAGAAAAACAACTACCACTTTTGTTAAAGCTAAAGAAAATATACATGACCACATGTTTTATTGTTGTAAAAAGGGTCACGTAAAATCAACATGTACATATAGAAGAAACAACCCTTAAATCATTAGAAATACTTCTCTTGTATGTCTAAGAAAACAAGTTAAGCAAAATATGTCATTTGGTCTACCCGGAAAGGTTAAAGTTTGCTGTTTTGCAAGATATCACCAAGTTTAAGGAGCATAAATGGATATTAGATAGTGGTTGCTCAAGACATATGAGTGGAAAAAGCTCATTATTTTAAGATTTAAAGAAGCAATATATCATGTGGAACCATTACGCTTGTTGATAGAGGAAAGTGTAACATCATTGGCATTGGTAAAATCGGTTATAATTCATGATGACATGAATTATATGCTATCTTATTACGAGTATATCACCTCAGTTTTACATACATTTGATGAGAATGGTTTGCATTTAAGTCTATATTCACATATATTTCGAGATTAAAGGTCTACACACGTTATTTATGTAATTGTAGGTAAAACGGTGGAATTTCGGTGCGGAAATTGATCAATATCAAGCATGACATCATAAAGGATCAGGAGGAAGCCTTAAAGATAGGAAAAGATATGATAAGATATCACAGAAGAAGATATAAGACAGAACTAAAAGATAACATGTTCAAAGGAAGAAAATCGGGTCAATATTTATAAGAAATCGGCCGATTTTCTCACAAACGATATGAGTTCTATCTTAGATTATCTGATACGGAGTTGGATTGCACACAGATCAAGATTTGAAATCCTAATTCTCTTCTATAAATAGAGGACGTCTTACCACATCCAAGATCATCCAATACCATTCAATTACATGTAAAGAAGCATCAAGGAAACCCTAGGAGCAAAAGTTCAAGGATCGAAGTCCAAGATCGAAGCAAGAAAGTCGTTCTTGAGGTTTTATTAGTTTTTCTTATTATTTTGTCATTGTGAAAACAAGATTGAAGTTTGTTTTGAGTTTTTATTTGGTTTTTGAGAGTTTGAAACTTTGTTCAAGGATTTGTTGGTTTTATTTCAAGATTCAAAGTTTTCTTTATTTTCTTGATTCAATCTCTTTCTTGATTTCATAATGTATGTTATTGGCTAATACCCTTGTGATTCTAGAGTGATTGGTTGAAGTTGGTTGTTAAGATGATGATATAATGAACTTAAGATCAAGATTGGACCCTGAGACTTGTGTTTTACCTTTGTAGATAAGAAAAATCGGGCTGCTCTTGAGAGAAATCGGCCGATTTTAGGAAGAACAAATCGATTTTCTTTGTCGTACCTATCATGTTTTATCCTTGAACGAAAGTTAAAGATTGCTTAAACCCTAGACTTGTTGAACTTTCCTAGCTTATATCCGAGCATGGGAAGAGACTTACCTAGTGATTTCCTTGCTTGGTTGCCAACGATTACAAATTCTAGGTAATAGAGGATTCAAAACCCTTTACTAAGGTTGAGTGTGCCAAAGCCTTTACCTTTGTGAGTTGATCTAATTTCCTTGGGTTTAGTGTTGTAACGACCGGATTTTTCATTACGCTTTGATAGTGTTAGGGGAGTGTAGAAGCCGTGCACAAGGGCTCACACCGTTGTGGCTTAGACGACGCAGTCGAGCAGGCCGCAGGTGCGGCTAGGTTTCCCGCAGGTGCAGTGACACGCGAGGGTGGGGTAGTAGCGTTTTGTTCAACCGTTCGCCTTCCTACCTTTTTAACTCCTCTTTTTAATGTCTTGGGGAGTTGGTGGCTGAAGTCCTTTGATATTCTTCCTCCTTTATGCAGCCATCCCTCTCCTCCCCTCATTCTTTTAACGTTACTTTGTTTCTCTCCTCCAACCTCACCCTCTTACATTCTTCTTCTCCACCCTTCTCCTCAATTCTTCTCTTTGCTTACTCAACCGTAGATCCACCTTTCTTGAGGCCGATACTGCTGTGTTGTGACAAGGGTAAGGCTCCTTCCTCTTTCTCTTTCCTTCTTCTTTCTTCCTTCCTCTTCCATGGCTTGAATGGAAGATCTTTAAGAACCTATGCTCAACGATCTATCGTTGTCTTGTTGGAATGGTGACGAAGCTAGACCTTGGAGGGTGGCTAAGACCAAGGGTGTGAGGTGGAAGACGTTCACAACACCAAAGGAGACTCTAGAAGACCGCCTGCACAATTGAAGAATTCAACAGACGGACGTTCTAAACAGATAGACGCAAGGGCGGATTTACAGAGGCGCAGGGGCGAGTTCAATCAGGCGTAGGGGCGGACCCTGATCGGCGCAGGGGCGGACCCAGATAGACGCAAGGGCGGGCTCAGTCGGGCGCAGGGCGGTTTTGCACCAGTGAGTCCCGAATCTTTTTTCTTTCTTTCCTTCTTCCATTCCTTAGGTTGTTATAGTTTTGAAGCATGCTAGGCTGGCTTAGGGTAGTTGAACTGAAATGCCATATAGTGGCTGGACCTTAGAGGTCTAGTTTGAGTTACGTACGTCTCGTTGGTGGTATGTTGTTGAGGTGCTCGATTAGAGATTTGTGGAAGCAACAATTATGTGTATCTTTATGATGAGAGTTGGAAGGGTCATGGACTGAGAGTGTAGTCTTCTTTGACTAGGTTGTTGAGGAGGTTGATCCTAGAAGTCTAAAGACTTCTAGTTGACTAGAGTGTGGTTTGATTATGTGCTTTGTCTTGAACAGGCGTGGTACGTTTTCCCGAGGGAACTTGAGAGTGAGGTGATCGTTGCGCTTCGGAGACTGGTAACTCTACGGACTTACTTAGCTGGCTTCTTGTATGAGTTTGATGTGTATGAGTGGTGTTTGTTAGTTACGATAAACAACGAAATCGGATTAGGCCGACTTTATTATGTTACGTAATTGACCCAAGTGTATGATAACTGGTCCTGACATCACTACCTAGCTGTTGCGAGAGTTAGGAGGTTCCCTGCTTCCAGCCTAGGCAGGTAGCCGATCAGATGCATTAGCACCATTCCTCGTTGGTAAACGGGAACAGGGGTGAGGTTTGGAAATCCCTCGGTCACAAAATAAGTATCATTAGTATTGACTTATCACCTAACTGAAGATAATAACCGGATTGAGTGTTGCATGTTGGTTGTGTATGTTGTGTGTTTGTGCTTTTACCGTTATACTTATGCATAAAATGTTAGCTAACGGTTTTATACCGCCTTGTAGATGCCTTGCAGGCTAGAGAGGCGATCGAGTGATCCGACAGTAGTGGGCAGCCGGGGTTCCGTGCATTATAGCACGGGACTGTTATTCTTATTTCATGTCTTTGAGACTTATTTTGTTTGTTTTGGTTTTGAGACTCGGCTGGATTGTTTTGAGTTTGTACTTTCGCTTTCCCTCATGAAATAAAACTATGTTGTTTTGTCTTTTTATTTGTGCTATGTTGTAAGGTCCGATAAAGTTGTTGCCAGGCTAAGGGCTGGGACCCATTGTGAGGTCCCAGCTCGTAGCATTCCGAGTCCTCCAGGAGTTGGGGTGTTACAATATGGTATTAGAACCCTAGGTTGGCAACAACAACACTCGCTATCTTCAAAAAGGCGAATAAACTAACAAACGGAAACCGTAAGGGTTCTGAACTTTTAAAATGAAATTTGTTTTCAAAACCATGAGCATAAACGGGTTGGGATCGAATGCACGGACCACCACCACCTCCGCAGAACTCGATGGCATAGTTTATTGGACTTTTGTTATAACTTGTATTTGTTAGTTACATTTTGACCTTTAGAAGTGACCTAGAGTAATAAGATTGTTATGTCGTTATTAGCAATTAAAGTAGTCTTATATCGATCACATCTTTACCAGATGGCACGCACGAGAACGACAGATTATGTTGGACGAGGAGGGGGCCGACCTCCCCTTCCTCCAAGAGCTCCGAGACAGGGACATGTGGGTAGGCCTCAGAGGGGCCGAGGTCGAGGACGTGTTCCGTTGTAGATCCGCCAGCTGCGGATGTTGCTGCTGAGGAGGTGGCTGAGAGTATTGTTCCCGAGGTTAGGGATGGGACCGTTGCTACGTCCGGAGTTCAAGGCCTGCTGATTCTGGCCGTGTATCGATTGGAGCATCAGAGTACCGAGCGTATGTCCAGCAAGTGCAAGAGGCATACAGGACCGGGGCACCACCTCCAACACCGCCGGTGCCAATTAGGTTAGCAGAGGTCTCTCAGAGGGTGACCCAGGTGGTAGTTCCACCGGTGGTAGCTACACCAGTGAGAGTTGTTGAGGATGATCGAGTGAGAGATGAGCTGAGGGTACCGAGGCCGGACAAATGGTTGAAGACTTTCAACCATCAGCGAGTTCCCACATTCGACGGGAATGTTGGAATTGAGGTAGAGCATTGGATTAGTCTTGTGGAGTCCGCGCTGGAGGCGATCAACTGTCGTGAAGGTCGTAAGGTGGAGCTGGTTCAGACCTTGTTTATAGATCAGGCACAATTCTAGTGGAGGACCGTGTGTGACAGAGTCTTGTGCGGGAGACTTTTTGTCCTACCTCGCTGAGGAGAGACCGAGTGCAGGACTTCTTGGAGGCAGGATTTAATGATGTTCCGATAGCTCAGACGATTAGGAGGTTCCGGGAGGAGCTTTCACTGCTGGGTCCGGCTGCACCACTTGTGGACTAGCACGTGTATCTATTCTCTCGGAGACTGACAGAGACTACACACTCCTATCTGGCAGGGTTCCACTATGATTCCTTAGCCGATTACCATGATCAGGCTTTAGCGTATGAGAGGGACCGACTGGGCCCTAAGAGAGATATGCAGTCTGGAGGGTCAGACAAGAGACAGTGGACCGGACCAGCCAGCACAAGAGTAGGAGGTTCAAGTCATGGGCGTTGTCAGTCTTAGGGCCGTACTAGGTACCAGGTTGTACCGCTGACTATTTCTAAGGGACGTCAGTGCTACAACTGCGGGGAGTATGGACACATTAAGCCGGAGTGTAGGAAGCCACCAGTGACATGTTTTACTTGCGGCCAGTTGGGCCATAGAGCTACCTTCTGCCGATAGGGCAAGGTAACATCACAACAGGGGTCCTCGCCTGCTGGTACCTGAGGAGGTGGACAGAGGCAGTCTCAGTATCACGCTCGGGGTCAACAGCAGTGAGCCCCTGGTCAAGCGTATTCACAGTGTTCTGCTCAGATTCCAGGTAGAGGTAGAGGGCGTGATGGAGGCACTTCAGAGACTAGGGGTACTCAGGCTCGAGTCTTTGAGTTGACGAGCGCCGTAGAGCCTACAGCGCCCGCAACCACAGGTACTATTACGATTCATGGCTTTCCAGTCCGAGTACTTTTTGATACGGGTGCGACACACTCTTTCATATCTGATGATTGTATAGATAGGTTGACCTTAGATACAATAGAGGGGGAAACTTTCCTTATACGGTTACCCGATGGGAGTAAGGTTCGCGGTACTCGAGAGATTCACGGTTGTCCCATCCGCCTGGGAGGTTGTGACTGGTTAGCCGACTTCCACGTCATGCGCTTAGTGCATGAAGAGGTCATACTAGGGATGCACTTGATGGACCGCCATCGAGCTGTTCTAGACGTCAATAAGAGGACAACTACGGTCACTACAGAGTCTGGGCAGGAGGAGGTCTTTCGAGGGTGGGACCTCGGAAAGATCGGGACGGTCATTAGTGAGGTCCGAGCTGCAAAGCTCATAAGTCAGGAGTGCGAGGCCTTCTGGTGTTACACCATTAAGGAGGAGACGAGATCATCTTTAACGGAGACCCCAGTAACTTGTGAGTTCGAGGACGTCTTTGGCGAGCCGCCTGGCTTACCACCGCAGAAGAGCGTAGATTTTGGGATTGAGTTGGAGCCCGACTCGAGGCCGATCTCCAAGGCTCCATACCGCATGGCACCAGTCGAGATGCTTGAGATCAAGAAGCAACTCGAGGATTTGGCGGAGAGGGGATTCATCCGACCCAGTGTGTCTCCCTGGGGTACGCCAGTCCTCTTGGTCAGGAAGAGGGACGGATCTATGAGGCTTTGTATCGACTATCAAGAGTTGAACAAAGTTACTGTCAAGAACAAGTATCCGTTACGGCGTATTGATGATTTCCTGGATCAGTTACCGGGAGCTACTGTGTTTTCGCGTATTGACTTGAGGTCAGGGTACCATCAACTTAGAGTGCGAGAGGAGGACGTACCAAAGACGGCATTTCAGACCAGATACGGTCATCATGAGTTTGTGGTGATGCCTTTCGGGCTCACCAATGCTCCTGCTGTCTTCATGGAGTTGATGAATGGTATCTTCATTGACTTCTTAGACCAGTTTGTGGTAGTTTTCATCGATGACATCTTAGTATACTCCCGGAGTAGGGAGGAGCACGCCGGACACCTGAGGACAGTGTTGCGGGTCTTACGGGTTAGAGAGCTTTACGCTAAGCTTTCTAAGTGTGAGTTCTGGATGCCAATGGTTGCCTTCCTTGGCCACATTGTCTCCGCCGAGGGTGTCAAGGTGGACCCGGCGAAGATAGAGTCAGTTCCCATTCTATCTTGTATTTTTTTTTCACAAATTTTATCATTTTATGTAGAATTTAATTCACATAAAATAATAGAATTATATCAAACCCTAATTCTTATAATTATTTATCATTTTATATAGAATTTAATTCACATAAAATGATAGAATTATATCAAACCCTAATTTTTATAATTAATTCTGAACGACGACATTAGACGAGATCACGACAAGGACGAGACGAGATCATGACAAGGCTGATACGAGATCATGACAAGGCTGAGACGAGATCATGACAAGGCTGAGACGAGACCATGACAAGGCCATGACACGTTTTGACAAGGTTGTGACAAAGCCAGGAAAACCACATTCACTCTTTAAGCCAATTTTTTTTCTACTTAGTCAGCCTAGTTTTCTAGCCCTGCTCCAGCCCAGCTTGTCCTCGCAGGTGCACAGGCCCAACTGCACTTCGAGCCCAACCTCCGCTTCCTCCCTTGTGCAGGCCCAACCTTGTTGCGTTCCTCTCCAGCCCACTTGGAAGAGCTCAAACGTTCAGACATTACAAGATTGTAACTCCCGTAATGCTCGCAGCTTCTCCTCCCCATTAGCGTAACAGTAAAAAATGTACATTCTTCTCCTTCCGTCTACATTCTGAGAGCCTCTTTGTTGCCTTTCTTCTGCAGTAAGACGCTGATCTCGATCGATCCCTTCAGCACAACCACAACCCTGGGCGTTAGCCTTCTCGACAGAAACAAGGGCGCTGCCAAAGACCCTCTGTGCGCGTGATCAACCAGGTAAATACCCTCCCTTGCTCCCTTATGTTTCCTCGCCTGTTATTTACCTCTCACACTGGATCTGCTCCTGCACACATTCAGCAACCGCCTAGGACGCAGCAGTGTGCAGCAACATAGTCCACAACAGATCAGTCGGTTTCCCTTCCTATAGTAACACTAAGGAAACGTTTCAACCGGCTGTCACCAGTGGCGAGCTTTCCCTACACCCTTGACAGCAGTAGCAACCCTCGGCAACCCTCCTTTGGTAAGAAGCAAACCCTTCTCTCTTCTCTCTTCTCCAGTTCAGCCCTTGGCTTTTAGATGTATGTAGACATGTGTTGCATAGGTTTAAAATTGTGATAGTGTTGCTGTGAAGAGAGATCAAAATAGGTAATTAGAAGGGTAGTAAGAAAGCTTTGTTGAGGCCTCCTAGAACGTCCAAATTAGGATCACTGGATGACAATGAGAGTAGGTCAGATTACCCCTAGAAATGGAAGAGAAAAACTCGTATTAAATTATGTCCAAACAGGATTTTACATCTTAGGAGCTTCAGACTTTTAAGTTCCTAGGGAGATGTATTGACCCACGTGCCTCCTTTGACAGGCAACTGAGTTTCTACAGTTACCGAGTGAGTGGTGGTTAAGAGAGAGTCGAGATTGATTCTGTTAAGTCCACGGACTTACTTAGCTGGCTTCTTGCACGTATGTGATGTGTATGAGTGGTGTTTGTTAGTTAAGATAAATAACAAAACCGGAATAGGCCGACTTTAGTATATTGTGTAATTGACCCAAGTGTATGATAACGGGTCGTGACATCATCTGCCTAGCTCTTGCGAGAGTCTAGGAGGTTCCCTGCGACCAGCCCAGTCAGGTAGATGGTCAAACGCATTAGTACCATTCCGCGTTGGTAAACGGGGACAGGGGCGAGGTTTGGGAATCCCTCGTCTCACAAAATAATTATCATTAGTAATGACGTATCACTTAATTAAAGATAATAAAAAGGAATGACGTGTTGCATGCTGATTGTGTATGTTGTGTGTTTGTGCTTTTACCATTATACTTATGCATAGATTGTTAGCTAACGGTTTTATACCGCTTGTAGATGCCTTGCACGTTAGAGAGGCGATCGAGTGATCCGGCGGTAGTGGGCAGCCGGGGTTCCGTGCATTATAAGACGGGACTGTTATATTTTATTTCATGACTGTTGAGACTGACGTTGGTATTTTGGGTTTTGAGATTTGGTTGTAGTGTTTTCAGATTTGTACTTTTCCTTTCGCTCATGATATAAAATTTTATGTTTTGCCTTTTTATTTGTGCCGTGTTGTAAGGTCCGATGAAGTTGTTGCCAGGATAAGGGTCGGGACCCATTGTAAGGTCCAAGCTCGTAGCATTTCGAGTCCATTAGGATTTGGGGTGTTACAATATGGTATCAGAGCCCTAGGTTGGCAACAAGGGCACTCGCTATCTTCAAAAAGGCCGAATAAATAAATAAACAGAAACCGCAAGGGTTCTGAACTTTTAAAATGAATTTTGTCTTCAAAAACATGAGCATAAACGGGTTGGGATAGAATGCACGGACCACCACTACCTCCGCTAAAAGTCGATGGCACGTACGAGAGCAACAAAGAGTAATAAGATAGTTATGTCCTTACTAGGAATTAAAGTAGTCTTATATTGATCACGTCTCTACCAGATGACACGTACGAGAGCGACAACTTATGTTGGACGAGGAGAGGGCCAACCTCCCTTTCCTCCAGGAGCTTAGAGACATGGACGTGTGGGTAGGCCTCAAAGGGGCAGAGGTCGGGGACGTGTTCCTATTGTAGATCCGCCAGCTACGGATGTACCTGCTGAGGAGGTGGCTGAGAGTATTGTTCCAGAGGTTAGGAATGGGGCTGCTGCTAGGTCCGGAGTACGGAGTGCAGGGCCTGTTGATTCTAGCCGTGTATCGATTGGAGCATCGGAATATCGAGCTTATGTCCAACAGGTGCAAGAGGCATACAGGGCCGGAGCACCACCTCCAACACCGCCAGTGCCAGCTAGGTCAGCAGAGGTCTCTCAAAGGGTGACTCAGGTGGTAGTTCCACCGGTGGTAGCTGTACTAGTGAGGGTTGTCGAGGATGACCGAGTGAGAAACGAGCTGAGGGTGCCGAGGCCGGATGATTGGTTGAAGACTTTCAAACATCAGCGAGTTCTCACCTTCGACGGGAATGTTGGACTTGAGGTGGAGCATTGGACCAGTCATGTGGAGTCCGCGCTAGAGGCTATTCGCTGTCCTGAGAGTTGTAAGGTGGAGCTGGTTCAGACCTTGTTTAGGGACCAGGCACAGTACTGGTGGAGGACAGTGCGGGGCGGAGTGTCCCTATTTGAGCAGTTGCTCAGTCTCGTGATGGAGACTTTTTGTCGTACCTCGCTGAGAAGAGACGGAGTGCAGGACTTCTTGGAGGCAGGTTTTGAGGATGTTCCGATAGCTGAGGCCATTAGGAGGTTCCGGGAGGAGCTGTCACTGTTGGGTCCTGCTGCACCGCATGTGGACCAGCACGTGTATCTGTTCTTCCGGAGATTGAGGGAGACTACCCGCTCCTATCTAGCGGGGTTCCGCTGTGATTCCTTAGCTGATCACCTGGATCGGGCTTCAGCGTATGAGAAGGACCGACTGGGTCACAGGAGAGTTATGCAGTGTGAAGGGTCAGACAAGAGACAGAGGACCGGACCAGTCAGCACTATAGTAGGAGGTTCAGGTCATAGGCATGGTCAGTCTCAAGGCCGTTCTCGTTACCAAGTGGTACCGTTGACGGGGTCTAGAGTACGTCAGTGCTACAACTGTGGGGAGCAATGACACATTAAGCCGGAGTGTAGGAGGCCACTAGTTACATGTTTTACTTGCGGCCAACTGGGCCACATAGCTACCTTCTTCCGACAGGGCAAGGTAACATCACAACAGGGGTCCTCACCTACTGGTACCTCAAGAGGAGGACAGAGGCAGTCTCAGTATCAGGCTTGGGGTCAGTAGCAACGAGCTCCTGGTCAGGCATATTCACAAGGTTCTGCTCAGATTCCAGGTAGAGGTAGAGGGCGTGGTGGAGGCACTTCAGAGATTAGGGGTACTCAGGCTCGAGTCTTTGAGTTGAGGAGCATCGTAGAGCCAACATCGCCTGCAGCCACATGTACTATCACGATTCATGGCTTTCCAGTCCGAGTACTTTTTGATACGGGTGCGACACACTCTTTCATATTTGATGATTGCATAGATAGGTTGACCTTAGATACAGTGAATGGGGAACCTTTCCTTATAAGGTTACCCGATGGGAGTAGGGTTCGTGGTACTCGGGAGATTCACGATTGTCCCATCCACTAGGGAGGTTGTGACTGGCTAGCCGACTTCCACGTCATGCACTTAGTGCATGAAGAGGTCATACTCGGAATGGACTGGATGGACCGCCATAGAGCTGTTTAGGACGTTAGTAAGAGGACAGTGACGGTCACTACGGAGTCTGGGCAGGAGGAGGTCTTTCGAGGGTGGGACCTCGGAAAGATCGGGACAGTCATTAGTGCGGTCCGAGCCGCAAAGCTCATAGGTCAAGGATGCGAGGTCTTCTGGTGTTACGCCATGAAGGAGGAGACGAGTTCATCTTTAGCAAAGACCCCGGTAGCTTGTGAGTTCGAGGATGTCTTTTGCGAGCTGCCTGGCTTACCACCACAGAGGAGCGTAGATTTTAGGATTGAGTTGGAGCCCTGCACGAGGCCGATCTCCAAGGCTCCATACCGCATGGCACCAGTCGAGATGCTTGAGCTTAAGAAGCAGCTCGAGGATTTGGCAGAGAGGGGATTCAACCGACCCAGTGTGTCTCCGAGGGGTGCACCTGTCCTCTTCGTCAAGAAGAAGGACGGATCCATGAGGCTTTGTATCGACTATCGAGAGTTGAACAAAGTCACCGTTAAGAACAAGTACCCGTTGCCGCGTATTGATGATTTGTTGGATCAGTTACAGGGAGATACGGTGTTTACACGTATTGACTTGAGGTCAGGATATCATCAGTTGCGAGTACGGGAGGAGGACATACCGAAGACGGAATTTCGGACCAGATACGGTCATTATGAGTTCGTGGTGCTGCCTTTCGGGCTCACCGATGCTCTTGCTATCTTCATGGAGTTGATGAATGACATCTTCATTGACTTTATAGATCAGTTTGTGGTATTTTTCATCGACGACATCTTGGTATACTCCTGGAGTAGGGAGGAGCACGCCGGACACCTGAGGACGGTGTTGCGGGATTTAGAAGATAGAGAGCTTTATGCTAAGCTCTCTAAGGGCCTGTTTGGTATTGTATGTGATTGTTTTTTTACATTGTTGGGGATGGAGATTGTTGAGATTGTTGGGGATGGAGATTGATATGGTTGGTTAAATTTATAAATTTATGGTGTTTGGTATAAGATTGTTGGGGTAGATTATTTTGGGATGGATTACAAAAATACCCCTAAATAACCTGTACTTCACACATGATTAGGGCTGAAATTAAGTCGATATTGCTTGCCTTTCTTCATCCTTTTTCACAGTGATTAATGGCTTCAACAAAATCCATGTACAAATGATTCAAAAGACTAGTTTTCACAGTGATTAATGGCTTCGATGACTTGCTGTTTTGCATTGTACTCAAATCAGGCCATTCTCCTTCTCGATATCAAATCAGACCATTCATCATCGGCCTTCTCCTCTTGCTCCCACTCAACAACCCCAAATCATGCCCAATTGTATGGTGGTGAGCAGACTATACGCTCCCTGCTTTGAATTCAGATGATTACAAAACTCCCTATTCTTCATCATCCCTCCTGGTACAAACTCCCTATTCTTCGTCGGACAACATAGCGCGCAATTCTCGAATTCAGATGATTTTGGTGCTTCGATCTTTGCCATTTCATCGATCGATTTGTGAAGAATTGTCTGTACTTCAAGATCCCATTCTTTTCCGTCATTGGATGGACAAGGAGCTGTGAAAGGAGTATCGATAAAAGTCTTGAGGATTTCTATGGCGAATTGAGACAAAGTTAACTTACCGGAGACTGCGAGGACGTTGGCGTTGTTAATGGGCCGAGCGTTGATCGTTAGGTATCTGGAGAAGGAATGGAGCAGATGAACAGAGGAAGGGTATAGGTGGAATCTACAAGAACCTAACCCAATGAATCTCAAAGAAGCTTGGGTGGGCAAGCTTCTTTTTACGGGATTCTTTTACCATCAGAATCTCGTAAAAGAATACAATCCCGAAACTCCAACTTATACCAAACGATGTAATTTTTTCCATCCCCTAGAATCTCGTCAAAAAGAATCTAAATGAATCTCATAGAATACAATACCAAACAGGCCCTAAGTGTGAGTTCTGGATGCCAGAGGTTGCCTTCCTTGGCCACATTGTCTCCGCCGAGGGAGTCAAGGTGGACCCGGCAAAGATAGAGTCAGTTGCATCATGGCCGCCCCCTAAGACGGTCAAGGAGGTATGCAGTTTTCTAGGTCTGGCCGGATACTACCGTAGGTTCCTGAAGGGTTTTTCTGTGATTGCCAGGCCACTCACTTCCTTGTTATGGAAGTCCATCAGATTTGGATGGACCGAGCTTTGTCAGCGGAGTTTTGAGGAGCTGAAGGAGAGATTGACTTCCGCTATGGTGTTAGCAAAACCAGAGGGGGTTGAGGACTTCGTCGTGTACAGTGATGCATCGAAGTTAGGCTTGGGATGCGTCCTGATGCAGAGGGGTAGGGTCATTGCGTATGCATCTCAACAACTGAAGACGTATGAGGATTATTACCCTACTCACGACCTTGAGCTAGCTACAGTCATTCATGCCTTGAAGACCTGGCGTCACTACCTCTACAGTGCCACCTGTCAGATCTTCACAGACTACAAGAGTCTGAAGTACATATTTACTCAGCGGAAGTTGAATAACCGTCAGAGGAGATGGCTAGAGCTGATTAAGGATTTTGACTTAGAGATCCTTTATCATCCGGGGAAGGCGAATATGGTCGCCGATGCCCTTAGTAGGATGACACCTCGCGAGGCTGCGATAGCTAGATTGATTGTGCAGACCCAATTGCAGAGAGATTTGATTTGGTTGGAGGTATACATCCGGTTTCCAGATACTGACGGCCATTTGTCAGCGTTTGAGGTTTCACCGGATCTGACGGAAGAGATCCGGCAGAAAAAGGAGGGTTGTCCTGCATTGACGAGGATAAGAGATAGGATGTCCAGAGGGGAGGCACCACAGTTTATGGTGGGTGCAGATGGGATTTTGAGGCGCTAGGAGTGCATATGTGTACCCTCTGACAAAGAGTTGAGGCATCGTATACTGCAGGAGGCCCATTCTGCACCTTACTCCGTCCATCCCAGCGCGAGTAAGATGTATCAGGATATACGACGATCTTATTGGTGAGGCGGGCTCAAGCCCGACGTGGCTAGATATGTAGCCCAGTGTGCGACCTGTCAACAGGTCAAGATCGAGCACCACAGGCCTGGAGGAGAACTCCAACCACTTCCGGTTCCACAGTGGAAGTGGGAGGACATTTCCATGGACTTCATTACCGGCTTGAGGTTGAGTAGAGGCTTTGATGCGATATGGGTTGTAGTGGATCGGTTCACGAAGACGGCACGATTTATTCCTTTTAAGAAAACGTGGCCGGTGTCTCGTTTAGCCGAGGAGTTTACTCGACAGATTGTGCAGTTCCATGGAGTGCCGAGGATGATCATTTCAGATAGGGATGGGCGTTTTACCTCGAGGTTCTGGCAGCAGGTACACGCCGCCTTAGGCACGAGCTTAAAGTTAACCACGGCATACCATCCTCCACCGGACGGCCAGTCTGAGAGGACTATTCAGATTCTTGAGGACATGTTGAGGGCATGTATGCTTGATTGGGGTCAGGTGTGGCCCGACCATCTCCCTTTGGTGGAGTTTTCTTATAACAATAGTTGGCACGCGACTATTGGGATGGATCCTTACGAGGCACTATATGGACGGAGGTGTCATACACCTCTGTGTTAGGATGAGCCTGGGAGGATGAGTGGTGTGGCGCCCGAGCAGGTGCAGGATGAGATGGCTCAGGTAGCATTGATCCGAGAGCGGATGTTGACCGCACAGAGCCGTCAGAGGTCTTACGCTGATAAGAGGCGCATGCCTCTAGAGTTCAGGGTTGGCGCCCAGGTATGGTTGAGGGTGTCACACACGAGGGGTGTTCGACGTTTCGGCATTAAGGGGAAGTTGAGTCCCCGATATGTCGGGCCCTTGGAGATCCTAGAGCGGATAGGAGAGGTGGCCTATAGATTGGCATTGTCACCCCGATTGGAGGGAGTCCATCCAGTTTTCCATGTGTCTCAGTGGAGAGAGTATGTGCATGATCCGAGACACATAGTGAGCCATAACGACCTAGTGGTTGAGCCGGATCATACATTTCCAAAGCACCCAATAGCAGTTTTGGAGAGGGGTATGAGACGCCTTCGATCGAAGGTAATACCCATGATGAAGGTGCAATGGTCGAGACGAGGGATCAATGAGGCCACTTGGGAGACAGAGGATAGTATCCGGAGGAACTATCCCGAGTTTTATGCGGATCTAGAGACGTCTATAGGACCGTCAGGTAGTTCTACATCCTTGTTTGGTTGCTTTCAGTGATTGTATGTGTGATATGTTTGATGTGCTTGTTAGTCATAGGGCTTACTTACGTGTTATGATCTCGGGAACTACCCTAAGTTTCGGGACGAAACTTATTTTGAGGGGGATTTGATGTAACGACCGTTTTCTTTTGTTACACTTTGAAAAAGTTAGAGAAGTTTAGAAAACGAAATTAAAATTTAGTAAGACTAGGATATACAAGTTTAATTATGGAAGTCGTTTAATTAAGTACCTTGTTCTAAGTTTCAGGACAAAAATTATTTTAAGGGGGGTACTAATGTAATATCCGGAATTTTTATTCCGTTTAATTCCGAATCAAATCGGACTTCGAGCCGTTGACGGTTTCCCATTCTATCTAGTATTTCTTTCTTCACAAATTTTATCATTTTATGTAGAATTTAATTCACATAAAATGATAGAATTGTATCAAACCTTAATTCTTATAATTATTTATCATTTTATGTAGAATTTAATTCACATAAAATGATAGAATTATATCAAACCCTAATTCTTATAATTAATTCTTAACGACGACTTTAGACGAGATCATGACAAGGCTGAGACGAGATCATGACAAGGCTGAGACGAGACCATGACAAGGTCATGTCACGTTTTGACAAGGCTGCGACAAAGCCAGGACAACCTCATTCACTCTTTCAGCCCATTTTTTTTTCTACATAGTCAGCCTAGTTTCTAGCCTTGCTCCAGCCCAGCTTGTCCTCGCAGGTGCACAGGCCCAGCGACACGTCGAGCTCAGCCTCCGCTTCCTCCCTTGTGCAGGCCCAACCTTGCTGCGTTCCCCTCCAGCCCACCTGGAAGAGCTCAAACGTTCAGACGTTACAAGATTGTAACTCCCGTAATGCACGCAACTTCTCCTCCCCATTAGCGTAACAGTAAAAAAGGTACATTCCTCTCCTTCCGTCTACATTCTGAGAGCCTCATTGTTGCCTTTCTTCTGCAGTAAGACACTGATCTTGATCGATCCCTTCAACATAACCACAACCTTGAGCGTTAGCCTTCTCGACAGGAACAAGGGTGCTGCCAGCTACCCTCTGTGCGCGTGATCAACCAAGTAAATGCCCTCCCTTGCTCCCTTCTGTTTCCTCGCCTGTTACTTACCTCTCACACTAGATCTGCTCCTTCACACATTCAGCAACCGCCTAGGACGCAGCAGTGTGCAGCAACATACTCCACAACATATCAGTCGGTTTCCCCTCCTGTAGTGACACTCAGGAACGTTTCAAACGACTGTCACCAGTGGCAAGCTTTCCCTACACCCTTGACAGCAGTAGCAACCCTCTGCAACCCTCCTTTGGTAAAAGAGCAAACCCTTCTCACTTCTCTCTTCTCTAGTTCAGCCCTTGGCTTCTAGATGTATGTAGACATGTGTTGCATAGGTTTAAAATTATGTTCGTGTTGCTGTGAAGAGAGATAAAACTAGGGAAGTAGAAGGATAGTAAGAAAGCTTTGTTGAGGCCTCCTAGAACGTCTTAATTAGGATCATTGGATGACAATGAGAGTAGGTCAGATTACCCCTAGAAATGGAAGAGAAAAACTCGTTTTAAGCCTCAATTTTGTAAGTGTGAAATGGTCACTGTTGTGTACCAATGTTACAGAGATTGGTTGAAGATCCACCGTTGAATTTTTAATATATAATAGGTAGATATATGTAATTTATGGTGATAAAATTTGAGAAGAAATGAACGGTCGGATTGAAAGTTATAGGGTCTCAAAGTAGAGTAGTTGAGCTGTTTTTCCAACATTGAATTTTGAGTAAGTGTAGGACATTTTTAGTGTTGTAGCCAACTTCAAAGATTTTTGTAGA
This sequence comes from Fagopyrum homotropicum, assembly GCA_033239125.1. NCBI lineage: Eukaryota > Viridiplantae > Streptophyta > Magnoliopsida > Caryophyllales > Polygonaceae > Fagopyrum > Fagopyrum homotropicum. The sequence goes on along the minus strand of BSWB01000008.1, from coordinate 26,327,569 downwards.
AGTAATGGTTGGACAATTTTACAAAATTCTTGCTCCTATGAGTAGATTAGATATCATAGATAATTTAGAAATTTATTTTAGAATTTTTATAAGTTTATTTTAATTTCATATTTGAAGCTGTAGTTGGACCTAAGGACTTTTCGGGAAATAGAAAAGTGGGTAGTTTCTCTAGGTTGTACCTAAAATCATCCTAGGTTGTAAAATATGATTAAGTAGCCTCAAGTAAGAATTTAAACACCGTATTAAATTATGTCCAAATAGGATTTTACATCTTAGGAAGAAGATAAAATAAGCTTTTGACAAAGTCCCAAACCCTCACACAAAGGAGGGGACGAAAAGTTACAGATGAAGAAAAAGAGAAAGGTGGTGGGCTAAAAAGTTAGCCGCGTATAATGTTTTGCCGCGACCACCACCCAGCAGGGCCTTTGTAATATCCGGAAATCTTTTATTCCGTTTAATTCCGTAGCAAACTGGATTTCGATCTTTTGATCCTTGGCTGTCTACGTAGTTGGACACAATATCTCAAAATTTTATCATTTTATGTAATATCACTTCACATTAAATGATAAGATTTTATTTGTAGCAAATCCTAATCCAAACCCTAGTTTATAACATGACTTGTCCTTGACAAGGTCATGACATCCTGGTGACGAAATCAAGACGAGACCATGACAAATTCGTGACAAGGCCATGACGAGTTTTGACGAGTTTTGACAACCCAACCCACCCTTGTTTTTTTCTTACAACTTCAGCTCACCTCTTAATGTCCAGATTGCTCCAGCCCAAGAACCAGCTCAGCCTTACAGCAACTCCAACCCGTCTCCTTGCCAGCCCACTTCCTTAATTGCACCAGCCATGATAAGGCCTAGACAGTTTTGTGACAAGGCCAGACAACCGGATCTGCAAGCCCAGGAGGCGCCAGCCCAAGGGAGAGAAGCAGTTGGGATGCCAAGTGTTGCTGAGCTGGAACAAAATGCTGATCTTCTTCAAATAAACCGCTCCTTGATTCACGCTTTAACGTTATTTCCCTTTTGAATGTAGCCCCACGTCCCACGCTTCTGTCTACATTCATAATCTCCTTCTTCGCCCTTTCTTATGCAGTATACTACGCCTCGCGACCCATTGCTTCTGTACACACAGACCTTCACATCCAGATCCACGAACAAGCCAATTCCATCCCTTCTGCGTTGACAGCAGACTCACGAGTAAGCAGCACCAGGATCGTGCTAGGAGTAGAGATTTGCACGCTGTACAGGCTCGCCAGAAGCGGTAGTCCCTGCCTGCTACAACTACTCTCTTAGGTGAGTTTCATAGACCCTTCTGCACTCGGTTTCCTCTCTTGATTTAACTCTCAGTACTCACTCCCCTTCCCAATAGATAACAATCTTGGAGTGCTGCACCATTCTTCCTCTTACGTTGATAGAAGAGAAGATCTCTCCAGCGGGATAGTCTGTCTACTCCTCTCTAGTCTCGTTTCTGTAGAGCCAGTTACTAATGTGAGAGTACCTTGGTACTATGATCTTATGTGCAGCCATCCTTGGAATCAAACCCTCTCTCACTGGTCCAGGAGCTTACCTTCTGCAGTTCATCAAACTCTTGAGTAAGGGATCAACCATTCCCCTTTACCTTGTTGCAGTTCAGTCATTAAACTCTAGATGATTTAGACATGGGTTTACCTAAGTTTCAAAATGTTTTAGTGTTGTGGTGAAGAGAGATCAAACTAGAGAAGTGATGAGTAGTAAGCGAGTTTGTTGTACCCTCTTAGAGTGTCAAATTTTTGACCATTAGATGACTTAGTGAAGTAAATCAGATTATGATAGAAATGGAAGTGAGAAACTTCCCTTAAAATCTCAGTTTTCAAAGTAAGAATGACCACTGTTGTGAATCAATGTTAAAAAGATTGGATGAAGATCCACCGTTGAAATCTTGATAGATCATAGATAGGTATATATAGTTTACTGTGTTAAACTTTGAGAATAAATGAACGGTTGGATTGGAAATTATAAGGTTCCAAAGTAGGGTAGTTGGGCTGTTTTCTAGCAGTGAGATTTTGACCAAGTATAGAACATTTTTATCTATTATATGTTAGCATGAAATATTGTGATATTCCAGGCACGTTTTATAAGTGTATTTGATTCATATTGATAGTCTTTGATTGAACATTGTTGCATTTGTGAGCTAGTTTGCCTATATTGTCGATATGGATGTCTACACTAGCTTTATGTTGATTTTAGGTGATTGAGAGCCATTTCCGATCGGAATCGAGCAAAGATGAGTTGATTGAGTATGTCCATGGATTGAGGGCATTCTTAGGAGCAAAATGGATGTCAACTTCAGGAATGCACGAGGCTAGGGAAGAATCACGTTCTTGCCCTAAACCACGCTCTAAAATACGGCCGTATTACAAACCACGTTCAGTTCCACGGCCGTGGAACCCTGCAGGAGAAGCGTGGTTCATTCCAGAAGCTTTGACGGTCGTGGAATCCATGGTTCAAACCGTGTTGATTTCCACGCTCTAAATTACGGTCGTGGAACCTTCCACGACCGTGATCTTGGCAATCCTTTTTGCCACATTTTAAGCCACGATCTTTCAGAAGATTGGGCCGGGCCGATATTTTATCTTGCCCTATAAAAAGGCAGACGGAGGGAGATTCCAGGATCCCTGCTTACACCTTCGCTTAGACGCATTTTACATCATCGCTTAGAGATTTTCGCCTACGCCGCGACTTGGAGATTTCTGCGATTCTTGCAAAAGACGTAATTTTCGCTCATCTTTGGAGTTGCCCTAATCTCGCACATTTGGTGGAGATTGCTGTGGAGATTTCCGGATTGACGGAAGATCAAAGATTTGGAAGATCGTTCGCAAGAAGATTCCTCTTCTTGTTTAGGTTTGATTTAGAAGACGGATTGACATCCCGTTCTGCCTTCTTATCTACGATTGTGTTTGTTGTTCTATTCCGAATCTTGTGACGATATTTGTTCTTGATTTTGACACTGAGATTGGTTTGAAGTTTATTGAAGGTTTTCGGAAGTTTTCATCTTTCAATCTTTTAATTCTTGAATTTAATATCAATATGACTGTTATTGGCTAAAAACCCTTAACAATTCTAAGGTGAAGGGTTGATAGTTGTGGCTTAGATGATGATAGATCAATCATCAACAGATTAGATCCTGAGAGTTAGAGAGAATCGTCGACGAACCCTAAATCACGGTTTGTTCTTGAGTTCCACGACCGTGGAATCTCAAGATCTACCCGTAATTTCCCTTAAGTTCACGAACCTGCTTTTACTTCAATCCAAAGTTAAAGATTTGCTTTAAATTAGTTTAGGCTTGCCTTTTCTAGGTGGTAGTGAAGCCTCAACAACCTCTACCTCGATTGTGAGTGTCACAACCTTAATCGGTTTAGCTAGTCTCGATCCTTGGATTATAAGTTTGGGTATTTGACATTAATTTTTACCTTTAGAACTTTTCTATATTGAAGCCTCAACAACCTGTATAGAGAGTGTCTTGTAGGTGAGTCATATAAGGTTTTTGGAACTTCACCGTACGATTACCTTACATTAGCATACCTTTGCATATCTCAACTCTGTCTTTACATCATTAAGTATATCTTGAATCGAATGCCACAGTTGGATACTTGGATCTTTAGGATTGTTGTTTTCCCAATATTTGCAAAACCTCTCATATTTACTCGCTTGATAATCTGCAATTGAATTTGTTCCCACCCAAATCCCTGTGTTCGATACTCTGGAATTCTTGCTTAACTATATCGATCCGTACACTGCGGGTTCGCTTGCTTGATTCTAGTTTTATAATTAAAGCTTATTTGCACACACGTTTAGGGGCGAACAAGTTTTTGGCGCCGTTGCCGGGGATTTGGTTTCGGCCGAATTCGGTTACCGGTTGTCAAGCTTGGGAGCTTGCTCTCGTTATTTGATATTACTTTGAGTGCATGCGCAGGTCTAGGAACACCAAAGATCTCTTACCTCTTGATCAAGAGCTAAAGAGAACTCTAAGACAAAAGCGCAAGGAAAAGAAGATGGCTGAAGAACAAGAACGTCATCTTCAAGCGGAGTTGGCGGAGAAAGAAGCTCAACTCCAATGGAATGAGAACATCCGCCGGGATGAAATGGATCGTCATCAATCTGAAGTTAACGATCTAAAAGATATGATGTTCCAAATGAGGATAGAACTAAGCGACCTTAAGAATAAGGGAAGCAAGAAATCCTCAAGAAGGGCATCAAGATCTAGAAGAACAAGTCATTCATCCGCTGATGATAGTGACTCTTCCATGCCACCACTAGAAGAAATTGATCCCACGATCAATGTAAATCCTTTCCATCCACGGGGAGCTACTAATCGCCGCATTCCACCTAGGAATGCAAGGATCGAACGTGTGGATGATGAGCCAAGAACTCTTGGCCAAAGGATGGATCCAACACAACAACCACGCCGCTTGGGTGTGAATTTTGATGCTAAAGATGTGCAAGGGTTTAGCTTCAACCCTCAAGTTATTACTCTTGTTCGCCAAAACCAATTTGGCGGGACAAGCGGTGAATCTCCACACCAACACTTGCAAAACTTTGAGTGTATGATGGAGACTATGAGGCCGAAGAATGCTACTACCAACAACTATAAGCTCAAGCCTTTCTTCTTCTCCTTGAAGGGGAAAGCGTTGTCTTGGTATCAAGCTCTTCCTAGTGGGAAACTAGACACGTGGGAAGACCTTTCCGCGGAGTTCCTCACCAAATTCTTTCCGCCATCCAAAACGGCGGAACTTAGAGGTAAGATCAATGTATTTTCCATGAGATCTAACGAAAGTTTGTTTCAATCATGAGAAAGATTTCAGGACTTGTTATTGGATTGCCCTCATCATGGCATATCCAAGCTTGCATTGTTGGAGATTTACTATAAGAGGCTGGATGTGGAGACACAATTTAAGCTCCAATCCCTCTCATGTGGTACATTCATGGACATGAGAGAAGATGACGCTTGGGACTTCATTGAGAAGCAAGTAAGAGTCATAGAGAAGTATTCCCACCGAAAAGTGGAGGGAAATCGTGTGGAGCAAGGAGCAAAGCTCACACATGAAGCTCAAACTCAAATCTTTTCTCTCAATAATGAGATTAAAGAGTTGAAGGAGGCCATCAAGACCAACTTCCCAAAACAACAAGGAAAGGATGTTGGCTATTTGGGCAACAATAATGGCGGTGATAACACAAACCGCAACAACAACAAAAATAACCGGAACAATTGGAATGGAAACAACAACAACCGGAACAACAATTGGAACAACAATAGGGGTTCCAACAACAACAATTGGCGCTCCAATCAACAAAATTCCGGTAACTCTTATCCTTCCAATTCTAATTCGCTAACTCCACCCTCTTCTTCCTCTACTCCTTTGAAAAGCCAGGGCAATCATCTAATGGAGGAAACACTTCGGGGAAGGAGAAGCCCGATCCCATGTTAGAAACGATCTTGGGAAAGCTACAAGGGCTGGAGAACCGCATCATTAAGGTTGATGATCAAATTTCTAAGGTTGATAAAGCTCAAAAGGTTTTAGAAAACCAAATGTTCAACCATGCGGAGGAAGTTCCTAGGAATCAAGGGAAACTTCTAGGAAAGACGGAAGACAACCCTAAGGGAAGGGTTATGGCAATCACAACTAGGAGCGGAGTGACTACCACCGATCCGCAGCCTAAATTTGTTGAAGTCTCCGTAGAAAAGGACAAGGAAAAAGAGAAGGGGAAGGAGAAGGAAGATATCTATGTTCCTCCTCCAGCTTACAAACCTCCCCTACCATTCCCTCAATCTAGAGCGAGAGCGCGCCTAGATAAACAATTTGGTAAGTTCATAGAACTCATGAGCAAGCTGCATATTAATATACCCTTTATTGATGCTATTGTAGGTATGCCGGCTTATGGCAAGTTCTTGAAGGAGCTTATCTCTAACAAGAGGAAGCTAGAAGATTTCGGTGAGGTTAAGATGAGTTCGGATTCTTCGGATCTCATCAAAACCATGAAGGAGAAAATGCCCCCAAAGCTGAAGGATCCGGGGTCATTTTGCATTCCCATAGGAGTGGGAGATGTCACATACGATGCATTATGTGACTTAGGAGCAAGTGTGAGCATCATACCACTTGCATTGTGTAGGAAAATCGGTTTAGGTGACCCTAAACCGGTGATGATGACGTTGTACATGGCGGATCGATCTATCACTCGCCCCGTCGGTATTGTAGAAGACGTCCCGGTCAAGCTAGGTAAATTCTTTGTTCCCATTGATTTTGTCGTGCTTGACATTCCTGCAGATAGTCCGGTCCCGATCATACTCGGAAGACCGTTTCTTGCAACTTCCAGCTGCATAGTCGATTGCAAGAATGGGAGACTCGCTTTTGATATAGGAGAAGAGAAAGTAGAGTTCGTTCTTTCCACTCTAGTGAAGGAGCCAATCTTTGATGAGGATATTTTCGATATCCAAGATGAAGAAGGTTTGTCTAGGGAGGAGGTAAGTGCGATTCTCTTTAACGATCCTCTACAAAAGGTCATTACTATGAGTCTAACAAATGTAGGGGAAGAAGAAGAATGCAATAAGGCAATTGAAGCCTTAGAAGCACAAGAAGAGATGCATGAAGTGGAGTTTGAAAAGCTTCACGATGAGGCAGAAAACGTGAGAATCCACGGCCACACACTATATTCCACGGCCTTGGATTTCACAAACAAAACCGTGTCCCACTCCAGAGAGTTATACGGTCGTGGAGAAGACATGACAACCGTATTTCCTTTCCACGCCCTAAACCATGGCCGTGGAGGACATGGGGAACCCATAATTCTGGCCGTGGAAAGGGGTGATCGAGGCACTTCTTCGACTTCTTCTGATTCTTCTCCTACACACTCAACACCCTTAGAGGCTTCTAAGGAAACATCGGATGCTCCTCAAGGATCGTTGGAAGCTCCGAAAGCGATGGAACTAAAACCACTTCCTACTCATCTAAGGTACGCTTTTCTAGGACCTAACTCTACCTTTCCGGTTATTGTTAGTTCCGATTTAAGCATAGATGAACATAATCAGCTCATGATTGTCCTTAAGAAACATAGGAAAGCTTTAGGCTATACTATTGAGGACTTAGTAGGAATTAAACCCTCCCTATGCATGCATAAGATACTAATGGAGGAAGGTTTTAGAACTTCAAGACAACCTCAAAGGCGGTTGAATCCGACCATGAAGGAGGTTGTCAAGAAGGAAATTCTTAAACTTCTTGATGCAGGTATCATCTACCCTATCTCCGATAGCAAGTGGGTGAGTCCAGTTCAAGTAGTTCCAAAGAAGGGAGGAATGACGGTCATCACCAACAAGAACAACGAACTCATTCCTACCCGAACCGTGACAGGATGGCGGATGTGCATCGACTACCGCAAGCTCAACAACGCAACGAGGAAGGATCACTTTCCGTTGCCATTCATTGATCAAATGCTTGAAAGGTTAGCACAACATTCACATTTTTGCTACCTTGACGGTATAGTGGTTTCTTTCAGATCCCGATACACCCGGACGATCAGGAGAAGACCACATTCACGTGCCCATGGGGTACGTTTGCCTATAGGAGAATGCCGTTCGGGCTTTGCAACGCCCCAGCCACCTTTCAACGGTGCATGATGGCCATCTTCTCCGAATACATAGAGGAAATTATGGAAGTCTTCATGGATGACTTCTCCGTATACGGTTCCTCTTTTAACGATTGCCTTTCTAACCTTTCTCTTGTTTTACAAAGGTGTGAAGACACTAACCTAGTTCTAAATTGGGAGAAGTGTCAATTTAAGGTTAAGGAAGGGATTGTATTAGGTCACTTAGTCTCTAATAGGGGGATAGAAGTAGATAAAGCTAAAATAGAGACCATAGAGAAGCTTCCTCCCCCAACTTCGGTGAAAGGGATAAGAAGTTTCCTAGGACATGCTGGATTTTATAGACGTTTCATTAAAGACTATTCTAAGATATCAAAACCGCTCACTAATCTATTGATGAAGGATGCAGTTTTTGAGTTTTCGCAGGAATGCTTGGATACGTTTAACACAATTCGGCAAGCTCTAATTTCAGCACCTATCATCCAACCTCCGGATTGGACTCTTCCCTTTGAGGTTATGTGCGATGCTAGTGACGTAGCTATAGGAGCTGTTCTTGGACAACGAAAGGAAGGGCGAACCCATGCCATATACTATGCTAGCAAGACGCTAGATGAAGCGCAGCTCAACTACGCCACTACCGAGAAAGAGTTTTTAGCCATTGTCTATGCTATTGACAAGTTTCGCTCTTATCTTGTAGGTGCAAAGGTGATTGTCTACACGGATCATGCTGCGATCCGGTACCTCCTTGCGAAGAAAGATGCAAATCCAAGGCTAATTAGATGGATTCTTTTCCTACAAGAATTCGATCTTGAGATCCGCGACAAGAAAGGTTCAGAAAATTCTGTTGCGGATCATTTGAGTCGCCTAACACATCTAGAGGATGACCACTTACCCATCGACGACTCCTTTCGGGACGAACACCTACACATTATTGAGGAGTGCATCGATGTGATCTCCAAAGGTAACGAACCATGGTTTGCTGATTTTGTTAACTATTTGGTTTGTCAGGAGATACCACCCGGACTATCCTACGCACAAAGGAAGAAGTTCTTTAAGGATGTCTGGGAATACTTTTGGAACGAGCCTCTCCTCTTCAAGAGAGGTCCGGATGGCATCATTCGGCGATGTGTGCCGGAAGATGAGATGCAAAGTGTCATCCGCCATTATCATTCACTACCTTGTGGAGGGCACGCTAGTTCGAACAAGACTAGCGCAAAGGTATTGCAATCTGGATTCTTTTGGCCTACTTTGTTTAGAGATGTGCAATCCTTTGTTTCTTGCTGCGATGCTTGTCAAAGAACAGACAATATCTCTAGGAGGAATGAGATGCCCCTCAACAACATCCAAGAGGTGGAGATTTTCGACGTTTGGGGAGTTGACTTCATGGGATCGTTCCCATCCTCTTGTGGAAACTAATACATACTATTGGCGGTAGATTACGTTTCTAGATGGGTAGAAGCAGTTGCCTCTCCCACCAATGATGCCATGGTGGTGGTTAAGTTCTTCAACAAGACCATTTTCCCACGATTTGGGACGCCAAGGACTATCATTAGTGATGGAGGTTCTCACTTCATTGCCCTGCGCTTTGAAGCTCTTCTAGCTAAGTATGGGGTTACTCACAAGGTCGCTACCTCTTATCATCCATAAACAAGTGGACAAGTTGAGATCTCAAATAGGGAGATCAAAGGAATCTTAGAGAAGACGGTTTCAAGGACTAGGAAGGATTGGTCCTTGAAGCTTGACGATGTATTATGGACGTACCGGACTGCGTACAAGACGCCCATAGGAACAACACCATACAACCTTGTGTATGGGAAGTCTTGTCACTTGCCGGTGGAGTTGGAGCACAAGGCGTTTTGGGCTATCAAGTGGCTAAACTTCAGCATGAAGGAAGCGGGAGAGAAGCGTCTCCTAGACCTTAACGAGCTGGATGAACTCCGCTTGAACGCTTATGAAAACGCCAAGATCTATAAGGAGAGAGCAAAGCGTTGGCATGATAAGCATATCATTCCAAAGGACTTCAAAGAAGGAGATCAAGTTCTCCTCTTCAATTCAAGGCTTCGTCTCTTTCCAGGTAAGCTTAAATCTCGTTGGACCGGACCTTTTCTAATTAAGCGTATTTTCCCCCATGGTGCAGTTGAAGTATGGGGTGAAACGAGCGGAAGTTTTAAGGTGAACGGCCAACGACTCAAGAAGTATACGCCGGAACTCCAAACTGAAGAGTTCGCGCCTACCGCAGTTGAATAAGTGCGAGATTGGTCTAGCTACGGACCTTAAACAAAGCGCTTCTTGGGAGGCAACCCAAGGTATTGCATTTTTGTTTTTGTTTTCGATTCATAGTTTAGCTTAGTTTAGACGTTTTTGCTTTGTTTTGCCTTCGATTCCTTCCGGTATGTTCGTGTTTTTAGATGTAGGAATGATGGAAAAGGAAAAGGGAAGAGTGATGTTGAAGAAAAGTGACGAAATTTGGACTTTGGAGCTTTACAGAGAGTTCCACGGCCTAAACCACGGTCGTGACAGCTACATTGACCGTAATTTCCAAAAGCCTTTGAAAAATCACCCAAACCACGGTTCCGTACAAAACCACGGCCGTGGAACACCCCGACAGACCGTGATTTTCAAAATTTTGCCTGTAACTATATAAACCACGTTCTTCATCAAAACACTCCACAAAATCCCCCTTCCACGACCTAAACGCCGAAATCCACGACCCTCTCTCAAATCCTCGTTTCTTAATCGTTTTTAACGATTCTTCTTCCCAAACTGAAGCAAATTCGACCACCAACAAGATCCAAGCGACGAATCGAGCGGAAATTCACCAAGGAACGAGAAATTCGGATTTTTAAATCCGAAAAATAGGTTTTTCCACTCTTCTTGATCTTTGTCGATTTTGTTCGTTTTTGTTAGAGATTTTAGGAAGAACTGATTGAAATGGGAAGAAATTAGACTAGGGCTGATTGATTGTTGAGATTGAGTGCTGAATTCTGAGATTTGCGAAAAACTGAGACAAACCACGGTTCCTGGAAGAACCACGGCCGTGGAACCCCTAGAACAGCCCGTAATTTTGAATAGAAATGGACTTCGTGAGGAGAGTTTCAGGGAGGATTAAAGAGAAGAAGAATGATCAGAACAAGAAGAGGAAGGGTAATCCCTCTTCTTCCTCATCCTCTAGAGCACCACCACCCTCTTCCCCTTCACCTCCATCATCACCTTCATCACCCTCCCCTCCTAGCCCTAGAGTACCTACTATACATAAGAATCACCTCTACGCACTCGAGAGGATCAAGGAGAGGGCTGTGATTGGTCCTAGGTACCTATTGTTGGAGGATCTAGCTCCTCTCAACATTATAGATGACCTTACTTGGCTCTTAGATAGAGCCGGACTTGTTGTCTTCTCGGCTATCCGAGAAGACGCCTACGAGGAGATTACGAGGGAGGTAGTGACGTCCTTTCAGCATAGCCATGTAGATAGGACCGTTTCTTTCCGTCTTATGGAAAGAAACTATGACTTTTCCATCCGTGAGTTCGGGACTTTCTTCGGGTTTCATGAGACCTTTAACGGTCGATTTCCTAGTGGCGTTTACGCCAAGGACTTTTGGGAGAAGGTAGCGATGATTTACGCCAACGAGGACCGTTGGCAACCTGCTGATACCAAGGCTAGATTGATGTACCATCTAGCCTTGAAGATTGCTCACCGCGTTCTTTCGGAGTGTCTCTTTCCTAGGACGGAGACGCCCCAAAAGATCAAGACGGATGAGCTCTTTTTGCTATACTCCATGCTGTACGGGCGCCGAGCTGACTGTGCCACCCTCTTGGCTGCTACTATGAGCAAGCTCAAGAACAAGAAGAAGGGCAACATTGGATATGGTGGGATAGTTACCCACCTTGCTAGGAGCTTGGGTGTTGACTTTTCTGCGTGTACCCGTATACCGGCCGTTCCCATAGGACTCCATGCCTTCATGACTAGGGGTCTCATCTTCCCCACACATAGAGGTCCGCCTTATGCGGCCATGCCTTGGGAGAGCAGGACGGGTAGGGGTATAGAGTGGCTACCGGAGTACTCCATTATGGCTGGACGCCATAATTGGAAGGAGACGTTCGCTGCTATGCATGCGAACAGGATTGCAGCTCCCCCATATGTCCCACCACCAGTTGTTGAGGAGGAGGAGATGGGAGATCAGTTTGAGGGTGGAGGAGGAGCAGAGCAGGATTTTGGCACGTTTCCGGACCAGCCGGATGCGGCCCCCGATGTGCCTAGACGTTCTCCACGTCCAGCTAGAGCTTCAGGCTCGTCTTCTCGCCGCGCTAGCGTGAGTGAGAGACCTACATGGATGACCACACCTCCTGCATGGTATGGCGTTCCACCTCCTTGGTCCACAAAGCAGTCAGCAGCACCAGCACCAGCACCAATACCGTCCGACGCTCCAGCATGGTACAGCCAGGCTCCGGGATGGTATGAGCAGATGCCGGATTGGGCTACTGGTCTTTCAGAGAGAGTAGGAGCATTGGAGATTCGAGCCGATGCTAGAGATGGACGCTTGGACGACCTCGATCACATGATGAGAGACGTCTACCGCCAGCAGTTTGGGCGGTTTTATGATCCTAGCTTCTCTCCATTCCCGCCTCCACCAGCGCCGCAGTGATTGATTGCATGACCGACAGTTTTAGCCGCTCCACCGCCACCTTGTGAGTTTCTTTTTCTTTTCTTTCTTTTCTTTCTTTCTTTTGAACATTAGGGACAATGTTCGTCCTAAGTATGGGGTGGGGTGTGACTAAAAGTTGTAATAACTCTTACTCACTATGTTTGCTTCTATTCGAGACTATCATTGCATGTTCATTATATTGTTGCACGTTTCATTATTGCATTGCATGAAAAAGAACTTGAAAAACCCATAAAAATTGAAAAATTTTGAAAATTTTGTATTTCTAATGAATTGAGGTGATTTCTATGATAATCGCTACTTGTGAATTGAGTTTGATGACAATTGCATGCTTAAACAATTAGTGAATCGAAAAGGATTTGAATGTGTTAATTATACCTCTTTTGCAAGTTTCATAATGTGATAAATGTTACCTAAATCATGTTGAGAAATTGAAGTTGAAATCACATTATAAGTTCCTATGCTTCTTGTTGAGATGATTAAGGCAATTCGATTTTTCTTTCTTTGATCATTTTAGCTCCTCATTGAAATATTGACCTCCTTTACCTATCCGGGAATTTGGAGAAGTGAATGAAAAAGGCATGTTTGATGTGGGAGGGCCATGAGAGCAATTATTTGCAATCAAATGAATAGAAAGAAATTATAGGTTTGGGGAAGTCAATCATGACGATGAGTAACTCGACACCATTCACATAGCCGGGTGTTTGTGTCTTGCCAAAGTCGGATTGAGCGATATTCCTAGCGGATTATGGTATGTGCGCTAAGGGTTTGAGGCATCTCATGAAAAATTGAGAAACGCCAATCTCCTAGGCTTCGGTTTTTGTGCACCTCTATCCATAACTCCAAAAGTAAAGTCTAAAAATGAAAGGAAGAGAGCGAAGCTCTAAGTTGAAGGTGTGCGGAAACCGCAAGAGGAAAAGAAAATAATAGTTGTCCATTTTCCCGGATTCATGCACCACATTCCCTAAAAGTTTCCTTCCCTTTCCACATTCTAGACCTTTTTCTTTGAAAGTCCTTAAGATCAAAAGAATGTTATATGACTTGGTGATCTAAATTGAAGTTTTTTATGATTGATTTTGATAATGTTTGAAGGTTATGATGTTTGTGTGGAAGTTTAATTGATTCATGAACTTTCTTTACCCTTTACTCTTTGATTAAGTGTATGAAAGTCTTATAAACGATTGAAGCAAGATTTGAGAATGATCTATTCTTTAGAAGGCACATTCATCCAAAAGAAGTATTGCTTTGAGAAGGTACACATATTTCATCCTAACTCTTGTTTTAAAAACTTTTGAAAGACCTTGCTTAGGGACAAGCAAGTTGCAAGTATGGGGTTATTTGTTAACATGAAATATTGTGACATTCCAGGCACGTTTTATAAGTGTATTTGATTCATATTGATAGTCTTTGATTGAACATTGTTGCATTTGTGAGCTAGTTTGCCTATATTGTCGATATGGATGTCTACACTAGCTTTATGTTGATTTTAGGTGATTGAGAGCCATTTCCGATCGGAATCGAGCAAAGATGAGTTGATTGAGTATGTCCATGGATTGAGGGCATTCTTAGGAGCAAAATGGATGTCAACTTCAGGAATGCACGAGGCTAGGGAAGAATCACATTCTTGCCCTAAACCACGCTCTAAAATACGGCCGTATTACAAACCACATTCAGTTCCACGGCCGTGGAACCCTGCAGGAGAAGCGTGGTTCATTCCAGAAGCTTTGACGGTCGTGGAATCCATGGTTCAAACCGTGTTGATTTCCACGCTCTAAATTACGGTCGTGGAACCTTCCATGACCGTGATCTTGGCAATCCTTTTCGCCACATTTTAAGCCACGATCTTTTAGAAGATTGGGCCGGGCCGATATTTTATCTTGCCCTATAAAAAGACAGACGGAGGGAGATTCCAGGTTCCCTTCTTACATCGCCGCTTACACCTTCGCTTAGACACATTTTACATCATCGCTTAGAGATTTTCGCCTACGCCGCGACTTGGAGATTTCTGCGATTCTTGCAAAAGACGTAATTTGCGCTCATCTTTGGATTTGCCCTAATCTCGCACATTTGGTGGAGATTGCTGTGGAGATTTCTGGATTGACAGAAGATCAAAGATTCGGAAGATCGTTCGCAAGAAGATTCCTCTTCTTGTTTAGGTTTGATTTAGAAGACGGATTGACATCCCGTTCTTCCTTCTTATCTACGATTGTGTTTGTTGTTCTATTCCGAATCTTGTGACGATATTTGTTCTTGATTTTGACATTGAGATTGGTTTGAAGTTTATTGAAGGTTTTTGGAAGTTTTCATCTTTCAATCTTTTAATTCTTGAATTTTATATCAATATGACTGTTATTGGCTAAAAACCCTTAACAATTCTAAGGTGAAGGGTTGATAGTTGTGGCTTAGATGATGATAGATCAATCATAAATAGATTAGATCCTGAGAGTTAGAGAGAATCGTCGACGAACCCTAAATCACGGTTTGTTCTTGAGTTCCACGACCGTGGAATCTCAAGATCTACCCGTAATTTCCCTTAAGTTCACGAACCTGCTTTTACTTCAATCCAAAGTTAAAGATTTGCTTTAACTTAGTTTAGGCTTGCCTTTTCTAGGTGGTAGTGAAGCCTCAACAACCTCTACCTCGATTGTGAGTGTCACAACCTTAATCGGTTTAGCTAGTCTCGATCCTTGGATTATAAGTTTGGGTATTTGACATTAATTCTTACCTTTAGAACTTTTCTATATTGAAGCCTCAACAACCTGTATAGAGAGTGTCTTGTAGGTGAGTCATATAAGGTTTTTGGAACTTCACCGTACGATTACCTTACATTAGCATACCTTTGCATATCTCAACTCTGTCTTTACATCATTAAGCATATCTTGAATCGAATTCTATAGCTGGATACTTGGATCTTTAGGATTGTTGTTTTCCCAATATTTGCAAAACCTCTCATATTTACTCGCTTGATAATCTGCAATTGAATTTGTTCCCACCCAAATCCCTGTGTTCGATACTCTGGAATTCTTGCTTAACTATATCGATCCGTACACTGCGGGTTCGCTTGCTTGATTCTAGTTTTATAATTAAAGCTTATTTGCACACACGTTTAGGGGCGAACATTATAGCAGACTTTAGAGATTTTTGTAGAAGTGATGGTTGAACAGTTTTAAAAAATTCTTGCTCCTATGAGTAGATGGGATATTATAAATGATCTAGGGAATTATTTCGGAATTTTGATAAGTTTATTCGAATTTTATATTTGAAGGTGAAGTTGGACCTTAGCGACTTTTCGGGAAATAGAAAAGTGTGTAGTTTTTCTAGTTTTACCCAAACTCATCCTTAAGGGTTAGAATATGGTGTTTTATTCTCAAATAAGAGTTTAAGCATAAATTATGGAAATTTTGGAGTTTTCGGGACCAAGGGTGAAATAGTCTTTTTACCATAAATTAGTACTGTAATCAATTCTGTTCTAATAGGACCTACTATCTTAGAAGTCTTAGACTTCTAATTACCTAGAAAGTGTGCTGATACACTTGCCTCATTTGACAGGCCACCGAATTCCTACAGTTACAGATCGATTTGCGAATTAGAGGGTCGAGATCTATTTTAGGTAAGTCCTTTGGGCTTACTTAGCTAGCTGTTAGATATGAGTATGAATGATGATAGTGGTGTTTGAATGATGTGTGTAGTAGTATATTTTATAATAATCATCGACCGACTTACATATCTGGCCTAAGAGCAACGGGTGGTAGCATTCTACTCAGTTAGCCCGAGGGCGCTGGGGGTTTCTTTTGGGACTAGTCCATACTTGGTTTGCGGGGACGCCACCGGCGGAGGTGTGCCAAACCATCACCAGTTGGATAAGGAACGGAGGCGAGAATCTTAAGATTTCTCGTGCTACAACTTTTAAAATTGGATAAAGTGAATCACATAAGTTATCAGATTTTTGTGTGTTTGTGCTATTTATCCTTCTGCTTATATTTGATTAGTTAGCTAACTGTTTATCGTTGTTTAGACTTGCCACATGTTAGAGCAGATGCCGAGTGATCCGGATAGTAGTGGACAGCCGGGGTGTCGTACTCCTTAGGAGGGGGTGCAGTTTCTTTTGTTGGTCTTTCAGTTATGACTGAACTACTTCTTAGTTTATGAGACTTTGTTGTTTCCGGCTGTCAGTTTCTGGTCACATCCATTGTTTTGTTAAAACCTACTTTATGATTTATGAATTTCCTTATATGTGCCTTGTTATAAGATCTAGTTAAGTTGTTGTCAAACTAAGGTCGGGACCCACCGGGAGGTCCTAACCAGTAGCTCCCCGAGTGGTGAAACTTGGGGTTTTGCAACATTGTATCAGAGCTCTAGGTTGACAACAATGGCACTTGAAATCTTCTAAAGGTCAAATAAGTAAATAAACAGAACCCGAAAAGGGGTCTGAGTTTTACAAAGGAATTTTGGTTTTTAAAATGCATGCATAGTCAGGTTGGAATAGAAAGTGCGGACGACCACCACTACCTCCGCGGATCTCGGTATTCTTAGTATGATCACTTTAGACTTTTACTGCTTTTGATAGATTAATTAGATTATAACTGCAGTGGTTATCGCTCGTGCAGATGACACGTACCAGGGCTACACCAGTGACTGGCCGAGGTAGGGGTCGTCCACCTCTTCCTCCAGCTAGACCGGATAGAGTTGTTAGGACTTCTGTTATTAGAGGTCGTGGCCGTGGGGGTAGACCTCCACTGGGGAGAGGCCGAGGACGAGCTCCTCGAGAGGACCCACCCACAGCGAGCATGTCAGATGTTGTTGTGTAAGAGGTAGATGAGAGTATAATTCCCGAGGTCGGGAATGAGACCATTGCTAGGTCTGGAGCACGTTCGACTAAGTCAAGACGTATTTCTATAGGGGCATCGGAGTACAGAGAGTACAAAGCATACGTCCAGCGTATGGAGGAGGCTGCCAGGGCAGAGAGGCTTTCCCAGGTTTCACCAGTACCGGATAGGTCAGCTCAGGTGACATAGAGAGTGACTCAGGCGCCTGTAGTGCCCGAGAGGAGAGTTGAGGTTGACAAAGCTCCTGTCGGGTCTAGATCCCCGAGACCGGATGAGTGGTTGAAGGCTTTCAACTTTCAAAAGGTTCCCTCATTTAATTGGGAGATAGGGTTAGAGGTGGAGCACTGGATAGGGCATGTGGAGACTGCACTAGAGGCAATACGTTGCCCCGAGGATCGACAGGTAGAGTTAGTGCAGACCTTGTTCACGGAGGATTCTCATTCCTGGTGGTGGACCATTCGTAGCCGAGTCACCAGTTAGGAGCAGATGAGGAGCATTGTTAGAGAGAGGTACTGCCCTTCCTTGTTGAGGAGAGAGAGGTTTCAAGACTTCATTGAGGCAGGTTTCGAGGATATTCCGATTGCCGAGGCAGTCAAGAAGTTTCAGAAGGAGTTGACCTTACTTGGACCAGCTGCACCTCCTGAAGAGCAGCATGTGTACCTCTTCTCTCGGAGATTGAGAGAGAGCACCCGTTCTTATCTAGCAGGATTTCGCTGCGAGTCTTTGTCGGATTATCAAGATTGGACTTCTCCATATGAGAGAGATAGGTCAGTCCCGAGGAGAGCAGTTCAGTCCGGTAGGCCGGATAAGCGACAGAAGACACGTTATGCTAGTGGTAGTACAACAGTATCCGGGTTTGGACGAGGGCAGACTCAGGGGAGGTTGAGCTACCACACTACATCCCAGGCTTCTGGTAGAGAGTGGCAGTGTTTTAACTGCAGCAGTCGTGATCATCTCAGGCCAGACTGTAAGAGACCACCTACTACCTACTTCACTTGTGGGAAGCCGGGACACAGGTCGACTTTCTGCAATCAGGGCAGAGCTCCGTCGTAGCAGGGTTCTTCGCCTGCAGGTGCTGAGAGGAGTGGACAGGGGCCTCTTCAGTACCGAGCACCGAGTCAGAAGCAACAACAACAATATCAGGCTCCAGGACATCCTGCTTCACATAGTACTGCACAGGGATCAGGCCGTGGCAGGGGACGTGGTGGTACTACTGATACTAGAGGAGCCCCAACGAGAGTGATTGAGCTTAGGAGTGCTGATCAGCCAGCGGCACCTGCGACCACAGTTACTATCTGGATTCATGATTTACCTGTGCGAGTTTTGTTTGCTACGGGTGCTACGCACTGCTTTATATCAGATGCATGCGTAGATAGGTTGTCCTTAGCTACAGTAGAGGGGGTGCCTTTTGTGGTTGGTTTACCTGATGGGGGTAAGATTAGAGGATCCCGAGAGATTTTTGACTGTCCTATTCATCTAGGATGCCGGGATTGGCTGCTAAATTTTCTAGTCATGCCCTTACTACATGAGGACGTGATTTTGGGGATAGATTGGATGACGAGACACGGAGCAGTCTTAGACATTGGTAGGAGGACGATGACTGTCACCACGGAGGAGGGTCACAGAGTGATATTTCAAGGTTGGGACCTCAGAAAGTCCGGCACCGTTATCAATGCAGTGAGAGCAGCGAGACTGATAGCACAAGGTTGCAAGGCCTTCTGGAATTACGACATGAAGGAATACAAGAGCCTGACAATAGAGGACATACCGGTTGCATGCGAGTTTGTAGAGGTATTCAGTGACGACGTGCCAAGGCTACCCCCACAAAGGAGTGTTGCTTTCAACATTGAGTTAGAGCCGGGCACGAGACCGATCTTGAAGGCCCCGTACCGTATGGCACCGATAGAGCTGCTTGAGTTGAAGCAGCAGTTAGAGGAGTTAGCAGAGAAGGGCTTCATACGCCCTAGTATTTCTCCCTGTGGAGCACCAGTGTTGTTTGTGAGGAAGAAGGATGGATCGATGAGGCTATGCATTGATTACAGGGAGCTGAACAAAGTCACCATCAAGAACAAGTATCCACTGCCTCGCATAGATGATCTGCTAGACCAGCTGCATGGAGCGTCAGTATTCTCGAGGATAGACTTGAGATCGGGTTATCACCAGGTGAGGGTGAGAGATCTGAACATACCTAAGACTACTTTCCGGACTAGGTATGGTCACTATGAGTTTGTAGTGAATGCCATTCGGGCTCACTAATGCGCCAGCAGTGTTCATAGAGTTGATGAACGGGATTTTCGTCGACTTCCTAGACCAGTTTATATTGGTCTTCATTGACGACATCCTAGTTTACTCTAGGAGTCGAGAGGAGCATGTCGGGCACTTGAGGACAGTATTACAGATCCTACAGGATAGCCAGCTTTGTGCTAAGCTATCCCAATGCGAGTTTTGGATGTCAGAGGTGGCTTTCCTAGGCCATGTAGTGACTACTGAGGGGATTAAGGTCGATCCGGCGAAGATTGAGTCAGTGTCTTCTTGGCAACCTCCGAAGAATGTTAAGGAGGTTCACAGCTTTTTGGGATTGGTAGGTTATCACCGCCGGTTTATGGAAGGGTTTTCCCTTATTGCCCGACCACTCACATGTCTTCTGAGGAAGATTACTCGGTTCGTCTGGTCTGAGCCATGTTAGCAGAGTTTTGAGGAACTGAAGAGGAGATTGACGTCTGCTCCGAATTTAGCACAGCCTGAAGGTACAAAGGACTTTGTAGTATATAGCGACGCATCCAAGCTGGGCTTGGGATGTGTCTAGATGTAGAGGGGTAAGGTTATAGTATATGCATCTCGTCAGCTGAAGACGTATGAGGAGAACTACCCCACACATGACCTAGAGTTAGCTGTTGTAGTCCATGCTCTTAAGATCTGGCGTCACTACCTCTACGTGGCAACATGTCAGATCTTCACACACCATAAGAGTCTGAAATACATATTCACTCAGCGGGAGTTGAATAACCGCAAAAGGCGGTGGTTAGAGTTGATCAAGGATTTCGACCTCCCCGGGAAGGCGAATGTAGTCGCTGACGCTTTGGGTCGGAAGACGCCTCCGGAGAAGGCGATAGCCCGGTTGACAATACAACCACAGTTGTAGAGAGATTTAGCTTGGTTAGAGGTAGAGATCCAGTTCCTAGATAAAGCTCATCAGTTGGCTACCTTAGAGTTACTTCCTGATCTGTTTGGTGAGATCTGACAAAAGCAAGAGACCTGTCCGACTTTGACCTGGATCCGAGGCCGGATGTCTTGAGATGAGGCACCTCAATTCACTATTGGGGCTGATGGAGTAATGAGACGTCAGGACCGCATTTGTGTGCCATCAGACCGTGAGTTGAGACAGAGGATACTAGGTGAGGCTCATGCTACCCCATACTCAGTACATCATGGAGCGAGTAAGATGTACAAGGACGTGAGACGTTCCTTCTGGTGCGGTGTTTTGAAGCACGATGTGGCTCGGTATGTAGCTCAGTGTGCGACCTGTCAACAGGTCAAGATTGAGCATCGTAGGTCCGGAGGAGAGCTCCACCCACTGTCAGTACCACAGTGGAAGTGGGAGGATATATCTATGGACTTTGTCATGGGTTTGAGACTCAACAGAGGTTTTGATGCTATTTGGGTGGTAGTAGACCGTCTGACGAAGACCGCACATTTCCTTCCGATTAAGGAAACGTGGCCGGTAAGCCGTCTAGCTGAGGAGTTTACCAAACATATTGTGAGACTCCGTGGAGTACCGAGGACTATCGTCTCCGACAGGGATGGACGTGTAATAGCTAGGATTTTCGAATTCTAATTAATGTTGATTAACTTAATCGTTTATAGTAATTAACATATAACTCGTGAAGATTTCGCCAGTGATGAGTATGAATCCCACCATTATGTGGAGCATTTGGGAGCTCTAATTAATAAAAATGCAGTTGAGAGAAATGATCAGGACATCGGATATGTCCTAGATATGAAATAACATGGAGAGGCAATACGGCCAAAAGAGTCGTTATTTCGTTTCTTAATGGCTAAAAAAGACGGCTTAGGAGTACACATTTTCCGAGGCAGTTGTGGAATAATTATCCCTACAATATTCCAGATTTAATATTCCAATCTCGAGAAGTTTAGAGAAGGAGGTTCGACCCGCCTTTGGATCGGTTAAAGGATGATTATCGACTTTGCTAAAGGATAATTATCGTCTTCACTATAAATAGCAGAAAATCCTTTATTAATTCATTTCTTTTCACGTTTCCTCGTAAAAACTCTGATTTCTCTCAACCTTCAAACTCAGATCTACTCTCCATTTCTAATCCGATTTCAATTCCGTTTGAGTTTCTGGATTCCTCTCTTCATTCTCTTCATATCGGTACCGAGTTTCTGCATTTCCGAGCAGATGAAGGGTTGATCGAGCATATATGTCACTAGGCAGGTTCCGTAGCTCAGATTCCGGTGAAGTTGATGTTGTCCATGTGTAGCCTGCGTCGCTGTGGTTCCGAATCTTCTTTCAGATCGTCAATCGGGTTAGTAACGAATAAGTTATGAATTTATTCGTTTTCCGTACTACGATTTGGCCTAAATTGACTTTAGGCTTGTCAAAATGGATAATTAGAAATTCCATTATGGTCGTTATATTATTCTGGTGATTATGGGTTGTTTGTTTGATGAAATCTGACGGCGGGGGGTTTAGAAATTGCCTGCGGGCAAAACGTTATTCTGGCGAAATCTAATTAATTAATTAAAGGTTAATTAATTAGCAAGCGTACCCCACGGGCACGTGAATGTGGTCTTCTCTTGATCGCCCGGATGTATTGGGATCTGAAAGAAACCACTATAACCATCAAGATAACAGAAATGTGAGTGTTGTACTAACCTCTCAAGCATTTGGTCGATGAATGGTAGTGGAAAGTGATCCTTCCTCCTTTCGTTGTTTAGCTTGCGGTAGTCTATGCACATCCTCCATCTCGTCACGGTTTGTGTAGGAATGAGCTCATTGTTCTTGTTGGTGATGACCGTCATTCCTCCCTTCTTTGGAACAACCTGTACGGGACTCACCCACTTGCTATCGGAGATAGGGTAGATGATACCTGCATCAAGTAGTTTAAGAATTTCCTTCTTGACAACCTCCTTCATGGTCGGATTTAACCGCCTTTGAGGTTGTCGCGAAGTTCTAAAATCTTCTTCCATTAGGATCTTATGCATGCATAGTGAAGGCTTAATTTCTACTAGATCCTCTATAGTGTAACCTAAGGCTTTCCTATGTTTCTTAAGAACAACCATAAGCTTACTATGTTCATCTATACTTAGATCGGAACTAACATATACCGGAAAGGTAGAATTAGGTCCTAGAAATGCGTACCTTAGATGTGCGGGAAGTGGCTTTAAATCCATCACTATTGGACTCTCTAATGGCTCTTGAGGAGTGTCCAATGCTTCCTTAGAAGCTTCTAAGGGCATAGAAGTTGTTGGTGAAGAATCAAGAGAAGTGGTAGAAAGAACATAATTATCCTCAGATTTTCCCAAAATTACGGCACCTCTGTTTCCTCCACGTTCGTGGTTTTGGGCGTGGAAGTCAATTACGGCACCTCTGTTTGTTCCACGGCCGTGGTTTTGGCCGTGTAACTTACTGGAGTCCTCTGAATAGCATATTATGGTCATGTTGGTGGAAACCACGGCAGTGGAATAGCATGATTGGCCGTGATTCCTCACGTTCTCTGACCCATCGTAGAGTTTTTCAAACTCTTCGTCATACACTTCCTTTTGCTTCTCTAAAGCTTTAATTTTCTCATTGCATTCCTCTTCTTCCCCTATGTCCATAATGCTCATAGTGATCACCTTTTGCAAGGGATCTTTGAAGAGAATCAAACTTACTTCCTCTCTAGATAGCTCTTCGTCATGGATGTTGAATATGTCCTCTTCAAGAGCTGGTTCTTTCATCAAAGTGGAAAGAAAGAACTCTACCTTTTCCTCTCCTATGTCGAAGGCGAGTCTAGCATTCTTGCAATCAACCATACAACCAGATGTTGCAAGAAACGGTCTTCCGAGTATGATCGGGACCGGACTATATGCAGGAATGTCAAGCACAACAAAATCTATGCGAACATAGAACTTACCAAGCTTGACCGGGACGTCTTCAACTATACCGACGGGACGAGTTATGGATCGATCCCCCATGTATAACGTCATCTTCACCGGTTTAGGTTCGCCTAAACCGATCTTCCTACATAAGGCAAGCGGAATGATGCTAACACTTGCTCCTAAATCACATAATGCATCATATGTGACGTCTCCCACTCCTATGGGAACACAAAATGACCCCGGATCCTTCAGCTTTGGGGGCATCTTTTCCTTCATTGTCTTAATGAGATCCGACGAGTCCGAACTAATTTTGACTTCTCCAAAATCTTCTAATTTCCTCTTGTTAGAGAGGATCTCCTTTAAGAACTTTCCATAAGCTGGCATACCTACAATTGCATCAATGAAAGGTATATTAATATGTAGTTTGCTCATGAGTTCGATAAACTTACCGAATTACTTGTCTAGACACGCTCTTGCTCTAGATTGTGGGAATGGTAGGGTAGGTTTGTAAGCTGGAGGAGGAATGTAGATGTTTTCCTTCTCCTTCCCCTTTTCCTTCTCCTTTTCGACTGGAACTTCCACAAACTTAGGCTGCGGGTCTGTGGTTGTTGCTCCGCTCCTAGTTGTGATATCCATCACCCTTCCTTTCGGGTTATCCTTCGTCTTTCCTAGAAGTTTTCCTTGATTCCTAGGAACTTCCTCAGCATTGTTAAACATTTGGTTCTCTAAGACCTTTTGGGCTTTATCAACCTTAGTGATGTGACTCTCCAATCCTTTAAGCTTTCCCAAAATTGTTTCCAACATGGGATCGGGTTTCTCTTTCCCCGAAGTGCTTCCACTATTAGATGTTTGCCCCTGACTTTTCAAAGGAATGGAAGAAGAAGAAGATGATGGAGTTAGTGAATTTCCTGAATTGGGATAAGAATTACCGGAGTTTTGTTGTTGGTTGGAACGCCAATTGTTGTTGTTTGAACCCCTATTGTTGTTCCAATTGTTATTCCGGTTGTTGTTGTTGTTCCAATTGTTCCGGTTGTTGCGATTTGTGTTCTCATTCCCATTGTGGTTATTGTTGTTTCCTAAATAACCAACATTTTGCTCCTTAGGCTTTGGAAAGCTAGCCTTGATGACCTCCTTCAATTCTTTAATCTCGGTGTTGAGAGAAAAGATTTGAGTTTGGGCAGCTTGTGTTAGCTTTGCTCCTTGCTCCACTTGATTTGCTTCCACCTTCCGTTGAGAATACTTCTCAATGACTCAGGCTTGCTTCTCAATGAAGTCCCAAGCGTCATCTTCCCTCATGTCCATGAATGTGCCACATGAAAGGGATTGGAGCTTGAATTGTGTTTCCACATCCAACCCCTTATAGTATATCTCCAATAGCTCCAATTTGGAAATGCCATGGTGTGGGCAATCCAATAGTACATCCTGTAATCTTTCCCAAGACTGGAACAAACTTTCATTAGATCTCATTGAAAATGCATTAATCTTACCTCTCAACTCCACCGTCTTGGATGGCGGAAAGAACTTTGTGAGGAACTCCGAAGAAAGATCCTCCCATGTGTTGAGTCTTCCATTTGGAAGAGCTTGATACCAAGATAAAGCTTTCCCTTTCAAAGAGAAAAATAATGGCTTGATCTTGTAATTGTTGGTGGTTGCATTCTTTGGCTTCATCGTCTCTATCAAGATCTCAAAATTTTGTAGATGTTGATGTGGAGATTCAATACTCGTTCCTCCAAACTGGTTTTGGCGAACGATGGTAATAACTTGTGGGTTGAAGCTAAACCCTGCATATCGTCAGTATCAAAGTTCACACCTAGACGGCGTGGTTGCTGAATTGGATCCATCCTTTGGCCAAGAGTTCTTGGCTCTTCATCTACACGAGTGGCTCTCGCATCCCCAGCTTGGACACGATAATTTGCAGCCGGTCGTGGATTATTCTGATTTGCATTGATCGTCGGATCAATGTCCTCTAGCGGTGGCACGGAAGAGTCGCTATCCTCATCGGATGAGTTGGTTCTAACCGATTGTTCGCTCCAAACTGTGTGTGCAAGCTTTAAATTTATAACCCTAGATGTAAGCTTAAAACAAGGATGCGAACCCGCAGTGTACGGGTCAATGGTAGTAAAAGCAAGGAATTCCAGGGGTCGATCACAGGGACTTAGTGAAACACAGTCGGAAAAGGTAAGCTATGTAATTACTAACCACAAAAGCGATTAAAACAATCAAGGATGATAAAAGTCAATTAAGGAAATATGCAATTCTAGGGATTAAAGCATCTAGTTGTGGTTCCAACTCAAGATCTAAAGATAAGCGGAGAAAGCTGAGATTTTGCAAAGGGAAGGCGTTACTAATCTGGAATAGATCACCGGGTAAGTCTCACTACTCACTAATCCCAAACCATAACTCCTATTACCGGGTAAGTCTCAAGGAATTAAGGAAAAGAACTATAACCTCAAACTAACACACCAACTAAGGGAGTAGAATCAACCTTTACCGGGTAAGTCTCAGGCTAACTCACAAAGATGGGATGAAAGCACACTCAAACCCCAATAAAGGATAAACCTTTATTACCTACACTTATGATCTTTGGTAAACAAACAAAGGAATTACCGGGTAAGTCTCATCCTAAGCTTGCATTGAACCAGGAAAGGTATAATAAGAATAGGATTTGGCAAACTCTAACACTTAACTCTCAGTTTCGGATGAGATAAGTCACCTCGGTCAGAAGAATTCCACCCCGGCCGAGATGTTCATCGACTGAGCGAGATGCTTAGGGTTAAGGATAAACACTCGAGCTTTCAGGGTCCTACTGTGATTAAGATTATTCTATCATTGTTTTTCCCACAACCTTCAGCCAATCACCCTAGAATCACACAAGGAAATTAGCCGCTCATCATCATGAAAGTAATAATCAAATATATGGGAAGAAAGAGAATAATTGAACAAGAAAACCTTAAGAGAAAGGCTTCAATAACTGAATCAATTATCAAATCAACAAGCGTTCCTTGGATTAAAATCCAACAAGACAAACAACAATGAAGGGAATCTAAGAGAATCTTACAAAACCCTTCACAAAAGCTATAAAAGCTATAAACTTTCTTCCTTCAACCTTCAAAAAGGTTCTTTAAATCTCCCAACTGGGGTGTATGCGGGATCTTCAGCCGTTAGCGGATCTTGTGGTATAGCGTGATATTCGGTGTAACAGGATACGGAAGAATGGAAAATCCAACCCTTTTTATAGGAAAATTATTCTCCAAAGATAAGATATCTTAGAAAGATCTTCCCATAAAAATAGGTAAAATATATGGGCTAAATTATCTTCTTCCTTCCAGGAATCCAGCCTAAAAAGATAAGATCCTCCTTCCAAAAATAAAAGATCTCAGCCAAGAATAAAATATCCTTCCCGCGTCCAAGGTGTTTGCCTCGGTCGAGTCGGTTCCTCTGGATCACCTCGGTCGAGGTGACTCTATAGTCAACCGAGGTGAATCAAAACTGAATGTGAAATCTCTCAAATCTGGTCCAAAGTGAATCTATAATCCAATTTCATGATTCCCGGACTCTTCCTTAAGCTCCTGAATGTAGCTCCAATGACTCCTTAGCTCCTTTTGCTCCATTTTGATGTAAAACGTGCCATTTTACCTACGATTACAACGAAACTTGGTGTAGACCTCGATTCCCGCAAAGGTAGATGAAATGACAATATAATCACATAACATATATACAAACATGCAGATTATTGAAGATAAAACGTCTAAACAGGCCCCAAAATATAGACAATAATTCATGCTATCAAAATACCCCATACTTAGCCCTTGCTTGTCCCCAAGCAAGTTCCGAATATAAAGTACAAGATAGAATGGATTATAAGTCATAAAGATCAATGAAAAGCCTTTCAAAACATTTTAATGTTGTGCTACAATCATAGATCACTCTAAGAGAATACTTCATGGAATTTAAAATCAAAATATGATCAAAACATTTTATAAATATAAGAAAGTTGTTCATCTTTGCATAAAATCATAGAATGCATAATAAATCATAATTATCAAAATTAATCATGTATAATCCAGTTTAAACCACTAAGTCAATCAACAAGCTCGAGGTCTCAAGGGCTTCCCAAAAGAAAGGTCAAGAAACGTGTAGGGTAGGGGTGTATAGAAGGTAATGTGGTGCTAGAATCCGGGAAAAGGATATCACTTCACTTTCACTTGACTTTCAACATCATCCACCAATAAGCTTTGCTTATTTCATGCTTTTCTTTTCTTTTACTTTACTTTTTGGGATGCATGGACAGAGGTGCACAATAACCGAAGCCTAGGAAATCAACAATCATCAATTTCTCGAGATGCCTCAAACCCTTGATGCACATACCATGACCCGTTAGGAATATCGCTCAATCCGACTTTGGCAAGACACAAACACCCGGCTATGTGAATGGTGCCGAGTTACTCATCATCATGATTGAATTCCCCAAACCTATTATTACTTTCTAACACTTTCACTTCCAGCCAACTTCTCAACTTTTACTTCACTTGCTTTCACCACTTTACTTGCTTCCAAATTCCCGGATAGGTAAAGGAAGGCAAAAATGTATATGAGGGGCTAAGCATGATCAAGAAGAAGAAGAGAAAAGAATGAATTGCCTTGGTCTTTCCAGGAAGAAAGTGAGAGAACTCATCATGTGGTGTCAACCTTCAAATTCAACATAATTTGGATATAAACAAAGTATTAAACATGCCAAAAATTTCAAACAAAGCATTTAGCAACTTAAACATATTATAAAACCTTTCAAGCATATAAGGATTTCAAAACCAGTCAGCAAACAAAATCTTCACTGAGATCATATCCAGATAAGAAGCACAAAAATCGTTTCGAAAATCGTTCCAGTAAAAACGCCTCGGTCGAGATGTTCTAAGTCAACCGAGGTGAAGTACCTCGTTTGGCCAGAATCACTTCGGTCGAGGTCAAAAATTTTTTTTTCTATCCAGTTTCTGATGTTTTTCTCAATCAAATAACCTGTATGCATGCATGTAATCTCAGATAAGCATATAGAGCAAAATAAAACATAAATATCCAACTAGAGTCAAGTGATACATCCATAGTCAGATAATACATCCAATACCCCATACTTGGGACACATTGTCCCAATGGGTCAAAATAAGTCTAGAGAAATAAAAAAACTCACCGGATATAGCTGAGCTGCATAATAAATAAAGAAAGAAAATCCTGCAAGCTCTCAATAATCACGATCCGGTGGTGGTGGTGGTGGCACATACGGATACTGGGATGGGTCGAAAGAATAGCCCATGACATGCTGAAACTGAATCTCAGCCATCACATGCTGGTAGTGTAGTCTCTCCTGCATCCCCCTGATCTCCACGGACATAGCAGCGTAGGAATCTATCATTTGATCTATCAGATCATCGATCTGATGGTGAGCATCTGGATCCCTCTGCCTGCGTACCCTGCGCCTAGCAGGGCGTACTGGTGATGCAGCCGGCTCCTCCTCAGTCTCGTCATCGTCTAAATCAATGACCGGCACACTAGTCCCAGTTGTATCTGTGTCCGTGTCAATAGGAGCACCACCATCCTCATCATCATCAGCCTCCTCAGCCTCATCGTCCTCAGTTGGCCCCTGAGCTGCTGTAGCTGCCGCCTCTCTAGCATCTTCCATAAATAGGATCCACGCAGTCTGCCAGTAATGTGGATCAAACACGGAGAACTGAGCTGACCATCTGATCCCCTGCGGTGTAGTCGGCTCCCATGGCATCGCCATATATGGCGTAGTGAGTCCTCGGGGAACCAGCATCCTCCGAGTGATCATCTCCTGAAGTCCAAGCGGCTTGGCAACCGCCACCATGGTACAAGCATTGAGGTCCATATCCATGTAACTCGCTATATGAGTCACAATACCTCCACATCAGATGTCACCATTCGCCTTTGCCTTTATCCTATGCAGATCCTCTGCCAGCATCAAACCAAAATCTGGGATCCCTCCCGTCACCATGCAGTATAAGCTCAGAAGCTCTCCCTGTCTGACCTTCTGTGGCGTCTCAGTATGCGCCAGAAGAGTCTCACTGAATATCCTATGGGCCAATCTGAATGCAAGATGAAATATAATCTTCTCCCTGGAATCTCCAGGTCTCCATCTGTCAACATGCTCAACCACGTGAGCTATTTGTCCCAGAACTTCCTAGCTACAGCTCGGGAGGGAAAATCAGCAACTGTCGGAATCGGGAAGCCGAAGATATCCCGCCAGTGATCTAAGGGAACCAAGTAATTCCGGTTCATCAACCAGTACTTCACTGCGCGCTCTGTGGGAAGGTAAGTGAAGGAGCTGACAAACTCCAGTGTCGGCTCTAGATAGGCCGGAGCTCTGATCTCTGTGAACTGCTCCATCCCCACAACAGAAATCATACGCCTCAAATCGTCGTCAACGTGGAGGCAATCAAAAGCTGAAATGTCCAGGAAGCGGGGTGCAATCACTGGACGGGCCGCGATGCGGTCATAATCGACCTGGTGTCTCTCGTGGATCACCGGTCTAGTACGTCGAGAAGAAGAAGAAGAAGGAGAAGGGGAAGATCTGTCCCTCATGACCAACTGTCTCTCATAACTCATCTCTCTATAATTTGTCAGGTCACCTCGGTTGCTCTGACAACCCTGTAGAACACCTCGGCCGAGGCGCAGGCCGACTGGACCGAGGCGAAGAGCTGTTCGATTGATTCCCTCAAAAATCCAGTTCTTTTCGCCCAAAATCACTACCACAGGTTCCTATGGGGTACTTAATGTGTTTCTCAGCAGATGTAGGGGCAACCAAAGCCCAGAACGAGAGAAAACAGTGGAGATATAAAAAGTTAGGGTTTTTCGATTTTTACCCCAATTCGGTCGATTTGGCTCGTTCTTTCTGCAGATTGGTACTTGCAACGTGATCCTCTACCCTTTCCTTGCAGTTTAGGAGCAAGAATCGTCGAAAACGAGCGAAGAACGAAGGATCGAGGCGAGAAATGTGCCGCGGTCGAGGAGAAGGTAAAGAGAGGAGAGAGAATTCTTCATCCCCTTTTATACCCTTTTCTGGAACTGCTGTCACCTCGGTCGAGGTGGTCTCGACTGAATCGAGGTGGTACAGACCGAGGTGGATCTTCAAAAAACCCTAGTCGCCTCGGTTGCTCAAGAATCATATCGCTCGAGGTGTTGTGACAGCAACCAAGATGTGTCTCAGTCAAACTCCGTCTTCTCAAATTCTCGAACTTTTGTCCTTCCACTTGTGCTCCTGGGTTGTCTTCCTTCCTTAGATGTCACCTGTTGTCTGTCTAGGACGCCAAAAACAAAACAAAGCAAAGCAAAAGCAAACAATCTAAGCTAGACTAGAAAAAGGAAAAAGAAAGTAATACCTTGGGTTGCCTCCCAAGAAGCGCTTGATTTAAGGTCGCTAGCTGGACCGTACTGCATCTCTTAAACGAGGTATAATGGTGCAACCTCCTCAACCGGAACTTCCGGTTTGTATTTCTTAAGTCTATGACCGTTGACCTTGAAGCTTCAACTCGTTTCGCCCCAAATCTCAACTGCA
Source organism: Fagopyrum homotropicum (assembly GCA_033239125.1). Classification (NCBI taxonomy): domain Eukaryota; kingdom Viridiplantae; phylum Streptophyta; class Magnoliopsida; order Caryophyllales; family Polygonaceae; genus Fagopyrum; species Fagopyrum homotropicum. The sequence continues at coordinate 26,296,794 of BSWB01000008.1, read as the reverse complement.
CCACGAGGGAAAACATGTTTCACAACATAAGGTCCGGTCCATCTAGATTTCAACTTACTTGGAAAGAGGTAGAGGCGGGAGTTGAAGAGTAGAACTAAGTCTCCTTCTTTAAGCTTGATAACACGATTTATGACTTAGGTTTAGGTAATCATTTAGATAGATTCATTACTCATTCATGCATGGTTTAGCAAAAATTCGCGACGTTTGCACTTAATTCACGTATTTTGTCGAGATAGACGTCTACACGGACTTGTGCGTTGCTTTGTAGGTATTTCGGGGGTCTTTTGGACATTAACCGATACATTAGAGGGCCAAGCCTCATGATGGTACACATCCAAAGCTTTTGAGGAGCACAATTGGAGCAACAAAGGACACAAAGACCACTATTGGTGCAAGCAATGGATCAACTCATGGCTAGACGATCATAGCACCTTTCTGCTGAAGAAAATCGGACCAACAAGCAGCTAAATCGGCCGATTTTCTCCTGCTGGGTCGATTTTTGAGGCTTTGACAGCTTAAGCCACGTGTCCCACGATCTCTTGTCCGTCCTTGCTCTTGGTGGAGAATATAAGTGGTCCTTCAGGTGGTTGCTGAGCATCTCTCCTCTCCCACACTCTCATTCACAGCTCATTGATTTTGGAGAAAGATTGGAGGAGAAGAAAAGCTCTCAAAGATTGAAGGAAGAAGAAGAACACCATTCTAAGAGTTTAGAGTGATTTTGAGTGATTTTGTAGTCTTGGATTGAAGAATTAATTGCAAGGATTGTTAAGAACGTTTTGAATCTTCATTTTAGAGTTTGTAAGTCTTGCTACAACTTGGATTCAGTTGAGATTTATTGATTTGCTTGCTTATCTTTCATTATCCACCTATGAACACCATGTATGCTTGTTTGATGATTTCGGATCCTGATATGCATATTATTGGCTAGTTTATTGTGATTTTGGTGTGATGGATTGATGGTTATGGCTAGGGTGATGATAGGATGGACTTATATATTAGTTTAGGATGATTTGTATGCACGAAACCCATTCCAGAGACAAAAATCGACCTGTTCATCATGCTAGATCGACCGATTTTTGTATGATCCACCCGATTTTCTTCTCTGTTGCTCTTTAATTGATGAATCTGCATGTTAGGGTGTTTGGGTGTTGAAATTCTAGTGTTTATTAAGCCTAATTTAGCTGAGGATCCCCTAATGCTATCAACCTAAGTGAAGGAAGAGATCTACCCGATGATTTCCGATCTTAGATACCTTAGAAGATGAATTCTAGGTAGTAGTGAGCCTCACAAGCCGCTATTGGATTGAGTGTGCTATGATTATTGCTTGAGGTTTCCCTATTCCGAGACTTACCCGGTAAGGAGAGGGTTACCCCTTAAGTAGTATCTAGTTTGTGTGGAATTCCTTATTCCAACCCCTTGAGACTTACCCGGTAATAGGAGTTTGATGCGGGATTAGTGAAGTGAGAGACCTACCCGGTAATTGCTTCCGTTAGTGAAACATTCTTTCCCCAACACCGCAGCTTGTCCTTAGAATCCTTGGAACCTTGAGTCCAATGCCATAACCGGAAATCTTGACCTCTAGAATCTACTTTTCTCTCTTGATTATATACTTGTGCTTTGTGTTACTTACTCGTTTGCTAGCTTAATTTGTTAAGTTGTTTTATTACCTTGCTTGACTTGTGATCTTTGTTTGATCACCACAAAAACCAACAAAAACATTGCGTTTTCCATTTTCTTTGTTCCTCATCTTATCTTAGTCTAGATTCACACTATCTTTGATCATTGCTTGACTCGATTTCACCTTAGTCTTTGTGTTCGACCTCGGAATACTTACCTTTCTACAAACGTCCCGTACACTGCGGGTTCGCTAGGAGTTAGGATAAATATAACGAGTATAAATTTAAGACTTATTGCGTGCACATCACACGATCTTAGCGTAACATGTTTTTGGCGCCGTTGCCGGGGACTAGGTCTAGATTGAGTCATTTTGTGATTGTTTATAGTGTAGATCTTTCTTGTTGCTTTTGATCTCTCTTTGGTGTGTGTCTTTGCTTTTCAGGACATCACCTCTCTCTTTAGGTGTATGCGAAGATCTCGTGGCAAGGATTTAGCTCCATTCGATCCCGAACCGGAGAAAACCCTTCGATCTAGATCCAAGAACATCCGAAAAGAGAAAGAGATGGCCGGAAGAAACCTCCAAGCTGAGTTGGATGAAGCCTTATAGCAAATAAGGCTAAGAGATGAGCTCTTGGAGGAAGAAAGGAGACTTGCCAATGAGAGGCAAGAGGAAAGTAGGAGGGAGATTGAGGAGATTAGGCAAGCCCTTGTTCAAGGAGAGCTTAATCGCCGACAACCTCCACCTCCTCCACCACCGGTGGAACAACCGCAGCCGGCGGCTAATGTTAGGGTTGTGCCCATTGCCATTGACGAGCCACAAACCCTAGGGAGACGTATGGATCCGGCGCAAAGAGCACACCGTCCGGGTGTGAACTTAGGAGATCCCGCAGCCCACAACTACGAGCTCCGCCCTCAAGTTCTACAAATGATCCGGCATAATCAATTTGGAGGGATGGAACGAGAGTCTCCTCATCAACACTTGATGAACTACGAGATTTTGATGGAGACTCTTAGACCGCCAAGATTGGAGAGCAACAACCATAAGCTAAGGGCTTTCTCCTTCTCTCTTAAGGACAAGGCCTTGGCTTGGTATCAATCTATTCCACAAGGGCGAGTTGGTACTTGGGAGGAGATGACAACCGAGTTCTTGACTAAGTTCTTCCCACCTTCCAAGACTACCGAATTAAGAGGGAAGATCAATGCCTTCGTGATGAAGGATAGAGAGAGTTTGTTCAAGTCTTGGGAGAGATTCAAAGACCTTCTCCTAGATTGTCCACACCATGGCATACCGAAAATTGAGCTATTGGAGATCTACTTCAAGGGACTTGATGAAGATAGCCATATCAAGCTTCAATCCCTTTCCGGTGGGACTTTCATGGAGAAGCATGTAGATGATGCTTGGGAGTTTGTGGAGAAGCAAGTTCTTGTGATTGAGAAATACTCCCATAGAAAGAGTGAAGGGAGAAAGGCGGGAGCATATGAGGTGAGTGAGGTCACCATGAGCAATTTCAAGCTTGACGCCATCAACAACGAGCTAAAGTCCTTGAGGGAGTTGTGTGCTACAACTTTGAAGAACCAAGCAACTCCTCAAGTGCTTCCACAAGCCAACCTATCTTCCAAGGAGGAAGATGTGAATTACATGGGAAGGGGCAATTACAACAATTATCAAGGCCCAAGGAACTTCAACAACAACCGGCAATTCAACAATTACCGGCCCAACCATAACCATCCCGGGTTTTCTTACTCTAACCCGGATGGAGCCTTGAACCCTCCCGCTTCTACAAGCACAACTCCACTACCAAAAGCTTCACAAGAACCTCCACCCGGATTTACTCAACCTCCAAAGGATAGAACCGAAATGATGTTTGAGCAATTGCTTGGAAGGTTGAGTGGTCTTGAGAGCACGGTGACTTCTATCTCAAAGGCTCAAAAGGTTTTGGAAGCACAAGTCTTCCAAAAGGCGGGTGAAGCACATAAAGATCCGGGAAAGCTTCCCGGAAGAACCGAAGAAAACCCAAGAGGCCAAGTGTTGGCTATTACAACAAGAAGTGGGTTGAGTATGAAGGAGCCTTTGCCCAAGGAGAATGCTAAAGGGAAGCAAGTGGTGAATGAAGAAGAAACTTTGCAAGGAGATGGAGGCAAGAGCAAGGATGTAGAGCCAACCTATGTGGCACCGCCTCCATACAAGCCACCACTACCGTTCCCTCAATCACGAGCTAGAGCTCGCTTGGACAATCACTTTGGTAAGTTCCTTGAACTAATGTCTAAATTGCATATTAACATTCCGTTCATGGATGCTATTTTAGGAATGCCGGCATATGGCAAGTTCTTGAAGGAAATACTCTCCAACAAAAGGAAGTTGGAGGAGTATGGTGAGATAAGGATGACTAAGAGATCCTCGGAGTTGATTCAAACGATGAAGGAGGAGATGCCTCCCAAGCTAAGGGATCCGGGATCCTTTTGTGTGCCAATCGGAGTAGGAGAAGTGAAGTATGATGCCCTATGTGATCTTGGGGCAAGTGTAAGCATCATCCCGCTTGCACTTTGCAACAAGGTTGGGCTAGGAGAGCCAAAGCCGGTCAAGATGACCCTTTACATGGCGGACCGCTCAATCACTCATCCGGTTGGGATCTTGGAAGACATTCCAGTGCAACTAGGGAAGTTCTATGTGCCCATAGACTTCGTTGTCTTGGATATCCCGGCGGACTATCCGGTTCCTATCATCTTGGGAAGACCTTTCCTAGCTACTTCCGGATATCTAGTGGATTGCAAGAATGGGACTCTCTCCTTCAACATTGGAGAAGAGAACATCAAGTTCAAGCTGTCCACAATGATGAAAGGGCCAACCCTTGATGAGGATATATTCAACATAGTTAAAGAAGAGGAGTCTAGAGAGGTTGTGAGCTCAATCTTGCTCAAGGACCCACTTGAGAAGGTTCTTAGCTCAAGCTTGATGGAGGAAGGAATTGAGGAGAGTAGCAATGAAGTAGTCAAGGCCTTCAATGCATTGGACGAGCTACCAAGTGTTGGGTTTGAAGTGCTAGAAGAAGAGGAAAACTGCTAGAAAAATCGGACTGGAGAGCAAAAATCGGCCAATTTTTCTCCTTGGGCTGAAACTTCAGCCAATTTTGCCAAAACAGAAACTCAGATCGACCCCCCCTCAGATAAATCGTCCGATTTTTCTTCCTGGGTCGATTTTCCTGAGTCTTTTCAGCACCAACCACTTGAGTGTGAGCAATCATCAAGGGACTTCAAGGAGGCTTCCATGCCTTTGCAATCATCTCAACCTACATTGTATGGATCGTCTCCAACCGAAAAAGGTCCTCCTCAACTTGATCTCAAACCTCTTCCTTCTCATTTAAAGTATGCTTTCCTTGGTTCAAATTCTACTTATCCGGTGATTGTGAATGCATCTTTGAATGATGATGAACTTGATAGATTGTTGAATGAATTGAAACTGCATAGAAAGGCAATAGGATACACCATTGATGATCTTGTTGGCATCAAGCCCTCTTTGTGCATGCATAGGATAATGATGGAAGATAATCATAAACCCTCTATTGAACATCAAAGAAGATTGAATCCCATAATGAAAGAGGTAGTCAAAAAGGAAATCATTAAGTTGCTAGATGCGGGAATTATCTACCCTATCTCGGATAGTAAGTGGGTTAGTCCCGTTCATGTAGTACCTAAGAAGGGTGGGATGACCGTAGTAACCAATGAGAACAATGAACTAATCCCGACTAGGACGGTTATGGGATGGAGGATGTGTATTGATTATAGAAAGCTTAACATGGCCTCTATGAAAGATCACTTCCCTCTCCCCTTCATTGACCAAATGCTAGAGAGATTAGCTCAACACTCTCATTTTTGCTACTTAGATGGTTATAGCGGATTCTTCCAAATCCCTATCCACCCCGATGACCAAGAGAAAACAACCTTTACATGTCCATGAGGTACTTTTGCTAATAGCAGGATGCCATTTGGGTTGTGTAATGCACCCGCCACCTTCCAAAGGTGTATGATGGCTATTTTTTCGGAATACATTGAAGATATCATGGAAGTGTTCATGGACGATTTCTCTGTTTATGGTTCTTCCTTTGATAATTGCTTGGCTAACTTGTCATTAGTATTGCAAAGATGTGAGGAGACAAATCTTGTCTTAAATTGGGAAAAATGCCACTTCATGGTAAGTGAAGGTATCGTGTTAAGACACTTGGTGTCTAACCGTGGCATTGAGGTTGATAGGGCCAAGATTGAGACGATAGAGAAGTTGCCACCACCTACCTCGGTGAAAGGGGTAAGGAGTTTCTTAGGGCATGCCGGTTTTTACCGGAGGTTCATTCAAGACTTCTCTAAAATTTCTAAGCCCCTTACTAACCTACTAATGAAGGATGTTGAATTTGTTTTCTCCAAAGATTGCCTTGAGGCTTTTTGTAGGTTGAAGAACGCTTTGATCTCCGCACCTATAATGCAACCTCCGGATTGGAGTTTACCGTTTGAGATCATGTGTGATGCAAGCGATGTAGCCATTGGGGCTGTTTTGGGGCAAAGGAAAGATGGGCGAACTCATGCCATTTATTATGCTAGCAAGACGCTAGATGATGCCCAACACAACTATGCCACAACCGAGAAAGAGTTGCTAGCGGTAGTGTATGCCTTTGAGAAGTTCCGGTCATACCTTGTTGGAGCGAAGGTCATTGTTTATACGGATCATGATGCGATCCGTTACCTCCTTACAAAGAAAGATGCCAAGCCTAGGTTGATTCGGTGGATCCTTCTTCTTCAAGAGTTCGATTTGGAAATCCGGGACAAGAAGGGATCCGAGAACTCCGTGGCGGATCACCTTAGTAGACTACCTCCTTTAGTAATTGAGAGAGATGACATCCCGATTGATGACTCATTCCGGGATGAGCAATTGCAAATGGTGGAGGAATGCTTGTCCCAAGTGTCTAGGGGAAGTGAGCCATGGTACGCCGACATTGTGAACTACTTGGTGTGTGAGGAAGTGCCTCCCGGATTAACATATGCCCAAAGGAAGAAGTTCTTCAAGGATGTGAGACACTACTATTGGAGTGAGCCACTTTTGTTCAAAAGAGGGCCGGATGGAATGTTTAGGAGATGCATACCGGAGGATGAAGTGGAGAGTGTGATCCGGCATTGCCATTCCTTGCCATGTGGAGGGCATGCTAGCTCGCACAGGACATGTGCTAAAGTGTTGCAATCGGGTTTCTTTTGGCCAAGTTTGTTCAAGGATGTGCAAAGCTTTGTGGTAGCTTGTGATGCTTGCCAAAGGACGGGCAACATCTCAAGGAGGAATGAGATGCCCTTGAACAACATACAAGAGGTAGAGATATTTGATGTGTGGGGTGTGGACTTCATGGGGCCATTCCCTTCTTCATGTGGCAACCTCTACATCCTATTGGTGGTTGACTATGTTTCAAGATGGGTGGAGGCGATCGCCTCTCCTACTAATGACGCCAAGGTTGTGGTGCGGTTCTTCAACCGAGTGATCTTCCCTAGGTTTGGAACACCAAGGGTGATCATAAGTGATGGAGGGAAGCACTTCACCAATAGGAACTTTGGGGCACTTTTGGCTAAGTATGGGGTGACTCATAAGGTGGCAACACCTTACCATCCCCAAACAAGTGGCCAAGTGGAGATCTCCAACCGGGAGATCAAGGCCATTCTTGAGAAGACGGTATCAAGGACGAGAAAGGATTGGGCTATGAAGCTCGATGATGCCTTGTGGGCATATAGGACCGCTTTCAAGACACCAATTGGCACCACTCCTTACAAGTTGGTCTATGGCAAGTCCTGCCACCTTCCGGTAGAGATGGAGCATAGAGATTATTGGGCCATTAAGTGGCTAAATTTTGACCTCAAGGAGGCGGGAGAGAAGCGGTTGCTAGACATGAACGCCCTTGAGGAGATCCGGTTGGATGCTTATGAGAATGCCCGGATCTACAAGGAGCGGACCAAAAGATGGCATGACAAGCGCCTCCTTCCAAAGGAGTTGAATGAAGGCGACTTGGTGCTTCTCTTCAACTCGAGGCTGCGGCTCTTCCCCGGAAAGCTCAAATCAAGATGGACCGGGCCATATGTGGTGAAGAAGATCTTTCCTCATGGAGCGGTAGAGATAGGAGGAGATCATTGTGGTGACTTCAAAGTGAATGGGCATCGATTGAAGAAGTACATCCCGGAAGCCCCAGTGGAAGTGATTGCCCCGCTTCACCTTGATTGAAGCGCTCCTGAATTCGGTCAAGCTAATGACCTTAAAGAAGCGCTTAATGGGAGGCAACCCATTGGTACATATTTTTCCCTTTCCTTTTCTTGCTTTTGTTTAATCTCACTCTTGGTGTGCTTTGTTTTTCTTTTGTGTTTTTGGATGCTAGATCTTGTCGATTGTCATGAGTTATGAGATGTTGGAGGTCATGTGAAAACCTCATGGAACTGTTGAGAAGAAGGTGCAAGATCCGAGCATATGGACAAGGAAGAAAGCACCCAGGAAAATCGGACTGTTCATGCACAAAATCGGCCGATTTTCCTGGGCTATGGGGCGATTTTTCCTCTGTATAAAGCAAAGTGATGATCTCCAATCAAGCATGGGTGGAGCGGACGAGGAACTTGGACGGCTTGCGGTGCCAAGCGCGGGTTCCGACACCATAATGAACATCAAGAGCTCTCTACCATCCTTGATCGATCATCCATCATCATCATCCAATGTGAACCGAAATACCAAAGCATCACCAATTTTACATTGTGAGGACTCTCTTTCACTTCTTTATTTAGTTTACACATTAGGGACAATGTGTTTCTAAGTATGGGGTGGGGTTTTCATGATCACTTGCATGATTAGCATCTAGGATAGTTTAATATTGTCACATGTTTCATTATGTCTTGCATTGTACATACATATTTCGAAAATTCCAAAAAAATCAGAAAATTTTAAAAAAATTTTTAGTGCTTCTAAGGCTTGGGAATGACCCTTATGATGAAATTGTCTTGTGAATTGGCTATGGATGGCCTTATGTGTCAAATTGATGATAGCATATGTGGACTTGAAGTACTTATCTTGAATCCCATGAATGATTTGTGATCATGAATGTTTGCATTGATTGAATTGAGTATTGAAAGTCGAAATTGCATGCTAGTTCTTGCACATCATTTAGGAATGAATAAGGCAATTCATCTTTCTCTACTTCTCATCTTGATCATGTTGCTTAAACACCTCAATTGAGATAAATTTGACCTCTTTTGACCCATCCGGGACTAGGAGCATGCTAGTGTGTTGAAGTGTGTGAAAAGCAAGTGTGGGGTGAAATTGTTGATGAGAAGAATGTCATGAATGAAGTGCTGAAATTGTTGTGAAAGTGTAGCCAAAAATATAGGCTTGGGGACATTGGCTTAAATGACAAGTAACTCGGTACACTTCACATAATCGGGTGTTGGTGCCTTGCCAAAGTCAAATAAACCAATAGTCCTAACGAGCTTTGGTATGTGTGCCCGGTGTGGATGCATCTCAAAAAAATAGAAAAAGCCCGAGAATGGCTAATCACCAAGATTTCGGCTTTTGTACACCAATGCCATTGTCTCAAAAATAAAAGAAAGAAAAGAAAATGAAGAAAAATATACACTTGAGGGAAGTTGATAAGAAGTGTGAAGTTGTGGTTGTTTAGTTCCTTTCCCGGATTAGCATCACATAGCCTAGAAAATTCCCACCTAATCACAACGTTTCTTGGCCTTCTATTTTACAAGTCCTTTTGACCTACTTGCATGTGTGTAAGACTAAGTGATTTAGATTGGATATACTCATGATCATCTTGACTTCTTCATCTTTACATTTCATTGCATGCTATCAAGTTAAGTGTAATTGTCTTTCCATGCTTTCATTTATTTGATACATAATTGCTTGTCCATTGCCATGAAACATGACTATGAAGGTGATCCAATATTAGAAGCACAAACCCAAAAAGATTTTGCCATTTTTCTGCATACATAAATCATGTCATCTCTTAATCCATAGTTGGGAATTTGCTCGGGGACGAGAAAACCTTAAGTATGGGGTATTTTTGATAACACGATTTATGACTTAGGTTTAGGTAATCATTTAGATAGATTCATCACTCATTCATGCATGGTTTAGCACAAATTCGCGACGTTTGCACTCAATTCACGTATTTTGTCGAGATAGACGTCTACACGGACTTGTGCGTTGCTTTGTAGGTATTTCGGGGGTCTTTTGGACATTAACCGATACATTAGAGGGCCAAGCCTCATGATGGTACACATCCAAAGCTTTTGAGGAGCACAATTGGAGCAACAAAGGACACAAAGACCACTATTGGTGCAAGCAATGGATCAACTCATGGCTAGACGATCATAGCACCTTTCTGCTGAAGACAATCGGACCAACAAGCAGCTAAATCGGCCGATTTTCTCCTGCTGGGTCGATTTTTGAGGCTTTGACAGCTTAAGCCACGTGTCCCACGATCTGTTGTCCGTCCTTGCTCTTGGTGGAGAATATAAGTGGTCCTTCAGGTGGTTGTTGAGCATCTCTCCTCTCCCATACTCTCATTCACAGCTCATTGATTTTGGAGAAAGATTGGAGGAGAAGAAAAGCTCTCAAAGATTGAAGGAAGAAGAAGAACACCATTCCAAGAGTTTAGAGTGATTTTGAGTGATTTTGTAGTCTTGGATTGAAGAACTAATTGCAAGGATTGTTAAGAACGTTTTGAATCTTCATTTTAGAGTTTGTAAGTCTTGCTACAACTTGGATTCAGTGGAGATTTATTGATTTGCTTGCTTATCTTTCATTATCCACCTATGAACACCATGTATGCTTGTTTGATGATTTCGGATCCTGATATGCATATTATTGGCTAGTTTATTGTGATTTTAGAGTGATGGATTGATGGTTATGGCTAGGGTGATGATAGGATGGACTTATATATTAGTTTAGGATGATTTGTATGCACGAAACCCATTCCAGAGACAAAAATCGACCTGTTCATCATGCTAGATCGACCGATTTTTGTATGATCCACCCGATTTTCTTCTCTGTTGCTATTTAATTGATGAATCTGCATGTTAGGGTGTTTGGGTGTTGAAATCCTAGTGTTTATTAAGCCTAATTTAGCTTAGGATCCCCTAATGCTATCAACCTAAGTGAGGGAAGAGATCTACCCGATGAGTTCCGATCATAGATACCTTAGAAGATGAATTCTAGGTAGTAGTGAGCCTCACAAGCCGCTATTGGATTGAGTGTGCTAGGATTATTTCTTGAGGTTTCCCTATTCCGAGACTTACCCGGTAAGGAGAGGGTTACCCCTTAAGTAGTATCTAGTTTGTGTGGAATTCCTTATTCCAACCCCTTGAGACTTACCCGGTAATAGGAGTTTGATGCGGGATTAGTGAAGTGAGAGACCTACCCGGTAATTGCTTCCGTTAGTGAAACATTCTTTCCCCAACACCGCAGCTTGTCCTTAGAATCCTTAGAACCTTGAGTCCAATGCCATAACCGGAAATCTTGACCTCTAGAATCTACTTTTCTCTCTTGATCATATACTTGTGCTTTGTGTTACTTACTCGTTTGCTAGCTTAATTTGTTAAGTTGTTTTATTACCTTGCTTGACTTGTGATCTTTGTTTGATCACCACAAAAACCAACAAAAACATTGCGTTTTCCATTTTCTTTGTTCCTCATCTTATCTTAGTCTAGATTCACATTATTTTTGATCATTGCTTGACTCGATTTCACCTTAGTCTTTGTGTTCGACCTCGGAATACTTACCTTTCTACAAACGTCCCGTACACTGCGGGTTCGCTAGGAGTTAGGATAAATATAACGAGTATAAATTTAAGACTTATTGCGTGCACATCACACGATCTTAGCGTAACAAAGCTCCTTAGGGATGATGCGCTTGTCATGCCATTTCTTCATCCTTTCTTTATAGATTTTGGCATTCTCATAAGCGTTCAAACGTAGCTCCTCCAGCTCGTTGATATCCAATAGCCGCTTCTCGCCGGCTTCCTTGATGTCGAAGTTCAACCATTTGATCGCCCAATATGCCTTGTGTTCTAACTCAACGGGCAAGTGACAAGACTTTCCATATACCAAATTATAAGGGGTTGTAACAATGGGAGTCTTGAATGCGGTCTTGTAGGCCCAAAGAGCGTCGTCCAACTTCATGGACCAATCCTTCCTCGTCCTAGAGACGGTCTTCTCTAAGATTTCTTTAATTTCTCTATTCGAGATCTCGACCTGTCCACTAGTTTGAGGGGGATAAGGGGTTGCTACCTTGTGGGTTACCCCATACTTCGATAGAAGTGCCTTAAACTTCCGGTTGATGAAATGTGTCCCTCCATCGCTGATGACGATGCGTGGTGTCCCAAATGGTGGAAAGATAGTCTTGTTAAAGAATTTCACAACCACCATGGCGTCATTAGTGGGGGAAGCAATGGCTTCAACCCATCTAGAGACGTAATCAACTGCTAGAAGAATATAGAGGTTTCCTCCGGAGGATGGAAAAGGTCCCATGAAATCTACTCCCCATACATAAAAAAATTTCGACCACTTGTATGTTATTGAGCGGCATCTCATTCCTTCTAGATAAGTTCCCTGTTCTTTGGCATGCATCACAAGAGACAACAAACGTTTGCACGTCCTTAAACAATGTGGGCCAAAAGAAATCGGAACGTAATACCTTAGCGCATGTCTTATTGGCGCTAGCATGCCCTCCACAAGGAAGTGAGTGACAATGCCGTATAACGCTATTAACTTCATCTTCCGGAATGCATCTTCGAAGCATCCCAGCCGGCCCGCGCTTGAATAGCAGCGGTTCGTCCCAGTAGTAATGGCGTACGTCCTTGAAGAATTTCTTCCTTTGAGCGTACATCAATTCGGGTGGTATTTTCTGGCAAACAAGATAATTAACAATATCAGCATACCAAGGTCCTTTATTATCAGAAAATTGGTGGAGAGAATGTTCTACCAACTGAGGATGGATGTCAGAGAAAGGAGTAAGAAGCTTGTTTTTTTCAGTAGTCTCAGTTGACATCATCTCGCTTTCGACCTCGGACGAGGCGCATAGGCGTTGACCGAGATGTTCTTCAGTCGCCTCGCTTGGTCCAGAAAGTACCTCGGTCGAGGTACTGTTACTGGAACCGAAACTGGAGATCTTCGTCTCCTGGGTTAGTTTCTCAGTTTTAGCTCCTGGATCTTCTTCCAGTGCCTTTAAGCTCAGTATATCTGCATCACAAGAAGCATCTATACCTTCCTCCATTAAAACTAAAACTAATAACTCTTTCAAGCAGATCGTTAATAAGGATAGAGCTCACCAATTCTCTTGATTCTTCTTCATCGTAGATGTTGAAGATATCATCCCCTAGCAGCTCTCCCTTCATGGCCGCAAGTAATGCGAATTCCACTTCATCTCCGCCTATATTGAATTTCAGCTTGGCGTTTTTACAATCCACATTGCAACCCGAAGTTGCTAGAAATGGCCTCCCGAGAATGATAGGAACAGGATAATCTGCGGGAATATCAAGCACAACAAAGTCTATAGGTAAATAGAAGTTACCTAACTTAACCGGAACGTCTTCCAAAATGCCCACGGGATGGGTAATGGAGCAGTCCGCCATGTATAATCGAATCTTCACCGGCTTGGGCTCTCCAAGTCCGATCTTAACACATAGCTCCAGCGGAATGATGCTCACACTGGCTCCTAGATCACATAAGGCTTCACAAGTGACATCCCCAACTTGAATGGGAATGCAGAATGAGCCGGGATCTCTCAAATTGGGTGGCATCTTCTCCTTCATAATTTGAATAAGCTCCGAGGATTTAGATGTCATCCTTACTTAACCAAAGTCTTCCAGCTTCCTCTTCCTTGATAGAATCTCTTTCAAGAACTTCCCATAGGCAGGCATCCCTAGAATAGCATCAAGGAATGGAATATTAATGTGTAGTTTATTCATCAAGTCAAGGAACTTACCAAAATGCTTGTCTAGATGTGCTCTTGCCCTTGACTGGGGGAATGGAAGTGGTGGTTTGTATGCAGGAGGTGGAATATAAACTTCAGTTTTCTCCTCCGCTTTCTGTGGGTCCACCTCGGTTGGCATCTCGGCCGAAGTGTTCTTCGACTGCACCTGGACCGAGGTGGTCTTCGTCTGTACTGGCACAGACCGAGGCACTGGATCTGCAGTCTTCAGTCCACTCCTCGTCGTTATGGCCATAATCTGGCCCTTAGGGTTACTTTCCGTTCTTGTTGGAAGCTTCCCTGGATCTCTTGGTGTTTCATTCGCCCTACTAGCAAGTTGTTGTTCAAAGGATTTTTGTGCCTTCGAAAATGAAGTCATGGATGTCTCCATAGCACTAAGCTTGATCAAGATAGCCTCCAGCACCGCATCTTTCTTCTCCGGCTGGGATGAGCTTGATCCAGGCTCCTGGCTCTTTAATGGAGTAGAAGAACAAGAGGAAGAGAGGAAAGGATTAGAGGAATCATTCGAATTAGAGTTAGAGTAAGGGTTACCCGAATTTTGGTTGTTTGCCCTCCAGTTATTGTTGTTGGATCCTCTATTGTTGTTGTAGTTGTTGTTCCGGGAACCGTTGTTGTTGTTACGGTATCCATTATTGTTCCTTGATCCTTGTTCTTCCTTCTTGGTTTGAGCAACCAAGAGTTCCTTCAATTGTTTCACGTCATTCTTCAAAGAGATGAGTTGATTAGTGTTTGATGGCTCCTCTTGAAAGTTGACTTTTTTAACTCCACCTTCAGCTCCTTGGTGGGAGTATTTCTCCATGTGTAAAGCTTGTTTCTCTATGAACTCCCAAGCTTCGTCGATCGACATGTCCATAAACGTGCCGGCGGATAGTAGTTGAAGGTTGAACTGGGTGCTTCCGTCCATTCCCTTGAAGTATATCTCCAACAACTCTATCTTTGGAATCCCATGATGTGGGCAATCCAAAAGAATGTCTTTAAACCTTTCCCATGACTTGGACAAGCTCTCCTTGTCCTTCATAATGAATGCATTGATCTTCCTTCTCATTTCAGCGGTTTTAGAGGGGGGAAAGAATTTAGTCAAGAATTCAGCCGTCATCTTCTCCCAAGTACTAATTTTTCCTGGAGGAAGAGATTGATACTAAGTAAGAGTTCTATCTTTCAAGGAGAAGTAGAAAGGTCTTAGCTTGTAGTTGTTGTTTTCTAGCCTTGAAGGTCTCAAGGTCTCCATCAAGATCTCATAGTTTTGTAGATGTTGATGCGGAGATTCCTTCTCTAGCCCTCCAAACTGGCATTGGCGAATCATGGAAAGAACTTGCGGTCGAAGCTCATAATCATGGTCCACTGGATCACCTAGGTCGACTCTTGGACGCCTCAGTTGTTGATTGGGGTCCATCCTCTGTCCTAGGGTTCGTGGAATACCTGCAAAAAGAGCATATCAGACTGGCATTCGAGGTGGAAGTACATCGGCCGGGGCAACAGGTACTGGGACCTGCCTCGGTCGAGGGTCTGGGTTCAGTCGAGGTAGATACTGGTCTCGTAAGGCCGCCATATCTGCTTCGATCGCTTCAGTCCTGGTGCGAGTTTCTTCTTTCTCCAGCCTCAGTACTTCCTTGCTAAGGCGTAGCTGTTCTAACGCCTCTTTCAATTCGGCCTCAAGATCGCGATTGTCTTGGTCGGCCATCTTCGCTTCTCTCAAGCGTCGTTTGTATGTCTTTTCTGGTTCGGGATCGTAAGGAACGATTTCCTTCCTAGCACGGGTTCTTCGCATAAACCTAAGAAAAAGAACCTGTGAAAGTCACTCAAGTAGAGTGGTTAGTAGTAACGGGGGCAAGTGCCCCAAAAGCGTACCGCAACCGGCTCGGTCTAGACCAAGTCCCCGGCAACGGTGCCAAAAACTTGTTCACTCAAGTAGAGTGGATGTAAGCTTAAAACAAGGATACGAACCCGCAGTGTACGGGTCAATCGTAGTAAAAGCAAGGAATTCCAGGGGTCGATCACAAGGACTTAGTGAAACAAAGTCGGAAAAGGTAAGCTATGTAATTACTAACCACAAAAGCGATTAAAACAATCAAGGATGATAAAAGTCAATTAAGGAAATATGCAATTCTAGGGATTAAAGCATCTAGTTGTGATTCCAACTCAAGATCTAAAGATAAGCGGACAAAGCTGAGATTTTGCAAAAGGAAGGCGTTACTAAAGTGGAATAGATCACCGGGTAAGTCTCACTACTCACTAATCCCAAACCATAACTCCTATTACCGGGTAAGTCTCAAGGAATTAAGGAAAATATAACCTCAAACTAGCACACCAACTAAGGGAGTAGAATCAACCTTTACCGGGTAAGTCTCAGGCTAACTCACAAAGATGGGATGAAAGCACACTCAAACCCCAATAAAGGATAAACCTTTATTACCTACACTTATGATCTTTGGTAAACAAACAAAGGAATTACCGGGTAAGTCTCATCCTAAGGTTGCATTGAACCAGGAAAGGTATAATAAGAATAGGATTTGGCAAACTCTAACACTTAACTCTCAGTTTCGGATGAGATAAGTCACCTCGGTCAGAAGAATTCCACCCTGGCCGAGATGTTCATTGACTGAGCGAGATGCTTAGGGTTAAGGATAAAGACTCAAGCTTTCAGGGTCCTACTGTGATTAAGATTATTTTATCATTATTTTTCGCACAACCTTTAGCCAATCACCCTAGAATCACACAAGGAAATTAGTCACTCATCATCATGAAAGTAATAATCAAATATATGGGAAGAAAGAGAATAATTGAACAAGAAAACCTTAAGAGAAAGGCTTCAATAACTGAATCAATTATCAAATCAACAAGCATTCCTTGGAATAAAATCCAACAAGACAAACAAAATGAAGGGAATCTAAGAGAATCTTACAAAACCCTTCACAAAAGCTATAAAAACTATAAACTTTCTTCCTTCAACCTTCAAAAAGGTTCTTCAAATCTCCCAACTGGGGTGTATGCGGGATCTGAAACTGTTAGCGGATCTTGTGGTATAGCGTGATATTCCGTGTAAGCAGGATACGGAAGAATGGAAAATCCAACCCTTTTTATAGGAAAATTATACTCCAAAGATAAGATATCTTAGAAAGATCTTCCCATAAAAATAGGTAAAATATATGGGCTAAATTATCTTCTTCCTTCGAGGAATCCAGCCTAAAAAGATAAGATCCTCTTTCCAAAAATAAAAGATCTCAGCCAAGAATAACATATCCTTGCCGCGTCCAAGGTGTTCGCCTCAGTCGAGTCGGCTCCTCTGGATCACCTCGGTCGAGGTGACTCTGTAGTCAACCGAGGTGAATCACGACTGAATGTGAAATCTCTCAAATCTGGTCCAAAGTGAATCTATAATCCAATTTCATGACTCCTGGACTCTTCCTTAAGCTCCTGAATGTAGCTCCAATGACTCCTTAGCTCCTTTTGCTCCATTTTGATGCAAAACGTGCCATTTTACCTACGATTACAACGAAACTTGGTGTAGACCTCGATTCCCGCAAAGGTAGATTAAATGACAATATAATCACATATCATATATACAAACATGCAGATTATTGAAGATAAAATGTCTAAACAGGCCCCAAAATATAGACAATAATTCATGCTATCACCGATCTTGCCGGTTTCCTCCTCTTCTTCTTCTTGGAATCGCTCATCTCCAGCCTCATTTGAAGCATCATGTCCTTGAGCTCATCAATTTGCAATTGATGATGGTCCGATTCTTCCTTGCAAGTCTTCTCGCTCAATCTAAGTTGAGCTTCGGATTCCTCCAGCTCTGCTTGAAGATCCCGCTCCTTGTTTTCAACCATCTTTCTTTCTTTGAGCTTCTTCCTCAAAGTCTTCTTAAGTTCTTGATCAAGAGGTAAGAGGTCTTTGTTGTTTCTAGACCTGCGCATACACCTAAGGTAACCTGCAAATATCACTCAAAGGAGATATCAAATAACAAGAGCAAAGCTCCCAAGCTTGACAACTGATAACCGAATTCGGCCTAAACCAAATCCCCGGCAACGGCGCCAAAAACTTGTTCGCCTCGAAGCGTGCGTGCAATCAAGCTTTAAATTTATTAAAAGTAGAATCGAGCAAGTGAACCCGCAGTGTACGGATCGGCGTAGTAAAGCAAGAATTCCAGAGTGTCGAACTTAGGGATTTTGGGGGAACAAATTCAGTTCGTAATTTGCAAAAGCTTGAGAAAAATCACCAAAACCACGGTTCCGTACATTTCCACAGCCGTGGAAACCCTCGAGTGACTGTAATTTTCCAAAAATTTTACGGTCACTATATAAACCACCTTCTTCACAAAAAAACACCACAATACCCAATTCCACGCCCCAAAATCGCCGAAAACGACCCTCTTCTCTCAAATCTTCGTTCGTTAATCGTTTCGAGCGATTCTTGAACCTAAAGTGAAGAAAATTCAACCACCTACAAGATCCAATCAACAAATCGAGTGGACAATCGTTGGAGAAGACGGAATTTGGATTTTAAAAATCCAAAACCTAGGTTTTTCCTTCTTCCTTTACTTTGTCAATTTGGCTAAATTTTCGCAATAATTTTTGGGAGAACTGATTGGAATTGGATTAGAATTAGTCTAGGGCTGTTGTCTGATGAGTTTGGTGTTGATTGATTGCCTTTTGAGAAATTCAGAGCCGAACCACGGTCACTGGGCATTCCACGGCCGTGGAAACTAAGAACAGGCCGTAATTTTTCGACTGAGATGGATTTGGTTAGGAGAATGTCTACTAGAACCAAGAAGAGGAAAGGGGATGCTTCCTCCTCCTCCCAGGTACCCCCTAGTGAGCCACCATCACCTCCACCCCCTATAATTCCAAAGATCCATGATGATTACCTCGATACCTTAGAAAGGATCGCGAAGAGACCGGTCATAGGACCACGTTATTTGCTTCTTGAGGATTTTGAGCCACTGAATGTGGTGGGTGACCTTACTTGGTTGTTAGATAGGGCAGGCTTGATCAACTTCTCCGCCATTCGGGAAGATGCATATGAGGAGATCACTAGAGAGTTTGTGATCTCTTTTAAGCACAGTCACATGGATAGGACAATTTCTTTTCGGCTAATGGAAAGGAACTATGGGTTCTTGATCCTAGTTTGGAGCCTTCTTTGGGTTCCATGAGACCTTCAATGGTCGTTTCCCTAGCGGTGTATACGCTAAGAATTTCTGGGAGGACATTGCTATGATATATGCTAGCGAGGACCGCTGGCAACCTGCTGATACCAAGGCTAAGCTTATCTATCACTTAGCCTTGAAGATAGCCCACCGAGTACTTTCTGAGTGTCTCTTCCCTAGGACTGAGACTCCTCAGAAGATCAAGACTGATGAGTTGTTTTTGTTGTATTGCATGCTGTACGGTAGACCTGCTGACTGTGCCACCCTTTTAGCTTCTACCATGAGTAAGCTAAAGAACAAGAGGGCTGGCAATATCGGATATGGTGGAATGGTCACCCACATTGCTAGACAGTTGGTGATTAATTTTTCTACATTTACTAGGATAGCAACTAGACCATTAGGACTTCAGAGCCTCATGACTAGAGGTTTGATCTTTCCTAGGCATAGAGGTCCACCTACCGCTGCCATGCCTTGGGAGGATAGAGGAGGTAGAGGTGTGGCATGGCTCCCTGAGTATTCCATTATGGCTGGACGCCATAATTGGAAGCAGACATTCGCAGCTATGCATGAGAACAGATTAGTAGCCCCTCCTTACGTCCCTGATGAGGTACCGGCTCCAGTTGAGGAGGAGGAGGAGAGAGGAGGAGATTATAGTTTTGAAGGAAGAGGTTAGGAGCACGACTTTGGTACTTTTCCGGATCATCCGGACACATTTCCCGACCTCCCTAGATAGTCTCCCCGCCCTGCTAGACCTTCCGGTTCTTCCTCTCGCCGTCCTAGCGTGAGTGAGAGGCCGACATGGATGGCGACCGCTCCCGATTGGTATAGGACACAACCGGAGTGGATGGGAGCTCCACCGACTTGGTATGCACAGCCACCGTCTGTACCAGCACCATAGGATGCCCCAGATTGGTACAACCAGGCACCCGGATAGTACGAGCAGCTTCCAGATTGGGCTACCGACCTCTCGAGGAGAGTAGGAGCTTTGGCGATCCGGCAGGATGCTAGAGATGTCCGAGCCGACGAGCATGATAGGATGATGAGGGACATCTACCGCCAACAGTTTGGGCGGAACTTCGACTCCAGCTTCTTCCCGTTTCCACCACCACCAGCTCCTCAGTGATGACCATGGATGATTGATAGCATTAGCCACTCCATCGCCGTCTTGTGAGTTTATTTTCTTTCTTTCTTTTCTTTATTTCTTTTTGAATATTAGGGACAATGTTTGTCTCAAGTATGGGGTGGGGTGTGACTATCGTTTGTAATAACTCTACTCACTTTGCTTGCCTTGATTGAGAACACTTTGCATCTTTCATTCCATTGTCACACGTTTCATATTTGCATTACATGAAAAAGCTTTTGAAAAACCCATAAAATTTGAAAAATTTTGAAAATCTTGTGCTTCTAAGAGTGGAGATGATTTCTATGATAATCACTACTTGTGGATTGAGTTTTGATGACAATTATATGCCTAAACAAATAATGAATTGAAAAGGAGTTGAATGTGTTGATTATCCTTTCTTGCAAGTTTCATAATGTGAAGAGTTTTACCTAAATCATATTGAGAAATTGAAGTTGAAATCACATGATAAGTTCTTGTACTTCTTTATGAAATGATTAAGGCAATTCGACCTTTCTTTCTCCTTTCTTTGATCATTTAGCCCCTCAATGAAAATAATTGCCTCCTATCCGGGAATTTGGAGGAGTTGAGTTTTGGCATGTTTGATGTGGGAGGGCCATGAAAGCAAAATTTTGCTTTCAAAGAATAGAAAGAACTTGTAGGTTTGGGGAAGTCAATCATGATGATGAGTAACTCGGCACCATTCACATAGCCGGGTGTTTGTGTCTTTCCAAAGTCGGATTGAGCGATATTCCTAACGGATTATGGTATGTACATCAAGGGTTTGAGGCATCTCGCAAACATTGAGAAACGCCAATCTCCTAGGCTTCGGTTTTTGTGCACCTCTGTCCATAACTTCAAAAGTAAAGTCGAAAAATGATGTGAAAAGAGGAGAGCAAAGCTCTAAGTTGATGGTGTTGCAAAAATAAAAAGAAAAAGAAAAGAGTTAGTGTCCACTTTCCCGGATTCAAACACCACATCCTTTATATGTTTTCCCTCCCTTCCACGTTCTAGACCTTATTTGGAAGTCCCTAAGATCAAAAGAGTGTTATTTGGCTTGGTGATCTAAATTGAATTTTCTTATGATTGATTTTGATAATGTTTGAAGGTTATGATGCTTACATTGAAGTTTGATAAATTCATGATGTTTCTTTCCTCTTTATTCTTTGGTTATGTATATGAGCGTCTCATGAATGAATGAAGCAAGGTTTGAGAATGATCTATTGACTAGAAGCACATTTACCTAAAAATTGTTTTGTTTTTGAGATGGCATGCATATTTCATTCTAACTTAAGTTCTAAAGATTTAAAAGACCTTGCTTGGGGACAAGCAAGTAGCAAGTATGGGGTATTTTGTTAGCATGAAATATTGTGATATTCTAGGAACTTTTTCTAGTTTTTTTTCATCCATTATAGTGTTCATTGATGAGGCATTGCAGCGTTTGTTAGCTAGTTCATCTATATTGTCGATATGGAGGTCTACATAAGCTTTGTGTTGATTATAGGTGAATAAGAGCTAAAACCGAACCAATTGAGAGAGAAAGGAGAAGATTTGAGCACATCCAAGGATTAAGGACACATCAAAGAAGCTAAGGGAGATGCTAGGATAAGGAATGGCATGACACAAAGGAAACCACAAGCAATTTACACTTCCACGCTCTAAAATACGGTCGTAGAGAAGTCCACGCCCAAAACCACGGCCGTGGATCTTGGCAACATGAACGTGGAGTATTCCAGAAAGTTACACGGTATAAACCACGGCCGTGGAAATCATGAAGAAGCGTAATCCACTTCCAAGCTCTAAACCACGGTCGTGGAACTCCAGGAGACCGTGATTTAGGCGATCTTTTGATGAATAAAATTTTGACACATCATTTACGCATATGGCCCGAACGGTTATTTTACCCTTCCTTATAAAAGGGCTGGAAGAGAGAGATTTCGGTACTTCAGCTTACACGTGCTAAGGACTGCGTTGGACGTTCGGAGATTTTGCATTGAAAAAAACGGTGATTCACGAGGGTTGAAGATTTGGAAGCTGCTTGTAGCGGAAGTTACGCCTTTTGTCCTTAGGTTTGATTAGAAGACGGATTGATATCCCGTTCTTCATTCTTGTCAAGGATTGTTATTGATTTGTGTTTATTCCAAATCTGATATACATTATCACCCTTGCTAATAGATTTGAGATTGATTTAAAATTTATTGGAGGTTTTCGAAGGTTTTCATCTTTCATTCTTCTTAAACTTGATTTTGATATTATAATGACAGTTATTGGCTAAAACCCTTTAGCAATTCTAAGGTGAAGGGTTGATAGTTGTGGCTTAGATGATGATAGATCGATCGTAAACAGATTGGACCCTGAGAGTTAGAGAGATTTCGCCGACGCCCAAAATCACGGTTTGTTCTTGAGATTCCACGGCCGTGGAACTCAAGATCTGCCCGTAATTTATACCAGTTTACGAACTTTGCTTTTACTTTAATCCAAGGTTAAAGATTAGCTTTAATCTAGTCTAGGTTTACCCTTTTCTAGGTAGTAGTGAAGCCTCAAAAACCTCTACTTCGATTTCGAGTATCACAACCTTAATCGGTTTAGTTACTTTTGATCCTTGGGTTACAAGTTTGGGTATTTGAGATTAATTCTTGTCTTTAAATCTTTTCTATACTGAAGCCTCAACAACCTTTATAGAGAGTGTCTTTAGAAAAGTCATATAAAAACTTGGAACTTCACCGTACATTGCTTTACCTTAGTATACCTTTGCAACTCCTAACTCTGTCCTTAGTTCTTTAGTATATCTTGAATCGATTGTCATAATTAGATACCTGGATCTTTAGGGTTGTTGTTTTCCCAATATATTTGCAAAGCTTTACCCTTTTACATGCTTGATAACTTTACAACTGAATTTGTTACCCCCAAATCCGTGTGTTTGATACTCTGGAATTCTTGCTTTACTACGCCGATCCGTACACTACGGGTTCGCTTGCTTGATTCTAGTTTTATAAATTTAAAGCTTGATTGCACGCACGCTAAGTGGCGAACACCCAACAGCGCCTATCCTGCAAACATCTACAACACGGTATGAAACCGTTAGCTAACCATACATATATAAGGTAATGCATAAGCACAAACAAAATAATGAAAGATAAACACATCAGCATGCTATCATACATTTACCCATTTATTATCTTTATATAATAATCATTAACTCAAAAACCGTATATATATAGATGAAAGTATGTGACACGAGGACCGATACATCCCCGCCTCTGAGTGCAATGTCCAGCTGTACGAGTATCGGTCACACAATCCGTGTACCCTATGGGAGTGGATTGCGCCCTTCCTGTAAATCAGTCTGGCCCGACATCAGAGAACCTCCCAGACTCCACCGCGGGATGAAAGAGAAAGGTTATCACAGCCACGCAGTGGGGCAGTCAATAGAACATAGGTCGATAAAAACGACAACTCATGCTATCATAGCAAATATATAAAGCACACCCCACTCATGCAAACACCCAATATAGGGATGGTAACTAAGTAAGTCCTACGGACTTACCTCAACCTCGTACTCAGCTCAACCACAACACCCTCCAATCCTGAGAGAGGGCACTGCCTAATAACAAGGCATAAAGATATATCAAACTCTATTCATCAAAGGGGTCACACCTAGACACAAAGGGATCCATGAGGATCATACTCAATCTATAAGCCTCACCACCAACTAAACCTCAATATCTCAACATAACTCACAATTCCTCAAATCTCAAGGTAGTATCTAATCAACATTCCTCAATCTCAATTCTAATCCTAATTATAGGAGAATGTCGTTCGGGCTTTGCATCGCCCCAACCACCTTTCAAAGGTGCATGATGGCTATCTTCTCAGAGTATATAGAGGAAATCATGGAGGTTTTAATGAATGACTTTTCTGTTTATGGTTCCTCTTTCGATAATTGTCTTTCTAACCTTTCTCTTGTGCTATAAAGGTGTGAAGACACTAACCTAGTTCTTAATTGGGAAAAGTGTCAATTTATGGTGAAAGAAGGCATTGTATTACGACACTTGATCTCTAGTAGAGGGATTGAAGTAGATAAGGCTAAGATAGAGACTATAGAAAAGCTCCCTCCTCCACCTTCGGTAAAAGGGATAAGAAGCTTTCTAGGACATGCTAGATTTTATAGACGCTTTATAAAGGATTTCTCTAAGATATCAAAACCGCTTACTAATCTATTGATGAAGGATGCAGTTTTTGATTTCTCGCAGGACTATTTAGATGCGTTTCATAAGATTCGGGAAACTCTAATCTCAGCCCCGATCATTCAACCTCCGGATTGGAATCTTCCATTCAAGGTTATGTGTGATGCAAGTGACGTAGCTATAGGAGTTGTGCTTGGGCAAAAGAAGTAAGGACGAACCATGCTATCTACAATGCTAGCAAAACGCTAGATAAAGCGCAGCTTAACTACGCCACTACCGAAAAAGAATTTCTAGCAATCGTATATGCATTTGAAAAGTTTCGTTCTTATCTTGTAGGTGCAAAGGTGATTGTGTACACGGATCATGCTGCGATCCGGTATCTACTTGCAAAGAAGGATACGAAACCAAGGCTGATTAGATGGATTCTTCTCCTACAAGAATTCGATCTAGAGATCCGTGACAAGAAGGATTCAGAAAATTCTGTAGCGGATCATTTGAGTCGTCTACCACATCTAGAGGACGACCATCTACCCATAGATGACTCCTTTCTGGACGAGCATTTACATATCATAGAGGAGTGCATCGACAAGATTAGTAAAGGTAACGAACCATGGTTTGTTGATTTTGTTAACTATTTGGTTTGCCAGGAATTACCACCCGGATTATCCTATGCACAAAGGAAGAAGTTCTTTAAGGATGTCCGGGAATACTTTTGGAATAAACCTCTCCTATTTAAGAGAGGTCCTGACGGCATCATTTGACGATGTGTGCCGGAAAACGAGATACAAAGCATCATCCGTCATTGTCATTCACTACCTTGTGGAGGACACGCTAGCTCGAACAAGACTAGCGCTAAGGTATTGCAATCTGGATTCTTTTGGCCTACTTTATTTAAAGATGTCCAAACCTTTGTTTCCTGCTGCAATGCTTGTCAAAGAACAGGGAACATATCTAGGAGAAATGAAATGCCTCTTAACAACATTCAGGAGGTACAGATCTTTGACGTTTGGGGAGTAGACTTCATGGGACCTTTCCCATCATCTTGTGGAAACAAATACATACTTCTAGCTATAGATTATGTTTCGAGATGGGTTGAAGCAATTGCCTCTCCTACTAATGATGCCATGGTTGTGGTTAAGTTCTTTAACAAGACCATTTTCCCACGATTTGGGACACCACGGACTATCATTAGTGATGGAGGCTCTCACTTCATTGCCCGACGATTTGAAGCTCTACTAGCTAAGTATGGGGTGACTCACAAGATCGCCACCCCATACCATCCACAAATGAGTAGACAAGTGGAGATTTCAAACCGGGAGATTAAAGAAATCCTAGAGAAGACGGTTTCAAGGACAAGGAAGGATTGGTCTTTGAAGCTAGATGATGCATTGTGGGCATACCGGACTGCATATAAGACTCCCATAGGAACGACACCATACAACCTTGTGTATGGGAAGTCTTGTCACTTGCCGGTAGAGCTGGAACATAAGGCGTATTGGGCAATAAAGTGGTTGAACTTCAGCATAAAGGAAGCGGGCGA
The DNA here is from genome assembly GCA_033239125.1 of Fagopyrum homotropicum. Taxonomy (NCBI): domain Eukaryota; kingdom Viridiplantae; phylum Streptophyta; class Magnoliopsida; order Caryophyllales; family Polygonaceae; genus Fagopyrum; species Fagopyrum homotropicum. Next base: position 26,271,180 of record BSWB01000008.1, on the reverse strand, counting down.
GAAGCGCCTCTTGGACCTTAACGAGCTTGAAGAACTTCGCTTAAACGCCTACGAAAACACCAAGATCTATAAAGAAAGAGCGAAGCGTTGGCATGATAAGCATATCATTCCAAAAGACCTCAAAGAAGGAGATCAAGTTCTCCTCTTCAATTCAAGACTTCGTCTCTTTCTAGGTAAGCTTAAATGTCGTTGGACCGGACCTTATCTAATCAAACGTGTTTTTCCCCATGGTGCAGTTGAAGTATGGGGTGAAAAGGGCGGAAGCTTCAAGGTGAACGGTCAACAACTCAAGAAGTACTCACCGGAACTCCAAGCTGAGGAGTTCGCACCTACTACACTCGAATAAGTGCAAGAAACGGTCTAGCTACGGACCTTAAACAAGCGCTTCTTGGGAGGCAACCCAAGGTATTGCACTTATGTTTTTGTTTGTCATTCGTAGATTAGATTAGTTTAGACGTTTTTGTTTTGTTTTGCCTTCGATACCTTCCGGTATGTTGTGTCTTTGGATGTAGGAGCAATGGAATAGGCAAGGGAGAGGAAAAAGTTGAAGGAAATTTACTAAACTTGAATTTTGGCACATTACACAGAGTTCCACGCCCTAAACCACGGTCGTGGAAGCTACAGTGACCGTAATTCTCCAAAATCTGAGAAAATCACCAAAAACCACGGTTCCGTACATTTCCACGGCCGTGGAAACCCCCGAGTGACCGTGATTTTCAAAAAATTTTACGGCCACTATATAAACCACCTTCCTTCACAAAAACACCACAAACACTTCTCTTCCACACCCTAAACGCCGTAAATCATCCCCATCTCGTATTTCTTCGTTCGGTAATCGTTTCGAACGATTCTTGAGCCTAAAGTGAAGCAAATTCAACCATCTACAAGATCCGATCAACAAATCAAGTAAATAATCCCTAAAGAAGACGGAATTTGGATTTTAAGAATCCAAAACCTAGGTTTTCTTCTCTTTCTCTACTTTGTCGATTTGGTTAAATTTTTGCTAGAATTTTTGGGAGAACTGATTGGAATTGGATTGGAATTAGTCTAGGACTGTTGGCTGGTGAATTTGGTATGAATTGATTGAATTTTGAGAAATTCAGAGCCGAACCACGGTCTCTGGGCGAACCACGGCCGTGGAATCTGTAGAACACCCCGTGATTTTCCTTCTGTAATGGATTTGATTAGGAGAATGTCTACTAGAAGCAAGAAGATGAAAGGTGATGCTTCGTCCTCCTCCCAGGTACCTCCTAGTGAGCCACCATCACCCCCACCCCCTAGAATTCCAAAAATCCTTGAGGATTACCTCGATGCCTTAGAAAGTATCGAGAAGAGGACGGTCATAGGACCGCGCTACTTAGTTCTTGAGGAGTTAGAGCCACTGAATGTGGTGAATAACCTTACATGGCTTCTAGATAGAGCCGGCTTGATCGTCTTCTCCGCTATTAGGGAAGACGCATATGAGGAGATTACTAGAGAGTTTTTGATATCTTTTGAGCATAGCCATATGGATAGGACAATGTCCTTTAGGCTGATGGAGGAGAACTACGAGTTGTCGATCTTAGAGTTCGGAGCTTTCTTTGGGTTCCAAGAGACCTTCAATGGTCGTTTTCCTAGCGGTGTATACGCTAAGGATTTCTGGGAGGACATTGCTATGATCTATGCCAGCGAGGACCGATGGAAGCCAGCTGACACCAAAGCTAAGCTTATCTATCACTTAGCCTTGAAGATAGCCCATAGAGTACTTTCTGAGTGTCTTTTCCCTAGGACCGAGACCCCTCAGAACATTAAGACAGATGAGTTGTTCCTCCTTTACCCTATGTTGCACGGTAGACCTGCTGACTGTCCTACCCTCTTAGCCTCCACCATGAGTAAGCTCAAGAATAAGAGAGCCGGGAACATTGAATATGGTGGTATGGTCACCCACATCGCTAGACAGTTGGGATAGATTTTTCTGCTTGCACTAGGATAGCAGCGAGACTGTTGGGTCTCTAGAGCCTCATGACTAGAGGTTTGATCTTTCCTAGGCATAGAGGTCCACCTACCGCTGTCATGCCATGGGAGGATAGAGGAGGAGGTAGAGGCATTCCATGGCTTCCTGAGTATTCCATTATGGCTGGACGCCATAATTGGAAGCAGACCTTCGCTGCTATGCATGCGAATAGGTTAGTAGCACCTCCCTACGTCCCCGGTGAGGTACCGACTGCAGATGAGGAGGAGGAGATAGGATGAGGTGATGGCTTTGAGGGAGGAGGTGAGGAGCATGACTTTGGCACTTTCCCGGATCAGCCGGCACATTTCCCTGACCCTCCCAGGTGCTCACAACGACCAGCTGGACATTTAGGAGCCTCTTCCTCTCGCTGTGCTAGCGTGAGTGAGAGGCCGACATGGATGGATACCTCTCCTGATTGGTATAGATCACAGCCGCCATCGGCACCAGCTCCACAAGATGCACCACCTTTGTACAGCCAGGCACCGGGGTGGTATGAGCAGCTGCCGGACTGGGCTACCGACCTCTATGACAGAGTAGGAGATTTGGAGATCCGGCAGGACACTAGGGACGTATGAGCTGATGAGTGTTGGATTTTCGGTGTCCGGTTTTAGACCAAAGGGCCGTAGTCTCACTTAAGTGAGTAGACGTTTGTCCCAATTGCCAATCAAATTAATATAATTTATCTTGAAGTGAAATAAATTATTAAACAAGGGTTTGTAATCTCCACAAAGGAGTAGACAAAACCCAACCAAGAGTTTGTAATCTCCAAAAAGGAGTAGACTAAACTCTAATAAAATTAAGTTCAATTGCAAGTCTTAAAAACCGATTGTTATATGTTAAAACATTGAATTGGATTATGTAATGAGTCATTCATAAATGAATTTTCCTTCTAAGTGTATTCTCCCCTACACCGGGAATATCCAAATACCTTAGTGGGATAAAACGTTACACGTTACAAAGACTAAGTAAGAGACTTACTATTCTTACTTTGTAGAAATGGTATTCCTAGGTTTTGTCAATACAAAACCAAACTAAGATGGATGCCTATCCTTTGTCAATACAAAGGAACTATACTGGTCTTTCGAGTTTTGCAAACAAGCTTATAAGAAGGCATATGCAATGTCAATACAATGGCACTAAAAGCTTTATTGTTGCAAAGCGAATGTTTCATCAAGTGCAAATGGCTCTCCCTTTTATAGGCATAGGGGACCACGGTTTTGGGGACTTAAAAGTGGTTAAAATCGGTTATGGAAGTTACGTGGAAGTTACTTGGAAGATGGGCCTTGAAGCCCTAGAGAGCCCGAGGCCCAAGGCCTGAGGCCCGCAGAGGGAGCCCAAAACCGCTCCCCGGAGCTAGCTTAGAGCTAGATTATTTTTCATGGTCCAAACACTTCCAATGAGCATCATTCACTTTAATATAGCTAGGGTAAGCTCCAAGATCCTCAAACACTCAATATCTTAGCTCAAGCTAGTGTAGCTCCTTAAGAAGCTCACTAGGTGCTTCATTGAAATTCACTAAGCATTTGAGCTTGGATTGCTCCCAATTTTTAACCACATATTCTTTAGCCAATATAAGGCCTAAGAACCAAAGGTGTGCCGATAAAATGTGGCTAAAAAGCCCCAAACGTCGGCCTTCTAAAAGCTAGCACAAGTTGACCTTGTCGTGAATCACCTTGCTTTGATTCGACTCCCCTTATAATACTAGTTGCTCTTAGTGCCGGTCACTTGTCTTGCCTCCCGCAACCCGGACCATAGTGACACACAAGTGAACAACTCATTGCACCTTATCTCAAGACAAGCTCAATGGTTACAATGAAGACTTAGCCCAAATCTCCAACATTCCTCCCCCATTTGAGCAAAGTCAAGAAACTTTTAATAGACATACATCCAAACAAAATATTCGCATAATCATAAATATCTTTCGATTGAATTTATTGAATTAGTATAATTAAACATTCTGCACTAAAGAATTGTGGTGTCCTAATGGATTGAACCACATAACATGTTTAAGTACATGAAGGCAACATACACGAAATTTACATTTCCTTTACAAATAAATGACACATTTAAAGGCTATTGTGTCCTAATCCTTTAATGAACATATAGGCGAGTCGACCATCTAATCCTTTGAAGAAGCCTTGACACTTCACGTTCACGTAGCCAACTCTCTTTAATCTTGCACCTATAATTGTAATTTTTCAAAAGAGTTGTTAAGAAATTACACATTTTAAACTATACATATTATATAGGCATAGAGCATTACCTTGGATGGACATTTTATGCTCACAACTTCTAGGATTGGGCTTTCCTCATTGAATTCGGATAAGGCATCAAGCCATAGGCAAATTGGGTGTCCCATGACAAGTCGTTTTCAATTTAGGTCGTTAACCCCATCCCCTTGGCTGACTTTTGAACTAAGTCCCTAGCCAAGCTCTTGGTTAAGTGATCGGCTAGATTATTGTGTGTTCTCACAAAATCGACCGATATTATACCGTGAGTTATGAGCTCTCTAACCGAGCTATGTCTCACACCAAGATGTCTTGATTTTCCATTGTACGTTTGGCTATAAGCTTTAGCCAACGTAGTTGCACTATCACAATGAATTGAGATAGGAGAAACCGATTTTGGCCATAGAGGAATTTCTAGAACCAAATTTCTTAGCCATTCAGCCTCCTTACCGGCAGCGGCAAGTGCCACAAACTCGGACTCCATGGTCGAGGTTGTGATGCATGTTTGCTTCTTTGAAGCCCACGAAATGGCACCACCACCTAACAAGAAAACCCATCCTGTGGTGGATGAGTGATCATCTAGATTAGTGATCCATGACGCATCCGAGTAGCCTTCTATCACTGAAGGATACTTACTGTACAAGATGCCAAAACCCATGGTCCCCTTGAGGTACCTAAGCACACGCCTTAGTGACTTCCAATGTTGTGAGCTAGGAAAACTTGTGTACCTACTCAATTTACCAATAGCAAAAGCAATATCTGGCCTAGTGCTAGTCATTGCATACATGCAACATCCTATTACTTGTGCATACTAAAGTTGAGAGACAATTGATCCTTGGTTGGGCATCAATTTTTCACTTGAGTCCATAAGAGTACTAACAGTTGAACTTTTATCGCATTGGAAGCGTTTGACAATCTTCTCAATGTAGTGTGATTGTGTGAGGCTTAAGCCTTTAGCATCACGTTTGATTCTTATGCCTAGAATCACATCCGCCTCACCTAAGTCTTTCATAGAAAACTTAGTGGACAAGAAATCCTTAGTGAGATCTACTTGTCTTTGGTTTGTCCCAAAGATCAACATGTCATCAACATATAAGCATATGATCACACCTTGACCGGTATGATCAAACTTACTATAGACACACTTGTCAGCTTAATTTATCTTAAATCCATTTGACAATACAACATCATCAAACTTTTGATGCCATTGTTTTGGAGCTTGTTTTAGTCCATACAATGATTTGACCAAGCGACACACTTTGTGCTCTTGTCCTTTTAAAACAAACACTTCAAGTTGTCTCATATACACTTCCTCGTCTAGATCACCAATAAGGAATGCAGTCTTGACATCCATTTGATGAATCACTAGATTATGTATAGCCGCCATAACTATTAATAACCTAATGGTTGTAATCCTAGCCACCGGAGCGTATGTGTCAAAGTAATCGACACCTTCCCTTTGTCTAAAGCCTTGGATGACCAAGCATGCTTTAAACTTGTCAATGGAACCGTCAACTTTCATCTTCCTCTTGAAGATCCATTTGCATCCCAAAGGTTTGCAACCGGAAGGAAGGTTGGCTAACTGCCATGTATGGTTACCCATAATGGAGTCCATCTCCTCTTGGATTGCTTCCTTCCAGAAGGCAACTTCTTGAGACTTCATGGCCTCGTCAAATGTCTTTGGATCTTCATCTATATGAAAGTAAGAGTGACGATCCATTTCATTATCCCTTGACCCTTCAACCAAGAACACTTGGAAAGTCGATTTTTGGGACAAGTTAGTGCTCATAGGAGCAATCTCTGGCAAGTCAAGCCCGTGGGACGCTTGCCGGGATTCATCTTGAATCCTGTTCGCTCCAAACGGTGTGTGCAAGCTTTAAATTAATAACCCTAGACTTAAGCTTAAAACAAGGATGCGAACCCGCAGTGTACGGGTCAATCGTAGTAAAACGCAAGAAATTCCAGGGGTCGATCATAGGGATTCGGTGAAACAAAGTCAATAACGGTAAGCTTCGTGAAGACTAACCACAAAGAGCAATTAACACAATCAAAGATGAATAAGAAGTCAAATAAGCAAGCATGCAATTCTAGGGATTAAAACATCTAGTTGTGGTTCCAACTCAAGATCTAAAGATAAGCGGACAAAGCTGAGATTTTTGCAAGGGGAAGGTGTTACTAAAGTGGAGTAGATCACCGGGTAAATCTCACTACTCACTAATCCAAAACCGTAACTCCTATTACCGGGTAAGCCTCAAGGAATTAAGATAAAGAACTATTACCTCAAACTAACACACCATCTAAGGGAATAGAATCAACCTTTACCGGGTAAGTCTCAGGCTAACTCACAAAGATGGGATGGAAGCACACTCAAACCCCAATAAAGGATAAACCTTTATTACCTACACTTATGATCGTTGGTACACAAACTAAGGAATTACCGGGTAAGTCTCATCCTAAGCTTGCTTTGAACCAGGAAAGGTATAATAAGAATAGGATTTGGCAAACTCTAACACTTAACTCTCAGTTTAGGATCAGATAAGTCACCTCGGTCAGCCAGATTCCACCCCGGCCGAGATGTTCATCGATTGAACGAGATGCTTAGGGTTAAGGTTAAAGACTCGAACTTTCAGGATCCTACTGGAATCTAAGATTATTCTATCATTGTTTTTCCCACAACCTTCAGCCAATCACCCTAGAATCACACAAGGAAATTAGCCACTCATCATCATTATGAAAGTATTAAATATATGGGAAGAAGGTGAATATTTGAACAAGAAGAATTTAATGAAAAAGACTTCAATAACTGAATCAAATATCACAACAAAAGCGTTCCTTGGATAGCAATCCAAATAGACAAGACAACAAGGAAGGGGAATTGAAGACAATCTTACAAAACCCTCCAAAAGCTATAAAAGCTACAATCTTCAATCTTCCTTCAACCTTCAAAAAGGTTCTTCGAATCTCCCCAATTGGAGTATGCTGCTGCTGCTGCGTATGCGACTTGTTTTTCGGTGTAAGCGGCCTGTATGCGAGATAAGAGGGGGTGATAGCGGATCTTGTGGTATGCGAGATGTCGGATTTGTGGAAATCCAACCCTTTTTATAGGAAAATAACCCTCCAAAGATAAAATATCTTAGAAAGATCTTTTCCCATAAAAATAGGTAAAATATAAGATCTTCTTCCTTCCAGGAGCCAAGCCCAAAAATATAAGATCACCTTCCAAATTTAAAAGATCTCAGCCAAGAATAAAATATTCTCACCGCGTCCTAGGTGTTCGCCTCGGTCGAGTCGGCGTCTCTGGATCACCTCGGTCGAGATGAATCTCTGGTCAACCGAGGTGAGTCATAACTGAATGTGAAATCTCTCAAAACTGGTCCAAAGTGAATCCTTAATCCATGGCTATGCTTCCTGGATGGTTCCTTATGCTCCTCAATGTAGCTCCAAATTACTTATGACTCCTTTTGCTCCTTTTTGATGCAAAACATACCATTTTACCTGCAATTACAGCAAAACTAGTTGTAGACCTCGATTCCCGCAAAGTTAGATGAAATGGTAATATAATCACATATTATACATGCTAACATGCAGATTATTGAAGATAAGACGTCCAAACAAACCTCAAAATATAGACTATAATTCATGCTATCAAATCCTATGATGCTTGTTTGGGTATTGCTCATCTAAGGTCATGTCGAGCACTTCCCTAGGCCTAGGAGCCGAGGTGAAGCGATCTTCATCAAAGATGGCATCCCTAGACTCTATTACCGTATTAACCGAGATGAAGTCATTTGGTTCTATCACATAGAACCTATAAGCTTTGGAGTGTTCGGCATAGCCAATAAACACACACTCAACACTCTTTCACCTAAAGTCTTACGTTTGTTGTCATTTAGCCTTACTATGGCTCGACATCCCTAAACTCGTATGTAATGTAGGTTTGGTTTCCTTTTGAACCATAGTTCGTAAGGAGTCTTCTTGCTTCTTTTGTTTGAACCACGATTAAGCAAGTAGTTTGTCATGAGCATAGCTTCACCCCAAAACGAATTCTTAAGACCCGAGTAAGACAACATGGCATTGGCCATCTCTTTAAGCACTCGGTTCCTTTGTTCGGCCACACCATTTGATTGTGGTGTGTAAGGTGCCGTGGTCTCATGTATGATCCCGACACTCTCAAAGTATTCCTTATCCATAAATTCACCACCACGATCCGTGCGTAGTCTTTTTATTAAGGTACCTTGTTGCAACTCAGATTCATTCTTGAATACATAGAATTTGTCTAAGGCATCACTCTTTGCAAAGAATAGATATACGTAACAATAGCTAGAGTAATCATCTATGAATGTTACGTAATACTTCTTCTTTCCGAATGAAGGAGTAGAGTGCAAGTCGCCTAGATCCGAGCGGACTAAGCCGAGCATTGATTGTTCTCTTTCAACTCTTGGAAATGGAAGTCTTGTTATCTTGGTCAACATAAACGTTTTACACTTGTCTTTTGGCAAGTCAAGTTTAGGTAAAATACCAGCCTTAGTCATGTCATTCATACGCTTAAAATGAACATGTCCAAGCCGTGCATGCCATTTGACAAAATCACAATTGGAAGAAGAAGAAGACAATGTAAACAAACTATTCTTATTTATATTAGTATTAGAAAGTTTATTACATAAGGAGAGAAGAAACATATTATTGTTCCAATTGTCAAAGCCTACAAATGTTCCTCTCCTAGATAATACATAGTGATCGGCTTCTATGACTTGTTTGAAGCCAAGCCTATTAAGTACACCACCAGACACCACATTCTTTCTAATGGCTGGTGCATGTAGTACATTTGACAAGACTAGAGTCTTGCCACTTGTGAAGTATAGATCAACCTGTCCTCTTCCTAGAACGGGGTGGTAGACTCGTTTCCCATATGTATGAGTGCTCCATCGTTAGCAATAACGTATGTCTTGAACCAACGCCGATCTTTGGAAATGTGAGTTATTGCACCCGAGTCCACCCACCATCCAAGGTCATCATCCAGTATGGACAAACATTCAAAAGTCAATGACACATAATTCACATAAGAATTTATATCAAAATTAGAATCAAGACTCATGAGTGAGTCACCTTGGTTTGGGGGGTTTTGGCCACTTTGGCCTCCGCCCTTGGATCCATCGCCCTTAACCTTGCAATCCCGCTTGAAATGGCCAATCTTGCCACACTTCCAACAAGAACCTTTTGGTTTCGTGTCAATATTATCCTTCTTGGATTTCTTGGACTTATTTTCTTTTGTCCTTGTCTTTGTCCTTTCCGTTGAACCTCTTCCTTTTGCCCTTGTCATCCATCATGTTGGCCTCGTGGGAAGTAGAAGTTTTATCCTCCTTCTTGAGACCCCACTCTTGTGCCCTAAGGCCTTGTTCAATTTGAAGGTGGGAGCTAAGTTTCACCAACGTGAGTTCTTCCTTCTTGTGCTTTAGCACATGGCGGAAGTCCTTCCACGAAGGGGGGAGCTTATCCATTATAGACGAAACCGCAATGGCCTCATCCGTATGCATGGCATGTTGAGTGAACCTCCCAAGAATCCGGAGCAATTCATTGTATTGTTCCATTACCGGCCTTGAGTCCACCATTTTATATGAGTTAAAATCTGAGACTAAGAATTTGCGAGATGAAGCATCCTCCGCCATGTACTTAGACTCCAGTTGATCCCACATTGATGTTGATGACTCTACACTTTGGTAGACAATAAACAATGCATCACTCATGCCATTGAGAATATGACCATGACATATATAGTCATCATTATCCCATTTGCTCCTTCGTCGGACAGCCTCTATCTCTTCCACCATATCATCAACCGGCTCGGCCGTTCTAGGTGTAGTGAATACAAAAGCGACTTTTAGTGTAGTCAAGAGGAAGTGCATTTTCTTTTACCACCTCCTAAAGTCTACACCCTCAAACTTATCCAACTTCGTAAAACGAGAAGTCATTTCTTTCATTAACATCTTACTCATTATTGATCAATTCAATCCTACAAAACAATTAACAATAAATACACTTAAAAGATTGTTGGATTTTTGGTGTCCGGTTTTACACCAAAGGGCCGTAGTCTCACTTACGTGAGTAGACGTTTGTCCCAATTGCCAATCAAATTAATATAATTTATCTTGAAGTGTAATAATTTATTAAACAAGGGTTTGTAATCTCCACAAAGGAGTAGACAAAACCCAACGAAGAGTTTGTAATCTCCAAAAAGGAGTAGACTAAACTCGAATAGAAATTAATTTCAATTGCAAGTCTTAAAAACCGATTGTTATATGTTAAAACATTGACTTGGATTATGTAATGAGTCATTCATAAATGAATTTTCCTTCTAAGTGTATTCTCCCCTACACCGGGAATATCCAAATACCTTAGTGGGATAAAACGTTACACGTTACAAAGACTAAGTAAGAGACTTACTTGTCTTACTTTGTAGAAAGGGTATTCCTAGGTTTTGTCAATACAAAACCAAACTAAGATGGATGCCTATCCTTTGTCAATACAAAGGAACTATACTGGTCTTTCGAGTTTTGCAAACAAGCTTATAAGAAGGCCTATCCAATGTCAATACAATGGAACTAAAAGCTTTAGTGTTGCAAAAACGAATGTTTCATCAAGTGCAAATGGCTCTCCCTTTTATAGGCATAGGGGGCCACGGTTTTGGGGAGTTAAAAGAGGTTAAAATCGGTTATGGAAGTTACGTGGAAGTTACTTGGAAGATGGGCCTTGAAGCCCTAGAAAGCCCTAGGCCCGAGGCCCGAGGCCCACATAGGGAGCCCAAAACCGCTCCCCGGAGCTAGGTTAGAGCTAGCTTGTTTTTCTTGGTCCAAACACTTCCAATGAGCTTCATTCCCTTTAATACAGCTAGGGTAAGCTCCAACATCCTCAAACACTCAATATCTTAGCTCAAGATAGTGTAGCTCCTTAAGAAGCTCACTAGCTGCTTCATTGACATTCACTAAGCATTTGAGTTTGGATTTCTCCCAAATTTTAACCACATATTCTTTAGCCAATATAAGGCCTAAGAACCAAAGGTGTGCCGATAAAATGTGGCTAAAAAGCCCCAAACATCGGCCTTCTAAAAGCTAGCACAAGTTGACCTTGTCGTGAATCACCTTGTTTTGATTCGACTCCCCTTATAATACTAGTTGTTCTTAGTGCCGGTCACTTGTCTTGCCTCCCGCAACCCGGACCATAGTGACACACAAGTGAACAACTCATTGCACCTTGTCTCAAGACAAGCTCAATGTTTACAATGAAGACTTAGCCCAAATCTCCAACATTCCTCCCCCATTTGAGCAAAGTCAAGATACTTTTAATAGACATACATCCAAACAAAATATTCGCATAATCATAAATATCTTTCGATTGAATTTATTGAATTAGTATAATTACACATTCTGCACTAAAGAATTGTGGTGTCCTAATGGATTGAACCACTTAACTTGTTTAAGTACATGAAGGCAACATACACGAAATTTACATTTCCTTTACAAATAAATGACACATTTAAACGCTATTGTGTCCTAATCCTTTAATGAACATATAGGCGAGTCGACCATCTAATCCCTTGAAGAAGCCTTGACACTTCACGTTCACGTAGCCAACTCTCTTTAATCTTGCACCTATAATTGCAATTTTTCAAAAGAGTTGTTAAGAAATTACATATTTCAAACTATACATATTATATAGGCATAGAGCATTACCTTAGATGGACATTTTATGCTCACAACTTCATGGATTGGCTTTCCTCATTGAATTCGGATAAGGCATCAAGCCATAGGCAAATTGGATGTCCCATGACAAGTCGTTTTCAATTTAGGTCGTTAACCCCATCCCCTTGGCTGACTTTTGAACTAAGTCCCTAGCCAAGCTCTTGGTTAAGTGATCGGCTAGATTATTGTGTGTTCTCACAAAATCGACCGATATTATACCGTGAGTTATGAGCTCTCTAACCGAGCTATGTCTCACACCAAGATGTCTTGATTTTCCATTGTACGTTTGGCTATAAGCTTTAGCCAACGTAGTTGCACTATCACAATGAATTGAGATAGGAGAAACCGATATTGGCCATAGAGGAATTTCTAGAACCAAATTTCTTAGCCATCCAGCCTCCTTACCGGCAGCGGCAAGTGCCACAAACTCGGACTCCATGGTCGAGGTTGTGATGCATGTTTGCTTCTTTGAAGCCCACGAAATGGCACCACCACCTAACAAGAAAACCCATCCTGTGGTGGATGAGTGATCATCTAGATTAGTGATCTATGACGCATCCGAGTAGCCTTCTATCACTGAAGGATACTTACTATACCAGATGCCAAAACCCATGGTCCCCTTGAGGTACCTAAGCACACGCCTTAGTGCCTTCCAATGTTGTGAGCTAGGAAAACTTGTGTACCTACTCAATTTACCAATAGCAAAAGCAATATCTGGCCTAGTGCTAGTCATTGCATACATGCAACATCCTATTACTTGTTCATACTAAAGTTGAGAGACAACTGATCCTTGGTTGGGCATCAATTTTTCACTTGAGTCCATAGGAGTACTAACAGTTGAACTTTTATCGCATTGGAAGCGTTTGACAATCTTCTCAATGTAGTGTGATTGTGTGAGGCTTAAGTCTTTAGCATCACGTTTGATTCTTATGCCTAGAATCACATCCGCTTCACCTAAGTCTTTCATAGAAAACTTAGTGGACAAGAAATCCTTAGTGAGATCTACTTGTCTTTGGTTTGTCCCAAAGACCAACATGTCATCAACATATAAGCATATGATCACACCTTGACCGGTATGATCAAACTTACTATAGACACACTTGTCAGCTTGATTTATCTTAAATCCATTTGACAATACAACATCATCAAACTTTTGATGCCATTGTTTTGGAGCTTGTTTTAGTCCATACAAGGATTTGACCAAGCGACACACTTTGTGCTCTTGTCCTTTCAAAACAAACCCTTCAAGTTGTCTCATATACACTTCCTCGTCTAGATCACCATTAAGGAATGCAGTCTTGACATCCATTTGATGAATTACTAGATTATGTATAGCCGCCATAACTATTAATAACCTAATGGTTGTAATCCTAGCCACCGGAGCATATGTGTCAAAGTAATCGACACCTTCCCTTTGTCTAAAGCCTTGGATACCAAGCATGCTTTAAACTTGTGAATAGAACCGTCAACTTTCATCTTCCTCTTGAAGATCCATTTGCATCCCAAAGGTTTGCAACCGGAAGGAAGGTTGGCTAACTCCCATGTATGGTTACCCATAATGGAGTCCATCTCCTCTTGGATTGCTTCCTTCCAGAAGACAACATCTTGAGACTTCATGGCCTCGTCAAATGTCTTTGGATCTTCATCTATATGAAAGTAAGAGTGACGATCCATTTCATTATCCCTTGACCCTTCAACCAAGAACACTTGGAAAGTCGATTTTTGGGACAAATTAGTGCTCATAGGAGCAATCTCTGGCAAGTCAAGCCCGTGGGACGCTTTCCGGGATTCATCTTGAATCCTATGATGCTTGTTTGGGTATTGCTCATCTAAGGTCATGTTGATCACTTCCCTAGGCCTAGGAGCCGAGGTGAAGCGATCTTCATCAAAGATGGCATCCCTAGACTCTATTACGGTATTAACCGAGATGAAGTCATTTGGTTCTATCACATAGAACCTATAAGCTTTGGAGTGTTCGGCATAGCCAATGAACACACACTCAACACCTCTTTCACCTAAAGTCTTACGTTTGTTGTCATTTAGCCTTACTATGGCTCGACATCCCCAAACTCGTAAGTAATGTAGGTTTGGTTTTCTTTTGAACCATAGTTCGTAAAGAGTCTTCTTGCTTCTTTTGTTTGGAACACGATTAAGCAAGTAGTTTGCCATGAGCATAGCTTCACCCCAAAACGAATTCTTAAGACCCGAGTAAGACAACATGGCATTGACCATCTCTTTAAGCACTCGGTTCTTTTGTTCGGCCACACCATTTGATTGTGGTGTGTAAGGTGCCATGGTCTCATGTATGATCCCGACACTCTAAAAGTATTCCTTATCCATAAATTCACAACCACGATCCGTGCATAGTCTTTTTATTAAGGTACCTTGTTGCAACTCAGATTCATTCTTGAATACATAGAATTTGTCTAAGGCATCACTCTTTGCAAAGAATAGATATACGTAACAATAGCTAGAGTAATCATCTATGAATGTTACGTAATACTTCTTCTTTCCTAATGAAGGAGTAGAGTGCAAGTCGCCTAGATCCGAGCGGACTAAGCCGAGCATTGATTGTTCTCTTTCAACTCTTGGAAATGGAAGTCTTGTTATCTTGGTCAACATAAACATTTTACACTTGTCTTTTGGCAAGTCAAGTTTAGGTAAAATACCAGCCTTAGTCATGTCATTCATACGCTTAAAATGAACATGTACAAGCCGTGCATGCCATTTGACAAAATCACAATTGGAAGAAGAAGAAGACAATGTAAACAAACTATTCTTATTTATATTAGTATTAGAAAGTTTATTACATAAAGAGAGAAGAAACATATTATTGTTCCAATGGCCAAAGCCTACAAATGTTCCTCTCCTAGATAATACATAGTGATCGGCTTCTATGAATTGTTTGAAGCCAAGCCTATTAAGTACACCACCAGACACCACATTCTTTCTAATGGCTGGTGCATGTAGTACATTTGACAAGACTAGAGTCTTGCCACTTGTGAAGTATAGATCAACCTGTCCTCTTCCTAGAACGGGGTGGTAGACTCGTTTCCCATATGTATGAGTGCTCCATCGTTAGCAACAACGTATGTCTTGAACCAACGCCGATCTTTGCAAACGTGAGTTGTTGCACCCGAGTCCACCCACCATCCAAGGTCATCATCCTGTATGGACGAACATTCAAAAGTCAATGACACATAATTCACATCAGAATTTATATCAAAATTAGAATCAAGACTCATGAGTGAGTCACCTTGGTTTGGGGGGTTTTGGCCACTTTGGCCTCCGCCCTTGGATCCATCGCCCTTAACCTTACAATCCCGCTTGAAGTGCCCAATCTTGCCACACTTCCAACAAGAACCTTTTGCTTTCTTGTCAATATTATCCTTCTTGGACTTCTTGGACTTATTTCCTTTGTCCTTGTCTTTGTCCTTTCCGTTGAACCTCTTCCTTTTTCCCTTGCCATCCATCATGTTGACCTCGTGGGAAGTAGAAGTTTTATCCTCCTTCTTGAGTCCCCACTCTTGTGCCCTAAGGCCTTGTTCAATTTGAAGGTGGGAGCCAAGTTCCACCAACGTGAGTTCTTCCTTCTTGTGCTTTAGCACATGGCGGAAGTCCTTCCACGAAGGGGGAGCTTATCCATTATACACGAAACCGCAATGGCCTCATCCCTATGCATGGCATGTTGAGTGAACCTCCCAAGAATCCGGAGCAACTCATTGTATTGTTCCATTACCGGCCTTGAGTCCACCATTTTATATGAGTTAAAATCTGAGACTAAGAATTTGCGAGATGAGGCATCCTCCGCCATGTACTTAGACTCCAGTTGATCCCACATTGATGTTGATGACTTTACACTTTGGTAGACAACAAACAATGCATCACTCATGCCATTGAGAATATGACCATGACATATATAGTCATCATTATCCCATTTGCTCCTTCGTCGGACAACCTCTATCTCTTCCACCATATCATCAACCGGCTCGGCCGTTCTAGGTGTAGTGAGTACATAAGCGACTTTTAGTGTAGTCAAGAGGAAGTGCATTTTCTATTGCCACCTCCTAAAGTCTACACCCTCAAACTTATCCAACTTCCCAAAACGAGAAGTCATTTCTTTCATTAACATCTTACTCATTATTGATCAATCCAATCCTACAAAACAATTAACAATAAATACACTTAGAAGATTGTTGGATTTTTGGTGTCCGGTTTTACACCAAAGGGCCGTAGTCTCACTTAAGTGAGTAGAAGTTTGTCCCAATTGCCAATCAAATTAATATAATTTATCTTGAAGTGAAATAAATTATTAAACAAGGGTTTGTAATCTCCACAAAGGAGTAGACAAAACCCAACCAAGAGTTTGTAATCTCCAAAAAGGAGTAGACTAAACTCGAATAGAAATTAAGTTCAATTGCAAGTCTTAAAAACCGATTGTTATATGTTAAAACATTGACTTGGATTATGTAATGAGTCATTCATAAATGAATTTTCCTTCTAAGTGTATTCTCCCCTACACCGGGAATATCCAAATACCTTAGTAGGATAAAACGTTACACGTTACAAAGACTAAGTAAGAGACTTAGTTGTCTTACTTTATAGAAAGGGTATTCCTAGGTTTTGTCAATACAAAACCAAACTAAGATGGATGCCTATCCTTTGTCAATACAAAGAAACTATATTGGTCTTTCGAGTTTTGCAATCAAGCTTATAAGAAGGCCTATCCAATGTCAATACAATGGAACTAAAAGCTTTAGTGTTGCAAAAACGAATGTTTCATCAAGTGCAAATGTCTCTCCCTTTTATAGGCATAGGGGGCCACGGTTTTAGGGAGTTAAAAGAGGTTAAAATCGGTTATGGAAGTTACGTGGAAGTTACTTGGAAGATGGGCCTTGAAGCCCTAGAAAGCCCGAGGCCCAAGGCCCGAGGCCCGCATAGGGAGCCCAAAACCCGCTCCCCGGAGCTAGATTAGAACTAGCTTATTTTTCATGGTCCAAACATTTCCAATGAGCATCATTCACTTTAATATAGCTAGGGTAAGCTCCAAGATCCTCAAACACTCAATATCTTAGCTCAAGCTAGTGTAGCTCCTTAAGAAGCTCACTAGCTGCTTCATTAAAATTCACTTAGCATTTGAGCTTGGATTGCTCCCAATTTTTAACCACATATTCTTTAGCCAATATAAGGCCTAAGAACCAAAGGTGTGCCGATAAAATGTGGCTAAAAATCCCCAAACGTCGGCCTTCTAAAAGCTACCACAAGTTGACCTTGTCGTGAATCACCTTGATTTGATTCGACACCCTTTATAATACTAGTTGTTCTTAGTGCCGGTCACTTGTCTTGCCTCCCGCAACCCGGACCATAGTGACACACAAGTGAACAACTCATTGCACCTTGTCTCAAGACAAGCTCAATGTTTACAATGAAGACTTAGCCCAAATCTCCAACATTCCTCCCCCATTTGAGCAAAGTCAAGAAACTTTTAATAGACATACATCCAAACAAAATATTTGCATAATCATAAATATCTTTCGATTGAATTTATTGAATTAGTATAATTACACATTCTGTACTAAAGAATTGTGGTGTCCTAATGGATTGAACCACTTAACTTGTTTAAGTACATGAAGGCAATATACACGAAATTTACATTTCCTTTACAAATAAATGACACATTTAAAGGCTATTGTGTCCTAATCCTTTAATGAACATATAGGCGAGTCGACCATCTAATCCCTTGAAGAAGCCTTGCCACTTAACGTTCATGTAGCCAACTCTCTTTAATCTTGCACCTATAATTGCAATTTTTCAAAAGAGTTGTTAAGAAATTACATATTTCAAACTATTCATATTATATAGGCATAGAGCATTACCTTGGATGGACATTTTATGCTCACAACTTCTTGGATTTGGCTTTCCTCATTGAATTCGAATAAGGCATCAAGCCATAGGCAAATTGGGTGTCCCATGACAAGTCGTTTTCAATTTAGGTCGTTAACCTCATCCCCTTGGCTGACTTTTGAACTAAGTCCCTAGCCAAGCTCTTGGTTAAGTGATCGGCTAGATTATTGTGTGTTCTCACAAAATCGACCGATATTATACCGTGAGTTATGAGCTCTCTAACCGAGCTATGTCTCACACCAAGATGTCTTGATTTTCCATTGTACGTTTGGCTATAAGCTTTAGCCAACGTAGTTGCACTATCACAATGAATTGAGATAGGAGAAACCGATTTTTGCCATAGAGGAATTTCTAGAACCAAATTTCTTAGCCATTCAGCCTCCTTATCGGCAGCGGCAAGTGCTACAAACTCGGACTCCATGGTCGAGGTTGTGATTCATGTTTGCTTCTTTGAAGCCCAAGAAATGGCACCACCACCTAACAATAAAACCCATCCTGTGGTGGATGAGTGATCATCTAGATTAGTGATCCATGACGCATCCGAGTAGCCTTCTATCACTGAAGGATACTTACTGTACAAGATGCCAAAACCCATGGTCCCCTTGAGGTACCTAAGCACACGCCTTAGTGCCTTCTAATGTTGTGAGCTACCTAAGCACACGCCTTAGTGCCTTCCAATGTTGTGAGCTAGGAAAACTTGTGTACCTACTCAATTTACCAATAGCAAAAGCAATATCTGGCCTAGTGCTAGTCATTGTATACATGCAACATCCTATTACTTGTTCATACTAAAGTTGAGAGACAACTGATCCTTGGTTGGGCATCAATTTTTCACTTGAGTCCATAGGAGTACTAACAGTTGAACTTTTATCACATTGGAAGCGTTTGACAATCTTCTCAATGTAGTGTGATTGTGTGAGGCTTAAGCCTTTAGCATCACGTTTGATTCTTATGCCTAGAATCACATCCGCCTCACCTAAGTCTTTAATAGAAAACTTAGTGGACAAGAAATCCTTAGTGAGATCTACTTGTCTTTGGTTTGTCCCAAAGATCAACATGTCATCAACATATAAGCATATGATCACACCTTGACAGGTATGATCAAACTTACTATAGACACACTTGTCAGTTTGATTTATCTTAAATCCATTTGACAATACAACATCATCAAACTTTTGATGCCATTGTTTTGGAGCTTGTTTTATTCCATACAAGGATTTGACCAAGCGACACACTTTGTGCTCTTGTCCTTTTAAAACAAACCCTTCAAGTTGTCTCATATACACTTCCTCATCTAGATCACCATTAAGGAATGCAGTCTTGACATCCATTTGATGAATCACTAAATTATGTATAGCCTCCATAACTATTAATAACCTAATGGTTGTAATCCTAGCCACCGGAGCATATGTGTCAAAGTAATCGACACCTTCCCTTTGTCTAAAGCCTTGGATGACCAAGCATGCTTTAAACTTGTCAATAGAACCGTCAACTTTCATCTTCCTCTTGAAGATCCATTTGCATCCCAAAGGTTTACAACCGGAAGGAAGGTTGGCTAACTCCCATGTATGGTTACCCATAATGGAGTCCATCTCCTCTTGGATTGCTTCCTTCCAGAAGACAACATCTTGAGACTTCATGGCCTCGTCAAATGTCTTTGGATCTTCATCTATATGAAAGTAAGAGTGACGATCCATTTCATTATCCCTTGACCCTTCAACCAAGAACACTTGGAAAGTCGATTTTTGGGACAAGTTAGTGCTCATAGGAGCAATCTCTGGCAAGTCAAGCCCGTTGGACGCTTGCCGGGATTCATCTTGAATCCTATGATGCTTGTTTGGGTATTGCTCATCTAAGGTCATGTTGATCACTTCCCTAGGCCTAGGAGCCGAGGTGAAGCGATCTTAATCAAAGATGGCATTCCTAGACTCTATTACGGTATTAACCGAGATGAAGTCATTTGGTTCTATCACATAGAACCTATAAGCTTTGGAGTGTTCGGCATAGCCAATGAACACACACTCAACACCTCTTTCACCTAAAGTCTTACGTTTGTTGTCATTTAGCCTTACTATGGCTCGACATCGCCAAACTCGTAAGTAATGTAGGTTTGGTTTCCTATTGAACCATAGTTCGTAAGGAGTCTTCTTGCTTCTTTTGTTTCGAACACGATTAAGCAAGTAGTTTGCCATGAGCATAGCTTCACCCCAAAACGAATTCTTAAGACCCGAGTAAGACAACATGGCATTGACCATCTCTTTAAGCACTCGGTTCTTTTGTTCGGCCACACCATTTGATTGTGGTGTGTAAGGTGTCGTGGTCTCATGTATGATCCCGACACTCTCAAAGTATTCCTTATCCATAAATTCACCACCACGATCCGTGCGTAGTCTTTTTATTAAGGTACCTTGTTGCAACTCAGATTCATTCTTGAATACATAGAATTTGTCTAAGGCATCACTCTTTGCAAAGAATAGATATACGTAACAATACCTAGAGTAATCATCTATGAATGTTACGTAATACTTCTTCTTTCCTAATGAAGGAGTAGAGTGCAAGTCGCCTAGATCCGAGCGGACTAAGCCGAGCATTGATTGTTCTCTTTGAACTCTTGGAAATGGAAGTCTTGTTATCTTGGTCAACATAAACGTTTTACACTTGTCTTTTGGCAAGTCAAGTTTAGGTAAAATACCAGCCTTAGTCATGTCATTCATATGCTTAAAATGAACATGTCCAAGCCGTGCATGCCATTTGATAAAATCACAATTGGAAGAAGAAGAAGAAGACAATGTAAACAAACTATTCTTATTTATATTAGTATTAGAAAGTTTATTACATAAAGAGAGAAGAAACATATTATTGTTCCAATGGCCAAAGCCTACAAATGTTCCTCTCCTAGATAATACATAGTGATCGGATTCTATGACTTGTTTGAAGCCAAGCCTATTAAGTACACCACCAGACACCACATTCTTTCTAATGGCTGGTGCATGTAGTACATTTGACAACACAGAGTCTTGCCACTTGTGAAGTATAGATCAACCTGTCCTCTTCCTAGAACGGGGGTGGTAGACTCGTTTCCCATATGTATGAGTGCTTCATCGTTAGCAACAACGTATGTCTTGAACCAATGCCGATCTTTGCAAACGTGAGTTGTTGCACCCGAGTCCACCCACCATCCAAGGTCATCATCCTGTATGAACAAACATTCAAAAGTCAATGACACATAATTCACATCAGAATTTATATCAAAATTAGAATCAAGACTCATGAGTGAGTCACCTTGGTTTGGGGGGTTTTGGCCACTTTGGCCTCCACCCTTGGATCCATCGCCCTTAACCTTTCAATCCCGCTTGAAGTGGCCAATCTTGCCACACTTCCAACAAGAACCTTTTGGTTTCTTGTCAATATTATCCTTCTTGGACTTCTTGGACTTATTTCCTTTGTCCTTGTCTTTGTCCTTTCCGTTGAACCTCTTCCTTTTGCCCTTGCCATCCATCATGTTGGCCTCGTGGGAAGTAGAAGTTTTATCCTCCTTCTTGAGTCCCTCCTCTTGTGCCCTAAGGCCTTGTTCAATTTGAAGGTTGGAGCCAAGTTCCACCAACGTGAGTTCTTCCTTCTTGTGCTTTAGCACATGGCAGAAGTCCTTCCACGAAAGGGGGAGTTTATCCATTATAGACAAAACCGCAATGGCCTCATCCATATGTATGGCATGTTGAGTGAACCTCCCAAGAATCCGGAGCAACTCATTGTATTGTTCCATTACCGGCCTTGAGTCCACCATTTTATATGAGTTAAAATCTGAGACTAAGAATTTGCGAGATGAGGCATCCTCCGCCATGTACTTAGACTCCAGTTGATCCCACATTGATGTTGATGACTTTACACTTTGGTAGACAACAAACAATGCATCACTCATGCCATTGAGAATATGACCATGACATATATAGTCATCATTATCCCATTTGCTCCTTCGTCGGACAACCTCTATCTCTTCCACCATATCATCAACCGGCTCGGCCGTTCTAGGTGTAGTGAGTACATAAGCGACTTTTAGTGTAGTCAAGAGGAAGTGTATTTTCTATTGCCACCTCCTAAAGTCTACACCCTCAAACTTATCCAACTTCCCAAAACGAGAAGTCATTTCTTTCATTAACATCTTACTCATTATTGATCAATCCAATCCTACAAAACAATTAACAATAAATACACTTAGAAGATTGTTGGATTTTTGGTGTCCGGTTTTACACCAAAGGGCCGTAGTCTCACTTAAGTGAGTAGACGTTTGTCCCAATTGCCAATCAAATTAATATAATTTATCTTGAAGTGAAATAAATTATTAAACAAGGGTTTGTAATCTCCACAAAGGAGTAAAAAAACCCAACCAAGAGTTTGTAATCTCCAAAAAAGAGTAGACTAAACTCGAATAGAAATTAATTTCAATTGCAAGTCTTAAAAACCGATTGTTATATGCTAAAACATTGACTTGGATTATGTAATGAGTCATTCATAAGTGAATTTTCCTTCTAAGTGTATTCTCCCCTACACCGGGAATATCCAAATACCTTAGTGGGATAAAACGTTACACGTTACAAAGACTAAGTAAGAGACTTACTTGTCTTACTTTGTAGAAAGGGTATTCCTAGGTTTTGTCAATACAAAACCAAACTAAGATGGATGCCTATCCTTTGTCAATACAAAGGAACTATACTGGTCTTTCGAGTTTTGCAAACAAGCATATAAGAAGGCCTATCCAATGTCAATACAATGGAACTAAAAGCTTTAGTGTTGCAAAAACGAATGTTTCATCAAGTGCTAATGGCTCTCCCTTTTATAGGCATAGGGGGTCACGGTTTTGGGGAGTTAAAAGAGGTTAAAATCGGTTATGAAAGTTACGTGGAAGTTACTTGGAATATGGGCCTTGAAGCCCTAGAAAGCCTGAGGCCCGAGGCCCGAGGCCCACATAGGGAGCCCAAAACCGCTCCCCGGAGCTAGCTTAGAGCTAGCTTATTTTTCTTGGTCCAAACACTTCCAATGAGCTTCATTCCCTTTAATACAGCTAGGGTAAGCTCCAAGATCCTCAAACACTCAATATCTTAGCTCAAGCTAGAGTAGCTCCTTAAGAAGCTCACTAGCTGCTTCATTGACATTCACTAAGCATTTGAGTTTGGATTTCTCCCAAATTTTAACCACATATTCTTTAGCCAATATAAGGCCTAAGAACCAAAGGTGTGCTGATAAAATGTGGCTAAAAGGCCCCAAACATCGGCCTTCTAAAAGCTAGCACAAGTTGACCTTGTCGTGAATCACCTTGCTTTGATTCGACTCCCCTTATAATACTAGTTCTTCTTAGTGCCGGTCACTTGTCTTGCCTCCCGCAACCCGGACCATAGTGACACATAAGTGAACAACTCATTGCACCTTGTCTCAAGACAAGCTCAATGTTTACAATGAAGACTTAGCCCAAATCTCCAACAATGAGCATGATAGGATGATGAGAGACATCTACCGCCAGCAGTTTGGGCGGAACTTCGACTCTAGCTTCTTCCCGTTTCCACCACCGCCTCCACCTCAGTGATGACCATGCATGATTGACATTATTAGCCGCTCCACCGCCGTCTTTTGAGTTCATTTTTCTTTTCTTTCTTTTCTTTCTTTTCTTTATTTCTTTTTGAACATTAGGGACAATGTTTGTCTCAAGTATGGGGTGGGGTGTGACTATCGTTTGTAATAACTCTACTCACTTTGGTTGCCTTGATTCGAGAACACTTTGCATGTTTCATTTCATTGTCACACGTTTCATTATTGTATTGCATGAAAAAGCTTTTGAAAAACCCATAAAAATTGAAAATTTTTGAAAATTATAAAAGGTTTTGTGCTTCTATGAATTGAGATGATTTCTATGATAATTACTACTTGTGAATTGAGTTTATGATGACAATTTTATGCCTAAACGAATAATGTCTTTGGAAAAAGTCTAGTATGCTGAAGATGAATTGAAAAGGCATTCAATGTGTTGATTATCCTTTCTTGCAAGTTTCATAATGTGAAGAGTTTTATCTAAATCATATTGAGAAATCGAGGTTGAAATCACATGATAAGTTCTTATACTTCTTTATGAAATGAGTAAGGCAATTCGACCTTTCCTTCACCTTTCTTTGTTCATTTAGCCCCTCAATGAAATAATTGCCTCCCTTACCTATCCGGGAATTTGGAGGAGTTATGTTTTGGCATGTTTTATGTGGGAGGGCCATGAAAGCAATTGTTTGCATTCAAAGAATATAAATAATAGGTTGGGGAAGTCAATTATGACGATGAGTAACTCGGCACCATTCACATAGCCGGGTATTTGTGTCTTGCCAAAGTCGGATTGAGCGATATTCCTAATGGATTATGGTATGTGCATCAAGGGTTTAAGGCATCTCGAAATTGAGAAACGCTGATCTCCTAGGCTTCGGTTTTTGTGCACCGTTGTCTATAACTCCAAAAGTAAAGTCGAAAAATGATGTGAAAAGAAGAGAGCAAAGCTCAAAGTTGATGGTGTTGCAAATCAAAATAAAAAGAAAAGAGTTAGTTGTCCACTTTCCCGGATTCATGCACCACACTCCTTATAAGTTTTCCCTCCCTTACGCATTCTAGACCTTATTTGGAAGTCCTTAAGATCAAAAGAATGTTATTTGGCTTGGTGATCTAAATTGAAGTTTCTTATGCTTGATTTTGATAATGCTTGAAGGTTATGATGTTTACATTGAAGTTTAACCAATTCACGATGTTTCTTTCCTCTACATTCTTTGGTTATGTATATGAGCGTTTCAAGAATGAATGAAGCAAGATTTGAGAATGATCTATTGACTAGAAGCACATTTACCAAAAAGATGTTTTGTTTTTGAGTTTGCATGCATATTTCATCCTAACTTATGTTCTAAGCTTTCAAAAGACCTTGCTTGGGGGCAAGCAAGTGGCAAGTATGGGGTATTTTGTTAGCATGAAATATTACGATATTCTAGGCACTTTTTCTAGTTGTTTTTCATCCATTATAGTGTTCATTGATAAGGCATTGAAGCATTTGTTAGCTAGTTTATCTATATTTTCGATATGGAGGTCTACATTAGCTTTGTGTTAATTATAGGTGAATAAGACCTAAAACCGGACCATTTGAGAGAGATAGGAGAGGATTTGAATACATCCAAGGATTAGGAGCACATCAAAGAAGTCAAAGGAGATGCTAGGATGAGGAATGACACGGCACAAAGGAAACCATAAGCAATTTACGCTTTCACGCCCTAAAATACGGCCGTAGAGAAGTCCACGCTCTAAACCACGGCCGTGGATCTTGTCATCATGAGCGTGGAGCATTCCAGAGAGTTACACGGTCTAAAGTACGGTCGTGTAAATCATATGAGACCGTAACCCACTTCCACGCCCTAAACCACGGTCGTGGAACCCCTTGAGACCGTAATTTAGGCGATCTTTTGACGAACCAATTATTGCCACGTCATTTACGCAGTGGGCCGATACGGTTATTTTGCCCCGTCTTATAAAAACGTGGGAGGAGAGAGTTTTCGGTATCATCGCTTTGGGAAGGATTCGCTTAGGCTTGGAGAACCTCGCTCGGAAGAGTTAACCTTAGGGTTTCGCGAGGAACGTTGCGGAAGGTCGGCAATTTGGATTCCTGAAGATCGTGTGTGGCGGAAGTTGCTCCCTTTTTTCTAGGTTTTGTCATTGAAGACGGATTGACATCCCGTTCTTCATACTTGCCTTAGATTTGTGAGGTTTTGTGTTCTATTCCGAATCTATTGAATATTCCGATTTGTGTTTCGGATTTAAGATTGACTTTGAGTTATATTTGAGTTTTCGAAGGTTTTCATCTTTCATTCTTCTTAAATTGATTTGTGATATCATGACAATGGTTATTGGCTAAAACCCTTTAGCAATTCTAAGGTGAAGGGTTGATAGTTGTGGATTAGATAATGATAGATCGATCGTAATTTGATTGGACCCTGAGAGTTAGAGAGATCTCGTCGACGAACCAAGATCACGGTCTGTTCTTGAACTTCCACTGCAGTGGAACTCAACATTTGCCCGTGATTTACCCTAGTTTATGAACTTTGATTTTACTTTGATCCAAGTTTAAAGATTAGCTTTAATCTAGTCTAGGTTCGCCCTTTTCTAGGTAGTAGTGAAGCCTCAACAACCTCTACTTCGATTTCGAGTGTCACAACCTTAATCGTTTTAGTTAGTTTTGATCCTTGGGTTGCAAGTCTGGGTATTTGAGTTTAATTCTTGTCCTTAGAGCCTATCTATACTGAAGCCTCAACAACCTTTATAGAGAGTGTGTTTAGATAAGTCATATAAAGCCTTGGAACTTCACCGTACATTGCTTTACTTTAGCATACCTTTGCAACTCCTAACTCTGTCCTTAGTTCTTTAGTATATCTTGAATCAATTGCCACAATTAGATACCTGGATCTTTAGGGTTGCTGTTTTCCCAATATTTGCAAAGCTTATTACATTTACTTGCTTGACGATTTGCGAACTGAATTTGTTCCCCCCAAATCCCTGAGTTCGAGACTTTGGAATTCTTGCTTTACTACGCCGATCCGTACACTGCGGGTTCGCTTGCTCGATTCTAGTTTTTATAAATTTAAAGCTTGATTGCACGCACGCTTTGAGGTGAACAGTCGTCATGTTTCAGTTGGATCCATAAAGGGTACCACTCTTTTTCCCTAACCTCTATATGCACATACTTCTACGTCTACTTTGTGGTGATACTGTTCTTCCACAAAAATTTAGTCACTCAGCGTAGCCTAGCTCGTGTTCCTTCCAAACGGAATGCATTTTACCAACTATCATTCTTTGAAACTTGACACGTTATTTCTCTGTACCATTGAGCTTCCTGCCCTGTGGGTTAGGACCCACCATGCTTCCGCTGCGCTACTCTGATAATTTTGTTGTCACCCATTAATCATAAGGACATTTTCTGTGAGTCCAAAGTGATTGACCCCGAAACTCTTCTCCTAATTACACTATTAGTCTTATCCGGATGGAGTACCAAGTACTTTCCTTATTCGCCTCCCTGAAATAAAATAACGATTAGGAAACAACCTCTTCCGTTTACTCCTTTAATTCTTCTAACACAGATCCAAACTCCCTGTCTCGACCAGAGTTTAATCTTAACCAGACAAGAAACAACCATTAACACGATCCTCTCGATACCTTTTGTTCATCCCAGAAGGTTGACGTTGCCTACTTGAGGAAATCCTCCAAAGGCATCGGTAAATCTACTTCATAAATCCCCAGCCACAATTATCTCTTCTATCTATACATAACTTGTCAATATCAAACAACACTTGCACGTCCTAAACTAAGGTTGGCCAATCTCTAGTTGACTTATCTAAATATCCCGGGCTTACTCTTCTTCTACCTCTATTGGAAAAAATTCCTTGGTGAGCATCACCTACTCGATTAATCCTTTTATACTTCTTTAGTTCGTTCTATCTTCTAGCCCTTCTGCTTCCTTTGGGCTAACTCCATTTCTCTAGTCCGATTGTATCATTCATCTGACATAAATAGTCGTTTTAAGGCTTCCACGATATCTTGCAAGCGTCTTTGTAATTCTTATGGCCGTAATGATCATCCACTTGCAGTTACTCTTGTATGCACCGCCTGCGTTGATGGCTTAGGTCCCGTGATAATTGGGGTTACCTTGGACTCTCGAGTCCAGCGAGGACGTTCTCTCATACACATTTCTTCACTGGTGTTGGTGGTAATCCAGCAAGGACCCTGATACAAGCTTCCATTCTTTGGATATTGGCGTCGCAATTTCTTTCAAACTTCTTATACCTCTGAGGAGGTCAAAACCTCTTCACACTTGTGGGGTCTGCCTTTTCGCTTTTACACTCAATTGTAGGTCTACATTCCGTGCACCTTAGATTCTCACATCTGGATTGACACTCTGTATCTTCTGGTTTCTCATGCCCATAATGGTCTATGTGGCATCCGCCTCGATTGTAATGTCCTTGATTCTGCAATCTGGGTTGTACTCAATTCTACTTGTCTCGTTCCAATATTGTTATCTCTACTATGCACTCTTGTAGTGTCTTGCATGGTTCTCCTAATTCCATCTCTCGGCCTCGTATGCCCGAGTTCCTTGTATGACCTTCTATTCCTTCTAACTGAACTGACTCAGGAATTTCTTCCTCATCTAATTGTCCTTGTGGTAAAAAAAATTATCTTCACAACTTTACTTCCTTGCTCACTTGTTCTTTGGATGATTTGTAAGGATCACCAAGCAGCCCACCCGAGTATAATACTCAATTCAAGGTCCGATTCCATTGTCTCATGTTGGTGGCTATTCAAATCCGCTGTTGATTTATCATGAGGCGATAATTGCTTCGTGATATCACGACTAAAGGATATAAAATATCCTTTAGGATACTAACAAGCTAAGCATACACATGTATATAACATATACTAATAAACATCAGAAAAAGTCTATATACTAACTCCTGTCGATCCAAGTTGCAGAGATCCACGGAGAGCGATGGTGGTCCGATGTACTACTAACCCAACAACCCGACTATGCACGTGTAAAAACATAAATCCGTTTGGAAAATTTTAGACCCCTTTCGGGTTCTAGTTATTTTATACATTTGGTCTTTCAGAAGATTTCAAGTGTCATAGTTGCCAACCTAGAGCTCTGATACCATATTGTAACACCCCAAATTCTGAGATCTCGGGGAGCTACTGGTTAGGACCTCACAATGGGTCCCGACCTTAGTTTGACAACAATTTCACTAGGATCTTACAACAAGGCACAAAAGTATTTAAAACATTTGAAACCTTTAAACAATATATACATGAAGAATATGTATCAGCCTCACAAATCAAAAGTACCAAAACGACGCATATGAAGAACAGAAGACATCCCCGTCCCGAACTAAATGACTACGTGAACCCGGCTGACCATTCCCTCCGGATCTCTCTACAACTATCTTAACCTGCAAGGCATCTACAAGCGGTATAAAACCGTTAGCTAACATTCTATGCATTAGTATAAAGGTAAAAGCACAAACACACAACATACACAATCAACATGCAACACTCAAACCGTTTATTATCTTTAATTAGGTGATAGGTTATTACTAATGATACTTATTTTGTGACACGAGGGATTCCCAAACCTCGCCCCTGTCCCCGTTTACCAATGAGGAATGGTACTAATGCATCTGACTGTCTACCTGACTGGCTTGGTCTTAGGGAACCTCCTAGACTCTCGCAAGAGCTAGGCAGATGATGTCATGACCCGTTATCATACACTTGGGTCAATTACGTAAATAATAACGTCGGCCTACTCCGGTTTCGTTGTTTATCATAACTAACAAACACCACTCATACACATTACACTCATACAAGAAGCCAGCTAAGTAAGTCCGTGGACTTACAGTCTCCAAGAGCAACCGATCAGCACACTCTCAAGTTCCCCTCGGGAAAACGCACAACGCCTGTTCAAGAGAAGGCACACGAATCAAACAACGCATGTGGATCAAAATCACATCCCAAAACTCTTAGAAGTTATAAACTTCTAAGTTGTACAATCTCCTGAAGAGCAATTACGAAAAAGTCTCTCTTTAGGTGAAAAGACTATTTTACCCCTGGTTCCGAAAATCCTAAGATTTTCCTATACTTATTTCCAACTCTCCTTTGGAGGTTATTTCCATACTCTAGTTCTTACGGAAAAGTTTAATACAGAAATACAAGAGTTGTACAAAATTCTAGATTTTCACTAAACGGTCATTAAGGTCCGACTTGGGTTAAGATCCAAGACTTAAATAAAAAGATAAGAATTCCGGAAACAATCTCTAGATCCTCTAATATATGTATACTAAACATAGGGCAAAGATCTCTTAAAAACTCGACCCAACTCTTACATAAATTTTAAAGTCGGACTAGAAGCTAAAACTCTATCCTTGGTCAAATATCTTCCTGCTTCAAAAACAACTCAAGTGCTCTACTTCGGGACCTTATAAAACCTAACCCGACCGTTAACTCTCTCCCAAATTTTAACATGTTCTACAAAAATATGTCAACTATATCATATCCAAAATTCAAGCCCAATGGAGATCAAGAGCCTATTCAAAACCATCTCACAAAACAACATCACCTGTTGTTTTTCCCCAACACTCAACACATTTATAAAACTGCATGAGGCATCAACTTTGGAACACCATAACTCTCAAACCGTAGCTCGGAGTCCTCTCAAATTTTAGTATGTTATACTATACAATACCGGCTAAAACATATCCGAAAATCAGCAATAAAGGTGGAGTCTAACATACGCAAATCTGGAGCCGAAAACTCAGCAAACACTGTCCAATTTAATCTTCTGAGGATGTTAAGGTCGTCTTGGAGACACAACGAGTGCTCACATCAGCATATATATATTAAGGGTAACGCAATGGGAAGGGTTAGGAAGGACGATATGGATCTTACTCGATTCCGTGTCTCGAAGGGGTGAAGGGAGCAACACCGGTTGCTGTTGTTAGAGTCCGTGAATGCGGTAGAGGAAGGAGCTGCACTGGCCCTAAAGGCGCACCCACAGCCAAGAGAAAAGCCGCACCAGCGGGTCTTGTATGCCGTCCCTGCAGTGGAGGCTCCTGGGCGCTTGCTGCGGTCGCACAATAGGGAGGATCGGGGAGAAGGCCTGTCCGTCAGCGTGCTGGATTCGACAAAAGAGGGAGAGCAAGCCTTCATGGTGTCGCTGCTGGAGTCGGCTGAAGAGGGAGCGCAAGCCTTCCTGCGCGGTTGGAGGTCTTCTGCATACACGAACCCTGCTAGGAGCCTTGGTGGTGGACGGTTGCGCGCAGGAGGGGCGGTTGTCGTCAGCGCCGGCCTGGCGTGGAGGAGGAGGCGGACGGCTAGAGCAGTGCAAGGGAGGGCAGCGTCAGCCTAGGTTTGCTGAAGTTACGTGAAGGGTGAAGGAGGTAGGGTTTCCTAATGGGCCTAAATGACTCATTTTTGACAACCCCGAAAGGTAGGGTTCGTAGGCCAAAACTCAGTTTCATAATGGGCCCGGAATACATGTCCTGATTGGTCCGAAATGTTAAGCTTAGAGATTAAAGAAGGTATATTGATTTATGTATTTTATGTGAGTAAGGTCCTCACATAAAATAATAAAAAGATCAAAGAATAAGAACCCGGTGTCACATAGTATATAATAAGAAGTCGGGAAAGAAACATAAAATCCAAAACCGGTCTAGGTCCGGTTTTCTTTGGAAAAACTCGGAATCAAAAATTCCGGGTGTTACATCTGTTCCCCCTTAAAATAAGTTTCATCCAAAAACTTAAAAGATAACGACATATGGTCGGAGGCAATACAAAAGGAAATTAGGGCCGGAAAGGGCCACAATCGGTCATGTTCTGATTTGTTTCTAAGATAGTCGGAAATAAAATTGACGGGTATTACATAAACAGTTGCAGAGAGATTTGGGACGGATGGTCAGCCGGGTCCACATACTCATTAGATGGGGACGGGGGAGTCTTCCATACGGCACGCATGTTATGTATCTATATATTTGTTTGTAAGGCTGTGCCATGTGTACATTCATACCATAAAAAAAATTATGTTTTAAAATTGTTTTAAATACCTTTGTGCTTTGTGGTAAGATCCTAGTAAAGTTGTTGTTAAACCAAGGTTGAGACCTATTGTGAGGTCCTAACCAGTAGCTTCCCGAGTTCCAAGAACTTGGGGTGTCACACAACCTGTGAAAAGCAAATTAAATGTTGATCAAAACTTATATTCTCAAAAACTATTATTAAACAACCTTTATTACATCATCTTTAATATTGAGTTTGATCACGATTGGAATATGCACGGGTAAAAAGAATTTGAGACGTATAGCAGGTTCTAATGGTACAAAGACATCAATCATAATACGTAATATTATTAGACTACTCTGTTTCATTTTTATTTAATGATTACAAAAAATATATGCATAGTTTGTAAAACTTATAGAAAGAAGTTATTTAACCATTTTCTTATGATCCCACAAACTAATGGTTTCTACTGCCGGTGGTTGGATTATAACTTATTTATTTTCGGAACCATTAAAAAACATAAGTTAACCAATATTTTGTGTTTACTAAGAAATTGTCAAAACACTAGATTTGAAAATTTCACCTTGTTTATGAAAAAGGAAATATAATAAGTGGTGAAAAATCAATGGAAAAACTAAATTTTCCTAAAAATTCTCTAACCGTTTAGTATAAAAGCAATAGTTTGCCTCAATATATAACATAGCTAGAAATAGAATCAAATCAAAGCAAAAAAGTTAAAATACTTAAAGATGGAAAACACAACATTGATGATTTTAGTGTTTATTGTAGTTGTATTGGTATCTCAAAAAACAAGCGCCAAAGCACCAATATCTAGTATGGTTTCTCTATCTCCTCCTCACCTCCCTCCTCTTCTTCTTTTTTTCTTCACATTCTTCATATGTTTCTTGATTCAAGTATGTTTTATAATTTTTTATTTTTTTATTTACTATATATGCAATAATTATCACGGAAAAATGGGCTAACTTTTGACTATACAAACCTAAACTGGGAAACCATATCCCCCGAGTATAAGACTTGTAAAGATGGTTGGCAACAATCTCCTATTAATATTGTCGCTGCAAGCATTAATCCAACCCCTGGATCTCGTCTACCAACAAACTATAACATCACGAAGGCCACCCTGATCAATGCTGACAAGTTTGTTGAGGTACACACAATCACAATTTAAATCAATTTTTAAGAATTTGTTCCAGATATGCTTTACATAATATTCAATAAGATAAAATATAATTAAGTTGTATAAAAATTGGATGGAATGTAGATGCCAGTGGAGGGATTTCCGAGGTGATCCATTCGAAGAGATATAGGTTACTCAGCATCCGTTGGCAAACACCTTCGGAGCATTTGATTAATGATGTCCAGTTATGATTTCTTACCGTAATTACAATTTATTTCAATGAATTATTTGAACAAAGAAAATAATTATTATAACTTGTTGCCATATTAATCCTACTACTAGATACGATTCAGAGATGCAACAGATGTTCACTTCAGAAGACGGTTCAATAGCTATCGTAGCCACCCTTTACAAGATTTCGCCTTTAGTCGATCATTATGATTCACTCATCGGTGCGGTATGTAAATAATATAAAAGTGAAATAAATCGTTTAAACCCTGATGACATTGATTTTGTATATTTGGTAGTTGGCCCTTTCCATGAAACAATTAGTTGAACCGACCACCGTTAAAGAAGTAGAAGTCGAAGTAGATTTAGAGGTCGTCAATCAAGACTTTAGTAACTATTTTAAAGATAGCCATTATTACAGATACAATGGCTCCCTGACCACTCCACCTTGCACTGAGAAAGTCATGTGGATTATTGCAACCAAGGTACACTACTCGTTTTTCTAAAAATTGGTGTAAGGGTTTATTTTGGGTTTTTTTTGAAAATTAGTTAAATAAAGATTTCTATCAGGAAAATATTTTTTTTAGTGAGCCTAAACTTATCAATATCTTAAACATATTGATTTTCATACCATATTTTATTAAATAGGAGCATTAAAAACTACTTCAATATTGGTAATAATGATCAGGTGCAATCTATCTCAAGCGGACAAATAAAACTACTCCAATACGCCGTTACAAGTCCCAACAAGAAAAATGCAAGGCCCATTCAACCCGTTTATGACCGGAAAG
This sequence comes from Fagopyrum homotropicum, assembly GCA_033239125.1. Classification (NCBI taxonomy): domain Eukaryota; kingdom Viridiplantae; phylum Streptophyta; class Magnoliopsida; order Caryophyllales; family Polygonaceae; genus Fagopyrum; species Fagopyrum homotropicum. The sequence goes on along the minus strand of BSWB01000008.1, from coordinate 26,237,566 downwards.
TTCAAGATGTTGGAAAGCTTCTTTAATAATAAGTTGAATGATTTTGTTTCTACGAGTGTTTGATCAATAACTAATAAAACCAAATACTAAGAATAGTTTTTGGTGTTAGGTAGTTTCTGGCGGTTGTTTTTATGTTAATGCATTAGGGTTAATATTTAATTTTTGCTACCAATAACAACAACTTGTTTTGCTCTATCAAATCTTAGTGTATGTTTCCTATATATTGATGTACTTATGATTTAATGATGTACTGGGCTTGGTTTGTTTTTGTTAATGTTGATGTTGACGGTGTACTGACCATTGTCCCGTTGTTTTTCATATTGTATGGGTGTGAGTGCATTGGTCTACTAATGGTTACGCCGAAGATGAACGTATCTTGTGAGTGATGGTTACTCACATGTGTATTTGTTTTTTGTGAGGGGAGGGGATACGTTTCGGAGGATTGTATGCCTCTTTGTAGTACTTGGTTTGTCGTTTTGCTCCACTGACCAAATTCAAGGGTTGTACATGTACATTGTTACTTTAGTGCAATTGGGCTTATGGGGCCAATTGAGCCACTTTTCCCTTCTATAAATTTACCTTCATCCATGCATATAACACATGATGTATAGTAACATCATCATCGTTCGCAAGGGGTAAATTTAATTCACTAAAAGCTACACAATACACATATTCGATCCTATCCATAATACAAGTAATAAATTCATCATTAAGTTACAAAACATAATAAAATCAAGAGCATTACACTCCTCTCTGATCCTAGAAATTGGCTTACATTCGGCTTCGGAGGATAACATTTCACCACTTGTTTGTAAATTACCAAAAAGAGAAACACAGCTCCATTCATGCCATCTTCTCATAGCCACACAACACATATCCCCCTCCTCCTCCTCATCATCATCATCACCATCATCACTTGAAGGTGAAACCAAGAAGAAAACAAGAAGAAGAAGCAAAGAGGAAGAGGAGAAGGATGAACGTTAGGAAGAAGATGAAAGAAGCTTTTGACAAAGTCCCAAACCCTCACACAAAGGAGGGGACGAAAAGTTACAGATGAAGAAAAAGAGAAAGGTGGTGGGCTAAAAAGTCAGCCGCGTATAATGTTTTGTCGATAACTCGGGAAGGCCTTGTCCATGGTCTTGTCACAATCCCTGGATGGCCTTGTCAAATGGATTTAAAATCCATCAATTGTAATAAGTAAGAAAAAAGGATGATGATAAATATATTTCATGTGAGTAAAATTTCACATGAAATAACGAAACTTGTTTGATTTATGATACAACAATTACGATGTATAAAATAAATATGGTTGAAATACAGTTCGACTCGAAAATCACGGAAATATATTTCCTGGTATTACAATGTGAAAGAGAAAAGTATAGAGGTTTACTCTCATCGAAAATAGATCTTCTTTAATGAATTTCAACGTGTGAAAAGCAAAATAAATGTTGATCAACACTTATATTCTCAAAAATTATTATTAAACAACCTTTATTACATCATCTTTAATATTGAGTTAGATCACGATTGGAATAGGCTCGGGTAAAAGGAATTTGCGACGTATATCAGGTGCTAATGGTACAAAGACATCATTCATAATACGTAATATTATTGGACTACTCTATTTCTTTTTTATTTTATGATTACAACAAATGTATGCATAGTTTGTAAAACTTATAGAAAGAAGTCATTTAACCATTTTCTTATGATCCCAAAAACTAATAGTTTCTACTGTCGGTGGTTGGATTATAACTTATTTATTTTCGGAACCATTAAAAAAACATACGTTAACCAATATTTTGCGTTTACTAAGAAATTTTCAAAACACTAGATTTGAAATCTTCACCTTGTTTATGAAAAAGGAAATATAATAAGTGGTGAAAAATCAATGGAAAAACAAAATTTTTTTAAAAATTCTCTAACCGTTTAGTATAAAAGCAATAGTTTGCCTCAATACATAACATAGCTAGAAAGAGAATTAAATCAAAGCAAAAAATTTAAAATACTAAAGATGGAAAACACAACATTGATGATTTTACTGTTTATTGGAATTGTATTGGTATCTCAAAAAACAAGCGCCAAAGCACCAATATCTGGTATGGTTTCTCTATCTCCTCCTCACCTTCCTCCTCTTCTTCTTTTTTTTTTCTTCATATTCTTCATATGTTTCTTGATTCAAGTATGTTTTATAATTTTTTATTTGTTTATTTACTATATATGCAATAATTATTAGGGAAAAATGGGCTAACTTTTGACTATACAAACCTAAACTGGGAAACCATATCCCCCGAGTATAAGCATTGTAAAGATGGTTGACAACAATCTCCTATTAAAATTGTCGTTGCAAGCATTATTCCAACCCATGGATCTCGTCTACCAACAAACTATAACATCATGAAGGCCACCCTGATCAATGCTGACAAGTTTGTTGAGGTACACACAATCACAATTTAAATCAATTTTAAAATTATGGGATTTTTGGATGTTTTGGGACCAAGGGTAAAATAGTCATTTTACCTTAAATGAGTACTTTAATAGTTTCTGTTCTAATAGGATCTTACATCTTAGGAGTTTTAGACTTCTAAATACCTAGGAGATGTGTTGATCCACTTGCCTCCTTTGACAGGTTACTAAGTTTCTATAGTTACAGAACGAGTTTTGATTAAGAGAGTCGAGATCGGATTCAAGTAAGTCCTTTGGACTTACTTAGCTAGCTGTCAGTTATGAGTGTGAATGATGATAGTGGTGTTTGAATGATGTTTGTACTAGTGTATTTCATAGTAATTATCGACCGACTTACATATCTGTCCTAAGAGTAACGGGCGGTAGCATTCTGCTCAGTTAGCCCGAGGGCGCTGGGGTTTCTTTCGGCACTAGTCCATACTTGGTTTAAAGGGACGCCACCGGCGGAGGTGTGCCAAACCATCACCAGTTGGATAAGGAACAGAGGCGGGAAATCTTAAGATTTTTCGTGCTACAACTTTTAAAACAGTATGAAGTGAATCACATAAGTTGTCAAATAATAACCGGATTGTTTGCCAGCATGTTCAGTGTTTATATTCTTCTTCTGTGTGTTTGTGCTATTTATATTTCTACTTATATTTGATTAGTTAGCTAACTGTTTATCGTTGTTTAGACTTGCCACAGGTTAGAGCAGATGCCGAGTGATCTGGACGGTAGTGGACAACCGGGGTGTCGTACTCCTTAAGGCGGGTTGTAGTTTCTTTTGTTGATCTTTCAGATAGGACTGTTTCTTTTTCTCAAATTGTGAGACCTTGTTGTTTCCGACTGTCAGTGTAACACCCCAAATCCGCGGGACTCGAGGCGCTACGGGTTGGGACATCACAATGGGTCCCGACCCTTAGCTTGACAACAATTTCACTGGATCTTGCAACAAGGCACAAATAAAGGCCAAAACCGAAATACATTTTTATGCAATGAAAGGAAAAACCCGAAAGAATGCAACAACAACTTCAGCCGAGGTACAACTTAAACCAAACGCCAAACAAGCGACACACGAAACGTAATAACCGAAAGACCAAAACACAACACAACCCCAACTCAAAACCCTTCCTAAAATGTACGGACCACGGCTGCCCACCCTTCCGGATCTCTCGGAGCATGCCTAACCTACAAGGCAAACTACCACATTCGGTATAAAACCTTTAGCTCACATTCGAAGCATTAAAATTAAAGAGAAAGGCACAAACACAATTAATTCAACATAGTCACACAACATACTCAAAGCACACAAATCCGGTTTATTATCTTTATTTATTAAGTCATATCCTGTTCTAGTTCAACTTCTTTTGTGACACGAGAATCCTCCGAAACTCGCCTTGATCCTTTCTTCCGGCAATGGAACGGTCGGATGCCTCCGACCGTCTAACCAGCACGGGCCAGTCGCCGAGATCCCCCTAGCTCTCACGGGGAGCCAGGCAGTGATGTCACCGCCCGTTATCATACACTTGAGCCAAATAATATAAAGGTCGGTAATCCTATTTCCGGTTTAGTTGTTATAAACAGTAAAATAATAAACACACACCACCCAACACACAATAACGCTAATACAAAGAATGCGAGCTAAGTAAGTCCAAAGACTTACCTCGTCACCACACTCAGCTCACAACACTCTCGCTTCCTTAGGGGAGGAAGCTCATAACCTGCTCACAAGAAGATAACTATATCAACAACAACCCACTCACAATAGAAGTCTTAGACTTCTATACAAATGATCTACGCAAGACCATTTGACTCTCAATTCTAGGACCGCATCCTAGAATCCCTCGTGCTCACATCACACTCAATAGAAGCTAGAAGTCCTTAGACTTCTAGACCCTATGATCTCGCAAGATCATAACCCATAACACCTTCTAGGATAAACATACCTAGTCCAAACAAACTCAACGGTAACAACACCATGCTAGGATAAGTCAATCCTAAGCTCCAAAATCCCACAAGATCATACAATCCCAACCTCAAGCCTCAGAACGCTCACAAGATCAACCATATAACTTAAAGCCATAAACAACTTCACAAGATACATCAACACCTCTAGCCTTAAAATACTTCACAATCCTCAAGCACTCACCTAAGGTCCATAACCACTACTTGGTATTAACTCTAAGTTATGCTAGATCCATCCTAGCATGATACTAATACTAAACATAACTAAATCGAGGGAAAGGATACTCACACGACGTCAATAGACGGAAGTCGTTCAATGGATGTCGACTTGGACTTGTTAGGCATTTATCGGGGCGCTTCCGAACCTAGAACCAAACTAAACAAATTTAGCTTATAAGCTAAATTTGAACGGAATAATGAACATATGTAATCTAAGGAAAACTTATTTTCAAAAGCCGGTGTTAAAACTCTTTAAACCCTTCCGGGGCGAAAAATATGAAATCAAACCACTTGGTCGTAACCCGAAATTACAACTTGAACCATAAACCAAATTTAAAATCCGTAATTATATTTTCCGGGCAATCTAAACAACATCATAAACCCAATGGTAAAACCGTTCAACCATTTTTCCGGGCAAAATATACGATTTTATAAATATGGGTGATAATCGGTAATTAATATTTCTGGGCCAAATCTGTAATTAACTCTGTAGGGGTAACTTTGCAATAATCTAGAATTAGGGCCATAAACATAAAATAGAATTATGGGTTAAAAAATTGTAATTACACATAAATCTTTTTAAACCCGTTTGATACAAGGGTTTTGGCTGGGGTAGAAGAGCGCAGCGCCGGCGGTGGGGAATCAGGGCAAGGAGGGCCCCTCCTTGGCGGTTTTCTGGCAGTCCGGCGAGACTGGGTGTCTCTTCCCGGTGGTGTGGCGGCGAGGCGAGCTCTTCCGAGTTGCACAGAGAAGGTAGGAGAAGAAGAGACGCGAGACGAAGGGAAAATCGAAGCTGGGTTGCTCCGGATTTGACAGCTTTCCGGTGGTGGCGACAACCAGTGGAAAAGGAAGAGGAGGGACAGCTCTCTGGCGGCGAGACTGAAGAGACGAGAAGGGTTGCTGTCGATGATGGAGGGCGAGGGAAGGCGGCGAAGGCAGGACTGACTTTTCTAGCTATCCCCTGTTGTCTTGACAGCAAGCAGGTGGAGCACCGCATTACAAGGCGAGCTTCCGATGAGGGGAGGGCTGCTAAGGCTGCCTGCAATTCGATACGGAGGAGGAAGAAAGTCAAGAAGGAGGGCAGAAGAGAGGTGCAGGTGAAGGTGAGGAGAACGAGCAGACTCCTCTCCGGCGAGTCGATGTTGTGTGAGGCTCTCAAAGAGCTGTGATAGGGGAGGGGTGATAGTGAGCTCGGGCGAAATTTAAGGTGATGCATAAGAGGTTGGGGAGAGGTATTGAGGGAAGTTGCAAAGATGGAGATGTAGGGGTTGCTTGCTGCTGCTGCATGAAGGGAGGGATGAGAGAAGCAGAGGGAGGTAGCGTGAGGCAGGAGTGAAGTCTAAGGGTCAGCCTGCAAAGCGTGAATCATCACGCTTGAAGAGGAATAAAAAATAAAGAAAGGTAATAAAGAACATAAAAGGGAAAAAGAGTAAGAATGACTCTAATCAAAAAGCGTTCGAAACGGAATTTTCGAACCGAAAAACCTTCTCGACTTCTTCCGATAATAATAACACGGATGTATGAGAACGTATCAAAGATATACATAGCTCGGAAAAGATATTTTACACCGTGAAATACTTTATAATAAAATAAAGAAAATGAAAAAAATAAATTAAAATATATTTGATCTAGTAAAAAATATCGATAAAAGCCGCAAAAATAAATAATGCAAGCGTGCCTAAAATTTGGGGCGTTAGATCAGATCCCCCTAAAAAATAAGTTTCGTCCCGAAACTTGCTAGGCGTCGAACTTCTCGGCACCTTAGGCCGAGGTATTAACTCTCAAACTAAGAAGGCTAACCTTTTAATCTATACACACAATCTACTCTCACTACGACCGCAAGATATATCACATTCCCACAAATAACACAAACTACACATAACATCACACATGCACATAACTCAACCAAGGAAAGAACTAGGTATACCCGATCGATTCTATCGATGCTACTAACTCAGCGTAACTTCAACTAAAGTTATTATCCTCCGACTTCCTATTAGCCTTATTGGTTCTACGATGCCACTAACTCATCAAGACCGTCAAAACTTCTCGAGTACCCATACTTCTCAGATTGATAGACATCAAACATCGGGTGAACACCCACTACTCTCGGCGGCCACGTCAGCCGGTAAACCATTTTCCCAACTTGCGCTTAAGATCTCAAAAATGTCCGATATATCGGAACTCAACTTCCTTCTCGGGTCTTTCTCAATGCAATATTTTCATTAGGTTTCTCTTTGATGTCTCTATCAAAGAAAATCGAACTTCCAATTTACACCATTAGCTTTGGTTCTTGTCAAACCAAACTTCGATGTTACGCTTCTTCAATTCTTGTGGCAATTCCAAGTAACGAAGGAAGTACCTTACTTCGCACCGCTTCTACTAACGATACCAGTATGCTATTACTTTTACATCACTCCCCAATACTCGGTCAAGACCTTGTCTTGGAGAATCACTTATACACTTGAAACCCATCAGTCCTCAAAGCAAATTCAAAACAGTTGTACCAATAAATCTCCTCTTTAACTCTCAAAACTCTATTATCAAATCTTCGTCCCCTTTCATACATCATCGTCATCCATATTAGGTTACCATAATTGGCGCTATACAACTCCTCCCTTCACAGATCTGGTAAAGCTCGGCACATCTAATGAAACTTGTAACTTTTTCCACATCCTTCGGGGTTGTCATCCCGAGATAACTTTTCATACAACTTCTCTCTTCTTCGAGAGTAGACCGAAATATCTTATCCGGGGCATTAATAAGCCCATATGGAATCACTACAACTCATAGTGACCATGGTTCGTCCGGAATGTCGTATTTGCAATATCCCAATCTCGAATTCTCAGTTTGTGACAACCATTCCTTAAATCATTCTTAGAAGAGACTACCAACCCTTGCAACCGGTCGCGTAGATCATTTATTTGTAGTGAGGGATACTCGTTCTTCATTGTTATCTTGTTCGGCTAACGGTAATTTATGTACAAGTGGAGATAATCGTCTCTTTTTTCGCAAACTTGTGTTTACCATAACCACTTCAAATCAACAGTTTAAGATATATTCTAATATGAACTTCAAATCAAGAGTTCAAGATAGCATTCGGAGTTTTCCATAACATTTCACTAAATCTAATGAACTCTTTTCAATAAATTCTTACAATTGCTCCTTCTCTCGCTTCCACAACTCATGTCTCTTCACAAGTGTCATTCTATACAACGCCTTGGATATCGGAGGTGCGTCAAACTCAACCTTAGTGGCAAAATCCACGTTCCGATGTCTTGCAATCCGTGATATCTCGGTTTTTGTCTTTCCTTATTTCGTCTCATAACATAAGACCGACACAACCTTGTCTTAACACTTGACAAGTAGTCTTGGTATTAATGATCTCCCCCGATCTGTTGGGGTGACGTCTTTCAGACACGTGTATTGCTCCATCTTTACCTACAATGTTGATCGTCCTCTTTCAAATATTCGTCTTTTCATGAATTGGAAAGATTTGCTTGCGTCTTCTGACTCTTGTGTTCTTATATAAGTATTCTTTTAACTTAATCCCCATTTTCCCTCCTAAATGGCACGATTGTAAAAATCTTCTAAGATTTCTCACTTATGTGCAACCATAAGGGTCCAATCTGTAGGATTTAACCGTGTTTCAAAACAATTGACCTTATCTTCTTCACTTTCTACAACATCCCAACATATGGGAGGAGCTCTTCGTATTCTACATAAGCTTTCACCATAGATGTCCTTTCTTCAAGTAGAAAGTATACTTCACTTTCCTTTTGTAAAGTCAACCCAACGGTAGAGTTTCTAACCTCAATCTTCCATATACTTTTTGTACATCTCTTGTCAACATCAAACTTCAAAACTTCGATCTTCTCTTACTCTTGTTGGTCACCTTATGCATCTCTCGGCATTCCATGAACACTTCACAACTGTACCGGTATGCCCCGTGGAAAAATGTTAGAAGAAACTCCCCAACCAAAACCACTAAAATATCAAACTCATTACATCTCTAGGTACTAACATCATAACTCTAAGCTTGCAGTGTTGCCTTAATCTAGGTCCTCTCTTTCACACCATAGCCACCATGGCTCTTTGTGTGAGTCAGAAACATCTAACTCAGCTTTTACTCGCAAAACATAACCTTCATTTCATTCAGAACAAACATAATATGCATCCCCTTTACGCACAACAACAAAAGAAGCCTCACTTTCCTCTTGGTTCTTCTAGTTTCGTTCGCCCCAATCGTACTTTAAAAGTTTGATCCGTGTCATTCCCCATATGTCAATCCCATGACCTAAGAAAGTCGCACAGGATCATTACAATCACTCCCCGGGAGGTCAGATACATTCACTCGCTTTGATCCCATGCAATGTTACTTGATTAAGATAATTGTACTTAGTTGGCATACTTCCTCACTACTTACCATTGACATTGATCCACCGCGAATACTTTTAAGCTCTTTTTGTCGATCCTCTACATGCCCATAATCTTGTTTACTCATCCCCTCTACACTCACCAATAGACAACTCGCACATGTGCGTTCTTAGTTGTCGCTGCTTAACTTGTATTTGACCTTCTCCGAAGTCAACGACTTATTATCCTACTACAGTTCTCATGTTACCATTCTCATGAAGGCTACCCTCCTAGGGGTACTTTACCTTAAACTCCGTTAATTCTTTCTTCATTCCATGCTTCCTCTTCTTTATAAGGTAACTATATCTTCTTTGCCTTTTTTTTCATATAACTCTCTTTCATAGACTTAACTATTCTTCCTTGATTTCTATCAAGAGCACCTTCCCAACGATTATAGCCCTAGCAAGCATCCACTCGCGTTCCTCTTGGTTGGTATCTTAAGTCTCTCGATCAAAGCTCCTCGTTTTGTCTTTCATCCTCTTGGGGTCATCATTTATACACACTTCCTCCTTCTTGGCGTTTCTTAGTCTAATTATCATAATGGAAATCGGCCAACTCCACGTGAATCCCCCCCATGTCCTTCTTCTCATAACTCTAGTAATGTTGAAACTTTACTTTTTTGGTACCTCGTAAGCTTAACTTACGGTATCTTAAATCTTTAGCAAATGGTTCGATCACTCTTCTCGTCTTGACTCAAATGCTTAGGAGCGTCTAAAGAAAACTTCACATCTTAATGGAATATCACCTTTAACCTTGTTAGAATGTATCCCTCTCCTCCTCGATTCGCATCTTTAGTTGTCCACGCGTCTTCTTGAAGAACTTATGGTTGTTATCCCTATTGGTCTCGTTGTCTTTCTAATCGTGACTTCTTTGTTACCACTTCCACACCTTTGTGTCACTCCTTTTTCTTGTATGTTCTCCATCTCGATTTCTCTTAAGTCGCCTTGGATTTTCCTTCCACTTGTTCGTCCTTTGGTTATGTCATCTCTACTCCTCCTCTTCGACATCCTCTTAAAGGAGTACAAGAACTCCATGGTGTTCGCCCGAACGTAGCTCTCAACTCGATACTTGAGCATATTCATCTTCGTATATATACTATCCTAATCCCAAAAAGGTGTTGTCCAAGGACGATGATAGCTTCCTATCATCTTAACTATAAGGTCCACTATTACTAATATAGTACTAGCATACTATATGTGTATGTATATATAACTATATATATAAGCCTTATCACATTACTACTAAAATATCACATCCGAAAATCCAATACAACAAAACAAGGTCTAACACAAATAATAGTCCACATATAACTATACATATAAATCACGTCCATCAAGCAACTAAAATGACATATACTATACATATCTACATATATACGTATATATATCAAAATCCAATAAACTAAGCTGCCGAGATCCGCGGAAGGAGTGGTGGTTCGTACATTCTACCCCGACTCATGCATGTGATTTTGAAAACGAAAAGTCAGAACCCGTGTGGGTTCTGTTTATTCCTCATTCGGCCTTTAGAAGATAGCGAGTGCCATTGTTGTCAACCTAGGGCTCTAATACCACTTTTGTAACACCCCGAATCCGCGGGACTCGAGGCGCTACGGGTTGAGACCTCACAATGGGTCCCGACCCTTAGCTTGACAACAATTTCACTGGATCTTGCAACAAGGCACAAATAAAGGCCAAAAACGAAATACATTTTTATGCAATGAAAGGAAAAACCCGAAAGAATGCAACAACAACTTCATCCGAGGTACAACTTAAACCAAACGCCAAACAAGCGGCACACGAAACGTAATAACCGACAGACCAAAACACAAGACAACCCCAACTCAAAACCCTTCCTAAAATGTACGGACCCCGGCTGCCCACCCTTCCGGATCTCTCGGAGCATGCCTAACCTGCAAGGCAAACTACAACATTCGGTATAAAACCGTTAGCTCACATTCGAAGCATTAGAATTAAAGGGAAAGGCACAAACACAATTAATTCAACATAGTCACACAACATACTCAAAGCACACAAATCCGGTTTATTATCTTTATTTATTAAGTCATATCCCGTTCTAGTTCAACTTCTTTTGTGACACGAGAATCCTCCGAAACTCGCCTCGGTCCCTTCTTCCAGCAATGGAACGGTCGGATGCCTCCGACCGTCTAACCAGCACGGGCCAGTCGCCGAGATCCTCCTAGCTCTCACGGGGAGCCAGGCAGTGATGTCACCGCCCGTTATCATACACTTGGGCCAAATAATATAAAGGTCGGTAATCCTATTTCCAATTTAGTTGTTATAAACAGTAAAATAATAAACACACACCACCCAACACACAATAATGCTAATACAAAGAATACGAGCTAAGTAAGTCCGAAGACTTACCTCGTCACCACACTCAACTCACAACACTCTCGCTTCCTTAGGGGAGGAAGCTCATAACCTGCTCACAAGAAGATAACTATATCAACAACAACCCACACACAATAGAAGTCTTAAACTTCTATACAAATGATCTACGCAAGACCATTTGACTCTCAATTCTAGGACCGCATCCTAGAATCCCTCGTGCTCACATCACACTCAATAGAAGCTAGAAGTCCTTAGACTTCTAGACCCTATGATCTCGCAAGATCATAACCCATAACACCTATTAGGATAAACATACCTACTCCAAACAAACTCAACGGTAACAACACCATGCTAGGATAAGTCAATCCTAAGCTCCAAAATCCCACAAGATCATACAATCCCAACCTCAAGCCTCAGAACGCTCACAAGATCAACCATATAACTTAAAGCCATAAACAACTTCACAAGATACATCAACACCTCAAGCCTTAAAATATTTCACAATCCTCAAGCACTCACCTATGGTCCATAACCACTACTTGGTATTAACTCTAAGTTATGCTAGATCCATCCTAGCATGATACTAATACTAAACATAACTAAATCGAGGGAAAGGATACTCACACGACGTCAATAGACGGAAGTCGTTCAATCGATGTCGACTTGGACTTGTTATGCATTTATCGGGGCGCTTCCGAACCTAGCACCAAACTAAACAAATTTAGCTTATAAGCTAAATTTGAACGGAATAATGAAGATATGTCATCTAAGGAAAACTTATTTTCAAAAGCCGATGTTAAAACTCTTTAAACACTTCCGGGGCGAAAAATATGAAATCAAACCATTTGGTCGTAACCCGAAATTACAACTTGAACCATAAACCAAATATAAAATCCGTAATTATATTTTCCGGGTAATCTAAACAACATCATAAACCCAATGGTAAAACCGTTCAACCATTTTTCCGGGCAAAATATACGATTTTATAAATATGGGTGATAATCTGTAATTAATATTTCTGGGCCAAATCATTAATTAACTCTATAGGGGTAACTTTGCAAAAATCCAGAATTAGGGCCATAAACGTAAAATAGAATTATGGGTTAAAAAAATATAATTACACATAAATCTTTTTAAACCCGTTTGATACAAGGGTTTTGGCTGGGGAAGAAGAGCGCAGCGCCGGCGGTGGGGAATCAGGGCAAGCAGGGCCCCTCCTTGGCGGTCTTGCTGGAAGTCCGGCGAGACTGGGCGTCTCTTCCCGGTGGTGTGGCGGCGAGGCGAGCTCTTCCGAGTTGCACAGTGAAGGTAGGAGAAGGAGAGACGCGAGACGAAGGGAAAATCGAAGCTGGGTTGCTCCGGATTTGACAGCTTTCCGGTGGTGGTGACAACTAGTGAAAAAGGAAGAGGAGGGACGGCTTTCTCTGGCGGCGAGACTGAAGAGACGAGAAGGGTTGCTGTCGACGATGGAGGGCGAGGGAAGGCGGTGAAGGCAGGACTGACTTTTCCGGCTATCCCCTGGTGTCTTGATAGCAAGCAGGTGGAGCACCGTATTGCAAGGCGAGCTTCCGATGAGGGGAGGGCTGCTAAGGCTGCCTGCAATTCGATACGGAGGAGGAAGAAAGTCAAGAAGGAGGGCAGAAGAGAGGTGCAGGTGAAGGTGAGGAGAACGAGCAGGCTTCTCTCCGGCGAGTCGATGTTATGTGAGGCTCTCAAAGAGCTGTAATAGGGGAGGGGTGACAGTGAGCTCGGGCGAAATTTGAGGTGATGCATAAGAGGTTGGGGAGAGGTATTGAGGGAAGTTGCAAAGCTGGAGATGTAGGGGTTGCTTGCTGCTGCGGCATGAAGGGAGGGATGAGAGAAGTAGAGGGAGGTAGCGTGAGTGATGACATGAATCATGTATCATCATATTCATGCATATTGCAGCACATTATCTCTATTTACCTTGCATTTAGAGGGATTTTGCATACCTTTTATGTTCTATTCAATCAATTGTCGGAAATAGAGGTCTACACGAGATTTTGATGAATCGCAGGTAAATAGGGTTGAATTGGAAGAAAAAAATGAAGCAAAAGCATCTAAGGATGTTAAGGAAGCTAAAGGAGTCTTAGAAGGGTCACTAAGGGCTAAGGAACTGCAAAGGAGAAGCATAGAAGACGAACCAAAGGAAGAGCACTTTCTGTTGAAGAAAATCGTGCCAATATATATAAAAATCGGACGATTTTCATACCTGGAAATCGAACGGTTTTTCACCAAAATCGACTGGGTCGATTTTCTTCACGATTCGGCCAAATGAAAAGACGACATAAAGCCCAATTAATTTGGGCTAGATGGGAGTTTTGCCAAACGGCCCATCTGCAAGAAACTATAGAGGAGAACCCTACGAACGAAGACGAGGAGGTCGCAGAAGATAATTTTTACACGTTTGGGAGAAATCAAGGAATCTTGGAGAGAGATTGAAGAGCTTTTGCCGGAAAGTCATTCTTGATCTTTGATTGTGAGATTTCTTTATTCCATTGTCTTGTTTGTGGTTTGTGAACACGAAATTGAGTTGTTAAGAGATACATTGAACAGATTTGACGATTGTTTTACAGATTTGAGAGTTATAGATTTTTTTCGTTCAAGATTTGGTTTCTTTGCGATATCTTCTTCAATAATTAATTTGATTCGATTTTGAAAATGGTTGGCTAAAAACCTTGTGATTCTGGGGAGAATAGTTGATGATTAAGGCCTAGGTGATGATAGACTGAACTCATTCAAACGTTAGGACCCCGAGAATTTAGATTTTAGTTTTGCGACAAACAGGAAAATCGGGCTGTTCTTGAGGAAAATTGGCCGATTTTTCTTATAAACAGGGCGATTTATCCTTCTGACGAACTTTAATTGAATTAATCTTTAATCAAAACTAATCCTTGCCTAAACCCCAATCTTGATTAACCTTCCTACACTCTAATTGAATGTACGAATACACTTCAAACCTGTTTCTACATTTAATAGATTAAGATTGCAAGATCTGGGTAATAAAGAGACTCAACATCCTTTATTAAGATTCTAAGTGTGCTTTCTACTCTTACTTTGGAGAGTCATATCCTGGAGTTTTAGATAGTTAGTTTGAATATAATTCTTGTCTCTAGATCTTTCTATATTGCAGCCTCAACAACCCTTATAGAGAGAACCTATAGATTAGTCATATAGGTTTCGGAACTTCATCGTACGAATCCTACCTTTGAACATTTAATCTTGGCAATATAAATTCTGTCCTATACCTATAGAAGTGTCTTGAATCGAAAGCCTAAATCGGATACTTGAATCCTTGGAATCATTTCTCTCTTTATCATATCACAAAAGCTTTTATACTTTCGCTAGATAATTGAAATTGGAAATTTTCTCACTAAATCCCTGAGTTCGACTCTGGAATTCTTACCTTTCTACAGCCGATCCGTACACTGCGGGTTCGCTTGCTTTTGAGTTCTAGATATAAATATTAAGACTTTGACGCACACCCTTTTGAGCGAACAAGTTTTTGGCGCCGTTGCCGGGGATTTGGTCTAGATCAAGTCCGGTTTTCGGTTGTCTAGCTTGAGAGCTCTTGCTCTTGTGATTTGATTTGTCTACTTGAGTGATCTTCGCAGGTTCTTTAGGTATATGCGAAAGACTAGATCCACTAAAGATCTAATTCCTTTCGATCCCGAATTAGAAAGAACTTTGAGGAGAAAGTTGAAGGAGAAGAAAATGGCTGAAAACGATGAGAGAAACTACAAGGCTGAACTGAACGAAGCTGAACGCCAACTCCAGCTGAGTGAGAAGGCTCGAAAGGAAGCTGAAATAAGTTATCAATTTCAGATTGATGAACTAAGAGCTATGATGTTGGACATGAAGTTGGAGTTGAACGACTCCAAGAAGAAGAAGAAAGTCAAGACACCAACTAAGTCCATTCGAAATGACTCATCCGACGATGACGAGATTGATCCGGATATGCCGGAACTTGAAGAGATTGATCCATCACTTCGTCCTAACCGAAACACTCCAACACCTAAGGTTGCCCCTCGCATTACGACTAGGAATGCTAGAGCTGTCAATAACGAAGATAGACCCCGAACTTTGGGGCAACGGATGGATCCAATTCAGCAACCGCGCCGTCTAGGTGTGGATTTCGGAGCTGAAGACATCCAAGAGTTTAGCTTCTCACCACAAGTCATCACTATGGTTCGCCAAAGTCAATATGGCGGAGCAAGTACTGAATCTCCGCATCAACACTTGCAGAATTTTGAGATTCTCATGGAGACTATGAAGCCGAAGAAGGCTACTACAAGCAACTACAAGATCAAGCCGTTCTTCTTCTCTTTGAAGGACAAAGCTCTAGCTTGGTACCAAACACTTCCGGCTGCGAAGTTAGCTACATGGGAGGAATTGTCTTCGGAGTTCCTCACCAAGTTCTTTCCGCCATCCAAAACGGCGGAATTGAGAGGTAAAATAAATGCTTTTTCTATGAAACCTAACGAAAGCTTGTTTCAATATTGGGAAAGGTTTCAAGATCTCTTGTTGGATTGCCCACACCATGGCATTTCCAAGCTGGAATTATTGGAGATCTACTATAAAGGGTTGGATGTGGAGACACAATTCAACCTCCAATCTCTATCTTGCGGCACATTCATGGATATGAGAGAGGACGATGCTTGGGACTTCATTGAGAAGCAAGCCCAAGTGATTGAGAAGTATTCCCACCGGAAGGTGGAATCAAATAGCCGGAATCAAGGCGATACGGGAGCCAAGTTGAATCAAGCGGCTCAAACACAAATATTCTCCCTCAAAGATGACATCAAAGAATTGAGGGAAGTGCTCAAAACGAGTCTTCAAAAGACTAAAGAGCAAGAAGCCAACTACATGGGGCGAGACAACAATCAAAGAAATGATAACCGGAATTCCAATTGGAGCAACAACAACAATAACAACCGAAACTCCAATTGGAACAACAACAACAACAATAGGAACTCAAATAACAACAATTGGAGGTCAAATCAGCAAGGTTCAGGTAATCCTTACTCTTATGCTGAAAAGGCTCTAACACCTCCATCTTCTTCTACTCCTTCTACAAGCCAGGAACAATCAAGCGGATCAAACAAACCGGATCCCATGCTAGAGACGATCCTAGGCAAGCTACAAGGATTGGAGAGTTACATAACTTCGGTTGACAAAGCTCACAAAGCTTTAGAAAACCAAGTATTCAACAAGGCCGGAGAAGTTCCAAGAGATCAAGGGAAGCTTCCCGGAAAGACAGAAGATAACCCAAAGGGAAGGGTTATGGCAATAACTACTAGGAGCGGAAAGACGACCGTCGACCCTCAACCTAAAGTAGTTGATACCTCCACAAAAGAAGGAGAGGCAAAAGAGAAGGAAGAAGTCTATGTTCCTCCTCCCGCTTACAAACCACCTCTACCTTTTCCTCAATCTAGAGCGCGTGCACGCCTAGATAAACATTTCGGTAACTTCGTTGAACTTATGAGTAAGCTCCATATTAACATACCTTTTATGGATGCGATTTTAGGTATGCCGGCTTACGGGAAATTCCTCAAGGAGATCCTCTCCAACAAGAGGAAGTTGGAAGATATAGGAGAAGTCAAGATGAGTATGGAGTCATCCGAACTCATCAAGACTATGACGGAGAATATGCCACCCAAGCTCCGCGATCCAGGATCCTTTTGCATACCCATCACTTTGGGAGAAGCTACCTATGATGCTCTTTGTGACCTTGGAGCGAGTGTGAGTATCATACCTCTCGCTCTATGCAAGGCAGTTGGTCTAGGAGAGCCTAGACCGGTGAAGATCACACTCTACATGGCTGATCGTTCTACCACTAAGCCGGTGGGAATATTAGAAGACATTCCGGTAAAGCTAGGTAAGTTTTACATACCTATGGATTTTGTCGTTCTTGACATACCTGCAGATTACCCGGTTCCCATCATCCTCGGGAGACCATTCCTCGCCACATCTGGATGCATGGTAGATTGCAAGAACGGCCAGCTATCCTTCCATATCGGTAGATCGATCAAAGATAGAAACCATTGAGAAGTTACCTCCCCCTTCATCGGTAAAAGGAATTAGAAGCTTCTTAGGACATGCAGGCTTCTATAGGAGATTCATAAAGGATTTTTCTAAGATTTCAAAACTTTTGACTAATCTTTTGATGAAAGATGCGACTTTCGAATTTTCGAAAGATTGCTTAGATGCTTTTTGCAGGATCAAAGAAGCTTTGATTTCGGCACCAATCATTCAACCACCCGATTGGACTCTTCCTTTCGAGGTCATGTGTGACGCAAGCGATGTCGCTATAGGAGCCGTTCTTGGACAGAAGAAAGATGGTCGCACTCATGCCATCTACTACGCTAGCAAAACGCTAGATGAGGCTCAATACAACTACGCAACTACGGAAAAGGAACTTTTAGCCGTAGTATATGCATTTGAGAAATTTCGTTCCTATCTTGTAGGTGCGAAAGTGATAGTCTATACGGACCACTCCGCAATCCGATACTTATTCACGAAGAAGGATGCGAAGCCAAGGCTCCTACGATGGATCTTACTCTTAAAAGAGTTTGATTTAGAGATCCGTGATAAGAAAGGATCGGAGAACTCAGTCGCCGATCACCTTAGTCGCCTTCCGCAACTCACCGGCGAGTCGGATGAACTTCCGATAGACGACTCTTTCCCTGACGAGCATCTGCACGAGATTGAAGAGTGTCTTCAACACATATCACAAGGTAATGATCCATGGTTTGCTGATATTGTAAATTACCTTGTTTGTCAGGAAATTCCACCCGGACTTTCATATGCTCAAAAGAAGAAGTTCTTGAGAGACGTCCGGCATTTTTATTGGAACGAACCTCTTCTATTCAAAAGAGGTCCAGATGGCATCTACAGGAGATGTATTCCCGAAGATGAGATAGATAGTGTCATCCGACACTGCCATTCTCTACCATGTGGCGGACATGCTAGTTCCCACAAGACTTGTGCTAAGGTACTTCGATCCGGCTTTTATTGGCCTACACTTTTCAAAGATGTGCAAAAGTTTGTTGTTTCTTGTGATGCTTGTCAAAGGACAAGTAATATATCCAAGAGGAATGAGATGCCTCTCAACAACATACAAGAAGTAGAGGTCTTTGATGTATGGGGCATCGACTTTATGGGACCTTTCCCATCTTCATGCGGCAACCAGTATATACTTCTTGCCGTAGACTATGTCTCAAGATGGGTGGAGGCAATCGCTTCCCCTACTAATGATGCAATGGTAGTGGTGAAGTTCCTCAACAAAACGATCTTTCCAAGGTTCGGAACTCCCGAACCATCATTAGTGACGGAGGAACGCATTTCACAGCCCGTCGATTCGAGACTCTATTAGCTAAGTATGGGGTGACCCATAAGATAGCTACACCATATCATCCGCAAACCAGCGGACAAGTCGAGATATCCAATAGAGAGATTAAAGGGATTTTAGAGAAGACCGTCTCTAAAACGAGGAAAGATTGGTCAATGAAGCTTGACGATGCACTATGGGCATACAGGACAGCCTTCAAGACACCAATAGGTACGACTCCCTATAATCTCATTTATGGTAAATCACGTCATCTTCCTGTAGAGCTAGAGCATAAGGCTTATTGGGCTATCAAGTGGCTCAACTTCGACATGAAAGAAGCCGGAGAGAAGCGACTCCTAGATATCAATGAGCTAGATGAGCTCCGACTAAATGCGTATGAGAACGCAAAGATTTACAAGGAACGGACAAAGCGCTGGCATGACAAACACATCATCCCAAAAGACTTGAAGGAGGGAGACCAAGTCCTCCTATTCAACTCAAGGCTGCGTCTATTTCCAGGTAAGCTCAAATCCCGTTGGACAGGACCTTTTGTGATTAAAACAATTTTCCCTCATGGTGCAGTTGAAGTATGGGGTGAACAAAGCGGAAATTTTAAGGTTAATGGCCAACGGTTGAAGAAATACACACCGGAAGCTCCAGTCGAGGAGATAGATCCTATCCTCCTCCATTGAACACAACATCATACACCGTCCAGCTAAAGACGATAAATAAAGCGCTTCTTGGGAGGCAACCCAATGATAGTATAGTTTTCCCTTCTTTCCCTCACTTAGTTAGAATAGATTAATTGCTTTGTTTCTTCGTTTTTCGTTTTTATATGTTCTTCGATGCACTCTTGGGTTGTCGTGTCATTAATCGCAGGAAACTAGGTCCAAATGTGAGAGATTCACGGAGAATGGAGCACAATTAAGTTATATCTTCGAGATTCAAGAAAAACAAGGAAGGAAATCGACCTACCATAAGAAGATCGTCCGATTCAGTAACAGAGCAAGTCGATTTTTCTCAACAGAAACAAAAAACGACCTCGAGATCGACCTGCCAAAATAAATCGTCCGATTTTTTCAATCAGAAAGAAAAATCGCCCCTACAAATAAATCGACCAGAAAAATCGGCCGATTTTCTTCAGAAATCGTCGACCCTATATAAGGACTTCACACACGATCTTCTTCATTCCCACATCTTCAACTCTCGATTCCCCTCTCTCAAGAACGCCGAAAAATCGCCACACCCTCAAATCCTCATTCCTTAACCATTTCGAGAGATTCTTGGCTCCAAACTGAAGCATTTTCAACAAGGAACAAGGATCTAACAACAACACGCACGGCAATCGACTGCTCCATAAGGAATTCAGGTTTTTCTTTCCAAAACCTAAGTTTCTCACTTGAAATTGAAGTTGCCTAGGAAGTGCATTGTTGTTGGAATTGATAGAGGAATTTGCTTAGAATTCATTGTAGAGAACTGTGTATGGTGATAGATTGAACAGAACTTTACAGAATTGTGAGAATCGTGGAAATCGAGATAAAAATCGACCCAGCCCAGAAAAATCGGCCGATTTAAGTGAAGAACAGGTCGATTTTTAGGACTTAGAATGGATCTTGTCAAGAGGATAACTAGAAACACGGGGAAGAAGAAGGGATCTTCTTCCAAAGCCCCTGCCCCACCTCCACCACCACCTACCAACATCCCTAAGCTTCCCCCTCCCCTATCCAAGCATAAGAAACGCTATGCAGGCATTATAGATCGCCCATTCACCCCTCCTCGCTACATAGTGCTTGATGACTTAGATTCGTTGTATGTTCGAGAGGATGTTGATATGATGCTTGATAGGGCAGGGTTGAGACAGTTTGCCACGATCAGGGAAGATGCTTATAGGGAGATCACCCTAGAATTCCTTAGTACGTTTGAGCACGATCCTAGGGAAAGGATGGTCACTTTCCGCCTCATGAGCCAAGACCACACTTTATCCATTGATGCTTTTGGCGACTTGTTTGGCTTTTCTTATTCAGATGCAGGCACATTTGCTAGAGGCCTCAATGCTAGTGATTTTTGGGAGGCTATTTCCGTAGGAGAGTACGGAGGGGATAAGTGGAGACCTGGAAACTCCAAGGAGACAAGTATGTACAACCTTTCCTTCAAGGTAGTGCATAGGATACTCAGTGAGAGTTTGTTTGCCCGGACTGAGACTCCGCAGAAGCTCAAGGTTGATGAGCTTTTTATCCTCTACTGCATGACATCCACCACCACTCCCGACATCTCCACCATGCTTGCTGACTATCTAGGAAAGATAGCCAACAAAGCCAAGGGTGACATCTGTGCAGGAGGCTTGGTCACTCATGTGGCTAGGACTCTAGGTTATGACTTTTCAGGATGCACTCTAGCTGAGAGTGCCCTTCCTTTAGGCTCGCAGAGGTTGGTGGTTCGACAGGTTTTGATTCCTCGAGGGAGAGGAACTCTTCATGTGCCGATGCCATGGCACAGGGATCCGAAAAAGAAGCCATCCGAGATCATATGGAAATCCGAATACACCATTCGGAATAAGAGGATCTGGAAGGAGACCTTTGAGGCGATGCTTGAGGAATTCTCACCTCTTACTTATTATGATGATGACGCAGGTGACTCAGAGGAGGAGGAGGATGGAGGACAGGAGACCATGCTCTAGTTTGAGAGCGATACCCATAGCGGGCATGCTACGGATGCCATGGACACTAACACTCATGGAGTAGGACCGAGCAGGACTAGCAGGCAGGATGAGGAGACGGAGGATGACATGCAGCCACCTCGACATTCTTATGCACATGCTCCAGGCCCTAGACGAGGACGCTGAGCTCCACGCCACTTCAGGGAGCTAGTCACTAGCTTTCAGAGCCTCAGCACCGACTACCGTGTCCTCCGCACCGATTATGACACCCTAGGAACTACAGGGAGGAGACGGACGCTAGGAATTCATCCTATGATGGCCAGATGAGGGACATGTACTACCACCAGTTCGGCCACTTCTACGATCCCTCCGCACCGATGTATCCATATCCACCACCTCCACCACCGACAGAGGATTGAGCTTCCACTTCTTTTACATTGTAAGTATTTTTCTCCTTCTTATGCTTGATTTTCACATTGGGGACAATGTGGATGTCAAGTATGGGGTGGGGGTACTTACAATACCTTATGTTTCATTCTAGCACTCTATATACTTTCCACTACTCTTGACAATTTGGCTTGTAATAACTCTTGCACGGCTTGCTTCCTATTATGACACTCGCATTTGCATGAACTTTTTCAAAACCTATGAATTTTCAAGAATTTTAAGTGCTTCTTATATGGAAATGACCTCTATGATGAAATTTGTGTATATGGATAGGTAAAAAGATGCTTAGTTGTGTTGAGATCTTAATTATAGCATGAATGAAATTGCTTTTGTTACTTGAATACATAAATAAGTTATATGATTTAGTTGTTTTGATGAGAAAATGAAATAATAGTCGAAGCTATATTGCAAGTTCTTTTACATCATTT
Source organism: Fagopyrum homotropicum (assembly GCA_033239125.1). NCBI lineage: Eukaryota > Viridiplantae > Streptophyta > Magnoliopsida > Caryophyllales > Polygonaceae > Fagopyrum > Fagopyrum homotropicum. The sequence goes on along the minus strand of BSWB01000008.1, from coordinate 26,215,294 downwards.
AAGGATGACTAAGGCAATTCACTTCTTTTCTTTTCTCATATCTTGATCATGCTAGCTCCTCAACAAATATGTAACCCTCCTTTTACCATCCGGGAATTAGGATAGGTGATTGAAAAAGGCATGTTTGATGTGGGAGGGCCAAGAAAAATGTATTGAAAAAGTGCAAAATTTCATAAGTTTGGGGACGTTGAACATGAGGATGAGTAACTCGGCACCATTCACATAGCCGGGTGTTTGTGTCTTGCCAAAGTCCGATTGAACGACAAGTCCTAACGGGATATGGTATGTGCATCAAGGATTTGAGGCATCTCGAAATTGAGAAACGCCGATCTCCTAGGCTTCGGTTTTTTGTGCACCGCTGTCCATACTCTCAAAAAGTAAAGTATAATGAAAGCAAAGCTTTCTACATGCGAAGCATGTGCGGTGAAGAAAATTCTTGAAGGTGTTATGTGTTCCTCTTTCCCGGATTAGCACCACAATAGCCAAAAAGAACCACTTCCCTTAATACGTTTCTTGAACCTTTCCTTTGATTTGAAGACCTTGAGACTTTTATGCATGTGTTTAAGACTTAATGGCTTAGATTTGTTTGAATTTGATTGCCTCTACACCTTTATCATGTTCTTTATTTATACTTTCAAGAAAGAAAAGGGAGTTTGTTCATCTTATAGTCATCATTGATACATGCTTTGTCCCTTTTTTGCCTTGAAATATCACTTTGATGAGCGATCCAATGAAAAGGAGCACTACCAAAAGAAAAGTTTTTGAGTTTCATACATGCATAATCCATGACATCTTATATTCTGAATTTGAGTCTTGCTTAGGGACAAGCAAGAGACAAGTATGGGGTATTTTGATGACATGAATTATGTATCATCATATTCATGCATATTGCAGCACATTATCTCTATTTACCTTGCATTTAGAGGGATTTTGCATACCTTTTATGTTCTATTCAATCAATTGTCGGAAATAGAGGTCTACACGAGATTTTGATGAATCGCAGGTAAATAGGGTTGAATTGGAAGAAAAAAATGAAGCAAAAGCATCTAAGGATGTTAAGGAAGCTAAAGGAGTCTTAGAAGGGTCACTAAGGGCTAAGGAACTGCAAAGGAGAAGCATAGAAGACGAACCAAAGGAAGAGCACTTTCTGTTGAAGAAAATCGTGCCAATATATATAAAAATCGGACGATTTTCATACCTGGAAATCGAACGGTTTTTCACCAAAATCGACTGGGTCGATTTTCTTCACGATTCGGCCAAATGAAAAGACGACATAAAGCCCAATTAATTTGGGCTAGATGGGAGTTTTGCCAAACGGCCCATCTGCAAGAAACTATAGAGGAGAACCCTACGAACGACGAGGAGGTCGCAGAAGATAATTTTTACACGTTTGGGAGAAATCAAGGAATCTTGGAGAGAGATTGAAGAGCTTTTGCCGGAAAGTCATTCTTGATCTTTGATTGTGAGATTTCTTTATTCCATTGTCTTGTTTGTGGTTTGTGAACACGAAATTGAGTTGTTAAGAGATACATTGAACAGATTTGACGATTGTTTTACAGATTTGAGAGTTATAGAATTTTTTCGTTCAAGATTTGGTTTCTTTGCGATATCTTCTTCAATAATTAATTTGATTCGATTTTGAAAATGGTTGGCTAAAAACCTTGTGATTCTGGGGAGAATAGTTGATGATTAAGGCCTAGGTGATGATAGACTGAACTCATTCAAACGTTAGGACCCCGAGAATTTAGATTTTAGTTTTGCGACAAACAGGAAAATCGGGTTGTTCTTGAGGAAAATCGGCCGAGTTTTCTTATAAACAGGGCGATTTATCCTTCTGACGAACTTTAATTGAATTAATCTTTAATCAAAACTAATCCTTGCCTAAACCCCAATCTTGATTAACCTTCCTACACTCTAATTGAATGTACGAATACACTTCAAACCTGTTTCTACATTTAATAGATTAAGATTGCAAGATCTAGGTAATAAAGAGACTCAACATCCTTTATTAAGATTCTAAGTGTGCTTTCTACTCTTACTTTGGAGAGTCATATCCTGGAGTTTTAGATAGTTAGTTTGAATATAATTCTTGTCTCTAGATCTTTCTATATTGCAGCCTCAACAACCCTTATAGAGAGAACCTATAGATTAGTCATATAGGTTTCGGAACTTCATCGTACGAATCCTACCTTTGAACATTTAATCTTGGCAATATAAATTCTGTCCTATACCTATAGAAGTGTCTTGAATCGAAAGCCTAAATCGGATACTTGAATCCTTGGAATCATTTCTCTCTTTATCATATCACAAAAGCTTTTATACTTTCGCTAGATAATTGAAATTGGAAATTTTCTCACTAAATCCCTGAGTTCGACTCTGGAATTCTTACCTTTCTACAGCCGATCCGTACACTGCGGGTTTGCTTGCTTTTGAGTTCTAGATATAAATATTAAGACTTTGACGCACACCCTTTTGAGCGAACAGTGAGGCATGAGTGAAGTCTAAGGGTCAGCCTACAAAGCGTGAATCATCACGCTTGAAGAGGAATAAAAAAGAAAGAAAGGTAATAAAGAACATAAAAGGGAAAAAGAGTAAGAATGACTCTAATCAAAAAGCATTCGAAACGGAATTTTCGAACCGAAAAACTTCTCGACTTCTTCCGATAATAATAACACGGATGTATGAGAACGTATCAAAGATATACATAACTCGGAAAAGATATTTTACACCGTAAAATACTTTATAATAAAATAAAGAAAATGAAAAAAAATAAATTAAAATATATTTGATCTAGTAAAAAATATCGATAAAAGCCGCAAAAATAAATAATGCAAGCGTGCCTAAAATTTGGGGCGTTAGAGTCAGTTTTCTGGTCACATTCATTGCTTTGTTAAAACATACTTTATGATTTATGAGTTTTCCTTATCTGTGCCTTGTTGTAAGATCTAGTTAAGCTGTTGTCAAACTAAGGTCGGGACCCACTGTGTGTCCCAACCAGTAGCCCCCGAGTTGTGAAACTTCTGGTGTTACAAAAGCTGGGTCACAAACTGTAATTATAAATAAAGGCCCATTATGTAATTAATTTTTGCAGGGGCATAAATGTTAATTCCCGAAAACTTGGGTAAAAAGTTCAAATAGAAAGCAGGGGCACATTTTGCAATTACACCTAAAAAGAGGGGGGCCGATTTGGTTTCAGGTAGGGATGTCGATGGGTCGGGTTTGGGGCGCGGAGTACCCTATTCATCCCCATATCCGTTTAGTAAAACGCCCCCGTCCCCATCCCCATACCCGTTGGGGTATTGAGAATTGTCCTCATCCCCGTCCCCATCGGATATTCGTCCCCAATGCGGATTCCCCATCCCCGTTTAATTTTCCATATCTTTAAATTATATGGGTTTTCCCCGTAAAAATCTCTATCCCCATCCCCGTTTAACTTTTAGGATTTTGAAATAAACATTAACTCGGGTAATAAATGTGAAATTAGACCATAAAATAGAAAATTGTTACTTTGTTTTAGTATATCAATAAAAAAATATGAGAAAAAAGAAAGAAGAAAACTTCGTTTTTTTTAAAAAAAATAATAAAAACTTGCCAAAGTAAAGTTATACCGCATATTTACTAGGTTTCTCTCTTTCAAGTACGATCCAGACTCGTAGTACAAACTAGTGTAAACTAAAATAATTATATCTTACTAACATTTAGATTACGACATCATGATAAAGTGTTATATTAATTATCAATTTAATTTTATGGTTTATGATTTATGTTGCACCACCAAAACTTGTATTTGACATTTATGACATGTTCAAAGTTTTTTGTTATCCTTATATGATCCAAAACAAAATTAATATTGGTTACCATTAGCATGTATATAATTTACGCATATAATATACATTTTAATTGAAATGTTATCCTCATATTTTTTTTAAAATATATGTTGTGTAAGTAGGAACGAGTATGATACTATTAAGTCTTAAGTGTATATAGTTTACTAACCCTTAGTTCGTTATTACAAGATAAATGCCAATTTATATTAAAATGATATACATTGTTAATTGAAATGTTGATGTGACTTAGTTTGTTGTTTAACGCATCACTTTATTCAATTTGTCAAAGTATAGGTATATTGTGTATATATATTATGTTTCATTCATTCAAATACGATCGAGACTTGTAGTACAAACTAGTGTAAATTATAATAATTATATCTTTCTAGCATTTAGATTATGATCTCAATATAAAATGTTATATTATTTTATCATTTTAATTTTATGATTTAGAATTTAGGTTGCACATCAAATCATGTATGTGAAAGAGTAAGACACATTAAAAAAACACAACGACATGTAGTGCGATTTGTATTTGATCATCGTGATTGGCGTTCACAACATGTTCAAAAATTTCACGAGGTGTTATCCTCATATGATCGAAAACCAAATTAATATAGGTTAGTATTAGCATAACTTACACATATTATTATCAATTTAATATTTAAAGTTAAAATACATTTTGTGTAAGTAAGAACTTCCACATGTTATTATCAATTTAATATTTAAAGTTAAAATACATTTTGTGTAAGTAAGAACGAGTAGTCTTAAAGTACAAAAGTTTATATAGTTTTAATTTTAGGAATCATCGGTAATTTTTAAATTAAACATGAAACCACAATGGAAGTCTAATATAAATACAATTTGTTTATTTATGTATCCCGATAGATTCCTCGTCGGAGATCCAATCGGGTTATCCGTCGGGGATCCCCATCGGGTTACCCGTGGGGGATTCCCGTCGGGGATTCTCATCGGGTTATCCGTCGGGGAATCCTATCGGGTTCCCCAACGGGTTCGGGTTCGAATCGGGGGCGGGGCGGATACCCCTATCTTCATCCCCGTCCCTATCCCCAAGTGGGTAATCAAAATTTTACCCATTCCCGTCCCCGTTTAAAATCCCCATCCCCGTCCCCATGACGGGTAATACCCGCGAATTTCGGGGATTCCCCAGCCCATTTACACCCCTAGTTTCAGGAAAAGGGTTTTATGACCCTTAGTCGACGGCGAAGCAACGCAGATGAGGCGGCATAGTAGCATGGCGTTGGCTCCGACGGCGAGGCGAAGGCAGGGCAAGGCGGAGCTCCCTTTCCCGGCGTGGTTTCTGGTGGCACAGTGGAGGTGGCGTCTCTCTCACCCCGGCAAAGCTCACTGGAGCAAAGGAGGCTGCACAAAGGTATGCAAAGAAGAAATGGAGAAGAAGGCGGCTACGAAAGCACTACGCCGGCGACTCCGGTGGCTCAAGACGGAAGGCAAGGGGCGGGGACTCCTTCCTCCTGGCGTCGACGGCGATCGTGTTGGAGGCATTGCAGAGAGGATAGAAGAGGCGGTTCCCCGGCAACAGTTTCAACGAAGGGTGAGATCCGGTTCTAGCGGTGGTGATGGTGACTCCCAAGGTTCCGGCAGCACTTCGAGGGGGCAGAGGAAAGAGCTGGCATCGGCTCTAGTTGGTTCCAGCAAGGCAATATGAGGGCTCAATGTGTTTCCTGGTTACAGAGGAGGAAGAAAGTAGGGGAGGTGAATAACAGAGGGAAATGAAGTGCTTGACTGAGGTTGAGGAGGTGAGGAAGATCCAGTGGAGACAGAGGAAGAAGGGGGAAGAGGGAGGGATCAGTGGTTGCAGACCTAGTGGGCAGTGGTGACGGAACCCAAGAGTCGGGGAGGCAAGCGAGGGGTCGGTAGGCGATAGCTGTTAAAGCTCACATCCGGGAGAGGAGATAGAACAAAAATATATATTTGATTCAAAAAGCGCTCGGAACGGAATTTCCGTATCGGAAATTTACTGACTTTCCGAAAATAAAAAATTACGGAATAAATGTAAACCGAATAAATAATAAAAAAATAAAAATAAAATAAAGTAACTCGATTAGAAAAACCCATGATGAAATTTCCGGATCGAATAAATTTTCAAACTTTTCCGACGGATATTCTACGGAAAGTAAATATATATATGGATTAATCATATATATAAACTCGAAAATAAAATGTATGTTATTTAAATAGCGATAAAATCCGAGAAAATAAATAACGCAACGCTCCAAAAACTAAAGCGTTACAACTATCCATGAAACAATTAGTTGAACCGACATCTGTTAAAGAAGTAGAAGTCGAAGCAGATTTAGAGGTCGTCAATCAAGACTTGAGTAACTATTTCGAAGATAGCCATTATTACAGATACGATGGCTCCCTGACCACTCCACCATGCACTGAGAAAGTCATGTGGATTATTGCAACCAAGTTACACTGCTCGTTTTTCTAAAAGTTGGTCTAAGGGTTTATCTTGGAGGTTTTTTTTGAAAATTAGTTAAATGAAGATTTCTATCAGGAAAATATTTTTTTTAGTGAGCCTAAACATATCAATATCTTAAAAATATTGATTTTCATACCATAATTTATTAAATAGGAGCATTAAAAACTACTTCAATATTGGTAACTATGATCAGGTGCAATCTATCTCAAGCGGACAAATAAAACTACTCCAATATGCCGTTACAAGTCCCAACAAGAAAAATACAAGGCCCATTCAACCCGTTTACGACCGGAAAGTCCAAGATGTTGGAAAGCTTCTTTAATAATAAGGTGAATGATTTTGTTTCTACGAGTGTTTGATCAATAACTAAGAAAACCAAATACTAAGAATAGTTTTTGGTTAGGTAGTTTCTGGCGGTTGTTTTTATGTTAATGCATTTGCGGTAATATTTATTTTTTGCTAGCAATAACAACAACTTGTTTTGCTCTATCAAAAACACAATAAAAGTATGCGGCATTACCTTATAGAGATTGTGAGAGAATCAAATCTTAATGTATGTTTCCTATTTATTGAGTTGTATTCTGCTCATGTAAACGATGTACTTACAATTTAATGATGTACTGGGCTTGGTTTGTTTTTGTTAATGTTGATGTTGAAGGTGGACTGACCATTGTCCCGTTGTTTTTCATATTGTATGGTTGTGAGTTCATTTGTCTACTAATGGTTCCGCCGAAGATGAACGTATCTCGTGAGTGATGGTTACTCACATGTTTATTTGTTTTTTTGTGAGGTTAGGGGATACGTTTCGGAGGATTGTATGCCCCTTTGTAGTACTTGGTTTGTCGTTTTTCTCCACTGACCAAAATTCAAGGGTTGTACATGTACATTGTTACTTTAGTGCAATTGGGCTTATGTGTAATATCCGGAAAATTTTAATTCGGAAAACCGAACTGAATTACAAATATCGGACGCAATTGAACGTTACGGGATCATGGGTCATTTTCTTCTTTATTTTATTTTCTTTCCAGCTGTCCTGGCGGGCCCAAGCTTTTTATTCTTGTTAGCATGAAATATTGTGATATTTTAGGCACGTTTTCTAGATGTATTTCATCCATATTAGTGGTCATTGATAAAGCATTGAAGCATTTGTGAGCTAGTTTATCAATCTTGTCGATATAGAGGTCTACATAAGCTTTGTGTTGATTGTAGGCAAATAAAAGCTAAAACCGAACAAATCAAGGGAGAATGGAGATGGATTGAGCATGTCCAAGGATTGAGGACACCACAAAGGAGCTAAGGAAGATGCTAGGATGAAGAATGACACAAAACAAAGGAGATTTACGAGCAAACTACGTTCCACGCTCTAAAATACGGCCGTAATGGAGTCCACGCTCTAAACCACGGCCGTGGAACTTTGGCAACACAAGCGTGGAGTATTCCAGAGGGTTACACGGCCGTGGAAGTTGTGAAGCACCGTGATGAAATTCCACGCTCTAAACCACCCTTTAAACCACGGGCGTGGAATCCTATGGAACCGTGATTTAGGCGATCTTTTAACGTACAAATTAAAGCCACGATCTTTGACAAAATGGGCTGGACACTTATTCTATCTTGCCCTATAAAAGGACGGAAGGAGAGAGATTCCGTCACCTTCGCATACGCCTCCGCTTAGACTTCGCTTACGCTTATTGCACGTGCCTAGGGTTTCAAGTTGGACGTGTGGAGATTGCTATTTCGCAACGGAGATTTGCGAAAGACTTGGAGATTTGGAAGTTACGCTTTGTCCTTAGGTTTGATTAGAAGACGGATTGACATCCCGTTATTCGTTCTTATTAAGGATTGTGATTGGTTTGTGTTATTCCGAATCTGATATACGTCATTACCTTGTTTGTGGATTTGAGATTTATTAAAGGTTTTCGAAGGTTTTCATCTTTCATTCTTTTAAATCTTGAATTTGATATCATAATGACTGTTGTTGGCTAAAACCCTTTAGCAATTCTAAGGTGAAGGGTTGATAGTTGTGGCTTAGATGATGATAGATCGATCGTAAACAAATTGGACCCTAAGAGTTAGAGAGAATCGCCGACGAGCCAAAATCACGGTGTGTTCTTGAGTTCAACGGGCGTGGAATCTCAAGATCCACCCGTAATTTCCCTTAGTTTACGAAACTTGCTTTTACTTTAATCCAAAGTTAAAGATTTGCTTTAACTTAGTCTTGGCTTGCCTTTTCTAGGTGGTAGTGAAGCCTCAACAACCTCTACCTCGATTCCGAGTGTCACAACCTTAATCGGTTTAGTTAGTCTTGATCCTTGGATTACAAGTTTGGGTATTTGATATTAATTATTTTCTTTAGATTCTTTCTGTACTGAAGTCTCAACAACCTTTATAGAGAGTATTTCTAGATAAGTCATATAAAGCCTTGGAACTTCACCGTACATTGCTTTGCATTAGTATACCTTTGCAGCTCTTATCTCTGTCCTTATATCTTTAGTATGTCTTTAATCGATTACCACAGCTGGATTCCTGGATCTTTAGGATTGTTGTTTTCCCAATATTTACAAAAGCTCATACATTTACTTACTTGACAATTCTATAATTGAATTTAACCCCCCAAATCCCTGTGTTCGATACTCTTGGAATTCTTGGTTAACTATATCGATCCGTACACTGCGGGTTCGCTTGCTTGATTCTAGTTTTATAAATTTAAGACTTATTTGCACGCACGCTAAGTGGCGAACAAGTTTTTGGCGCCGTTGCCGGGGATTTGGTCTAGGACGAATTCGGTTATCGGTTGTCAAGCTTGAGAGCTTTTCCCTTGTTATTTGATATCTCTTCGAGTGTATGCGCAGGTCTCGGAACAACGAAGACCTCTTACCTCTTGATCAAGAGCTTGAGAGGACTTTGAGGAGAAAGCTTAAGGAAAGAAAGATGGCTGAAGAAAGAGAACGTGATTACCAAACGGAGTTGGCGGAAAAGGAAGCTCAACTCCAATGGAGTGACAAGACTCGCAGGGAAGAAATGTATCGTCATCAAACAAAGGTTGATGATCTATCGGACATGATGTTTCAAATGAGGTTGGAAATAAACAACCTCAAGGAGAAAAAGAGAAGAAGGAGACCGGAAAGATCGGTAAGAGCCAACTCATCCAATGAGGATAGCGACTCCTCCATGCCACCACTAGAGGAAATTGATCCAACGATCAATGTGAATCCGTTCTTTCCACGGCCAGCTGCCAATCGCCGTGTTCCAACTAGAGGTGCGAGAGTCGAACGTGTAGATGAGGAGCCAAGAACTCTTGGCCAAAGGATGGATCCAACGCAGCAACTACGCCGTTTGGGTGTGAACTTTGATGCTGATGATGCACAAGGGTTTAGCTTCAACCCTCAAGCTATTACCATTGTCCGCCAATATCAATTTGGGGGAACAAGCGCTGAATCTCCACATCAACATCTACAAAATTTTGAGATCATGATGGATACAATGAAGCCGAAGAATGCAACTACCAACAACTATAAACTCAAGCCTTTCTTTTTCTCCTTGAAAGGGAAAGCATTGTCTTGGTATCAAGCTCTTCCTAGTGGAAAACTTGAAACATGGGAGGATCTTTCTTCGGAATTCCTCACTAAGTTATTTCCGCCATCTAAAACGGCGGAGTTGAGAGGTAATATTAATGCATTTTCTATGAGATCTAACGAAAGTTTGTTTCAATCTTGGGAAAGATTTCAGGATTTGCTATTGGATTGCCCACATCATGGCATATCCAAATTGGCACTATTGGAGATATACTATAAGGGGCTGGATGTGGAGACACAATTCAAGCTCCAATCCCTTTCATGTGGTACATTCATGGACATGAGGGAAGATGACGCTTGGGACTTCATTGAGAAGCAAGCGTGAGTTATTGAGAAGTATTCTCATCGGAAAGTGGAGGCGAATCATGTGGATCAAGGAGCAAAGCTATCACAAGTAGCTCAAACTCAAATCTTTTCTCTCAACACGGAGATCAAAGAGTTGAAGGAAGCCATCAAAACCAACTTTCCAAAGCAAAAGGAACAAGATGTAGGTTATTTGGGCAACAACAATAACCACAACGGGAATGAGAATACAAACCGCAACAACCGGAACAACAACCGGAACAATTGGAACAATAATAACAACAACCGGAACAACAATTGGAACAACAATAGGGGTTCAAACAACAACAATTGGCGCCCTAATAACAAAATTCCGGTAATTCTTATTCCAATTCAGGAAATTCACTAACTCCACCTTCCTCTTCTTCCACTCCTTTGAAAAGCCAGGGGCAAACATCTAATGGTGGAAGTACTTCGGGGAAAGAGAAGCCCGATTCCATGTTGGAGACAATTTTGGGCAAGCTTCAAGGATTGGAGACTCGCATCATCAAGGTTGATGATCACATAACTAAGGTTGATAAAGCCCAAAAGGTTTTAGAAAATCAAATGTTTAGCCATGCGGAGGAAGTTCCTAGGAATCAAGGGAAACTTCCAGGAAAGACGGAGGACAACCCAAAAGGAAGGGTGATGGCAATCACAACTAGGAGCGGAGTAATAACTACCAACCCGCAACCCAAGTTTGTAGAAGTCCCCGTTGAGAAAGAGAAAGAAAAGGGGAAGGAGAAGGAAGATGTCTACGTTCCTCCTCCAGCTTACAAACCTCCCCTACCATTCCTGCAATCTAGAGCGAGAGCGCGTCTAGACAAGCAATTTGGTAAGTTTATTGAACTCATGAGCAAACTGCATATTAATATACCTTTCATTGATGCAATTGTAGGTATGCCGGCTTATGGAAAGTTCCTAAAGGAGATCCTCTCCAACATGAGAAAACTAGAGGATTTTGGAGAGGTTAAGATGAGTTCGGATTCATCGGATCTCATCAAAACCATGAACAAGAAGATGCTCCCAAAGCTAAAGGATCCGGGGTCATTTTGTATTCCCATAGGATTGGGAGATGTCACATATGATGCATTATGTGATTTAGGAGCAAGCATGAGCATCATTCCGCTTGCCTTATGCAGGAAGATCGGTTTAGGCGATCCTATACCGGTGAAGATGACGTTGTACATGGCGGATCGTTCCATAACTCATCCCGTCGGTATAGTTGAAGACGTCCCGGTCAAGCTTGGTAAGTTCTATGTTCCTATAGACTTTGTTGTGCTTGACATTCCTGCAGATAGTCCGGTCTCAATCATTCTCGGAAGACCGTTTCTTGCAACATCTGGCTGCATAGTTGTTTGCAAGAATGCTAGACTCGCCTTTGACATAGGAGAAGAGAAGGTACAGTTCGTTCTTTCCACTTTAGTGAAGGAACCAGCCTTCGATGAGGATATATTCAATATCCAAGACGAAGAGCTATCTAGAGAGGAGGTAAGTTTATTCTCTTCAAAGATCCCTTGCAAAAAGTTCTTTCTATGAGCATAATGGATATAGGGGAAGAAGAGGAGTGCAATGAGGCAATTAAAGCCTTAGAGACACAAGAAGAAGTGTGTGAAGAAGAGTTGGAGAAACTCCACGATCAGGCAGAAAACGTACGGATCCACGGTCAGACGGCCTATTCCACGGCCGTGGATTTCACCAACAAAAGCGTGGAGCACTCCAGAGAGTTACACGGCCGTGGAGGACACAGAGGCCCCGTATTTACTTTCCACGCCCAAAATCACGGCCGTGGAGAAGGCAGGGGTGCCGTAATTTTGGGTGAATTCGATGGAAATTATGTCTCTTCTACAACTTCTCTTGATTCTTCTCCAACACCTTCTACATCCTTAGACACTTCTAAGGAAGCATCGGATGCTCCTCAAGAGCCATTGGAAACTCCGATAGTGATGGAATTGAAGCCATTTCCTGCACATCTAAGGTACGCATTTCTAGGATCTAACTCTACCTTTCCGGTAATTGTTAGTTCAGATTTAAGTATAGATGAACATAGTAAGCTTATGGTTATCCTTAAGAAACATAGGAAAGCCTTAGGATATACTATAGAGGATTTAGTTGGAATCAAACCTTCCCTATGCATGCATAAGATCTTAATGGAAGAGGAATTTAGATCTTCGCGACAACCTCAAAGGCGGTTGAATCCGACCATGAAGGAGGTTGTCAAGAAGGAAATTCTTAAACTACTTGACGCAGGTATCATCTATCCTATCTCTGATAGCAAGTGGGTGAGTCCTGTACAGGTGGTTCCGAAGAAGGGAGGAATGACGGTCATCACCAACAAAAACAATGAACTCATTCGTACACGAACCGTAACAGGATGGCGGATGTGTATAGACTACCGCAAGCTAAACAACACGACGAGGAAGGATCACTTCCCACTACCCTTCATCGATCAAATGCTTGAAAGGTTAGCGCAACATTCACATTTTTGCTATCTTGACGGTTATAGTGGTTTCTTTCTGATCCCGATACACCCGGATGATCAAGAGAAGACCACGTTCACGTGCCCATGGGGTACGTTTGCCTATAGGAGGATGCCGTTCAGGCTTTGCAACGCCCCAACCACCTTTCAAAGGTGCATGATGGCCATCTTCTCGGAATATATAGAGGAAATCATGGAGGTTTTTATGGATGACTTTTCCGTTTATGGTTCCTCTTTTGACAATTGTCTTTCTAACCTTGCTCTTGTATTACAAAGGTGTGAAGACACTAACCTAGTTCTTAATTGGGAGAAGTGTCAATTTATGGTGAAAGAAGGCATTGTATTAGGACACTTAATCTCTAGTAGACGGATTGAAGTGGATAAAACCAAGATAGAGACAATAGAAAAGCTTCCTCCCCCAACTTCGGTGAAGGGGGTAAGAAGTTTTTTAGGACATGCTGGATTTTATAGGCGTTTCATAAAGGTTTTCTCTAAGATATCAAATCCGCTTACTAATCTATTGATGAAGGATGCAGTTTTTGATTTTTCGCAGGAATGCTTTGATGCGTTTAATATGATTCGGGAAGCTCTAATCTCAGCCCCGATTATCCAACCTCCGGATTGGACTCTTCCCTTTGAGGTTTTGTGCGACGCAAGTGACGTAGCTATAGGAGCTGTCCTTGGGCAAAAGAAAGAAGGACGAACCCACGCTATCTACTACGCTAGCAAGACGCTAGATGAAGCGCAACTCAACTACGCCATTACAGAAAAAGAATTCTTAGCAATTGTATATGCAATTGACAAATTTCGCTCTTGTCTTGTAGGTGCAAAGGTGATTGTATACACGGATTATGCTGCGATCCGGTATCTACTTGCAAAGAAGGATGCGAAACCAAGGCTAATTAGATGGATTCTTCTCCTACAAGAATTCGATCTAGAGATCCGCGACAAGAAGGGTTCGGAAAATTCTGTTGCGGATCATTTGCCTCGTCTAACACATCTAGAGGACGACCATCTACCTATAAATTACTCCTTTCCGGACGAGCATTTACATATCTTACAGGAGTGCATCGATGTGATCACCAAAGGTAACGAACCATGGTTTGCTGATTTTGTTAACTATTTGGTTTGTCAGGAATTGCCACCCAGATTATCCTACGCACAAAGAAAGAAGTTCTTTAAGGATGTTCGGGAGTACTTTTGGAATGAAACTCTCCTCTTTAAGAGAGGTCCGGATGGCATTATTCGGCGATGTGTGCCGGAAGATGAGATGCAAAGTGTCATCCGTCATTGTCATTCACTACCTTGTGGAGGACACGCTAGTTCAAACAAAACTAGCGCTAAGGTATTGCAATCTGGATTCTTTTGGCCTACTCTATATAAAGATGTGCAAACCTTTGTTTCCTGCTGCGATGCTTGTCAAAGAACAGGGAATATATCCAGGAGGAATGAGATGCCTCTCAACAACATCCAAGAGGTGGAGATCTTTGGCGTTTGGGGAGTAGACTTCATGGGACCTTTTCCATCATCTTGTGGAAACCAATACATACTTTTAGCGGTTGATTATGTTTCGAGATGGGTTGAAGCAATTGCCTCTCCCACCAATGATGCCATGGTAGTTGTTAAGTTCTTTAACAAGACCATCTTCCCACGATTTGGGACACCACGGACTATCATTAGTGATGGAGGTTCTCACTTCATTGCCCGGCGTTTCGAAGCTCTTTTAGCTAAGTATGGGGTGACTCACAAGATCGCCACCCCTTACCATCCACAAACTAGTGGACAAGTGGAGATCTCAAACCGGGAGATCAAAGGAATCCTAGAGAAGACGGTTTCAAGGACTAGGAAGGATTGGTCTTTGAAGCTAGATGATGCATTGTGGGCATACCGGACTGCATATAAGACTCCCATCGGAACTACGCCATACAACCTTGTGTATGGGAAGTCTTGCCACTTACCGGTAGAGTTGGAGCACAAGGCGTATTGGACAATAAAGTGGTTGAACTTCAGCATGAAGGAAGCGGGAGAGAAGCGTCTCTTGGACCTTAATGAGCTTGAAGAACTCCGCTTGAATGCCTACGAAAACGCCAAGATCTATAAAGAAAGAGCGAAGCGTTGGAATGATAAGCATATCATCCCAAAGAACCTCAAAGAAGGAGATCAAGTTCTCCTCTTCAATTCAAGGCTTCGTCTCTTTCCAGGTAAGCTTAAATCTCGTTGGACTGGACCTATTCTAATCAAACGTGTTTTTCCCCATGGTGCAGTTGAAGTATGGGGTGAAAAGGGCGGAAGCTTCAAGGTGAACGGTCAACAACTCAAGAAGTACTCACCGGAACTCCAAGCTGAGGAGTTCGCACCTACTACACTCGAATAAGTGCAAGAAACGGTCTAGCTACGGACCTTAAACAAGCGCTTCTTGGGAGGCAACCCAAGGTATTGCACTTATGTTTTTGTTTGTCATTTGTAGATTAGATTAGTTTAGACGTTTTTGTTTTGTTTTGCCTTCGATACCTTCCGGTATGTTGTGTCTTTGGATGTAGGAGCAATGGAATAGGCAAGGGAGAGGAAAAAGTTGAAGGAAATTTACTAAACTTGGATTTTGGCACATTACACAGAGTTCCACGGCCAAAACCACGGTCGTGGAAGCTACAGTGACCGTAATTTTCAAAAGCATAGAAAAATCACCAAAACCACGGTTCCATACATTTCCACGGCCGTGGAACCCCCCGATAGACCGTGATTTTCAAAAATTTTTACGGCCACTATAAAAACCACGTTTCTTCACAAAACACACAACACAATCCCAAAACCACGCCTATTTCGCCGACTACCCTCCCCATCTCCAAATCTCTCGTTCGTTAATCGTTTTTAACGATTCTTTGGCCAAAACTAAAGCAAATCCAATCACCAACAAGATCCAAGCAACAATTCGAGCGGCAAATCACCGGAGAAGACGGGATTCTAAAATCCGAAAACCTAGGTTTTTCATTCTTTCTCTCTCTCGTCGATTCGGCTTCCTTTTTGCTAGAATTTTTAGGAGAACTGATTGGAATTGGACGGAAATTAGTCTAGGGTTGCTTGTTGTTGAGTTTGGTGTGAAATTGCTGAGTTTTGAGAATTTTCGAGACGAACCACGGTCTCTAGACATTCCACGGCCGTGGAACCTGAAGCACAGGCCGTGGTTTTCAATAGAAAATGGATTTTGTAAGGAGAGTGTCGAATAGAAATAAGAATAAGAAAAGGAAAGGCAACCCCTCTTCCTCTTCTAGAGCACCACCAGCTGAGCCTCCATCACCTCCATCATCACCATCACCACCTCCCCCTAGGATTCCCACTATCCATGACGATCATCTAGATGCCTTAGAGAGAATCCA
This sequence comes from Fagopyrum homotropicum, assembly GCA_033239125.1. NCBI lineage: Eukaryota > Viridiplantae > Streptophyta > Magnoliopsida > Caryophyllales > Polygonaceae > Fagopyrum > Fagopyrum homotropicum. The sequence goes on along the minus strand of BSWB01000008.1, from coordinate 26,199,254 downwards.
TAAGAGGACGGTCATAGGACATAGATACTTACTACTTGAGGAGCTAGAGCCCTTGCATGTGATAGGAGATCTCACTTGGCTTTTGGATAGAGCCGGTTTAGTCATCTTCTCCGCTATTCGGGAAGATGCTTATGAGGAGATTACTAGGGAGTTTGTAGTTTCCTTTGAGCACAGTCATGTTGACAGGACAATTTCTTTCTAGCTGATGGAGAGAAACTATGATTTCTCTATTAGAGAGTTTGGAGCCTTCTTTGGGTTCCAGGAGACCTTCAATGGTCGATTCCCTAGTGGCGTGTACGCCAAGGATTTCTGGGAGGAGATTACCATGATTTACGCCAGCGAGGACCGCTGGCAACCTGCTGATACCAAGGCTAAGTTGATCTACAACTTAGCCTTGAAGATTGCCTATAGAGTGCTTTCTGAGTGTCTCTTCCCTAGGACGGAGACACCTCAGAAGATTAAGACAGACGAGCTGTTTCTTCTCTACAGTATGTTGCATGGCAGGCCAACTGACTGTGCCACCCTCTTAACTGCTATTATGAGCAAGCTAAAGAATAAGAGGGCTGACAACATTGGATACGGTGGGATGGTCACCCACCTTGCTAGGCAGTTAGGGGTAGACTTCTTCGCTTGCACCCGCATTGCAGCTAGACCCCTAGGACTTCAGAGCCTCATGACTAGAGGCCTCATCTTCCCCACACATAAAGGTCCACCGTATGCTGCTATGCCTTGGGAGAGTAGGACAGGGAGAGGGATTGAGTGGCTTCCTGAGTATTCCATTATGGCTGTACACCATAACTGGAAGGAGACGTTCGTTGCCATTGTTAGCATGAAATATCGTGATATTTTAGGCACGTTTTCTAAACGTATTTGATTCATATTGATAGTCTTTGATTGAACTTTGTGCATATGTAAGCTAGTATTACCTATATTGTCGATATGGATGTCTACACTAGTTCTATGTTGATTATAGGTGATTTGGAGCTATTTCCGAACGGAATCGAGCAAAGGGGAGTTGATTTGATATGTCCATAGATTGAGGACATTCTTAGGAAGCAAATTGGAGTTTTAGCTTGAGGAATGCACGAGGCTAGGGAAGAATCACGTTCTTGCCCTAAACCACGCTCTAAAATACGGCCGTACTACGAACCACGTTCAGTTCCACGGCCGTGGAACTTTGCAAGAGAGGCGTGATGCATTCCAGTAACTATTACGGCCGTGGAATACATGGTACAAACCGTGCCCTAATCCACGCCCTAAATTACGGTCGTGAAAACTTCCACGACCGTGATCTTGGCAAATCTTTTCGCCACACTTTGAAGCCACGATCTTTTGAAGATTGGGCCGGGCCGATATTTTATCTTGCCCTATAAAAAGACGGACGAAGCTAGAATCCGTCACCCCCGCTTAACCTCATTTTATCACCGCTTACACCCGCCATCTTCGCTTAGCGGCATTTATCGACGCCGTTTGGCCTTCGCTTGGAAGTATTGATCATCTCATTGGAGATTGAAGTTCGCATCGGGGAATTACCCTAATCTCGCACTTTTGGTGGAGATTGCTGTTAAGATCTCCGGATTGGTGGAAGATCGAAGTTTTTGGAAGATTTTGCAAGAAGATCTCTCTTCTTGTTTAGGTTTGATTCGGAAAACGGATTGACATCCCGTTTTCCCTTCTTTCCTAAGGTTGTGATTGTTTACTTTATTGTGAATCTTTTGACAACATTCGTTCTTGATTGTGACTTTGAGATTGGTTTGAAGATTATTGAAAGTTCTTGAAAGTTTTCATCTTTTTATCTTTTAATTCTTGAATTGATATCAACATGACTGTTATTGGCTAAAAACCCTTAACAATTCTAAGGGGAAGGGTTGATAGTTGTGGCTTAGATGATGATAGATCGATCGCAAACAGATTAGACCCTGATAGTTAGAGAGAATCGCCGACAACCCTAAATTACGGCCTGTTCTTGAGTCCACGACCGTGGAACCTCAAGAACTAACCGTGATTTCCCTTAAGTCCACGAACTTGCTTTTACTTTAATCCAAAGTTAAAGATTTGCTTTAGCTTAGTTTAGACTTGTCTTTTCTAGGTGGTAGTGAAGCCTCAACAACCTCTACCTCGATTGTGAGTGTCACAACCTCAATCGGTTAAGTTAGTCTTGATCCTTGGGTTACAAGTTTGGGTATTTGACACTAATTCTCACCTTTAGAATCTTTCTATATTGAGCCTCAACAACCTGTATAGAGAGTGCCTTGTAGGTGAGTTACATAAGGTTTTTGGAACTTCACCGTACGATTACCTTACATTAGCATACCTTTGCATATCTTAACTCTGTCATTATATCATTAAGTATATCTTGAATCGATTGCCACAGCTGGATACTTGGATCGTTAGGATTGTTGTTTTCCCAATATTTGCAAAACTCTCATATTTACTCACTTGGTAACCTGCAATCGAATTTGTTCCCACCCAAATCCCTGTGTTCGATACTCTGGAATTCTTGCTTAGCTACGTCGATCCGTACACTGCGGGTTCGCTGCTTGATTCTAGTTTTATAAAATTAAAGCTTATTTGCACACACCTTTAGGGGCGAACAAGTTTTTGGCGCCGTTGCCGGGGATTTGGTTTCGGCCAAATCCGGTTGCCGGTTGTCAAGCTTGGGAGCTTGCTCTCGTTATTTGATATTTCTTTGAGTGCATGCGCAGGTCTAGAAACACCGAAGATCTCTTACCTCTTGATCAAGAGCTAGAGAAAACCTTGAGGCAAAAGCGCAAGGAAAAGAAGATGGCTGAAGAACACGAACGTGATCTTCAAACGGAGTTGGCGGAGAAGGAAGCTCAACTCCGATGGAACGAGACTCTCCGCCAGGATGAGATGGATCGTCATCAATCTCAAGTTAACAGTCTACAAGACATGATCTTCCATATGAGGGTAGAGATGAGCGACTTTAAGAATAAGGGAAGCAAGAAATCCTCAAGGAAAGCATCAAGGTCTAGAAGAAAAAGTCACTCATCCGCTGATGATAGTGATTCTTCCATGCCTCCGCTGGAGGAGATTGATCCCACGATCAATGTAAATCCTTTCCATCCACAAGGAGCTGCTAATCGCCGCATTCCGCCTAGGAATGTGAGGATCGAACGTGTGGATAATGAGCCAAGAACTCTTGGGCAGCGGATGGATCCAACACAACAACCACGCCGCTTGGGCGTGAAATTTGATGCTGAAGATGTGCAAGGGTTTAGCTTTAACCCTCAAGTTATTACTCTTGTTCGCCAAAACCAATTTGGCGGTACAAGCACTGAATCTCTGCACCAACACTTGCAAAACTTTGAGTGTATGATGGAGACGATGAGACCAAAGAACGCTACTACCAACAGCTATAAGCTCAAGCCTTTCTTTTTCTCTTTGAAGGGGAAAGCGTTGTCTTGGTACCAAGCTCTTCCTAATGGGAAACTAGACACGTGGGAAGACCTTTCCGTGGAGTTCCTCACCAAATTCTTTCCGCCTTCCAAAACGGCGGAACTTAGAGGTAAGATTAATGCTTTTTCAATGAGACCTAACAAAAGTTTGTTTCAATCTTGGGAAAGGTTTCAGGATTTGCTCTTGGATTGCCCTCATCATGGCATATCCAAGCTTGCCTTGCTGGAGATCTACTACAAGGGGCTGGATGCGGTAACGCAATTCAACCTCCAATCCCTCTCATGTGGAACGTTCATGGACATGAGAGAAGATGACGCTTGAGACTTCATCGAGAAGCAAGCAAGAGTCATAGAAAAGTATTCCCACCGGAAAGTGGAGGGAAATCGTGTGGAGCAAGGAGCGAAGCTCACACATGAAGCTCAAAATCAGATTTTCTCCCTCAACAATGAGATCAAGGAGTTGAAGGAGGCTATCAAGACCAACTTCCCAAAGCAACAAGAGAAGGATGTTGGCTATTTGGGCAACAACAATGGCGGTGATAACACCAACTGCAACAACAATAACCGGAACAACAACCGGAATAACAATTGGAGTGGAAACAACAACAACCGGAACAACAATTGGAACAACAATAGGAGTTCAAACAACAACAATTGGCGCTCCAATCAACAAAATTCCGGTAACTCTTATCCTTCCAATTCTAATTCACTAACTCCACCTTCCTCTTCCTCTACTCCATTGAAAAGCCAGGAGCAATCATCTAACGGAGGAAACAATACGGGAAAGGAGAAGCCCGATCCCATGTTGGAAACAATTTTGGGAAAGCTTCAAGGGTTGGAGAACCGCCTCATCAAGGTTGATGATCAAGTTTCTAAGGTTGACAAAGCTCAAAAAGTTTTGGAAAACCAAATGTTCAACCACGCAGAGGAAGTTCCTAGAAATCAAGGGAAACTTCCAGGAAAGACGGAGGACAACCCTAAGGGAAGGGTGATGGCGATTACAACTAGGAGCGGAGTGACTACTACCGATCCGCAGCATACGTTCGTTGAAGTCCCCGTAGGGAAGGACAAAGAAAAGGTGAAGGAGAAGGAAGATGTCTATGTTCCTCCTCCAGCTTACAAACCTCCCCTACCATTTCCTCAATCTAGAGCACGAGCGCGCCTAGACAAACAGTTCGGTAAGTTCATAAAACTCATGAGTAAGCTGCATATTAATATACCCTTCATTGATGCTATCGTAGGTATGCCAGCTTATGGTAAGTTCTTGAAGGAGCTTCTCTCTAACAAGAGGAAGCTAGAAGATTTCGGAGAGGTCAAGATGAGTTCGGATTCTTCGGATCTCATCAAGACCATTAAAGAGAAAATGCCCCCAAAGTTGAAGGATCCAGGGTCATTTTGCATTCCCATTGGAGTGGGAGATGTCACATATGACGCTTTATGTGACTTAGGAGCAAGTGTGAGCATCATACCACTTGCATTATTTAGGAAGATCGGTTTAGGCGATCCTAAACCGGTGAAGATGACGTTATACATGGCGGATCGATCCATCACTCGCCCCGTCGGTATTGTAGAAGACGTCCCCGTCAAGCTAGGTAAATTCTTTGTTCCCATTGATTTTGTCGTGCTTTACATTCCTGCAGATAGTCCGGTCCCGATCATACACGGAAGACCGTTTCTTGCAACTTCCGGCTGCATGGTCGATTGCAAGAATGGAAGACTCGCTTTTGACATTGGAGAAGAGAAAGTAGAGTTTGTTCTTTCCACTCTAGTGAAGGAACCGATCTTCGACGAGGATATTTACGATATCCAAGGTGAAGAAGGTTTATCTAGGGAAGAGGTAAGTGCGATTCTCTTTAACGATCCTTTACAAAAAGTCATTACCATGAGTCTAACAGATGTAGGGGAAGAAGAAGAGTGCAAAGAGGAAATTGAAGCCTTAGAAGCACAAGAAGAGATGCATGAAGTTGAGTTTGAGAAACTCCACGATGAGGCTGAGAATATTAGAATCCACAGTCATACCCTATATTCAACGAACGTGGATTTCACAACCAAAATCGACCTCCATTCCAGTGGATTACACGGCCGTGGAACATATGGAGAACCCGTAATTTTGACCGTGGAAGAGGGTTATCGGCATACTTCTTCAACTTCTTCTAATTCTTCCCCAACTCACTCAACACCCTTAGAAACTTCCAAGGAAACGTCGGATGCTCCTCAAGGATCATTGGAAGCTCCGAAAGTGATGGAACTCAAACCACTTCCTACTCATCTAAGGTAAGCTTTCCTTGGATCTAATTCTACCTTTCTGGTTATTGTTAGCTCCGAATTAAGCATAGATGAACATGAGCAGCTCATGATTGTCCTTAGGAAACATAGAAAAGCCATAGGCTACACTATTGAGGACTTAGTAGGAATTAAACCCTCCCTATGTATGCATAAGATACTAATGGAGGAGGACTTTAGAACTTCAAGACAACCTCAAAGGCGGTTGAATCCGACCATGAAGGAGGTTGTCAAGAAGGAAATTCTTAAACTTCTTGATGCAGGTATCATCTATCCTATCTCCGATAGCAAGTGGGTGAGTCCAGTTCAAGTAGTTCCTAAGAAGAGAGGAATGACGGTCATCACCAACAAGAACAACAAACTCATTCCTACCCGAACCGTGACTGGATGGCGAATGTGCATAGACTACCGCAAGCTCAACAACGCAACGCGGAAGGATCACTTTCCCTTGCCATTCATCGATCAAATGCTTGAAAGGTTAGCACAACATTCACATTTTTGCTACCTTGACGGTTATAGTGGTTTCTTTCAGATTCCGATACATCCGGATGATCAAGAGAAGACCACATTCACGTGCCCTTGGGGTACGTTCGCCTATAGGAGAATGCCGTTCGGGCTTTGCAACGCCCCAGCCACCTTTCAACGGTGCATGATGGCCATCTTCTCCGAATACGTAGAGGAAATCATGGAAGTCTTCATGGACGACTTCTCCGTATACGGTTTCTCTTTTAACGATTGCCTTTCTAACCTTTCTCTTGTTTTACAAAGGTGTGAAGACACTAACCTAGTTCTTAATTGGGAGAAGTGTCAATTCATGGTTAAGGAAGGAATTGTATTAGGTCACTTAGTCTCTAGTAGAGGGATAGAGGTAGACAAGGGTAAGATAGAGACCATAAAGAAACTTCCTCCCCCAATTTCGGTGAAAGGGATAAGAAGTTTCCTAGGACATGCTGGATTTTATAGACGTTTCATTAAGGACTTTTCTAAGATATCAAAACCTCTCACTAATCTATTGATGAAAGATGCGGTTTTTGAGTTTTCGCAGGAATGTTTGGATGCGTTTAACACCATTCGGCAAGCTCTAATTTCAGCACCTATTATCCAACCTCCGGATTGGACTCTCCCCTTCGAGATTATGTGCGATGCTAGTGACGTAGCTATTGGAGCTGTTCTTGGACAACGAAAGGAAGGGCAAACCCATGCCATATACTATGCTAGCAAGACGCTAGACGAAGCGCAGCTCAACTACGCCACTACAGAGAAAGAGTTTCTAGCCATTGTCTACGCTATTGACAAGTTTCGCTCTTATCTTGTATGTGCAAAGGTGATTGTCTACACGAATCATGTTGCGATCCGGTACCTCCTTGCGAAAAAGACGCGAAGCCAAGGCTAATTAGATGGATTCTTCTCCTACAAGAATTCGATCTTGAGATCCGCGACAAGAAAGGTTCAGAAAATTCTGTTGCGGATCATTTGAGTCGTCTAACACATCTAGGGGACGACCATCTACCCATTGATGACTCCTTTCCAGACGAACACCTGCACATCATAGAGGAGTGTATCAACGTGATCTCCAAAGGTAACGAACCATGGTTTGCTGATTTTGTTAACTATTTGGTTTGCCAGGAGATACCGCCCGGACTATCCTACGCACAAAGGAAGAAGTTCTTTAAGGACATCCGGGAATACTATTGGAACGAGCCTCTCCTCTTTAAGAGAGGTCCGGATGGCATCATCCGGCGATGTGTGCCGGAAGATGAGATGCAAAGTGTCATCCGCCATTGTCATTCACTACCTTGTGGAGGACATGCTAGTTCGAACAAGACTAGCGCAAAGGTATTGCAATCTGGATTCTATTGGCCTACTTTATTTAGAGATGTGCAATCCTTTGTTTCTTGCTGCGATGCTTGTCAAAGAACAGGCAATATTTCTAGAAGGAACGAGATGCCCCTCAACAACATCCAAGAGGTGGAGATTTTCGACGTTTGGGGAGTTGATTTCATGGGACCATTCCCATCTTCTTGTGGAAACCAATACATACTATTGGCGGTAGATTACGTTTCTAGATGGGTGGAAGCAATTGCATCTCCCACAAATGATGCCATGGTGGTGGTTAAGTTCTTCAACAAGACCATCTTCCCGTGATTTGGGACACCAAGGACTATCATTAGTGATGGAGGTTCTCACTTCATAGCCCGTCGCTTTGAAGCTCTTCTAGCTAAGTATGGGGTTACCCACAAGATCGCTACCCCTTACCATCCACAAACGAGTGGACAAGTTGAGATCTCAAATAGGGAGATCAAAGGAATTCTAGAGAAGACGGTTTCAAGGACTAGGAAGGATTGGTCCTTGAAGCTAGATGATGCATTATGGGCGTACCGGACTGCGTACAAGGCTCCCATAGGAACCACACCATACAACCTTGTGTATGGGAAGTCTTGTCACTTGCCGGTGGAGCTGGAGCACAAAGCGTTTTGGGCTATCAAGTGGCTGAATTTCGGCATGAAGGAAGCGGGAGAGAAGCGTCTTCTAGACATCAATAAGCTGGATGAACTTTGCTTGAACGCCTATGAAAACGCCAAGATCTACAAGGAAAGAGCAAAGCGTTGGCATGATAAGCATACAATTCCAAAGGACTTCAAAGAAGGAGATCAAGTTCTCCTCTTCAACTCGAGACTTCACCTCTTTCCAGGTAAGCTTAAATCCCGTTGGACCGGACCTTTTCTAATTAAGCGTATTTTCCCCCATAGTGCAGTTGAAGTATGGGGTTAAGATAGCGGAAGTTTTAAGGTCAACGGCCAACGACTCAAGAAGTATACGCCGGAACTCCAAGCTGAGGAGTTTGCGCCTACCGCACTCGAATAAGTGCGAGACTGGTCTAGCTACGGACCTTAAACAAAGCGCTTCTTGGGAGGCAACCCAAGGTATTGCATTTTCGTTTTTGTTTTCAATTCATAGTTTAGCTTAGAATAGACGTTTTTCGCTTTATTTTGCCTCGATTTCTTCCGGTATGTTCGTGTTTTTGGTTGCAGGATCGATGGAAAAAGAAAAGAGGAGATGATGTCGAAGAGGAGTGACGAAATTTGGACTTTGAAGCTTTACAGAAGGTTCCACGGTCTAAATTACGGTCGTCATAGCTACAGTGGCCGTAATTCTCAAAAACCTTTGAAAAATCACCAAAACCACGGTTCCGTACACTTCCACGGCCGTGGAACACCCCGACAGACCGTGATTTTCAAAATTTTGCCTGCAACTATATAAGCCACATTCTTCACAAACTCATCCCAAAAACCCCTCTTTCCACGACCTAATTGCCGGAATTCCACGTCCTCCTCTTAAATCTTCGTTTTCCAACCGTTTTCGACGATTCTTCTTCCCAAACTGCAGCAAATTCAACCATAAACAAGATCCAAGCGACAAACCGAGCGGAAATCCATCAACAAACGCGCATTTCGGGTTTTTCAATCCGAAAAAGAGGTTTATTCTTTCTTCTTGATTTTCGCCAATTTGGTTCGTTTTTGCTATAGATTTTTAGGAAGAACTGAAAGAGACTGGAAGGAATTAGACTAGGACTGCTTGTTGTGGTGATTGCTTGCTGATTTGCTGAGATTCGTGAAATTCTGAGACGAATCACGGCCTCTAGGTAAACCACGGCCGTAATTCCTGAAGAACAGACCGTAATTTTTGGTGCAGAATGGATTTCGTATGGAGAGTGTCGGGAAGGATAAAAGAGAAGAAGGGAGAGCAGAATAAGAAAAGGAAAGACAATCCCTCCACCTCCTCATCCTCTAGGGCACCACCACCCTCATCTCCTTCACTACCATCTTCACCTTCACCTCCATCCTCACCTCCTCACCCTAGAATTCCGACCATACATGAGAACCATCTTGCTGCTTTTGAGAAGATCACGAAGAGGCCAGTGATTGGCCCTAGATATTTGTTGTTGGAGGATCGACATCCTCTCAACGTAGTTGATGACCTTACGTGGCTCTTGGATAGAGCCGGATTAGTTATCTTCTCGGCTATCCGAGAAGACGCCTATGAGGAGATCACCCTGGAGGTTGTGACGTCTTTCGAGCACAGCCACGTAGATAGGACCGTCTCTTTCAGTCTCATGGAACGAGACTATCATTTGAGTATCGTTGAGTTTGGGACTATTTTTGGGTTTCATGAGACCTTCAATGGTCGATTCCCGAGTGGTGTTTACCCTAAGGATTTTTGGAAGGAAGTTGCAATGATTTACTCCGACGAGGACCGTTGGCAACCCGCCGATACCAAGGCTAGATTGATGTACCATCTAGCCTTGAAGATAGCTCACCGCATTCTTTCGGAGTGTCTCTTTCCTAGGATGGAGACGCCCCAAAAGATCAAGACGGATGAGCTATTCTTGCTCTATTGCATGCTTTATGGACGCCGTGCAGATTGTGCTACTCTGTTGGCTGCTACGATGAGCAAGCTCAAGAACAAGTCGAAGGGAAACATCGGATATGGTGGGATAGTTACCCACATTGCTAGGAGTTTTGGTGTGGATTTTTCTGCTTGCACCCGCATACCGGCCGTTCCTTTAGGGCTACATGCATTCATGGTTAGGGGTCTCATCTTCCCCACACATGGAGGTCCGCCTTATGCGGGCATGCCTTGGGAGAGTAGGACAGGCAGGGGTATAGAGTGGCTGCCGGAGTATTCCATTATGGCGGGACGCTATAATTGGAAGGAGACGTTCGCTGCGATGCATGCGAACAGGATAGTAGCTCCCCCTTACGTCCCACCACTAGTTGTCGAGGAGGAGGATATGGGAGATCAGTTTGAGAGTGGAGGAGGAGCGGAGCAGGAGTTTGGCACGTTTCCGGACCAGCCGGAGGCGGCCTCAGATGTACCTAGACGCTCTCCACGTCCAGCTAGAGCCTCAGGCTCGTCATCTCACTGCGCTAGCGTGAGTGAGAGGCCCATGTGGATGACCACACCTCCCACATGGTATGGCGTTCCCCCTCCTTGGTCCACGGAGCAGCCAGCAGCACCACCACCACCACCAGCACCATCCGATGCCCCCGCATGGTACAGTCACGCCCCGGGATGGTACGAGCAGATGCCGGATTGGGCTACCGGACTTTCAGAGAGAGTTGGAGCGTTGGAGATCCGGGCCGACGCTAGAGACGGACGCCTCGACGACCTCGACCACATGATGAGGGACGTCTACCGCCAGCAGTTTGGGCGACCCTACGACTCCAGCTTCTCCCCATTCCCACCTCCGCCGGCGCCGCAGTGATTCGATGCATGACCGTTCGTTTTAGACATTCCCGCCAGCACTTTGTGAGTTTCTTTTTCTTTTCTTTCTTTTCTTTCTTTCTTTTGAACATTAGGGACAATGTTCGTCCTAAGTATGGGGTGGGATGTACTAAAAAGTTTGTAATAACTCTACTTACTATGTTCGCTTTCATTTGAGACTATCGTTGCATGTTCATTATGTGTTGCACGTTTTCTTATTGCATTGCATGAAAAATAACTTGAAAAACCTATAAAAACTTAAAAAATTTTGAAAATTTTGTGCTCCTAATGAATTGAGATGATTTCCATGATAATCACTACTTGTGAATTGAGTTTGATGACAATTGCATGCTTAAAAGGATTGTGAATCGAAAAGAACTTGAATGAATGAATTTTACCTCTTTTGCAAGTTTTATAATGTGAAAATGTTACCTAAATCATGCTAGGAAATTGAAGTTGAAATCACATTATAAGTTCCTATACTTCTTGTTGAAATGATTAAGGCAATTCGATACTTTCTTTCTTCTTTCTTTGATCATCTAGCTCCTCATTGAAATATTAGCCTCCTTTACCTATCCGGGAATTTGGAGAAGTGAATGAGAAAAAGGCATGTTTGATGTGGGAGGGCCATGAGAGCAATTATTTGCAATCAAATGAATAGAAAGAAATTGTAGGTTTGGGGAAGTCAATCATGACGATGAGTAACTCGGCACCATTCACATAGCCGGGTGTTTGTGTCTTGCCAAAGTCGGATTGAGCGATATTCCTAGCGGATTATGGTATGTGCGTTAAGGGTTTGAGGCATCTCTTGAAAAATTGAGAAACGCCGATCTCCTAGGCTTCGGTTTTTGTGCACCTCTGTCCATAACTCCAAAAGTAAAGTCGAAAAATGAAAAGAAGAGAGCGAAGCTCTAAGTTGAAGTGTTGCGGGAACCGCATAAGAAGAAGAATTTAGTTGTCCACTTTCCCGGATTTATGCACCACTTTCCCTTAAAGTTTTCCCTTCCCTTCCGTATTCTAGACCTTTTCTTTGAAAGTCCTTAAGATCAAAAGAATGTTATATGACTTGGTGGTCTAAATTGAAGTTTCTTGTGATTGATTTTGATAATGTTTAAAGGTTATAATGCTTGTTTAGAAGTTAAATTGGTTCGTGAATTTTCTTTGCTTTTTACTCTTTGATTGAGTGTGTGAAAGTTTGAAGAACGATTGAAGCAAGGTTTGAGAATGATCTATTCTTTAGAAGTCACATTCACCCAAAAGAACAATTTCAACGAAATCTTTCAATTTCTTATTTTACTATGTTCAACTCTATGTATTCCTCTATCCGTAGAGTACATTGAATGTACAGAAATGGCTATAACAGAGTTTCTATTATTCGTATTAACAGCTACTCTAGGAGGAATGTTTTTATGCGGTGCTAACGATTTAATAACTATCTTTGTAGCTCCAGAATGTTTCAGTTTATGATCCTACCTATTATCTGGATATACCAAGAAAGATGTACGGTCTAATGAGGCTACTACGAAATATTTACTAATGGGTGGGGCAAGCTCCTCTATTATGGTTCATGGTTTCTCTTGGCTATATGGTTCATCCGGGGGAGAGATCGAGCTTCAAGAAATAGTGAATGGTCTTATCAATACACAAATGTATAACTCCCCGGGAATCTCAATTGCGCTACACATATTTCATCCTAACTCTTGTTTAAAGCTTTTTGAAAGACCTTGCTTAGGGACAAGCAAGTGTTAAGTATGGGGTTATTTGTTAGCATGAAATATTGTGATATTTTAGGCACGTTTTCTAAACGTATTTGATTCATATTGATAGTCTTTGATTGAACTTTGTGCATATGTAAGCTAGTATTACCTATATTGTCGATATGGATGTCTACACTAGTTCTATGTTGATTATAGGTGATTTGGAGCTATTTCCGAACGGAATCGAGCAAAGGGGAGTTGATTTGATATGTCCATAGATTGAGGACATTCTTAGGAAGCAAATTGGAGTTTTAGCTTGAGGAATGCACGAGGCTAGGGAAGAATCACGTTCTTGCCCTAAACCACGCTCTAAAATACGGTCGTACTACGAACCACGTTCAGTTCCACGGCCGTGGAACTTTGCAAGAGAGGCGTGATGCATTCCAGTAACTATTACGGCCGTGGAATACATGGTACAAACCGTGACCTAATCCACGCCCTAAATTACGGTCGTGAAAACTTCCACGACCGTGATCTTGGCAAATCTTTTCGCCACACTTTGAAGCCACGATCTTTTGAAGATTGGGCCGGGCCGATATTTTATCTTGCCCTATAAAAAGACGGACGAAGCTAGAATCCGTCACCCCCGCTTAACCTCATTTTATCACCGCTTACACCCGCCATCTTCGCTTAGCGGCATTTATCGACGCCGTTTGGCCTTCGCTTGGAAGTATTGATCATCTCATTGGAGATTGAAGTTCGCATCGGGGAATTACCCTAATCTCGCACTTTTGGTGGAGATTGCTGTTAAGATCTCCGGATTGGCGGAAGATCGAAGTTTTTGGAAGATTTTGCAAGAAGATCTCTCTTCTTGTTTAGGTTTGATTCGGAAAACGGATTGACATCCCGTTTTCCCTTCTTTCCTAAGGTTGTGATTGTTTACTTTATTGTGAATCTTTTGACAACATTCGTTCTTGATTGTGACTTTGAGATTGGTTTGAAGATTATTGAAAGTTCTTGAAAGTTTTCATCTTTTTATCTTTTAATTCTTGAATTGATATCAACATGACTGTTATTGGCTAAAAACCCTTAACAATTCTAAGGTGAAGGGTTGATAGTTGTGGCTTAGATGATGATAGATCGATCGCAAACAGATTAGACCCTGAGAGTTAGAGAGAATCGCCGACAACCCTAAATTACGGCCTGTTCTTGAGTCCACGGCCGTGGAACCTCAAGAACTAACCGTGATTTCCCTTAAGTCCACGAACTTGCTTTTACTTTAATCCAAAGTTAAAGATTTGCTTTAGCTTAGTTTAGACTTGTCTTTTCTAGGTGGTAGTGAAGCCTCAACAACCTCTACCTCGATTGTGAGTGTCACAACCTCAATCGGTTAAGTTAGTCTTGATCCTTGGGTTACAAGTTTGGGTATTTGACACTAATTCTCACCTTTAGAATCTTTCTATATTGAGCCTCAACAACCTGTATAGAGAGTGCCTTGTAGGTGAGTTACATAAGGTTTTTGGAACTTCACCGTACGATTACCTTACATTAGCATACCTTTGCATATCTTAACTCTGTCTTTATATCATTAAGTATATCTTGAATCGATTGCCACAGCTGGATACTTGGATCTTTAGGATTGTTGTTTTCCCAATATTTGCAAAACTCTCATAGTTACTCACTTGGTAACCTGCAATCGAATTTGTTCCCACCCAAATCCCTGTGTTCGATACTCTGGAATTCTTGCTTAGCTACGTCGATCCGTACACTGCGGGTTCGCTGCTTGATTCTAGTTTTATAAAATTAAAGCTTATTTGCACACACCTTTAGGGGCGAACAGCCATGCATGCGAACAGATTAGTAGCCCCTCCCTATGTTCCACCACCATCAGTTGTAGAGGAGGAGGAGATGAGAGGGGATGACGAGTTTGAGGGAGGAGGACATGATCATGACTTTGGCACCTTTCCGGATCAGCCGGATGCAGTTCCTGACCTTCCTAGACACTCTCCCCGCCCCACTAGAGCTTTTGGATCTTCCTCTCGCCGTGCTAGTGTGAGCGAGAGGCCGACTTGGATGGCGGATCCTCCTACTTGGTATAGTACGCAGCCGGACTGGATGGGAGCTCCACCACCTTGGCATGTACAGCCGCCACCTGCACCAGCTCCTTCAGATGCACCGGCGTGGTACAGCCAGCCGCCTGGTTGGTATGAGCAGTTGCCAGAGTGGGCTACCGACCTTTCCGATAGGGTCGGAGCCTTGGAGATCCGTGCAGATGCTAGGGATGCACGAGCCTACGATCATGACCGCATGATGAGAGACATATACCGCCAGCAGTTTGGGCGGAACTATGATCCCGGCTTCTTCCCGTTTCCACCTCCACCTCCACCTCAGTGATGACCTTTGATGATCGACCGTTTTAGCCACTCCACCACCGTTTTGTGAGTCCTTTTTCTTTCTTTCTTTCTTTTCTTCTTCTTCTTTTTCTTTTTGAACATTAAGGACAATGTTTGTTCCAAGTATGGGGTGGGGTGTGACTAATCGTTTGTAATAACTCTTACTCACTTTGTATGCTTTTATCGAGACTACCTTGCATGTTCATTCTATTGTTACACGTTTCATTATTGCATTGCATGAAAAAGCTTTTGAAAAACCCATAAAAGTTGAAAAATTTTGAAAATTTTGTGCTTCTAAGGATAGAGATGATTTCTATGATAATCACTACTTGTGAATTGAGTTTTGATGACAATCGCATGCTTAAACAAATAGTGAATTGAAAAGAATTTGAATGAGTTGATTATTCCTCTTTTGCAAGTTTCATAATGTGATGAGTATTACGTAAATCATATTGAGAAATCAAGGTTGAAATCACATGATAAGTTCTTATACTTCTTTTTGAGATGATTAAGGCAATTCGATTTTCTTTCTTCTTTCTTTGATCATTTAGCCCCTCAATGAAATTATGACCTCCCTTACCTATCCGGGAATTTGGAGGAGTTGATATTTGGCATGTTTGATGTGGGAGGGCCATGAAAGCAATATCTTGCATTCAAAAGAATAGAAAGAAATTATAGGTTTGGGGAAGTCAATCATGACGGTGAGTAACTCGGCACCATTCACATAGCCGGGTGTTTGTGTCTTGCCAAAGTCGGATTGAGCGATATTCCTAGCGGATTATGGTATGTGCATCAAGGGTTTGAGGCATCTCGTAAAAATGAGAAACGCCAATCTCCTAGGCTTCGGTTTTTGTGCACCTCTGTCCATAACTCCAAAAGTAAAGTCGAAAAATGAATTGAAAAGAAGAGAGCGAAGCTCTAAGTTGAAAGTGTTGCGGAAACCGCAAAAAAAAAAAAAAAAAAGAAAGAAAAGAGTTAGTTATCCACTTTCCCGGATTCATGCACCACATTCCTTAAAGTTTTCCTTCCCTTTTCACATTCTAGACCTTGTTTGAAAGTCCTTAAAATCAAGAGAATGATATATGACGTGGTGATCTAAATTGAAGTTTCTTATGATTGATTTTGATAATGTTTAAAGGTTATGATGTTTACATGGAAGTTTGATCAATTCATGAGTTTTCTTTACTCTTTACTCTTTGATTTGATCAATTCATGAGTTTTCTTTACTCTTTACTCTTTGATTATGCGTATGAAAGTCTTACAAACGAATGAAGCAAGATTTGAGAATGATCTATTGACTAGAAAGCACATTCATCTAAAAGAAGTTTTGTTTTGAGAGTGTACACATATTTCATCCTAACTTGAGTTTTAAAGCTTTTGAAAGACCTTGCTTGGGGACAAGCAAGTGCCAAGTATGGGGTTATTTGTTAGCATGAAATATTGTGATATTTTAGGCACGTTTTCTAGATGTATTTCATCCATATTAGTGGTCATTGATAAAGCATTGAAGCATTTGTGAGCTAGTTTATCTATATTGTCGATATAGAGGTCTACATAAGCTTTGTGTTGATTGTAGGCAAATAAAAGCTAAAACCGAACAAATCAAGGGAGAATGGAGATGGATTGAGCATGTCCAAGGATTGAGGACACCACAAAGGAGCTAAGGAAGATGCTAGGATGAAGAATGACACAAAACAAACGAGATTTACGAGCAAACTACGTTCCACGCTCTAAAATACGGCCGTAATGGAGTCCACGCTCTAAACCACGGACGTGGAACTTTGGCAACACAAGCGTGGAGCATTCCAGAGGGTTACACGGCCGTGGAAGTTGTGAAGCACCGTGATGAAATTTCACACTCTAAACCACGCTCTAAACTACGGGCGTGGAATCCTATGGAACCGTGATTTAGGCGATCTTTTAACGTACAAATTAAAGCCACGATCTTTTACACAATGGGCTGGACACGTATTCTACCTTGCCCTATAAAAGGACGGAAGGAGAGAGATTCCGTCACCTTCGCATACGCCTCCACTTAGACTTCGCTTACGCTTATTGCACGTGCCTAGGGTTTCAAGTTGGACGTGTGGAGATTGCTATTTCGCAACGGAGATTTGCGAAAGACTTGGAGATTTGGAAGTTACGCTTTGTCCTTAGGTTTGATTAGAAGACGGATTGACATCCCGTTCTTCGTTCTTATCAAGGATTGTGATTGGTTTGTGTTATTCCGAATCTGATATACATCATTACCTTGTTTGTGGATTTGAGTTTTATTAAAGGTTTTCGAAGGTTTTCATCTTTCATTCTTTTAAATCTTGAATTTGATATCATAATGACTGTTGTTGGCTAAAACCCTTTAGCAATTCTAAGGTGAAGGGTTGATAGTTTTGGCTTAGATGATGATAGATCGATCGTAAACAGATTGAACCCTGAGAGTTAGAGAGAATCGCCGACGAGCCAAAATCACGGTGTGTTCTTGAGTTCCACGGCCGTGGAATCTCAAGATCCACCCATAATTTCCCTTAGTTTACGAACCTTTCTTTTACTTTAATCCAAAGTTAAAGATTTGCTTTAACTTAGTCTTGGCTTGCCTTTTCTAGGTGGTAGTGAAGCCTCAACAACCTCTACCTCGATTCCGAGTGTCACAACCTTAATCGGTTTAGTTAGTCTTGATCCTTGGATTACAAGGTTGGGTATTTGATATTAATTCTTTTCTTTAGATTTTTTCTATACTGAAGCCTCAACAACCTCTATAGAGAGTATTTCTAGATAAGTCATATAAAGCCTTGGAACTTCACCGTACATTGCTTTGCATTAGTATACCTTTGCAGCTCTTAACTCTTTCCTTATATCTTTAGTATGTCTTGAATCGATTGCCACAGCTGGATTCCTGGATCTTTAGGATTGTTGTTTTCCCAATATTTACAAAATCTCATACATTTACTTACTTGACAAATCTATAATTGAATTTAACCCCCCAAATTGCTGTGTTCGATACTCTGGAATTCTGGCTTAACTATATCGATCCGTACACTGCGGGTTCGCTTGCTTGATTCTAGTTTTATAAATTTAAGACTTATATGCACGCACGCTAAGTGGCGAACAATTCTGCCGGCTCTTGCAGGCCCATAGTTCTTTCTTCATTAAATAGGCTGATGGGCCCATTTCTTTTGTCTCTTCGCCAGCTGGCGCGGCCCACACCCACCTTTTAGACTTCATTTGACAGCCAACCCTATCCACCTTCTCCTTACTTCTGAAATGTCGTCGCCTCCTGCTTTCCCTAACCTAGCCGGCATCTCCTTATTCCGTCTCAACATCATCCCCTCCTTCCCTTGCAGCCGCCGCTCCCCTGTCCTCCATTCGGAACCGCCTCCCAATCCCTCCTCTTTCCTTACATTCTCTCTCGCTCTTGTCCGACGTCGGATCTAGCAGCAGAACACGCTCAGGGACGCACCACCCTTCCTTGCGAAATCACTAGGGCAAACGTGGGACTCGTGCAACCAACTTGCACCGCCGCACCACCAGACGCCGCAGCTCCAGTCCCGCACCGAGATCTGCTTCATCTTCCTCGGTCTTCCGCCGGAACTGCCAGCCAGGATGAATGTCCAGAGGGCCGCCGTCGAGTCGCCGGGATCCGTCTGTGTAGCAGTTGGAGAGAGGGCTCCTTCTCCCTCGCAGCAGACCGGCAGCCGGAGTGTACCCCTCCTTCCTCGCACTAGACCGGCCACCGGGAGCATCTTTTCTCCACCTTCACTGCAACCGGCTACCACATCGGGCAAGTTCTGCCGGCCGTCGTCTACGACGACCTCTTTTCCTGCGTGGACTGGGTCGGTTTTTGTGTAAGTGAGATGTCAATCCAGTAATCCTAAGTGTTAGATTTAGGGTTTTGTATATGTTATGTGATTAGTCTTAATGGTTATGTATATTATGAAATTCGGTTTTGTGAGAAGTGTTCTGAGAATTGTTGTTGTGTGTTGTCATGATTAGAATATCTGATTTTTGGAAGCTGAGAGTTTGTATATTGTGTGCTTGTCACGGCTAGGAGTGGAATGAGCTGGTGATGAATATTTTGGATTAACATGCATGATGAATGCCGTAAACACGAATACTATGAAGTAATAGATGAATGTGGCTAAAGATGATGACGATTTATATGTTGGATGAATGACTTGAGATAGTTCATTGGTAGTATTAGATCATGGACATGTGATAAGATCTTTCACTATTATTAGAATTTATGTTCGTATACTTACTATCATTACCGGAGGTGGTAGCATTTACTTAGAACGAGTTTTCCTTTCCTTAGGTTTAACTTGGTAGGTTGTTAGTCTTATATATATCGGCAAGTCTTAGTGATACGTATATTAGACTATTGGTTATCTAGTTATGAGTAGACTAGTTTAGTACCTTTTCCTCTTAGACGATCATTATTAACATAGAGGTAAAAAACTCCTAAGGTATTAGATTTTTGTTATTGATACAAGTTTCATGTTATGATCAGACATTTGAGATTTGACTCCTATGGAGTCAAGGAATACCGTTGACTGAACTTGACCTGGTGCAGGTAAGTCTCCGGACTTACTTAGCTCGTATTCTCTCTATTAGTTTCGATGTGTATTTGGTGGTGTGTGTTTATGGTTTATGTGTAGGTTTATTGTTTATGTTATAACATCTAAACCGGTAATAGGGCCACCGACTTTATATGTTTATATTTGGCCCAAGTGTATGATAACGGGCGGTGACCGCTTGTCCAATCCAAAATGGGGATGACTGGGAGGTGCCTTGCGACCAGCCCAATGGGTGATGCTGATCCGCATCAAGTACAAACCCGTATGGTGAAAGGGGACAAGGGCGAGATCGTTAAGATTCTCATGTCACAAAAGAAGTTGAATTAGAACGGGATATAACCTGATAATAAAAAGATAATAAACCGGATTGTGTGTTTAGGAGCATGTTGTGCGTTTTTGATGCCTTATATGTGTGTGTGCCATTACCATGATTCTAATACATGGAATACTAGCTAACGGTTTTATACCGATATTGTTGTAGTTACCCTGCAGGTTAGGGACGCGGCCGAGAGATCCGGAAGAGTGGGCAGCCGGGGTCCGTACATTGTAGGATGGGTTTGTGGGTGGAGTCTTGTAGATATAATTATGTTTTGTATGTTTTCGACGTTTGGTCGTTTGAGTTGTTGACTCGGCTGTAGTCTTTTGTTTATATGGTTTCGGGTTTCATTGCATTGGATAAAAATGTATTTAGTTTTGGCCTTTAGTTGTGTCTTGTTGAAAGATCCGGTCAAATTGTTGTCAGGCTAAGGGTCGGGACCCATTGTGAGGTCTCCGCCCGTAGCGCCCTGAGTCCCGCGGATTCGGGGTGTTACAAAAGTGGTATCAGAGCCCTAGGTTGACAAAAATGGCACTCGCAATCTTCTAAAGGCCGAATAAGTATTAAACAGAACCCCGCGGGTTTTGAGTTTTGGTTTCAAAATCACATGCATGAGTCGGGGTAGAATGTACGGGCCACCACTCCTTCTGCGGATCTCGGCAGCATAGTTATTGGATTTTAGTATATATATAGGTATGTGTATATATGTAGATATGTATCTTGGACCTATGATTTTTTTTTTGGACTATTGTTATATGTTAATTATAGTTATGCACGATGGACTTGTTATGTGATAATGGTGGCATGGGCTTTATATTGAGATGAGTTTGTACATGTGGCATGATAAGATTATATTAGTGTTTGAATCTTGTTTTATGAGAGTGGTTTCCTTGGATGTGTGATGTTGGTAGTAATTAGGACATAAGTCTTTTATAGTCATATATACATATACTAGGATATATATAGTGGGCATATGAGAATATTTATGCTCCAATACCGAGTTGGGTATCATGTTCTGACAAACACCTTGGTGTTTCTCGGACCCCTTTAAGTGGACGTCGAAGCGGAAGACTAGAGATGATGTTAACCACAAGGACAAACGAAGAGAAGAGAAGCTCGAGTCAACATAAGCAAAACCGAGATGTAAGATATACAAATAGGGAAGAAATCTGAAGTTGTGGAGTGGTTCCGAGAAAGCGATGACGAGTAACAATGAAGTGAAGTCAAGACAACGGAATTATGATTCTTCAAGATGACGCATAGATAACTAAAGACGCGAAGCGGGAAGGAAAGACGTGCATACTAGGAAGGGTAGAAGTGGTATTTCCTTGAGACGTGAAGTTTTTCCTAGATGCTCCTAAGCATGGGAGTCAGAGTGTGAAGCGTGGTCGAACTAATACGATGATTAATGAGATGCGTAAGTTAAGCTTACAAAAGAACTAGAAAGTGAAGTGACGTTTTTTTGTGAGAGCTTAAGCGGGAGACTTCTTCAGAAATACGAGAGTTATGAGGAGAATTACATGGAGAAAGTTCACATAGTGGAATTACCGTGGAGAATCCATCATTTTTCCGTCATTGTGATGAGACTGAACAACGCTAAGAAGGAGGAAGTATGTGCGGATGATGATCTTCAGAAGATGAAAGATGTAATACGGAGCTTTATCGGAAGATGAAGGATACCAATCAAGAGAAGATCGAGTGGTTACTAACGATAGAGATGTTGGAGAGATGCACTCACAAGATTAAATGAAGGACGGTTAAGCCTATGGACGGGAGTTATGCGACGCAACAAATCTGAGAAGGGTATAGTTATCTTATGAAAAAAGATGGAAGCATGGAACGTGGAAAGAGCTAACGGAATTTAAGATAGAGTACCCCGAGGAGGGTGGCATTCATGAGTATGATAAAATGAAAAGTTTAGTAGAATGGTAAGTTGTTGACCTTGGAGAAGGTCAACTATAAGCTGACCAGCGACAACCAAGAACGCACCACGTGTGCGGATTGTTTATGGATGAGCGTAGACGAGAAGAGTAGGCAAGACTATGGCATGAAGGATCGGTAACAAGAGCGTGGAGGATTTCCGGTGGTTCGGTGTAAGTAGTGAGGAAGTATGTCAACTAAGTACAATTGTCTTAATCAAGTAATATTGCATGGGATCAAAGCAAGTGATTGTAACAGACCTCCTAGGGAGGGATTGTAACGACCTTATGCGCCTTCTTAGGTCATGAGATTGGCATATAGGGGGAACGACACGAATAAGAATTGTTAAGGTTGATAAGAGTGAAAGGAATAGAGGAGCAAGAGGGAAGTGAAGCTTCCCTTGTTTCTTTGCGCAATGAGAATATATATATATATATATATATAGAGAGAGAGAGAGAGAGAAAGGATGTATGGGATTTTTCATATAATGAAATGGATGATATGTCTTCGTGAGAAAAAGCTGGGCATAAATCTTCTAGACTCAAGTAGAGAAACCATTTTGGCTATGGCGTGAAACGGAGAATCTGAATTTTAGCAGCCCTTCAAGCCAGAGCTGATGACATTAGCACTTGGAAAGTAATGTGTTAGGTTTTCGGTGACGTGGGTGAGAATTTCACTTAGCGTTCTCCACGGGACGTACTGGTACGGTTGTGAAATTGTCCATAAGAATACCAAGAGATGCATTAGGTGACCAACAAGAGTAAGAGAAGACCGTAGTTTTGAAGTTTGATGTTGACATAGGATGTACAAGAAGTATATGAAAGATTGAGGTTAGAACCTCTACAGTCGGATTGACATTACATAAGGAAATGAAGTAAGTCCTACACCTACAGGAAGAAAGGATGCTTATAGTGCAAGCTTATATAAAATATTAAAGATGTTTCCCACATGTTGGGATATCATTGAAAGCAAAGAAGATAAGGTCAATTGTTTCAAGGCATGATTAAGTCATGCAGTTAGGACCCTCATGACTTTACATAAGTGTGAAACCATAAAAGATTATTATCACCATGCCTTTAAAAGGGATTAAGCTGAAATATTTCTTATCCAAGTCCCAAAGAGTTTGAAAACTCAAAGCAAATCTACGGATTCGAGAAATGAAGGATACTTGAAAGAGAATGGTCACCGTCATGGCTGTAGATGGAACAATACACGTGTTGGTTGGCTATTGACAAGTTGTTGACAAATATGAAGAGATACCGTGACTGCAGATTTATAAGATAAATTTTACCAACGCCTTGGGGGACTTTCTCGGGTTATTCATTGTCGACATTTGGGAAGTTATAACAACATAGGCACAAGTGTTCATCGATAGTAACATTGATTGAGTTCGAGCAAGTAACTCTTAGCAATAATCTAGGAGAATATTTTGATGACTAGAGAAGACCCTCTTTGATCTTGTAACGATGTAAAAAGAATTGTTGTTAGAGGTTGTTTAGCTACTAGTTGGGAAAGGACACCAAGTAGAGTGAATATAGATTGAACAGTGTAGGAAGAACCAGAGGAGTAAGAGAACTATTACTGGCTTACGTTCATAAAGCCAAGCAAATGGGGTGTATAGTATTCCGTCCAAGTGGGACTAATGGTGTGTTCTCATAAAGTAGACTAGGGTCAATCTTTTAGATTCACGGAGGAAGTTGTTGTAACTAATGGTGTGACACGGAATAACAAGGTTTATAACAGCGGTAAAAGCTTAAAGATTTTGATGTTAGCACCTTGGTAAATGATTTGTCGAGTTTTGAGGTGATTTTAGTTGGAATATACATCTCGGTGGGAACGGACATGAGATGAGGTGATGTTGAGTGACTAAAGATTTTGTATGGAAGCCGTATCACCTAGGCAAGGTAGACAAGAAAGTGTGTGCATTAAGAGGTTACAGAAAGAGAGTGGTACCCTATTATGAATCCAAGTCAAGCATGACGACCTCGTCATATGTTGACAGACGAGTAGTGTGGGAATTGAGTACATAATGAAGAACTCTCGAGTCATTTTCCTGATTAATTGAGAAAAGAGTTGATGACGTAATAAATGTATACTGCGTGGTCTACAAAAGAAAGCTCAAAGCGAGTGACTATCATACCGAGTCGAAAGATGTACAAGAAAAAGAAGTGACGGGAGTACTTACAACCTAGTAATCGTGCATAGAGGAAGAAGATTCTCGGAGTCGATTTTACGTGTAATGGTGTATTAGAACGGAGTCAAGTTGTGTTTTGAGTCAGAGTGATATAATTGGGGTAAACGATGTTTTAACATTTTTGAGTAGTTATGACCAATTGACGGTGACGTGAGGTCACCTTGGGTCTAGTATCGTCATTTCGGACATATTAATAGGTCATTTTAAGATTTTTGGAGCTATGTAAGAAGCTTGAGGTTGAGTTATATATCCATAAAATAATATGATGACGCCAAGTGAATGTGGAGAATGACCACCAAATTTTTTTTGATTTTTGATTTACAACCAGTCTAAGACTCGAGAAGAAGTAAGTGATAATTCATTAATTGAGGAACGATATGAGAAGAGTCATATTATGAGACGAGACCAAGTGAGGCATGAGACAAAGAGCTTTAGGCACTTAGCCAAGTGTTGGGAGACGGATAAGCGTGTTGTTCCAAATCTGATAGTCGAAACCTTTTCACAAGGCAAGAAGCAAGTGATTGCAACGAAAGGAAGAAAGTTGGATAATTTATTCTCAGTAGAGTCATCAAAGGATCTGGAAGTGGGTTGTGAAAGGGAACCATTTGGTATCTTAAAGCGGATTGAAAAGTGACTGATTAACTAGCATTCCTACCCATACCGGAGAGTTTATCTCCAGTTTTCCACATATCTTAGTTGGAGGGATGCATACCAGACTCGAGATAGGTGATCAGATTCAAGGGTCGGGCCGTCGAGTTGGATGATATTGGTAGGGTATCCGGTTTCTGTTATAGAGCATAGTACCAGATGCTTACGGTCTAAGGATATCCTTATGCTACGGATTCAGTAGTCTAGATCAAAAGCCGATGAGGCTACATGACAGACGGAGGATTGTATCATGCGGAACTATCTTGAGCATTATGTTGAGATAGTCACAACTTCAGGACCGTCGGGTTATTACTTGGATCCAGACTCGTGTGACTTTGGACTACGTGTTTGCCTTCATGGTTGATGCTACATGGTTGAGTGATTGACTTATTGATTTATTTATTTGGGTGTTGCCTATTTGAGGGATTAGTCTTTTATGCATTGTATGTTTGAGAGATTAGTCTTTTAGTAGTTACTTTTTCATAACCTTTGAGTGATACTTCTATGATTAGAGGGCAAGAACAATATTCTCGAGAATAAAATATTGATAGACGGTTTTCTGTTAGAAGGCTACTTCTATGACCTTCCTTATTCAAAGTTTCGGGACGAAAATTATTTTAAGGGGGAACTAATGTAATATCCGAAAAATTT
Source organism: Fagopyrum homotropicum (assembly GCA_033239125.1). Taxonomy (NCBI): domain Eukaryota; kingdom Viridiplantae; phylum Streptophyta; class Magnoliopsida; order Caryophyllales; family Polygonaceae; genus Fagopyrum; species Fagopyrum homotropicum. Next base: position 26,173,900 of record BSWB01000008.1, on the reverse strand, counting down.
TAATTCGGAAAACCGAACTGAATTACAAATACCGGACGCAATTGAACGTTACGGGATCATGGGTCATTTGCTTCTTTATTTTATTTTTATTTTTTTTTTCTTTCCAGCTGGCCTGGCGGGCCCAAGCTTTTTATTGTCCCGGATCTTGCAGGCCCATAGTTCTTTCTTCATTAAATAGGCTAATGGGCCCATTTCTTTTGTCTCTTCGCCAGCTGGCGCGGCCCACACCCACCTTTTGGACTTCATTTGACAGCCAACCCTATCCACCTTCTCCTTACTTCTGAAATGTCGTCGCCTCCTGCTTTCCCTAACCTAGCCGGCATCTCCTTATTCCGTCTCAACACCATCCCCTCCTTCCCTTGCAGCCGCCGCTATCCTGTCCTCCATTCGGAACCGCCTCCCAATCCCTCCTTTTTCCTTACCTTCTCTCTCGCTCTTGTCCGACGTCGGATCTAGCAGCAGAACACGCTCAGGGACGCACCGCCCTTCCTTGCGAAAGCACTAGGGCAAACGTGGGACTCGTGCCGCCAGCTTGCACCGCCGCACCACCAGACGCCGCAGTTCTAGTCCCGCACCGAGATCCGCTTCATCCTCCTCGGTCTTCCACCGGAACTGCCAGCCAGGATGAATGCTCAGAGGGCTGCCATCGAGTCGCTGGGCTCCGTCTCTGTAGCAGTTGGATAGCAGGCTCCTTCTCCCTCGCAGCAGATGATGACATGAATTATATACCATTATATTCATGCATATTGTAGATGATTACCTCAATTTACCTTACATTTCGAGAGATTTTGTGTGCCTTTTATGTTCTATTCAATAATATGTCGGAAATAGAGGTCTACACGAGTTTTTGTTAAATGATAGGTAAATGGAGTGGAATCGAAAGCAAAAGTGGAGCAAGGAGCATCTAAGTTCATTAAGGAAGCTAAAGAAGTCTTAGAGGAATCACAAAGAGCAAAGGAGTTGCATAGAAGAAAAATAAAAGAGAGAAAGAAGACGAGCCAAAAGAAGAGCACTTTCTGTTGAAGAAAATCGTGCCATTTACCAAGTAAATCGGACGATTTTTAGTATAAAAAATCGAACGGTTTTAAGGTTAAATTGGCCAGCTCGATTTCCTTTATTTTTCGGCCAAAGGATAAAGACAACACAAAGCCCATTACTTTGGGCTAGAGGAGGGTTTTGCCAAACGGTCCATTAGCAAGAGACTATAGGTCGGAACCCTAGGAACGAAAACGGAGAGGCCGCAGCGGGAAATCTTTACACGTTAGTGAGAGATTGAAGATTCTTGGAGTAAGATCGAAGCACTTTAGCCGGGAAGTCAATCTTGATCATTGTTGTGAGATTTCTTTGTTCCATTGAAGTAATTGTGGTTTTTGAACACGAATTGGAGTTAATTAAGAGATACATTGATCAGTTTCGAGATTTGTTTACAGATTTGAAGGTTATTGAATTTTTATTCAAGATTCGGGTTTATTTGAATTATTTCATTCAATCTTTAATTTGATTTGATTTTGAAAATGGTTGGCTAAAACCATTGTGATTATGGGGAGAATAGTTGATGATTAAGGTTTAGATGATGATAGACTAAACTCATTCAAACATTTGGACCCAGAGAGTTTAGATTTTTAGTTTTGCGATAGCAGGAAAATCGACCTGTTCTTGAGAAAATCGTCCGATTTTCCTATGAACAGCACGATTTATTCTTCTGACGAACTTTAATTGATTTAATCCTTAACCAAAACTAATTTTTGCCTAAATCCCAACCTTGTTTAACCTTTTTAACATCTAATTGAGTGTATGAAGAGACTTTAAACTTGATTCTACATTTAATAGATTAAGATTACAAGATTTGGGTAATAGAGAGACTCAACATCCTTTATTAAGATTCTAAGTGTGCTTTTTATTCTTTACCTTGGAGAGTCATATCCTGGGGTTTTAGATAGATAGTTTGAACATAATTCTTGTCTTGAGATCTTTCTATATTGCAGCCTCAACAACCCATATAGAGAGAACCTTTGGATTAGATAAATAGGTTTCGGAACTTCACCGTACGATATCTACCTTTGAACATTTAATCTTGGCAAATATAAACTCTGTCCTTATATCTATTAGAAGTGTCTTGAATCGAAAGTCGAAATCGGATTCTTGAATCCCTGGAATCATTTTCCCCTTTATTAATCAAAAAAGCTTTTGCATTTTCGCTAGATAATTGAATTTGAATTTACTCTCACCAAATCCCTGAGTTCGACTCTGGAATTCTTACCTTACTACAACCGATCCGTACACTGCGGGTTCGCTTGCTTTTATTCTAGTTTTATAAATATAAAACTTATTTGCACGCACGTTTAGGGGCGAACAAGTTTTTGGCGCCGTTGCCGGGGATTTGGTCTAGACAAAATTCGGTTTTCGGTTGTCTAGCTTGAGAGCTCTTGCTCTTGTGATTTGATTTGTCTACTTGAGTGATCTTTGCAGGTTCTTTAGGTATATGCGAAAGACTAGATCCACTAAAGATCTAGTTCCTTTCGATCCCGAATTGGAAAAAACTTTAAGAAGAAAGTTGAAGGAAAAGAAAATGGCTGAAAACAACGAGAGAAACCTCCAGGTTGAACTGGACGAAGCTGAACGTCAACTTAAGTTGAGTGAGAAAGCACGTGTAGATGCTGAAACGAGTCATCAATTTCAGATTGATGAACGAAGAGCTATGATGTTAGACATGAAGTTGGAGTTGAATGATGCTAGGAAGAAGAAGAAAGTCAAGAAGCCAACCAAGTCCATTAGGAATGATTCATCCGATGATGAAGACCTCGATCCGGACATGCCGGAACTTGAGGAGATAAATCCAATGATTCATCCCACTCTAAACAACCCAAGACCATCGGTTGTTCCTTGCTTCCCAGCTAGGGATGTGAGAGTTGCTAATGAAGGTGATAGACCCCGAACTTTGGGGCAACGGATGGACCCAATTCAGCAACCACGCCGTCTAGGTGTGGATTTCGGAGCTGAAGATATCCAGGAGTTTAGCTTCTCTCCACAAGTTATCACCATAGTTCGCCAAAGTCAATATGGCGGAGCAAGTACTGAATCTCCACATCAACACTTGCAGAATTTCGAGATTCTCATGGAGACTATGAAGCCAAAGAAGGCTACTACAAGCAATTACAAGATCAAACCGTTCTTCTTTTCTTTGAAGGACAAGGCTCTAGCTTGGTACCAAACACTTCCAGCTACAAAGCTGGCTACATGGGAGGAATTGTCTTCGGAATTCCTCACCAAGTTCTTCCCGCCATCCAAAACGGCAGAATTGAGAGGTAAGATAAATGCTTTTTCTATGAAGCCTAACGAAAGTTTGTTTCAATCTTGGGAAAGGTTTCAGGATCTCTTGTTGGATTGCCCATGTCACGGCATTTCAAAGTTAGAATTATTGGAGATTTACTATAAAGGATTGGATGTGGAAACACAATTCAACCTTCAATCTCTCTCTTGTGGCACATTCATGGACATGAGAGAGGATGACGCTTGGCACTTCATTGAACAGCAAGCACAAGTGATTGAGAAGTATTCCCACCGGAAGGTGGACCCAAATAGCCGGAATCAAGGCGATCCTGGAGCTAAGTTAAACCAAGCTGCTCAAACACAAATATTCTCCCTCAATAATGAGATCAAAGAGTTGAAGGAAGTGCTCAAAACAAGTCTTCAAAAGACTAAGGAGCAAGAAGCCAACTATATGGGAAGGGACAACAATAAAAGGAGTGATTACCGGAACAACAACCGGAACTCAAACTGGAACAACAACAACAATAGGAACTCCAATAGTAACAATTGGAGGTCAAATCAGCAAAATCAAGGTAATCCTTATTCTCATGCTGAAAAAGCTCTAACATCTCCATCTTCTTCTACTCCCTTGATAAGCCAGGAACAATCAAGTGGATCAAACAAACCCGATCCCATGCTGGAGACGATTCTAGGCAAACTACAAGGATTGGAAAGCTATATAACTTCAGTTGATAAAGTTCACAAAGCTTTGGAAAACCAAGTATTTAGCAAATCCGGAGAAGTTTCAAGAGATCAAGGAAGACTTCCAGGGAAAACAGAAGATAACCCAAAGGGAAGGGTTATGACAATCACTACTAGGAGTGGTGTAACAACCACCGATCCTCAACCTAGAGTAGTTGAACCCACCACCAAAGAAGGAAAGGAAAAGGAGAAGGAAGATGTCTATATTCCTCCTCCCGCCAACAAACCACCACTACCATTTCCTCAATCTAGAGCGCGAGCGCGTTTAGATAAACACTTTGGTAAGTTTGTTGAGCTAATGAGTAAGCTGCATATTAATATACCGTTTATGGATGCAATTTTAGGTATGCCGGCTTATGGGAAATTTCTCAAAGAAATCCTCTCTAACAAGAGGAAACTGGAAGATATTGGAGAAGTTAAGATGAGTATGGAATCATCCGAACTCATCAAGACTATGATAGAGAATATGCCACCTAAGCTACTGTAACACCCCAAATCCGCGGGACTCGGGATGTCACATTGGGTTAGGATATCATAATGGATCCTGACCCTAGCCTGACAACAAGTTCACTGGGCCTTACAACATGGCACTGACAGATATAAAACTAATACATAAAACAGTAGCGCCTAACCTGTAAACATCTACAACACGGTATGAAACCGTTAGCTAACCATACATATATGAGGTAATGCATAAGCACAAGCACAATCATGAAAGATAAACACATCAGCATGCTATCACACATTTACCCATTTATTATCTTTATATAATAACCATTCACTCAAAAACCATATATATATATATATATATATAGATAGATGAAAGTATGTGACACGAGGACCGATACATCCCCGCCTCTGAGTGCAATGTCCAGCTGTACGAGTATCGGTCACACAATCCGTGTACCCTATGGGAGTGGATTGCGCCCTTCCTGTAAACCTGTCTGGCCCGACATCAGAGAACCTCCCAGACTCCACGGCGGGATGAAAGGGAAAGGTTATCACAACCACGCAGTGGGGCAGTCAATAGAACATAGGTCGATAAAAACGACAACTCATGCTATCATAGCAAACATATAAAGCACACATCACTCATGCAAACACCCAATATATGGATGGTAGCTAAGTAAGTCCTACGGACTTACCTCAACCTCGATCGAACTCAACCATGATCACCTCTACACTGGAGGGATAACACAGCCTATAAACAAGGTATAAAGAGATGTCACATCTCTTATCAAGCAAAGGGTCACACCTAGACCCAAAGGGATCCATAGGGATCATATACATCCTATAACCTCCAATAATATGCTAAACCTTAAAGCCACATCAAGGCATATATCCAACTCATGATACCATCATCAAACTAAAATCCCATAATTACTAGAATAATGTAACGAGCATAATGGAAATTCCAATTATCCATTTTAACCAACTTAAGGTTAATTTATACTAACCCGCAATACAGAAAACGAATAAATTCATAACTTATTTGTTACTAACCCGATATACGAACCGGAAGAAGATCGAAACTCCTAGCGATACGGGGAGTAAGAGCGCAGTATGAAACCTTACATTTGATGACTTGCGGTGGTCGTCGGTACTCCGATAGCGGTAAACGGAAGCTTTACCAGAAAGATAACAAACGGGAAATAACTTGGTACCACGTTCAAGAGAATAAGATAAGGGACTCGTTGGTACAAGTGGAATTGAAATTGGATCGAAGACAAGTGATTTATGAAAGGTTGAAGATGGATCGGTGTGCACGCCTTCACTCTCCCCTTACCTTGTATCAGTCGAATGAAATGAAAATGAAGATAACTCTCAGCCGACCTTCTTTTGTTCCAATACATTTGCAATTCAGCCTCAAGATATGCCGACTTTCTCATACATATATACATATAATATTATGTTATATGTGAAACTAAAATTAAAAGTATACAGTAGGCCAGCCGCATTCTCATTTATCTTCAACATTTCCATATGTAAAAATATTATATAATAATATGTAATATCAAATACTTGCACGCCTCTTCTCATTTCTTATACATATATATTTATGTTATATAATCTTTTATATAATATTAAATATAAAGTTTATTCAAATTATTTACTTGAAACGCGGTTATATTTTTCGCTCTCCAAACTTTATGAAACTGGAATATAAAAATGCGGAATATTAACGGGATAATTATTTCATAACTTTATCGAAAATGGGTATTCCTAAGCTGTCTTTCTTAGCCGTTAAGAAACGAAATAGCGACTCTTTTGGCTGTTTTGTCTCTCCATGTTATTTCATATCTAGGACAAATCCGATGTCCTGATCATTTCTCTCAACTACATTTTTATTAATTGGAGCTCCCAAATGCTCCAAATAACACCGGAGGGTAAAAATAATTACCCGGGGGAAAAAGTAAAAATTTCCCCAAACGTCCAAAATTACGCGAGGAACATAACAGTGGGACTCATACTCATCACTTGCGAAATCTTCGCGAGTTATATGTCAAATACTTTCAACGATTAAGTTAATCAACATTAATTAGAATTCGGAAATCCTAGCTATTACATCACACACCCCTTAAAAAAAAGTTTCGTCCCGAAACTTGAACAATTCCCAAATCCTCTCGGACCCATACGCCGAGGTATAACTCTCACTCTTTCTATCGGAGGTATCACATCTCCGTTCAAAAGATCACAACCTATAACAATTTATAACCTCAAGTATAAACATGGAGGAATCATCACTCCAGGAAACAGGGCCATAACGCTACCCAAAGGCGTAGAGGAATCACGTCTCTTGCCATACCACATCACAAGGCATAGAGGAAGCACATCTCTAGCCAAAACATATCACATGCATAGAGGAAATACGTCTCTAGCCAACCCATAAACATATATATCGCATGGAGGAATCACATCTCCACTGAACTATGTCCATCAAGGTAGCATGGAGGAAAGAACCATCTCCAGCTGAATCCTAATCCTACTCAAATAGCATGGAGGAAAGAACCATCTCCAGCTATAAATATGATCATACTCGGGTAGCGCGGAGGAAGTAATCATCTCCAGCTATAGCATACATCACGCTAGCACATCAAGATCTACTAAAATCATAAATCACATCACAACTAGCATGGAATAACACATCAAGGCATATAAACACATAATCACAACATTCATCAAGATAGCACTAAGATCTACTCGTGCTCCCACAAATGGGTATTTCCCAACATATACTCTGGATAGTTCCTCAGGACACTATCCTCAGTCTCTCACATAGCCTCATCAAGTCTTCATCTCGACCATCATATCCTCAATATAGGAATGTCTTTCGAATGCAAGCGTTTCATATCTTATTCCGAGAATGTAATCGAATGCTCAACAAAAGCGTGGTTGGACTCAACCACCAAATCATCGTAACTCACAAGGTGTCTCGAGTCTGGTATATACTTCCTCAGTTCAGACATAAGAAACACTGGGTGGATATCCTCCAATCTCAGAGGCAAAGCTAAACATCATGCTGCCTTCTCCGTACTGGTCGATCTCAAATAAACCATCATATTGGAAACTCAGTTCCCTTTCCATATTAACACGTCTAATGTCTCGCAGCTGAGATACTTACAGCCGGACATGAACTTTCGCTTGAACTTTAGAGGTTAACACCTCTTGTCTACACACACAATCTGGCGACTATGTAGAGCCAACACTCTTCCTTTAATCAACGTTACTTGTACTATAAAATCCTGAATCTAGTCAGGTGTTATTCCACTACTACTGCTAGATCACTTCTAGCATAAGAATATACGACATCTATGTCTATATATTGACTAATAAGGTCATCCCAAAAAAATGCACGTCCTTCATTGTTATATAATAAACTCATTAATGGAAGGTAATATAATCATCCACGTTTCCCATTCAACTTACAACTAATAATAGATCTTTAAGATCTAGATGATCCTCTCTAACTGAGCATCTGTCAGGGGTGAAGTGTAGTCATGAGGTACATACTCGTCCCCAAAGCAGTCTGAATCTGCTGCCCAAAATCTCAAAGTAAAAGCATCCATCTCGATCAGAAATGATCTTTCTCGGTATATCATGGAGTGTCACTATCTGTCTAGTATACTCCTCAGCCAATTCATTCACTAGCCACGTCCTTCTGATAGAAATGAAACGTGCCGGTTTCATTAATCTATTACCAACAATCTAGATAACATCAATCTTCTACTGGTCACAATCCCATAACAAAGTCCATAGAGATGTCCTCCCAAATTCTACTACTACACTGTTAGTAGGTGGGGCTTATATCTAGATCGGAAATACTCTATCTGGACATGCTGACAGGTCACACACTGTATCACAAATCTGGTTATATCGGCTTCATACAATATAATCGTCTCATCTCGTGGTACATCTTACTCGAACCTGAATTTACTGAATAAGGCGTACAGTGGGTATACCGTAATATTCTTTGTCTCCATCTACATCAGTAGGTACACAAAAGCGGTCATGACTCTTCATCAATCCATCTACTCCCATGGAGAACTATGGTGCCTCAGTACGAGACATTCCTTTCTCTAAACCTTGTCAAGGCCGGGCAGGTCCCCTACTTCTGTTGGACCTCATCCAACAGACCAGGTAGAACCTCTGAGGTATAACAGGGTAGCCTCAACAAGGAACTGATTGTCCAACTCTAGCCAAGCTAGATTTCTCTAAAGCTGAGGCTGAACTATCAGTCTCACAATCATCTTCTCTTGGAGCGCCTTTACGTTCCAGTTGTCGGCGACAACGTTCAACTTCTATGAATGATATAGAATCTCCAGGTCAAAGTATTGATCAACTTAAGCTCTTAACACTGGCGGTTATTCAACCCCTATTGCATAAAATATACTTCAGATTTCTATGATCTATAGAAAACTGACATGAAGATCACACCGGCACGGTCTTCTCAAAAGACTCGCAAATGAATACGTAATCATATAATATCCTTCCTCAAAGCATTGATAGCAATCGGCTGAGACGAGAAAACTACGTATTCCTTAATGTTCATCAGTATCTCCCATGTTACAACATACTTAATTCTCGCCAGGTTAACCATGATCCCACTGGTGGAGACAACATGGCCTAAAAAGGCTACCACTGGCATCTCAACTTACACTTAGAGAGCGTAGAATACAACCCTCTATCTCTCAAAATCTGCAGAACGGTCCTCAGACGATCGGTCTACTGATCTCTACTGTGAGAGTATACCGACATGTCATCAATGAAGTCCACCACCAACTAATCAACGAAGTCGATGAAGATAATGTTCATCAACTCCATAAAAACTACTAAAACATTCATCACCCAAATGACATCACTACAAACTCGTAGTGTCCATAACGGGTATGGGATGCTATCTCATACACATGCTGCTCTATCATCCATGACTAGGGATATCTTGAGCACAAAGGAATCCAGAAAACACAATTGCTTCTTGAAGCTAACTCATCAGGTTGTCAATACGGAACATGGAACCCACTAGGGTAAAAGAAGCCCGTTTCAGTCAACTTTTCAAGTTATCAGTACAATATCTCAACAAGCACCATATAGTGTAGCTTTCCCATTCAATCTTGTATCATACTTCAACTCAATAACAATGTCCACACTTCGCTGAGGTGGCAACTAGACGGTTCAGTAACACATCTATAAACTCTTAAACAGCTGGAATACCTTCCAATGTTGGACTATCTCGCTCCTTCATGGTATAACACTAGAAGGCGTCACATCCCTATGCTATCAGCTCGCTTCTCGTACAATCTTGATGACAAACCCGTCTCTTCAAAGGTCTTAACCTCAGAAGACCTCTATTTAACTCAACTTAGTCAAGACTATAATAGTCTTACTATTAAAAGCTAACACCACATGATATCTATTCATCCAAACCATACACATAATGACTTCCTCATGCACCTACGACATCACAAAGAAGTCTACAACCATAAACGGGTCCCTGAAATAAGGGAACAAACACGCATCTCACGGGTATCTCAAACCCAAAAAGGTAATCCTGTAAAGGAAAATCCACCTTCTACTATATAACAAAATTCAACCATTAACTCATGCATAGAAAGACATGACGTGCATAGCACTCACAACAAGCAAAACTCCACCAGGTAAACCATTAACGAGAATGGTACCTATAACAGCTAACACTCGTAGCTCCTCTACATATCATCACTCAATGTCAGATCCATGCACCTCAGGTATCACTGAGGTCATTACTATAGCCTCCACTTCCACTTTTTCTACACTGGAAAGAGGAAGGTCTTGCTGGGAAGAAACACCACCGTGCTGACAAAAAGTGCCAGATGGCCTAGCTCACCACAAGTGAAACAAGCTATTAGTGCCAAGGGGCACACAGAACGCTAATGATCTGGATAGCCACAACTTAAACATAATCATCCCATCCTTGCAACCTGTGCAACTGAAAGGTAACTCGACCTTCGTCGTCCACCTGGAATGATCTCACTCTTGAAGGGAACCTGTAAAGGAAATGCCTTGCCCTGTCGACAAAACTTCGCTCTATCCCCCTGCTTTACCACACGTAAAGCATATAATGGGCGCCTTTGAGCACACAGCTCGCTAGTGTCCCAACTTTCACGCAATTAAAACACTGTAGTTCCTTGCCAGTTATCTTTATGGCCAAAGGATCACTAGATTGTCCTGATATCGGACATGGTTCTCCATTCATCATCTTTGCTTCTCAAGTAACTGATTTAGTCCATTGCTTCTTTCCAGATCCAGAAGCTTCAGTTGATCTCACAATTGTTGGTAAATCCGGTGTGGATCTACCCGCTATCACCGCTTCATATACTTGTTACATATATTCTTGAAACTCGGATCTACTCATGGAGACACGATCAGCCTCTTCAAACTCGTTCTCTGCCATAGGAGAAACAACAACGGAAACTGGTCCCTGACTTATCACCACTGGAGGAAGAGGGGGTGTACCCCTACCTCGTCCCACTACAGGTACTATTCTAGTCTGAGCTATCTGTAGGATATACGCACCTAATCTTATAAGGCTATATATGCCATAGGTATCGATGTGTATATAATACATCCACATAATCCATAGTACACACACACACACATATATATATATATATACATATCTACGCTACAGAGATCCATGGCAGAGGTGACGACTTCTCGTACATTCTATCGCAAAACCACACTTAAAACCAAAACCTTTGAAAACGTCAGATCCCATGTGGGCTCTGTTTAATTTACCTATCAAACCTCATTGCAGGTAACAAGTGCCATTGTTATCAACCTGGGCTCTGATACCAACTCTATAACACCCCAAATCCGCGGGACTCGGGATGTCACATTGGGCTAGGATCTCACAATGGATCCTGACCCTAGTCTGACAACAAGTTCACTGGACCTTACAACATGGCACTGATAGATATAAAACTAATACATAAAACAGTATAAATTATACGACCCAAAGTATACAACAACATAGCCGAGTATATAAAACGACATCCTCACATAGGAGATACAAAAGATCATCCTCACGCAGGAGGGGAAACACAACAACCCCAAACCAACCACCTAATGTACGAGAGTCCTCGGCCTGTCACCCTGCCAGATCACCCAGTAGCGCCTAACCTGTAAACATCTACAACACGGTATGAAACCGTTAGCTAACCATACATATATGAGGTAATGCATAAGCACAAGCACAATCATGAAAGATAAACACATTAGCATGCTATCACACATTTACCCATTTATTATCTTTATATAATAACCATTCACTCAAAAACCGTATATATATATATATATATATATATATATATATATATATATATAGATAGATGAAAATATATGACACGAATACCGATACATCCCCGCCTCTGAGTGCAATGTCCAGTTGTACGAGTATCGGTCACACAATCCGTGTAACCTATGGGAGTGGATTGCGCCCTTTCTGTAAACCAGTCTGGCCCGACATCAGAGAACCTCCCAGACTCCACGGCGGGATGAAAGGGAAAGGTTATCACAGCCACGCAGTGGGGCAGTCAATAGAACATAGGTCGATAAAAACGACAACTCATGCTATCATAGCAAACATATAAAGCACACACCACTCATGCAAATACCCAATATAACGATGGTAGCTAAGTAAGTCCTACGGACTTACCTCAACCTCGATCGAACTCAACCACGATCACCTCTACACTGGAGGGATAACACAACCTATAAACAAGGTATAAAGAGATGTCACATCTCTTATCAAGCAAAGGGTCACACCTAGACCCAGAGGGATCCATAGGGATCATATACATCCTATAACCTCGAATAATATGCTAAACCTTAAAAACACATCAGGGCATATATCCAACTCATGATACCATCATCAAACTAAAATCCCATAATTACTAGAATAATGTAACGAGCATAATGGAAATTCCAATTATCCATTTTAACCAACTTAAGGTTAATTTATACTAACCCGCAATACGGAAAACGAATAAATTCATAACTTATTCGTTACTAACCCGATATACGGACCGGAAGAAGATCCAGACTCCTAGCGATACAGGGAGTAAGAGCGCGGTATGAAACCTTACATTTGATGACTTGCGGTGGTCGTCGATGCTCCGATAGCGGTAAACAGAAGCTTTACCAGAAAGATAACAAACGGGAAATAACTTGGTACCACGTTCAAGAGAATAAGATAAGGGACTCGTTGGTACAAGTGGAATTGAAATTGGATCGAAGACAAGTGATATATGAAAGGTTGAAGATGGATCGGTGTGCACGCCTTCACTCCCCCCTTACCTTGTATCAGTCGAATGAAATGAAAATGAAGATAACTCTCAGCCGACCTTCTTTTTTTCCAATACATTTGCAATTCAGCCTCAAGATATGCCGACTTTCTCATACATATATACATATAATATTATGTTATATGTGAAACTAAAATTAAATGTATACAGCAGGCCAGCCGCATTGTCGATCATTTATCTTCAACATTTCCATATGCAAAAATATTATATAATAATATGTAATATCATATACTTGCACGCCTCTTCTCATTTCTTGTACATATATATTTATATTATATAATCTTTTATATAATATTAAATATAATGTTTATTCAAATTATTTACTTGAAACGCGGTTATATTTTTCGCTCTCCAAACTTTATGAAACTGGAATATAAAAATGCGGAATATTATCGGGATAATTATTTCATAACTTTCTAGAAAATGGGTATTCCTAAGCTGTCTTTCTTAGCCTTTAAGAAACGAAATAGCGACTCTTTTGGCCGTTTTATCTCTCCATGTTATTTCATATCTAGGACATATCCGATATCCTGATCATTTCTCTCAACTGCATTTTTATTAATTGGAGCTCCCAAATGCTTCAAATAACACCGGAGGGTAAAAATAAGTACCCGGGGGAAAAAGTAAAAATTTCCCCAAACGTCCAAAATTACGCGAGGAACATAACAGTGGGACTCATACTCATCACTTGTGAAATCTTCGCAAGTTATATGTCAATTACTATCAACGATTAAGTTAATCAACATTATCTAGAATTCGGAAATCCTAAGTATTATAGCTACGTGATCCAGGATCGTTTTGCATACCCATCACTTTAGGTGAAGCTACTTATGATGCACTTTGCGACCTAGGAGCAAGTGTGAGCATCATACCACTTGCTTTATGCAAGGAAGTTGGTCTTGGAGAGCCTAGACCGGTGAAGATAACACTCTACATGGCTGATCGCTCCACCACTAAGCCAGTTGGGATTCTAGAAGACATTCCTGTAAAACTTGGTAAGTTTTACATTCCTATAGATTTTGTCGTTCTTGACATCCCTGCAGATTATCCGGTTCCCATCATTCTTGGGAGACCATTCCTTGCAACATCCGGATGCATGGTAGATTGCAAGAATGGCCAGCTATCTTTCAATATAAGTGAAGAGAATCTGGAATTCATACTCTCCTCCTTAATCAAGGAGCCAGCCTTGAGAGACGATATCTTTGATCTCTTTGATGAAGAAGAGTCTAGAGAGGTAGTAAGTTCAATCCTAATGAAAGACCCTCTTCAAAAGGTTCTTAGTATGAGCATCATGGAGGAAGGAGTAGAACATGATTGCAATGAGGATGTGAAAGCATTAGATGATATGGAGGAAGAGCCAGGAGTAGGATTTGAAGAACTAGAATTAACTCCGGAAACTGTGAAAAAAATCGACTTACATAAATTAAATCGTCCGATTTTTGAAAAGGCAAGACGATTTTTGACAACAGAAAGAAAAATCGTGCCACAAATCGTCCGATTTTCTTCAGGGGAGATCGATCCAGTGGGAAATTTTATGGATTCTACAAACTTCACCGCAGTTGTTCTCAACTCTAATGATACATCATCCCCATCTTCAGAGGCTTCTCCCACGACATCCGAAGGTCATGAATCATCATCAATCAAACCACCTCCATCATTGGAATTGAAGCCACTCCCCACGCACTTGAGGTACGCATTTCATGGCACTAATTCTACATACCCGGTCATAGTTAATGCGAAACTGAATGATGCTGAACTAGAGAAGCTTATGAATGTTCTAAGGCAACATAGGAGAGCATTAGGTTATACTATTGATGATTTAGTAGGAATAAAACCTTCCCTATGTATGCACAAAATTCTAATGGACAAGAATTACAAGCCTTCACGCTAACCTCAAAGACGGTTAAATCCGGTCATGAAAGAGGTCGTGAAGAAAGAAATCCTTAAGCTACTTTATGTAGATATCATCTTCCCTATTTCCGATAGCAAATGGGTGAGTCCAATACATGTAGTACCAAAGAATGGAGGCATTACCGTTGTTGCCAACAAAAACAACGAACTTATTTCCACAAGGACAGTTACGGGGTGGAGAATGTGCATCGACTACCGCAAACTGAACGTGGCTACTAGGCAGGACCATTTCCCCTTCCTTTTATTGTTCAAATGTTGGAAAGGTTAGCCCAACATTCTTACATTTGTTATCTAGATGGATATAGCGGTTTCTTTCAGATTCCCATTTACCCGGATGATCAAGAGAAGACGACTTTTACGTGCCCTTGGAGTACGTTTGCTTATAGAAGAATGCCATTCGGTCTATGCAACGATACAGCCACCTTCCAAAGGTGTATGATGGCAATCTTCTCCGAATACGTAGAGAATATCATGGAAGTCTTCATGGACGACTTTTCGGTATATGGTTCTTCCTTTGATAACTGTCTCTCTAACCTTTCACTAGTCCTTAAGAGATGTGAGGACACTAACTTAGTCTTAAACTGGGAAAAGTGTCATTTCTTGGTCACTGAAGGGATTGTGTTAGGTCATTTAATATTACAAAGAGGAATAGAGGTTGATAGAGCTAAGATAGAAACAATTGAGAAGCTACCTCCCCCTTCGTCTGTGAAAGGAATTAGAAGCTTTCTAGGACATGCAGGCTTCTATAGGAGATTCATAAAGGATTTCTCTAAGATTTCAAAACCCTTAACAAATCTTTTAATGAAAGACGCAACTTTCGAATTCTCGAAAGATTGTTTAGATGCTTTTTGCAGGATCAAAGAAGCTTTGATTTCAGCACCAATCATTCAACCACCCGATTGGACTCTTACTTTCGAGGTCATGTGCGACGCAAGCGACGTCGCTATAGGAGCCGTCCTTGGACAGAAGAAAGATGGTCGCACTCATGCCATCTACTATGCTAGCAAAATGCTAGATGAAGCTCAATATAACTATGCCACCACAGAAAAGGAACTCTTAGCTATAGTTTACGCTTTTGAAAAATTTCGTTCCTATCTTGTAGGTGCAAAGGTGATTGTCTAAGATGGATCTTATTCTTACAAGAGTTCGATTTGGAGATTCGTGATAAGAAGGGATCGGAAAACTCCGTTGCCAACCATCTTAGTCGTCTTCCACAACTCACCGACGAGACGGATGAGCTTCCTATAGACGACTCATTCCCTGACGAGCAACTACATGAGATCGAAGAGTGTCTTCAACACATCTCAAAAGGTAATGATCCATGGTTTGCTGACATTGTGAATTACCTTGTTTGTCAGGAGATTCCCCCGGACTTTCATATGCTCAAAGGAAGAAATTCTGTAAGGACGTCCGGCATTTCTATTGGAATGAACCTCTTCTATTCAAACGAGGTCCCGATGGCTTGTACAGGAGATCTATCCGAGAAGATGAGGTGGATAGTGTCATCCGCCATTGCCATTCCCTTCCATGTGGCGGACATGCTAGTTCCCACAAAACTTGTGCTAAGGTACTTCGTTCTGGCTTCTTTTGGCTGTACTATTCAAAGATGTGCAAAAGTATGTTGTTGCTTGTGATGCTTGTCAAAGGACAGGTAATATATCTAGGAGGAATGAGATGCCTCTCAAAAACATACAAGAAGTAGAAATCTTCGATGTATGGGGAGTAGACTTCATGGGACCCTTCCCATCTTCCTGCGGAAACCAGTATATACTTCTTGCCGTAGACTATGTATCAAGATGGGTAGAGGCAATCGCTTCTCCTACTAATGATGCAATGGTAGTGGTGAAGTTCTTCAATAGAACGATCTTCCCATGGTTCGGGACTCCCCGAACCATCATTAGTGACGGAGGAACGCATTTCACAGCCCGTCAATTTGAGACTCTATTGGCTAAGTATGGGGTGACCTATAAGATAGCTACACCATATCATCCGCAAACTAGCGGACAAGTTGAGATATCCAATAGAGAGATCAAGGGAATTTTAGAGAAAACCGTCTCTAAAACGAGGAAGGATTGGTCAATGAAGCTTGACGATGCATTATGGGCATACAGGACAGCCTTTAAGACACCAATAGGTACGACTCCATATAATCTCGTTTATGGTAAATCTTGTCATCTTCCTGTAGAGCTAGAGCATAAAGCATATTGGGCTATCAATTGGCTCAACTTTGACATGAAAGAAGCCGGAGAGAAGCGGCTCTTAGATATCAACGAGTTGGATGAGATCCGGCTAAATGCGTATGAAAACGCAAAGATCTACAAGGAAAGGACGAAGCATTGGCATGATAAGCATATCATTCCAAAAGATCTGAAGGAAGGAGATCAAGTCCTTCTATTCAACTCTAGACTTCGACTATTCCCAGGTAAGCTTAAATCCCGTTGGACAGGACCTTATGTAATTAAACGAATTTTCCCCCATGGTGCAGTTGAAGTATGAGGTGAACAAAGCGGAAATTTCAAAGTTAATGGCCAACGGTTGAAGAAATACACACCCGAAGCTCCGGTTGAGGAGATAGCTTCTATCCTCCTCCATTGAACATAAACCATGCACCGTCCAGCTAAAGACGATAAATCAAGCGCTTCTTGGGAGGCAACCCATGATAGTATAACTTTTCCCCTTCTTGCACCAAGTAGTTAGCTTAGTTTAGTTGCTTTGTTTCTTTTATTTTCACTTTTGTTTGTTCTTCGATGCACTCTTGGTTTTTTGTGTCATTAATCACAGGTAATTAGGTCCAAACTGAGCGATCAATGAGGAGAGGGAGAATAATTCAGTTCAACTCTAGATTCTCAAGAAGAACAAGGAAGGAAATCGAGTTACATAAAGTAAATCGTTCGATTCAGGAACAGAGCAAGTCGATTTTTGACAACAGAAAGATAAATCGACCCACCAGATCGACCTACAGAGAAAAATCGTCCGATTTTCTTGTGTTCAGAGAAAATGAAAGAAAAATCGCCCCGGCGATTAAGTCGACACAAAAAATCGACCGATTTTATTCATTAATTCTCGAGCCTATATAAAGACTTAAACACTCGATTTCCTCATTCCAAAACACCTCCACTCTCGATTTCTCTCTCTCAAAAGCTCCGAAAATCGCCCATCCCCTAAATTCCTCATTCCTTAATCGTTTTGAACGATTCTTGGCTCCAAACTGAAGCATTTTCAACAAGGATCAAGGATCTAGCAACAACACGCTCGGCAATCGACTCTTCCATCCGGAATTCAGGTTTTTCATTCCGAAACCTAAGTTTCTCATTCAAATTTGAATCTTGCCTAGAAAGTGTTTGTTTGCTGAGATTGATTGAGGGGTTTTCTTAGGAATCACTATAGGAAACTGTGTGTGGTAATAACTTAGTCAGAACTTTACAGAATTGTGAGAATCATTGAAATCGAGACAAAAATCGACCCAACCCAGAAAAATCGTCTGATTTATTCCTAGAACAGGATTTTTAGTTGCAGAAATGGATATTGTCAAGAGAATAACTAGAAATACAGGGAAGAAGAAGGGATCTTCTTCCAAAGCCCCTCCCCCACCTCCAACACCCTCTCAACACATTCTAAAGCTAACCCCTCCCCTATCTAAGCACAAGAAACGATATGAACGTATCTTAGATCGCCCATTCACCCCTCCTCGATACATTTTGCTAGATGACCTAGATTCTTTGTTTGTTCGAGAAGATGTGGATATGATGCTCGATAGAGTTGGGCTGAGACAGTTTGCTTTGATTAGGGAAGATGCATATACCGAGATCACCCTAGAGTTCCTTAGCACATTTGAGCATGACCCTAGAGAGAGGATGGTCACCTTCCGGCTCATGAACCAAGATCATGCTATGTCTATTGCTACTTTTGGAGAATTGTTTGATTTTTAATACTCTAACGCAGGCACATTTGCGAGAGGTGTTAGTGCTAGTGCCTTTTGGGAGACCATTTCAGTGGGAGAGTATGGTGGGGATAAGTGGAGACCCGGGAATTCGAAGGAGACTTGTATGTACAACCTCTCCTTTAAGGTAGTACATCGGATCCTTAGTGAGTGCTTATTCGCACGGACAGAGACTCCACAGAAGCTCAAGGCTGACGAGCTTTTCATTCTATATTGTATGACATCCACCACCGTCCCCGACATCACCTTCATGCTTGTTGACTATCTAGGAAAGATAGCCAACAAAGCTAAGGGTGACATTTGTGCTGGAGGCCTTGTCACTCATGTGGCTAAGGCATTGGGGTTAGACTTCTCGAGTTGCACTCTAGCTGAGAGTGCCCAACCTTTAGGTTCACAGAGATTGGTTGCTCGACAGGTTTTGATTCCTCGAGGGAGAGGAACCCTTCATGTGCCCATGCCATGGGCAAAGGATCCAAAGAAGAAGCCATCCTAGATCATTTGGAAGTCCGAATACACTATTCGGAGCAAGAGGAATTGGAAGGAGACATTCGAGTTGATGCTTGAGGAGATATCTCCTCCTTTATATTATGATGATGATGCAAGTGACACTGAGGATGAGGAGGATGATGAGGATGGAGGCCAGGAGACCATGCTCGAGTTCGAGAGTGACACTCATAGTGGTCATGCCACGGATGCCATGGACACCGACACTCATGGTGTAGGACCTAGCAGGACTAGTAGAGGCACCGAGGAGACTGAGGACGACATGCCACCACCTCTCCGCTCTTTTCCACATGCCCTAGGCCATGGACTAGGACGTCGACCTCCCCGCCACTTTAGAGAGTTAGTCTCTAGCTTCCAAAGCCTCCGCACCGACTATCAGACTCTCCACACCGACTATGACACCTTGAACACTCAGTTTAGGAACTACCGGCAGGAGACGGACGCTAGGCATTCCTCCTACGACGGCCAGATGAGAGACTTATACTACCATCAGTTCGGCCACTTCTACGATCCTAGTGCACCGATGTATCCGTATCCTCCGCCTCCACCACCGACAAAGGATTGAGTATCCACCTCTTTTACATTGTAAGTATTTTTCTCCTTCTTATACTTGATTTTCACATTGGGGACAACGTGGATGTTATGTATGGGGTGGGGGTACTTACAATATCTTTTACTTCATCTTAGCACTTTATGCAATTTGTACTACTCTTGATGATTTGGCTTGTAATAACTCTTACGCTACTTACTTTCCACTATGACATTTACATTTGCATGATCTTTTTCAAATTTTATGACTTTTCAAAAAATTTTTGTGCTTTTTATGATGGAAGTGACCTCTATGATGAGAATTATGATATGAATAGGCAAAAAGATGACTTGGTTATGTTGAGATTTTAATCATAGCATGAATGAACTTACTCTTGTTACTTGAATACTTGAATAAGTTTTATGATTTAGATGTTTTCATAAAAGAATGAGATAATAGTCGAAGCTATATTACAAGTTCTTTTAAATCATATAAGAATGACCAAGGCAATTCACTTCTTTTCTCTTCTCATATCTTACTCATGCTTGCTCCTCAATGAAATATGTGACCTTCCTTCTACCATCCGGGAATTAGGATAAGTAAGTGAAAAAGGCATGCTTGATGTGGGAGGGCCAATGAAAATGTGTTAAGTGAAAGTGTAGCAATTCATAAGTTTGTGGATGTTGAACATGAGGATGAGTAACTCGGCACAATTCACACAGCCGGGTGTTTGTGTCTTGCCAAAGTCCAATTGAACGACAAGTCCTAACGGGATCTGGTATGTGCATCAAGGGTTTGAGGCATCTCGAAATTGAGAAACGCAGATCTCCTAGGCTTCGGTTACTGTACACCTCTATCCATACTCTCAAAAAGTAAAGTATAAAGAAAGCAAAGCTTTCTACATGCAAAGCATGTGCGGTGAAGTAAATTTTTGAAGGAATTATGTTGTTTCTCTTTCCCGGATCAGCACCACAATTGCCAAAAAGAATTCCTTCCCCTAACACGTTTCTTAGACCTTCTCTTTGATTAGAAGACCTTGAGACTTTTATGCATGTGTTTAAGACTTCATGGCGTAGATTTGTTTGATTTTAATTATCTCTACATCCTTATCATATCCTTTATTTGAGTGTTTGAGATAGAAGAGAGAGTAAATCCATATTATGGTTCCGCTAGTTATGGTTCCGCCAGCAGCTAACCTGCAAGACAATCTTGAACAATCGGTATAAAACCTTTAGCTCATATTCGAAGCATTAGAATCAATGGGAAAGGCACATACATAAATAATCTCATCACAAGCATACAACAAAGATAAAAGCACACCAATCCGGTTTATTATTTTTGTTATTATTAGGTCGTATCCCGTTCTAATTCAACTTCTTTTGTGACACGAGAATCTCCCGAAACTCGCCTCGGTCCCCACTTACCGCATGGAACGGTACGGATGCATCCGACCGTCTAACCACACGGGCTAGTCGCCAAGAACCTCCTAACTCTACGCAAGAGCTAGACAAGTTGTCACCGCCCGTTATCATACACTTGGGCCAAATAATATATAAAGGTCGGTAATCCTATTTCCGGTTTTATAAGTTATAATGAAAGCAATAAAACACACACCGCCAAACACGCATCGAATCTAATACATAGAATACGAGCTAAGTAAGTCCGGAGACTTACCTCGTCACCACACTCAACTCACAACACTCTCGCTTCCTTAGGGAGGAAGCCCGTAACCTGCTCACAAGAAGATAACTATATCAACAACAACCCACTCACAATAGAAGTCTTAGACTTCTAAACAAATGATCTACGCAAGACCATTTGTCTCTCAAATCTAGGGCCGCATCCTAGAATCCCTCATGCTCACATCACACTCAACACAAGCTAGAAATCCTAAGACTTCTAAATCCCCGGATCTCGCAAGATCATAACTCACAACGCAACTAGGATAAGTCAAACCTAAACTCCAAAATCCAACAAGATCATACAACCCCACCTCGAGCCTCAAAATTCTCACAAGATCAACCATATAACTTAAATCCATAAACAACCTCACAAGATAATATCAACCCCTCAAGCCTTACAACATTTCACAATCCACAAAACTCACCAAAGGTCCATAACCACTACTTGGTATTCACTCTAAGTTATGCTAGATCCAACCTAGCATGATACTAATACTAAACATAACTAAAACGAGGTAAGATCATAAGCTCGGGGGAGAGGGTACTCACATGACCATGTCTTGGAAGGAAGACAATCTAAGGATGCGGAGAATGCATTCGTTGGGCCATTATCGGTGCGCTCCCGAACCTAAAACCAAAGCTAAACAAATTTAGCTTATACGCTAAATTTGAACGGAAGATTTAACGTTTATAAATCTAAGGAAAACTCGCTTTCAAAACCAGGTTAATACCCACAGTAAAATCTTTTCCATAAACCGCGATTAATCCAACAAAGGCATAATATGTAGTATATACAAATATAAGAATATCTCCCTAATTGAATACCGAGTTTAAAATCGACAAATACATTTTTAGGGCAAAGATGAACAAATTCATAAACTTGGGTCATATTCCGAAAATGTAAATAATGGCCATAATTTGTAATTTTCCAGCAAAGGATATTAATGCAAGATTCCAAAATGTGGGTTAAATATGGAAATATATAAAGTTGGGTACATTCCGTAATTATACACAAATTAAGGGGGGCCGATTTAATTTAGTAAATAGGGTTTTTACATCTGATGCTCATGTTCTCTGTGAAGGAGAAACAGGTCGGTGGCGGTAGGTAAGGGCGAAGGCGTCCCGACAGCGAGGAGGGCCAAGGCAGGGTGGCGAGGGTAGGCGGCACTGGTTCCGGACCATCATGGCGATTATCGGTGGTACAAAGAAGGCGGCGACCCTTCTCCTTGGCTGCTGGTGGAGGTGCAACACAGGGCGCCCGATGGTGAGTTCCTGCAGACGGTTTGAGGGCCGGTTACACAGGTGAGAGAGAAGAATTGGGCCGCGTCTCTCCGGCTTCGAAGGCGAGGGTTCTCTGGTTCGACCACTTTCCGATGGTGGCGACAACCAATGGAAAAGGAAGAGGAGAGGCGAGTTTACAAATGGAGTTCCTGGAGGATCGAAAGCAGCAACAATCTTGTAGAAGGAATCGAGGTCGAAGGCAGCTGTAGGCCAGTTCGTGAGGAGAGGAGCTCGAGTGGGATGGTGAGGGGAGGCTGGCGTGGAGGGCTGCGAGGATCCAGTTGGCTTCGGCGTTGGGCAAGTGATCTAGGTCGACAATGAGGAGGGCTGTTACTACTTTGTTGTTATAGGTGAGGAAGAAGCAAGGCAGTGGGAGATGAAGGCTGAGAAGAGACGACAAAGAGAAGCAGGGAGAGGGGAGTGCTTGCTGCTATGCTTGAGGAGGCAAATCATAGAGGGATGAAGAGGCTGGCAGGCTTGCGTGAAAGGTACCAAAGAAACAGAGGGGAGGCAGAGACGAGGGGTCACGTGTACTGAGTAGGGTTGTAGTTGCTCAGAGCTAGCATGGGCGGGGAGAGGTCACCAAACAAGGCTCCGAAACAAGGAGCTGGCACCAAAAAAAAAAGAGAGGAAAGAAATAGGAAAAAGGAAATGAACTCGATCGAAATATACGGAACGGGATTTGCGAATCGGAAAACTCCTAACATTTTCCGTAAATTAAATACGGAATATATATATATATATATATATATATATATATATATATATTATATATATATAAACTCATTAAGTATAATTTACCACGTGAAAATACTCGTAAAAAAATATTTAAGCTAATAAAATATCGATAAAAGCCGGAAGGAATAAAAATCGCAAACGCGCCAAAATTTGGGGCGTTACATTAGATCCCCCTAAAAACAAGTTTCGGCCCAAAACTTGCAATATGCCAAACTTCCCGGTTCCTAAGGCCGAGGTATGAACTCTCACACTACGAAGGCTTAGACTTTTTAATCTACACATATAAACTACTCGAACTACCACTGTAAGATATATCAAATCATATAGCACATTCCCGCACGGGGCAAAACTACATATAATTTCACACATGCACATAACTCAACCAAGAGAAGAACTAGGTCTAACCCGACGATTCTATCGATGCTACTAGATCCGCGTAAAACTCAACCAAAGATGCTATCATTTGTTTCATAAGTAGCCTCATCGGCTCTACGACGCCACTAAATCATCAAGACCGCAAAACTACTCGAGTTATAATTGTACTTCCTAGATTGATACACATGAAACACTGGGTGAACCCTCTCTACTATTGGCGGCAACGCCAACTTATAAGAAACTTTTCCAACTTGCACTAAGATCTCAAAAAGGTCAATATATCGGAACTCAGCTTCCTTCTCGGCTTCGATGCAGCATCTACATTATTTTCCCTTTGATTTCTCTATCAAAGAAGATCGAACGTCCAATTTTACACTGTTGGCTTTGGTTCTTGTTAAACCAAACTTGACTGTTCCATTTCATCAATTCTTGTTGCAAGATCTAAGGAATGAAGGAAGTAATTAACATGACATTGCTTCGACTAACAAGACACGTATGCTATTACTTTTCAGCGTTCCTCAATACCCAATCAAGACCATGCCTTGGAGAATCACTTGTACACTTCAAGCCCATCATACCTCAAGGCAGTTTCAAAACAGTTGCACCAATGAATCTTCTTTTAACTCTCAACAAATCTTTTGTCAATCTTCGACCTACTCACTACTTCATTGTCATCCGGAGTAGGTTATCCATAGGTGCTGTTACTTTGGAAAATCTCTCCACAAATCCAGTAATGATCAACAAATCTAAGCAAACTTGTAACTTCTTCCCATCCTTCGGGGTTTGCCATCGGAGACAACTTTCATACAAATTCTCTCTTCTTTGAGAGTAGACCAAAATATCTTATAGGCATTAGTAAGCCCAAATGACATCACCACAAGCTCATGGTGATCATACCTTGTACGGAATGTCGTATTTGAAATATCCTGATCCCGAATTCTCAATAGGTGGCAATCAGACCTTAAATCAATTTAGGAGCGACTACTGACCCTTGTGACCGATCGAGTAAATCGTCAATTCGTTGTAAGGGATACTTGTCATCCACCATTATCTTGTTCAACTCACGGTAATTGATGTACAAGCCGAGATAATCGTCTCTCTTTTCGCAAACCGGTGTTCTTCATAACATCTTCAAATCAAGAATTCAAGATATATCTCAACATGAACTTGAAATCAAGAGTTCAAGATATATTCTAACGTGAACTTCAAATCAAGAGTTCAAGATATACTTCCAAGTTCTTCATGTAGTGTATTGACGAACCCTTATCGTCAAGAGCTTGCAATTGCAATTGCTCCTTCAATTTCTTCCTTAATTTGAGTAACTTCACGAGTATTATTTGTTGATGTCATTTGTACGGCGCCTTGGAAATAGAAGTTGAGCCCAAATCAATCTTAGAAGTAACATCCACATTCTAATTTGTTGGAATCTGTGCCATCTCGGGTTCCATATTTTCTCTACCAATCATATATTGTAATAACCGACACAACCTGCTCCAACCCTTGACAAGTGGTCCACCCCGATCTGTTGGGGTGACATCCTTCCACACGTGTAATGTTCCATCATAGCTACAATGTCGACCGTCTTTCTTTTACAAATCCCTCATTTTCTGAACTCGTGGAACTTGCTCGGGTCTTCCGACTCTTGAAGTCTTGGTTAAGCAATAGTTCAGTTTAATCCTTTTTTTACTTTTAAAAGAAAGGCGATAATAACATATCTTGACCTCTCGCATGTGTTCAGTCACCAAAGTCCTAACTACAAGACTCAATCGTGCCATATAACAAATCGATACAATCTTCTTCCCTTCCTCTGACATCCCAACATATGGGAGGAACTCCTCGTGTTCTACAGAAGCTTTCACCCTAGACGTCCTTTCTTCAAGTAGGTGTAGAACCTTACACTTCATTTCCTTATGCAATGTCAACCGACCATAGAGGCTCTAACCTCAATCTTTCATGTACGTCTTGTACATCTCATAATAACATCGAACTTCAAAACTTCAGTCCCCTCTTTCTCTTGTTGATCACCTTATGCATCTCTTGGTATTCCAAGAACAACTTCACAACCGCACAAGTATGCCTTTAGGCGGAGTTCCCCATCCACAATCACCGAAAGATCCACTTATAACGCCACCAAGTACTAACATCATAACTCTAAGCTTGTAGCGTTGCCCTAATCCAGGTTCCTCGTTTCACGTTATAGCCACTATGGCTTCGCCATGCGAGTCACAAAAATCTGGACTTAGCTTTCGCTCGCAAAAACATGACATCCATAACCTTAGAACAAACATATCATACCTCCTTTATATACTCTCCCTTTACCCTCAAAACTCTAGAAGACTCACCTTCCTTTTCGGCCTTCTAGTTCCCCTTATCATGATCCGTGTTGTTCCCCCATATTACCATCCCATAACCTAAGAAAGTCGCACAATATCGTTACAATCCTTCCCCACGAGGTACGTTACCATCATTTGTTGGAATCGATAAAATGCTACTTGCTTAAGACGTTTATGCTTCCGTTAATACACCTCCTTGTTACTGACATTCAACCATCATGAATGTTCCAAGTTCTTATTACCGTTCCTTTATAATCCACGCTCGTGGTTACTCTTCTCATCTACACTCTTCCATAGCAAACCAACCCATGCACGTTCTCGACTATCGCCGATTAGCTTATAGCTGACCTTCTCCAATTCCATAGGCTCACCATTCTTCTTACCCTCGATGGTACCATACTCTTGAAGGCTACCCTCTCAGGGTACTCTGTCTTAAACTTCACTTGCTCATTTTACTCTTCACACCCTTCTTTAAGTCTTTCTACATTCCACGCTTCCTTTGATATAACTCCCTTTCATAGACTTAACTATTCATCTTTGATGTCTTTCAAGAGCACCCTCCCAAATATTATAGCACTAGCTAGCATCCACTTGCGTTCCTCTTGGTTGGTATCATAAGTCTCTCGATCAAAGCTCCTCGTTTTCTCTTTCATCTTTTTGGGATCATCATTTATACACACTTCCTCCTTCTTGGCGTTTCTTAGTCTTATCATCATAATAGAGATTGGTCAACTCCACGTGAATCCCCACCATACCCTTCTTCTCATAACTCTAGTAATGTTGAAACTTTACTTTTTGGTACCTTGTAAGCTTAACTTACGGTATCTTAAATCTTTAGCAAATGGTTCAATCACTCTTCTCGTCTTGGCTCAAATGCTTAGGAGCGTCTAAAGAAAACTTCATATCTTAATAGAATGTCAACTTTAACCTTGTTAGAATGTATCCCTCTCCTCCTCGATACGCATCTTTAGTTGTCCACACGTCTTCTTGAAGAACTTATGGTTGTTATCCCTATTGGTCTCGTTGTCTTCCTAATCGTGACTTCTTTGTAACCACTTCCACACCTTTGTGTCACTCCTTTTTCTTGTATGCTCTCCATCTCGATTTCTCTTAAGTCGTCTCGGATTTTACTTCCACTTGTTCGTCCGTTGGTTATGTCATCTCTACTCCTCCTCTTCTACATCCTCTTAAAGGAGTACAAGAACTCCAAGGTGTTCGCCCGAACATAGCTCTCAACTCGATACTTGAGCATATTCAACCTCGTATGTACACTATCCTATGTAAAACGACGTCGTCCAAGGGCGATGATATCGTAATAGCCTCTCAAGTAAAAGGTCCTATATCTCCATATGGTACTATATATAACAGGAATACGTATCCATAACTATATAAGTCCTAAGTCCATATTACAACTATACACATAAATCATGTCCATCATGCAACTACAATCCACATACAATAATAACCCAAAAACATCCTAAATCCACGATATATATCTACATATATACATATATATACTAAAATCCAATAAACTATGCTGCCGAGATCCGTTGAAGAAGTGGTGGTCCGTACATTCTACCCCGACTCATGCATGTGATTTTGAAAACGAAAACTCAGAACCCGTGGGGTTCTGTTTATTCCTTATTCGGCCTTTAGAAGATTGCGAGTGCCATTGTTGACAAACTAGGGCTATGATACCACTTTTGTAACACCCCGAATCCGCGGGACTCAAGATGCTATGGGTTGGGACCTCACAATGGGTCACGACCCTTAACCTGACAACAATTTCACCGGATCTTGCAACATGGCACAAATAAAGG
This sequence comes from Fagopyrum homotropicum, assembly GCA_033239125.1. Classification (NCBI taxonomy): domain Eukaryota; kingdom Viridiplantae; phylum Streptophyta; class Magnoliopsida; order Caryophyllales; family Polygonaceae; genus Fagopyrum; species Fagopyrum homotropicum. The sequence continues at coordinate 26,145,933 of BSWB01000008.1, read as the reverse complement.
TTCAAACCGAAAAACATTTTTATGTAATGAATGAAACCCAAAGCAAATAAACTAAAGACTACAACCGAGATACAAACTCAAAGACCAAAAGCCATACATGCGGCCTACAAAAATACGAGATACAATAAACAAAACTCAAACACAACAGCAACCAACCCATCCTAAAATGTACGGAACCCCGGCTGCCCACTCTTCCGGATCTCTCAGCCGCATCCCTAAACTGCAAGGTAATCTAGAACAATCGGTATAAAACCGTGAGCTCATATTCGAAGTATTAGAATCAATTGGAAAGGCACATACACAAATAATCTCATCACAAGCATACAATATACATAAGAGCACACCAATCCGGTTTATTATCTTTGTTATTATTAGGTCGTATCCCGTTCTAATTCAACTTCTTTTGTGACACGAGAATCTCCCGAAACTCGCCTCGGTCCCCACTTACCGCATGGAACGGTACGGATGCATCCGACAGTCTAACCACACGGGCTAGTCACCAAGAACCTCCTAACTCTACGCAAGAGCTAGACAAGTTGTCACCGCCCGTTATCATACACTTGGGCCAAATAATATATAAAGGTCGGTAATCCTATTTCCGGTTTTATAAGTTATAATGAAAGCAATAAAACACAAACCACCAAACACGCATCGAATCTAATACATAGAATATGAGCTAAGTAAGTCCGGAGACTTACCTCGTCACCACACTCAACTCACAACACTCTTGCTTCTGTAAAGCCCAAAATTTTTGGCGCGATTTTGATATTTATTTCTCCGACTTTTATCGATATTTTATTAGATTAAATATTTTATTAAAAGTATTTTACAACGTAAAAATAAATTCCCGAACATATTTTTGTATCTTGGTTTACTTTCGGAAAAGTTCGAAAAACCTTTCTGACTCGAAAATTTCCGTTCCGAGCATTTTGACATCGAGTCTAGCTTCTTTTTATTTTACTTTATATTCTTACTATTTCTCTTTCTTTTTCCTTTTTTTTTCTCCTCTGTCTTGTCCCTTTTGCTGTTGGTGAGAAGCAATTGCAGATCTACTGCCTAGGACTGCAAACCGACTCCTCGCCATTCACCCGACCCCTCGTTTTCTACCTTCCCTCAACTTCACTCGCCCTTTGACCTCTCGATCCCCTTCATCAGCCCTAGCCTCACCTTTGAACTCCCCATTCACGCTGACCATACCTTTGCACGCTTCTCTCCCACTCGCTCAACCTCAATCTCCTCACCATCTATACGGATGAAGTAGCTCAAGGTCTTCACCCTCCTCTTGCAAGCAAATGAGAGCCCTTACCGGATCCGCTTCCTCTGGATCTTCTTCCCCTCTCGACCTCCTTCTCTCTCGCCTTCCATTTTCCCCTCTTTCATATCTCTTCTATTGCAGCCATTGAGGACCCCTGGATGCTGCAACACCGTCGCGAATCGTCGGAGAGGAGGGCTGCACCACCAGGAATTCGCCGGATCGAAGGAAGAGCCGCCTCGATCGACCGGAGCCACCAGCGGGCCGGCACAGCCTCTTCTCTTCTCCCCTACCCTCTACTCTCTTCTACTGCGAGGGAGAACACCTGTTGCCGCCGGAGTGGTCCGCCTTTAGCCGGAGATTGGGCCGCCTCGCTGCTGCAGCTTCGCCGCCACCTTCACCGTCAATTCCCGTTGCCTTACAGTCCCTTCTCCATTTCCTTGTCGCGTTCAGCAGAAGGTGAATAAGGGGTTTTTTTTTCAGTTTTATATTTTGGCCCCCTTATTTGTGTATATTACAGATTGTACCCACCGATTTGTATTTCAAATTTTAGACCCAGTTTTTGAATGGGAATAAAATACCCTCTTGCAGAATTAATTACATAAACGGACCCAAATTGTTTTGGCCCTATTTTCAGGAAATGTGTGGTTTTGCCCTTGTGTATAAACATAGTTTTGACCCAAAGAGTATTTCGGAAATATGGCCCGAGTTTGGCGAGTTTCATGGTTGCCCGGAAAAGTCGATTTTGGATTTTGACCCATGTTTATAAAATGGCCTAAGTCACTCCGGGAAATGAGTTGCGGGTTTTTAACCTTGTTTTCAAAGCGGGATTTCCCTAAGAATATTATACGTTATATTCCGTTCAAATTTAGCATACAAGCTAAATTTCCTTAACTTTGGTTTTAGGTCCGGAAGCGGCCGTTATAGACCAACGAATCCAATATCGACGTCCGTAGATCCTCTTCAACCCCGGATCGTGTGTGAGTACCTTCTTCCTCGATCTAGTTATGTTTAGTGTTAGAATCATGCTAGGTTGGATCTAGCATAACTTAGGGCAAATGCCAAGTAGTGGCTTGAAACTTTAGGTGAGGATTTGAGGATGGTTTGAATGTTCTAAGGATTGAGGTGTGTATGTTAACATGTGAGCTTCCTTGAGGTTGTGAGTATGTGTTTGTTGAGATTGTGGAGTTAGGATGGAAATATTCTAGCATGTGGTTATAGTTGAGATCTCGTGAGTTTATGAGGGCTAGGGGAGTATCCTAGTTTATGGGAGTCTATGACCTAATAAGAGTATGTAGTACTAGAAGTCTAAGGACTTCTAGCTTGGGTGAGTAGTTGTTGATTATCGTGCCTTGTCTTGAACAGGCTTTGGTTATATTCTTTCGGAGAGTGTTATCGGTTTCGGTTAGCTTTGAGACGAGGTAAGTCCTCGGACTTACTTAGCCGCTTCTATGCCTTATTTGGATGTATATGGTGGTGTGTGTTTACCGCTTTTAAGCATGAAAATGGATTAGGATTTACTTGACCTTATTTATTGGCCCATCGTTACTACTATTATTATTATCGGGCGATGACATCACCGCTCAGTTTCCCGATAGAGACTGGGGGGATCTCTGCGACCAGGCCATACACGGTATACGGGCGGGCTTCTTCATCACTCCCTCAGGGTATACGGGTTGGGCGCCGCCACACTCCTGTTGGTTACACGGGGACAGAGGCGAGAGTTATAAGACTCTCGTGTCACACTTGAACGAATGAATTAGATATGGAATAACCTAAAAAAATAATAAGTAACGGATGTGTATGTTTATGAGCATGTTGTGTGTTTGTGTTCCTATGTGTGTTTTTGCCATATTATCTTTATAATGCCTAGAATGTGAGCTAACGGTTTTATACCGATTGTTGTAGTTGATGTGCAGGATAGGATGTGGCCGAGTGATCCGGAGGAATGGACAGCCGGGGTTCCGTACATCTTAGATTGTTTTGGGTTTTGGAGTCCTTGTGTTGTTGTTATTGTATATTATGTTGATGTTGTTGTAAGGACGGCTGAAGTCTTTCCTTTCTTTTATTTTCGGGTTTCATAACATTGCATAAAAATGTATTTTGGTTTTGACCTTTATTTGTGCCTTGTTGCAAGATCCGGTGAAATTGTTGTCAGGCTAAGGGTCGGGACCCATTGTGAGGTCCCAACCCGTAGCATCCCGATTCCCGCGGATTTGGGGTGTTACAAAAGTGGTATCAGGGCCCTAGGTTGACAACAATGGCACTCGCAATCTTCTAAAGGTCAAATGAGGAATAAACAAAACCCACACGGGTTCTGACTTTTCGTTTTCAAAATCATATGCATGAGTCAGTTGGGGTAGAATGTACGGGACCAGCACTTCCTCCGCGGATCTCGGCGACGTAGTTATTGATTATTATTATATTATGTATATATATATATGTATATATATGTAGATATGTATATGTGTACTTAGGATGTTTTGGACTATACTTGTATGTTGAATTGTAAATTGTTTATGGACTCATTATGTTTATAGTAGTAGCATGACGTTTATATCTTTATATATATATTTATAAACATATGGTATACTAATATCATATTAGTGATAGTGGACCTTATAGCTAAGATGATAGAAAGCTATCATCGCCCCATACACAACACCTTTTGGCTTAAGATAGTATACATACGAAGATAAGAATGCTCAAGTTATGGAGTTGAGCATCAAGTTTACACAAACACCCGGTGATTTCCCGGACTCCTTTAAGAGGACGTCGAAGAAGAAGATTAGAGATGGCGTAACGAAGGACAAACAAGTGGAGGAGAACCTCGAGTCAACTTAAGCAAAACCAAGATGGAAGCTATACAAATAGTGAAGCGATTTGAATTGGTAGGGAGTGGTTTCAAGGAAGCGATGATGAGTAACAATGAAGTGAACTAGAGACAACGAACTTAAAGTTTTTCCAAGTACGTGCCGATGAACTCAAGGTGCAAATCAAGTAGAGAGGACTACATTCTCGCTTGAGAATAAAAGTGGCGTCTTAAGTAAGACGAGTTTCAATAGGGGCTCCTAAGTATGAGAGTCAAGATGAAAAGAGTGGTCCAAGAATTTGGAAAGATTGACAAGAACCGGAAGTTAAGCTTACAGGAGGTACCAGAGGGTGTAGTGACGATCTTTGCGAGATTCTAAGCGGGTAACCTATTCAGAAATATGAGAGATTACGGGAAGAAACGCACGGTGGAAGTTTGCGTGGTAGAGTTTCTTTAGTGGAGTCAACTCATTTCTGTTGTGGTGATAAGGCTAAACAACGCCAAGAAAGAGGAAGCATGTGTAGATGATGATTTCAAGAAGATGAAAGATTAGGCAAGGAGATGGATGGAAGAACTTAAGTTATCAACCAAGAAGGATGAGAGTGGAGGCTAATTAATGTCAGAATATTTGAGGAGTACATTTGCAAAACATTATGAAGAGCGTTTAAGCCTATAAAGGTGGGACATATGACACGAGAGAGTTGGGTAGGTACGGTTATCTTATAGAAGCGGAAGGAAGAGAGGAGCGTAGGAAGAGCTAACGGAGTTGAAGCTGAGAAATGAGCTAGTGAAGTTAAGACAAAGTACCCCGAGAGGGTATCCTTTCAAGAGTATGGTAGCATGGTAGAAGGGTAAGTCGTTAACTTCGGAGAAAGTCAGATACAAGTTAATCGGTGAAAACTGAGAACGCACAAGTGCAGGTTTTCTATTGATGTTTGTAGATGGAAAGAGTAAACAAGACTATGAGAACATATAAGATCAGGAACAAGAGCTTGGAGTATTCGCGGTGGATCAATGTCAATAGTAAAGAGGTACATCAATGGGCGCGCGTTTGTCTTAAATTAAATAGTGTTGAACGAGTTCAAACAAGTAGTTATAACAAGACCTCCGAAGAGGAGATTTTAACGATCTTACGCGACCTTCTTAGGTCAAGGTATTGACATATGAGAGAACGCCACGGGTTACAACTTTATAAGGTTCGATCATGGTAAGGAGAGCTAGTGGATCAACCGTAAGATGAGGCTTCCATAGTTGTACATAGAATACTGAGAAATACATAAGGTGACCAACAATAGTAAGGGAAGACTGGATTTTTGAAGTTTGAAGTTGATGTGAGATGTACAAGAAGTACATGAAAGATGGAGGATAGAATCTCTATGGTCGATTGAACGTTACATAAGAAAAGGGAGTAAGTTCTCCACCTACTCGATGGAATGATGCGAGCTTTGGTAGAATACGAAGAAGGTAATACTAATATATTATAAGGCATGATTAAGTCCTGCAGTTAGGATATATATGACTTCACATAAGAATGAAACCATAAAAAGATTATTAAAGCAAGTCTCCCGAGTTCAGGAGATGAAGGATCTTTGAAAGAGGACGGTGAACTTTGCAGCTAAAGAAGTATTAAACCACGTGTTCGATGGACGTCACCTCAACAGATCTGGGTGGACCACTTGACCAATGTTAAGACAAGATTGTGTCGATATCTTATGATATGTGATGGGAGAAGAAAAGCTGGAATCCGAGATAGAACGGATTCCAATGCATCGGGATGTGGATTTACCATTAAGAAGATTTGAAGTTCATGTTGGAACTGTATCTTGAACTCTTGATTTGAACTTCACGTTGGGATATATCTTGAATTCATGATTTGAAGTTATTATAGAGGACACCAGTCTACGAAGAAAGAGACGATTATCTCTGTTTGTACAATGATTACTATAAATTGAGCAAGATGACAATGAAGGACAAGTATCCCTTACAACGAATGGGGGACCTACTCGATCAGTTGTAAGGGTCGGTAGTTTGTTCTAAGATTAACTAAGATTTATTTGTTACCGTTGGAGATTTCGAGACTGGGATATTGCAAACACGGCTTTCCGGGCAAACCATGGTCACTAAGAGTTGTAGTGATTCCATATGGGCTAACCTACTCCGGATGACGATGAAGTATCGAGTGAGACGAAGATTTTATAATAGAGTTTTGATAGTTAAAGAGGAGATTGATTGGTACAACTGTTTTGATTTGATTTGAGCAATGATGTGTTTGAAGTGTACAAGTGATTCTTCAAGACAGTGTCTTGATCGAGTTTTGCAGAGCGATGTAAAACTAATAGCATACGTGTCTCGTTAGTAGAAGCAGTGTGAAGTAAAGTACTTCTTTCATTACTTAGAACTTGCAACAAGAAGTGGGGAAGCGTAACATCAGAGCTTCGGTTTGACAAGAACCAAAGTCAGCGTTGTAAATTGAAAGTTCGACCGTCTTTGTTAGACATAAGCAAAGAAGAAACATGATGGAATTGATGTATTGAGAAAGATCCGAGAATGAAGTTGAGTTCCGATATATCGAATCTTTTTGAGATCTTAGCCCGAGTCAGGAAAGTGGTTTACCGGTTGGCGTGACCGCCGAGAGTAGAGGGTGTTCACCCGGTGTTTCATGTGTGTCAATTGAGTCATGAGAATCTAGTGGCAAAAGAAGAACTGATGAGTCTAACTGGAATATTAAGAATAGTGTTTTTGGTTGAGTATACGCTGAGCTAGTAGCATCGATAGAAACGACGGGTTAGACCTAGTTCTTCCCTTGGTCGAGTTATGTGCATATGTGATGTTAGATTAGAAGGTTTAAGTCTTCTTAGCTTGAGAGTTCATACCTCAACCTTAGGGACCGAGAAATTCGACGGATAGCAAGTTTCGGGACGAAACTTGTTTTTAAGGGGGGTCTGATGTAACGCCCAAAATTTTTGGCGCGATTTTGATATTTATTTCTCCGACTTCTATCGATATTTTATTAGATTAAATATTTTATTAAAATTATTTTACAACGTAAAAATAAATTCCCGAACATATTTTTGTATCTTGGTTTACTTTCGGAAAAGTTCGAAAAATCTTTCTGACTCGAAAATTTCCGTTCCGAGCATTTTGACATCGAGTCTAGCTTCTTTTTATTTTACTTTATATTCTTACTATTTCTCTTTCTTTTTCCTTTTTTTTTCTCCTCTGTCTTGTCCCTTTTGCTGTTGGTGAGAAGCAATTGCAGATCTACTGCCTAGGACTGCAAACCGACTCCTCGCCATTCACCCGACCCCTCGTTTTCTACCTTCCCTCAACTTCACTCGCCCTTTGACCTCTCGATCCCCTTCATCAGCCCTAGCCTCACCTTTGAACTCCTCATTCACGCTGACCATACCTTTTCACGCTTCTCTCCGACTCGCTCAACCTCAATCTCCTCACCATCTATACGGATGAAGCAGGTCAAGGTCTTCACCCTCCTCTTGCAAGCAAATGAGAGCCCTTACCGGATCCGCTTCCTCTGGACCTTCTTCCCCTCTCGACCTCCATCTCTCTCGCCTTCCATTTTCCCCTCTTTCATATCTCTTCTATTGCAGCCATTGAGGACCCCTGGAGGCTACAACACCGTCGCGAATCGTCGGAGAGGAGGGCTTCACCACCAGGAATTCGCCGGATCGAAGGAAGAGCCGCCTCGATCCACCGGAGCCACTAGCGGGACGGCGCAGCCTCTTCTCGTCTCCCCTGCCCTCTGCTCTCTTCTGCTGCGAGGGAGAACACCTGCTGCCGCCGGAGTGGTCCGCCTTTAGCCGGAGATTGGGCCGCCTCGCTGCTGTAGCTTCGCCGCCACCTTCACCATCAATTGCCGTCGCCTTACAGTCCCTTCTCCCTTTCCTTGTCGCGTTCAGCAGAAGGTGAATAAGGGGGTTTTTTTTTCACTTTTATATTTCGGCCCCCTTATTTGTGTTTATTACAGATTGTACCCACCGATTTGTATTTAAAATTTTAGACCTAGTTTTTGAATGTGAATAAAATACCCTCTTTGCAGAATTAATTACATAAATGGACCCAAATTGTTTTGGCCCTATTTTCCGGAAATGTGTGGTTTTGCCCTTGTGTATAAGCATAGTTTTGACCCAAAGAGTATTTCGGAAATATGGCCCGAGTTTGGCGAGTTTCATGGTTGCCCGAAAAAGTCGATTTTGGATTTTGACCCATGTTTATAAAATGGCCTAAGTCACTCCGGGAAATGAGTTGCGGGTTTTTAACCTTGTTTTCAAAGCGGGATTTCCCTTAGAATATTATACGTTATATTCCGTTCAAATTTAGCATACAAGCTAAATTTCCTTAACTTTGGTTTTAGGTCCGGAAGCGGCCGTTATAGACCAACGAATCCAATCTCGACGTCCGTAGATCCTCTTCAACCCCGGATCGTGTGTGAGTACCTTCTTCCTCGATCTAGTTATGTTTAGTGTTAGAATCATGCTAGGTTGGATCTAGCATAACTTAGGGCAAATGCCAAGTAGTGGCTTGAAACTTTAGGTGAGGATTTGAGTATGGTTTGAATGTTCTAAGGATTGAGGTGTGTATGTTATCATGTGAGCTTCCTTGAGGTTGTGAGTATGTGTTTGTTGAGATTGTGGAGTTAGGATGGAAATATTCTAGCATGTGGTTATAGTTGAGATCTCGTGAGTTTATGAGGGCTAGGAGAGTATCCTAGTTTATGGGAGTCTATTGTAAAGGCCCAAAATTTTAGGCGCGTTTGTGATATTTATTATTTCCGGCTTTCAACGATATTTTGAATAGCTTAAAAATTTTACGTCGTAGATTAAAATTTTTTTCATTTACGAGTATAGTTACGTAACATTGATTTACAAATATCTCGAAATCATTTTTACAAGAATAATTATATATCATGAATTATATATATATATATACATATATATATATATATATATATATATATATATATATATATATATATATATATATATTCTATTTAGATATTATTTTCTGTATATTATTTTACGGAAAAGTCAGATAATTTTTCCGAATCCGAAATTCCGTTCCGAGCATTCCGATCGTGTTTATTTTCCATTGTTCAATTTTTTTTATTTCATTTATTTATTTTTCTTTCCTTTCCTTCTTTTCTTTATGATGTGAAAGAGCATAACTTTCTAATTCAAGAAAAGATGAATATTTGAAAGAGGACGGTCAACATTGTAGCTAAAGATGGAATAATACACGTGTTTGAAGGACGTCACCTTAATAGATTGGGGGAGATCATTAATACCATGACTACTTGTCAAGTGTTAAGACAAGGTTGTGTCGGTCTGATGTTGTGAGACGAAATAAGGAAAGACAAAAACCGAGATATCACGGATTTTAATACATCGGAACGTGAATTTTGCCACTAAGGTTGAGTTTGACGCACCTCCGATATCCAAGGCGCTGTATAGAATGACACTTGTGAAGAAACATGAGTTGTGGAAGCGAGAGGAGCAATTGTAAGAACTTATTGAAAAGAGTTCATTAGATTTAGTGAAATGCTATGGAGAACTTCGAATGTTATCTTGAACTCTTGATTTGAAGTTCATATTAGAATATATCTTAAACTCTTGATTTGAAGTGATTATGGAGAACACCAATTTGCGAAAGAGAGACAATTATCTCCGCTTGTACATCAATTACCGATAGCCGAACAAGATAATAGTGAAGAACGAGTATCCCTCACCACGGATAGATGATCTACTTGATCGGTTGCAAGGGTTGGTAGTCTCTTCTAAAGTTTATTTAAGGGTTGATTGCTACCCACTGAGAATTCGAGACTGGGATATTGCAAATACAGAATTCCGGAAAAATCATGGTCACTACAAGTTGTAGTAATTCCATATGGGCTTACTAATGCCCGGATAAGATGTTTTGGTCTACTCTCGAAGAAGAGAGAATTTGTATGACAAGTTGTCTCGGGATGACAACTCCCGAAGGATGTGGAAGAAGTTACCAGTTTTCTTGGATGTGTTGGTCATTACCGGATTTGTGAAGAGATTCTCCAAGTAACACCATCTATGGCTAACCTACTCCGGATGACAATGAAGTATTGAGTGGGATGAAAATTTACAATGGAGTTGTTTAGAGTTAAGAGGAGATTCATTAGGGCAACTGTTTTGAATTTGCCTCGATGTATGATGGTTTGAAGTGTACAAGTGATTCTCGAAGACAAGGTCTTGGTTGAGTATTGAAGAACGATGTAAAAGTAATAGCATACGTGTCTCGTTAGTAGAAGTAGTGTGAAGTAAAGTACTTCCTTCATTACTTGGGACTTACACCACGAATTGAAGAAACGTAACATTAAAGTTTGAGTTGAGAAGAACCAAAGTCAACTGTGTAAATGGGAAGATTTGATCTTCTTTGTTAGAGACAATAAAAGAGAAACATAGTGGAAATGTTGCACGGAGAAAGACCCGAGAGGAAACTTGAGTTTCTGATTTTATCGAACCTTTTTGGGATCATAGCGCAAGTAAGGAAAGTGGTTTACCAGTTGTTGTGACCACCAAGAGTAGAGGGTGTTCACCCAAGGTTTCATGTGTAGCAGTAAAGGGAGTACATACATGACTCGGGATGGATGGTCAGTCGTGATCGTTTAGTGGCAGACGAGGAACCAATGGAGCTAATAGGAAGACGGAGGATAGTGTCTTGGGTTGAGATTTACGTTGAGCTAGTAGCAGCGATAGAATCGATGGGTTAAACCTAGTTCCTCCCTTAGGGAATTGTATATATATGTTATGTTATATGTGGTTTGTGCCCCGTGTGGGAATGTGTTTTATGTCCGGATATATATGTTGCGATGATGGTTAGAGCAGTTTTCTGTATATTATTTTACGGAAAAGTCAGATAATTTTTCCGAATCCGAAATTCCGTTCCGAGCATTCCGATCGTGTTTATTTTCCATTGTTCAATTTTTTTTATTTCATTTATTTATTTTTCTTTCCTTTCCTTCTTTTCTTTATGATGTGAAAGAGCATAACTTTTCCATCTTCTTCACGTAACCTCCCCAGCCTGTACCTTTGGACTCTTGTGCAGCCTAATGACCCTATCCCTTCCCCTACCTCATACCTCTCTCCACGCAGCAAGCAACCCTCCCTCTCTCACCGATTATTCATCTACAACTCATTCGTATGTTCTCTTCCGGTCGAGTCACCGGAACCATCGCCACCGAGGAACGCACGCTACAACGCCGAGAGAAGAGTCGCCTTGCCCTAGGCCGCCGAGAGCTCCAACGCCGCCCCTGTAACCGCCGGAGTGCCCTCTTGCTCCTGCTGCAACCCTTCTCTGTTATCTCTTCATCTCCCGTCTGCACCCTCTGTTTCGCACCCTGGCTCACTCCTAGCCTCGCGCAGGTCCATCTCTGGCCACCACCGGCGTCGCCAAGCATTAGAAAACCCTCTCCGGTGCCGCCTCTACGATTGTCTTCCTTCCATCTACTCGAGGTCGCTGCCGGAATCGTTGTTGCAACCACCGCCCAGCGACCGAACGCCACAAGCTCCGCCCATGTTCCACCACGCCAGTGGCCGCCCTTGCCGCTCTAATCCATCGGCAAAGGCGCTCCAGTCCGCCGGAAAGGGAGCCTCGATCTCCGGCATTGAGGGTCCTGCAGACAACTATCGGGGTATAATGATTTTGGTAATAATTACAAAAATCTTCCCTAATTTGGTTTTATTGCAATGGATGGCCCATGTATTGTATTCATATTCTTTTAGTGGTCCAGAAGTTAGTTTTCTACAATTGTGCCTTTTTTTTTATATTTTCAGAATATGCCCCGAAGTTTTATTTACGGTTAGTGACCCGTATTTCTAAAAATGTCTAAATTTCCCGGAAAATGTTTTTACGGATTGTCATCCAAAGTTCTATTACGGATTTTATTCTTATAGTTTATATTTGTTATATATTATGCCCAAATTTAGCGTATAAGCTAAATATGCTTAGCTTGGTTTTAGGTCCGGAAGCGCCCCGATAAAGGCCTAACGAGTCCATGTTCGTCATCCATCTGTTGACGTCGTGTGAGTATCCTCTTCCTCGATTTAGTTATGTTTAGTACTAGTATCATGCGAGGTTGGATAATCTGGCATAACTTAGAGTGAATGCCAAGTAGTGGCTTTGGACTTTAGGTGAGTTTTGAGGATTTATGATCGTTATAAGGCTTGAGGTGTTGATGTTATCTTGTGAGCTTATGAGAATTAAGATTATGGCTGTATGATCTTGTTGAGATTGTGGAGACTAGGACGAGAGTATCCTAGCATGTGTTGTGACGGTTATGACCTTGTGAGATCGTGAGGATTAGGAGTCGTTATCCTATCATGATTATGGTTTATGATCTTGCGAGATCATTGGGACTAGAAGTCTAAGGACTTCTAGCATGTGAGAGAGATGTTGATCGTGTGCCTTTTGACAGGCGTTGAGTGTCTTCCTGCGGGAAGCTGAGAGCGGGATTATCCTTGGGACGAGGTAAGTCTCCGGACTTACTTAGCTCGTATTCCTTGTATTAGTGTTGATGTGTGTTTGGTGGTGTGTGTTTATTGTTTATGTTATAACAACTAAACCGGACATAGGATTACCGACCTTGATATATTATTATTATTTTGGCCCAAGTGTATGATAACGGGCGGTGACATCATCTGCCTAGCTCTTGCGAGAGTCTAGGAGGTTCTTGGCGACTAGCCCGTGCTGGTTAGACGGTCGGAGGCATCCGTACCGTTCCATGCCGGTAAGTAGGGACCGAGGCGGGGCCACGGTGGTCTCGTGTCACAAACCTAAGTTGAATTAGAACGGGATACGACCTAATAATAACAAAGATAATAAATCGGATTGGTGTGATTTTATGTATGTTGTATGCTTGTGATGAGGTTACTTGTGTATGTGCCTTTCCCATTGATCCTAATGCTTAGAATATGAGCTAATAGTTTTATACCGATTGTTGTAGATTGTCTTGCGGGTTAGAATGCGGCCGAAAGATCCGGAAGAGTGGGCAGCCGGGGTCCATACATTATAGGATTGGGTTTTGGGTGGAGTCGAGTTTGAGTATTGTATTTATTGTATGTTGTATGGGCGTTTAGTCTTTGGGGTTGTATTGTCGGCTGAAGTCCTTTGTTGTATTCTTTCGGGTTTTTCTTTTCATTGCATAAAAATGTATTTCGATTTTTGGCCTTTATTTGTGCCTTGTTGCAAGATCCGGTGAAATTGTTGTCAGGCTAAGGGTCGGGACCCATTGTGAGGTCCCAACTCGTAGCATCCCGAGTCCCACGGATTCGGGGTGTTACATCTATGACCTAATAAGAGTATATAGTACCAGAAGTCTAAGGACTTCTAGCTTGGGTGAGTAGTTGTTGATTATCGTGCCTTGTCTTGAACAGGCTTTGGTTATATTCTTTCGGAGAGTGTTATCGGTTTCGGTTAGCTTTGAGACGAGGTAATTCCTCGGACTTACTTAGCCGCTTCTATGCCTTATTTGGATGTATATGGTGGTGTGTGTTTACCGCTTTTAAGCATGAAAATGGATTACGGTTTACTTGACCTTATTTATTGCCCATCGTTGCTACTATTATTATTATCGGGCGGTGACATCACCGCTCAGTTTCCCGTTGGAGACTGGGGGGATCTCTGCGACCAGGCCATACACGGTATACGGGCGAGCTTCTTCATCACTCCCTCAGGGTATACGGGTTGGGCGCCGCCACACTCCTGTTGGTTACACGGGGACAGAGGCGAGAGTTATAAGACTCTCGTGTCACACTTGAACGAATGAATTAGATATGGAATAACCTAAAAAAATAATAAGTAACAGATGTGTATGTTTATGAGCATGTTGTGTGTTTGTGTTCCTATGTGTGTTTGTGCCATATTATCTTTATAATGCCTAGAATGTGAGCTAACGGTTTTATACCGATTGTTGTAGTTGATGTGCAGGAGAGGATGTGGCCGAGTGATCCGGAGGAGTGGACAGCCGGGGTTCCGTACATCTTAGATTGTTTTGGGTTTTGGAGTCCTTGTGTTGTTGTTATTGTATATTATGTTGATGTTGTTGTAAGGACGGATGAAGTCTTTCCTTTCTTTTATTTTCGGGTTTCATAACATTGCATAAAATGTATTTTGGTTTTGACCTTTATTTGTGTCTTGTTGCAAGATCCGGTGAAATTGTTGTCAGGCTAAGGGTCGGGACCCATTGTGAGGTCCCAACCCGTAGCATTCCGAGTCCGCGGATTTGGGGTGTTACAACTTCCTTAGGGAGGAAGCCCGTAACCAGCTCACACGAAGATAACTATATCAACAACAACCCACTCACAATAGAAGTCTTAGACTTCTATACAAATGATCTACCCAAGACCAGTTGTCTCTCAAATCTAGGGCAACATCCTAGAATCCCTCATGCTCACATCACACTCAACACATGCTAGAAATCCTAAGACTTCTAAACCCCCGGATCTCGCAAGATCATAACTCACAACGCAACTAGGATAAGTCAAACCTAAACTCCAAAATCCCACAAGATCATACAACCCCACCTCGAACCTCAAAATGCTCACAAGATCAACCATATAACTTAAATCCATAAACAACCTCACAAGATAATATCAACCCCTCAAGCCTTACAACATTTCACAATCCACAAAACTCACCTAAGGTCCATAAGCACTACTTGGTATTCACTCTAAGTTATGCTAGATCCAACCTAGCATGATACTAATACTATACATAACTAAAACAAGGTAAGATCATAAGCTCGGGGGAGAGGGTACTCACATGACATCAAAAGACAGAAGACGATCTAAGGATGCCGAGAATGCATTTGTGGGGCCATTATCGGTGCGCTCCCGAACCTAAAATCAAAGCTAAACAAATTTAGCTTATACGCTAAATTTGAATGGAAGATTTAACGTTTATAAATCTAAGGAAAACTCGCTTTCAAAATCAAGTTAATACCCACAATTAAATCTTTTCCATAAACCGCGATTAAACCAACAAAGGCATAATACGTAGTATATACAAATATAAGAATATCCCCCTAATTGAAACCCGAGTTTAAAATTGACAAATACATTTTTAGGGCAAAGATGAACAAATTCATAAACTTGGGTCATATTCCAAAAATGTAAATAAGGGCCATAATCTATAATTTTCCAACAAAGGATATAAATGCAAGATTCCAAAATGTGGGTTAAATATTTAAATATATAAAGTTGGGTACATTCCGTAATTAAACACAAATTAAGGGGGCCCGATTTAATTTAGTAAATAGGGTTTTTACATCTGATGCTCATGTTCTCTATGAAGGAGAAACAGGTAGGCGGCGATAGGCAAGGGAGAAGGCGTCCAGACAGCGAGGAGGGCCAAGGCAGGGTGGCGAGGGTAGGTAGCACTGGTTCCGGACCATCCCGGCGATTAGCGGTGGTGCAGAGAAGGCGGCGACCCTTCTCCTTGGCTGCTGCTGGAGGTGCAACACAGGGGGCCCGATGGTGAGTTGTTGCAGACGGTTTGAGGGCCGGTTACACTAGTGAGAGAGAAGAAATGGGCCGCGACTCTCCGCCTTCGAAGGCGAGGGTTCTCCGGTTCGACCACTTTCCGGTGGTGGCGACAGCCAGTGGAAAAGGAAGAGGAGAGGCGATGTTACAGATGGAGATCCTGGAGGATCAAAAGCAGCAACAATCTTGCAGAAGGAATCGAGGTCGAAGGCAGCTGTAGGCCAGCTCGTGAGGAGAGGAGCTCGAGTGGGCTGGTGAGGGGAGGTTGGCGTGGAGGGTTGCGAGGCTCCAGTTGGCTCCGGCGTTGGGCAAGTGATCTAGGTCGACAATGAGGAGGGCTGTCACTACTTTGTTGTTATAGGTGAGGAAGAAGCAAGGCAATGGGAGATGAAGGCTGAGAAGAGACGACAAAGAGAAGCAGGGAGAGGGGAGTGCTTGCTGCTATGCTTGAGGAGGCAGATCATAGAGGGATGGAGAGGTTGGCAGGCTTGCGTGAAAGGTACCAAAGAAACAGAGGGGAGGCAAAGACGAGGGGTCACGTATACTGAGTAGGGTTGCAGTTGCTCAAAGCTAGCATGGGTGGGGAGAGGTAACCAAACAAGGCTCCGAAACAAGGAGGTGACACCAAAAAAAAGAGAGGAAAGAAATAGGAAAAAGGAAATGAACTCGATCGAAATATACGGAACGGGATTTGCGAATCGGAAAACTCCTAAACTTTTCCGTAAATAAAATACGGAATATATATATATTATAGATATATATATATACTCAATAAGTATAATTTACCACGTGAAAATACTCGTAAAAAAAATATTTAAGCTAATAAAATGTCGATAAAAGCCGGAAGGAATAAAAATCGCAAACGCGCCAAAATTTGGGGCGTTACATCAAATGTTTTAAATAATTTTGTGTCTTGTTGTAAGATCCTAGTAATATTGTTGTCAAACTAAGGTCGGAACCCATTGTGAAGTCCTAACCAGTAGCTCCTCGAGTTCTCAGAATTTGGGGTGATACAATGTGGTATCAGAGCTCTAGGTTGGCAACAATGGCACGTGAAATCTTCTGAAAGACCGAATGTGTAAAATAACTAGAACCCGAAAGTGGTCTAAATTTTCAAAACGGATTTATATTTTTACATGCACACATAGTCGGGTTGTTGGGTTAGTAGTACGTCGGACCATAGTCGCTCTCCGTGGATCTCTACAACTTGGATCGATAGGAGTTAGCTTATAGACTTATTATGATGTTATTATTATATGTTATACACATGTGTTTGCTTAGCTTATTCGGGCTTGACGAATCTCCAACACGAGGCAATGAAATCGGACCTTGAATTGAGTATTATACTCGGGTAGGCCGCTTGGTGATCCTTGGAAAGCATCCAAAGAACAAGTGAGCAAGGAAGTAAAGCTGTGAAGATAATTTTTACCACAAGCACAGTCAGTTTAGTTAGAAGCAATAGAAGGTCGTACAAGGAACTCGGGCATACGAGGCCGATAGACAGAATTAGAAGGACCATGCAAGAGACTATAAGAGTGCGGAGTAGAGATAACAATATTCGAACGAGACAAGTAGAATTGAGTACAACCAAAATTGCGGAATCAAGGACATTATAATCGAGGCGGATGCCACATAGACCATTATGGGCATGAGAAACCAGAAGAGACAAAGTGTCAATCCGGGTGTGAGAATTTAAGGTGCACGGAATGAAGACCTACAATTGAGTGTAAAAGCGAAAAGGCAGACCTCACAAGCGTGGGGAGGTTTTGACCTCCTCATAGATATAAGAAGTTTGAAAGAAACAACGACATCAATATCCAAAGAGTGGAAGCCTGTAGGAGGGTTAACGGAGTTTCACAAAGGCGATATTACCACCAACACCAGTGAAGAAATCTGTATGGGAGAACGGCCTTGCTAGACTCGAGAGTCCAGGGTAACCCGAATTATCACGGGACCTAAGCCATCAACACAAATGGTCCATGCAAAAGGAACTACAAGTGGATGATCGTTACGGCCATAAGAATTTCAAAGGCGCTTGCAAGCTATCATGGAAACTTGAAACGACTATTTATGCCAGATTAACGACACAATCGGACTTGAGAAAGAGAGTTGTCCTAAAGGAAGCTGTTAGCATGAAATATTGTGATATTTTAGGCACGTTTTCTAAACGTATTTGATTCATATTGATAGTCTTTGATTGAACTTTGTGCATATGTGAGCTAGTATTACCTATATTGTCAATATGGATGTCTACACTAGTTCTATGTTGATTATAGGTGATTTGGAGCTATTTCCGAACGGAATCGAGCAAAGGAGAGTTGAGTTGATATGTCTATGGATTGGGGACATTCTTTGGAAGCAATTTGAAGTTTTAGCTTGAGGAATGCACGAGTTTAGGGAAGAATCACGTTCTTACTCTAAACCACGCTCTAAAATACGGCCGTATCACATTCCACGTTCAATTCCACGACCGTGGATTTAGAGTCAGAAATTCATGTTCATTCCAGAGGATTACGGTCGTGGAACACTTCCACGACCGTGATCTTGGCAAATCTTTTCGCCACACATTGAAGCCACGATCTTTTAAAGATTGGGCCGGGCCGACATTTTGCCCTGCACTATAAAAAGACGGACGAAGCAAGAATCCGACACCCCCGCTTACCCTCATTCATCATCGCTTAGGACCGCTCAGACACGCTTACACTTCGCTTAGCCTTGCTTGGAAGCATTGACATCTCTTTGGGAGATCGAAGTTCGTGTTTGGCAATTCCCCTAATCTTGCACTTTTGGTGGAGATTGCTGTTGAGATCTCCGGATTGGCGGAAGATCGAAGTTCTTGGAAGATTTTGCAAGAAGATCTCTCTTCTTGTTTAGGTTTGATTTGGAAAACGGATTGACATCCCGTTTTCTCTTCTTACCTAAGGTGGTGATTGTTTGTTTTACTTTGAATCTTTTGACATTACTTGTTCTCTTTGTTACTTTGAGATTGAATTGAAGATTATCGAAAGTTCTTGAAAGTTTTCAACTTTTTATCTTTTTATTCTTGAATTGATATCAACATGACTGTTATTGGCTAAAAACCCTTAACAATTCTAAGGTGAAGGGTTGATATTTGTGGCTTAGATGATGATAGATCGATCGCAAACAGATTAGACCCTGAGAGTTAGAGAGACTCGCCGACAACCCTAAATTACGGTATGTTCTTGAGTCCACGGCCGTGGAACCTCAAGAACTAACCGTGATTTCCCTTAAGTCTACGAACCTGCTTTTACTTTAATCTAAAGTTAAAGATTTGCTTTAGCTTAGTTTAGACTTGTCTTTTCTAGGTGGTAGTGAAGCCTCAACAACCTCTACCTCGATTGTGAGTGTCACAACCTCAATCGGTTAAGTTAGTCTTGATCCTTGGGTTATAAGTTTGGGTATTTGACACTAATTCTCATCTCTAGAATCCTTCTATATTGAGCCTCAACAACCTGTATAGAGAATGCCTTGTAGATGAGTTATATAAGGTTTTTGGAACTTCACCGTACGATTACCTTACATTAGTATACCTTTGCATATCTCAACTCTGTCTTTACATCATTAAGTAAATCTTGAATCGATTGCCACAGCTGGATACCTGGATCTTTAGGATTGTTGTTTTCCCAATATTTGCAAAACTCCCATATATACTTGCTTGATAATCTGCAATCGAGTTCGTTTCCCCCCAAATCCCTGTGTTCGATACTCTGGAATTCTTGCTTAACTACGTCGATCCGTACACTGCGGGTTCGCTGCTTGATTCTAGTTTTATATATTTAAAACTTTTTTGCACACACCTCTAGGGGCGAACAAGTTTTTGGCGCCGTTGCCGGGGATTTGGTTTAGGCCGAATCCGGTAGCCGGTTGTCAAGCTTGGGACCTTGCTCTCGTTATTTGATATCTCTTTGAGTGCATGCGCAGGTCTAGGAACACCGAGGATCTCTTACCTCTTGATCAAGAGCTAGAGAAAACCTTGAGGCAAAAGCGCAAGGAAAAGAAGATGGCTGAAGAACACGAAAGTGATCTTCAGATGGAGTTGGCGGAGAAGGAAGCTCAACTCCGATGGAATGAGACTCTCCGCCAGGATGAGATGGATCGTCATCAATCTCAAGTTAACAGTCTACAAGACATGATCTTCCAAATGAGGATAAAGATGAGCGACCTTAAGAATAAGGGAAGCAAGAAATCCTCAAGAAGGAGATCAAGGTCTAGAAGGAAAAGTCACTCATCCGCTAATGATAGTGACTCTTCCATGCCACCGTTAGAAGAGATTGATCCCACGATCAATATGAATCCTTTCCATCCACAAGGAGCTGCTAATCGCCGCATTCCACCTAGGAATGTGAGAGTCGAACGTGTGGATAATGAGCCAAGAACTCTTGGCCAGCGGATGGATCCAACACAACAACCACGCCGCTTGGGTGTGAACTTTGATGTTGAAGATGTGCAAGGGTTTAGCTTTAACCCTCAAGTTATCACTCTTGTTCGCCAAAGCCAATTTGGCGGTACAAGCGCTGAATCTCCACACCAACACTTGCAAAACTTTGAGTGTATGATGGAGACGATGAGACCGAAGAACGCTACTACCAACAGCTATAAGCTCAAGCCTTTCTTTTTCTCTTTGAAAGGGAAAGCATTGTCTTGGTATCAAGCTCTTCCCAATGGGAAACTAGACACGTGGGAAGACCTTTCCGCGGAGTTTCTCACCAAATTCTTTCCGCCCTCCAAAACGGCGGAACTTAGAGGTAAGATTAATGCTTTTTCAATGAGACCTAACAAAAGCTTGTTTCAATCTTGGGAAAGGTTTCAGGACTTGCTCTTGGATTGCCCTCATCATGGCATATCCAAGCTTGCCTTGCTGGAGATCTACTACAAAGGGCTGGATACGGGAACGCAATTCAACCTCCAATCCCTCTCATGCGGAACGTTCATGGAAATGAGAGAAGATGACGCTTGGGACTTCATTGAGAAGCAAGCAAGAGTCATAGAGAAGTATTCCCACCGGAAAACGGAGGGAAATCGCGTGGAGCAAGGAGCGAAGCTCACACATGAAGCTCAAAATCAAATTTTCTCCCTCAACAATGAGATCAAAGAGTTGAAGGAGACTATCAAGACCAACTTCCCAAAGCAACAAGAGAAGGATGTTGGCTATTTGGGCAACAACAATGGCGGTGATAACACCAACTGCAACAACAATAACCGGAACAATAACCGGAATAACAATTGGAATGGAAACAACAACAACCGGAATAACAATTGGAACAACAATCGGGGTTCAAACAACAACAATTGGCGCTCCAATCAACAAAATTCCGGTAACTCCTATCCTTCCAATTCTAATTCGCTAACTCCACCTTCCTCTTCCTCTACTCCTTTGAAAAGCCAGGGGCAATCATCTAATGGAAGAAACAATACGGGAAAGGAGAAGCCCGATCCCATGTTGGAAACAATCTTGGGAAAGCTTCAAGGATTGGAGAACCGCCTCATCAAGGTTGATGATCAAGTCTCTAAGGTTGACAAAGCTCAAAAAATTTTGGAAAACCAATTGTTCAACCACGCGGAGGAAGTTCCTAGAAATCAAGGAAAACTTCCAGGAAAAACGGAGGATAACCCTAAGGGAAGGGTGATGGCGATCACAACTAGGAGCGGAGTGACTACCACCGATCCGCAGCCTACATTCGTTGAAGTCCCCATAGAGAAGGACAAAGAAAAGGGGAAGGAGAAGGAAGATGTCTATGTTCCTCCTCCAGCTTACAAACCTCCCCTACCGTTCCCTCAATCTAGAGCGCGAGCACGCCTAGACAAACAATTCGGTAAGTTCATAGAACTCATGAGCAAGCTGCATATTAATATACCCTTCATTGATGCTATTGTAGGTATGCCGGCTTATGGCAAGTTCTTGAAGGAGCTTCTCTCTAACAAGAGGAAGCTAGAAGATTTCGGAGAGGTCAAGATGAGTTCGGATTCTTCGGATCTCATCAAGACTATGAAGGAGAAAATGCCCCCAAAGTTGAAGGATCCGGGGTCATTTTGCATTCCCATTGGAGTGGGAGATGTCACATATGACACTTTATGTGACTTGGGAGCAAGTGTGAGCATCATACCACTTGCATTATGTAGGAAGATCGGTTTAGGCGATCCTAAACCGGTCAAGATGACGTTATACATGGCGGATCGATCCATCACTCGCCCCGTCGGTATTGTAGAAGACGTCCCGGTCAAGCTAGGTAAATTCTTTGTCCCCATTGATTTTGTCGTGCTTGACATTCCTGCAGATAGTCCGGTCCCGATCATACTCGGAAGACCGTTTCTTGCAACTTCCGGCTGCATGGTCGATTGCAAGAATGGAAGACTCGCTTTTGATATTGGAGAAGAGAAAGTAGAGTTCGTTCTTTCCACTCTAGTAAAGGAGCCAATCTTTGATGAGGATATTTACGATATCCAAGATGAAGAAGGTTTGTCTAGGGAGGAGGTAAGTGCGATTCTCTTTAACGATCCTTTACAAAAGGTTATCACTATGAGTCTAACCAATGTAGGGGAAGAAGAAGAGTGCAAAGAGGAAATTGAAGCCTTGGAAGCACAAGAAGAGATGTATGAACTAGAGTTTGAGAAACTCCACGATGAGGCTGAGAATGTAAGAATCCACGGTCATACCCTGTATTCCACGACCGTGGATTTCACAACCAAAATCGACCTCCATTCCAGGGGACTACACGGCCGTGGAACACATGGAGAGGCCGTAATTCTGACCGTGGAAGAGGGTGATCGGCTTACTTCTTCAACTTCTTTTGATTCTTCTCCAAACCACTCAACAACCTTAGAAACTTCTAAGGAAACGTCGGATGCCCCTCAAGGACCATTGGAAGCTCCGAAAGTAATGGAACTCAAACCACTTCCTACTCATCTAAGGTACGCTTTTCTTGGATCTAATTCTACCTTTCCGGTCATTGTTAGCTCCGAACTAAGCATAGATGAACATGAACAGCTCATGATAGTCCTTAGAAAACATAGAAAAGCCATAGGCTACACTATCGAGGACTTAGTAGGAATTAAACCCTCCCTATGTATGCATAAGATACTAATGGAGGAGGATTTTAGAACTTCAAGACAACCTCAAAGGCGGTTGAATCCGACCATGAAGGAGGTTGTCAAGAAGGAAATTCTTAAACTTCTTGATGCAGGTATCATCTATCCTATCTCCGATAGCAAGTGGGTGAGTCCAGTTCAAGTAGTTCCGAAGAAGGGGGGAATGACGGTCATCACCAACAAAAACAACGAACTCATTCCTACCCGAACCGTGACTGGATGGCGAATGTGCATAGACTACCGCAAGCTCAACAACGCAACGCGGAAGGATCACTCTCCCTTACCATTCATCGATCAAATGCTTGAAAGGTTAGCACAACATTCACATTTTTGCTACCTTGACGGTTATAGTGGTTTCTTTCAGATTCCGATACATCCGGACGATCAGGAGAAGACCACATTCACGTGCCCTTGGGGTACGTTCGCCTATAGGAGAATGACGTTCGGGCTTTGCAACGCCCCAGCCACCTTTCAACGGTGCATGATGGCCATCTTCTCCGAATACGTAGAGGAAATCATGGAAGTCTTCATGGATGACTTCTCCGTATACGGTTCCTCTTTCAACGATTGCCTTTCTAACCTTTCTCTTGTTTTACAACGTTGTGAAGACACTAACCTAGTTCTTAATTAGGAGAAGTGTCAATTCATGGTTGAGGAAGGAATCGTATTAGGTCACTTAGTCTCTAGTAGAGGGATAGAAGTAGACAAGGCTAAGATAGAGACCATAGAGAAACTTCCTCCCCCAATTTCGGTGAAAGGGATAAGAAGTTTCCTAGGACATGCTGGATTTTATAGACGTTTCATTAAAGATTTTTCTAAGATATCAAAACCTCTCACTAATCTATTGATGAAGGATGCGGTTTTTGAGTTTTCGCAGGAATGTTTAGATGCGTTTAACACCATTCGGCAAGCTCTAATTTCAGCACCTATTATCCAACCTCCGGATTGGACTCTTCCCTTCGAGATTATGTGCGATGCTAGTGACGTAGCCATTGGAGCTGTTCTTGGACAACGAAAGGAAGGGCGAACCCATGCCATATACTACGCTAGCAAGACGCTAGACGAAGCTCAGCTCAACTACGCCACTACAGAGAAAGAGTTTCTAGCCATTGTCTACGCTATTGACAAGTTCCGCTATTATCTTGTAGGTGCAAAGGTGATTGTCTACACGGATCATGCCGCGATCCGGTACCTCCTTGCGAAGAAAGACGCGAAGCCAAGGCTAATTAGATGGATTCTTCTCCTACAAGAATTCGATCTTGAGATCCGCGACAAGAAAGGTTCAGAAAATTCTGTTGCGGATCATTTGAGTCGTCTCACACATCTAGAGGACGACCATCTACCCATTGATGACTCCTTTCCGGACGAACACCTACACATCATAGAGGAGTGCATCAACGTGATCTCCAAAGGTAACGAACCATGGTTTGCTGATTTTGTTAACTATTTGGTTTGCCAGGAGATACCGCCCGGACTATCCTACGCACAAAGGAAGAAGTTCTTTAAGGACGTCCGGGAATACTATTGGAACGAGACTCTCCTCTTTAAGAGAGGTCCGGATGGCATCATCCGGCGATGTGTGCCGGAAGATGAGATGCGAAGTGTCATCCGCCATTGTCATTCACTACCTTGTGGAGGACACGCTAGTTCGAACAAGACTAGCGCAAAGGTATTGCAATCTGGATTCTATTGGCCTACTTTATTTAGAGATGTGCAATCCTTTGTCTCTTGCTGCGATGCTTGTCAAAGAACAGGCAATATTTCTAGAAGCAACGAGATGCCCCTCAACAACATCCAAGAGGTGGAGATTTTCGACGTTTGGGGAGTCGATTTCATGGGACCATTCCCATCTTCTTGTGGAAACCAATACATACTATTGGCGGTAGACTACGTTTCTAGATGGTTGGAAGCAATTGCCGCTCCCACAAATGATGCCATGGTGGTGGTTAAGTTCTTCAACAAGACCATCTTTCCGCGATTTGGAACACCAAGGACAATCATTAGTGATGGAGGTTCTCACTTTATAGCCCGTCGCTTTGAAGCTCTTCTAGCTAAGTATGGGGTTACTCACAAGATCGCTACCCCTTACCATCCACAAACGAGTGGAAAAGTTGAGATCTCAAATAGGGAGATCAAGGGAATTCTAGAGAAGACGGTTTCAAGGACTAGGAAGGACTGGTCCTTGAAACTAGATGATGCATTATGGGCGTACCGGACTGCGTACAAGACTCCCATAGGAACCACACCATACAACCTTGTGTATGGGAGGTCTTGTCATTTGCCGGTAGAGCTGGAGCACAAAGCGTTTTGGGCTATCAAGTGGCTGAATTTCGGCATGAAGGAAGCGGGAGAGAAGCGTCTCCTAGACATCAACAAGGTGGATGAACTTCGCTTGAACGCCTATGAAAACGCTAAGATCTACAAGGAAAGAGCAAAGCGTTGGCATGATAAGCA
This sequence comes from Fagopyrum homotropicum, assembly GCA_033239125.1. NCBI lineage: Eukaryota > Viridiplantae > Streptophyta > Magnoliopsida > Caryophyllales > Polygonaceae > Fagopyrum > Fagopyrum homotropicum. The sequence continues at coordinate 26,120,783 of BSWB01000008.1, read as the reverse complement.
TATCATTCCAAAGGACTTCAAAGAAGGGGATCAAGTTCTTCTCTTCAATTCAAGACTTCGCCTCTTTCCAGGTAAGCTTAAATCCTGTTGGACCGGACCTTTTCTAATTAAACGTATTTTCTCCCATGGTGCAGTTGAAGTATGGGGTGAATCTAGCGGAAGTTTTAAGGTGAACGGTCAACGACTCAAGAAGTACACACCGGAACTCCAAGCTGAGAAGTTTGCGCCTACCGCACTCGAATAAGTGCGAGATTGGTCTAGCTACAGACCTTAAACAAAGCGCTTCTTGGGAGGCAACCCAAGGATCGATGGAAAAGGAGAAAGGGAGAATAATGTCGAAGAAGAGCGACGAAATTTGGACTTTGAAGCTTTACAGAAGGTTCCACGGTCTAAATTACGGTCGTCATAGCTACAGTGGCCGTAATTCTCAAAAGCCTTTGAAAAATCACCAAAACCACGGGTCCGTACACTTCCACGGCCGTGGAACACCCCGACAGACCGTGATTTTCAAAATTTTGCCTGCGACTATATAAGCCACATTCTTCACAAAATTACCCAAAAACTTACCCCTTTCCACGCCCTAAATGCCGAAACCCCACGACCTCCTCCAATTCCTCGTTTTCTAATCGTTTTCAACGATTCTTCATCCTAAACTGCAGCAAATCCAACCACGAACAAGATCCAAGCGACAAACCGAGCGGAAATCCGTCAACAAACGCGCATTTCGGATTTTTCAATCCGAAAAAGAGGTTTATTCTTTCTTCTTGATTTTCGCGGATTTGGTTCGTTTTTGCTATAGATTTTTAGGAAGAACTGACAAAGACTGGAAGGAATTAGATTAGGACTGCTTGTTGTGGTGATTGTTGGTGAAATTGATGAGATTCGCGAGATTCTGAGACGAATCACGGTCTCTGGGTAAACCACGGCCGTGGAACCTGAAGAACAGACCGTAATTTTGGTGAAAAAAATGGATTTTGTAAGGAGAATGTCGGAAAGGATAAAAGAGAAGAAGGGAGAGCAAAATAAGAAAAGAAAGGGCAATCCCTCCACCTCTAGGGCACCACCACCCTCATCTCCTTCACTACCATCTTCACCTTCACCTCCATCTTCACCTCCTCACCCTAGCATCCCAACCATACATGAGAACCATCTTGACGCACTTGACCGGATCAAGGAGAGGGCAGTGATTGGCCCTAGGTATTTGTTGTTGGAGGATCTACATCCTCTCAACATAGTTGATGACCTTACATGGCTCTTGGATAGAGCCGGATTGCTTGTCTTCACGAACATTCGTGAAGACGCCTATGAGGAGATCACCCGGGAGGTTGTGACGTCTTTTGAGCACAGCCACGTAGATAGTACCGTCTCTTTCCGTCTCATGGAAAGAGACTGCCATTTGAGCATAGTTGAGTTCGGGACTATCTTTGAGTTTCATCAGACCTATAACGGTCGATTTCCGAGTGGAGTTTACCCCAAGAACTTTTGGGAGGAAGTAGCTATGGTTTACGCCGACGAGGACCGTTGGCAACCCGCCGATACCAAGGCTAGATTGATGTACCATCTAGCCTTGAAGATAGCACACCGCGTTCTTTCGGAGTGTCTCTTTCCTAGGACGGAGACGCCCCAAAAGATCAAGACGGATGAGCTATTCTTGCTCTATAGCATGCTATACGGTCGCCGTGCAAATTGTGCCACTCTTTTGGCGGCTACGATGAGTAAACTCAAGAATAAGAAGAAGGGGAACATTGGATATGGTGGGATAGTGACCCACATTGCTAGGAGTTTCGGTGTAGATTTTTCTGCTTGCACCCGCATACCGGCCGTTCCTTTAGGGCTACACGCATTCATGGTTAGGGGACTCATCTTCCCCACACATGGAGGTCCGCCTTATGCGGGCATGCCTTGGGAGACTAGGACGGGTAGGGGTATAGAGTGGCTGCCGGAGTACTCCATTATGGCGGGACGCCATAACTGGAAGGAGACGTTCGCTGCGATGCATGCGAATAGGATAGTAGCTCCCCCTTACGTCCCACCGCCGGTTGTAGAGGAGGATATGGGAGATCAGTTCGAGAGTGGAGGAGGAGCGGAGCATGAGTTTGGCACGTTTCCGGACCAGCCGGAGGCGGCCCCAGATGTACCTCGACGTTCTCCACGTCCAGCTAGAGCCTCAGGCTCGTCATCTCGCCGCGCTAGCGTGAGTGAGAGGCCCACGTGGATGGCCACACCTCCCACATGGTATTCCACCCCACCTCCTTGGTCCACGGAGCAGCCAGCAGCACCACCACCACCACCAGCACCAGCACCGTCCGATGCCCCATCATGGTACAGTCACGCCCCGGGATGGTACGAGCATATGCCGGATTGGGCTACCGGACTTTCAGAGAGAGTAGGAGCGCTAGAGATCCGGGCGGATGCTAGAGACGGACGCTTAGACGACCTTGACCACATGATGAGGGACGTCTACCGCCAGCAGTTTGGGCGGTTCTATGATCCGAGTTTCTCTCCATTCCCACCTCCGCCGGCGCCACAGTAATTGATGCATGATCGTTCGTTTAGACATTCCCGCCACCATTTTGTGAGTTTTTTTTCTCTTCTTCTTTTGTTTATTTCTTTTGAACATTAGGGACAATGTTCGTCCTAAGTATGGGGTGGGATGTACTAAAAAGTCTGTAATAACTCTACTTACTATGCTTCCTTTCATTTGAGACTATCATTGCATGTTCATTATGTGTTGCACGTTTCCCTATTACATTGCATGAAAAGTGACTTGAAAAACCCATAAAAATTTGAAAAATTTTGAAAATTTTGTGCTTCTAATGAATTGAGATGATTTCCATGATAATCACTACTTGTGAATTGAGTTTGATGACAATTGCATGCTTAAAAGGATTGTGAATTGAAAAGAATTTGAATGAATGAATTTCACCTCTTTTGCAAGTTTTATAATGTGAAAATGTTACCTAAATCATGATAGGAAATTGAAGTTGAAATCACGTTATAAGTTCCTATACTTCTTGTTGAAATGATTAAGGCAATTCAATACTTTCTTTCTTCTTTCTTTGATCATCTAGCTCCTCATTGAAATATTATCCTCTTTTACCTATCCGGGAATTTGGAGAAGTGAATGAGAAAAAGGCATGTTTGATGTGGGAGGGCCATGAGAGCAATTATTTGCAATCAATTGAATAGAAAGAAACTATAGGTTTGGGGAAGTCAATCATGACGATGAGTAACTCGGCACCATTCACATAGCCGGGTGTTTGTGTCTTGCCAAAGTCGGATTGAGCGATATTCCTAGCGGATTATGGTATGTGCGCTAAGGGTTTGAAGCATCTCTTGAAAAATTTGAGAAACGCCGATCTCCTAGGCTTCGGTTTTTGTGCACCTCTATCCATAACTCCAAAAGTAAAGTCGAAAAGTGAAAAGAAGAGAGCGAAGCTCTAAGTTGAAGTGTTGCGGGAACCACATAAGAAGAAGAAGGTAGTTGTCCACTTTCCCGGATTTATGCACCACTTTCCCTTAAAGTTTTCCCTTCCCTTCCATATTCTAGACCTTTTCTTTGAAAGTCCTTAAGATCAAAAGAATGTTATATGACTTGGTGATCTAAATTGAAGTTTCTTGTGATTGATTTTGATAATTTTTGAAGGTTATAATGCTTGTTTAGAAGTTAAGTTGGTTCATGAATTTTCTTTGCCTTTTACTCTTTGATTAAGTGTGTGACAGTTTGAAAAATGATTGAAGCAAGGTTTGAGAATGATCTATTCTTTAGAAGTCACATTCATCCAAAAGAAGGTACACATATTTCATCATAACTCTTGTTTAAAGCTTTTTGAAAGACCTTGCTTAGGGACAAGCAAGTGTTAAGTATGGGGTTATTTCTTAGCATGAAATATTATGATATTTTAGGCACGTTTTCTAAACGTATTTGATTCATATTGATAGTCTTTGATTGAACTTTGTGCATATGTGAGCTAGTATTACCTATATTGTCAATATGGATGTCTACACTAGTTCTATGTTGATTATAGGTGATTTGGAGCTATTTCCGAACGGAATCGAGCAAAGGAGAGTTGAGTTGATATGTCTATGGATTGGGGACATTCTTTGGAAGCAATTTGAAGTTTTAGCTTGAGGAATGCACGAGTTTAAGGAAGAATCACGTTCTTACTCTAAACCACGCTCTAAAATACGGCCGTATCACATTCCACGTTCAATTCCACGACCGTGGATTTAGAGTCAGAAATTCATGTTCATTCCAGAGGATTACACGGCCGTGGAACATATGGTGCAAGCCGTATTTGTTTCCACGCTCTAAATTACGGTCGTGGAACACTTCCACGACCGTGATCTTGGCAAATCTTTTCGCCACACTTTGAAGCCACGATCTTTTAAAGATTGGGCCGGGCCGACATTTTGCCCTACACTATAAAAAGACGGACGAAGCAAGAATCCGACACCCCCGCTTACCCTCATTCATCATCGCTTAGGACCGCTCAGACACGCTTACACTTCGCTTAGCCTTGCTTGGAAGCATTGACATCTCTTTGGGAGATCGAAGTTCGAGTTTGGCAATTCCCCTAATCTTGCAATTTTGGTGGAGATTGCTGTTGAGATCTCCGGATTGGCGGAAGATCGAAGTTCTTGGAAGATTTTGCAAGAAGATCTCTCTTCTTGTTTAGGTTTGATTTGGAAAACGGATTGACATCCCGTTTTCTCTTCTTTCCTAAGGTGGTGATTGTTTATTTTACTTTGAATCTTTTGACATTACTTGTTCTCTTTGTGACTTTGAGATTGAATTGAAGATTATCGAAAGTTCTTGAAAGTTTTCATCTTTTTATCTTTTAGTTCTTGAATTGATATCAACATGACTGTTATTGGCTAAAAACCCTTAACAATTCTAAGGTGAAGGGTTGATAGTTGTGGCTTAGATGATGATAGATCGATCGCAAACAGATTAGACCCTGAGAGTTAGAGAGACTCGCCGACAACCCTAAATTACGGTCTGTTCTTGAGTCCACGGCCGTGGAACCTCAAGAACTAACCGTGATTTCCCTTAAGTCTACGAACCTGCTTTTACTTTAATCTAAAGTTAAAGATTTGCTTTAGCTTAGTTTAGACTTGTGTTTTCTAGGTGGTAGTGAAGCCTCAACAACCTCTACCTCGATTGTGAGTGTCACAACCTCAATCGGTTAAGTAAGTCTTGATCCTTGGGTTATATGTTTGGGTATTTGACACTAATTCTCATCTCTAGAATCCTTCTATATTGAGCCTCAACAACCTGTATAGAGAATGCCTTGTAGGTGAGTTATATAAGGTTTTTGGAACTTCACCGTACGATTACCTTACATTAGTATACCTTTGCATATCTCAACTCTGTCTTTACATCATTAAGTATATCTTGAATCGATTGCCACAGCTGGATACCTGGATCTTTAGGATTGTTGTTTTCCCAATATTTGCAAAACTCCCATATTTACTTGCTTGATAATCTGCAATCGAGTTCGTTTCCCCCCAAATCCCTGTGTTCGATACTCTGGAATTCTTGCTTAACTACGTCGATCCGTACACTGCGGGTTCGCTGCTTGATTCTAGTTTTATAAATTTAAAACTTTTTTGCACACACCTCTAGGGGCGAACAGAAGCAGAAGAGTGAAAGATAAGACGAACTAAAGAAGGATAAAATGATTAATCTAGTAGGTGATGTGCACCAAAAGTTTAATACGAGTAGAGGTATGAAAATTAGATAAGTCAATTATAGACTGACCGATGTCAACCAAGGACATGCAAATATTGTTTGGTATTGACGAGTTATGTTCCATTAAGAAGAGATATTTGTGACTGTGGATCTATGGAGTAGCTTTACCGACGCCTTAGAGGATTTCCTCAAGTAGGCAACGACAACCTTCTTGGATGAATTAAAGGTGTAAAGAGAAACGTTTTAAGGGTTACTTCTTGGCTAGTTAAGATCAAACTCCGGTCAAGTAAGGGAGTTTGAATCCGTGGTAGAAGAATTAACAAAGTAAGCGGAAGAAGTTGTTTTTCAATCGTTGTTTTATTTTCTTAAGGCAAGTAAAGAAGGTACTTGGTACTTCATCCGTATAAGACTCATGTTGTAATTGAAAGAAAGAGTTTTGGGGTCAATCATTTTATACTTAACAGAAAAGGTCCTTAGGATTAATGAGTGACCACAGGATAATCAGAGTAGCGCAGCGGAAGCGTGGTGGTTCCTAACCCTCAAAACAAGAAGCTCAAGGGTACTGATGTATGTCGTGTCGAGTTTAAGATGGTGATAGTTGGTGAAATGCATCCCAGTTAGAAGGAACGTGAGATAGGCTATGAGGAGTGAGTGAAAATGTTGTACGGAAACTTATTTGCATGTAGAGGTAATAGAAGGAGACTGGTACCTTATTATGGATCTGAGCGAAGAGTGATGGCTTTGTTACATGTTGCCAGACAAGTAGTGTGGAATTCTATACTAATGGAATACTCTAGGGTGAGTTTTCAGGATGGATTTGTAAAGAATTATTGATGTAATAAAAGTATTGTGCATGACCTGCACTAGAAAGCTCAAAGTGAGTAACTACCATCCTGAGTCGAACATACATAAGAAAGAGAAGCGACAAGAGCATACTTGCAACCTAGTAACCGTGTTTATAGAAAGCATAATCTCGGAGTAGATTTTATGTGTAACCTTATGTCGGAACAGAGCCTAGTTGCGTTTTGAGTTAGAGGGATATTACTAGTCCGATAAAAGTGGAGGGTACAAGAGTTCAATGTTGATGGTGTGTTAGCATGTATCGAGTATTTATGATCAAATAACTGCGATATAAGATCACTTTGTGTCTAATACCGTCATTCCGGACATATTCTATCTCACTTAAGATCTTGGGTGCGTGGGAAGCCTGGGTTACAACTAACGATATATTAGAGATCTATAAATAATATAACAATGCCAAGTGAACAAAGTGGATGACCACTAGATTTGATTTTCGTTTTCTCGAGTGTTAGACCTGAAAAGGGTAAAGGTGACGATTCCTTACATGAGGAATAAGATGACTGAGTAATATTAAAAGACAAGACCACGTGGGTCGTGATACGAAGAGCATTGAGCACTTGGTAAGTGTTGATGGATGTCCAAGACCTTGGACCTGATTATGTAGTCAGAACCTTTTCAGAAGGCCGGAAGCAAGTGGTCATAACGAAGGGAAGGAAGTTGAATAGATTATTTTCCGACGGGTCATCAAAGGATCTAGAAGTGATTTGTATAAGGAAACCCATTGGATGTTTTAAAGTGGTTTAAAAGTGACTGATGGACTAGTTTTCCTCACCCTATTGGAGAGTGTAGCTTCGGTTTTCCATGGAGACAAAGTTTGGGAACTGAGTTTCAGAATTTCAGATGGAGAGATACCTACCAGACACGAGTTAGGTCATCAGACTAGAGGGTCAAACAGTTGAGTAGGATAATACCAGTGAGATATCCGGTAACCACTCTAGAACGTGGTAGTAGGCGCTTGTGATCTAAGTACCTGGAAAGATTTAAGATTTAGTGGTTTTATGAGAAGTTGATAAGGCTACCTAAGATATCCGGGATAGTAAGAGACGTAGCATTTCAAAGACTTATGTAGCGATAGTTGTAACCTCGGGAGTAACGAGTTAGGGTTTGACCTTGTATGTGTGATATTGTTTGACTGCTTGTTTATTTCATGATTGAGTGTTTAGTGAGTGATGTGTTCTTTTGGTAACCTTGATGTGCGGGATACTTAGATGTGGAAACGACAAAACTTTTGTGTAGGGACCAAACACACCCTTTTGGTGCCTTAAAGGCCGATCATGATTGTTTTACCCTATGTTTCGGGACGAAACTTATTTTGAGGGGGATCTGATGTAACGACCGGATTTTTCGTTATGCCTTGATAGGGTTAGAGAAGTTTAGGGAACGAATAAAAATTTAGTGAGACTAGGACATACCCGTTTATTTATGGAAGTCGTGTAATTAAGTACCTTGTTCTAAGTTTCGTGACGAAACTTATTTTAAGGGGGTACTGATGTAATATCCGGAATTTATATTCCGTTTATTTCCGAATCAATTCGGATTTCAAGCCGTTGACAGTTCCCATTCTATCTAGTATTTCTTTCTTCACAAATTTTATCATTTTATGTAGAATTTAATTCACATAAAATGATAGAAATATATCAAACCCTAACTCTTATAATTATTTATCATTTTATGTAGAATTTAATTCACATAAAATGATAGAATTATATCAAACCCTAACTCTTATAATTATTTATCATTTTATGTAGAATTTAATTCACATAAAATGATAAAATTATATCAAACCCTAATTTTTATAATTAATCCTTAACGACGACTTTAGACGAGATCATGACAAGTTAAGGCTGAGACGAGACTGTGAGAAAGCTGCGACGAGACCATGACGAGTTATGACGAGGTCATGACCAATCGGTGACAAGGTCATGCATGGGTTTGACAAGGCCATGACGAGTTTTGACAACCCAGCTCACCTTTGCTTTCTTACAACTTCAGCTCACCTTGGTTCAGCCCAACTCTCATGTCAGCCTCGCCTCAGCCCATTTCTTTGCGTGCTCCCAGCCTGCTCTCGACCCGGCCCAAGAGTAGCATGCCAGTCAGTTGCCTTCTTGCCACCTAATAGGCCATTCGCCCTTCTACCTGCTGACCCAAGTATTTGTAAACCTCAGCCCAAATCGACCACAATTCTGCTAGCCCAGAAGAGACGTACATCGCCTGCGTGGAGCCTTGTTGGAGGAGGATTTACACGCTGCCATTACTCCAGGAATCGCGCTGAAATCCCTTGCTTTCCTCCTTCTTCGCGTCCAGATACATCCCTAGGATACGCTGCATCTTCTTCTCGTCCACGATCTCCTCTACCTGCCTTCTCTTTGTCGTCTGCCGCACTACCCCTCTGCGTATCCATGGCCAACAGGAAGGACGAGAGACCGGTACAGTCTGGGCCGACATCACCAGCCTTACGGACACCAACAAGAACCATCCCGAGTTGGAGCCGATGATCCAGACCGAGAGTAAGTCCTCCGCTTACCTTCTTCCTTGTTTTTCTGTATGTGAGGTGGATCCAACGTAATGTTGTGCTGCAGAGCCAACAAGTCCATCCAAAGAGTGAGGGAGATCGCTACAGATCCACCCCGAAGCCATCCAAGGACACAAACCAGTTCTGCGTGTGACTACTAGTCCTACCACGAGATCTACGTGTCTAGTCGGATGCCTCTTCCTATTCATATCTAATTGTAAACACAAGTAAACAACATCTCTATCCCTTCTATATATACAGAAAAAGATCTCATCCTAACCATTTCGTTTTCTCCCCTAAGCCTCTTGAATCGCACCTCAGTTGGAGCCAAGAGCAATCTGTGTCACATGGGATCAGAAGAGGAAATGCTAACACCTGAGGCACCCCAGTCCGGCCAGAACGAGAGTAAAAATGTGCTTAAACAGTAGGTACAACAGCCTTGGAAAGCCTTTTGTATAGAGGTAACTAAAAGGCGGATGAGTGATTTTATATGTGTGTACCAATTCTTTAAGACTTGAGTGATGCGTTATTGTAATTAGATCTTGAACCTGGGCTGGGTCGGTAAAGGGTAACTGTTGAGTTATATTAACAGAATGGTAGAAATAAGGACTGCTGTAAATACATCTCTTTTTCCTTCAGTTTTGAAGTTAGAAACTGCCCATCTTGTCGACCAATGTTAAGGTGTTACAGGGAAGATCCACCGTTGAAATTTTAATAGGTCATAGATGGATATATGTAGTTTGCTGTGTCAAAATTTGATGATAAATGAACGGTCGGATTAGAAGTTATAAGGTTCCAAAGTAGGGTAGTTGAGTTGTTTTTCCAGCAGTGAAATTTGGTTAAGTATAGGAAATATTTTAAGTGTTGTAACCAAATTTAGAAATTTGTGTAGAAGAGATGGTTGAACAGTTTTAAGAAATTCTTGCTCCTAGGAGTAGATGAGAGATCATAGATGATCTAGGGAATTATTTCGGAATTTTTATATGATTATTCGAGTTTCATATTTGAAGCCGAAGTTGGACCTTCACGATCTTTCTGAAAATAGGAAAATGGGTAAATTGCCAGTTTGTAACCAAACTCATCTTTAGGAGTTAGAATATGACTCTATAGTCTCAAATAAGAGTTTAGGCATGAATTATGGATCTTTTGGAAGTTTCGGGACCAAGGGTAAAATAGTCATTTTACCATAAATTGGTATTGTATTAAATTCTGTTCTAATAGGATCTACTACCTTAGAAGTCTTAGACTTATAATTACCTACAAAGTGTGCTGACACAATTGCCTACTTTGACAGGCAACCGAGTTATACAGTTACAGATTGAGTTGTGATTAAGAGAGTCGAGATTTGATTCAGGTAAGTCCACGGACTTACTTAGGTGGCTTCTTGTATGAGTGTAATGTGTATGAGTGGTGTTTGTTAGTTATGACAAACAACGAAACCGGATTAGGCCGACTTTATTATATTATGTAATTGATCCAAGTGTATGATAATGGGTCGTGACATCATCTGCCTAGCTCTTGCGAGAGTCTAGTAGGTTCCCTGTGACCAACCCAGTCAGGTAGACGGTCAGATGCATTAACACCATTCCTTGTTGGTAAACGGGGACAGGGGCGAGGTTTGGGAATCCCTCGTGTCACAAAATAAGTATCATTAGTAATAACCTATCACCTAATTAAAGATAATAAAAGGATTGAGTGTTGCATGTTGATTGTGTATGTTGTGTGGTTGTGCTTTTACCTTTTTACTTATGCATAGAATGTTAGCTAACGATTTTATACCGCTTGTAGATGCCTTGCAAGTTAAGACAGTTGTAGAGAGATCCAGAGGGAATTGTCAGTCGGGTACACGTACTTATTTAGTTGGGGACGGGGATGTCTTCTGTTCTTCATATATGTCGTTTTGGTACCTTTGCTTTGTAAGGCTGATACATATTCTCCATGTATATATTGTTTAAAGTTTTCAAATGTTTTAAATACTTTTGTGTCTTGTTGTAAGATCCTAGTAATATTGTTGTCAAACTAAGGTCGGGACCCATTGTGAGGTCCTAACCAGTAGCTCCCCGAGTTCTTAAATTTGGGGTGTTACAGTACCAACCCTTTACAAGATTTCGCCTTTAGTCGATCATTATGATTCACTCATCAATGCGGTATGTAAATAATATAAAAGTGAAATAAATCGTTTAAACCCTGATGACATTGAACTTGTATAATTGGTAGTTGACGCTTTCCATGAAACAATTAGTTGGACCGACCACCGTTAAAGAAGTAGAAGTCAAAGCATATCTAGAGGTCGTCAATCAAGACTTGAGTAACTATTTCGAAGATTGCCATTATTACAGATACGATGGCTCCCTGACCACTCCACCATGCACTGAGAAACTCATGTGGATTATTGCAACCAAGGTACACTTCTCGTTTTTCTAAAAATTAGTCTAAGGGTTTATTTTGGGTTTTTTTGAAAATTAGTTAAATCAAGATTTCCATCAGGAAAATATTTTTTTTAGTGAGCCAAAAGTTATCAATATCTTAAAAGTATTGATTTTCATACCATATTTTATTAAATAGGAGCATTAAAAACTACTTCAATATTGGTAATTATGATCAGGTGCAATCTATATCAAGCGGCAAATAAAACTACTCCAATATGCCGTTACAAGTCCCAACAAGAAAAATGCAAGGCCCATTCAACCCATTTACGACCGGAAAGTCCAAGATGTTGGAAAGCTTCTTTAAAAATAAGTTGAATGATTTTGTTTCTAGGAGTGTTTGATCAATAACTAATAAAACCAAATACTAAGAATAGTTTTTGGTGTTAGGTAGTTTCTGGCGGTAGTTTTTATGTTAATGCATTAGGGGTAATATTTGTTTTTTGCTAGCAATAACAACAACTTGTTTTTCTCTATCAAAAACACGATAAAAGTATGAGGCATTACCTTCTAGAGATTGTGAGAGAATCAAATCTTCGTGTATGTTTCTTATTTATTGAGTTGTATTATTCTCATGTAAACGATGTACTTACGCTTTAATGATTACTGGGCTTGGTTTGTTTTTGTTAATGTTGATGTTGAAGGTGGACTGACCATTGTCCCGTTGTGTTTCATATTGTATGGTTGTGAGTGCATCTGTCTACTAATGGTTACGCTGAAGATGAACGTATCTCGTGAGTGATGGTTACTCACATGTGTATTTGTTTTTTTGTGAGGGTAGGGGATACGTTTCGGAGGATTGTATGCCTCTTTGTAGTACTTTGTTTGTCGTTTTGCTCCAGTGAACAAAATTCAAGGGCTGTACATGTACATTGTTACTTTAGTGCAATTGGGCTTATGGGGCCAATTGAGTTACTTTTCACTTTTATAAATTTACCTTCACCCAAGCATATAACACATGATGTATAGTAACATCGTTATTGATGTAATATCTGGAATTTTTATTCTGTTTAATCCCGTAGCAAACCGGATTTCGATCCGTTGATCCTTATATGTTTACCTAGTCGGACACAATATCTCAAAATTTTATCATTTTATGTAACCTCATTTCACATAAAATGATAAGATTTTTATAGCAAACCGTAATCCACCAAACCCTAATTTATATTAGGATATGTTCTTGACAAAGTCGTGACGCCCTATTGACGAGACCAAGACGAAGCCATGACAACGTCCAGAAAAGCTCGACAAAGACATGACAAGATCCTCTCACTTACCACTTTCAGCAATGTCTTCAGCCTCTTCGCGAGCCAGCCGGGCCTTGTGACAACCATACTTGCAGTCCACGCTCCACGCCAGACCAACAGCATGTCCACCGATGAAGAGGTTGCTTCCCGTTTGAGAGCTGAGATGGAGTCGGATCAGATCTGCTACATTAACTACCCCGCTAATCACGCAACAGAGGCACGTCTTCTCTCTCCAGCCTTCACACCTGCGGATCTGCTGCTCTTTCCTTCCCCAGCCGTTACACCGGGCCTCTCTCCTTCTTGGCTGTAATCATCGACCTTCGACTCATCAAACAACCCACTGCTCACCGGTCTTCATTGTAGTAGTGGAGCCTTCTGCACACGTTACGAGTCGGCCAGGAGTGTTGAGTGTATGCACACATTCTTTTGCCTAGGAGAGACACGACTTATTCCCTTACCTTTTCCCTTGCTTTCTTGCTCCTGATCGATCACACCCCTGCATGTTGATGACCTTCACTCCACACAAACTTAGAGCTTTCCGCCGCTTTACACATCTAAACCAACGCAGCCTTGGGTACTCCAAGTCGACAGACAAGAGAAGTGGAGATCCTCCCTCGACGTGAACTAAGCCTGGGGAGTTACCATCGCAGCGGCTTCCTGGGAGTCCGACTTCTGCATAAATCAGACTCTACCAATAGAGACGCATGTAACGTCTCTTTAAATCATGAAACACTCTAGTATAGATCCGACCTTGAACTTCCTTCTCGCAGATCCAACACCTCCGGTACACCTAGAAATCCAGAATACAAGCACTAGGAAGCCTACTTACTGTTCTAACACCAGAACCCGAACCATCTTCGCACACTATTCAGCAGTGAAGGAGCGTAGGCAACGCCGGACCGTTGTCGTCCTTCAAGAACAAATAGCGGGAACAGTCCCTCCGTCACAATTGCAAAGCCTGGTGAAGAGAATGTAATTTAGGATGTGTGGGTTAACTCCAGAAATCAACCAAGCAACGAGTGAGATTCGAACCCTCAATATGTTGCAGCTCTTAGTTATTTTAAATTTCAGAAACTGTGTTGAGCATCAGACTTTGAGCCTATTTTTCGATGCTTTCGATTTATTATCCACCGTTCAATTTTTAGTATGATGTAGAAGGATATACATAGTTTAACATATCAGAAGTTGAGACCGATCCAACGGTCGGATCTGGATCTATAGGAGCTCAAAGTAGGCTACTTGTGCTGTTTGTGAAAGGACTAAGATTTTGGCTAAGTATGGAACTTAGGTGTTGTTGAAGCTATTGGAGGATTTTGTGTAAGAGTGGTGGATTGTGGTTTTGGAGATTTCTTTGCTTATATGAGTAGAGTACATAGTATAAAAGGTTGGGAGATTTTCTTTAGGATTTTGGATTTTTGTACGAGGGGTTTATTTTAAGCAAAAGTTGGACCTGAGCAACAATTTATGAAAGTCAAGAATGTGTTAACTCTTTTAAGTCTTTAGAGATTTTCCTTTAGAGGGTTAGGGTGTGGTTTGAGTTCCAAAGAATAGTTTAGAACTTGGGTATAGAAATCTTCTAGAGTTTCGGGACCAGGGGTAAAATGGTCATTTTACCTTAAAAGGGCATTTTAGTAATTTCTCTTCTTGAGATTGTACATCTTAGAAGTTTATAACATCTGAGAGATGTGGGATGTGATTTTGATACACTTGCCTTGTATAACAGGCGATGGAATATTCCACGGTTGTTGACCGAATTGAGATTTAGACAGTCGAGATTGACTCAGGTAAGTCCTTTGGGCTTACTTAACTAGCTTCTAGATATGAGTGTGAATAATGATAGTGGTGTGTGAATGATATGTTTATAGTTGTACTTAGTAGTAATTATCTACCGACCTATACATTGGCCTAAGAGTAACGGGCGGTGGCATTCTACTCAGTAGCCTGAGGGCGTTGGGGGTTTCTTTAGGGATTAGTCCACACTCGGTAGTAGTGGTGGTCAGCCGTACTTTTCAATTCCCAACCAGACTATGCATGCATTTGAAAACCAAAATTGCCTTTTTAAAACTCAGATCCCTTTCGGGTTCTGTTTAATACTTATTCGGTCTTTCCGAAGATTTCAAGTGCCATTGTTGCCAACCTAGAGCTCTGATACCATGTTGTAACACCCCGAATTCTCAGAACTCGGAACGTTACTGGTTAGGACCTCACAATGGGTACCGACCTCAGTTTGACAACAATATTACTAGGATCTTGCAACAAGACACAAATAAGAAAAACCGAAATTCATGAAATAGTATTTTTAAAGGAATGAATGCAACACGGTCTAGCAGCCTATAGTACTTAAACAAAGAGAAAAACGATCAACTATCTTAACAAAAGAAAGAACGACAAACAAAAACCCCAACCCCCACTCTAAGGAGTACGGAGACCCGGCTGACCACTACTTCCGGATCACTCAGCTGCTGGTCTAACTTGTAGTAAATCTAAAAACACAACAAGAGAAACCATTAGCTAGTTATCTAAACATTAGGAGAGTAATAATAGAACACACACACATAAAAATATAAACACCCATCATGCTTTCAAACAAGTCCATTTATTATCTTCAGTTAAGTTATTCACTCTTACTAATGATACTTATTTTGTGACACGAGGGATTCCCAAACCTCGCCTCCGCCCCCGTGTTTCCATCAGGAATGGATCCGATGCATCTCACCTTGTACCTGCCTGGTCTGGGTATAGAGAACCTCCCAGTCTCCTGTCAGAGCTGGGCAGTGATGTCACGGCCCGTTATACATACACTTGGGCCTTAAACATAATAATAACGGTCGTCTTAGCAAGTTGTTATTATTATAATCACGCACATCGCACACACACAACCACTATCACTCAACTAATATCTAGAAACTGGCTAAGTAAGTCGCAAGGACTTACCTTAGTCAAATCACAATCTAACACGTCTCAAATCAGTCCGTACTCGTGGTAACTCAAATGCTTGTCAATTAAGGCATGTGGATCAAAATCACATCCAGATGTCCAACCTCATGCGAAGGAATAACGGAAAAAGCTCTGTTACGGTAAAAGACCATTTTACCCTTAGTGCCGAAAGTTCTCAAAGTTTATACTTAAATCCTACTAATTTCTTGTAGAACTTGGTTTCCATAATTAGTGTCTCTCGGATAGTTACTAGAGGTTATAAGATTAATCTCAAATACTAGTCACATAGAACAACATTACTTCCTTCCCGGTTATTACTCCACTCTTACACATATGTATCCGTGTATAAAAACGTTGCTTCCCTAAGTAAATACTCATGTATATACCCTTTACTTATTCCCATATTTATATACACTTATTTATCCTCTAATATCTATAGTTACGCATATCTGTACATGATAGGTGATATATATATATACTCAGCATACTTTACGCTAACCTAATCATGCCTATCTTCTACTGCTCAACCATGTATAGTCATATATACCTTCAATACTCCCTACGTATATACTTATATATACTCAGTACACTAGTTTTATAGTTCTGCTGTCGATTTATATGAATACACTTATATATACTTATCGTTTCTAAAACCGAAGCCTAACGCTGGAAGGCAGAAGAGAGGTAGGAGGAAAGAGGGGGAAGGACTCACCACTGTCGGACTGTAGCTGGTCCGAGTAGCGGCTGTTAGGGGTGTATTTGGGTGCGACAGGGCGTCCTGGACCGGCTCGAATGTGTCCCTCACAGTGTACCACCCGCCTTAGTCCGACGCTGTTGAAACGGAGAGAGAGGGAAGTGGCTGCAGTCGTTAGCCACGCGAACACAGAAGACGGCTAAGGGAGAAGAAAGGTCCTACCTTCGCTGCCGTCCGGGAAGGCTCGACCCGGCAGTAACCGGCTGGAGGACAGGACAGAATAGCGTCGGCTGCCGGAGGTTGTAGTCCGAGCACTGCGCAGGTGGCGGTTTAATGGTGCTGAAAACGGGCAGAAAGATTAACGAGAGGTAGATGGCGACGAGGCTTACCGGGGTGTCCTGCGGCGGCTGGCGGTGCCTTGGTGGTCGACAGAGGCGGCGCAGTGGCTCGGTGGTAGCTCCGGTGTTGCGTGTTGTTGCTGCCGCCGTTCGTACAGAGAGGGAGAGGGAGGAAGCGGCACAATTAGGAGGACGTAAAAGATTAGGTTAGCCGTGTTTAGCAACGTGATTATAGTTTAGGTTAGATTAGGAGGTTGGGCTTAAGGAAATGGGCCGACTTAAAAGGTTCATGGGTCCGATAATGGGCCAAACTGGCCTGCTCTCCTATTAGAACAAGGCTAAGGAACTCGTTAATCGCCCCGGACCGAAGAATAACTTGCGGTATTATTTATTGTATTAAAATAAGTCATCAAAGATTTTAAAGATACGGAATTATTTCCGGTTACATAGTTTCATCATTTTATGTGAATTAAGGTCACATAAAATGATAGAACTTAGAACTCGTTTTATTTTATTTATTTATTTATTTATTTAAGATTGACGTAAGATTGACGTATCGGAATTCGGTTAAATGCAGTGTTAAACGGAATTTAAAATTTTCGGTTATTACATCAGTGCCCCCTTAAAAGAAGTTTCGTCCCGAAGCTTAGGATAGTATACCTGTTCATATGTTTGTATAATTAGTTCCCAAAATTTACCAGTTCCTACCATGCAACTACTCAACTAACATAATCCACATGCATCACATAAAACATAATCACTCAATCCAATATAAAAACCAGAAAGGTCACACAACATAACATCCGAGTACTAACTCGTCGATACCAAAGTAATCTCTAACCCCGCAAAGAACTCGGGATAGTTACGCCTAATACTCTCCTCGGCCTCCCAGTGGCCTCATCAGCTCAACTATCAAATCCTCATGGCTGATGACGTGTCTCGGATCTGGGATGTACTCTTTCAACTGAGATACATGAAAGACCGGATGGACACCCTCTAGTCTCGGCGGTAATGCTAATCTGTAGGCCACCTCTCCAACTCTCTCCAAGATCTCAAAACGTCCGACATATCGGGGTCTCAGCTTCCCCTTAATGCCGAAACGCCTGACTCCTCTCGTAGGTGACACTCTCTGCCACACCTGAGCACCCACTCTAAACTCCAAAGGTCGATGCCTTTTGTCGGCGTAAGATTTCTGACGACTCTGAGCTGCTAACATCCGCTCTCGAACTAGGGCAATCCGAGCGATGTCATCCTGTATCCGATCTGGAGCTACTCCATCAGCTTTGCTGGGCTCATCCCAGCATAATGGCGTACGATATCTCCGCCCGTACAAAGCCTCATAAGGAGCCATCCCAATAGACGCGTGCCAGTTGTTATTATATGAAAACTCTACCAGTGGGAGATGATATAACCATACATGTCCCCAATCTAATACACACGCCCGCAACATGTCCTCTAAGGTCTGAATGGTCCTCTCAGACTGACCGTCTGTCTGTGGGTGATAGGCAGTGGTAAAGTGGAGGCTTGTCCCCAAAGCAGTATGTACCTGCTGCCAAAATCTCGAGGTAAAACGTCCATCTCTGTCAGAGACTATAGTCCTCGGTACTCCGTGGAGTCTCACAATGTGTCTGGTGAACTCCTCAGCTAGACGACTTACCGGCCACGTTTCCTTAATCAGAATAAAACGTGCGGTCTTTGTCAGACGGTCTACCACTACCCAAATATCATCAAAACCTCTACTAAGCCTCAATCTGGTGACAAAATCCATAGATATATCCTCCCACTTCCACTGTGGTACTGGAAGTGGGTGGAGCTCTCCTCCGGACCTACGATGCTCAATCTTGACCTGCTAGTAGGTCGCACACTGAGCTACATACTGAGTTACATCGGGCTTCAAACCACCCCACCAGAAAGACTGTCTCACATCCTTGTACATCTTCCTCGTTCCCAGGTGTACTGAGTATGGGGTAGCGTGAGTCTCACCTAGTATCCTCTGTCTCAACTCACTATCTGACGGCACACAAACGCGGTCCTAACGTCTCATAACTCCATCAGCACCAATAGTGAACTGTGGGGCCTCATCTCGAGACATCCTGATCAAAGTCGGGCAAGTCTCCTGCTTCTGTCGGATCTCATCCAACAAATCAGGAAGTAACTCCAAAGTAGCCAACTGATTGTCTGTATCGGGAAACTGAATCTCTATCTCCATCCGAGCCAAGTCTCTCTGTAACTGTGGTTGTACTGTCGACCGGCCTATCACCCTCTCCCTAGGCGTCTTCCGGCTCAAAGCTTCAGCTACTACATTCGCCTTCCCGGGGTGGTAAAGAATCTCAAGGTCGAAGTCCTTGATCAACTCTAACCACCGTCTCTGTCGGTTATTCAACTCCCGCTGAGTGAATATATACTTCAGACTCTGATGGTCTGTGAAGATCTGACATGTCGCCCCATAGAGATAGTGACGCCAGATCTTAAGAGCACGGACTAATGCAGCCAACTCTAGATCATGTGTGGGGTAGTTCTCCTCATACGTCTTCAATTGTCGAGACGCATAGGCTATGACCTTACCCTTCTGCATCAAAACACACCCCAAGCCTAGCTTGGATGCGTCACTGTATACCACAAAGTCATCGGTACCCTCCGGTTGCGCCAAAATCGGGGCTGATGTCAATCTCCTCTTCAACTCCTCAAAACTCTGCTGACACGGCTCAGACCAGACAAACCGAGTAGTCTTCCTCAGAAGACAAGTAAGTGGTCGGGCAATCAAGGAAAACCCTTCCACAAACCGGCGGTAGTAACCTGCCAAACCTAGAAAGTTGCGAACCTCCTTAACATTCTTAGGAGGTTGCCAAGAAGATACTGACTCTATCTTCGCCGGGTCGACTTTAATACCCTCAACAGTCACCACTTGGCCTAGGAAAGCCACCTCTGACATCCAAAACTCACACTTGGATATCTTAGCATACAGCTGGCTATCCTGTAGAATCTGCAATACTGTCCTCAAGTGTCCGACATGCTCCTCTCGACTCCTAGAGTAAACTAGGATGTCGTCAATGAAGACCACTACAAAACTGGTCTAAGAAGTCAATGAATATCCCATTCATCAACTCCATGAACACCGCTGGTGCATTAGTGAGCCCAAATGGCATCACTACGAACTCATAATGACCATACCTAGTCCGGAATGCCGTCTTAGGTATGTCCTGATCTCTCACCCTCAACTGGTGGTAACCTGACCTCAAGTCTATCCTCGAGAACACAGACGCTCCATGCAACGGGTCCAACATATCATCTATGCGCGGCAGTGGATACTTGTTCTTGATGGTTACTTTGTTCAACTCTCTGTAGTCTATGCACAGCCTCATCGATCCGTCCTTCTTCTTCACAAATAATACTGGAGCGCCCCAAGGAGACACACTAGGGCGTATGAAGCCCTTCTTTGCTAACTCCTCTAACTGCTTCTTCAGCTCAAGCAGCTCTATCGGTGTCATACGGTACGTAGCCTTCGAGATTGGTCTCGTGCCCGGCTCTAACTGAATGCTGAAGTCAACGCTCCTTTGTGGGGGTAGACCTGGCAGGTCATCACTGAATACCTCTGCAAACTCGCATGCAACGGGTATCTCCTCTATGGTCAGGCTTTTGCTTTCCTTCATGGAATAACACTAGAAGGCCTCCAAACCCTGTGCTATCAGTCTCACTACTCTCACTGCACTGATAAATGTGCCGGAATTCCCGAGGTCCCAACCTTGTAATATCACTCTATGACCCTCCTCAGTAGCAACGGTCACTGTCCTCCTACCAATGTCCAAGACTACCCCATGTCTCTTCATCCAATCTATCCCTAAAATCAAATCCTCATGAGCTAAGGGCATGACTAGAAAATTTACTAGCTAGTCTCGATCTCCCATGCGAACAGGACATCCATAGATCTCTCTAGTCCCTCTTACCTTACTCTCATCAGGTAAGCCTATCATAAAAGGTATCCCCTCTACAGTAGTTAAGGACAACCTATCTACGCATGCATCAGATATGAAGGAGTGTGTAGCACCCGTATCAAATAAAACTCGTACGGGTAAGTCATGTATCTGGATCGTACCTGTGGCAGTCGGTGCCTCTGGCTGATCAGCACTCCTCAGCTCAAACACCCGTGCCTGGGCTCCTCTGGTATCAGCTACACTGCCACACCCTCTGCCCCGACCTGATCCCTGCATAGAGCTCTGTGAAGATGTGTATCCTGGAGTCCTGTAAGACTTCTGATGACCTGGAGCTCGGTACTACTACTGCTGACTCGGAGCTCGGTACTGTGGTTGTCTCTATACACTCCCTGATAGGCCTGCAGGGGAAGAACCCTGCTGAGACGGAGCTTTGCTCTGGCGGCAGAATGCAGCCCTATGTCCAACCTTGCCACACTGGAAGCAGGTCACTGACGGCTTCGTGCAGTTCGATCGGATGTGTCCATAGCCACTACAGTTGTGGCACTGTAAGCCACAACCTGAAGTTTGACCAGTAGCGGTATGCCTATGTCGCCCCTAAGTCTGTCCCCGTCCAAAAACAGCTACTCATGTACTACCACTAGCATATCCTGTCCTCTGCCGCTTATCCGGCCTGTCTGACTGAGTAGCTCTCCTCTGGACTAGTCTGTCTCTCTCATATGCAGACGCCCTATCGTTATATTCTGATAGAGTCTCACAGCGAAATCCTCTCAGATAGAAACGAGTCCTCTCTCAATCTCCGTGAAAAAAGATACACATGCTGCTCCTCAGGAGGTGCAGCTGGTCCAAGTAGAATCAGTTCCTTCTGGAACTTCTTGACGGCAGTAACAATCGGAATGTCCTCAAATCCTGCCTCAATGAAGTCCTGAAATCTCTCTTTCCTCAGCGAGACAGGGCAGTATTTGTCTCTAACAATGCTCCTCATCTGTTCCCAACTGGTGACTCGACTACGTATGGTCCACCACCAAGAATGAGCATCCGCAGTGAAACATGTCTGCACCAAATCCACTTGGCGATCCTCTAGGCAATGTATCGCCTCTAGTGCAGTCTCTACCTGTCAAATCCAATGCTCCACCTCTAACCCTATCTCTCCACTGAATGAGGGGACTTTCTGAGAGTTGAAAGCCTTCAACCACTCATCCGGCCTCGGTGCTCTAGACCCAGTAGGAGCTCTACGAGCCACAACTCTCCTCTCAATTACAACCGGCACCTGAGGCACTCCTTGTGTCACCTGAACAGACCTAGCCGGTACTAGTGGTACCTGGGTAAGTCTCTCTGTTCTAGCAGCCTCCTCCATACGCTCGACGTATACTCGGTATTCTCTGTACTCCGTTGCTCCAATAGAAACACGTCCTGACTTTGTCGAACGTGCTCTCTGCGCTCCAGACCTAGCAACAGTCTCATTCTTGACCTCGGGACCTACACCCTCAGCCACCTCGTCCACTCCAGTATCTGGCATGATCACTGCTGGTGGATCCTCTCGAGGAGCTCGACCTCGACCTCATGCTAGTGGAGGTCTACCTCCACAGCCGCGTCCTCTAACTATAGGGGTCCTATCTCCCCTACCTGGTCCAGTTGGAGGGAGAGGTGGGCGACCTCTACCTCGACCAGTAGCTAGCGTAGCTCTAGTACGTGCCATCTGCGCGAGGAATAACAACTATAATTATAAACTAGCTAATAAGTCCAACTACAATAAAACCTAAAGTCCATACTAAGCATACTGAGATCTGCGGTAGTAGTGGTGGTCAGCCGTACCTTTCAATTCCCAACCAGACTATGCATGCATTTGAAAACCAAAATTCCCTTTTTAAAACTCGGATCCCTTTCGGGTTCTGCTTAATACTTATTCGGTCATTCCGAAGATTTCAAATTCCATTGTTGCCAACCTAGAGCTCTGATACCATGTTGTAACACCCTGAATTCTCAGAACTCAGAATGTTACTGGTTAGGACCTCACAATGGGTCCCGACCTCATTTTGACAACAATATTACTAGGATCTTGCAACAAGACACAAATAAGAAGAACCGAAATTCATGAAATAGTATTTTTAAAGGAATGAATGCAACACGGTCTAGCAGCCTATAGTACTTAAACAAAGAGAAAAATGATCAACTATCTTAACAAAAGAAAGAACGACTAACAACAACCCCAACCACCACTCTAAGGAGTATGGAGACCCGGCTGACCACTACTTCCGGATCACTCAGCTGCTGGTCTAACTTGTAGTAAATCTAAAAACACAACAAGAGAAACCATTAGCTAGTTATCTAAACATTAGGAGAGTAATAATAGCACACACACACACATAAAGATATAAACACCCATCATGCTTTCAAACAAGTCCATTTATTATCTTCAGTTAAGTTATTCACTCTTACTAATGATACTTATTTTGTGACACGAGGGATTCCCAAACCTCACCTCCGCCCCCGTGTAACCATCGGGAATGGATCCGATGCATCTCACCTTGTACCTGCCTGGTCTGGGTATAGAGAACCTCCCAATCTCCTGTCAGAGCTGGGCAGTGATGTCACGGCCCGTTATACATACACTTGGGCCTTAAACATAATAATAACGGTCGTCTTAGCAAGTTGTTATTATTATAATCACGCACATTGCACACACACAACCACTATCACTCAACTAATATCTAGAAACTGGCTAAGTAAGTCGTAAGGACTTACCTGAGTCAAATCACAATCTAACACGTCTCAAATCAGTCCGTATTCGTGGTAACTCAAACGCTTGTCAATTAAGGCATGTGGATCAAAATCACATCCAGATGTCCAACGTCATGCGAAGGAATAACGGAAAAAGCTCTCTTACGGTAAAAGACCATTTTACCCTTAGTGCCGAAAGTTCTCAAAGTTTATACTTAAATCCTACTAATTTCTTGTAGAACTTGGTTTCCATAGTTAGTGTCTCTCGGATAGTTACTAGAGGTTATGAGATTAATCTCAAATACTAGTCACATAGAACAACATTACTTCCTTCCCACGTATTACTCCACTCTTACACATATGTATCCGCGTATAAAAACGTTTCTTCTCTAAGTAAATACTCATGTATATACCCTTTACTTATTCCCATATTTATATACACTTATTTATCCTCTAATATCTATAGTTACGCATATCTGTACTTGATAGGTGATATATATATATACTCAGCATACTTTACTCTAACCTAATCATGCCTATCTTGTACTGCTCAACCATGTATAGTCATATATACCTTCAGTACTCCCTACGTATATACTTATATATACTCAATACACTAGTTTTATAATCCTACTGTCGATTTATATAAATATACTTATACGTTCAAAACAGGATTCCAATACGCATCTATATAGTTATACATTCAACACACATTCATACCCGTCATATATACTTATCGTTTCTAAAACCGAAGCCTAACGCTGGAAGGCAGAAGAGAGGTAGGAGGGAAAGAGGGGGACGGACTCACCACTGTCGGACTGTAGCTGGTCCAAGTAGCGGTTGTTGGGGGAGTATCTGGGTGCGACAGGGCATCTTGGACCGGCTCGAGTGTGTCCCTCATAGTGTACCACCCGCCTTAGTCCGACGCTGCTGAAACGGAGAGAGAGGGAAGTGGCTGTAGTCGTTAGCCACGCGAACACAGAAGACGGTTAAGGGAGAAGAAAGGTCGTACCTTCACTGCCGTCCGGGAAGGCTCGACGCGACAGCAACCGGCTGGAGGACAGGACAAAATAGCGTCGGCTGCCGGAGGTTGTAGTCCGAGCACTGCGCAGGTGGCGGTTTAGTGGTGCTGAAAATGGGCAGAAAGATTAACGAGAGGGAGATGGCGACGAGGCTTACCGGGGTCTCCTGCGGCGACTGGCGGTGCCTTGGTGGTCGACAGAGGCGGTGCAGTGGCTCGGTGGCGGCTACGGTGTTGCGTGTTGCTGCTGGCGTCGTTCGTACAGAGAGGGAGAGGGAGGAAGCGGCACAATTAGGAGGACGTAAAAGATTAGGTTAGCCGTGTTTAGCAACGTGATTAGAGTTTAGGTTAGATTAGGAGGTTGGGCTTAAGAAAATGGGCCGACTGAAAAGGTTTATGGGTCCGATAATGGGCCAAACCGGCTTGCTCTCTTATTAGAACAAGGCTAAGGAACTCGTTATTCGCCCCGGACCGAAGAATAAATTGCGGTATTATTTATTGTATCAAAATAAGTCATCATTTATTTTAAAGATACGGAATTATTTCCGGTTACATAGTTTCATCATTTTATGTGAATTAAGGTCACATAAAATGATAGAACTTAGAACTCGTTTAATTTTATTTATTTATTTATTTAAGATTGACGTATCGGAATTCGGTTAAATTCAGTGTTAAACGGAATTTAAAATTTTCGGTTATTACAAGCCGTTACACCGGGCCTCTCTCCTTCTTGGCTGTAATCATCGACCTTCGACTCATCAAACAACCCACTGCTCACCGGTCTTCATTGTAGTAGTGGAGCCTTCTGCACACGTTACGAGTCGGCCAGGAGTGTTGAGTGTATGCACACATTCTTTTGCCTAGGTGAGTCACGACTTCTTCCCTTACCTTTTCCCTTGCTTTCTTGCTCCTGATCGATCATACCCCTGCACCCAGATGACCTTCACTCCACACAGATTTAGAGCTTTCCGCCGCTTTACACATCTAAACCAACGCAACCTAGGGTACTCCAAGTCGACAAACAAGAGAAGTGGAGATCCTCCTTCGAAGTGAACTAAGCCTGGGGAGTTACCTTCGCAGCGGCTTCCCGGGAGTCCGACTTCTGCATAAATCAGACTCTACCAATAGAGACGCGGGTAACATCTCTTTAAATCCTGAAATACTCTAGTATAGAACCGACCTTGAACTTCCTTCTCGCAGATCCAACACCTCCGGTACACCTAGAAATCCAGAATACAAGCACTAGGAAGCCTACATACTGTTCTAACACCAGAACCCGAACCATCTTCGCACACAATTCAACAGTGAAGGAGCGTAGGCAACGCCGGACCGTTGTCGTCCTTCCAGAACAAATAGCGGGAACAGTCCCTCCGTCACAATTGCAAAGCTTGGTGAAGAGAATGGAATTTAGGATGTGTGGGTGAACTCCAGAAATCAACCAAGCAACGAGTGAGATTCGAACCCTCAATATGTTGCAGCTCTTAGTTATTTTAAATTTCAGAAACTGTGTTGAGCATCAGACTTTGAGCCTATTTTTCGATGCTTTCGATTTATTATCCACCGTTCAATTTTTAGTATGATGTAGAAGGATATACATAGTTTAACATATCAGAAGTTGAGACCGATCCAACGGTCGGATCTGGATCTATAGGAGCTCAAAGTAGGCTACTTGTGTTGTTTGTGAAAGGACTAAGATTTTGGCTAAGTATGGAACTTAGGTGTTGTTGAAGCTATTTGAGGATTTTGTGTAAGAGTGGTGGATTGTGGTTTTGGAGATTTCTTTGCTTATATGAGTAGAGAACATAGTATAAAAGGTTGGGAGTTCCAAAGAATAGTTTAGAACTTGGGTATAGAAATCTTCTAGAGTTTCGGGACCAGGGGTAAAATGGTCATTTTACCTTAAAAGGGCATTTTAGTAATTTCTCTTCTTGAGATTGTACTTGTTAGAAGTTTATAACATCTGAGAGATGTGGGATGTGATTTTGATACACTTGCCTTGTATAACAGGCGATGGAATATTCCACGGTTGTTGACCGAATTGAGATTTAGACAGTCGAGATTGACTCAGGTAAGTCCTTTGGGCTTATTTAGCTATCTTCTAGATATGAGTGTGAATAATGATAGTGGTGTGTGAATGATATATTTATAGTTGTACCTAGTAGTAATTACCTACCGACCTATACATTGGCCTAAGAGTAATGGCCGGTGGCATTCTGCTCAATAGCCTGAGGGCGCTGGGGTTTCTTTAGGGACTAGTCCACATTCGGTTTGTAGTGATGCTACCGGCGGAGGTAAGCTAGACCTACACCGGTTGGATAAGGAACGGAGCCGAGAACTCTTAAGATTCTCGTGCCACAACTTGAAAACGGAATGAAGTGAATCACCTAAACTATCAGATAATAACCAAATTGTGTGTCAGCATGATGAGTGTTTATGTTACCTTGTTTGTGTTTGTGCTATCCTTATTCTTCTTATATTTGGATTGTTAACTAACGGTTTATCCGTGTTGTAGATTTGTAGAGATAGACAGTTGCAGAGAGATCCGGAATGGATGGTCAGCCGGGTCCACGTATTCATTACATGGGGACAGGGGAGTCTTCCGTACGACATGCATGTTACGTATATATATATGTTTTGTAAGGTTGTAACATGTGCACATTCATAAAATACAATATCATGTTTTGAGATGGTTTTAATTACATTTGTGCCTTGTTGTAAGATTCTAGTAATGTTGTTATTAAAACAAGGTCGGGACCAATTGTGAGGTCCTAACTAGTAGCTCCCCGAGTTCGAAGAACTTTGGGTATTACAACATCGTCATCGTTCACAATGGGTAAATTTAATTCACTAAAAAATACACAATACACATATTCGATCCTATCCATAATACAAGTAATAAATTAATCATTAAGTTACAAAACATAATAAAATCAAGAGCATCACACTCCTCTCTACTCCTAGAAATTGGCTTACATTCGGCCCCAGAGGATAACATTTCACCACTTGTTTTTAAATTACCAAAAAAAGAAACACAACTGCAATCTTGTCATCTTTTCACAGCCACATAACACATATTCCCCTCCTCCTCATCATCATCATCACTTGAAGGTGAAACCAAGAAGAAAACAAGAAGAAGAAGCAAAGAGGAAGAGGAAAATGATAACCGTTAGGAAGAAGATGAAAGAAGCTTTTGACAAAGTCCCAAACCCTCACACAAAGGAGGGGACAAAAAGTTATAGATGAAGAAAAAGAGAAAGGTGGTGGGCTAAAAAGTCAGCCGCGTACAATGTTTTGCCACGACCACCACCCAGCAAGGCTGCACCCGTGGTGGTGCGCCTGCTTGGGAGGTCATGTGGTCGCGAGATCTCTTCAGAATATAGCTATTACTAGTGGGCTATGGTTTAGCCTTGTCGATAACTTGGAAAGGCCTTGTCCATGGTCTTGTCACAATGCCTGGATGACCATGTCAAATGGATTTAGAATCCGTCAATTGTAATAATTAAGGAAAAAGGATGATGATAAATATATTTCATGTGAGTAAAATTTCACATGAAATAATGAAACTTGTTTGATTCATGATACAACAATTACGGTGCATAAAATAAATATGGTCGAAATTCGGTTCGACACGGAAATCACGGAAATAAATTTTCTGGTATTACAACGTGAATGAGAAATGTATAGGGGTTTACTCTCATCGAAAATAGATTTTCTTTAATGAATTTCAACCTGTGAAAAGCAAAATAAATGTTGACCAACACATATATCCTGAAAAATTATTATTAAACAACCTTTATTACATCATCTTTAGTATTGAGTTTGATCACGATTGGAATAGACACGGGTCAAAGGAATTTGAGAAGTATATCAGGTGCTAATGGTACAAAGACATCAATCATCATATGAAATGTTATTGCACTACTCTATTTCTTTTTTATTTAATGATTACAACAAATGTATGCATAGTTTGTAAAACTTATAGAAAGAAGTTATTTAACCATTTTCTTATGATCCCACAAACTAATAGTTTCTACTGTCGATGGTTGGATTATAACTAATTAATTTTCGGAACCATTAAAAAAACATGCGTTAACCAATATTTTGTGTTTACTAAGAAATTGTCAAAACACTAGATATGAAATTTTCACCTTGTTTATGAAAAAGGAAATATAATAAGTGGTGAAAAATCAATGGAAAAACTAAATTTTCCTAAAAATTCTCTAACCGTTTAGTATTAAAGCAATAGTTTGCTTCAATATATAACATAGCTAGAAAGAGAATCAAATCAAAGCAAAAAAATTTAAAATAGTTAAGATGGAAAACACAACATTGATGATTTTACTGTTTATTGGAGTTGTATTGGTATGTCAAAAAATAAGCGCCAAAGCACCAATATCTAGTATGGTTTCTCTATCTCCTCCTCACCTCCCTCCTCTTCTTTTTTTTTCTTCATATTCTTCATATGTTTCTTGATTCAAGTATGTTTTATAATTTTTCATTTGTTTATTTACTATATATGCAATAATTATCAGGGAAAAATGGGCTAACTTTTGAGTATACAAACCTAAACTGGGAAACCATATCCCCCGAGTATAAGAATTGTAAAGATGGTTGGCAACAATCTCCTATTAATATTGTGGCTGCAAGCATTATTCCAACCCCTGGATCTCGTCTACCAACAAACTATAACATCACGAAGGCCACCCTGATCAATGCTGACAAGTTTGTTGAGGTACACACAATCACAATTTAAATCAATTTTTAAGAATTTGTTCCAGATTTGCTTTACATAATATTCAATAGGATAAAATACTAATTAAGTTGTATAAAAATTGGATGGAATGTAGATGTTAGTGGAGGGGATTTCCGAGGTGATCAATTCTAAGAGTATAGGTTACTCAGCATCCGTTGGCATACACCTTCGGAGCATTTGATTAATGATGTCCACTTATGATCTCTTACCGTAATTACCATTTATTTCAAATAATTTTTTGAAATAAGAAAATAATTATTATAACTTGTTGCCATATTGTTCCTACTACTAGATACGATGTAGAGATGCAACAGATGTTCACTTCAGAAGACGGTTCAATAGCTATCGTAGCAACCCTTTACAAGATTTCGCCTTTAGTCGATCATTATGATTTACTCATCAGTGCGGTATGTAAATAATATAAAAGTGAAATAAATCGTTTAAACCCTGATGACATTGAACTTGTATAATTGGTAGTTGGCGCTTTCCATGAAACAATTAGTTGAACCGACCACCGTTAAAGAAGTAGAAGTCGAAGCAGATCTAGAGGTCGTCAATCAAGACTTGAGTAACTATTTTGAAGATTGCCATTATTACAGATACGATGGCTCCCCGACCACTCCACCATGCACTGAGAAAGTCATGTGGATTATTGCAACCAAGGTATAGTGCTCGTTTTTCTAAAAATTGGTCTAAGGGTTTATTTTGGGTGTTTTTTTGAAAATTAGTTAAATCAAGATTTCCATCAGGAAAATATTTTTTTTAGGGAGCCTAAAGTTATCAATATCTTAAAAGTATTGATTTTCATACCATATTTTATTAAATAGGAGCATTAAAAACTACTTCAGTATTGGTAATTATGATCAGGTGCAATCTATCTCAAGCGGACAAATAAAACTACTCCAATATGCCGTTACAAGTCCCAACAAGAAAAATGCAAGGCCGATTCAACCCGTTTACGACCGGAAAGTCGAAGATGTTGGAAAGTTTCTTTAAAAATAAGTTGAATGATTTTGTTTCTACGAGTGTTTGATCAATAACTAATAAAACCAAATACTAAGAATAGTTTTTGGTGTTAGGTAGTTTCTGGCGGTTGTTTTTATGTTAATGCATTAGGGATAATATTTCTTTTTTTGCTAGCAATAACAACAACTTGTTTTGCTCTTTCAAAAACACAATAAAAGTATGACGCATTACCTTCTAGAGATTGTGAGAGAATCAAATCTTCGTGTATGTTTCCTATTTATTGAGTTGTATTCTTCCCATGTAAACGATGTACTTACGATTTAATGATTACTAGGCTTGGTTTGTTTTTGTTAATTTTGATTTTGAAGGTGGACTGACCACTGTCCCGTTGTGTTTGATGGTTACTCACATGTGTATTTGGTGTTAGGTGGACTGACCATTGTATGGTTGTGAGTGCATCTGTCTACTAATGGTTACGCCGAAGATGAACGTATCTCGTGAGTGATGGTTACTCACATGTGTATTTGTTTTTTTGTGAGGGTAGGGGATACGTTTCGGAGGATTGTATGCCTCTTTGTAGTACTATGTTTGTCTTTTTACTCCACTAAAGAAAATTCAAAGGGTTGTACATGTACATGGTTACTTTAGTGCAATTGGGCTTATGGGGCCAATTGAGCGACTTTTCCCTTTTATAAATTTACCTTCACTCAAGCATATAACACATGATGTATAGTAATATCGTCATCGGTCGCAATGGGTAAATTTATTTCACTAAAAACTACACAATACACATATTCGATCCTATCCATAATACAAGTAATAAATTCATCATTAAGTTACAAAATATAATAAAATCAAGAGCATTACACTCCTCTCTACTCCTAAAAATTGGGTTACATTCGGCTACAGAGGATAACATTTCACCCCTTGTTTGTAAATTAAAAAAAAGGGAAACACAGTTGCAATCTTGTCATCTTTTCACAGCCATACAACACATATCCCCTTCCTCCTCATCATCATCATCACTTGAAGGTGAAACCTAGAAGAAAACAAGAACAAGAAGCAAAGAGGAAGAGGAGAAGGATGAACGTTAGGAAGAAGATGAAAGAAGCTTTTGACAAAGTCCCAAACCCTCACATAAAGGAGGGGACAAAAAGTTACAGATGAAGAAAAAGAGAAAGGTGGTGGGCTAAAAAGTTAGCCGCGTACAATGTTTTGCCGCGACAACCGCCCAGCAGGGCCGCACCCGTGGTGGTGCGCCTGCTCGAGAGGTCATGTGGTCGCGAGGTCTCCTAAGAATACGGATATTACTAGTGGGCTATGGTTTAGCCTTGTCGATAACTCGGACAGGCCTTGTCCATGGTCTTGTCACAATGCCTGGATGACCATGTCAAATGGATTTAGAATCCATCAATTGTAATAATTAAGAAAAAAGGATGATGATAAATATATTTCATGTGAGTAAAATTTCACATGAAATAATGAAACTTGTTTGATTCATGATACAACAATTACGGTGTATAAAATAAATATGGTCAAAATTCGGTTCGACTCGGAAATCACGGAAATAAATTTGCTGGTATTACAACGTGAGAGAGAAAT
This sequence comes from Fagopyrum homotropicum, assembly GCA_033239125.1. Lineage (NCBI taxonomy): Eukaryota > Viridiplantae > Streptophyta > Magnoliopsida > Caryophyllales > Polygonaceae > Fagopyrum > Fagopyrum homotropicum. Next base: position 26,089,081 of record BSWB01000008.1, on the reverse strand, counting down.
GTATAAGGGTTTACTCTCATCGAAAATAGATTTTCTTTAATGAATTTCAACCTGTGAAAAACATAATAAATGTTGACCAACACATATATTCTGAAAAATTATTATTAAAGAATTGAAGGAGGTCATCAAGGCTAGCTTTCCAAAGCCTAAGGAGCAAAACGTTGGTTATTTAGGAAACAACAATAACCACACTGGGAATGAGAACACAAATCGCAACTTCCGGAACAACAACCGGAACAATTAGAACAACTACAACAACCGGAATAACAATTGGAACAACAATAGGGGTTCAAACAACAACAATTGGCGTTCCAACCAACAACAAAACTCCGGTAATTCTTATCCCAATTCAGGAAATTCACTAACTCCACCATCTTCTTCTTCCATTCCTTTGAAAAGTCAGGGGGAAACATCTAATAGTGGAAGCACTTCGGGGAAAGAGAAACCCGATCCCATGTTGGAAACAATTTTGGAAAAGTTTCAAGGATTGGAGAGTCATATCACTAAGGTTGATAAAGCGCAAAAGGTCTTAGAGAACCAAATGTATAGCAATGCTGAGGAAGTTCCTAGGAATCAAGGAAAACTTCCAGGAAAGAAGGAGAATAACCCGAAAGGAAGGTTGATGGCTATCACAACTAGGAGCGGATCAACAACCACTGACCTGCAGCCTAAGTTTGTGGAAGTTCCCGTCGAAAAGGAGAAGGAAAAGGGGAAGGAGAAGGAAGACATCTACATTCCTCATCCAGCTTACAAACCTCCCCTACCATTCCCACAATCTAGAGCAAGAACGCGTCTAGACAAGCGATTCGGTAAGTTTATCGAACTCATGAGCAAACTGCATATTAATATATCTTTCATTGATGCAATTGTAGGTATGCCAGCTTACGGAAAGTTCTTAAAGGAGATCCTCTATAACAAGAGGAAATTAGAAGATTTTGGAGAAGTCAAAATGAGTTCGGACTCGTCGGATCTCATTAAGACAATGAAGGAAAAGATGCCCCCAAAGCTGAAGGATCCGGGGTAATTTTGTGTTCCCATAGGAGTGGGAGACGTCACATGTGATGCATTATGTGATTTAGGAGCAAGCGTTAGCATCATTCCGCTTGCCTTATGCAGGAAGATTGGTTTAGGCAAACCTAAACCGGTGAAGATGACGTTATACATGGGAGATCGATCCATAACTCGTCCCGTCGGTATAGTTGAAGACGTCCCGGTCAAGCTTGGTAAGTTCTATGTTCCCATAGATTTTGTTGTGCTTGACATTCCTGCAGATAGTCCGGTCCCGATCATACTCAGAAGACCGTTTCTTGCAACATCCGGTTGTATGGTTGATTGCAAGAATGCTAGACTCGCCTTCGACATAGGAGATGAAAAGGTAGAGTTCGTTCTTTCCACTTTGATGAAAGAACCAGCTCTTGCAGAGGACATATTCAACATCCATGACGAAGAGCTATCTAGAGAGGAAGTAAGTTTGATTCTCTTCAAAGATCCCTTGCAAAAGGTGATCGGTATGAGCATTATGGACATAGGGGAAGAAGAGGAATGCAATGAGGAAATTGAAGCTTTAGAGAAGCAAAAGGAAGTGTATGAAGAAGAGTTTGAAAAATTGTACGATGAGTCAAAGAACGTGAGGAATCACCGCCAGTCATGCTATTCCACGGCCATGGTTTCCACCAACATGACCGTAATTAGCTATTCAGAGGACTCCAGTAAGTTACACGGCCAAAACCACGGCCGTGGAACCAACAGAGGTGCCGTAATTGACTTCCATGCCCAAAACCACATTCGTGGAGGAAACAGAGGTGCCGTAATGGCTCTTGAGGAGTGTCCAATGCTTGTAAGGAAGCATTGGACACTCCTCAAGAGCCATTAGAGAGTCCAATAGTGATGGAATTAAAGCCACTTCCTGCACATCTAGGGTACGCATTTCTAGGACCTAATTCTACCTTTCCGCTAATTGTTAGTTCCGATCTAAGTATAGATGAACATAGTAAGCTTATGGTTAAAGTTCTTAAGAAACATAGGAAAGCCTTAGGTTACACTATACAGGATCTAGTAGGAATTAAGCCTTCACTATGCATGCATAAGATCCTAATGGAAGAAGATTTTAGAACTTCGCGTCAACCTCAAAGGCGGTTAAATCCGACCATGAAGTAGGTTGTCAAGAAGGAAATTCTTAAACTACTTGATGCAGGTATCATCTACCCTATCTCCGATAGCAAGTGGGTGAGTCCCGTACAGGTTGTTCCAAAGAAGGGAGGAATGACGGTCATCACCAACAAGAACAATGAGCTCATTCCTACACGAACCGTGACGAGATGGAGGATGTGCATAGACTACCGCAAGCTAAACAACGCAACGAGGAAGGATCACTTCCCACTACCATTCATCGACCAAATCCTTGAGAGGTTAGCACAACACTCACATTTCTGTTATCTTGATGGTTATAGTTGTTTCTTTCAGATCCCGATACATCCGGACGATCAAGAGAAGACCACATTCACGTTCCCGTGGGGTACGTTTGCTTATAGGAGAATGTCGTTCGGGCTTTGCAACGCCCCTGCCACCTTTCAAAGGTGCATGATGGCTATCTTCTCAGAGTATATAGAGGTAATCATGGAGGTTTTCATGGATGACTTTTCTGTTTATGGTTCCTCTTTCGATAATTGTCTTTCTAACCTTTCTCTTGTGCTACAAAGGTGTGAAGACACTAACCTAGTTCTTAATTGGGAAAAGTGTCAATTTATGGTGAAAGAAGGCATTGTATTAGGACACTTGATCTCTAGTAGAGGGATTGAAGTAGATAAGGCTAAGATAGAGACTATAGAAAAGCTCCCTCCTCCATCTTCGGTGAAAGGGATAAGAAGCTTTCTAGGACATGCTGGATTTAATAGACTCTTTATAAAGAATTTCTCTAAAATATCAAAACCGCTTGCTAATCTATTGATGAAGGATGCAGTTTTTGATTTCTCGCAGGAGTGTTTAGATGCGTTTCATAAGATTCGGGAAGCTCTAATCTCAGCCCCGATTATTCAACCTCCGGATTGGAATCTTCCATTCGAGGTTATGTGTGATGCAAGTGACGTAGCCATTGGAGCTATGCTTGGGAAAAAGAAGTAAGGACGAACCCGTGCTATCTACTATGCTAGCAAAATGCTAGATAAAGCGCAGCTTAACTACACCACTACTGAAAAATAATTTCTAGCAATCGTATATGCATTTGAAAAGTTTCGTTCTTATCTTGTAGGTGCAAAGGTGATTGTATACATGGATCATGCTGCGTTCTGGTATCTACTTGCAAAGAAGGATGCGAAACCAAGGCTGATTATATGGATTCTTCTCCTACAAGAACTCGATCTAGAGATCCGTGACAAGAAAGATTCGGAAAATTCTGTTGCGGATCATTTGAGTCGTCTACCACATCTAGAGGATGACCATCTACCCATAGATGACTTCTTTTTCGGACGATCATTTACATATCATAGAGGAGTGCATCGACAAGATTAGTAAAGGTAACGAACAATGGTTTGCTGATTTTGTTAACTATTTGGTTTGTCAGGAATTACCACCCGGATTATCCTATGCACAAAGGAAGAAGTTCTTGAAGGATTTCCGGGAATACTTTTGGAATGAACCTCTCCTCTTTAAGAGAGGTCCTGTTGGCATCATTCGATGATGTGTGCCGGAAGACGAGATACAAAGCGTCATCCGTCATTGTCATTCACTACCTTGTGGAGGACACGCTAGCTCGAACAAGACTAGCACTAAGGTATTGCAATCTGGATTCTTTTGGCCTACTTTATTTAAAGATGCGCAAACCTTTGTTTCCTACTGCGATGCTTGTCAAAGAACAGGGAACATATCTAGGAGAAACGAAATGCCTCTTAACAACATTCAGGAGGTACAGATCTTTGACGTTTGGGGAGTAGACTTCATGAGACCTTTCCCATCATCTTGTGGAAACCAATACATACTTCTAGCTATAGATTATGCTTCAAGATAGGTTGAAGCAATTGCCTCTCCTACTAATGATGCCATGGTTGTGGTTAAGTTCTTTAACAAGACCATTTTCCCACAATTTGGGACACCACAGACTATCATTAGTGATGGAGGCTCTCACTTCATTGCCCGACGATTCGAAGCTCTACTAGCTAAGTATGGGGTGACTCACAAGATCACCACCCCTTACCATCCACAAACGAGTGGACAAGTGGAGATTTCAAACCGGGAGATTAAAGGAATCCTAGAGAAGACGGTTTCAAGGACAAGGAAGGATTGGTCTTTGAAGCTAGATGATGCATTGTGGGCATACTGGAATACATATAAGACTCCCATAGGAACGACACCATACAACCTTGTGTATGGGAAGTCTTGTCACTTGCCGGTAGAGCTAGAACATAAGGCATATTGGGCAATAAAGTGGTTGAACTTCAGCATAAAGGAAGCGGGCGAGAAGCGCCTCTTGGACCTTAACGAGCTTGAAGAACTTTGCTTAAACGCCTACGAAAATACCAAGATCTATAAAGAAAGAGCGAAGCGTTGGCATGATAAGCATATCACTCCAAAAGACCTCAAAAAATGAGATCAAGTTCTCCTCTTCAATTCAAGACTTCGTCTCTTTCCAGGTAAGCTTAAATCTCGTTGGATCGGACCTTATATAATCAAACGTGTTTTTCCCCATTGTGCAGTTGAAGTATGGGGTGAAAAGGGCGGAAGCTTCAAGGTGAATGGTCAACGACTCAAGAAGTACTCACCGAAACTCCAAGCTGAGGAGTTCGCGCCTATTGCACTCGAATAAGTGCAAGAAACGGTCTAGCTACGGACCCTAAAAAAGCGCTTCTTGGGAGGCAACCCAAGGTATTGCACTTATGTTTTTGTTTGTCATTCGTAGATTAGATTAGTTTAGACGTTTTTGTTTTGTTTTGCCTTTGATACCTTCCGGTATGTTGTGTCTTTGGATGTAGGAGCCATGGAATAGGCAAGGGAGAGGAAAAAGTTGAAGGAAATTGACGAAACTTGGATTTTGGCACATTACAGAGAGTTCCATGCCCTAAACCACGGTCGTGGAAGCTACAGTGACCGTAATTCTCCAAAATCTGAGAAAAATCACCAAAAACCACGGTTCCGTACATTTCCACGGCCGTGGAAACCCCCGAGTGACCGTGATTTTCAAAAAATTTTACAGCCACTATATAAACCACCTTCCTTCACAAACACACCACAAACACTTCTCTTCCACACCCTAAACGCCGTAAATCATCCCCATCTCGCATTTCTTCGTTCGGTAATTGTTTCGAACGATTCTTGAGCCTAAAGTGAAGAAAATTCAACCATCTACAAGATCCAATCAGCAAATCAAGTGAACAATCCCTGAAGAAGACGGAATTTGGATTTTAAGAATTCAAAACCTAGGTTTTCTTCTCTTTCTCTACTTTGTCGATTTGGCTAAATTTTTGCAAGAATTTTTAGGAGAACTGATTGGAATTGGATTGGAATTAGTCTAGGACTGTTGCCTGGTGAATTTGGTGTGAATTGATTGAGTTTTGAGAAATGCAGAGCCGAACCACGGTCTCTGGGCGAACCACGGCCGTGGAATTTGTAGAACAGACCGTGATTTTCCTTCTGTAATGGATTTGATTAGGAGAATGTCTACTAAAAGCAAGAAGAGGAAAGGTGATGCTTCCTCCTCCTCCCAAGTACCTCCTAGTGAGCCACCATCACCCCACCCCCTAGAATTCCAAAAATCCATGAGGATTACCTCGATGCCTTAGAAAGGATCGAGAAGAGGACGGTCATAAGACCGCGCTACTTAGTTCTTGAGGAGTTAGAGCCACTGAATGTGGTGAATGACCTTACATGGCTTCTAGATAGGGCCGGCTTGATCATCTTCTCCGCTATTAGGGAAGACGCATATGAGGAGATTACTAGAGAGTTTGTGATATCTTTTGAGCATAGCCATATGGATAGGACAGTTTCCTTTAGGCTGATGGAGGAGAACTACGAGTTCTCGATCTTAGAGTTCGGAGCCTTCTTTGGGTTCCAAGAGACCTTCAATGGTCGTTTTCCTAGCGGTGTATACGCTAAGGATTTCTTGGAGGACATTGCTATGATCTATGCCAGCGAGGACCGCTAGAAGCCAGCTGACACCAAGGCTAAGTTTATCTATCACTTAGCCTTGAAGATAGCCCATAGAATACTTTTTGAGTGTCTTTTCCCTAGGACCGAGACCCCTCAGAAGATTAAAACAGATGAGTTGTTCCCCCTTTACGCTATGTTGCACGGTAGACTTGCTGACTGTGCTACCCTCTTAGCCTCCACCACGAGTAAGCTCAAGAATAAGAGAGCCGGGAACATTGGATATGGTGGTATGGTCACCCACATCGCTAGATAGTTGTGGATAGATTTTTCTGCTTGCACTAGGATAGCGGTGAGACCGTTGGGTCTCCAAAGCCTCATTACTAGAGGTTTGATCTTTCCTAGGCATAGGGGTCCACCTACCGCTGTCATGCCATGGGAGGATAGAGGAGGAGGTAGAGGCATTCCATGGCTCCCTGAGTATTCCATTATGGCTGGACGCCATAATTGGAAGCAGACCTTCGCTGCTATGCATGCGAATAGGTTAGTAGCACCTCCCTACGTCCCCGATGAGGTACCGGCTGCAGATGAGGAGGAGGAGATAGGATGAGGTGATGGCTTTGAGGGAGGAGGTGAGGAGCATGACTTTGGCACTTTCCCGGATCAGCCGGCACATTTCCGTGACCCTCCCAAGCGCTCACCACGACCAGATGGACATTCAGGAGCCTCTTCCTCTCGCCGTGCTAGCGTGAGTGAGAGGCCGACATGGATGGATACCCCTCCTGATTGGTATAGATCACAGCCGGAGTGGATGGGAGCTCCGCCCACATGGTATGCATAGCCGCCATCGGCACCAGCTTCACAGGATGCACCAGCTTGGTACGGCCAGGCACCGGGGTGGTATGAGCAGTTACCGGACTGGGCTACCGACCTCTCCGACAGAGTAGGAGATTTGGAGATCCGGCAGGATGCTAGGGACGTACGAGCTGATGAGTGTTGGATTTTCGGTGTTCGGTTTTAGACCAAAGGGCCGTCGTCTCACTTAAGTGAGTAGACGTTTGTCCCAATTGCCAATCAAATTAATATAATTTATCTTGAAGTGAAATAAATTATTAAACAAGGGTTTGTAATCTCCACAAAGGAGTAGACAAAACCCAACCAAGAGTTTGAAATCTCCAAAAAGTAGTAGACTAAACTCTAATAAAAATTAAGTTCAATTGCAAGTCTTAAAAACCGATTGTTATATGTTAAAACATTGACTTGGATTATGCAATGAGTCATTCATAAATGAATTTTCCTTCTAAGTGTATTCTCCCCTACACCGGGAATATCCAAATACCTTAGTGGGATAAAATGTTACACGTTACAAAGACTAAGTAAGAGACTTACTTGTCTTACTTTGTAGAAAGGGTATTCCTAGGTTTTGTCAATACAAAACCAAACTAAGATGGATGCCTGTCCTTTGTCAATACAAAGGAACTATACTGGTCTTTCGAGTTTTGCAAACAAGCTTATAAGAAGGCCTATGCAATGTCAATACAATGGAACTAAAAGCTTTATTGTTGCAAAAACGAATGTTTCATCAAATGCAAATGGCTCTCCCTTTTATAGACATAAGGGGCCACGGTTTTGGGGAGTTAAAAGTGGTTAAAATCGGTTATGGAAGTTATGTGGAAGTTACTTGGAAGATGGGCCTTGAAGCCCTAGAAAGCCCGAGGCCCGAGGCCCACATAGGGAGCCCAAAACTGCTCCCCGGAGCTACCTTAGAGCTAGCTTATTTTTCTTGGTCCAAACACTTCCAATGAGCATCATTCACTTTAATATAGTTAGGGTAAGCTCCAAGATCCTCAAACACTCAATATCTTAGCTCAAGCTAGTGTAGCTCCTTAAGAAGCTCACTAGCTGCTTCATTGACATTCACGAAGCATTTGAGCTTGGATTGCTCCCAATTTTTAACCACATATTCTTTAGCCAATATAAGGCCTAAGAACCAAAGGTGTGCCGATAAAATATGGCTAAAAAGCCCCAAACGCCGGCCTTCTAAAAGCTAGCACAAGTTGACCTTGTCGTGAATCACCTTGCTTTGATTTGACTCCCCTTATAATACTAGTTGTTCTTAGTGCCGGTCACTTGTCTTGCCTCCCGCAACCCGGACCATAGTGACACACAAGTGAACAACTCATTGCACCTTGTCTCAAGACAAGCTCAATGGTTACAATGAAGACTTAGCCCAAATCTCCAACATTCCTCCCCCATTTTCGCAAAGTCAAGAAACTTTTAATAGACATACATCCAAACAAGATATTCTCATAATCATAAATATCTTTCGATTGAATTTATTGAATTAGTATAATTACACATTCTGCAGTAAAGATTTGTGGTGTCCTGATGGATTGAACACTTAACTTGTTTAAGTACATGAAGGCAACATACACGAAATTTACATTTCCTTTACAAATAAATGACACATTTAAAGGCTATTGTGTCCTAATCCTTTAATGAACATATAGCCGAGTCGACCATCTAATCCCTTGAAGAATCCTTGACACTTCACGTTCACGAAGCCAACTCTCTTTGATCTTGCACATATAATTGCAATTTTTCAAAAGAGTTGTTAAGAAATTACATATTTCAAACTATACATATTATATAGGCATAGAGCATTACCTTGGATGGACATTTTATGCTCACAACTTCTTGGAATGGGCTTTCCTCATGGAATTCGGCTAAGACATCAAGCCATAGGCGAATTGGGTGTCCCAAGACAAGTCATTTTCAATTTAGGTCGTTAACCCCATCCCCTTGGCTGACTTTTGAGCTAAGTCCCTAGTCAAGCTCTTGGTTAAGTGATCGGCTAGATTATTGTGTGTTCTCACAAAATCGACCGATATTATACCATGAGTTATGAGCTCTCTAACCGAGCTATGTCTCACACCAAGATGTCTTGATTTTCCATTGTACGTTTGGCTATAAGCTTTAGCCAACGTAGTTGCACTATCACAATGAATTGAGATAGGAGAAACCAGTTTTGGCCATACAGGAATTTCTAGAACCAAATTTCTTAGCCATTCAGCCTCCTTACCGGCAATGGCAAGTGCCACAAACTCGGACTCCATGGTCGAGGTTGTGATGTATGTTTGCTTCTTTGAAGCCCACGAAATGGCACCACCACCTAACAAGAAAACCCATCCTGTGGTGGATGAGTGATCATCTAGATTAGTGATCCATGACGCATCCGAGTAGCCTTCTATCACTGAAGGATACTTATTGTACAAGATGCCAAAACCCATGGTCCCCTTGAGGTACCTAAGTACACGCCTTAGTGCCTTCCAATGTTGTGAGCCAGGAGAACTTGTGTACCTACTCAATTTGCCAATAGCAAAAGCAATATCTAGCCTAGTGCTAGTCATTGCATACATGCAACATCCTATTACTTGTGCATACTCAAGTTGAGAGACAGCTGATCCTTGGTTGAACATCAATTTTTCACTTGAGTCCATAGGAGTACTAAAAGTTATACTTTTATCGCCTTGGAAGCATTTGACAATCTTCTCAATGTAGTGTGATTGTGTGAGGCTTAAGCCTTTAGTATCACGTTTGATTCTTATGCCTAGAATCACATCCGCCTCACCTAAGTCTTTCATAGAAAACTTATTGGACAAGAAATCCTTAGCGAGATCTACTTGTCTTTGGTTTGTTCCAAAGATCAACATGTCATCAACATATAAGCATATGATCACACCTTGACTGGTATGATCAAACTTACTATAGACACACTTGTCAGCTTGATTTATCTTAAATCCATTTGACAATACGACATCATCAAACTTTTGATACCATTGTTTTGGAGCTTACTTTAGTCCATACAAGGATTTGACCAAGCAACACACTTTGTCCTCTTGTCCTTTTAAAACAAACCCTTCAGGCTGTCTCATATACACTTCCTCATCTAGATCACCATTAAGGAATGCAGTCTTGACATCCATTTGATGAATCACTAGATTATGTATAACCGTCATAGCTATTAATAACTTAATGGTTGTAATCCTAGCCACCGGAGCATATGTGTCAAAGTAATCGACACCTTCCCTTTGTCTAAAGCCTTGGATGACCAAGCGTGCTTTAAACTTGTCAATGGAACCGTCAACTTTCATCTTCCTCTTGAAGATCCATTTGCATCCCAAAGGTTTGCAACCGGAAGGAAGGTTGGCTAACTCCCATGTATGGTTACCCATAATGGAGTCTATCTCCTCTTGGATTGCTTCCTTCCAGAAGGCAATATCTTGAGATTTCATGGCCTCGTCAAATGTCTTTGGATCTTCATCTATATGAAAGTAAGAGTGACGATCCATTTCATTATCCCTTGACCCTTCAACCAAGAACACTTGGAAAGTCGATTTTTGGGACAAATTAGTGCTCATAGGAGCAATTTGTGGCAAGTCAACCCCGTGGGACGCTTGCCAGGATTCATCTTGAATCCTATGATGCTTGTTCGGGTATTCCTAATCTAAGGTCATGTTGATCACTTCCCTAGGCCTAGAAGCCGAGGTGAAGCGATCTTCATCAAAGATGGCATCCCTAGACTCTATTACGGTATTAACCGAGATGAAGTCATTTGGTTCTATCATATAGAACCTATAAGCTTTGTTGTGTTCGGCATTGTCAATGAACACACACTCAACACCTCTTTCACCTAAAGTCTTACGTTTGTTGTCATTTAGCCTTACTATGGTTCATCATCCCCAAACTCGTAAGTAATGTAGGTTTGGTTTCCTTTTGAACCATAGTTCATAAGGAGTCTTCTTGCTTCTTTTGTTTGGAACACGATTAAGCAAGTAGTTTGCTGTGAGCATAGCTTCACCCCAAAACGAATTCTTAAGACCCGAGTAAGACAACATGGCATTGACCATCTCTTTAAGCACTCGGTTCTTTTGTTCGGCCACACCATTTGATTGTGGTGTGTAAGGTGCCGTGGTCTCATGTATGATCCCGTCACTCTCAAAGTATTTCTTATCCATAAATTCACCACCACGATCCGTGCGTAGTCTTTTTATTAAGGGACCTTGTTGCAACTAAGATTCATTCTTGAATACATAGAATTTGTCTAAGGCATCACTCTTTGCAAAGAGTAGATATACGTAACAATACCTAGAGTAATCATCTATGAATGTTACGTAATACTTCTTCTTTCCTAATGAAGGAGTAGAGTGCAAGTCGCCTAGATCCGAGTTGTAACGCCCCAAATCCACGGGACTCGGGATGCTACGGCTTGGGACCTCACAATGGGTCCCGACCCTTAGCCTGACAACAATTTTACCGGATCTTGCAACAAGGCACAAATAAAGGCCAAAACTGAAATACATTTTATGCAATGTTATGAAACCCGAAAATAAAAGAAAGGAAAGACTTCAACCGTCCTTACAACAACATCAACATAATATACAATAACAACAACACAAGGACTCCAAAACCCAAAACAACCTAAGATGTACGGAACCCCGGCTGCCCACTCCTCCGGATCACTCGGCCACATCCTAACCTGCACATCAACTACAACAATCGGTATAACACCGTTAGCTCACATTCTAGGCATTATAAGAATAATATGGCACAAACACATATAAGAATACAAACACACAACATGCTCATAAACATACACATCCGTTACTTATTATCTTTTTAGGTTATTCCATATCTAATTCATTCATTCAAGTGTGACACGAGAGTCTTATAACTCTCGCCTTTGTCCCCGTGTAACCAACAGGAGTGTGGCGGCGCCCAACCCGTATACCCTGAGGGAGTGATGAAGAAGCCCGCCCGTATACCGTGTATGGCCTGGTCGCAGAGATCCCCCCATTCTCCCTCGGGAAACTGAGCGGTGATGTCACCGCCCGATAATAATAATAGTAGTAACGATGGGCCAATAATATATATAGTCAAGTAGATCCTAATCCGTTTTCATGCTCAAATGCGATAAACACACACCACCATAATATATCCAAATAAGGCATAAAAGCGGCTAAGTAAGTCCGAGGACTTACCTCGTCTCAAAGCTAGCTAAAAACCGATCTCACTTCCCGTATGAAAACAACCAAAGCCTGTTCAAGACAAGGCATGATAATCAATCAACCACTCACACAAGCTATAAGTCCTTAGACTATTAGTCCTATATGATCTTATTAGGTCATACACTCTCATAATCTTGGATACACTCCTAGCGCTCATAAACTCACAAGATCTCAACTATAACCACATGCTAGGATACTCGATCTCGTCCTAATCTCCACAACCTCAACCGATATGTACACACAACCTCCAATCCTCAGAAGGTCAATCCCAACGCCCACATCCGTATAACTTATACAAGATTAACACACACAAGCCTTATAATATCAACTCATCCTCAAACACCTACCTAAGGTTCCAAGCCACTACTTGGCATTCACTCTAAGTTATGCTAGATCCAACATAGCATGATACTACTAAATATAACTAGATCGAGATAAGATCATAAGCTCGGGGGAGAGGGTACTCACGCAAAGTCCAAGGTGGAAGACGATCTACGGATGACGAGTTTGGATTCGTTAGGCCTTTATCAGGGTGCTTCCGAACCTAGCACCAAACTAAACAAATTTAGCGTATCCTAAATATGGGCATAGTATATAACCTATATAAAATAATAATAAACCTCGTACAAAAAACCGAGTTAAAGTCATTAAAACACTTTCCGGGTAAATTATCAAATATATAAAACATTGTCATAAACCGCAATTAAAACATTGAGACGCAAACCAAATTTAATCCAACAAATGGCATAATATATGGTATATATAAATATAAGAGTAAAACTCGAAGAAAAATCCAAGTTTAAAACCCGTAATACATCTTCCGGCAATTAATACAATTCTATAAATATGGGACATTATTCATAATTAATTCCTTTAGCCGTTTTCTGTAATTAATTCCAGCATGGTATAATTGATAAAATCAGAAAGTTGGGTCAAAACTGCAAAGCAATAATATGGGTCAATATTTGCAATTACTTCGAAAAAGGGCCCCTTGCAATTGTGGGAAGGGTTTCTTCTCAGACAGTCAGACCCGATAGATGCAAATGGCAAGGAAGGAGGAAAGCAGAGGCGGCGGGGAACTCAGCAAGACGGTGGCTCCGAGGGCTCCGGCTAGGGCGAAGCAAAGAGAGACTTGGCGGCTCCGATGGGCTCCGGATAGGGCGAAGCAAGGGAGACACGAATAGAGGGGATGAGCATCGGAAAAGGGCTACTTGCTGCTGCATAGGGCTCGGTCCGGCGTCGTTGACAGGGTAGGAGAAGGCATGGGAAGCGGCAGCTGCTGGCGGTCCCGAGGAGCGAGATCCTTCTCCGGCATGGGGCTTCGATTTCCGGCGTGAAAGAGGATGCAAAGGGTGGATCGAGAGAGGCACAGAGGCTGGAAACAGGCGGTTCCCCGGGTGGCTCTCGCGAATAGATGGCACAGGTGGGCGGCAGCGATGTGGTTGCTTCCAAAGGATGAGAATGAAAGGGTGCTGGGTGATCTTGAGATCCGGACAGGGGAGGGGAGACAGTGAGACAGAGGTGGAGATCAACAACTGCTATAGAAAGGGGAGGAATGAGAGCTACTCCTGCAAGAAGAATCCGAAAAGTAAGGGGTTGAGAGGTCGGAGACGGTGAGCGAGGGGTCGGATACTCGAGTGCAATCTTCACAGAGGGGGCTGCAAGGTAGAGGCGGAAGCAGCAGCGAGGGGTCATTCAGAGTTTCAGACTCATCAGGTAAGGAAAGGGGAAAAGGAAGAAGGAGAGAAAAGAAAATAAATAAATAAATAAATAAATAAAATAATTTAATAGAAAATGAAAAGGAGTAAAAGAATAGACTCGGTCAAAGCATTCGGAACGGGATTATCGGATCGGAGAATTTTTCTGAACTTTCCTCGTAGAATAAAATACGTAAAATATATGCGGATCTAATATATAAATAAACTCGCAAAAATTATACTTTGAAGTACAAAAAATCATTCTCGCAATTTATTTTCCGAGATTATCTGATAATTTAAACGTGAGTAATAAAATATATCAGTGTATGTATACATATATACCCATAGAATTTAATTTTACGACGTAAAATACTCGTAAAAATATATAAGCTATTAAAATAACGATAAAAGCTGGACATGATAAAAAACGGAAACACTTCCAATAAACGGGGCGTTACATTAGATTCCCCTTAAAACAAGTTTCGTCCCGAAACTTGCTATACGTTGAACTTCTCGGTCCCTAAGGCCGAGGTAAGAACTCTAAACTAAGATGGCTTAAACCTTCTAATCTATATACACTAAAACTGCTCCAACCATCATCGCAATAGAACTATAACCGGTCATAAAACTCATTCCCACACGGGGCGCAATCAACATATAACATCACCCATGCACATAACTCAACAAAGGAAAGAACTAGGTCCAACCCTTCGATTTATCAACGCTACTAGCTCAACGTAAAACTCAACTAAAGATACTATCCTCTGACTTCCTATTAGCCTTATTTGTTCTACAATGCCACTAACTCATCAAGACCAGCAAAACTTGTCGAGCCATACATGTACTTCCTAGATTGATACACATGAAACACCGGGTGAATGCTCACTACTCTCGGGTCTTTCTCAATGCAACATTTCCACTATGTTTCTTCTTTGCTTGTCTCTAACAAAGACGATCGAACTTCTAATTTATACCATTGGATTTGGTTCTTGTCAAACAAAACTTTGATGTTACATTTCCTCAATGCTTGTTGTAAGTTCCAAGTAACGAAGGAAGCACTTTACTCCATACTACTTCTATTAACAAGGCATGTATGCTATTACTTTTACATTGCTCTGCAATACTCGATCAAGACCTTGTCTTGAAGAATTACTTGTACACTTCATACCCATCATTCCTTAGAGCAAATCGAAATAGTGGTACCAATAAATCTCCTCTTTAACTCTCAAAACTCTACTATCAAATCTTCTTTCCATTCAATACTTCGTTGTCATCTAGAGGACATCATAATTGGTGTTATACAACTTCTCTCTTCACAGACTAGTGTCCTCTATAATACTTCAAATCAAGAATTCAAGATATATCCCAGCGTGAACTTCAAATCTAGAGTTCAAGATATATTCCAAAATGAACTTCAAATCAAGAGTTCAAGATACACTTCCAACATGAACTTCAAATCAAGAGTTCAAGATACACTTTCAACGTGAAGTTCAAATCTTCTTAATGGTAAATCCACCTCCCGATGCAATTGAATCCGTTCTATCTCGCGTTCCAGCTTTTCTTCTCCCATCACATATCGTAAGATATCGACACAATCTTGTCTTAACATTTGTCAAGTGGTCCACCCCGATCTGTTGAGGTGACTTCCATCGAACACGCGGTTTAATACTTCTTTATTTGTAATGTTCACCGTCCTCTTTCAAAGATCCTTCATCTCCGGAACTCGGGAGACCTGCTCTAATAGTGTTTATTTATTTATTTATTTATTTATTTATTTATTTATTTATTTATTTATTTATTTATTTATTTATTTATTTATTTATTTATTTATTTATTTATTTATTTATTTATTTATTTATTTATTTATTTATTTATTTATTTTTAAGGTTTTACACTTATGTGAAGTCATGAAGGTCCTAACTGTAGGATTTAATCACACCTTGTAATATATTAGTATTACCTTCTTCGTAGTCTACCAAAGCTTGCATCATTCCTTCGAGTAGGTGTAGAATTTACTCCCTTTTCTTATGTAACGTCCAATCGAACGTAGAGGTTCTAGCCTCAAACTTTCATGTACTTCTGGTACATCTCACATCGACTTCATACTTCAAAACTTCAGTCTTCCCTTAGGACCCTTACTATTGTTGGTCACCTTATGTATTTCTCGGTATTCTATGTACAACTACAGTGGAAGCCTAATCTTACGGTTGAT
The DNA here is from genome assembly GCA_033239125.1 of Fagopyrum homotropicum. Lineage (NCBI taxonomy): Eukaryota > Viridiplantae > Streptophyta > Magnoliopsida > Caryophyllales > Polygonaceae > Fagopyrum > Fagopyrum homotropicum. The sequence goes on along the minus strand of BSWB01000008.1, from coordinate 26,073,029 downwards.
CCACTAGCTCCCCTTACCATGATCAAACCTTAAAAGTTGTAACCCGTGGCGTTCCTCCATATGTCAATCTCATGACCTAAGAAGGTCGTGTAAGATCGTTACAATCTCCTCCTTGGAGGTCTTGTTATAACTACTTGCTTGAACTCGTTCAACATTATTTGATTAAAACAAATGTGTGTCCATTGGTGTACCTCTTTACTATTGACATTGATCCACCGCGAATACTCCAAGCTCTTGTTCCCGATTCTTTATGTTCTCTTGTTTACTCCTCTCATCTACACACATCAATAGACAACCCGCACTTGTGCGTTCTCAGTTGTCACCGATTAACTTCTTTCTGAACATCTCCGAAGTTAATGACTTACCTTCCTACCATACTCCTGAAAGGATAACCTCTCGGGGTACTTTGTCTTAACTTCACTAGATCATTTTACTCCGCTTCAACACCGTTAGCTCTTTTTGCGATCCTCTCTTCCTTTCGCTTTTGTAAGATAACCATACCTTCACGGCTCTTTTGTGTCATATGACCCACTTTCATGGCTTAACCGCTCTTCGTGATGTTTTGCAAATACACTCCTCAAATACTCTGACATTAGCCTCCACTCACATCCTTCTTGGTTGATAACTTAAGTTCTTCGATCCAGCTCCTTGTTTCCTCTTTCATCTTCTGAAGATCCTCCTCCTCATGCACTTCCTCCTTCTTAGCGTTGCTCAGTCTCATCACAATGACGGAAATCGATTGACTCCCACGGTAATCCCACTATGTGAATTTTCACCACGTGATCCTCCTTGTAAATCTCATATGTCTAAATAGTTGCCCGCTCAAGATCTCGCAAAGATCGTCACTTCACCCTCTGGCACCCCCATGAGCTTAACTTACGGTTCTCATAAATCTTTCCCAGTTGTCCGACCACTCTTTTCCTCTTAACTCCCATGATTAGGAGCGCCTATTGAAAACTCATCTTACTTAAAACGCCACTTTTATTCTCAAGCGAGAATGTAGTCCTCTTTACTTGTTTGCATCTTTAGTTGTCCACGCGTCTTCTCGAAGAACTTAAGTTTATTATCTTTATTGGTCTCGTTGTCGTTCAATCATGGCTTCTTTGGAACCGCTTCTACACTTTAATGTTGCTCCCTTCTCTTGTATTGCTTCCATCTTGGTTCCTCTTAGGTTGTCTTGAGTTTTCTTTTACTTGTTTGTCCTTTGGTTACGTCATCTCTAGTCTTCTTCTTTGACGTCCTCTTAAAGGAGTCCGGGAAATCACCAGGGTGCTTGCAAAAACTTGATGCTCAACTCGATAACTTGAGCATAATTATCTTCGTATGTATACTATCCTAGGCCAAAAGACGTTGTCCAAGGGGGCGATGATAGCTTTCTATCATCTTAGCTATAAGGTTCACTATCACTAATGTGATATTAGCATACCATATGTTTATAAATATAATACGATATACAAGCCATGCTACTGCTATAATATAACTAGTCCATACACAATTTACAACTCAACATATAAGTATAGTCCAAAACATCCTAAGTCCACTTATACATATCTACATATATACATATATATATATATACGTAATATAATAATCAATAACTACGTCGCCGAGATCCGCGGAGGAAGTGGTGGTCCCGTACATTCTACCCCAACTGACTCATGCACATGTTTTGAAAACGAAAATCATTTCTTAAAAACTCAAAACCCTTGAGGGTTCTGTCTATTTTTTATTCGGCCTTTAGAAGATTGCGAGTGCAATTGTTGTCAACTTAGGGCTCTGATACCACTTTTGTAACACCCCAAATCCGCGGGACTCGGGATGCTACGGGTTGGGACCTCACAATGGGTCCCGACCCGTAGCCTGACAACAATTTCACCGGATCTTGCAACAAGACACAAATAAAGGTCAAAACTGAAATACATTTTATGCAATGTTATGAAACCCGAAAATAAAAGAAAGGAAAGACTTCAACCGTCCTTACAACAACATCAACATAATATACAATAACAACAACACAAGGACTCCAAAACCCAAAACAACCTAAGATGTACGGAACCCCGGCTGCCCACTCCTCCGGATCACTCGACCACATCCTAACCTGCACATCAACTACAACAATCGGTATAAAACCGTTAGCTCACATTCTAGGCATTATAAAAATAATATGGCACAAACACACATAGGAATACAAACACACAACATGCTCATAAACATACACATCCGTTACTTATTATCTTTTTAGGTTATTCCATATCTAATTCATTCGTTCAAGTGTGACACAAGAGTCTTATAACTCTCGCCTCTGTCCCCGTGTAACCAACAGGAGTGTGGCGGCGCCCAACCCGTATACCCTGAGGGAGTGATGAAGAAGCCCGCCCGTATACCGTGTATGGCCTGGTCCCAGAGATCCCCCCAATCTCCCTCGGGAAACTGAGCGGTGATGTCACCGCCCGATAATAATAATAGTAGTAACGATGGGCCAATAATATATATAGTCAAGTAGATCCTAATCCGTTTTCATGCTCAAATGCGATAAACACACACCACCATAATATATCCAAATAAGGCATAAAAGCGGCTAAGTAAGTCCGAGGACTTACCTCGTCTCAAAGCTAGCTAAAAACCGATCTCACTTCCCGTATGAAAACAACCAAAGCCTGTTCAAGACAAGGCATGATAATCAATCAACCACTCACACAAGCTATAAGTCCTTAGACTATTAGTCCTATATGATCTTATTAGGTCATACACTCTCATAATCTAGGATACACTCCTAGCACTCATAAACTCACAAGATCTCAACTATAACCACATGCTAGAATACTCGATCTCGTCCTAATCTCCACAACCTCAACCGATATGTACACACAACCTCCAATCCTCACAAGGTCAACCCCAACGCCCACATCCGTATAACTTATACAAGATTAACACACACAAGCCTTATAATATCAACTCATCCTCTAACACCTACCTAAGGTTCCAAGCCACTACTTGGCATTCACTCTAAGTTATGCTAGATCCAACCTAGCATGATACTACTAAATATAACTAGATCGAGATAAGATCATAAGCTCGGGGGAGAGGGTATTCACGCAAGGTCCAAGGTGGAAGACGATCTACGGATGACGAGTTTGGATTCGTTAGGCCTTTATCGGGGTGCTTCCGAACCTAGCACCAAACTAAACAAAATTAGCGTATGCTAAATTTGGGCATAGTATATAACCTATATAAAATAATAATAAACCTCGTACTAAAAACCGAGATAAAGTTATTAAAACACTTTCCGGTTAAATTATCAAATATATAAAACATGGTCATAAACCGCAATTAAAACTTTGAGCCGCAAACCAAATTTAATCCAACAAATGGCATAATATATAGTATATATAAATATAAGAGTAAAACTCGAAGAAAAATCCAAGTTTAAAACCCGTAATAGATCTTCCGGCAATTAATACAATTCTATAAATATGGGACATTATTCATAATTAATTCCTTTAGCCGTTTTCTGTAATTAATTCCAGCATGGTATAATTAATAAAATCAGAAAGTTGGGTCAAAATTGCAAAGCAATAATATGGGTTAATATTTGCAATTACTTCGAAAAAGGGCCCCTTGCAATTGTGGGAAGGGTTTCTTCTCAGACAGACAGACCCGATAGATGCAAACGGCAAGAAAGGAGGAAAGCAGAGGCGGCGGGGAACTCAGCAAGATGGAGGCTCCAAGGGCTCCGGCTAGGGCGAAGCAAAGAGAGACGCGGCGGCTCCGATGGGCTCCGGATAGGGCGAAGCAAGGGAGAGACGAATAGAGGGGATGAGCATCGGAAAAGGGCTACTTGCTGCTGCATAGGGCTCGGTCCGGCGTCGACGACAGGGTAGGAGAAGGCATGGGAAGCGGCAGCTGCTGGCGGTCCCGAGGAGCGAGATCCTTCTCCGTCACGGGGCTTCGATTTCCGGCGTGAAAGAGGATGCAAAGGGTGGATCGAGAGAGGCACAGAGGCTGGAAACAGGCGGTTCCCCGGGTGGCTCTGGCAAATAGATGGCACAGGTGGGCGGCAACGATGTGGTTGCTTCCAAAGGATGAGAATTTTTTTCTTTGGTGGGAATTCCAAAGGATGAGAATGAAAGGGTGCTGGGTGATCTTGAGATCCGGACAGGGGAGGGGAGACAGTGAAGTAGAGGTGGAGATCGACAACTGCTATAGAAAGGGGAGGAATGAGAGCTGCTCCTGCAAGGAAGAATCCGAAAAGTAAGGGGTTGAGAGGTCGGAGACGGTGAGCGAGGGGTCGGATACTCGAGTGCGATCTTCACAGAGGGGGCTGCAAGGTAGAGGCGGAAGCAGCAGCGAGGGGTCATTCAGAGTTTCAGACTCATTAGGTAAGGAAAGGGGAAAAGGAAGAAGGAGAGAAAAGAAAATAAATAAATAAATAAATAAATAAAATAATTTAATAGAAAATGAAAAAGGAGTAAAAGAATAGACTCGGTCAAAGCATTCGGAACGGGATTATCGGATCGGAGAATTTTTCCGAACTTTCCTCGTAGAATAAAATACGTAAAATATGCGGATCTAATATATAAATAAACTCGCAAAAATTATACTTTGAAGTACAAAAAATCATTCTCGCAATTTATCTTCCGAGATTATATGATAGTTTAAACGTGAGTAATAAAATATATCAGTGTATATATACATATATACCCATAGAATTTAATTTTACGACGTAAAATACTCGTAAAAATATATAAGCTATTAAAATAACGATAAAAGCTGGACATGATAAAAAACGGAAACACTCCCAATAAACGGGGCGTTACACGAGTGGACTAAGCCGAGCATTGATTGTTCTCTTTCAACTCTTGGAAATGGAAGTCTTGTTTTCTTTGTCAACATGCACGTTTTACACTTGTCTTTTCGCAAGTCAAGTTTAGGTAAAATACCAGCCTTAGTCATGTTATTCATACGCTTAAAATGAACATGTCCAAGCCGTGCATGCCATTTGACAAAATCACAATTGGAAGAAGAAGAAGACAATGTAAACAAACTATTCTTATTTATATTAGTATTAGAAAGTTTATTACATAAAGAGAGAAGAAACATATTATTGTTCCAATGGCCAAAGCCTACAAATGTTCCTCTCCTAGATAATACATAGCGGTCGGCTTCTATGACTTGTTTGAAGCCAAGCCTATTGAGTACACCACCAGAAACCACATTCTTTCTAATGGCTGGTGCATGTAGTACATTTGACAAGACTAGAGTCTTGCCACTTGTGAAGTATAGATCAACCCGTCCTCTTCCTAGAACGGGGGTGGTAGACTCGTTTCCCATATGTATGAGTACTCCATCGTTAGCAACAACGTATGTCTTGAACCAACGCCGATCTTTGCAAACGTGAGTTGTTGCACCCGAGTCCACCCACCATCCAAGGTCATCATCCTGCATGGACAAACATTCAAAAGTCAATGACACATAATTCAAATCAGAACTTTTATCAAAGTTAGAATCAAGACTCATGAGTGAGTCACCTTAGTTTGGGCGGTTTTGGCCACTTTGGCCTCCACCCTTGGATCCATCGCCCTTAACCTTGCAATCCCGCTTGAAGTGGCCAGTCTTGCCACACTTCCAACAAGAACCGTTTGGTTTCTTGTCAATATTATCTTTCTTGGACTTCTTGGACTTATTTCCTTTGTCCTTGTCTTTGTCCTTTCCGTTGAACCTCTTCCTTTTGCCCTTGCCATCTATCATGTTGGCCTCATGGGAAGTAGAAGTTTTATCCTCCTTCTTGAGTCCCCCCGCTTATGCCCTAAGGCCTTGTTCAATTTGAAGGTGGGAGCCAAGTTCCACCAACGTGAGTTCTTCCTTCTTGTGCTTTAGCACATGGCGGAAGTCCTTCCAGGAAGGGGGGAGCTTATCCATTATAGACAAAACCGCAATGGCCTCATCCATATGCATGGCATGTTAAGTGAACCTCCCAAGAATCCGGAGCAATTCATTGTATTGTTCCATTACCGGCCTTGAGTCCACCATTTTATATGAGTTAAAATCTGAGACTAAGAATTTGCGAGATGAAGCATCCTCCGCCATGTACTTAGACTCCAGTTGATCCCACATTGATGTTGATGACTCTACACTTTGGTAGACATCAAACAATGCATCACTCATGCCATTGAGAATATGACCACGACATATATAGTCATCATTATCCCATTTGCTCCTTCATCGGACAACCTCTATCTCTTCCACCATATCATCAACCGGCTCGGCCGTTCTAGGTGTAGTGAGTACATAAGCGACTTTTAGTGTAGTCAAGAGGAAATGCATTTTCTTTTGCCACCTCCTAAAGTCTACACCCTCAAACTTATCCAACTTCCCAAAATGAGAAGTCATTTCTGTCATTAACGTCTTGCTCATTATTGATCAATCCAATCCTACAAAATAACTAACAATAAATACACTTAGAAGATTGTTGGATTTTCGGTGTCCGGTTTTAGACCAAAGGGCCGTAGTCTCACTTAAGTGAGTAGACGTTTGTCCCAATTGCCAATCAAATTAATATAATTTATCTTGAAGTGAAATAAATTATTAAACAAGGGTTTGTAATCTTCACAAAGGAGTAGACAAAACCCAACGAAGAGTTTGTAATCTCCAAAAAGGAGTAGACTAAACTCTAATAGAAATTAAGTTCAATTGCAAGTCTTAAAAACCGATTTTTATATGTTAAAACATTGACTTGGATTATGTAATGAGTCATTCATAAATGAATTTTCCTTCTAAGTGTATTCTCCCCTACACCGGGAATATCCAAATACCTTAGTGGAATAAAACGTTACACGTTACAAAGACTAAGTAAGAGACTTACTTGTCTTACTTTGTAGAAAGGGTATTCCTAGGTTTTGTCAATACAAAACCAAACTAAGATGGATGCCTATCCTTTGTCAATACAAAGGAACTATACTGGTCTTTCGAGTTTTGCAAACAAGCTTATAAAAAGGTCTGTCAATACAATGGAACTAAAAGCTTTATTGTTGCAAAAACGAATGTTTCATCAAGTGCAAATGGCTCTCCCTTTTATAGGCATAGGAGGCCACGGTTTTGGGGAGTTAAAAGAGGTTAAAATCGGTTATGGAAGTTACGTGGAAGTTACTTGGAAGATGGGCCTTGAAGCACTAGAAAGCAAGAGGCCCGAGGCCCACATAGGGAGCCCAAAACCGCTCCCCGGAGCTAGCTTAGAGCTAGTTTATTTTTCTTGGTCCACACACTTTCAATGAGCTTCATTCATTTTAATACAGCTAGGGTAAGCTCCAAGATCCTCAAACACTCAATATCTTAGCTCAAGCTAGTTTAGCTCCTTAAGAAGCTCACTAGCTGCTTCATTGACATTCACTAAGCATTTGAGCTTGGATTGCTCCCAATTTTTAACCACATATTCTTAATTAATATAAGGCCTAAGAACCAAATGTGTGCTGATAAAATATGGCTAAAAAGCCCCAAACGTCGGCCTTCTAAAAGCTAGCACAAGTTGACCTTGTCGTGAATCACCTTGCTTTGATTTGACTCCCCTTATAATACTAGTTGTTCTTAGTGCCGGTCACTTGTCTTGCCTCCCGCAACCCGGACCATAGTGACACACAAGTGAACAACTCATTGCACCTTGTCTCAAGACAAGCTCAATGTTTACAATGAAGACTTAGCCCAAATCTCCAATAATGAGCATGATAGGATGATGAGAGACATCTACCGCCAGAAGTTTGGGCGGAACTTTGACTCCAGCTTCTTCCCGTTTCCACCACCGCCTCCACCTCAGTGATGCCCATGCATGATTGACAGTATTAGTCGCTCCACCGCCGTCTTGTGAGTTCATTTTTCTTTTCTTTCTTTTCTTTATTTCTTTTTGAACATTAGGGACAATCTTTGTCTCAAGTATGAGATGGGGTGTGTCTATCGTTTGTAATAACTCTACTGACTTGGGTTGCCTTGATTCGAGAACACTTTGCATGTTTTATTTCATTGTCACACGTTTCATTATTGGATTGCATGAAAAAGCTTTTGAAAAACCGATAAAAATTGAAAAATTTTGAAAATTCTAAAAGGTTTTGTTCTTCTAAGAATTGAGATGATTTCTATGATAAATACTACTTGTGAATTGAGTTTTTGATGACAATTGTATGCCTAAACGAATAATGAATTGAAAAGGAATTAAAAGTGTTGATTATTCTCTCTTGCAAGTTTCATAAAGTGAAGAGTTTTATCTAAATCATATTGAGAAATCGAGGTTGAAATCACATGATAAGTTCTTATACTTCTTTATGAAATGATTAAGGCAATTCGACCTTTCCTTCACCTTTCTTTGTTCAGTTAGCCCCTCAATGAAATAATTGCCTCCCTTACCTATCCGGGAATTTGGAGGAGTTATGTTTTGGCATGTTTTATGTGGGAGGGCCATGAAAGCAATTGTTTGCATTCAAAGAATAGAAATAATAGGTTGGGGAAGTCAATCATGACGATGAGTAACTCGGCACCATTCACATAGCCGGGTGTTTGTGTCTCGCCAAAGTTGGATTGAGCGATATTCCTAACGGATTATGGTATGTGCATCAAGGGTTTAAGGCATCTCGAAATTGAGAAATGCCGATCTCCTAAGCTTCGGTTTTTGTGCACCGCTGTCCATAACTCCAAAAGTAAAGTCGAAAAATGATGTGAAAAGAAGAGAGCAAAGCTCAAAGTTGATGGTGTTGCAAATCGAATAAAAAGAAAAGAGTTAGTTGTCCACTTTCCCGGATTCATGCACCACACTCCTTATAAGTTTTCCCTCCCTTCCGCATTCTAGACCTTATTAGGAAGTCCTTAAGATCAAAAGAATGTTATTTGGCTTGGTGATTTAAATTGAAGTTTCTTATGCTTGATTTTGATAATGCTTGAAGGTTATGATGTTTACATTGAAGTTTAACCAATTCATGATGTTTCTTTCCTCTACATTCTTTGGTTATGTATATGAGCGTTTCAAGAATGAATGAAGCAAGATTTGAGAATGCTCTATTGACTAGAAGCACATTTACCAAAAAGATGTTTTGTTTTTGAGTTTGCATGCATATATCATCCTAACTTATGTTCTAAGCTTTCAAAAGACCTTGCTTGGGGACAAGCAAGTGACAAGTATGGGGTATTTTGTTAGCATGAAATATTGCGATATTCTAGGCACTTTTTCTAGTTGTTTTTCATCCATTATAGTGTTCATTGATAAGGCATTGAAGCATTTGTTAGCTAGTTTATCCATATTTTCGATATGGAGGTCTACATTAGCTTTGTGTTGATTATAGGTGAATAAGAGCTAAAACCGGACCATTTGAGAGAGATAGGAGAGGATTTGAATACATCCAAGGATTAGGAGCACATCAAAGAAGCCAAAGGAGATGCTAGGATGAGGAATGGCACGACACAAAGGAAACCACAAGCAATTTACGCTTTCACGCCCTAAAATACGGCCGTAGAGAAGTCCACGCTCTTAACCACGGCCGTGGATCTTGGCATCATGAGCGTGGAGCATTCCAGAGAGTTACACGGTCTAAAGTACGGTTGTGGAAATCATATGAGACAGTAACCCACTTCCACGCCCTAAACCACGGTCGTGGAACACCTTGAGACCGTGATTTAGGCGATCTTTTGACGAACCAATTATTGCCACGTCATTTACCCAGTGGACCGGTACGGTTATTTTGCCCCGTCTTATAAAAAGGTGGGAGGAGAGAGTTTTCGGTATCATCGCTTTGGGAAGGATTCGCTTAGGCTTGGAGAACCTCACTTGGAAGAGTTAACCTTAGGGTTTCGCGAGGAACGTTGCGGAAGGTCGGCAATTTGGATTCCCGAAGATCGTGTGTGGCGGAAGTTGCGCCCTTTTTTCTAGGTTTTGTCATTGAAGACGGATTGACATCCCGTTCTTCATACTTGCCTTAGATTTGTGAGGTTTTGTCTTCTATTCCGAATCCATTGAATATTCTGATTTGTGTTTCGGATTTGAGATTGACTTTGAGTTATATTTGAGTTTTTGAAGGTTTTCATCTTTCATTCTTCTTAAATTGATTTGTGATATCATGACAATGATTATTTGCTAAAACCCTTTAGCAATTCTAAGGTGAAGGGTTGATAGTTGTGGCTTAGATAATGATAGATCGATTGTAATTTGATTGGACCCTGAGAGTTAGAGAGATCTCGACGACGAACCAAGATCACGGTATGTTCTTGAACTTCCACTGCCGTGGAATCAAGATTTGCCCGTGATTTACCCTAGTTTACGAACTTTGCTTTTACTTTTATCCAAGGTTAAAGATTAGCTTTAATCTAGTCTAGGTTTGCCCTTTTCTAGGTAGTAGTGAAGCCTCAACAACCTCTACTTCGATTTCGAGTGTCACAACCTTAATCATTTTAGTTAGTTTTGATCCTTGGGTTACAAGTCTAGGTATTTGAGTTTAATTATTGTCCTTAGATCCTTTCTATACTGAAGCCTCAACAACCTTTATAGAGAGTGTCTTTAGATAAGTCATATAAAGCCTTGGAACTTCACCGTACATTGCTTTGCTTTAGCATACCTTTGCAACTACTAACTCTGTCCTTAGTTCTTTAGTATATCTTGAATCAATTGCCACAATTAGATACCTGGATCTTTAGGGTTGCTGTTTTCCCAATATTTGCAAAGCTTATTACATTTACTTGCTTGACGATTTGCGAACTGAATTTTTTCCCCCAAAATCCCTTAGTTCGACACTCTGGAATTCTTGCTTTACTACGCCAATCCGTACACTGTATGTTCGCTTGCTCGATTCTAGTTTTTATAAATTTAAAGATTAATTGCACGCACGCTTCGAGGCGAACAATCGTCATGTTTCACTTGGATCCATAAAGGGTACCACTCTTTTTCCATAACCTCTATATGAACATACTTCTACGTCTACTTTGTGGTGATACTGTTCTTCCACAAAATTTTAGTCACTTAGCGTAGCCTAGCTCGTGTTCCTTCCAAACATAATGCATTTCACCAACTATCATTCTTTGAAACTCGACACGTTATTTCTCTGTACCATTGAGCTTCCTGCCCCGTGGGTTAGGACCCACCACGCTTCCGCTGCGCTACTCTGATAATTCTGTTGTCACCCATTAATCATAAGGACATTTTCTGTGAGTCCAAAGTGATTGACCCCAAAACTCTTCTCCTAATTACACTATTAGTCTTATCCGGATGGAGTACCAAGTACTTTCCTTATTCGACTCCCTGAAATAAAATAACGATTGGGAAACAACCTCTTCCATTTACTCCTTTAATTCTTCTAACACAGATCCAAACTCCCTGTCTCAACCTGAGTTTGATCTTAACCAGACAAGAAACAACCATTAACGCGATCCTCTCGATACCTTTTGTTCATCCCAGAAGGTTGACGTTGCCTACTTGAGGAAATCCTCCAAAGGCATCGGTAAAGCTACTTCCTAAATCCCCAGCCACAATTATCTCTTCTTATCTATACATAACTTGTCAATATCAAACAACACTTGCACGTCCTCAACTAAGGTTTGCCAATCTATAGTTGACTTATCTCAATATCCCGGGCTTACTCTTCTTCTACCTCTATTGGAAAAAATTCCTTGGTGAGCATCACCTACTCGATTAATCCTTTTATACTTCTTTAGTTCGTTCTATCTTCCATCCCTTCCGCTTCCTTTGGGCTAACTCCATTTCTTTAGTCCGATTGTGTCATTCATCTGACATAAATAGTCGTTTTAAGGCTTCCACGATATCTTGCAAGCGTCTTTGCAATTCTTATGGCCGTAATGATCATCCACTTGCAGTTTATCTTGTATGCACCGCCTGTGTTAATGGCTTAGGTCCCGTGATAATTGGGGTTACCTTGGACTCTCGAGTCCAGCAAGGACGTTCTCTCATACACATTTCTTCACTGGTGTTGGTGGTAATATCGCCTTCATGAAACTCCGTTGACCCTGCTACAAGCTTCCATTCTTTGGATATTGGCGTCACGATTTCTTTCAAACTTCTTATACCTTTGAGGAGGTCAAAACCTCCCCACACTTGTGGGGTCTGCCTTTTCGCTGTTACACTCAATTGTAGGTCTTCATTCCGTGCACCTTAGATTCTCACACCCGGACTGACACTCTGTATCTTCTGGTTTCCATGCCCATAATGGTCTATGTGGCATCAACCTCGATTGTAATGTCCCCGATTCTGCAATCTGGGTTGCACTCAATTCTACTTTTCTCGTTCCAATATTGTTATCTCTACTATGCACTCTTGTAGTCTCTTGCATGGTTCTCCTAATTCCATCTCTCGGCCTCGTATGCCCGAGTTCCTTGTATGACCTTCTATTCCTTCTAATTGAATTGACTCAGGAATTTCTTCCTCATCTAATTGTGCTTGTGGTAAAAAAAATTATCTTCACAACTTTACTTCCTTGCTCACTTGTTCTTTGAATGATTTGTAAGGATCACCAAGCAGCCCACCCGAGTATAATACTCAATTCAAGGTCCGATTCCATTGTCTCGTGTTGGAGGCTCTTCAAGTCCGCTGTTGATTTATCATGAGGCGATAATCGATTCGTGATATCACGACTAAAGGATATAAAATATCCTTTAGGATACTAACAAGCTAAGCATACACGTATATAACATATACTAATAAACATCATAAAAAGTCTATATACTAACTCCTATTGATCCAAGTTACAGAGATCCACGGAGAGCGATGGTGGTCCGATGTACTACTAACCCAACAACCCAACTATGCACGTGTAAAAACATAAATCCGTTTTGAAATTGTTTGACCCCTTTCGGGTTCTAGTTATTTTATACATTTGGTCTTTCAGAAGATTTAAAGTGTCATTGTTGCCAACCTAGAGCTCTGATACCATATTGTAACACCCCAAATTCTGAGAACTCGGGGAGCTACTGGTTAGGACCTCACAATGGGTCCCGACCTTAGTTTGACAACAATTTCACTAGGATCTTACAACAAGGCACAAAAGTATTTAAAACATTTGAAACCTTTAAACAATATATACATGAAGAATATGTATCAGCCTCACAAATCAAAAGTACCAAAACGACGCATATGAAGAACAGAAGACATCCCCGTCCCGAACTAAATGACTACGTGAACCCGGCTGACCATTCCCTCCGGATCTCTCTACAAATGTCTTAACCTGCAAGGCATCTACAAGCGGTATAAAACCGTTAGCTAACATTCTATGCATATGTATAAAGGTAAAAGCACAAACACACAACATACACAATCAACATGCAACACTCAAACCGTTTATTATCTTTAATTAGGTGATATGTTATTACTAATGATACTTATTTTGTGACAAAAGGGATTCCCAAACCTCGCCCCTATCCCCGTTTACCAACGAGGAATGGTACTAATGCATCTGACCGTCTACCTGACTGGGTTGGTCGTAGGGAACCTCCTAGACTCTCGTAAGAGCTAGAAAGATGCTTTCACGACCCGTTATCATACACTTGGGTCAATTACATAAATAATAACGTCGGCCTACTCCGATTTCGTTGTTTATCATAACTAACAAACACCACGCATACACATTACACTCATACAAGAAGCCAGCTAAGTAAGTCCGTGGACTTACAGTCTCCAAGAGCAACCGATCACCACACTCTCAAGTTCCCCTCGGGAAAACGCACAACGCCTGCTCAAGAGAAGGCACACGAATCAAACAACGCATGTGGATCAAAATCACATCCCTAAACTCTTAGAAGTTATAAACTTCTAAGTTGTACAATCTCCTGAAGAGCAATTAGGAAAAAGTCTCTCTTTAGGTGAAAAGACTATTTTACCCCTGGTTCCAAAAATCCTAAGATTTTCCTATACTTATTTCCAACTCTCCTTTGGAGCTTATTTCCATACTCTAGTTCTTACGGAAAAATTTAATACAGAAATACAGGAGTTGTACAAAATTCTAGATTTTCACTAAACGGTCATTAAGGTCCGACTTGGGTTAAGATCCAAGACTTAAATAAAAGGATAAGAATTCTGGAAACAATCTCTAAATCCTCTAATATATGTATACTAAACATAGGGCAAAGGTCTCTTAAAAACTCGACCCAAATCTTACATAAATTCTAAAGTCGGACTAGAAGCTAAAACTCTATCCTTGGTCAAATATCTTCCTGCTTCAAAAACAACTCAAGTGCTCTACTTCGGGACCTTATAAAACCTTATCCGACCGTTAAGTCTCTCCCAAATTTTAAAATGTTCTACAACAATATGTCAACTATATCATATCCAAAATTCAAGCCCAATGGAGATCAAGAGCCTATTCAAAACCGTCTCACAAAACAACATCACCTGCTGTTTTTCCCCAACACTCAACACATTTATAAAACTGCATGAGTCATCAACTTTGGAACACCATAACTCTCAAACCATAGCTCGGAGTCCTCCCAAATTTTAGTATGTTATACTATACAATACCGGCTAAAACATATCCGAAAATCAGCAATAAAGGTGGAGTCTAACATATGCAAATCTGGAGCCAAAGTGGATTGTTCCTCACTTCCGAAAACTCAGCAAACACTGTCCAATTTAATCTTCTGAGGATGTTAAGGTCGGCTTGGAGACACAACGAGTGTTCACATCAGCATATATATATTAAGGGTAACACAAAGGGAAGTGTTAGGAAGGATGATATGGATCTTACTCAATTCCGTGTCTCGAAGGGGTGAAGGGAGCAACACCGGTTGCTGTTGTTAGAGTCCGTGAATGCGGTAGAGGAAGAAGCGGCACTGACCCTAAAGGCGTACCCACAGCCAAGAGAAAGGCCGCACCAGCGGGTCTTGTACGCCGTCCCTGCAGTGGAGGCTCCTGGGCGCTTGCTGCGGTCGCACAACATGGAGGATCGGGGAGAAGGCCTGTCCGTCAGCCTGCTGGATTCGAAAGAAGAGGGAGAGCAAGCCTTCATGGTGTCGCTCCTGGAGTCGGCTGAAGAGGGAGCGCAAGCCTTCCTGCGCGGTTGGAGGTCTTCTGCATACACGAACCCTGCTAGGAGCCTTGGTGGTGGACGGTTGCGCGCAGGAGGGGCGGTTGTCGTCGGCGCCGGCCTGGCGTGGAGGAGGAGGCGGACGGCTAGAGCAGTGCAAGGGAGGGCAGCGTCAGCCTAGGTTTGTTGAAGTTACGTGAAGGGTGAAGGAGGTAGGGTTTCCTAATGGGCCTAAATGACTCATTTTTGACAACCCCGAAAGGTAGGGTTCGTAGGCCAAAACTCAGTTTCATAATGGGCCCGGAATACATGTCGTGATTGGTCTGAAATGTTAAGCTTAGAGATTAAAGAAGGTAGATTGATTTATGTATTTTATGTGAGTAAGGTCCTCACATAAAATATTAAAAAGATCAAAGAATAAGAACCCGGTGTCACAAAGTATATAATAAGAAGTCGGGAAAGAAAAATAAAATCCAAAACCGGTCTAGGTCCGGTTTTCTTCGGAAAAACTCGGAATCAAAAATTCTGGGTGTTACATCTGTTCCCCCTTAAAATAAGTTTCATCCCAAAACTTAAAAGAAAACGACATATGGTTGGAGGCGATACAAAAGGAAATAAGGGCCGGAAAGGGCCACAATCGGTCAAGTTCTGATTTGTTTCTAAGATAGTCGGAAATCAAATTGACGGGTATTACATAAACAGTTGCAGAGAGATTTGGGACGGATGGTCAGCCGGGTCCACATACTCATTAGATGGGGACGGGGGAGTCTTCCATACGGCATGCATGTTATGTATCTATATATATGTTTGTAAGGCTGTCCCATGTGTACATTCATACCATAAAAATATTATGTTTTAAAATTGTTTTAAATACCTTTGTGCCTTGTGGTAAGATCCTAGTAAAGTTGTTGTTAAACCAAGGTTGAGACCTATTGTGAGGTCCTAACCAGTAGCTCCCCGAGTTCCAAGAACTTGGGGTGTTACACAACCTGTGAAAAGCAAATTAAATGTTGATCAAAACTTATATTCTCAAAAACTATTATTAAACAACCTTTATTACATCATCTTTAATATTGAGTTTGATCACGATTGGAATATGCACGGGTAAAAAGAATTTGAGACGTATAGCAGGTTCTAATGGTACAAAGACGTCAATCATAATACGTAATATTATTGGACTACTCTGTTTTTTTTTTATTTAATGATTACAACAAATGTATGCATAGTTTGTAAAACTTATAGAAAGAAGTTATTTAACCATTTTCTTATGATCCCACAAACTAATGGTTTCTACTGTCGGTGGTTGGATTATAACTTATTTATTTTCGGAACCATTAAAAAAACATACGTTAACCAATATTTTGTGTTTACTAAGTAATTGTCAAAACACTAGATTTGAAATTTTCACCTTGTTTATGAAAAAGGAAATATAATAAGTGGTGAAAAATCAATGGAAAAACTAAATTTTCCTAAAAATTCTCTAACCGTGTAGTATAAAAGCAATAGTTTGCCTCAATACTTAACATAGCTAGAAAGAGAATCAAATCAAAGCAAAAAATTTAAAATACTTAAGATGGAAAACACAACATTGATGATTTTACTGTTAATTGGAGTTGTATTGGTATCTTAAAAAACAAGCGCCAAAGCACCAATATCTTGTATGGTTTCTCTATCTCCTCCTCACCTCCCTCTTCTTCTTTTTTTCTTCATATTCTTCATATGTTTCTTGATTCAAGTATGTTTTATAATTTTTTATTTGTTTATTTACTATATATGCAATAGTTATCGGGGAAAAATGGGCTAACTTTTGACTATACAAACCTAAACTGGGAAACCATATCCCCCGTGTACAAGACTTGTAAAGATGGTTCGCAACAATCTCCTATTAATATTGTCGCTGCAAGCATTATTCCAACCCCTGGATCTCGTCTACCAACAAACTATAACATCACGAAGGCCACCCTAATGTTGTAACATCCTGAATTCTCAAAACTCGGGATATTACTGGTTAGGACCTCACAATGGGTCCCGACCTCAGTTTGACAACAATTCTACTAGGATCTTGCAACAAGACACAAATAAGAAAAACAGAAATTCATAAAACAGTATTTTAAAGAGATGAATGCAACAACGTCTAACAGCCCACGGTACTTAATTAACATAAAAGTATAACTGTCTTAATACGAAGAAAGAAGCAATAAAGATAACACCCAAACCCCCACTCTAAGGAGTACGGACACCCGACTGACCACTACTTCCGGATCAATCAGCTGCTGCTCTAACTTGCGGTAAATCTAAACAACACAACAGAACAACCGTTAGCTAACTATCTAAACGTTAGACAAATGAGAATAACACGCACACACATCATAGAAAAGGTAAACACACATCATGCTTTTAAACAATCCATTTATTATCTTTACTTAGGTCATTCACTCTTACTAATGATACTTATGTTGTGACACAAGGGATTCCCAAACCTCGCCTCCGCCCCTGTGTAACCATCAGCAATGGATCTGATGCATCTCACCTTGTACCTGTATGGTCTGGGTGTAGAGAACCTCCTAGTCTCCTGTCAGAGCTAGACAGTGATGTCACGGCCCGTTATACATACACTTGGGCCTTAAAATAATAAAAACAGCCGTCCTAACAATTTGTTATTATAAACACACAACACACACCGATATCATCATTCAACTAACATCCAGAAACTAGCTAAGTAAGTCGCAAGGACTTACCTGAATCAAATCTCAAATCTCAAATCTCAAATTCTCAACTCGGTCGGACCGTAGAAACTCAAACGCCTGCCACACAAGGCACGTGGATCAAAATTACATCCTATATTCTTAGAAGTCATAAACTTCTAAGATGTACAATCTCATGAAGGGAATTTACTAAAAAGGCCCCCTTTAGGTAAAATGACTATTTTACCCTTGATCCCGAAAACTCCGAAAAAGTCTATCATTTAGTTCTAATATTCTCTTTTAGAACTTATTTCCATAATCTAGTTTTCATGAGGTAGTTTGTTGAGGATTTATAAGAGTTACCAAATTTTTTAGTTTACACAAAAAGTCGTTAAGGTCCGACTTTGGGTTAAGATCCAAGGCTAGAATAAAAAGATAAGAAACCTGGAATAAATTTCTAGATCCTCTATGATATGCATATTTGACATAGGGGCAAAGATCCCTCACAAATACTCAACCAACACTCCTACATAAATCCCTAAAGATGGTTCCAAAGTCCAGAAATCTATACTTATCCAAAATTTTGTGTTCTTTCCCAAACAACCCAACTAACCTACTTTGAGCTCTTATAGATCCAGATCCGACCGTTGGATTGATCTCAAATTCTGATATGTTAAACTATAAATATCCTTCTACGTCATATCAAAATTTGAGCGGTGGATCATCATTCTAAGGTATCGAAAATTATCTTCCAACAATTCAGTTTATGTGCACTAAACAAAACTAGCCAAAGGTAATTTCACGTGGTTCTTGGTTCAATACTCTCTGTCAGTTATACTGGGTCATTAGCTCTACTCTGACACATCCTAAGTGCAAGACTTAATGACATCTACACAAAATCCTTCTTCAAAAAACTAAACTATGTACACTCAAATGGAACCAACAATCTATTATGCTCTAACCTTGTACGACAGCAACAACAGGGAAATGCACAGAGGCTTACCGACAACAGGCTGAAGATAGTCCGGGTTTACAGTGGTTGGTGTGTAGCAGAGGCGTGGTGGACCGGAGGCTCGTACGCTTGCTCGACTGCGCTCACCGCAAGCACACACTGTTGTCCCGGCGCTGCTACTGCGTGAACCAGAGAGTCAGGTCGTCCGGCTGTTATCACACAAAGACAGAGAGGAAAGAAGAGGGTAGAAGTGGATGGCTGGCTCACCTGGTGGTCGTTGGAGAAGATCGAAGAGGTTCCGGTGGCGTCTAGTGTCGTGGCAAGACCCTCTGTCGGTCGCGCTCGACCCAGATCAGGAGCGGGAGTATGAGCATTCCCTGCGGCTCGTCGGTTTGGAGTGCTGCCGCCAGTCGTCCGCTCTCATTGCTGGTGGTGTGCAGAATCTGGCTCGTCGGTTGTAGTTGTCTGGAACGTTGGAGGTCGATGCTTCTCTTGTCGCTCGTGTAGAAGGGAGAGGAAGGAGGTGATACGGTTGAAGGTTACTGCTGCTAATTAGGTTAGAAAATTAATTAGATTCGGTTAACAAATAATTTAGGAAGAAAGGATTAGGTTAAAGGTTTAGGGTGTGGGCCGGGTGTAGATGTCATTGGGCCGGGTCTGTTGGGCCTGCTCATCTAACTAAAAGATGGGTTGATAATTGAATCCTTACTCGCACGGAACCGCTCTTCGGTTTTTTTTTAAATGTACGGAATTACTATCCGGGTTACATAATTATCATTTTATGTGAATTAAGGTCACATAAAATGATAGAATTTAATATTGTGTATTTTTATTTAAAAAGAAGAATGGTTAGCGGATCGGATTCCAATTTGATCGGGTATTAAACGGAAATTAAAATTTTCCGGTATTACATCAGTGCCTTCTTAAAATAAGTTTCGTCCCGAAACTTAAAATAATCTATCTAATCAAACGACTTTTTTTTGTATAACTTGGTTTCATTAAGTCCCGTTTTCTAACATGCAACTACTCAATCATTATAATCAGGCACACATCAAAGAAAACACAATCACTCAATCCAAGGTAACAACATGAAAAGTCAAACAACACAACATCCGAGTACTAACTTGTCGGTACAGAAGTAACAGCTAACCCTGCAAAGAACTCGGGATAATTACGTCTAATACTCTCCTCTGTCTCCCAAGTGGCCTTATCGGCTCCTCGTCTAGACCACTGGATCCTCAACATCGGTATCTCCTTGGACCGTAGACGTCTAGTACTACGCAACAGGGCAGCTACTGGGTACTCCACAAATGTGTGGTCGGGCTCAACTATCAGATCCTCATGGCTGATGACGTGTCTCGGGTCTGGGATGTACTCTCTCAACTGGGATACATGGAAGACCGAATGGACGCCCTCTAGTCTCGGTGGCAGTGCTAATCGGTAGGCGACCTCTCCGACTCCCTCCAAGATCTCAAATGGTCCGACATATCGGGGACTCAGCTTCCTCTTAATGCCGAAACGCCGGATGCCTCTCGTCGGTGACACTCTCAACCACACCTTTGCACCCACCCTAAACTCCAAGGGTGGGTGGGTGCAATCCGAGCGATGTCATCTTGTATCTGATCAGGAGCTACTCCATCAGCTTTGCTAGGCTCCTCCTAGCACAATGGCGTGCGACATCTCTGCCCGTACAAAGCCTCATAAGGGTCATCCCAATAGACGCGTGCCAACTATTATTATACGAAAACTCTACAAGTGGAAGGTGATCTGGCCATACATGTCCCCAATCCAGTACACTGGCTCACAGCATGTCCTCTAACGTCTGGATAGTCCTCTAGGACTTACCGTCACTTTGTGGGTGGTACGCAATAGTAAAGTGGAGACTCGTCGCTAAAGCAGTATGTACCTGCTGCCAAAATCTCGAGGTGAAACGTCCATCTCTGTCGGAGAGGATAGTCCTCGGTACTCCATGGAGTCTCACAATGTGTCTGGTAAACTCCTCAGCTAGACAACTTACCGGCCACGTTTCCTTTATCGGAATGAAACGTGCGGTCTTCGTCAGACGGTCTACCACTACCCAAATAGCATGAAAACCTCTGCTGAGTCTCAATCCCGTGACAAAATCCATATATATATATATATCCTCCCACTTCCATTGTGGTACTGGTAGTGGGTGGAGCTCTCCTCCGGACCTACGATGCTCAATCTTGACCTGCTGACAGGCTGCACACTAAGCTACATACCGAGCCACGTCAAGCTTCAAACCACCTTATCAGAAGGAACATCTCACATCCTTGTACATCTTACTCGCTCCAGGATGTTAAGAGTATGGGGTAGCATGAGCCTCACCTAATATCCTTTGTCTCAACTCACTGTTTGATGGCACATAAATGCGGTCCTGACGTCCAATCACCCCATCAACACCAATAGTAAACTGAGGTGCCTCATCTCGAGACATCTTGTCACGGATCCTGGTCAAAGTCGGGCATGTAACATCCGGAAATTTTATTTCCGGAAGTCGAGGTGTTTCCGATCTTTTTCACGTCGGCGGCTTATTTCCCGCAAGCACGTTTGGTGAGTACGAGTTTTAACGCGAGAGAGAAATTTCCGTTTTACTTTTCGTCCTTGGGAAGAGGGTGAGGGGAAAAGTTGGCTGACACTTGGGATATCCCACCTCCTTGTCAGCCCTTTTACTCTCTCCTCTCTATTCACTTTCCTCTTTTACGCTCCTTCCCATCTACAGCTTCTTTCTTCTTCCTTGTTCTTCTCTTCTCTTTCACCTTGGAGGAGTGGTGTGTGGAGCTGCAGCTTAAGCATTCCGGATCTATAGTGGTAAGCAGTTCTCTTTCCTCTTCCTCTTGCTGCTGGTATCTTCTTCTTTCCCTTCTCTTCACCTCCATGGCTATGGAGGAAGCTTTTGGAGGGAGATCTAATAAACCCTTGCATGTCCCTTCCTTGAGCTCGTTTAGGTCGTGGTGTCTTCTTCTTTCCCTTCATTGTGTGCTTGGTGCGTGTGTGTTTATCGTTTTGTTATAACTTATAAACTTGAAAATAGGATCACCGACCTTTATGATATTTGGCTCAAGTATATGATAATGGGCGGTGACATCACTGCCTAGCTCTTGCGAGAGCTAGGAGGTTCTCAGTGACTGGCCCATGCTGGTTAGACCGTCGGAGGCATCCGACCGTTCCATTGCCGGAAGAAGGAACCGAGGCGAGTTTCGGGAGATTCTCGTGCCACAAAAGAAGTTGAACTAGAACGGGATACGACCTAATAAATAAAGATACTAACCGGATTGATTGTTGAGCATGTTTATGTGATGTGTTTATATATGTTTGTGTTTGTGTCTTCACCTTGTTTTTAATGCTTCGAATGTAGCTAACGGTTTTAAACCGCTTGTGTAGATGCCCCGCAGGTTAGGGACGCCGCCGAGTGAGGTGGAGGAGTGGACAGCCGAGGGTCGCCGTACATTGTAGGATGGAGGCATTTTTGGGATTATTGTGTTTGTCGTTTTACCTTATGATGGGATTATGGTTGTTGTACGCTTCGGATTTTTGTTGGGTGTCGTTTTGAGGACTCCGTTGAGTTTCCACGTTGTAGTCTTTACTTTTCCGTTTTGCATACATTACAAACGTTTTCGAGTTTTGGAGCCTTTATTTGGTCCATGTTGGAAAGGTCCGGTGAGATTGTTGTCAAGCTAAGGGTCGGGACCCATTGTGTGGTCTCGCCCGTAGCATTCCGATATCCCGTGGATTCGGGGTGTTACAAATGGTATCAGAGCCCTAGGTTGACAACAATGGCACTCGCAACCTTCTAAAGGCCGAATGAGGAATAAACAGAACCCTTCGGGTTCTGACCTTTTGTTTTTAAAATTCATATGATTGAGTCGGGAATTGGGTTAGAATGTAGGGGACCACTACTCCTCACGCAGACCTCGGTGACATAGATTTCTGGATTTGACGTATGTAAGTATAGTTGCCTAGTTATTTGTATTATGACCTTAGGGTTGTTGTGAGACTTATACGTACTTAGATATGCATGTGACCTTAGGATGATTGGGCTTTATGCCTTGGTTGTATTCTGGATTTTGGCACCTTTCTCTTAAGTTTGATAAGTACCTTATATAAGTAATGCTAGTAACATATATATATATATATATATATATATATATATATATATATATATATATATATACCGACTTAATTAAATATGAACAAACGCGATACAATATTAGATGGCACGTACGAGAGCTACCGCTTATGTGGGACCCGCCAAGGGAAGACCACCTCTACCTCCTACCGTCCCGAGACGGGACAAGTAGGGAGACCTCTAGGCTCGAGAGGTCGGTGTTCGCCCCTAAGGTGTGTGCAAATAAGCTTTAAATTTATAAAACTAGAATCAAGCAGCGAACCCGCAGTGTACGGATCGACGTAGCTAAGCAAGAATTCCAGAGTATCGAACACAGGGATTTGGGTGGGAACGAACTCGATTGCAGATTATCAAGCAAGTAAATATGGGAGTTTTGCAAATATTGGGAAAACAACAATCCTAAAGATCCAAGTATCCAGCTGTGGCAATCGATTCAAGATATACTTAATGATGTAAAGACAGAGTTGAGATATGCAAAGGTATACTAATGTAAGGTAATCGTACGGTGAAGTTCCAAAAACCTTATATAACTCACCTACAAGGCACTCTCTATACAGGTTGTTGAGGCTCAGTATAGAAAGATTCTAAAGATGAGAATTAGTGTCAAATACCCAAACTTGTAACCCAAGGATCAAGACTAACTTAACCGATTGAGGTTGTGGCACTCACAATCGAGGTAGAGGTTGTTAAGGCTTCACTACCACCTAGAAAAGACAAGTCTAAACTAAGATAAAGCAAATCTTTAACTTTAGATTAAAGTAAAAGCAAGTTCGTAGACTTAAGGGAAATTACGGTTAGTTCTTGAGGTTCCACGGCCGTGGACTCAAGAACAGACCGTAATTTAGGGTTGTCGGCGATTCTCTCTAACTCTCAGGGTCTAATCTGTTTGCGATCGATCTATCATCATCTAAGCCACAACTATCAACCCTTCACCTTAGAATTGTTAAGGGTTTTTAGCCAATAACAGTCATGTTGATATCAATTCAAGAATTAAAAGATAAAAAGATGAAACTTTCAAGAACTTTCAATAATCTTCAAATCAATCTCAAAGTCACAATCAAGAACGAATGTTGTCAAAAGATTCACAATAGAACAAGTAATGGTAATCCTAGGAAAGAAAGGAAAAACGGGATGTCAATCCGTTTTCCGAATCAAACCTAAACAAGAAGAGAGATCTTCTTGCAAAATCTTCCAAAAACTTCGATCTTCCGCCAATCCGGAGATCTCAACAACAATCACCACCAAAAGTGCGAGATTAGGGCAATTCCCAAACACGAACTTCAATCTCCAACGAGATGTCAATGCTTCCAAGCAAGGGCTAAACGAGGTGTAGCGGCCTACGCGTCGATGAAACGTGTGTGTAAATGAGGGTAAGTGGGAATAAGCGATCCTGTAAGCGAGCCTGACGGATTCTTGCTTCGTCCGTCTTTTTATAGTGCAGGGCAAAATGTCGGCCCGGCCCAATCTTTAAAAGATCGTGGCTTCAAAGTGTGGCGAAAAGATTCGCCAAGATCACGGTCGTGGAAGTGTTCCACGACCGTAATTTAGAGCGTGGATATAAATACGGTTTGCAACATATGTTCCACGGCCGTGTAATCTTCTGGAATGAACTTCAATTTCTGACTCCAAATCCACGGTCGTGGAATTGAACGTGGAACGTGATACGGTCGTATTTTAGAGCGTAGTTTAGGGCAAGAACGTGATTCTTCCCTAACTGTTCGCTCCAAACGGTGTGTGCAAGCTTTAAATTTATAACCCTAGACTTAAGCTTAAAACAAGGATGCGAACCCGCAGTGTACGGGTCAATCGTAGTAAAAGCAAGAAAATTCCAGGGGTCGATCACAGGGACTCGATGAAACAAAGTCAATACGGTATGCTATGTCAATTCTAACCACAAGAGCAGTTAACACAATCAAAGATGAATAAGAAGTCAATAAAGCAAACATGCAATTCTAGGGATTAAAGCATCTAGTTGTGGTTCCAACTCAAGATCTATAGATAAGCGGACAAAGCTGAGATTTTTGCGTGGGGAAGGTGTTACTAGAGTGGAGTAGATCACCGGGTAAGTCTCACTACACACTAATCCTAAACCGTAACTCCTATTACCGGGAAAGTCTCAAGGAATCAAGATAAAGAACTATAACCTCAAACTAACACACCATCTAAGGGAATAGAATCAACCTTTACCGGGTAAGTCTCAGGCTAACTCACAAAGATGGGATGGAAGCACACTCAAACCCCAATAAAGGATAAACCTTTATTACCTACACTTATGATCGTTAATAAACAAACTAAGGAATTACCGGGTAAGTCTCATCCTAGGCTTGCATTGAACCAGGAAGGTGTAATAAGAATAGGATTTGGCAAACTCTAACACTTAACTCTCAGTTATGGATCAGATAAGTCACCTCGGTCAGAAGAATTCCACCCCGGCCGAGATGTTCATCAACCGAACGAGATGCTTAGGGTTAAGGTTAAAGACTCGAACTTTCAGGATCCTACTGGAATCTAAGATTATTCTATCATTGTTTTTCCCACAACCTTCAGCCAATCACCCTAGAATCACACAAGGAAATTAGCCACTCATCATCATAATGAAAGTATTAAATATAAGGGAAGAAGGTGAATATTTGAACAAAGAAGAATTTAATGAAAAGACTTCAATAACTGAATCAAATATCACAACAAAGCGTTCCTTGGATAACAATCCAAAAAGACAAGACAACAATTGAGGGAATTGAAGACAATCTTACAAAACCCTTCAATAAAGCTATAAAAGCTATGGACTTCAATCTTCCTTCAACCTTCAAAAAGGTTCTTCAACTCTCTCCCAAATTGGAGTAGGCTGCTGCTGCGTAAACAACTCTCTTGCGCTGATAGCGGATCTAAGCATGATCGGATTTGTGGAAAATCCAACCCATTTTATAGGAAAATAACCCTCCAAAGATAATAAATCTTAGAAAGATATTATCCCATAAATATAGGTAAAATATATGATTCTGCATATCTCCTTCCTTCCAGGAGCCCAGCCCAAAAATATAAGATCACTTTCCAATTTCAAAAGATCTCTTCCAAGAATAAAATATTCTCGCCGCGTCCTAGGTGTTCGCCTCGGTCGAGTCGGCGTCTCTGGATCACCTCGGTCGAGGTGAATCTGTGGTCAACCGAGGTGACTCACAACTGAACGTGAAATCTCTCAAAACTGGTTCAAAGTGCATCTTTAATCCATGGCTATGTTCCCTGGATGTAGCTCCAAATGACTAATGACTCCTTTAGCTCCTTTTTTATGCAAAACGTACCATATTACCTGCAATTACAACGAAACTAGGTGTAGACCTCGATTCTCGCAAAGGTAGATGAAATGGTAGTAAAATCACATAATGTACATACAAACATGCAGATTATGAAAGATAAAACGTCCAAACAAACCCCAAAATATAGACTATAATTCATGCTATCAAAATACCCCATACTTAGCCCTTGCTTGTCCCCAAGCAAGTTCCGCATATAGAAGACAAGATAGAATGGATTATAAGTCAATACAATCAATGAAAAAGTCTTTCAAAAACATTTTATGGTGTGCAACTATCATAGATCACTCTAAGAGAATACTTCCTGGAAATTAAAAACTCAATATGCTCAAAACATTTTATAAATATAGAAAAGTTGTTCATCTTTGCATAAAATCATAGAATGCATAATAAATCATAATTATCAAAATTAATCATGTATAATCCAGTTTAAACCTCTAAGTCAATCAACAAGCTCAAGGTCTCAAGGGCTTCCCAAAAGAAAAGGTCAAGAAACGTGTAGGGTAGGGATGTATGTAAGGTAATGTGGTGCTAGAATCCGGGAAAAGGATGAACTTCACTTTCACTTTGACTTGCAACATCTTCCACCAATAAGCTTTGCTTATTTCACACTTTTTTCCCTTTTTTTTTACTTTACTTTTTGGGATGCATGGACAGAGGTGCACAATAACCGAAGCCTAGGAAATCTACAATCATCAATTTCTCGAGATGCATCAAACCCTTGATGCACATACCATGACCCGTTAGGAATATCGCTCAATCCGACTATGGCAAGGCACAAACACCCGGCTATGTGAATGGTGCCGAGTTACTCATCTTCATGATCGACTTCCCCAAACCTATAATTGCTTTCTAACACTTCCACTTCCAGCTCACTTCTCAACTTTAACTTGCTTTCATCACTTTGCTTGCTTCCAAATTCCCGGATTGGTAAAGGGAGGCAAAATGTATATGAGGGGCTAAGCATGATCAAGAAGAAGAAGAAGAAGAAGATGAATTGCCTTGGTCTTTCCAAGAAGAAAGTGAGAGAACTTAACTTGCAGTGTCAACCTTCAAATTCAACATAATTTGGATAAAAGCAAAGTATTAAACATGCTAATAATTTCAACAAAGCATTTAGCAACTTAAACATATTATAAAACCTTTCAAACACATAAAGAATTTAAAACCAGTCAGTAAACAAGATCTTCACTGAGATCATATCCAGATAAGTAGCACAAAATCGTTTTTGAAAACTCTCAGTTAACACATCTCGGTCGAGGTGTTCTTAGGTCAACCGAGGTGGATCACCTCGTTCGGCTAGAACTGTCCCGGTCGAGGTCAAAAATTTTTTTTTTTTTTTAAACCAGTTTTCTTTTAGTTTTGACGTTTTTCTCAATCAAATAACCTGTAGGTATGCATGTAATATCAGAAAATCATATAAAGGCAAATGAAGCATGAATACGAAAATATCCGATAAATAAGATACATCAAAGGTATCAAATACATCAAAGGTAGCCACATAGTCAAATAACAAACACCCCATACTTGAGACACACTGTCCCAGTGGGTATAATAAAAGTCTAAACAAGAGAACTCACCGAATAAAAGCCGAACTGCATAAAAAAGATATAATAATAAAATCCTGCAGCTCCTCAGTAGTCTCGATCCGGTGGTGGTGGTGGTATGTAGGGGTACTGAGTCGGATCGTAAGGATGTCCCATGATATGCTCAAACTGCAGCTGAGCCATCATGTGCTGATGATGCTGCCGCTCTTGCATCTCGCGGATATCCAGCGAAAGTGCAGCATATGAGTCGATAACCTGATCCGTCAGGTCATCGATCCGTCGGTGTGCAGCTCTATCCCTCACTCCACGCCTTCTGCGTCTAGCAGGTCTGACTGGAGAAGTCTCAGCTGGTGCCGGCTCAGTGTCCTCCTCGTCATCATCCAAATCAATAATAGGTGGTGCGCTCGTCCCAGCTGTATCTGTACCTGTGTCCATCGGGACGCCACCTCCTCTCTCGTCTACTGTATCATCATCATCGTCGTCCTCATCCTCAGCCTCCTCCTCAGCCTCAGCAGGGGCAGCTGCTCCCTCTCTGTAATCCTCCATAAGTGGACCCCAAGCGGTCTGCCAGAAATGTGGATCAAAGACAGAGAACTGTGCAGACCATCTGATGCCCTGAGGTGCAGTCAGCTCCCATGGCATAGCGACGTAAGGTGTAGTCAGTCCTCGGGGAATCAGAATCCTCCGAGTAATCATCTCCTGTAGTCCGAGCGGCTTGGCAGCCGCCACCATAGTACACCTACTCAGATCCATATCCTGATACCTAGCGATATGGGTCACTATCCCTCCGCAGCATATATCTCCCTTCCCTTTGGCTTTGATCCTATGCAGATCCTCTGCCAGCATCAATCCAAAGTCAGGGTATCCACCTGTAACCATGTAGTATAAAGAGAAGAGCTCCCCCTGTCGGACCTTCTGGGGCGTCTCAGTACGCGCCAGAAGCGTCTCGCTGAAGATCCTGTGTGTCAATCGAAAGGCTAGATGATAGATAAGCTTCGCCCTGGAATCACCAAGACGCCACCTATCTGCATGCTTTGTAATGTGGGCGATCTGACCCCAGAACTCTCTAGCTACAGATCGGGTCGGGAAGTCTACAGCAGTGGGGGCAGGGAAGCCAAAAATGTCTCTCCAATGGTGTAGAGGTACTATGTAGTTCCGGTTCATCAACCGGTACTTCACAGCCCTCTCTGTGGGGAGGTAAGTGAAGGAGCTGACAAACTCGAGGGTCGGCTCTAGGTAGGCTGGGGCTCGGATCTCAGTAAACTGATCCAGCCCGACGGTGGTGATCATCCTCCTAAGATCTCCATCAACGTGGAGACAGTCAAAGGCAGAAATGTCCAGAAATCTAGGAGCGATGACTGGACGACTAGCAATACGCTCATAATCTACCTGGTGTCTCTCGTGGATCACCGGGATAGAAGGTCGGGATGAGGAAGAAGAAGGGGAAGGAGAGGATCTATCTCTAAGGGCTAACAATCTGTCAGAACTCATCTTCAAACAGCACTGTCAGACTACCTCGGTCGACTGACAAACTCCAAGAATCACCTCGACCGAGGTGCAGGTCGACTGGACCGAGGCGAAGACAGTCGCAATTTCAACTCTCTGAATTTCAGTTCTTTTCCCCCAAAAATCACTACCGATGCTTCCTACGGGGTACTTAAGGTTTTCCTCAACAGAATCAAGGGCAACCAAAGCCCAAATTGCAGTAAACGAACGAGTTTAGGGTTTCGATCGTTTTTACCTCGTTCCGGCCGAGTTGCTTGAATTTCTTGCAGATCTGTAGTTGCAATCGATTCCTCTATCCTTCAATCTCGGTTTGGAAGCAGAAAACGTCGAAAACGAGCAAGAATCGCGAGTGAGCGAAATGGATCTGTCGCCGCGGTCGAGGTAGGTAAAAAATGTGAAAAGTAATTTTTCCCCCTTTTATACTGTTACTGGATCTGCTGTCACCTCGGTCGAGATGGTCTCGACTGGACCGAGGTGATACGGACCGAGGCGGTTCTGCAGAAACCCTAGTCGCCTCGGTTGCTCAAGAATCAACTCGGTCGAGGTGCTCTGACAGTGACCGAGGTCCTTCTGTCTTCTCAAAATCTCGAACTTCTGTCCTTCCAGTTGTGCTCCTCCTTAGATATTCCCTGTTGTCTGTCCAGAACGCCAAAAACAAAGCAAAGCAAAGCAAAAACAAGAACTATCTAATCTAGACTAGAAAACGGTAAAAGAAAGCAATACCTTGGGTTGCCTCCCAAGAAGCGCTTGATTTAAGGTCGCTAGTTGGACCATGATGCGTCTCAAATGAGGTATATCGTTGCAACCTCCTCAACCGGCGTTTCCGGTTGGTACTTCTTAAGTCTATGACCGTTGACCTTGAAGCTTCCGCTAGTTTCTCCCCATATCTCAACTGCACCATGAGGGAAACCATGTTTCACAACGTAAGGTCCGGTCCATCTAGATTTCAACTTACCTGGAAAAAGACGGAGGCGGGAGTTGAAGAGTAGAACTAAGTCTCCTTCGTTAAGCTCCTTTGGAATGATACGCTTGTCATGCCATCTCTTCGTCCTTTCTTTGTAAATTTTCGCATTCTCATAGGCGTTCAACCGCAGCTCTTCCAACTCGTTAAGCTCCAATAGTCGCTTCTCACCAGCCTCCTTGATGTCAAAGTTCAACCATTTGATAGCCCAATACGCCTTGTGCTCCAATTCAACGGGCAAATGGCAAGACTTCCCATATACCAAATTATAAGGGGTGGTACCTATGGGAGTCTTGAATGCGGTCCTGTATGCCCAAAGAGCATCGTCCAATTTCATGGACCAATCCTTCCTCGTTCTAGAGACGGTTTTCTCCAAAATTGCCTTGATTTCTCTATTCGAGATCTCGACCTGTCCACTAGTTTGAGGGTGATAAGCGGTTGATACCTTGTGGGTTACCCCATACTTCGATAGAAGTGCCTTAAACTTCCGGTTGATGAAATGCGTTCCTCCATCGCTGATGATGATGCGTGGAGTTCCAAATCGTGGAAAGATAGTTCTATTCAAGAACTTCACAACCACCTTGGCGTCGTTAGTGGGAGAAGCAATGGCTTCAACCCATCTAGAGACGTAATCAACTGCAAGGAGAATGTAGAGGTTTCCTCCGGAGGATGGGAAAGGTCCCATGAAGTCAATCCCCCATACATCAAAGATTTCCACTTCTTGGATGTTATTAAGTGGCATCTCGTTCCTCCTTGATAAGTTCCCTGTTCTTTGGCATGCATCACAAGAAACAACAAAAGATTGCACATCCTTAAATAATGTAGGCCAAAAGAAACCGGAACGTAATACCTTAGCGCATGTTTTATCGGTGCTAGCATGCCCTCCACAAGGAAGTGAATGACAATGCCTTATGACGCTATTAACTTCATCTTCCGGAATGCACCTTCGAAGCATCCCATCCGGTCCGCGCTTGAATAGCAGCGGTTCATCCCAGTAGTAATGTCGTACTTCCTTGAAGAATCTCTTCTTTTGAGAGTACGTCAATCCGGGCGGTATTTCCTGGCAAACTAGATAATTCACGATATCAGCATACCAAGGACCTTTATTATCAGAAAGTTGGTGGAGGGAATGGTCCGCCAACAGTGGGTGAATGTCAGAGAAGGGAGTAAGAAAGTTGTTATTCTCAGCAGTCTCAGTTGACATCGTCTCGCCGTCGACCTCGGTCGAGGCGTTCAGGCGTTGACCGATGTGTTCTTCAGTTGCCTCGCTCAGTCCAGAAAGTGCCTCGGTCGAGGTACTGCCACTGGGTCCGAGGCTGGAGATTTTCGTCTCCTGTATCAGCTTCTCAGTTTTAGCTCCTGGATCCTCTTCCAGTGCTTTTAAGCTCCGTATATTTGCATCACAAGAAGCATCTATACCTTTCTCCATTAAACTGAAACTTATAACTCTTTCGAGTGGATCGTTAATAAGGATAGAGCTCACCAATTCTCTTGATTCTTCTTCATCGTAGATGTTGAAGATATCATCAGTTAGTTGCTCCCCTTTCATGGCTGCAAGTAGTGCGAACTCCACCTCATCGCCACCAACGTTGAATTTCAACTTGGCGTTCTTGCAATCAACGTTGCAACACGAAGTTGCTAGAAATGGCCTCCCGAGAATAATAGGAACAGGATAATCTGCGGGAATGTCAAGTACGACAAAATCTATAGGTAGATAGAAGTTACCTAACTTGACCGGAACGTCCTCCAAAATGCCCACGGGATGGGTAATGGAGCGATCCGCCATGTAGAGTCGAATCTTGACCGGTTTGGGCTCTCGAAGACCGATCTTAGTGCATAACTCCAGCGGGATGATGCTCACGCTGGCTCCTAGATCACAAAGGGCTTCACAAGTTACATCCCCAACTTGAATGGGAATGCAAAATGAGCCGGGATCTCTCAACTTAGGCGGCATCTTTTCCTTCATGATCTTTATAAGCTCCGAGGATTTAGATGTCATCCTAACTTCACCAACATCCTCCAACTTCCTTTTTCTTGATAAGATCTCTTTTAAGAACTTCCCATAGGCGGGCATACCTAGAATAACATCAAGGAAAGGAATATTAATATGTAGCTTATTCATCAAGTCAAGAAACTTACCGAAGTGCTTGTCTAGATGTGCTCTTGCTCTTGACTGAGGGAATGGAAGTGGTGGCTTATATGCAGGAGGTGGAACATAAGTTTCTGTCGTTCCTCCTGCTTTCTGTTGCTCCGCCACGGTTGGCATCTCGGTCGAGGTGTTCTTCGACTGGATCTGGACCGAGGTGGTCTGCGTCGAGCGAGGTACTGGATCTGCAGTTTTGAGTCCACTCCTCGTCGTTATGGCCATACACTGGCCCTTAGGGTTAGTTTCCGTCTTCGCTGGAAGCTTCCCTGGATCTCTTGGCGCTTCATTCGCCCTATTCGCAAGTTGTTGTTCGAAGGACCTTTGGGCCCTTGAAAACGAAGTCATAGAATTCTCCATAGCGCTAAGCTTGATCAAGATTGCCTCCAGAACTGCGTCCTTTTTTTCCGGCTGAGACGAACTTGATCCTTGCCCTTGGCTTTTCAATGGAGTAGAAGAAGAAGAAGGAGAAGAGAGGAAAGGGTTAGAGGAATCATTAGAATTGGAGTTTGAATGATTGTTACCGTGATTTTGGTTATTCGCCCTCTAGTTGTTGCTATTGGATCCTCTATTGTTGTTGTAGTTGTTGTTTCGGGAACCGTTGTTGTTGTTGTTACGGTACCCGTTATTGTTGTTGTTCCTTTGCCCTTGCTCTTCCTTCTTAGTTTGAGCCATCAAGAGCTCCTTCAATTGCTTCACGTCGTTCTTCAAAGACGTGAGTTGATTGTTCTTGGGATGAGTCTCTTGAAAGTTGACTCTTTTAATTCCACCTTCAGCTCCTTGGTGGGTATACTTTTCCATGTGCAAGGCTTGCTTCTCAATGAAGTCCCAAGCCTCATCTATCGCCATGTCCATGAAGGTACCGGCGGAGAGTAGTTGGAGATTGAACTGGGTGCTTCCGTCCAGCCCTTTGAAGTAGATCTCCAACAACTCGATCTTTGGAATCCCGTGATGAGGGCAATCCAAAAGGATATCCTTGAACCGCTCCCAAGATTTGGACAAGCTCTCCTTATCCTTCATGATGAAAGCATTGATCTTCCCTCTCATTTCAGCGGTCTTTGAGGGGGGAAAGAATTTGGTCAAGAATTCCGTGGTCATCTCCTCCCATGTGCTGATTTTTCCTGGAGGGAGAGATTGATACCAAGTAAGAGCTCTATCTTTTAAAGAAAAGTAAAAAGGTCTTAGCTTGTAGTTGTTATTTTCAATTCTGGGAGGTCGCAAGGTCTCCATCAAGATCTCGTAGTTTTGAAGATGTTGATGCGGCGACTCCTTCTCTAGCCCTCCGAATTGGCATTGGCGAATCATGGCTAGAACTTGCGGTCGAAGTTCGTAGTCATGATCTGCTGGATCTCCTAGGTTCACTCCTGGACGCCTCAGTTGTTGATTAGGGTCCATCCTTTGACCTAGAGTTTGTGGAATTCCTGCAAGAAGAACATCTCGGACTGGTATCCGAGGTGGAAGCACCTCGGCCGGGGCGTCGGGTACTGGAATCTGCCTCGGTCGAGGATCAACTACTGGATCCTCCCTCGGTCGAAGTAGAATCTGGTCTCGAATGACACCAATCTCATCTTCGATTGCTGCAGTCCTGGTGCGATTCTCTTCTTTCTCTTGCATGAGTTCTTCCTTGCTGAGGCGCAGCAGCTCCTGCGTCTCTCTCAATGGGGCCGCAAGATCGCGATCGTCTTGTTGGGCCATCTTCGCTTCTCTTAAGCGTCTCTTGTATGTCTTTTCTGGTTCGGGATCGTAAGGAACGATTTCTTTCCCAGTGCGGGTTCTTCGCATATACCTAAGAAAGAACCTGCAAAGGTCACTCAAGTAGAGTGGTTAGACAAAACGGGGCAAATGCCCCAAGAGCAAACCGTACCGGCTCGGTCTAGACCAAGTCCCCGGCAACGGCGCCAAAAACTTGTTCGCTCCAAACGGTGTGTGCAAGCTTTAAATTTATAACCCTAGACTTAAGCTTAAAACAAGGATGCGAACCCGCAGTGTACGGGTCAATCGTAGTAAAAGCAAGAAAATTCCAGGGGTCGATCACAGGGACTCGATGAAACAAAGTCAATACGGTATGCTATGTCAATTCTAACCACAAGAGCAGTTAACACAATCAAAGATGAATAAGAAGTCAATAAAGCAAACATGCAATTCTAGGGATTAAAGCACTAGTTGTGGTTCCAACTCAAGATCTATAGATAAGCGGACAAAGCTGAGATTTTTGCGTGGGGAAGGTGTTACTAGAGTGGAGTAGATCACCGGGTAAGTCTCACTACACACTAATCCTAAACCGTAACTCCTATTACCGGGTAAGTCTCAAGGAATCAAGATAAAGAACTATAACCTCAAACTAACACACCATCTAAGGGAATAGAATCAACCTTTACCGGGTAAGTCTCAGGCTAACTCACAAAGATGGGATGGAAGCACACTCAAACCCCAATAAAGGATAAACCTTTATTACCTACACTTATGATCGTTAATACACAAACTAAGGAATTACCGGGTAAGTCTCATCCTAGGCTTGCATTGAACCAGGAAGGTGTAATAAGAATAGGATTTGGCAAACTCTAACACTTAACTCTCAGTTATGGATCAGATAAGTCACCTCGGTCAGAAGAATTCCACCCCGGCCGAGATGTTCATCAACCGAACGAGATGCTTAGGGTTAAGGTTAAAGACTCGAACTTTCAGGATCCTACTGGAATCTAAGATTATTCTATCATTGTTTTTCCCACAACCTTCAGCCAATCACCCTAGAATCACACAAGGAAATTAGCCACTCATCATCATAATGAAAGTATTAAATATAAGGGAAGAAGGTGAATATTTGAACAAAGAAGAATTTAATGAAAAGACTTCAATAACTGAATCAAATATCACAACAAAGCGTTCCTTGGATAACAATCCAAAAAGACAAGACAACAATTGAGGGAATTGAAGACAATCTTACAAAACCCTTCAATAAAGCTATAAAAGCTATGGACTTCAATCTTCCTTCAACCTTCAAAAAGGTTCTTCAACTCTCTCCCAAATTGGAGTAGGCTGCTGCTGCGTAAACAACTCTCTTGCGCTGATAGCGGATCTAAGCATGATCGGATTTGTGGAAAATCCAACCCTTTTTATAGGAAAATAACCCTCCAAAGATAATAAATCTTAGAAAGATATTATCCCATAAATATAGGTAAAATATATGATTCTGCATATCTCCTTCCTTCCAGGAGCCCAGCCCAAAAATATAAGATCACTTTCCAATTTCAAAAGATCTCTTCCAAGAATAAAATATTCTCGCCGCGTCCTAGGTGTTCGCCTCGGTCGAGTCGGCGTCTCTGGATCACCTCGGTCGAGGTGAATCTGTGGTCAACCGAGGTGACTCACAACTGAACGTGAAATCTCTCAAAACTGGTTCAAAGTGCATCTTTAATCCATGGCTATGTTCCCTGGATGTAGCTCCAAATGACTAATGACTCCTTTAGCTCCTTTTTGATGCAAAACGTACCATATTACCTGCAATTACAACGAAACTAGGTGTAGACCTCGATTCTCGCAAAGGTAGATGAAATGGTAGTAAAATCACATAATGTACATACAAACATGCAGATTATGAAAGATAAAACGTCCAAACAAACCCCAAAATATAGACTATAATTCATGCTATCACTAACCTCGTGCATTCCTCAAGCTAAAACTCCAATTTGCTTCCAAAGAGTGTCCTCAATCTATGGACATATCAACTCAACTCTCCTTTGCTCGATTCCGTTCGGAAATAGCTCCAAATCACCTATAATCAACATAGAACTAGAGTAGACATCCATATCGACAATATAGGTAATACTAGCTCACATATGCACAAAGTTCAATCAAAGACTATCAATATGAATTTAAATACGTTTAGAAAATGTGCCTAAAATATCACAATATTTCATGCTAACAAATAACCCCATACTTAACACTTGCTTGTCCCTAAGCAAGGTCTTTCAAAAAGCTTTAAACAAGAGTTAGGATGAAATATGTGTACCTTCTTTTGGGTGAATATGACTTCTAAAGAATAGATCATTCTCAAACCTTGCTTCAATCGTTCTTCAAACTTTCACACACTCAATCAAAGAGTAAAAAGCAAAGAAAATTCATGAACCAACTTAACTTCTAAACAAGCATTATAACCTTCAAACATTATCAAAATCAATCACAAGAAACTTCAATTTAGATCACCAAGTCATATAACATTCTTTTGATCTTAAGGACTTTCAAAGAAAAGGTCTAGAATATGGAAGGGAAGGGAAAACTTTAAGGGAAAGTGGTGCATAAATCCGGGAAAGTGGACAACTACCTTCTTCTTCTTATGCGGTTCCCGCAACACTTCAACTTAGAGCTTCGCTCTCTTCTTTTCATTTTTCGACTTTACTTTTGGAGTTATGGACAGAGGTGCACAAAAACCGAAGCCTAGGAGATCGGCGTTTCTCAAATTTTCAAGAGATGCCTCAAACCCTTAGCGCACATACCATAATCCGCTAGGAATATCGCTCAATCCGACTTTGGCAAGACACAAACACCCGGCTATGTGAATGGTGCCGAGTTACTCATCGTCATGATTGACTTCCCCAAACCTATAATTTCTTTCTATTGAATTGATTGCAAATAATTGCTCTCATGGCTCTCCCACATCAAACATGCCTTTTTCTCGTTCACTTCTCCAAATTCCCGGATAGGTAAAGGAGGCTAATATTTCAATGAGGAGCTAGATGATCAAAGAAAGAAGAAAGAAAGTATCGAATTGCCTTAATCATTTCAACAAGAAGTATAGGAACTTATAACGTGATTTCAACTTCAATTTCCTTGCATGATTTAGGTAACATTTCCACATTATAAAACTTGCAAAAGAGGTAAAATTCATTCATTCAAGTTCTTTTCAATTCACAATCCTTTTAAGCATGCAATTGTTATCAAACTCAATTCACAAGTAGTGATTATCATGGAAATCATCTCAATTCATTAGAAGCACAAAATTTTCAAAATTTTTCAATTTTTTATAGGTTTTTCAAGTTATTTTTCATGCAATGCAATAAGGAAACGTGTAACACATAATGAACATGTAACGATAGTCTCAAATGAAAGCGAACATAGTAAGTAGAGTTATTACAAACTTTTTAGTACATCCCACCCCATACTTAGGACGAACATTGTCCCTAATGTTCAAAAGAAAGAAAGAAAAGAAAGAAAAGAAAAAAAGAAACTCACAAAGTGGTGGCGGGAATGTCTAAAACGAACGATCATGCATCAATCACTGTGGCGCCGGCGGAGGTGGGAATGGGGAGAAACTCGGATCATAAAACCGCCCAAACTGCTGGCGGTAGACGTCCCTCATCATGTGGTCAAGGTCGTCTAAGCGTCCGTCTCTAGCGTCCGCCCGGATCTCCAATGCTCCAACTCTCTCTGAAAGTCCGGTAGCCCAATCCGGTATCTGCTCCTACCATTCCGGGGCATGACTGTACCATGCGGGGGCATCGGATGGTGCCGGTGCTGGTGGTGGTGGTGCTGGCTGCTCCGTGGACCAAGGAGGTGGGGTGGAATACCATGTGGGAGGTGTGGTCATCCACGTGGGCCTCTCAATCACGCTAGCGCGGCGAGATGACGAGCTTGAGGCTCTAGCTGGACGTGGAGAGCGTCTAGGTACATCTGGGGCCGCCTCCGGCTGATCCGGAAACGTGCCAAACTCCTGCTCCGCTCCTCCTCCACTCTCGAACTGATCTCCCATATCCTCCTCCTCTACAACCGGCGGTGGGACGTAAGGGGGAGCTACTATCCTATTCGCATGCATCGCAGCGAACGTCTCCTTCCAATTATGGCGTCCCGCCATAATGGAGTACTCCGGCAGCCACTCTATACCCCTACCCGTCCTAGTCTCCCAAGGCATGCCCGCATAAGGCGGACCTCCATGTGTGGGGAAAATGAGACCCCTAACCATGAATGCATGTAGCCCTAAAGGAACGGCCGGTATGCGGGTGCAAGCAGAAAACTCCACGCCGAAACTCCTAGCAATGTCGGTAACTATCCCACCATATCCAATGTTCCCCTTCTTCTTATTCTTGAGCTTGCTCATCGTAGCAGCCAAGAGAGTAGCACAATCTGCGCGGCGTCCGTATAGCATACAATAAAGCAAGAATAGCTCATCCGTCTTGATCTTTTGGGGCGTCTCCGTCCTAGGAAAGAGACACTCCGAAAGAACACGGTGAGCTATCTTCAAGGCTAGATGGTACATCAATCTAGCCTTGGTATCGGCGGGTTGCCACCGGTCCTCGTCGGCGTAAACCATAGCTACTTCCTCCCAAAAGTTCTTGGGGTAAACTCCACTCGGAAATCGACCGTTATAGGTCTCATGAAACCCAAAGATAGTCCCGAACTCAACTATGCTCAAATGGTAGTCTCTTTCCATGAGACGGAAAGAAACGGTCCTATCTACGTGGCTGTGCTCGAAAGACGTCACAACCTCCCGGGTGATCTCCTCGTAGGCGTCTTCACGAATGTTCGTGAAGACAAGCAATCCGGCTCTATCCAAGAGCCAAGTAAGATCATCAACTATGTTGAGAGGATGTAGATCCTCCAACAACAAATACCTAGGGCCAATCACTGCCCTCTCCTTGATCCGGTCAAGTGCATCAAGATGGTTCTCATGTATGGTCGGGATGCTAGGGTGAGGAGGTGACGATGGAGGTGAAGGTGAAGATGGTAGTGAAGGAGATGAGGGTGGTGGTGCCCTAGAGGTGGAGGGATTGCCCTTTCTTTTCTTATTTTGCTCTCCCTTCTTCTCTTTTATCCTTCCCGACACTCTCCTTACGAAATCCATTTTTCACCAAAAATTACGGTCTGTTCTTGGAAATTACGGCCGTGGTTTACCCAGAGACCGTGATTCGTCTCAGAATTTCACGAATCTCAGCAATTTCACCAGCAATCACCACAACAAGCAGTCCTCATCTAATTCCTTCCAGTCTTTGTCAGTTCTTCCTAAAAATCTATAGCAAAAACGAACCAAATCCGCGAAAATCAAGAAGAAAGAATAAACCTCTTTTTCGGATTGAAAAACTCGAAATGCGCGTTTGTTGATGGATTTCCGCTCGGTTTGTCGCTTGGATCTTGTTCGTGGTTGGATTTGCTGCAGTTTAGGATGAAGAATCGTTGAAAACGATTAGAAAACGAAGATTTGGAGGAGGTCGTGGGGTTTCGGCGTTTAGGTCGTGGAAAGGGAATTTTTGGGGCAAATTTGTGAAGAATGTGGCTTATATAGTCGCAGGCAAAATTTTGAAAATCACGGTCTGTCGGGGTGTTCCACGGCCGTGGAAGTGTACGGACCCGTGGTTTTTGTGATTTTTCAAAGGCTTTTGAGAATTACGGCTACTGTAGCTATGACGACCGTAATTTAGACCGTGGAACCTTCTGTAAAGCTTCAAAGTCCAAATTTCGTCACTCTTCTTCGACATTATTCTCCCTTTTTCCTTTCCCATTGATCCTACAACCAAAAACACGAACATACCGGAAGAAATCGAGGCAAAATAAAGCGAAAACGTCTATTCTAAGCTAAACTATGAATCGAAAATAAAAACGAAAATGCAATACCTTGGGTTGCCTCCCAAGAAGCGCTTTGTTTAAGGTCCGTAGCTAGACCAATCTCGCACTTATTCGAGTGCGGTAGGCGCAAACTCCTCAGCTTGGAGTTCCGGCGTATACTTCTTGAGTCGTTGGCCGTTCACCTTAAAACTTCCGCTAGCTTCACCCCATACTTCAACTGCACCATGGGGGAAAATACGCTTAATTAGAAAAGGTCCGGTCCAACGGGATTTAAGCTTACCTGGAAAGAGGCGAAGTCTTGAATTGAAGAGGAGAACTTGATCTCCTTCTTTGAAGTCCTTTGGAATGATATGCTTATCATGCCAACGCTTTGCTCTTTCCTTGTAGATCTTGGCGTTTTCATAGGCGTTCAAGCGAAGTTCATCCAGCTTGTTGATGTCTAGGAGACGCTTCTCTCCCGCTTCCTTCATGCCGAAATTTAGCCACTTGATTGCCCAAAACGCTTTGTGCTCCAGCTCCACCGGCAAGTG
Source organism: Fagopyrum homotropicum (assembly GCA_033239125.1). Lineage (NCBI taxonomy): Eukaryota > Viridiplantae > Streptophyta > Magnoliopsida > Caryophyllales > Polygonaceae > Fagopyrum > Fagopyrum homotropicum. The sequence continues at coordinate 26,032,695 of BSWB01000008.1, read as the reverse complement.
ACAAGACTTCCCATACACAAGGTTGTATGGTGTGGTTCCTATGAGAGTCTTGTACGCAGTCCGGTACGCCCATAATGCATCATCTAGCTTCAAGGACCAATCCTTCCTAGTCCTTGAAACCGTCTTCTCTAGAATTCCTTTGATCTCCCTATTTGAGATCTCAACTTGTCCACTTGTTTGTGGATGGTAAGGGGTAGCGATCTTGTGAGTAACCCCATACTTAGCTAGAAGAGCTTCAAAGCGACGGGCTATGAAGTGAGAACCTCCATCACTAATGATCGTCCTTGGTGTTCCAAATCGTGGAAAGATGGTCTTGTTGAAGAACTTAACCACCACCATGGCATCATTTGTGGGAGAGGCAATTGCTTCCACCCATCTAGAAACGTATTCTACCGCCAATAGTATGTATTGGTTTCCACAAGAAGATGGGAATGGTCCCATGAAATCAACTCCCCAAACGTCGAAAATCTCCACCTCTTGGATGTTGTTGAGGGGCATCTCGTTCCATCTAGAAATATTGCCTGTTCTTTGACAAGCATCGCAGCAAGAAACAAAGGATTGCACATCTCTAAATAAAGTAGGCCAATAGAATCCAGATTGCAATACCTTTGCGCTAGCCTTGTTCGAACTAGCGTGTCCTCCACAAGGTAGTGAATGACAGTGGCGGATGACACTTTGCATCTCATCTTTCGGCACACATCGCCGGATGATGCCATCCGGACCTCTCTTAAAGAGGAGAGGCTCGTTCCAATAGTATTCCCGGACGTCCTTAAAGAACTTCTTCCTTTGTGCGTAGGATAGTCCGGGCGGTGTCTCCTGACAAACCAAATAGTTAACATAATCAGCAAACCATGGTTCGTTACCTTTGGAGATCACGTTGATGCACTCCTCTATGATGTGTAGGTGTTCGCCCGGAAAGGAGTCATCAATGGGTAGATGGTCGTCCTCTAGATGTGTTAGACGACTAAAATGATCCGCGACAGAATTTTCTGAACCTTTCTTGTCGCGGATCTCAAGATTGAATTCTTGTAGGAGAAGAATCCATCTAATCAGCCTTGGTTTCGCGTCTTTATTCGCAAGGAGGTACCGGATCGCAGCATGATCCGTGTAGACAATCACCTTTGCACCTACAAGATAAGAGCGAAACTTGTCAATAGCGTAGACAATGGCTAAGAACTCTTTCTCTGTAGTGGCGCCAAAAACTTGTTCGCCCCTAAGGTGTGTGCAAATAAGCTTTAAATTTATAAAACTAGAATCAAGCAGCGAACCCGCAGTGTACGGATCGACGTAGCTAAGCAAGAATTCCAAAGTATCGAACACAGGGATTTGGGTGGGAACGAACTCGATTGCAGATTATCAAGCAAGTAAATATGGGAGTTTTGCAAATATTGGGAAAACAACAATCCTAAAGATCCAAGTATCCAGCTGTGGCAATCGATTCAAGATATACTTAATGATGTAAAGACAGAGTTGAGATATGCAAAGGTATACTAATGTAAGGTAATCGTACGGTGAAGTTCTAAAAACCTTATATAGCTCACCTACAAGGCACTCTCTATACAGGTTGTTGAGGCTCAGTATAGAAAGATTCTAAAGATGAGAATTAGTGTCAAATACCCAAACTTGTAACCCAAGGATCAAGACTAACTTAACCGATTGAGGTTGTGACACTCACAATCGAGGTAGAGGTTGTTGAGGCTTCACTACCACCTAGAAAAGACAAGTCTAAACTAAGCTAAAGCAAATCTTTAACTTTAGATTAAAGTAAAAGCAAGTTCGTAGACTTAAGGGAAATTACGGTTAGTTCTTGAGGTTCCACGGCCGTGGACTCAAGAACAGACCGTAATTTAGGGTTGTCGGTGATTCTCTCTAACTCTCAAGGTCTAATCTGTTTGCGATCGATCTATCATCATCTAAGCCACAACTATCAACCCTTCACCTTAGAATTGTTAAGGGTTTTTAGCCAATAACAGTCATGTTGATATCAATTCAAGAATTAAAAGATAAAAAGATGAAAACTTTCAAGAACTTTCAATAATCTTCAAATCAATCTCAAAGTCACAATCAAGAACGAATGTTGTGAAAAGATTCACAATAGAACAAGTAATCGTAATCCTAGGAAAGAAAGGAAAAACGGGATGTCAATCCGTTTTCCGAATCAAACCTAAACAAGAAGAGAGATCTTCTTGCAAAATCTTCCAAAAACTTCGATCTTCCGCCAATCCGGAGATCTCAACAGCAATCTCCACCAAAAGTGCGAGATTAGGGCAATTCCCAAACACGAACTTCAATCTCCAACGAGATGTCAATGCTTCCAAGCAAGGGCTAAACGAGGTGTAGCGGCCTACGCGTCGATGAAACGTGTGTGTAAATGAGGGTAAGCGGGGATAAGCGATCCTGTAAGCGAGCCTGACGGATTCTTGCTTCGTCCGTCTTTTTATAGTGCAGGGCAAAATGTCGGCCCGGCCCAATCTTTAAAAGATCGTGGCTTCAAAGTGTGGCGAAAAGATTCGCCAAGATCACGGTCGTGGAAGTGTTCCACGACCGTAATTTAGAGTGTGGATATAAATACGGTTTGCACCATATGTTCCACGGCCGTGTAATCTTCTGGAATGAACTTCAATTTCTGACTCCAAATCCACGGTCGTGGAATTGAACGTGGAACGTGATACGGTCGTATTTTAGAGCGTGGTTTAGGGCAAGAACGTGATTCTTCCCTCACCTCATGCATTCCTCAAGCTAAAACTCCAATTTGCTTCCAAAGAGTGTCCTCAATCTATGGACATATCAACTCAACTCTCCTTTGCTCGATTCCGTTCGGAAATAGCTCCAAATCACCTATAATCAACATAGAACTAGAGTAGACATCCATATCGACAATATAGGTAATACTAGCTCACATATGCACAAAGTTCAATCAAAGACTATCAATATGAATCAAAATACGTTTAGAAAACGTGCCTAAAATATCACAATATTTCATGCTAACAGTCGGGGACGTATCCCCATTGCGGAACCACCCGTTGTGGATCCGCCAGCAGTTGAGGATCCCGTTGAGGACGTTGCAGAGAGCGTTATTCCCGAGGCTAAGGATAGGACAGTTGTGAGGTATAGGGCACATAGTTCCCCGTCTGCTAGGACCGGGGGAGCATCGATTGGAGCTACAGTATTCGAGGAGTATAGACGCCGAGTAGAGGAGGCGTTTAGGACTGGAGCACCGCCTCTAACACCGCCAGTGTCGGTACCTGCACCTGCACAAGCGAGATCAGTCGAGGTCTCGCAGAGCGCTACCCAGATCAGAGCCGCACCTAATATATTTGCACCGGCAGTAGTGGCACCTGAGCCGGTTGTGGAGGTATCTGGGCCTAGAGACGAGCTGAGGTCTCCTAGACCCGATGCCTGGTTGAAGGCTTTCAACCAGCAGCATGTACCCTACTTCGATGGGAAGGTAGGGTTAGAGGTAGAGCACTAGATTGGGCATGTAGAGTCAGCATTGGAGGCGATTCGCTGCCCTGTGAAGAGACAGGTGGAGATAGTTCAGACATTGTTTCGAGAAGAGGCCTAGTATTGGTGGAGGTCGGTGAGAGGGGGTATGCCCAGGATGGAGCAACTGCTGTGTCTCGTGAGAGAGACATTATGCCCAGATTCACAGCGTCGAGATAGAGTACATGACTTCCTAGAGGCCGATTTTGAGGATGTTCCCGTCATGGAGGCGATTCGACGTTTTAGAGCGGAGTTGGCATTGCTGGGGCCCGCTGCACCTCTAGTGGACCAGCATGTCTATCTCTTTTCCAGGAGACTGAGGGAGTCTACCCGTGCTTACTTGGTGGGATTTTACTGCGATTCATTGGTAAAGTACTAGGATCGAGCTTCGGCTAACGAGAGAGACCGACGTGGGATGAGGAGAGTAGCGCCGTCCGGGGGACCAGACAAGAGACAGAGGACTGCACCAGCTAGTACCGGAGCCGGAGGACAGGGCGTAGCCAGGTTCCGGGATGTACCGGACCACAGCAGCCGATGTAGACATCCGACCGTGGGCCCCAGTGCCATGGTTGTGGAGGGTATGGACATATCCGGAGGACTTGCACGAAGCCACTTGTAGCTTGTTTCACTTGTGGCCAGGTGGGCCATAGGGCCACTTTTTGCCGTCAGGGCATGTCACAGTCTCAACAGGGTTCTTCGCCTGCTGGGGTAACAGGAGGTTGTCAGAGGCCTCCACAGTTTCAGCCACAAGGCTCTCAGCAAAATTTGCAGGGGCAGACTCGTACGCAGGGTTCAGCCCAGGGTCCGGGCCGAGGTAGAGGCCGTGGTGGTGGTACACAGGAGACCAGGGGCACACAGGTCAGGGCACTAGAGTTGAGGGGTGTTGTTGATCCAACAGTACCGGCAGCTACAGGTACTATTCAGATCCATGGACTACCGGTCCGCGTTTTGTTTGATACGGGTGACACGCACTTTTTATTTCCGATGATTCTGTAGCTAGGTGGTCCTTGGTTACGGTAGAGTGCAGACCCTTTGTGGTGGGGTTACCCGATGGGGGTAGGGTTAGTGGTACCCGAGAGGTACGCGGTTGTCCCATACGCTTGGGAAACCGAGATTGGTTAGCCGACTTCTATGTCATGCACTTAGTGCATGAAGAAGTCATCCTTGGCATGGACTGGATGGACCGCCACCGAGCCGTTCTGGACATCAGTCGGAGGACTGTGACAGTTACCACGGAGACGGGACATGAGGTGATTTTCCGAGGTTGGAACCTCGGGAAAACCGGTATAGTCATTAGCACGGTTCGAGCCGCGAGACTTATCGGACAGGGATGCGAGGCCTTCTAGTGCTATGCCATGAAGGAGGAGTCAGGACCGTCGCTAGAGGAGATTGTCGTGGCTTGTGAGTTTGAGGATGTATTTGGGGAGCCACCCGGATTGCCACCACAGAGGAGCGTGGATTTTGCCATTGAGTTGGAGCCCGGCTCGAGGCCGATCTCCAAGGCCCCATACCGCATGGCGCCGATCGAGTTGCTAGAGCTGAAGAAGCAGCTTGAAGAGTTAGCCGAGAGGGGTTTCATACACCCGAGCGTTTCCCCTTGTGGTGCACCGGTCCTCTTCGTCCCGAAGAAGGACGGATCTTTGAGACTTTGTATCGATTACCGAGAATTGAACAAAGTCACCATCAAGAACAAGTACCCCCAACCGCGCATTGATGATTTGCTAGACCAGCTGCAGGGAGCCTCCGTATTCTCAATGTATCGACTTGAGGTTGGGATACCACCAGCTGAGGGTGAGAGAGGAGGATGTGCCGAGGACGGCATTCAGGACGAGATATGGCCATTATGAGTTTGTCGTGATGCCGTTAGTGCTCACGAATGCACCTGCCGTCTTCATAGAGTTGATGAACGGCATCTTCATCGACTTCTTGGACCATTTTGTGGTAGCTTTTATAGAAGATATTTTAGTCTACTCCCGGAGTTGGGAGGAGCATGCGGGAAACCTGAGGACGGTTCTTCGAGTCCTTCAAGATAGAGAGCTTTATGCAAAGCTCTCTAAGTGTGAGTTTTGGATGTCCGAGGTGACATTCCTGGGTCACATAGTTTCCACCGAGGGTGTCATGGTTGACCCGGCAAAGATAGAGTCCGTTTCTTCATGGCCACCTGCTAGGACGGTCAAGGAGGAGCGCAGTTTCTTGGGCTTAGCGAGATATTACCGCCATTTTGTTGAGGGTTTCTCCGTGATTGCACGGCCGCTTACTTCCTTGCTAAGGAAGTCTAGCAGGTTCGTCTGGTCCGAGCCATGTCAATGCTGCTTTGAGGAGTTGAAGAAGAGGTTGACCTCCGCTCCTGTGTTAGCCCAGCCTGAGGGCGTAGAGGACTTTGTTGTATATAGTGACGCCTCCAAGCTAGGCTTAGGGTGCGTTTTGATGCAGAGGGTTAAGGTTATTGCGTGCGCTTCTCAGCAGCTGAAGCCGTACGAGGAGAATTATCCCACCCATGATCTTGAGCTAGCGGCAGTGATTCATGCCCTGAAGATCTGGCGACACTATTTTCACGGAGCCACGTGCCAAATGTTCACAGACCATAAGAATCTGATGTATATATTCACTTAGCGGGAGTTGAATAACCGCCAGAGGAGATGGTTAGAGCTGATTAAGGATTTCAACTTGGAGATTTTGTACCATCCGGGGAAGACGAACGTAGTCGCTGACGCTTTGAGTACGAGGACACCTCGAGAGGAGGCTATAACTCGACTTACGATTCAGCCACAGTTACAGAGGGATTTGGCGGAGTTAGAGCTAGATATCCGGTTCCCGGATACGGTTGGACATTTGTCTGAGTTAGAAGTATTACCTGATATGTCCGAAGAGATCCGGAAACAGCAGGAGGGATGTCCCGTGTTGACGAGGATTCGGGACAGGATGGCCAGAGGTGAGGCGCCGCAGTTTATCACTGGGGTAGACGGGTTATTGAGACGCTAGGGATGTTTTTGTGTACCGTCAAATCCGGAGTTGAGAGAGCGGATCTTAAATGAGGCACATTCTACATCTTACTCGGTGTACCCAGACGCGAGTAAGATGTACCAGGACCTTAGGAGATCTTATTGGTTGGGCAGGCTCAAGCCCGATGTAGCTAGATATGTTGCCCGATGCACGACCTGCCAGCAGGTCAAGATCGAGCACCAGAGACACGCAGGAGAGCTTCATCCACTGACCGTGCCGCAGTGGAAGTGGGAGGATATTTCCATGGACTTCGTGACGGGTTTGAGACCGAGTATGAGCCTTGACGCGATATGGGTAGTGGTGGAACGGTTGACGAAGACCGCACGTTACATCCCTATTCGGGAAACGTGGCCGGTGAGTTGTCTAGCCGAGGAGTTTACTCGTCAAGTTGTGAGGTTACATGGAGTACCGAGGACTATCATCTCCGATAGGGACGGGCGCTTTAACTTGAGGTTCTGGCAGCGGGTACACGCCGCCCTAAGATCGAGTCTACATTTCACCACCGCATACCATCCACAGACTGACGGCCAGTCAGAGCGGACTATTCAGACCCTAGAGGACATGTTGCGGGCATGTGTACTAGACTGGGGGAAGGTATGGCTAGACCACCTTCCATTGGTGGAGTTTTCGTATAATAACAGTTGGCACCCGTCGATTGGGATGGCACCTTATAAGGCGTTGTAAGGGAGGAGATGCCGCATCCCCTTATGTTGGGACGAGCCGGGGAGTTTGAGTATTGTAGCTCCGGATCACGTACAAGATGAAATGGATACAGTTGCCTTGATACGAGAGAGGATGTTGACTGCTCAGAGTCGTCAGAGATCATACGCGGATAGGAGGCGTAGACCTCTCGAGTTCAGGGTTGGAGCCTAGGTGTGGCTGAGGGTATCACCGACCCGGGGTGTTTGATTATTCGGCATTAAGGGGTAGTTAAGCCCCCGATATGTCGGCCCATTCGAGATAGTGGAGAGAGTCGGTGAGGTGGCATACCGACTAGCCTTCCCACCACGGTTAGAGGGTATACATACGGTCTTCCATGTGTCTCAGTTGAGGGAGTATTGTTCGCTCCAAATGGTGTGTGCAAGCTTTAAATTTATAACCCAAGAAGTATGCTTAAAACAAGGATGTGAACCCGCAGTGTATGGATCAATTATAGTAAAAGCAAGAATTCCGGGGTGTCAATCTCACGGACTTAGGTGAAACAAAGCAACTATAGGTTGTCAATGCAACTAATAACCACAAAAGCGATTAATACAATCAAAGATGATAATAAGGTCAATTAAAGGAAATATGCAAATTCTAGGGATTAAAGCATCCAGTTGTGGTTCCAACTCAAGATCTCAATGATATGCGGACAAAGTTGAGATTATGCAAAGGGAAGGTGTTACTAAAGTGGAATATATCACCGGGTAAGTCTCACTACTCACAATCCCAAACCCAAGAACCTATCACCGGGTAAGTCTCAAGGTACTAAGGAAAAGAACTATAATCTCAAACCAACAAACCAACTAAGGGAATAGAATCAACCTTTACCGGGTAGGTCTCAGGCTAACTCACAAAGATGGAACGAAGGCACACTCAAACCCCAATAAAGGATAAACCTTTATTACCTACACTTATGATCATGGGTAAACAAACAAAGGAATCACCGGGTAAGTCTCATCCTAAGTTTACATTGAACTAGGAAAGGTGGAATAAGAATAGGATTGGCAAACTCTAACACTTAACTCTCAGTTACGGATTAGATAAGTCACCTCGATCAGTCAAGTTCCACCCGGCCGAGATGTTCATCGACTGAACAAGATGTTCTAAGGTTAGGGATAGAGACTCGAGCTTTCACGGTCCTACTGGAATTAATATTATTCTATCATTGTTTTTCCCACAACTTTTAGCCAATCACCCAATAATCGCACAAGGAAATTAGCCACTCATCATCATGAAAGCAATAATCAAATATATGGGAAGAGAATGAATATTTGAACACAAAAACCTTAAGAACAAGGCTTCAATAACTGAATCAAATATCAAACAAATCAGCGTTCCTTGGAACACAAATCCAACAAAATAATGAAACAAAAAGAGAACCTAATAATGTCTTACAAATCTCCTTAAAAGCTATAACAAGCTATCAACTTCCTTCCTTGATTTATCTTCAATCTTCCTTCAAAGCTTCCTTCAAAACTCCAAAAAATCCCTTAATTGCCGGATGCTCTCAGCCTCTAAGCATCGTTCAACTTGTGGAAAATGCAACCCTTTATATAGGAAAATTATCTTCCAAAGATAATAATATCTTAAAAAGACAATATCCTAATAAAATATATCCATATCTCTAAAATAGATCCCCAGAATATATGATCTTCCTTCCAGAAATCCAGCACAAAAATATAAGATCTCTCTTTCCAAAAATAAAAGATCTCAGCCAAATAAAATATATCTCGCCGCGTCCAGGATATTCGCCTCGGCCGAGGCACTCCTCTAGATCACCTCGGTCGAGGTGACTCTATGGTCAACCAAGCTGAATCTCAGCTGAAGGTGAAATCTCAACTGAAGGTGAAATCTCTTAGATCTGGTTCAAAGTAAATCTTCTTTGTGAATTCCTTGCTACTTGAGCTCCTCTTTAAGCTCCTGAATGTAGATCCAATGACTCATTTGCTCCTTAGCTCCATTTTGATGCAAAACGTTCCATTTTATCTACGATTACAACGAAACTTGGTGTAGACCTCGATTCTCGTAAAGGTAGATGAAAAAACAATATAATCACATAATACACATTCAAACATGCATTATTGAAGATAAAACGTCTAAACAAGTCCCAAAATATAGACTATAATACATGCTATCAAAATACCCCATACTTGTCCCTTGCTTGTCCCCAAGCAAGTTCCAAATCTTAAGTACAAGATAGAATGGATTATAAGTCATAAAAGATGAATGAAAAGTATTTCAACACATTTTTAGTGGTGTGCTCCAATCATAGATCACTCTAAGAGAATGCTTCATGGTGTTTAAAATCAAAATATGCTCAAAACATTTTATAAATATAAGAAAGTTGTTCATCCTTGCATAAAATCATAGAATACATAATAAATCATAATTATCGAAATTAATCATGTATAATCCAGTTTAAACCACCAAGTCAATCAACAAGCTCGAGGTCTCAAGGGCTTTTCAAGAGAAGTTCAAGAAACGTGTGAGGGTGGGATGTATATAGGAAATGTGGTGCTAGAATCCGGGAAAAGGATCTTTACTTCACTTGCTTTGAACTTCAACATCTTCCACCAATAAGCTTTGTTTATTTTATTTTTTACTTTTTGGGATGCATGGACAGAGGTGCACAATAACCGAAGTCTAGGAGATCAACAATCATCAATTTCTCGAGATGCCTCAAACCCTTGATGCGCATACCTTGGCCCGTTAGGAATATCGCTTAATCCGACTTTGGCAAGACACAAACACCCGGCTATGTGAATGGTGCCGAGTTACTCATCATCATGATTGACTTCCCCAAACCTATTTGTTTCTTTCTAACTTCCAGTCAACATCTCAACTTTTCCTTCACTCGCTTTTCACTTGCTTGCTTCCAAATTCCTGGATAGGTTAAGGGAGGCAAATATGTATATGAGGGGCTAAAGCATGATCAAGAAGAAGAATAGAAGAGAATGAATTGCCTTAATCATCCCAGGAAGAAAGTGAGAGAACTCATCATGTGGTGTCAACCTTCAAATTTAACATAATTTTGATAAAAACAAAGTATTAAACATGCCACAAATTTCAAACAAAGCAATAAGCAACTTAAACATATCATAAAACCTTTCAAACATATGAAGATTTCAAGACCAGTCTGCAAACAAAATCTTCACTAAGGTCATATCTAGATAAGAAGCACAAAATCGTTTCGAACACTGTTCCAGTTAAACCACCTCGGTCGAGATGTTCTAAGTCAACCGAGGTGCTGCACCTTGATTGGTCAGAATCACTTCGGTCGAGGACATAAATTTTTTTTTTTCTAAACCAGTTTTTGACGTTTTTCTCAATCAAATAACCTGTATGCATGCATGTAGTCTCAGATAAACACATAGAGCAAGATAATAATATCCGGTAGAGTCATCAAAGCATACACATAAGTAAAATAAATACATCCAAATACCCCATACTTGAGACACATTGTCCAAATGGGTCAAAATAAGTCTAAAAATAGAGTACTCACCGGACATAGCTGAACTGCATAAAGAAATAAGAAACAGCTCCCAAACAAGACCATCTCGGTTGTCGAAGAACATCTCGGTCGAGGCGTTTTGACAGCATCCGAGATTTATTTCAGTCAAGCTCCGTTTTCTCAACTTTTGTCCTTCCATGTAGCTCCTGAGTTGTATTCCTTCCTTAGAAAGTACCTTTTTTTTTCTAGGACGCCAAAAACAAAGCAAAGCAAAGCAAAAGTAAACTATCTAAAGCTAGACTAGAAAAGGGAAAAGAAAGCAATACCTTGGGTTGCCTCCCAAGAAGCGCTTAGTTTAAGGTCGCTAGCTGGACCATACGTCATCCTTAAACATGCTGGAAGGAGTCCTCACCCCATACTTCGCCTTCATCATGGGGTGAGATAAAGAAGTCTATCAAACGTTCCTACAAGTGCAAGTGCTCATCGGGGAATGAATCGTCTATGGGTGGTTCATCCTTCTCGCGTGAAGAGGGAGGTAGCCGGCTGAGGTGATCCGCAACAGAATTTTCGGATCCCTTCTTATCGCGGATCTCTAGGTCAAACTCTTGAAGCAAGAGAATCCATCGAATAAGACGTGGCTTAGCATCCTTCTTAGCAAGCAAGTAACGAATAGGTGCATGGTCAGTGTAATCAATAACTTTCGCTCCTACTAAGTAAGAACGAAATTTCTCAAAAGCATATACAACTGCCAATAACTCCTTTTCGGAGGTGGAGTAGTTCAGCTTGGCTTCATCTAGCGTATTGCTAGCATAGTAAATGGCGTTGGTCCGGCCATCCTTCTTTTGTCCAAGCACCGCTCATACCACCACATCACTCGCATCACACATGATCTCAAAGGGCAAGGTCCAATCCGGAGGTTGGATAATGGGAGCGGAAATCAACGCTTCCTTAATCCTGTAAAATACATCAAGACATTCCTGCGAAAATCAAAAACAACATCTTTATTCAAGAGTTTAGTGTTAGCATGAAATATTGTGATATTTTAGGCACGTTTTCTAAGTGTTTTTGATCCATTATGATAGTCTTTCATTAAGCATCGATTCAATTGTGAGCTAGTTTGCCTATATTGTCGATATGGATGTCTACACAAACTTTATGTTGATTATAGGTAATTAAGAGCTATTTCCGAACGGAATTGAGCAAGGATGGAGTTGTTTGAGCATGTCCATGGATTGAGGACATTCATAGGAGCCAAGGGAGTGCCAACTTGAAGAGTGCACGAGGCTAAGGAAGAATCACGTTCTTGCCCTAAACCACGCTCTAAAATACGGCCGTACTACATTCCACGTTCAAGTCCAGGCCGATATTTTATCTTGCCCTATAAAAGATGGTTCAACCCGTGTTGATTTCCACGCTCTAAATTACGGTCGTGGAACCTTCCACGACCGTGATCTTGGCGATCTTTTTCGCCACACTTTAAGCCACGATCTCCTACGCAATTAGGCCGGGCCGATATTTTATCTTGCCCTATAAAAGGACGGACGAAGTGAGATTCCGTCACCTCTGCTTAGACCTTCGCTTACGCATAGACGCATCTTACGCTTGCGCTTGGAATTGCCCTAATATCGCATTTGGCGAAAGTTGTGTTTGAGAGATTTTGGCGCATTGCTATTGTGATTTCCGGATTGACGGAAGACAGAAGATTCGGAAGATTGTTCGTAAGAAGATTCCGCTTCTTACTTAGGTTTGATTTAGAAGACGGATTGACATCCCGTTCTTCCTTCTTATCTAAGATTGTGATTGTTTATTCTATTCTGAATCTAGTGACGATTATTGTTCTTGATTGTGACTTTGAGATTGATTTGGAAGTTATTGAAGGTTTTCTGAAGTTTTCATCTTTCAATCTTTTAAACCTTGAATTTGATATCATTATGACTATTGTTGGCTAGAAACCCTTAACAATTCTAAGGTGAAGGGTTGATAGTTGTGGCTTAGATGATGATAGATTGATCGTAAACAGATTGGATCCTGAGAGTTAGAGAGAATCGCCGATAACCCTAATCCACGGTCTGTTCTTGAGTTCCACGGCCGTGGAAGCTCAAGAACTACCCGTAATTTTGTGTTAAATTACGAACATGCTTTTACTTTAATCCAATGTTAAAGATTTGCTTTAACTTAGTCTTGGCTTGCCTTTTCTAGGTGGTAGTGAAGCCTCAACAACCTCTACCTCGATTGTGAGTGTAACAACCTTAATCGGTTAAGTTAGTCTTGATCCTTAGATTACAAGTTTGGGTATTTGACATTAATTCTTACCTTTAGAACCTTTCTATATTGAAGCCTCAACAACCTTTATAGAGAGTGTCTTGTAGGTGAGTCATATAAGGTTTTTGGAACTTCACCGTACGATTACCTTACATTAGCATACGATTGCATATCTTAACTCTGTCCTTATATCATTAGTATATCTTAAATCGATTGCCACAGCTGGATTCCTGGATCTTTAGGATTGTTGTTTTCCCAATACTTGCAAAGCTTCTTACATTTACTCGCTTGATAATCTGTTATTGAATTTGTTCCCCCCCAAATCCCTGTGTTCGATACTCTGGAATTCTTGCTTAACTATATCGATCCGTACACTGCGGGTTCGCTTGCTTGATTTCTAGTTTTATAATTAAAGCTTATTTGCACGCACGCTAAGTGGCGAACAAGTTTTTGGCGCCGTTGCCGGGGATTTGGTTTCGGCCGAATTCGGTTGCCGGTTGTCAAGCTTGGGAGCTTGCTCTCGTTATTTGATATTTCTTTGAGTGCATGCGCAGGTCTAGGAACACCGAGGACCTCTTACCTCTTGATCAAGAGTTTGAGAGGACTTTAAGGCAAAAGCGAAAGGAAAAGAAAATGGCTGAAGAACGTGATCTTCAATCGGAGCTAGCGGAGAAAGAAGCTCATCTCCAATGGAATGAGAAGATTCGCCGGGATGAAATGGATCGTCATCAGTCTCAAGTTGACGATCTAAAGGATATGATGTTCCAGATGAGGATAGAACTAAGTAATCTTAAGAATAAGAAGAGCAAGAAATCCTCAAGGAGATCCGTAAGGTCAAATAGAGGCCATTCATCCGCTGAAGATAGCGACTCTTCCATGCCACCACTAGAGGAGATTGATCCGAGGATCAATGCGAATCCATTTGCTCCACGGGCAGCTGCGAATCGCCGTGTTCCACCTAGGAACGCTAGGCTGAACCGCGTAGATGAAGAGCCAAGAACTCTTGGCCAAAGGATGGATCCAACGCAGCAACCACGCCGTTTAGGTGTGAACTTTGATGCTGATGATGTACAAGGGTTTAGCTTCAACCCTCAAGTTATTACTCTTGTTCGCCAAAACCAATTTGGCGGGACAAGCGCTGAATCTCCACACCAACACTTGCAAAACTTTGAGTGTATGATGGAGACAATGAGACCGAAAAATGCAACTACCAACAACTATAAGCTCAAGCCTTTCTTCTTCTCCTTGAAGGGGAAAGCATTATCTTGGTATCAAGCTCTTCCAAGTGGAAAGCTTGAGACATGGGAGGATCTTTCCGCGGAGTTCCTCACTAAGTTCTTTCGGCCATCCAAAACGGCGGAACTTAGAGGTAAGATTAATGCATTTTCCATGAGATCTAACGAAAGTTTGTTTCAATCATGGGAAAGGTTTTAGGATTTGTTATTGGATTGCCCTCATCATGGCATATCCAAGCTTGCATTGCTGGAGATATACTATAAGGGACTGGATGTGGAGACACAATTCAAGCTCCAATCCCTCTCATGTGGCACATTCATGGACATGAGGGAAGATGACGCTTGGGACTTCATTGAGAAGCAAGCAAGAGTCATAGAGAAGTATTCCCACCGGAAAGTTGAAGGAAATCGTGTGGAGCAAGGAGCAAAGCTCACACATGAAGCTCAAACTCAAATCTTTTCTCTCAACAATGAGATTAAAGAGTTGAAGGAGGCTATCAAGACTAACTTTCCAAAGCAACAAGGAAAGGACGTTGGCTACTTGGCCAACAACAACAATGGTGGAGAGAATACCAACCGCAACAACAACAATAACCGGAACAACAACAGGAATAATTGGAATGGCAATAACAACAACCGGAACAACAATTGGAACAACAATAGGGGTTCAAACAACAACAATTGGCGCTCCAATCAACAAAACTCCGGTAACTCTTATCCTTCCAATTCTAATTCACTAACTCCACCTTCCTCTTCCTCTACTCCTTTGAAAAGCCAGGGGCAATCATCTAATGGAGGAAACACTTCGGGGAAGGAGAAGCCCGATCCCATGTTGGAAACGATCTTGGGAAAGCTACAAGGGTTGGAGAACCGCATCATTAAGGTTGATGATCAAATTTCTAAGGTTGATAAAGCCCAAAAGGTTTTAGAAAACCAAATGTTCAGCCATGCGGAGGAAGTTCCTAGGAATCAAGGGAAACTTCCAGGAAAGACGGAGGACAACCCTAAAGGAAGGGTGATGGCGATCACAACTAGGAGCGGAGTGACTACCACCGATCCGCAGCCTAAGTTTGTTGAAGTCCCCGTTGAGAAAGACAAAGAGAAGGGGAAGGAGAAGGAAGATGTCTACGTTCCTCCTCAGGCTTACAAACCTCCCCTACCATTCCCTCAATCTAGAGCGAGAGCGCGCCTAGATAAACAATTTGGTAAGTTTATAGAACTCATGAGCAAGCTGCATATTAATATACCTTTCATTGATGCTATTGTAGGTATGCCGGCTTATGGCAAGTTCTTAAAGGAGATCCTCTCTAACAAGAGAAAGTTAGAGGACTTTGGAGAGGTTAAGATGAGTTCGGATTCTTCGGATCTCATCAAGACCATGAAGGAGAAAATGCCCCCAAAGCTAAAGGATCCGGGGTCGTTTTGCATTCCCATAGGAGTGGAAGATGTCACATATGACGCTTTATGTGACTTAGGAGCAAGTGTGAGCATCATACCACTTGCATTATGTAGGAAGATCGGTTTAGGTGACCCTAAACCGGTGAAGATGACGTTGTACGTGGCGGATCGATCCATCACTCGCGCCGTCGGTATTCTAGAAGACGTCCCGGTCAAGCTAGGTAAATTCTTTGTAGCCATTGATTTTGTTGTGCTTGACATTCCTGGAGATTGTCCGGTCCCGATCATACTCGGAAGACCGTTTCTTGCAACTTCCGGCTGCATAGTCGATTGCAAGAATGCTAGACTCGCCTTTGACATAGGAGAGGAGAAGGTAGAGTTTGTTCTTTCCACTCTAGTGAAGGAGCCAATCTTTGATGAGGATATATTCAATATCCAAGATGAAGAGGGGTTGTCTAGAGAGGAGGTAAGTGCTATTCTCTTCAAAGATCCTTTACAAAAGGTCATTACTATGAGTCTAACGAATGTAGGCGAAGAAGAGGAGTGCAATGAGGCAATTGAAGCCTTAGAAGCACAAGAAGAAGTGGGTGAAGTGGAATTTGAGATGCTCCACGATGAGGCAGAAAACGTGAGAATCCACGGCCATACACTATATTCCATGGCCGTGGATTTCACCAACCAAACCGTGTCCCACTCCAGAGAGTTATACGGTCGTGGAGGAGACGTAGCAACCGTATTTCCCTTCCACGCCCTAAACCACGGCCGTGGAGGACACAGGGAAACCGTGATTCTGGCAGTGGAAGAGGGTGATCGTGCCTCTTCTTCAACTTCTCTTGATTCTTCTCCTACATCTTCTACTCCCTTAGACACTTCTAAGGAAGCATCGGAAGCTCCACAAGAGTAATTGGAAGCTCCGAAAGCAATGGAACTAAAGCCACTTCCTACTCATCTAAGGTACGCTTTTCTAGGACCTAATTCTACCTTTCCGGTTATTGTTAGTTCCGATCTAAGCATAGATGAACATAATGAGCTCATGGTTGTCCTTAGGAAACATAGAAAAGCTTTAGGATATACTATTGAGGACTTAGTAGGAATCAAACCTTCCCTATGCATGCATAAAATACTAATGGAAGAGGACTTTAGGACTTCAAGATAACCTCAAAGGCGGTTAAATCCGACCATGAAAGAGGGTGTCAAGAAGGAAATTCTTAAACTTCTTGATGTAGGTATCATCTATCCTATCTCCGATAGTAAGTGGGTGAGTCCGGTTCAAGTAGTTCCGAAGAAGGGAGGAATGACGGTCATCACCAACAAGAACAACGAACTCATTCCTACCCGAACCGTAACGGGATGGCGGATGTGCATCGACCACCGCAAGCTCAACAATGCGATGAGGAAGGACCACTTCCCATTGCCATTCATCGATCAAATGCTTGAAAGGTTAGCACAACATTCACATTTTTGCTATCTTGATGGTTATAGTGGTTTCTTTCAGATCCCGATACACCCGGATGATCAGGAGAAGACCACATTCACGTTCCCATGGGGTACGTTCGCTTATAGGAGAATGTCGTTCGGGCATTGCAATGCCCCAGCCACCTTTTAAAGGATGGTTGATGGCCATCTTCTCCGAATACATTGAGGAAATCATGGAGGTCTTCATGGATGACTTCTCCGTATACGGTTCCTCTTTTCACAATTGTCTTTCTAACCTTGCTCTTGTATTACAAAGGTGTGAAGACACTAACCTAGTTCTTAATTGGGAGAAGTGTCAATTTATGGTTAAGGAAGGAATTGTTTTAGGACACTTAATCTCTAGTAAAGGGATTGAGGTGGATAAGGCGAAAATAGAGACTATAGAAAAGCTTCCTCCCCCAACTTCGATGAAAAGGATAAGAAGTTTCCTAGGACATGCTGGATTCTATAGGCGCTTCATTAAGGATTTATCTAAAATATCAAAACCTCTTACTAATCTATTTATGAAGGATGCGGTTTTTGAGTTTTCGCAGGAATGTTTAGATGCGTTCAATATGATCCG
This sequence comes from Fagopyrum homotropicum, assembly GCA_033239125.1. Classification (NCBI taxonomy): domain Eukaryota; kingdom Viridiplantae; phylum Streptophyta; class Magnoliopsida; order Caryophyllales; family Polygonaceae; genus Fagopyrum; species Fagopyrum homotropicum. The sequence goes on along the minus strand of BSWB01000008.1, from coordinate 26,015,120 downwards.
GGAGGCTCTAATTTCAGCACCTATTATCCAACCTCCGGATTGGAACATTCCCTTTGAGGTTATGTGCGATGCTAGTGACGTAGCTATAGGAGCTGTTCTTGGACAACGAAAGGAAGGGCGAACCCATGCCATATACTATGCTAGCAAGACGCTGGATGAAGCGCAGCTCAACTACGCCACTACAGAAAAGGAATTTTTATCCATTGTCTATGCTATTGACAAGTTTCGCTCTTATCTTGTAGGTGCAAAGGTGATTGTCTACACGGATCATGCTGCGATCCGGTACCTCCTTGCAAAGAAGGATGCGAAGCCAAGGCTAATTAGATGGATTCTTCTCCTACAAGAATTCGATCTTCAGATCCGCGATAAGAAGGGTTCAGAAAATTCTGTTGCGGATCATTTGAGTCGCCTAACACATCTAGAGGACGACCACTTACCTATAGATGACTCCTTCCCGGGCGAACACCTACATATCATTGAGGAGTGCATCGATGTGATCTCCAAAGGTAACGAACCATGGTTTGCTGATTTTGTTAACTATTTGGTTTGTCAGGAGATACCGCCCGGATTATCCTACGCAGAAAGAAAGAAGTTCTTTAAGGATGTCGGGGAATACTTTTGGAATGAACCTCTCCTTTTTAAGAGAGGTCCGGATGGCATCATTCGGCGATGTGTGCTGGAAGATGAGATGCAAAGTGTCATCCGCCATTGTCACTCACTACCATGTGGAGGACATGCTAGTTCGAACAAGACTAGCGCAAAGGTATTGCAATTTGGATTCTTTTGGCCTACTTTGTTTAGAGATGTGCAATCCTTTGTTTCTATCTGCGATGCTTGTCAAAGAACAGGTAATATCTCTAAGAGGAATGAGATGCCCCTCAACAACATCCAAGAGGTGGAGATTTTCGATGTTTGGGGAGTAGATTTTATGGGACCATTCCCATCCTCTTGTGGAAACCAATACATACTCTTGGCGGTGGATTATGTTTCTAGTAGGTAGAAGCGATTGCCTCTCCCACTAATGATGCCATGGTGGTGGTTAAGTTCTTTAACAAGGCCATTTTCCCGCGATTTGGGACACCAAGGACTATCATTAGTGATGGAGGTTCTCACTTCATTGCCCGGCGCTTTGAAGCTCTTCTAGCTAAGTATAGGGTTACTCACAAGATCGCTACCCCTTATCATCCACAAACTAGTGGACAAGTTGAGATCTCAAATCGGGAGATCAAAGGAATCCTAGAGAAGACGGTTTCAAGGACTAGGAAGGATTGGTCCTTGAAGCTTGATGATGCATTGTGGGCGTACCGGACTGCGTACAAGACTTCCATAGGAACCACACCATACAACCTTGTTTATGGGAAGTCTTGTCACTTACCGGTGGAGTTGGAGCACAAGGCGTTTTGGGCCATCAAGTTGCTGAATTTGGCATGAAGGAAGCGGGAGAGAAGCGTATCTTAGACCTTAATGAGCTGGAAGAACTCCGCTTGAACGCCTATGAAAACGCCAAGATCTATAAGGAGAGAGCAAAGTGTTGGCATGATAAGCATATCATTTCAAAGGACTTCAAAGAAGGAGATCAAGTTCTCCTCTTCAATTCAAGGCTTCGTCTCTTTCCAGGTAAGCTTAAATCCCGTTGGACCGGACCTTTTTCTAATTAAGCGTATTTTCCCCCATGGTGCAGTTGAAGTATGGGGTGAAGCGGGTGGAAGCTTTAAGGTGAACGGTCAACGACTCAAGAAGTATACGCCGGAACTCCAAGCTGAAGAGTTCGCGCCTACCGCACTCGAATAAGTTCGAGTTTGGTCTAGCTACGGACCTTAAACAAAGCGCTTCTTGGGAGGCAACCCAAGGTATTGCATTTACATTTTTGTTTTCGATTCATAGTTTAGCTTAGTTTAGACGTTTTTGGTTTGTTTTGCCTTCGATTTCTTCCGCTATGTTCGTGTTTTTGGATGTAGGAACAGTGGAAAAGGAAAGAGGATGAGTTATTTTGAAGAAAAGTGACGAAACTTGGACTTTGGAGCATTACAGAGAGTTCCACGGTCTAAACCACGGTCGTGACAGCTACAGTGACCGTAATTTCCAAAAGCCTTTGAAAAATCACCAAAACCACGGTTCCGTACATTTCCACGGCCGTGGAACCCCCCGACAGACCGTGATTTTCAAAATTTTGCCTGTCACTATATAAACCACGTTCTTCACAAAAACACACCAAAAACAAATTCCACGCTCTCTCTCTCGCCGATTCCACGCCCTTCGCCTCAAATCTCCGTTCGTTAATCGTTTTCAACGATTCTTCTTTCCATACTGAAGCAAATTCGACCACCAACGAGATCCAAGCAACGAATCAAGCGGCAATTCACTGAGGAACGCACAATTCGGATTTTAAAATCCGAAACCTAGGTTTTTTCCACTCTTCTTGATCTTTGTCAATTTGGGTTTGTTTTTGCTAGAAATTATAGGAGACCTGATTGAAACTGGAAGGAATTAGACTAGGGCTGCCTGATTGCTGAGTTTGAGTGCTATTTGTTGAATTTTGAGAAAAGTCGAGACGAATCACGGTCTTTGTAAGTTCCACGGCCGTGGAAATACCAAGAAAAGACCGTGATTTTGAACAGTGATGGACTTCGTGAGGAGAGTTTCTGGGAAAATTAAGGAAAAGAAGAATGACCAAAACAAAAAGAGGAAGGGTAATCCCTCTTCTTCTTCATCCTCTAGAGCACCACCACCTTCCTCCCCTTCACCTCCATCATCACCTTCATCACCCGAACCTCCTAGCCCTAGACTACCGACCATTCATGAGGATCACCTCGATGCACTCGAGAGGATCCATGAGAGGGCTGTGATTGGACCTAGGTACCTATTGTTAGAGGATCTAGCTCCTCTTAACATCATAGAGGACCTTACTTGGCTCTTGGATAGAGCCGGACTAGTTGTCTTCTCGGCTATCCGAGAAGACGCTTATGAGGAGATTACGAGAGAGGTTGTGACGTCTTTCGAGCACAGCCATGTGGATAGGACCGTTTCTTTCCGTCTTATGGAAAGAAACTATGACTTTACCATCCGAGAGTTTGGAGCCTTCTTTGGGTTCCAAGAAACCTTCAACGGTCGTTTTCCTAGTGGCGTTTACGCCAAAGATTTTTGGGAGGAGGTTGCTATGGTTTACGCCAGCGACGACCGCTGGCAACCAGCTGACACCAAGGCTAAGTTGATGTATCACTTAGCCTTGAAGATTGCTCACCGTGTTCTTTCAGAGTGTCTCTTCCCTAGGACGGAGACACCTCAAAAGATCAAGACGGATGAGCTCTTTCTGTTGTATTTTATGTTGTATGGGTGCCGAGCTGACTGCGCCACCCTCTTAGCTGCTACGATGAGCAAGTTTAAGAACAAGAGGAAGGGCAACATTGGATACGGTGGGATAGTTACCCACCTTGCTAGGGTGTTGGGGGTTGATTTTTCTGCATGCACACGCATACCAGCCGTACCCCTAGGACTTCAGGCCTTCATGACTAGAGGCCTTATCTTCCCTACCCATAGAGGCCCGCCTTACGCAGCTATGCCTTGGGAGAGCAGGACAGGGAGGGGTATTGAGTGGCTACAGGAGTATTCCATTATGGCTGGACGCCATAATTGGAAGGAGACGTTCGCTGCTATGCATGCGAACAGGATTGCAGCTCCTCCGTATATCCCACCACCGCCCGTAGTTGAGGAGGAGGAGATGAGGGATCAGTATGAGGGAGGAGGAGGAGCAGAGCAGGAGTTTGGCACGTTTCCGGATCAGCCGGACATTGCTTCTGATGTCCCCAGACGTTCTCCACGTCCAACTAGAGCCTCAGGATCGTCTTCTCGCCGCGCCAGCGTGAGTGAGAGACCTACGTGGATGGATACACCTCCTGCATGGTACGGAGCTCCACCTTCATGGTCCGCACAGCAGCCACCAGCACCGTCCGATGCACCGGGGTGGTATAGTCATGCTCCGGGATTGTATGAGCAGATGCTAGATTGGGCTACTAGCCTTTCTGACAGAGTAGGAGCATTGGAGATCCGAGCCGATGCTAGAGATGGACGCATGGACGACCTCGACCATATGATGAGAGACGTCTACCGCCAGTAGTGTGGGCGGCATTATGATCCTAGCTTCTCTCACTATGTTTGCTTCTATCGAGACTATCATTGCATGTTCATTATATTGTTGCACGTTTCATTATTGCATTGCATGAAAAAGAGTTTGAAAAACCCATAAAAATTGAAAAATTTTGAAAAATTTTGTGCTTCTAAGGAATTGAAATGATTTCTATGATAATCGCCACTTGTGAATTGAGTTTGATGACAATTGCATGCTTAATCGAATAGTGGATTGAAAAGGTATTGAATGAGTTGATTATACCTCTTTTTACAAGTTTCATAATGTGATGAATGTTACATAAATCATGTTGAGGAATTGAAGTTGAAATCACACTATAAGTTCTTATGCTTCTTGTTGAGATGATTAAGGCAATTCGATTTTTCTTTCTTCTTTCTTTGATCATTTAGTCCCTCATTGAAATTTTGGCCTCCTTTACCTATTCGGGAATTTGGAGGAGTTGATTGGTATTGGCATGTTTGATGTGGGAGGGCCTTGAAAGCAATTATTTGCAATCAAAAGAATAGAAAGAAATTGTAGGTTTGGGGAAGTCAATCATGATGATGAGTAACTCGGCACCATTCACATAGCCGGGTGTTTGTGTCTTGCCAAAATTGGATTGAGCGATATTCCTAGCGGATTATGGTATGTGCGCTAAGGGTTTGAGGCATCTCATAAAAATTGAGAAACGCCAATCTCCTAGGCTTCGGTTTTTGTGCACCTCTATCCATAACTCCAAAAGTAAAGTCGAAAAATGAAAGGAAAACAGCGAAGCTCTAAGTTGAAAGTGTTGCGGAAACCGCAAGAGAAGAAGGAAGAGTAGTTATCCACTTTCCCGGATTCATGCACCACATTCCCTAAAAGTTTCCTTCCCTTTCCACATTCTAAACCTTTTTCTTTGAAAGTCCTTAAGATCAAAAGAATGTTATGTGACTTTGTGATCTAAATTGAAGTTTCTTATGATTGATTTTGATAATGTTTGAAGGTTATGATGTTTGTATGGAAGTTTAATTGATTCATGAGCTTTCTTTACTCTTTACTCTTTGATTAAGTGTATGAAAGTCTTATAAACGAATGAAGCAAGATTTGAGAATGATCTATTGTTTAGAAGGCACATTCATCCAAAAGAGGTATTGCTTTGAGAAGGTACACATATTTCATCCTAACTCTTGTTTTAAAATCTTTTGAAAGACCTTGCTTAGGGACAAGCAAGTGGCAAGTATGGGGTTATTTGTTAGCATGAAATATTGTGATATTTTAGGCACGTTTTCTAAGTGTATTTGATCCATTATGATAGTCTTTGATTAAGCATTGATTCAATTGTGAGCTAGTTTGCCTATATTGTCGATATGGATGTCTACACAAGCTGTTTTCCTTTCATTTTTCGACTTTACTTTTGGAGTTATGGATAGAGGTGCACAAAAACCGAAGCCTAGGAGATTGGCATTGATTCAATTGTGAGCTAGTTTGCCTATATTGTCGGAAATGAGCAAGGATGGAGTTGTTTGAGCATGTCCATGGATTGAGGACATTCATAGGAGCCAAGGGAGTGCCAACTTGAAGAGTGCACGAGGCTAAGGAAGAATCACGTTCTTGCCCTAAACCACGCTCTAAAATACGGCCGTACTACATTCCACGTTCAAGTCCACGGCCGTGGAACCATGGTTAGGAAACGTGGTTCATTTCAGTAACTTCTACGGCCGTGGAGAAGATGGTTCAAACCGTGTTGATTTCCACACTCTAAATTACGGTCGTGGAACCTTCCATGACCGTGATCTTGGCGATCTTTTTTGCCACACTTTAAGCCACGATCTCCTACGCAATTGGGCCGGGCCGATATTTTATCTTGCCCTATAAAAGGACAGACGAAGTGATATTCCGTCACCTCTGCTTAGACCTTCGCTTACGCATAGACGCATCTTACGCTTGCGCTTGGAATTGCCCTAATTTCGCATTTGGCGAAAGTTGTGTTTGAGAGATTTTGGCGCATTGCTATTGTGATTTCCGGATTGACGGAAGACAGAAGATTCGGAAGATTGTTCGTAAGAAGATTTCGCTTCTTACTTAGGTTTGATTTAGAAGACGGATTGACATCCCGTTCTTCCTTCTTATCTAAGATTGTGATTGTTTATTCTATTCCAAATCTAGTGATGATTATTGTTCTTGATTGTGACTTTGAGATTGATTTGGAAGTTATTGAAGATTTTCGGAAGTTTTCATCTTTCAATCTTTTAAACCTTGAATTTGATATCATTATGACTATTGTTGGCTAAAAACCCTTAACAATTCTAAGGTGAAGGGTTGATAGTTGTGGCTTAGATGATGATAGATTGATCGTAAACAGATTGGATCCTGAGAGTTAGAGAGAATCGCCGATAACCCTAATCCACGGTCTGTTCTTGAGTTCCACGGCCGTGGAAGCTCAAGAACTACCCGTAATTTTGTGTTAAATTACGAACCTGCTTTTACTTTAATCCAAAGTTAAAGATTTGCTTTAACTTAGTCTTGGCTTGCCTTTTCTAGGTGGTAGTGAAGCCTCAACAACATCTACCTCGATTGTGAGTGTAACAACTTTAATCGGTTAAGTTAGTCTTGATTCTTGGATTACAAGTTTGGGTATTTGACATTAATTCTTACCTTTAGAACCTTTCTATATTGAAGACTCAACAACCTTTATAGAGAGTGTCTTGTAGGTGAGTCATATAAGGTTTTTGGAACTTCACCGTACGATTACCTTACATTAGCATACCTTTGCATATCTTAACTCTGTCCTTATATCATTAGTATATCTTGAATCGATTGCCACATCTGGATTCCTGGATCTTTAGGATTGTTGTTTTCCCAATACTTGCAAAGCTTCTTACATTTACTCGCTTGATAATCTGTTAATGAATTTGTTCCCCCCCAAATCCCTGTGTTCGATACTCTGGAATTCTTGCTTAACTATATCGATCCGTACACCGCGGGTTCGCTTGCTTGATTTCTAGTTTTATAACAAAAGCTTATTTGCACGCACGCTAAGTGGCGAACATTTAGTTAGTGGTTTAGAAATCTTCGAGAAGTCCTTGATGAATCTTCTATAGAAACCTGCATGCCCAAGAAAACTCTGCACTCCCTTAACAAAACAAGGGGGAGGAAGTTTCTCAATAGTCTCGATCTTAGCTCGATCGACCTCAATACCTCGGTTGGAAACAAGGTGTCCTAGCACGATGCCTTCATTAACCATAAAATGACACTTCTCCCAATTCAAAACGAGATTAGTGTCTTCACATCTTTGTAATACTAGAGAAAGGTTAGATAGGCAATCATCAAAAGAGGAACCATATACTGAAAAATCATCCATAAATACCTCCATGATCTCCTCTATGTACTCGGAAAAGATAGCCATCATGCATCGCTGGAAGGTAGCGGATGCATTACACAATCCAAATGGCATCATCCTATAAGTGAATGTCCCCCATGGACAAGTGAAAGTGGTCTTCTCTTGATCATCCGGATGGATAGGAATCTGAAAGAAGCCACTATAACCATCTAAATAGCAGAAATGTATATTTTGGGCTAACCGTTCGAGAATTTGATCGATGAAGGGAAGTGGAAAATGGTCCTTCCGAGTGGCCACGTTCAGCTTCCTATAATCGATGCACACCCTCCAGCCCGTGACGGTCCTAGTTGGGATCAACTCGTTGTTCTTATTTCTCACAACGGTCATCCCTCCTTTCTTCGGAACTATATGCACTGGGCTCACCCACTTGCTGTCCGAGATAGGAAATATGATACCTGCATCCAACAACTTAAGAATTTCTTTCTTCACAACCTCTTTCATGATCGGATTTAACCGTCTTTGAGTTTCCCGTGAAGTCTTATGATCATCCTCCATTAGAATTCTATGCATGCAGAAAGAAGGCTTAATGCCAATAAGATCATCAATAGTATAACCTAAAGCCCTTCGATGCTTTCTCTGGACATGCATCAGTTTAGATAATTCAGATTCGGAGAGGGAAGCACAATGATGACGGGAGAAGTAGAATCCGGTCCAAGGAAAACATACCTCAAGTGACTTGGAAGCGGTTTAAGCTCCACAACTGGGGGTGCTTTTTGAGGGGGATCCTTGCTTCCTTCTTCCAGTGGAGTAGATTTAGATAGGAGAATTGGACCTTCAGAAGTCTCAATTGACATCATCTCGCTTTCGACCTCGGTCGAAGTCCAGAGTGGGTGACCGAGATGTTCTTCAGTCAAGAACACCTCGCTTGGTCCAGAAAGTGCCTCGGTCGAGGTACTGCAACTGGGACCGAAACTAGAGATTTTCTTCTCCTAGATTAGCTTCTCAATCTTAGCTCCTAGATCTTCTTCTAGTGCCTTTAAGCTCCGTATATCTGCGTCACAAGAAGCATCTATACCTTCCTCCATTAAGCTAAAACTAATAACTCTCTCAAGTGGATCATTAATAAGGATAGAACTCACCAATTCTCTTGATTCTTCTTCATCATAGATGTTGAAGATATCATCCTCCAGCGGCTCTCCTTTTATTGCAGCGAGCAATGCAAACTCTACTTGATCTCCGCCAATGTTAAATTGCAACTTGGCGTTCTTACAATCCACATTACAACCCGAAGTTGATAGAGATGGTCTCCCGAGAATGATAGCAACGGGATAATCTACGGGAATATCAAGAACAACAAAGTCTATAGGTAAGTAGAAGTTATCTAACTTAACTTGAACGTCTTCCAAAATGCCCACAGGATGGGTAATGGAGCGGTCCGCCATGTATAACCTTATCTTCACCGGCTTGGGCTCTCCAAGTCCGATCTTCACACATAGCTCCAGTGGGATGATGCTCACGCTGGCTCCTAGATCACACAATGTTTCACAAGTGACATCCCCAACTTGAATGGGAATGCAAAATGAGCCGGGATCTCTTAATTTCGGTGGCATCTTTTCCATCATGATTTGAATGAGCTCCAAGGATTTAGATGTCATCCGTACTTAACCAAAGTCTTCCAACTTCCTCTTCCTTGATAGAATCTCTTTTAAGAACTTCCCATAAGCGGGCATCCCAAAATGCTTGTCTAGATATGCTCTAGCCCTTGACTAGGGGAATGGAAGTGGTGGTTTGTATGCAGGAGGTGGGACATAAACTTTAGTTTTGTCCGACTTTTTATGTGGCTCCACCTCGGATGGTACCTCGACTGAAGTGTTCTTTGTCTGTACCTGGACAGAGGTGTTCTTCACTGGCCTCGACCGAGGCACTGGATCTACAGTTTTTAATCCACTTCTCGTCGTTATGGCCATGATCTGTCCCTTGGGGTTGGTCTCTGTCCTTGCTGGGAGCTTCCCTGGGTCTATTGGCGCTTCATTCGCCTTATTAAAGAATTGTTGTTCTAAGGCTTTTTGTGCCTTCGGAAATGAAGTCATGGACGTCTCCATAGCATTGAGCTTGATCAAGATGGCCTCCAGCACTACATCTTTCTTCTCTAGCTGGGACGAGCTTGATCCAGGCTCCTAGCTCTTCAATGGAGTAGAAGAAGAAGAAGAAGAAGAAGAAGAAGAGAGGAAAGGATTAGAAGAATTATTCGAAATTGGAGTTAGAGTAAGGGTTACCCGAATTTTGATTGTTGGGCCTCCAATTGTTATTGTTGGATCCTCTATTGTTGTTGTAGTTGTTGTTCCGGTAGCCATTGTTGTTATTCCGGGAACCATTGTTGTTCCTCGAGCCTTGATATCCTTCCTCTTCCTTCTTGGTGTGAGCAACCAAAAGATCCTTCAATTGCTTCACCTTATTTTTGAGGGAGGTGAGTTGATTATCATTTGATGAAGCTTCTTGGAAATTAACTCTCTTAACTCCATTTTCAGCTCCTTGGTGCGAGTACTTCTCCATGTGCAAAGCTTGTATTTCAATGAACTCCCAAGCTTCGTCAATCGGCATGTCCATGAATGTGCCGGCGGATAGTAGTTGAAGGCTGAATTGGGTAGCTCCATCCAATCCCTTGAAGTAAATCTCCAACAACTCTATCTTTTGAATCCCATGATGTGGGCAATCCAAAAGAACATCTTTAAATCTCTCCCATGACTTGGACAAATTCTCCTTGTCCTTCATGATAAATGCATTGATCTTCCCTCTAATTTCAGCAGTTTTGGACGGGGGAAGGAACTTTGTCAAGAACACTGTCGTCATCTCCTCCCAAGTGTTGATCTTTCCGGGAGGAAGAGACTGGTACCAAGTAAGCGCCCTGTCTTTCAAAGAAAAGTAAAAAGGCCTTAACTTGTAATTATTATTTTCCACCTTTGAAGGTCTCAAAGTCTCCATCAAAATCTCATAGTTTTGTAAATGTTGATGCGGAGACTCCCTTTCTAAACCACCAAACTCGCATTGGCAGATCATGGAAAGGACTTGCGGTCGAAGTTCATAATCATGCTCCACTGGATCTCCTAGGTTGACACCTGGACGCCTCACTTGCTGGTTCGGGTCCATCCTCTGCCCTAGGTTCTCTGGAATACCTGCAAAAAGAACATCTCGGACTGGCATCCGAGGTGGAAGTATCTCGGCCGGGGCATCTGGAGCGGGATCCTGCCTCGGTCGAGGGTCTGGTCGAGGCAAGATCTGAGCTCGTAACTAAGCCATGTCAACTGCAATCTCTGCAGCTCTGGTGCGATTTTCCTCCCTTTCGTGCCGCAATTCTTCCCTATTGAGGCACAGTTGTTCCATCGCCTCCTTCAACTCGGCCTCAAGATCGCGATCGTCTCGATTGGCCATTTTTGCTTCTTTTAAGCGTCTCTTATATGTCTTTTCTGGTTCGGGATCGTAAGGAACGGTTGCCTTCCCTGCACAGGTTCTTCGCATAAACCTAAAAAGGAGAACCTGCGAAAGTCACTCAAGTAGATTGGTTAGTAGCAACAGGGGCAATATAGCTCCGAAAGACAACCGTAACCGGCTCGGTCTAGACCAAGTCCCCGGCAACGGCGCCAAAAACATGTTCGCTCCAAATGGTGTGTACGAGCTTTAAATTTATAACCCAAGAAGTATGCTTAAAACAAGGATGCGAACCCGCAGTGTACGGATCAATTATAGTAAAAGAAAGAATTCCGGGGTGTCGATCTCAGGGACTTAAGTGAAAAAAAGCAAGTATAGGTTGTCAATGCAACTAATAACCACAAAAGCGATTAAAACAATCAAAGATGATAATAAGGTCAATTAAAGGAAATATGTAAATTCTAGGGATGAAAGCATCCAGTTGTGGTTCCAACTCAAGATCTCAAGGATAAGCGGACAAAGCTGAGATTTTGCAAAGGGAAGGTGTTACTAAAGTGGAATAGATCACCGGTTAAGTCTCACTACTCACAATCCCAAACCCAAGAAACTATCACCGGGTAAGCCTCAAGGTACTAAGGAAAATAACTATAGTCTCAAACCAACAAACCAACCAAGGGAATAGAATCAACCTTTACCGGGTAAGTCTGAGGCTAACTCACAAAGATGGAATGAAGGCACACTCAAACCCCAATAAAGGATAAACCTTTATTACCTACACTTATGATCATGGGTAAACAAACAGAGGAATCACCTGGTAAGTCTCATCCTAAGTTTGGATTGAACCAGGAAAGGTGTAATAAGAATAGCATTTGGCAAACTCTAACACTTAACTCTCAGTTACGGATCCGATAAATCACCTCGGTCAGTCAAGCTCCACCCCGGCCGAGATGTTCATTGACTGAACGAGACGTTCTAAGGTTAAGGATAGAGACTCGAGCTTTCAGGGTCCTACTGGGATTAAGATTATTCTATCATTGTTTTTCCCATAACTTTCAGCCAATCACCCTAGAATCGCACAAGGAAATTAGCCACTCATCATCATGAAAGCAATAATCAAATATATGGGAAGAGACTGAATATTTGAACACAAAAACATTAAACACAAGGCTTCAATAGCTGAATCAAATATCAAACAAATCAGCGTTCCTTGGATCACAAATCCAACAAGATAACGAAACAAAAAGAGAATCTAAGAAAGTCTTACAAATCCCCTTAAAAGCTATCACAAGCTATCAATTTCCTTCCTTGATTGATCTTCAATCTTCCTTCAAAGCTTCCTTCAAAACTCCAGAAAATCCCTTAATTGCCGGATGCTCTCAGCCTCTAAGCATCTTTCAACTTGTGGAAAATCCAACCCTTTATATAGGAAAATTATCTTCCAAAGATAACAATATCTTAAAAAGATAATATCCTAATAAAATATATCCATATCGCTAAAATAGATCCCCAGAATATATGATCTTCCTTCCAAAAATCCAGCCCAAAAATATAAGATCTCTCTTCTCAAAAATAAAAGATTTCAGCCAAATAAAATATATCTCGCCGCGTCCAGGATATTCGCCTCAGTCGGGGCACTCCTCTAGATCACCTCGGTCGAGGTGACTCTGTGGTCAACCGAGGTGAATCTCACCTGAAGGTGAAATCTCTTAGATCTGGTCCAAAGTAAATCTTCTTTGTTAATACCTTGCTTCCTGAGCTCCTCTTTAAGCTTCTGAATGTAGCTCCAATGACTGCTTTGCTCCGTTTTGATGCAAAACGTGCCATTTTACCTACGATCACAACGAAACTTGGTGTAGACCTCGATTCCCGTAAAGGTAGATGAAACAACAATATAATCACATAATATACATTCAAACATGCAGATTATTGAAGATAAAACGTCTAAACAAGTCCCAAAATATAGACTATAATACATGCTATCAAGTTCATCCATGACCCGAGACACATTATTAGTCACGAGGACCTTGTGGTTGAGCCGGACCATACCTTTGCAGAGCACCCGATAGCGGTTTTGGAGAGGAGTATGAGACGCCTTCAATCGAAGGAGATACCGATGTTGAGAGTGAAGTGGTCGAGGCGAGGAGCAGACGAGGCTACTTGGGAGACGGAGGATAGGATCCGGAGGAACTATCCCGAGTTTTACGCAAGCTAGAGTCACCGTTAGGGCAGTCGGGTTAGTCCCGAGCTTTTTCTATGATTGTGCATATATGCTATGTATTGTGATATGCCTTGTGTATGCTATATGTGTGTATCTGTGATTACCTTTCGGGGTATTGATGTGTGTACGAGTTTTGACATTGGAGTTCTGCCTTCCGTGAGCTGTACGTCTCTCAAGTTTCTGGACGAAACTTGTTTTTAGTAGGGTTATTTGTAACATCCGGAAATTTTATTTCCGGAAGTCGAGGTGTTTCCGATCTTTTTCACGTCGGCGGCTTATTTCCCGTAGGCACGTTTGCTGAGTACGAGTTTTAACGCGAGAGAGAAAATCCCGTTTTACTTTTTGTCCTTCGGAAGAGGGTGAGCGGACAAGGAGGCTGACCTTTGGAATATCCCACCTCCTTGTCAGCCCTTTTACTCACTCCTCTCTATTCACTTTCCTCTTTTACGCTCCTTCCCATCTACAACTTCTTTCTTCTTCCTTGTGCTTCTCTTCTCTTTCACCTTGGAGGAGTGGTGTGTGGAGCTGCAGCTTGAGCATTCCGGATCTGTAGTGGTAAGTAGTTCTCATTCCTCTTCCTCTTGCTGCTGGTATTTTCTTCTTTCCCTTCTCTTCACCTCCATGGCTATGGAAGAAGCTTTTGAAGGGAGATCTAGTAAACCCTTGCATGTCCCTTCCTTGAGCTCGTTTAGGTCATGGTGAGGAGGCTAAGATCTGTGGTGAAGGTTTGGTGGAGGCCCAGCAAGAGAAAGAGGCACTAAGAGCAAAGAACTAGTCGAAGAAATGAAGAAGACAAAGTTTCTGCTGCTCGACCGCGGGGGCGGATCTGAAGAGGCACAAGGGCGGATCAAGAAACCGCAGGGGCGGCAAGGAAGAAATGTAGGGGCGGCCATCAGGCGCAGGGGCGGCTCCAGAGTGCCGCTGGGGGCGGTGACAGCTTCCGTCGGGGCGCTAGCTTGCTTCTGCGGCTGTGTTTTCTTAACCAGTAGGTTCCTCGATCCCTTTCCTTTCGTTCCTTCCTTAGTCCCTTGATGTATATAGTTAGAAGCATGCTTAGGATGGATCTAGGACTTGTGAGAATGCCATATAGTGGTTGCTAGCCTTGGAGCCCTTATGGCTTGGTGTGAATGATGATCATAAGTGTTGAGCATGTTGACCTTCCTAAGCTAGTTGCTTTTCCTAGGATGTTGTTGTTGATCTTGTCCTTAGGTTGTATAGGCTGTTGTGAGCTTTCCTTACTTGTTGAGAGTATCATGTGTACATGGACCCTAGGATGTATTCCTAGTTTGAGAGTGGTGGGATCTTGCTTAGATCACTAGAATGAAGTCTATGACTTCATGAGTGTGGACTTATGTTGATGAGTGTATTCGTGTCTGAGCAGGTTTTGTGCTTCCTCACTAAGGAAGCTTGAGTGTTGTGAGTTGAGAGACGAGGTAAGTCTTCGGACATACTTAGCCATATTTGTCGTATTAGATTCATTGTGTGCTTGGTGGTGTGTGTTTATCATTTTGTTATAACTTATAAGCCGGATAATAGGATCACCGACCTTTATGATATTTGGCCCAAGTGTATGATAGCGGGCGGTGACATCACTGCCTTGCTCTTGCGAGAGCTAGGAGGTTCTCGGCGACTGCCCCATGCTGGTTAGACGGTCGGAGGCATCCGACCATTCCATTGCCGGAAGAAGGGACCGAGGCGAGTTTCGGGAGATTCTCGTGTCACAAAAGAAGTTGAACTAGAACGGAATACGACCTAATAAATAAAGATAATAACCGGATTGTTTGTTGAGCATGTTTATGTGATGTGTTTATTAATGTTTGTGTTTCTGCCTTCACCTTGTTTTTAATGCTTCGAATGTAGCTAACGGTTTTAAACCACTTGTGTAGATGTCCCGTAGGTTAGGGACGCCGCCGGGTGAGGTGGAGGAGTGGACAGCCGAGGGTTGCCGTACATTGTAGGATGGAGGCGTTTTTGGGATTGTTGTGTTTGTCGTTTTACCTTATGATGGGATTATGGTTGTTGTACGCTTTGGATTTTTGTTGGGTGTCGTTTTGATGACTCGGCTGAGTTTCCACGTTGTACTCTTTACTTTTCCGTTTTGCATACATTACAAACGTTTTCGAGTTTTTGAGCCTTTATTTGTGCAACTTTGGAAAGGTCCGGTGAGATTGTTGTCAAGTTAAGGGTCGGGACCTATTGTGTGGTCTCGCCCGTAGCATTCCGATGTAACACCCCAAATTCGCGGGATATCGGGATGCTACGGGCGAGACCACACAATGGGTCCCGACCCTTAGCCTGATAACAATTTCACCGGATCTTGCAACAAGGCACAAATAAAGGCCAAAACCGAAATACATTTTTATGCAATGTTATGAAACCCGACAATAAAAGATAGGAAAGACTTCAGCCGTCCTTACAAAAACATCAATATAATATATAATAACAACAACACAGGGACTCCAAAACCCAACTCAACCTAAGATGTACGGAACCCCGGCTGCTCACTCCTCCGGATCACTCGGCCACATCCTATCCTGCACATCAACTACAACAATCGGTATAAAACCGTTAGCTCACATTCTAGGCATTATAAGAATAATATGGCACAAACACACATAGGAACACAAACACAAACACACAACACAAACACACAACAACAATCGGTATAAAACCGTTAGCTCACATTCTAGGCATTTACGCAATTGACCCAAGTGTATGATAACTTGTCGTGACATCATCTGCCTAGCTCTTGCGAGAGTCTAGGAGGTTCCCTGCGACCAGCCTTGTCAGGTAGACGGTCAGATGCATTAGTACCATTCCGCGTTGGTAAACGGGGAGAGGGGCGAGGTTTGGGAATCCCTTGTGTCACAAAATAAGTATCATTAGTAATAACCTATCACCTAATTAAAGAAAATAAAAGGATTGAGTGTTGCATGTTGATTGTGTATGTTGTGTGTTTGTGCTTTTACCTTTATACTTATGCATAGAATGTTAGATAACGGTTTTATCCATGTTGTAGATTTGTAGAGATAGGCAGTTGCCATAGAGATCCGGAACGAATGGCCAGCCGGGTCCACGTATTCATTAGATTAGACAGGGGAGTCTCCCATACGGCATGCATGTTATGTATCTATATATATGTTTTGTAAGGCTGTTCTTGTGTACATTCATACATTAAAAGTAATATGTTTTGAAATTGTTTTAAATACATTTGTGCCTTGTTGTAAGATCCTAGTGAAATTGTTGTCAAACTAAGGTTGGGACCCATTGTGAGGTCCTAACCAATAGCTCCCCGAGTTCCCAGAATTTGGGGTGTTACAATATGGTATCAGAGCTCTGTTTGGCAACAAAGGCACTTGAAATCTTTTGAAAGACCGAATGTATAAAATAACTAGAACCTGAAAGGGGTCTAAAATTTTTCAAAACGGATTTTTGTTTTTACACACACGCATAGTCGGTTGTTGGGTTAGTAGTACGTCGGACCACCATCGCTTTCTGTGGATCTCTGCAACTTGGATCGATAGAAGTTAGTATATAGACTTTTTATGATGTTCGCTATTATATGTTATACACATGTGTTTGCTTAGCTTGTTAGTATCCTAAAGGATATTTTATATCCTTTAGTCGTGATATCACGAAGCGATTATCGCCTCATGATAAATCGACTGCGGACTTGAAGAATCTCCAACACGAGGTAATGGAATCGGGCCTTGAATTGAGTATTATACTCGGGTAGGTTGCTTGGTGATCCTTACAAATCATCCAAAGAACAAGTGAGCAAGGAATTAAAGTTTTGAAGATAATTATTACCACAAGCACAATTAGATGAGGAAGGAATTCCTGAGTCAGTTCAGTTAGAAAGTCGTACAAGGAAGTCGGGCATACGAGGCCGAGAGATGAGTTAGAAAAACCATGCCAGAGACAAGAAGATCTCCGAGTGGAGATAACAACATTAGAACAAGAACCAAGTATAACGGAGTACAACCAAGAGGGCGAGATAAAGGATGTTACAATCGTGGTGAATGCCCCATAGAAAAGTATGGGCATGAGAGATCTGAAGAGATTGGGTGTCGACCTGGATATGAGTATCTAAGTTGCACGGAATGAAGACCTACAATTGAGTGTAAAACGAAAAGGTAGACCCCACAAGTGTGGAGAGGTTCTGATCTCCTAGAGATATAAAAAGTTGAAAGAAATTGCGACACCAGTATTACATAAATAAATAAATAAATATAAAAAATAATAAATAAATAAATAAATAAATAAAAGCCCTATAACGGAGTTTCAGGAAGGCGATATTACCACCAACACCAGTGAAGAAATGTGTATGAGAGAACGGCCTTGCGGGACTCGAGAGTCCAGGGTTATTCCAATTATCACGGGACCTAAGCCATCAACACAGACGGTTCATGGAAAAGGAACTGCAAGTGGATGATCATTACGGCCGTAAGAATTGCAAAGACGCTGGCAAGCTATCGTGGAAAACTTAAAACGACTATTTATGTCAGATGGATGACCCAATCGGACTAGAGGAATGAAGTTAGCCAAAGGAAGTGGGAGGGTGAAAGATAGAAAAAAGTAAAGAAGTATAAAAGGATTAATTGGGTAGGTGATGCGTACCAAATAATTTTGATACCAGAAGGGGTATGAGAAAAGTGAGTTCGGGATACTGAGATGAGTCAAATATAGACTGACCGACGACAGCTGAGGATGTGCAAGCATTGTTTGGTATTGACGAGTTATGTACCGTTAAGAAATTGAGACTATGGATTTATGGGGTAGCTTTACCAATGCCTGGGAGGATTTCCTCAAGTATGCAACAACAATCTTCTTAGACAACTAAAGGTAAAGAGAACCGTGTTAGAGGTTACTTCTTGGTTGGTTAAAATCAAACTCCGGTCGAGTCTAGTAGTTTGGATCCGTGTTAAAAGAAATAAGGAGGTAAACGGAAGATGGTTGTTTTCCAATCATGATTTTATTTCAAGAAGAAAAGAAAGGAAAGTACTTGGTACTTCATCCGGTTAATCACTTTGGACTGACAGGACACGTCCTTATGATTACAGGGTGACAACAAAATAATCAGAGTAGCGTAGCAGAAGCGTGGTGGGTCCTAACCCACAGAGAAAGAAGCTCAACGGTACTGATGGATGCCGTGTCGAGTTTAAGATGGTGATAGTTGGTGAAATGTATTCTAGTTGGAAGGAACGTGAGATAGGCTATGTGGAGTTACTGGAAATGTTGTACGAAAACTTATGTGCATGAAGAGGTAATAGAAGGAGACTGGTACCCTATTATGGATACGAGTGAAGAGTGATGGCTTTGTTACATGTTGTCAGGCAAGTAGTTTTGGAATTTTATACCTAACGGAGTACGTTAGAGTGAGTTTTCTTGAAGGTTTGAGAGAAGATTTAACGATGTAATAAAATTATTGTGCATGGTCTGCACTAGAAAGCTCAAAGTGAGTAACTACCATTCTGAATCAAAGATACATAAGAAAGAGAAGCGACAGGAGCATACATGCAACCTAGTAACCGTGCTTAAAGAAAGCATAATCTCGGAGTAGATTTTATGTGTAACGTTATGTCGGAACAGAACCTAGTTGCGTTTTGAGTTAGAGGGATATTACTAGTCCGATAAAAGTGAAGGATAGAAGAGTTCAATGTTGACGGTGTGTTAGCATTTATCGAGTATTTATGATCAAATAACTGTGATATAAGATCACTTTGTGCCTAATACCGTCATTCCGGACATATTCTATGTCACTTAAGATCTTGGGAAAAGTGTGGGAAGCCTAGGTTAGAGCTAACGATATATTAGAGATCTATAAATAATATAATAATGTCAAGTGAACAAAGAGGATGACCACTAGAATTGATTTTAGTTGTCTCGAGTGTTAGACCTGAAAAGGGTAAAGGTGACGATTCCTTACTTGAGGAATAAGATGACTGAGTAATATTAAAAGACAAGACCAAGTGAGTCGTGATACGAAGAGCATTGAGCACTTGGTAAGTGTTGGTGGATGTCAAAGACCTTGGACCCGATGGTGTAGTCAGAACCTTTTCAGAAGGCCGGAAGCAAGTGGTCATAACGAAGGGAAGAAAGTGAATAGATCCTTTTCCGTAGGGTCATCAATGGATCTAGAAGTGAGTTGTGTAAGGCAATCATTAGAAGTTTTAAAGCGGTTTAAAAGTGACTGAGGGACATATATTCCTCACCCTATTGGAGAGTACAACTTCAGTTTTCCACGGAGACTAAGTCTGGAAACTGAGTTTGAGATCTTCAATTGGAGAAATACATACCAGACACGAGTTAGGTCATCAGATTAGAGGATCAGACAGTTGAGCCGGGTGATATCGGTGAGATACCCGGTAACCACTCTAGAACGTGGTAGCAGGCGCTTATGATCTAAATACCTGAAAAGATTAAAGATTCAGTGGTTTTATGAAAAGCCGATAAGGCTACCTAAGATTGGGGATAGTAAGAGACGCAACATTTCAAAGACCTATGTAGCTATAGTTGGAACCTCGGGAGTGACAAGTTAGGGCTTGACCTTGTATGTGTGTTATTGTTTGACTGCTTGTCTATTTCATGATTGAGTGTTTAATCAGTGATATGTGCTTTTGGTAATCTTGATGTGCGGGAAACTTAGATGTGGAAACGACGAGACTTTTGTGTAGTGATCAAGCGCAGCCATTTGGTGCCTTAAAGGCCGATCAGGATTTTTACCCTAAGTTTCGGGACGAAACTTATTTTGAGGGGGATCTGATGTAACGACCAGTTTTTTTTCGTTACGCTTTGATACGGTTAGAGAAGTTTAGGAAACAAATAAAAATTTAGTGAGACTAGGACATACCAGTTTATTTATAGAAGTCGTTTAATTAAGTACCTTGTACTAAGTTTCGGGACGAAACTTATTTTAAGGGGTTACTGATGTAATATCTGGAATTTTTATTCCGTTTAAATCCGAATCAATTCGGACTTTGAGCCGTTGACAGTTTCCCATTCTATCTAGTATTTCTTTCTTCACAAATTTTATCATTTTATGTAGAATTTAAATCACATAAAATGAGAGAATTATATCAAACGCTAATTCTTATAATTATTTATTATTTTATGTAGAATTTAATTCATATAAAATGATAGAATTATATCAAACCCTAATTCTTATAATTATTTATTATTTTTTGTGGAATTTAATTAACATAAAATGATAGAATTATATCAAACCCTAATTCTTATAATTAATCCTTAACGACGACTTGAGACGAGATCATGACAAGGCTGAGACGAGAATGTGACAAAGTTGTGACGAGAATGTGACAAAGTTGTGACGAGACCATGACACAGCTGAGACGAGGTCATGACGAAGCCCGACAACTCTATGACGAAGTCATGCATGGGCTTGACAAAGCCATGACGAGTTTTTGACGAGTTTTGACAACTCAGCCCACCTTTGTTTTACCACTTCAGCCCATCTCTTGTGCTTACCTTGTCCATCCCATGGCTTTGTCCCTTGCTGGCGGATTGAAGCAGCCCAAGAAGCCAGCCAGAATCAGCCCAACAGTGAGACGCTACAGCCGTTCAACCTTACCCTTGCAAACCCTTTCCTTCTCTCTCCCACGTAAATCGCCTCCTCTCTTCTAGCCCTAGCCCGCTTCCAGCCCTCGCATGCCGCCGGAACCCTAGCCCTCTAACCACCAGTGTCGCAAAGCCCTCAATGCCAACAAGGAAGTTGTGTTGTTGCTGCTAGTTGTGTCGGCCGGACACAGTGGCTTCACCTGGCGGGCGAGCATGACCTCCTGCTCGACGTGCCGTCGAGACCAGCAACATGAACCGCCTCCCTCGCGACTGACAGGCAATAACAGCACTAGGACGAGCCCCCTTCGCCTCCAATCTCGCAACCACGTAGCAGTAGCGGCTTGGTCTCTTTGGTCGACTCAAACCGGCACCCAGGACTGAGTACTTCTCCTTTTGTCGAACTGAACTGGCACCCGGACTGTTGCTTCTATTCTGTCGATCCCGCGAACCACTGATGCGAGGAGCCCAAATCTGATCCGCAACAGCTTTTGGTTGTCTTTCTCATGCCTTCGAGTCATATAATCGAGAGATCCCACTCCGTCCTTCCTTGGTCCATCTCTTTGATCGATCCTTAATATATATATGCTGATGTGGGTACCCTTTGTGTCATCAATCCGTCCAAAACAGCCTCGGAAGATAGCTAGAAGAGCTTAGGTGTTTTCTGAATTTTCGGAAGTGACAAACAGTCATTTCGGGTCCACATTTGGGTATGCTAGACTCTCCCTTTTTGGCTGGTTTTCGGATATGTCATAGATGGTATTGGATAGTACATAATACTAAAATTTTAGAGGAATCCATGTTACAGTTTGAGAGTTATGGTGTTTCAAAGTTGACTTCTCATACAGTTTTTATAAATGTGTTGAGTTGAGAAAAACAGCATGGGGTGTTGTTTTGTGAGATAGTTCTGAATAGGCTTTTGATCTCTATTGAGCTTGAATTTTGGATATGATATAGTTGGCATATTGTTGTAGATCATATTAAAATTTGGGAGGAATCCAGCGAGCGGTTTAGGATTTACGATTTTTCTAAGATTGGGTCGTAAGCAGTTTTTCTGTTGTGCTGAAATTTCTAAGTGTTGAGATAAACTGATTGTAATGCAGTTTTGTGAGATAGGTTTGAATAGGTTATGGACCTCTATTGGCCTTGAATTTTGGATATGTCTTAGTTAGGCTTACATAGTGTAGTATATCAAAATTTGAGAGGATTTAATCGAGAGGTTTAGGAGTTATAAGTTTTCAAAGTTAAAACACTATGCTGTTTTGTTAAGTAGTTGATGAATTTCCAGAAACTGTATTGATCAGTCAAGTTTGAGCATACTTTTTGATTCCTTAGAGATAAGATCCACCGTTCAGTTTTTGAGATGTTGTTTAGTGTCATGCATAGGTTAATATGTCAAAAGTTGGGATGAAACCAAAGGTGGGATTTAGAATTATAGAGGCTCAAAGTGGACTTGTTGTACAGTTAGAAAACATACTCGGTTTTTGGCTAAGTATAGAAAATTTCAAGTGTTGTAACCAAGTTTGGAAATTTTTGTAGAAGTGATGGTTGAACAATTTTAAGAAATTCTTGCTGCTAGGAGTAGATAAGATATCATAGATGATCTAGAGAATTATTTCGGAATTTTTATAAGTTTATTCGAATTTCATATTTAAAGCCGAAGTTGGACCTTAACGATCTTCCAGAAAAATAAGAAAATGGGTAAATTGCCAGTTTGTAACCGAACTCATCTTTAGGAGTTAGAATATGACTTTTTAGTCTCAAATAAGGGTTTAGGCATGAATTATGGAATTTTTGAAAGTTTCGGGACCAAGGGTAAAATAGTCATTTTACCATAAATTGGCATTGTATTAAATTCTATTCTAATAGGATCTACTATCTTAAAAGTCTTAGACTTCTAATTACCTAGAAAGTGTGTTGACACACTTGCCTCCTTTGACGGGCAACCGAGTTATACAGTTACAAATTGAATTGTGATTAAGAGAGTCGAGATCTGATTCAGGTAAGTCCACGGACTTACTTAGCTGGCTTCTTGTATGAGTGTAATGTGTATGAGTGGTGCTTGTTAGTTATGATAAACAACGAAACCGGATTCGGCCGACTTTATTATTTACGTAATTGACCCAAGTGTATGATAACGGGTCGTGACATCATCTGCCTAGCTCTTGTGAGAGTCTAGGAGGTTCCCTGCGAGCAGCCCAGTCAGGTAGATGGTAAGATGCATTAGTACCATTCCGCGTTGGTAAACGGGGACAGGGGTGAGGTTTGGGAATCCCTCGTGTCACAAAATAAGTATCATTAGTAATAACCTATCACCTAATTAAAGAAAATAAAAGGATTGAGTGTTGCATGGTTATTGTGTATGTTGTGTGTTTGTGCTTTTACCTTTATACTTATGCATAGAATGTTAGCTAACGGTTTTATCCGTGTTGTAGATTTGTAGAGATAGACAGTTGCAGAGAGATCCAGAACGAATGGCCAGCCGGGTCCACGTAATCATTAGATGGGACAGGGGAGTCTCCCATACGGCATGCATGTTATGTAGCTATATATATATATATATTTTGTAAGGCTGTTCTTGTGAACATTCATACATTAAAAATAATATGTTTTTAAATTGTTTTAAATACATTTGTGCCTTATTGTAAGATCCTAGTGAAATTGTTGTCAAACTAAGGTCGGGACCCATTGTGAGGTCCTAACCAGTAGCTTCCCGAGTTCCAGAATTTGGGGTGTTACAAGTACGTCGATTACATGAGCAGAATACAACTCAATAAATAGGAAACATACACAAAGATTGGATCATACACTCGTCGAAACAAAATCATTCAACTTAAAAACAACCGCCAGAAACAACCGCCAGAAACTACCTAACACCAACCGCCAGAAACTACCTAACACCAAAAACTATTCTTAGTCTTTGGTTTTATTAGTTATTGATCATACACTCGTCGAAACAAAATCATTCAACTTATTTTTAAAGAAGCTTTCCAACATCTTGGACTTTCCGGTCGTAAACGGGTTGAATGGGCCTTGCATTTTACTTGTTGAGACTTGTAACGGCATATTGGAGTAGTTTTATTTGTCCACTTGAGATAGATTGCACCTGATCGTAATTACCAATATTGAAGTAGTTTTTTTAATGGTCCTATTTAATAAAATATGTTATGAAAATCAATACTTTTAAGATATTGATAACTTTGGGCTCCCTAAAAAAAATATTTTCCTGATGGAAATCTTGATTTAACTAATTTTTAAAAAAAACCCAAAATAAACCCTTAGACCAATTTTTAGAAAAACGAGCAGTGTACCTTGGTTGCAATAATCCACATGAATTTCTCAGTGCATGGTGGAGTGTTCAGGGAGCCATCGTATCTGTAATAATGGATATCTTCGAAATAGTTACTCAAGTCTTGATTGACGACCTCTAGATCTGCTTCGACTTCTACTTCTTTAACGGGTGTCGGTTCAACTAATTGTTTCATGGAAAGCGCCAACTACCAATTATACAAGTTCAATGTCATCAGGGTTTAAACGATTTATTTCACTTTTATATTATTTACATACCGCACTGATGAGTGAATCATAATGATCGACTAAAGGCGAAATCTTGTAAAAGGTTGCTACGATAACTATTGAACCGTCATCTGAAGTGAACATCTGTTGCATCTCTACATCGTATCTAGTAGTAGGAATAATATGGAAACAAGTTATAATAATTATTTTCTTTGTTCAA
The DNA here is from genome assembly GCA_033239125.1 of Fagopyrum homotropicum. Lineage (NCBI taxonomy): Eukaryota > Viridiplantae > Streptophyta > Magnoliopsida > Caryophyllales > Polygonaceae > Fagopyrum > Fagopyrum homotropicum. The sequence goes on along the minus strand of BSWB01000008.1, from coordinate 25,990,720 downwards.
AAAATTCATTGAAATAAATTGTAATTACGGTAAGAGATCATAACTGGACATCATTAATCAAATGCTCCGAAGGTGTATGCCAACGGATGCTGGGTAACCTATATCTCTTCGAATTGATCACCTCGGAAATCCCCTCCACTGACATCTACATTCCATCCAATTTTTTTACAACTTAATTATTATTTTACCCTATTGAATATGGTGTAAAGCATATCTGGAATAAGTTCTTAAAAATTGATTTAAATTGTGATTGTGTGTACCTCAACAAACTTCTCAGCATTGATCAGGGTGCCCTTCGTGATGTTATAGTTTGTGGGTAGACGAGATCCAGGGGTTGGAATAATGCTTGCAGCCACAATATTAATAGGAGATTGTTGCCAACCATCTTTACAAGTCTTATACTCGGGGGATATGGTTTCCCAGTTTAGGTTTGCATAAGTTAGGCCATTTTCCCTGATAATTATTGCATATGTAGTAAATAAACAAATAAAAAATTATAAAACATACTTGAATCAGAAACAGATGAAGAATATGAAGAAAAAAAAAGAAGAAGAGGGAGGTGAGGAGGAGATAGAGGAACCATAGCAGATATTGGTGCTTTGGCGCTTGTTTTTCGAGATACCAATACAACTCCAATAAACAGTAAAATCATCAATTTTGTGTTTTTCATCTTAAGTATTTTAAATTTTTTTTGCTTTGATTTGATTCTCTTTCTAGCTATGTTATGTATTGAGGCAAACTATTGCTTTTATACTAAACGGTTAGAGAATTTTTAGGAAAATTTAGTTTTTCCATTGATTTTTGACCACTTATTATATTTCCTTTTTCATAAACAAGGTGAAAATTTCATATCTAGTGTTTTGACAATTTCTTAGTAAACACAAAATATTGGTTAACATATGTTTTTTTAATGGTTCCGAAAATAAATAAGTTATAATCCAACCACCGACAGTAGAAACTATTAGGTTGTGGGATCATAAGAAAATGGTTAAATAACTTCTTTCTATAAGTCTTACAAAAATCATTAAATAAAAAAGAAATAGAATAGTGCAATAATATTACGTATTATGATTGATGTCTTTGTACCGTTAGCACCTGATATACGTCTCAAATTCCTTTTACCCGTGTCTATTCCAATCGTGATCAAACTCAATGTTAAAGATGATGTAATAAAGGTTGTTTAATAATAGTTTTTCAGAATATATGTGTTGGTCAACATTTATTTTGTTTTTCACAGGTTGAAATTCATTAAAGAAAATCTATTTTCGATGTGAGTAAACCCCTGTACGTATCTCTTTCACGTTGTAATACCAGAAAATTTATTTCCGTGATTTTCCAGTCGAACCGAATTTCGACCATATTTATTTTATACACCGTAATTGTTGTATCATGAATCAAACAAGTTTCATTATTTCATGTGAAATTTTACTCACATGAATTATATTTATCATCATCCTTTATTCTTAATTATTACAATTGATGGATTCTAAATCCATTTGACATGGTCATCCAGCATTGTGACAAGACCATGGACAAGGCCTTTCCGAGCTATCGACAAGGCTAAACCATAGGCCACTAGTAATAGCCATATTCTTTGAAGATCTCGCGACCACATGACCTCCCCAGCAGGCGCACCACCATGAGTCCAGCCCTGCTGGGTGGTGGTCGCGGCAAAACATTATACGCGGCAACCTTTTTAGCCAACCACCTTTGTGTGAGGGTTTGGGACTTTATCTGTAACTTTTTGTCCCCTCCTTTGTGTGAGGGTTTGGGACTTTGTCAAAAGCTTCTTTCACCTTCTTCCTAACGTTTATCCTTCTCCTCTTCCTCTTTGCTTCTTCTTCTTGTTTTCTTCTCGGTTTCACCCTTAAGTGATGATGATGATGAGGAGGGGGATATGTGTTGTGTGGCTGTGAGAAGATGGCAAGATTGCAGCTATCTTTCTCTTTTTGGTATTTTGCAAACAAGTGGTGAAATGTTATCCTCTGGGGCCAAATGTAAGCCAATTTCTAGGAGTAGAGAGGACTGTAATGCTCTTGATTTTATTATAATTTGTAACTTAATGATGAATTTATTACTTGTATTATGGATAGGATCGAATATGTGTATTGTGTAGTTTTTAGTGAGTTAAATTTACCCCTTGCAAACGATGATGATGTTACTATACATCATGTGTTATATGCTTGGGTGAAGGTAAATTTATAAAAGGGAAAAGTAGCTCAATTGGCCCCATAAGCCCAATTGCACTAAAGTAACAATGTACATGTACAACCCTTGAATTTGGGTCAGTGGAGCAAAACGATAAACCAAGTACTACAAAGAGGCAACTCAATAAATAGTAAACATACACAAAGATGTGATTCTCTCACAATCTCTAAAAGTTAATGCCTCATACTTTTATTGTGTTTTTGATACAGCAAAACAAGTTGTTGCTATTGCTAGCAAAAAACAAATATTACCCTTAATGCATTAACATAAAAACAACCGCCATAAACTACCTAACACCAACAACTATTCTTAGTATTTGGTTTTATTAGTTATTGATCAAACACTCGTAGAAACAAAATTATTCAACTTATTTTTAAAGAAGCTTTCCAACGTCTTGGACTTTCCGGTCGTAAACGGGTTGAATGGGGCTTGCATTTTTCTTGTTGGGACTTATAACGGCATATTGGAGTAGTTTTATTTGTCCGCTTGAGATAAATTGCACCTGATCATAATTATCAATATTGAAGTAGTTTTTAATGCTCCTATTTAATAAAATATGGTATGAAAATCAATAATTTTAAGATATTGATAACTTTAGGCTCACTAAAAAAATATTTTCCTGATGGAAATTTTGATTTAACTAATTTTCAAAAAAAACCCAAAATAAACCCTTAGACCAATTTTTAGAAAAACGAGCAGTGTACCTTGCTTGCAATAATCCACATGACTTTCTCAGTGCATGGTGGAGTGGTCAGGGAGCCATCGTATCTGTAATAATGGCTATCTTTGAAATAGTTACTCAAGTCTTGATTGACGACCTCTAGATCTGCTTTGACTTCTACTTCTTTAACGGTGGTCGGTTCAATTAATTGTTTCATTGAAAGCGACAACTACCAATTATGCAAGTTCAATGTCATCATGGTTTAAACAATTTATTTCACTTTTATATTATTTACATACCGCACTGATGAGTGAATCATAATGATCAACTAAAGGCGAAATCTTGTAAAGGGTTGCTACGATAGCTATTGAACCGTCTTCTGAAGTGAACATTTGTTGCATCTCTGCATCGTATCTAGTAGTAGGAATAATATGGCAACAAGTTACAATAATTATTTTCTTTGTTCAAAAAATTCATTGAAATAAATTGTAATTACGGTAAGAGATCATAACTGGACATCACTAATCAAATGCAACGAAGGTGTATGCCAACGGATTTTGAGTAACCCATATCTCTTCGAATTTATCACCTCGGAAATCCCCTCAACTGACATCTACATTCTATCCAATTTTTATACAACTTAATTAGTATTTTATCTTATTGAATATTATGTAAAGCATATCTGGAACAAATTCTTAAAAATTGATTTAAATTGTGATTGTGTGTACCTCAACAAACTTGTCAACATTGATCAGGGTGGCCTTCATGATGTTATAGTTTGTTGGTAGACGAGATACAAGGGTTGGAATAATGCTTGCAGCCACAATATTAATAGGAGATTGTTGCCAACCATCTTTACAAGTCTTATACTCGGGGGATATGGTTTCCCAGTTTAGGTTTGTATAGTCAGAAGTTAGCCCATTTTTCCCTGATAATTATTGCATATATAGTAAATAAACAAATAAATAATTATAAAACATACTTGAATCAAGAAACATAAGAAGAATATGAAGAAAAAAAAAGAAGAAGAGGAGGAAGGTGAGGAGGAGATAGAGGAACCATAGCAGATATTGGTGCTTTGGCGCTTGTTTTTCGAGATACCAATCCAACTCCAATAAATAGTAAAATCCTCAATGTTGTGTTTTCCATCTTAAGTATTTTATATTTTTTGCTTTGATTTGATTCTCTTTCTAGCTATGTTATGTATTGAGGGAAAGTATTGCTTTTATACTAAACGGTTAGAGAATTTTTAGGAAAATTTAGTTTTTCCATTGATTTTTCACCACTTATTATATTTCCTTTTTCATAAACAAGGTGAAAATTTCAAATCTAGTGTTTTGACAATTTCTTTGTAAACACAAAATATTGGTTAACGTATGTTTTTTTAGTGGTTTGGAAAATAAATAAGTTATAATCCAACCAATGACAGTAGAACCTATTAGTTTGTGGAATCATAAGAAAATGGTTAAATAACTTCTTTCTATAAGCTTTACAAACTATGCATACATTTGTTGTAATCATTAAATAAAAAAGAAATAGAGTAGTGCAATAATATTACGTATTATGATTGATGTCTTTGTACCATGAGCACCTGATATACGTCTCAAATTCCTTATACCCGTGTCTATTCCAATCGTGATCAAACTCAATATTAAAGATGATGTAATAAAGGTTGTTTAATAATAATTTTTCACAATATATGTGTTGGTCAACATTTATTTTGCTTTTAACATGTTGAAATTCATTAAAGAAAATCTATTTTCGATGTGAGTAAACCCCTGTACATTTCTATTTCACGTTGTAATAACAGAAATTTTTTTTCCTTGATTTCCGAGTCGAACCGAATTTCGACCATATTTATTTTATACACCGTAATTGTTGTATCATGAATCAAACAAGTTTCATATGGAAGAAGGAATGTTGTGGCTCTGCGCAAATTTTCGAGAGTAAGTAAGATGACTATTAAGAACGAGTGTTCATTACCCCACAGGGATGAATTGATAGATTTGTTGCAAGGAACTTCTGAGTTTTTCAGATAAGAGTGGAGACCCGGATATCACCGGATGAGAAGGAGCGAATAGGATGTGCCCAAAACGGCATTTCGGACTCGGTATGGCCACTATGAGGTGTAGTGATGTCATTCGGGCTCCCGAAAATGCCGCCACATATATGGTGAGGAACGAAGTTTTATTGACTTAATGGATCCGCAGTGGTGAGTTTTTGTAGATGATATCCTAGTGTACTCTCAGAGTTGAGAGGGACACGCAAAACATTGGAGAATATTTTATGAGTCTTGTAGGATTAATAGTTGTATGTTAAGTACGAGTTTGAATATGTGCCCTAACCTTTTGAGATCGTGTGACTTGTTGAAGGAATGTAGATTGGTTTGAGAAGGATTATAATTGTTGTAGTTGGAACAATACCGACGAATGTCGATGAAGTTCGTAACTTTCTGAAGTAGCCTTTTCGGAGTAACTAGATATTATCGCTGTTTGTGGAGGAGTTTATATGATAGCCCGATCGTGTATCAGTCTGTTGAGAAGACTATTTGATTTGTATAGTCCGAGCCGTGTTCTTATCGATTGAGGAGCGGAAGGAAGATGGACTTCTACTCAATGTTAGAACGGCCATAGGGCACTAGTAGTTTCGTGTAGTATGACGATGTTTCAATCTTGGCTAAGATGTGTGTCGATGTAGAAGGGCGGAGTTATTGCATACGCGTCTCGACAATTGAAGACGTATGAGGAGAACTACCCGACTCATGATCTGGAGTTAGCAGCGGTAGTTCATGATTTGAAGATCTGGAGACATTACCTATATGGTGCTATATGACAAATACTCACAGATCATAAGAGTCTGAAGTATAGTTTTACGCAGTGGAAATTGAATAACCGCCAGCGTAGATGGTTTGAGCTAACCTAGGATTTTGACCTCGCGATTTTGACAGCAGATTAAGACTGCTTTGGGGACGAGTCTACACCTCGTAACTGCGTTTTACCCCTAGATAGATGGTCAATCAGAGAGGACCATCTAGACCTTTGGAGATATACTATGAGCTTGTGTGTTGGATTAGAAACATGGATGGTTAGATTACCTCCCATTAATTGATTTATTATATAATAATGATTGACGTACATTTATTGGGATGGTCCCATATGAGGCACTGTATGGGCGTAAATGCTGTACACTTTTATGTTGGGATGAGCCTAGCAGTACCAGTGGGATACAACCAGAGAAGAGTCAGAATGCTATGGCTCGAGTAGCGCTGTTTAGGAAGAGGATGTTGGCGGTACAAAGTCGCTAGAAGTCGTATGTAAACAAGAGGTGTCGGCCTCTAGAGTTCATAATAGGAGCTCATGTTTGGCTGAGAGTTTCTCTGACACGAGGCGTCAGACATTTTGGCATAAGGGGGGAAGTTGAGTCCCCGATAAGTCTGTCCTTTCTAGATACTGGATAGAGTTGGGAGGGCAACATACATAGTAGCTTTGCCTCCGAGGTTAGAGGGCATTCACCCAGTTGTTCACGTGTCTCGGCAAAGGGAGTATATACCATATCCGAAACGCACTGTGAGTCATGATGATTTAGTGGTCGAGGCAGACCACATGTTTTCTGAATATCCTATTGCAGTCTTAGAATGAGGTATAAGACGTTTATGCTTGAAGAACAGTCTGATGATGAGAATATAGTGACCAAGACGAGGCCACTTGGGTAACTGTGGATAGTATCGATAAGAACTAATCCGAGTTTATGCAGAGAAGACTGCACCGTAGACTTGCTGAGCAAGCTATGGTTGTATATTATGAGATATATGATGATGTGATTATGTGATTATGTGATATGTGATGTTCTCTTCCGTGTTAGAATATTGGTGATCCTAGTGGATCTTGTTATGTTAGGGCGAGTTATGTTATGGCTAGAGAAGTTTTACCTCCAACCACTCGAGCGATGATTTTACCATTGGAGAAGTTCTACCTCCAAACCATCGTGTATAGGTCAGTTGGAGATGTTTCTTCCTTCATGCTATTGAATGAGATTAGGTTAGTTGAAGATGATATTACCTCCATGTTTGGGATTTAGGTATAGAGATTTCTGGAGATGTTTATCCTCCATACGGTCGTTTGTGTTTTGGAGATGTGTTTCCTCCTTGATGATGAGTTGGTAGTTGGAGATGTTTTTCCTCCATGCCCTTGTGATGTGAGCCAGTTGGAGGTGTATTTCCTCCATATTGTTATAGTGATTGTAGTTCTTGCAGATGTTTTTCCTCCACGGTGTGATTAAGGATATGGTTGCTAGAGATGTTTTACCTCTGAACCTTTGGGATAGGATTACACTGTTGGAGATCTTTTACCTCCATGCGTTTGGGATAGCGTTATGAACCTGTTTTCTGGAGTTGATAATTCCTCCATGCATATGTTATGAGGTTATAGATTGATATAGGTTGATACCTTTTAACGGAGATGTGATACCTCCGATAGAGACAGTGTTTATACTCGGCGTATTGGTCTGAGAGGATTTCGGAATTGTTCAATTTTCGGGACGAAACTTTTTTTTAAGGGGTGTGTGATGTAATAGCTAGGATTTTAGAATTCTAATTAATGTTGATTAACTTAATCGTTGATAGTAATTGACATATAACTCGCGAAGATTTTGCAAGTGATGAGTATGAGTCTCACCGTTATGTTCCTGGCGTAAATTTGGACGTTTGGGGAAATTTTCACTTTTTCCCCCGGGTAATTATTTTTACCCTCCGGTGTTATTCGGAGCATTTGGGAGCTCCAATTAATACAAATGCAGTTGAGGGAAAAGATCAGGACATCGGATATGTCGTAGATATGAAACAACATGGAGAGGAAAAATGGCCAAACGAGTCGCTATTCCGTTTCTTATCGACTAAGAAAGACAGCTTAGGAATACGCGTTTTCCGAGGCATTTGCGGAATAATTATCCCTACAATATTCTAGAATTATTATTTCAATCTCGAGAAGTTTGGAGAAGGAAGTTCGACCCGCCTTTGGATTTGTTAAACGATAATTATCGACTTCGCTAAAGGATAATTATCGTCTTCACTATAAATAGCGGAAAATCCTTTATTAATTCATTTCCTTTCACGTTTCCTCGTAAAAGCTCTGATTTCTCTCAACCTTCAAACTCAGATCTACTCTCCGTTTCCAATCCGATTTCAATTCCGTTTGAATTTTTGGATTCCTCTCTTCATTCTCTTCATATCGGTACCGAGTTTCTGCATTTCCGAGCAGATGAAGATCTGGTCGAGCATATATGCCACCAGGAAGGTTCCGTCGCTCAGATTCCGGTGAATTTAATGTTGTCCATGCGTAGCCTGCGTTGTTGTGATTCCGAATCTTCTTTCAGATCGTCAATCGGGTTAGTAACGAATAAGTTATGAATTTATTCGTTTTCCGTACTGCGATTTGGCTTAAAATGACTTTAGGCTTGTCAAAATGGATAATTAGAATTCCATTATGGTTGTTATATTATTCTGGTGATTATGGGTTGTTTGTTTGATGAAATCTGATGACAGGTTGGTTTAATTAATTAATTAATTAAAGGTTAATTATTTAAATTTGGATTAGAATTGAGATTGAGGAATGTTTATTAGATACTACCTTGAGATTTGAGGAATTGTGAGTAATGTTGAGATATTGAGGTTTAGTTGGTTGTGAGGCTTATAGATTGAGTATGATCCTTGTGGATCCCTTGGATCTAGGTGTGACCTTTTTGATTGATAGGAGTTTTGATATCTCTTTATGCCTTGTTATCAGGCAGTGTCCCTCTCAGGATTGGAGGTTGATCGTGGTTGTGATTGTACGAGGTTGAGGTAAGTCCGTAGCACTTACTTAGCTACCATCCTTATGTTGGGTGTTTGCATGAGTGGTGTGTGCTTTATATGTTTGCTATGATAGCATGAGATGTCATTTATACCGACCTATGTTTTATTGATTGCCCCATTGCGTGGTTGTCATAACCTTTCCCTTTCATCCCACCGTGGAGTCTGGGAGGTTCTCTGATGTCAGACCATATTGGTTTATAGGAAGGGCTCAATCCACTCCCATAGGGTACACGGGTTGTGTGACCGATACTCGTACAGCTGTATATAGCACTCAGAGGCGGGGATGAAACGCTTCTTGTGTCACATATTTTCATCTATCTATATATACACGATTTGAGTGAATAACTATTATATAAAGATGATAAAATGGGTACATGTGTGATAGCATGCTGATGTGTTTATCTTTTAATGATTATGTTTGTGCTTATGCATTACTCAATATATGTATGGTTAGCTAACGGTTTCATACCGTGTTGTAGATGCTTATAGGATAGGAGCTGTTGGGTGATCTGGCAGGGTGACAGGCCGAGGACTCTCGTACATTAGGTAGTTATGGTTTAGGGATGTTTATCTTTCCCTCCTGCGTGAGGATGATGTTTTGTATACCTCCTATGTGAGGATGATGTTTTATACTCGGTAATGATCTTGTACCTTTTGGTTGTATAGTTTTATACAGTTTTATGTAATTGTTTTATATTTGTCAGTGTCATGTCGTAAGGTCAAGTGAACTTGTTGTCAGGCTAGGGTCAGGATCCATTGTGAGATCCTAGCCTAATGTGGCATCACGAGTCCCGTGGATTCGGGGTGTTACAGAGTTCGTATCAGAGCCTTAGGTTGACAACAATGACACTTGCTACCTACAATGAGGTTTGATAGGTAAAATAAATAGAACCCAAAAAGGATCTGATGTTTTCGAAAAGTTTTTGGTTTTAAGAGTGGTTTTGGGTTAGAATGTACAAGAAGTCGTCACCTTTGTCATGGATCTCTGCAGCGTAGATATATATATATATATATATATATATATATATATATATCGTTACATATGGCATATATATAGCCTTATAAGATTAGGTGCGTATATCCTACAGATGGCTCATTTAACACCCCAAATCCACGGGACTCGTAATGCTACATTGGGATAGGATGTCACAATGGATCCTGGCGCTAGCCTGACAACAAGTTCACTGGATCTTACAACAAGGCACAAGTAGAGTAAAAAAAAATACATAAAAGTTGTATGATACATCAACAGAGTTTACAAACTCAAAGCCGAGTACAAAACCATAACAACAACAACAACATCTGATACAAAAGATCCCAACCCATGTATCCTAATGTACAGAAGTCCTCGGTTGGTCACACCATCTGGCTCACTCTGCAGTCTTCCTAACCTGCAGATCAACTACAACACGGTATACACCGTTAGCTACAGCAATAGATAAGCATGATAGTAATAGCACAAACACACAACAACATCTCATACATGCAATGTCACACCCATTCATTTATTATCTTTAATTACGTTATTTCATTACTAATTCAATTTTTTTTGTAACACGAGGAGCCTGAAGAACCCCGTCCCATCCAACGTAACACATGAGTTTTGCATGGGGGTGACCTTCACTCGTCCCCTCCTGTGAGATCATCTTCAAGGCACCTCCTCCTACCCAGTAGGCGGAGACCGGTGGTTACCGCCCGTTATAATACACTTGGGCCATATAAGTGTAATGAATGGTCATCCTAGTCCGGTTTAGGTTATAAATGCACAATCATATGAACACACACAACCATAACAATCATACAAAATCCATAACTGAACGTTAAGTAAGTCCTATGGACTTACCTGATACACTCGTATCCTCTACTACGTCACAACTTCCCCTCGGGAAAGAAACCAGCGCCTGCAAGAGCAAGGCACACAACATCACAACCTGAAAGGGTTAGGAGACTCGTCTCCATAATCAAAACCAACCTACAACCTAAAGATCATAACAAGATCACATATGCCTATAGCATACTCTCAACACCAACACAAGTGCCTAAGGCACATCTCTATCATACAACTCATCCTAACCTAGCTATCAACTAAGCCAAGGCCAAAGGAAAGGAAGGAAGGAAGACATACCAACAAGGTATGCACCAACAGAAGCAAGAACACACCATCCGGTCCAGTGAGGTGCAGGGCGGATCACCAAAGGCGCAGGGGCGGCTCCACACCAGGCGCAGGGGCGGCCAACTGTGTAGAGAGTTGGTCCCGACTTCTCTTCGACCCCTTTCTCGATTCTCTTCACGTCTTCAACACACCACAGCAACACATATGCATATATACACACATATGATCATCAAGACAGCCAAGAAAGGATTCAACACAAGCCTAGCTTATGATCCTAAGCTAGAAGAATAAAGAAGCAAGGATGAAGGAAAGAAGAGAAAAGAAGAGAAAAAGCTTACCACACCAACCTAGGCTGCAACTATGGAGCATCCACACCTCTCACCACTTCAGCACATCAATAACAACAAACATCAACATCAACAAGAGCATCCAAGGCCAAAGCCACACTCAACTCTCAAAAACCCTCTCACAAGATCAAGAAGGAGCAAAGATGAGAAGAGGAAGGAGAAGAAGAACGTAAAGGTGATGAAGGAGCTGCAATGGAGTGAAGAAACCCTTCATCAGAAGATTGGGGAGGCTTATATACGAAGTTTCCCCAAAAGAAAAATCAAAAGTCAACAAAGGTGGCTGCAGCCGCACAAAACCGCAAGGGCGGACCGACTAAGGCGCAGGGGCAGCTCCTTTGTGGAGCAAGGGCAGCCCATGGGATGCGCAGGGGCAGCTGATTGGTCAAGACTAAGCACAATTTAGCTCATCTAGGCTCCAAAGACTAAGGCTCTTACACCTCACCCCCCTAAAAACAAGTTTCATCCCTAAATTTGCAAAAACCCAAAGTCTCTCGGACCCATAAGCCGAGGTACAATCTCCTCAAGAACGTCAGGTCATAACTTATAACATTCTATATCCTCATCACAGCATGGAGGTATCACAACTCCCACATCACAACTCTACATAAGGCCTCGAGGAAGATCATCTCTAGCCCAACACTAACCACAACACACTAGCATGGAGGAAAACCGTCTCCAGCCACAACGTACACATAACACTACTATGTGGAGGAAAAACCATCTCCACTCACACTATGCCCTTCAAAGGTAGCATGGAGGAAAGGACCATCTCCTGCTAATCCTAACACATACACCATAGTATTGAGGAAAGAACCATCTCTAGCTATACCTATCTCGTGCTAGCAAACAGGATCAAAGAGATCATATGCACACACAACTAGCACGGAAACACAACATATCACATAAGCACATAACATAGAAACACTCACCAAGAAGGTGCTAAGATCTACTCGTAGATCCTACGGGTGCCTCTAACTCCGCATAGAACTCTGGATAGTTCCTCTGGATACTATCCTCTGTCTCCCAGGTAGCCTCATCCGGTCCTTGTCTCGACTACTGTATCCTCATCATAGGAATATCCTTCGAATGTAGGCGTCTCACAACTCTCTTTCTAGAACCGCAAAAGGTTGTTCTGCAAAAGTGTGGTCCGGCTCAACCACTAGATCATCATAACTCACAATGTGCCTCATGTCTGGTATGTACTCCCTCAGCTGAGACACATGAAACATAGGGTGAACACCCTCTAGCTTTGGTGGCAAAGCCAATCTGTGCACTGCTCTCCCAACTCTATCCAGTATCTCGAAAGGACTGACATATCGGAGACTCAGCTTCCCCTTTATGCCATAACGTCTTACGCCTCGCGTCAGAGTTACTCTCAACCAGACATGAGCTCCTACCCTGAACTCTAGAGGTCGACGCCTCCTATCTGCATACAACTTCTAGCGACTCTGTGCAGCCAGCATCCTCTCTCTGATCAGCGTTACTCAAGCCATATCATCCTGAATCTGTTCTGGCACTATCCCACTGGTACTGCTAGGCTCCTCCCAGCATAAAGGTGTATGACACCTATGTCTACACAACGCGTCATAGGGGCCATCCCTATAGATGCATACCAACGGTCGTGGTATAAGAACTCAACGAGTGGGAGATAAACAGATCGTCCCTGTTCCAAATCCATCCTACAAGCTCACAACATGTCCTCTACGGTCTGGAGGGTTCTCTCAGACTGACCGTTTGTCTGAGGTAAAACTCAATCATGATATGTGGACGCGTTCCCCAAGTAGTCTGAATCTGCTATCAAAACCTCAAAGTAAACTGTCTACTATAATCATAGTCGATTGTCCTTGGTACCCTTATGGAGTCCCACCATCTGTCTAGTGTACTCCTTTGTTACTTCATTCACTGACCACGTCTCTCTATAGAGATGGAACATGTCGCCTTCATAAATCTGTTACTAATAATCTGGATAACACCAAAACTCTTACTGGGTCTCAATCCCATCACAAGTCCACATAAAAGTCCTCTCACTTCCACTACATCACTGGTAGTGGTGAGCTCATCTCCAGGTCAGTAACACTTTAACTTGATTTACTACTTCGTGATACCTCTTATTCGTACATGGATGTACTAAAGAAGGTGTACTATGAGTGTACTGTAATCTTCTCCACTCGACTCCGCATAAGCGGTTATACTGACGCAGTTGCGGCGCCTCATACTCCTTCTGTTCCATTAAAGAATTGTGGTGCCTCGTCATGAGGCATCCTTCCATCAAGTTCCCTCAAGGTCAGGCAAGTCCCCAATTTTTGTTGGACCTCATCCAACAAACCAGGTAAAATCCATAAACATGAAACTAACGTCCTTATCAGCAGTTGAAGGTCCAACTCTAACCAAGCTAGATCATTTCGAAACCAAGACTGTACAACAATTCCAACAATCGCCTTCTCTCAAGGCGTCTTCTTATTCAAGGCATCAGTGACCACATTCTCCTTGCCAGAATGGTACAAATCTTCAGGTCAGCATCCTTGATCAACTCAAACCATCGATGCTGGCAATTATTCAACCTTTATTGCATAAAAATATGCTTCAATCTCCTATGATATGTGAAACTCTGACACGAAATGTCACACAGGTATTGTCTTCAAATCTTGGAACTTGAACTACCACCACTAACTCAAAATCATGAGTCGGGCAGTTCTCCTCATACGTTCTCAACACCGTAGTCACGTGATTCCCAGAATCTTTTGATTATCACCGAATAAAAGCAGAGGTCAAATGCTTCCTCTACTCTTCAGAGCTTTGACATACTACTTCAACCACACAGTTATTGTGGTCTTCCTCATAAGACTCGTAAATAGATGCACAATCACATAGAATCCTCCCTCAAAGCGTTGGTAGCAATCGGCTGGGCCGAGAACTACGCATTCCCTTAACCTTCATCAGTATCATCCATAAGACTTCATACTTACTCCTCGTCACATCAATCATGATCCTACTTCCAGAACAACAAGACCTTGAAGGTTACTTCTGGCATCTCAATTGACATTTAGGGAGCATAGCACACTGGCTTCTATCCCTCGGATTCTGCAAAACCGTCCTCAAATAACCGGTACGTTCCTCTCCGTTGTGAGAGTACACCAAACGTCATCAATCAGGTCTACCACCAACTGGTCAAAAAAGTAGATGAAGACACTGTTCATCAACTCCTGTAACGACTACTAGGACGTTCCTCAACTCACATGACAGCACTACAACTCGTAGTGTCCATAACGGTTATGGAATGTTGTCCTATGCCCACGCTGCTCTCTCATCCTTAGCTGATAATATCCTAAGCATACGGAAATCTTAAAAACACAATTGCTTCTCTTTGTTGATCCAACAAGTCGTCCATACGTAGCTATGAACGTGCTAGGGAGAACGGAGCCCGTCTCAAACCACTCTTCAAATTGCTTCTTCAATTTCTAACAACTCAACAAGCCATATACCTCATAGGCCTTCTCCCAACCAGTCTTGTACCATACTTTAACACAATATCAAAGTCCTCATTCCGCTGAGGCGATAGATTAGACGGTTCAGTAACACGTCTATAAGATCATATGTCACTGGAATACTCTTCAGCGTGGAACTATCTCTTTCCTTCATGACACGACATTAAAAAAAACATCAACCTCTGGTGTTATCAACCTCACTGCTCATATGGCACTAAAGGCAACTCACCTCCTCAAAGGTCATAACCTCGGAAAACCTTTACTTAGTCGATCTCAGTAGAGACTATAATAGTCCTCCTACTGCTATCTAAACCAACATGATATCTATTCGTCTACCACGTATATGAAGACCTTCACATGCACCTAAGGCATGACAAAGAAGTCTTCAAGCCATACACAAGTCCCTGAACAAAGGGAACAACCACATATCTCGCGAGTACCTAAGACCCGTAACTAGTAATCCTATAAAGGAAGATCTATCTTCTCCTGTATCCACAGTTAACTATTAACACATGCATCGAAAGATAAGAGGTGCATAGCACTCACAACAAACAAACCTCCACTAGGTAAACCATTAACAAGAATGGTACCTGTAACAGCTAACACCCGAAGCTCTACTACATATCATTACTCAATCTCAGACCTATGCTCCTCAGATATCACTGAGGTCATCGCCATAGCCTCCACTTCCACTCTTTCTGCATCGGAAAGAGGAAGGTCTTGATGAGAAGAACACTACCTTGCTGTCAGAAAGGGGCCAGATGGCCTAGTTCACCACAAGTGAAGCAAGCTATCGGTGCCATGGGGCACTCAGAGCGCACATGATCTGGATAGCCACAGTTGAGACATATACGTCTCATCCCTGCCACTAGTACGGGTGGCTCCTCTTCACTGCCCAGCTCAAAGGCTCCCTTGAGCTCTTCTAGTATCCGTGGTACTCCTACCACGACCCTTACCTCTACTCAGCCTGGGAACGGATTCATGAGTAGGCGAATGATCTGGAACTCTCTATTGCCCCGCTTCTACTGCTGAGGTGTCTTTTGACCACTTCCCGTCACACTAGTAGAAATAAAACCCTATCGTGATGCCACTCCATTTTGCTTACAAAAAACAACTCTACGACCCTGTCTACCACAGGTAAAGCAAGTCATTGGCGATCTTGGACACTGTGGTCGTACATGTCCAGGCTTCCTATAATTGTGAAAAGTCCTCGTTTCACCAAAAGTCCGTGTGAACGAGAAGTACTCAAACGTCCACAAGTCGGGCTCGGTTTACAACCCGGATATCCAACCTCATCTTTCACTAATTCAACCCATTGTTTCTTCTCTAATCCAGAAGCTTCAGTTGATCTCACAGATGTTGGTAAATCCGGTGTAGATCTACCCGCTATCACCACCTCATATACTTGCGACATATACTCGTGAAACTCGAATCTACTCATGAAGACACGATCATCCTCTTCAAACTCGTTCTTTGCCATAGGCAACAGAGCAGCGAATACTGGTCCCTGACTTGACGCTACTGGAGGAAGAGAGGGTGTACCCCTATCTCGTCCCACTATAGATATTGCTCTAGTCTGAGCCATCTGTAGAATATACGCTCCTAACTTATAAGGCTGTATATATATGCCATATGTATCGATATATATATATAATACTCATTATTACATGCATACACATCAGCACATAAAAGATATATATATACACTGTCGAGATCCTCAGATGGGTGACGACTTCTGTACATACTATCCCAAAACATCTGTACTCGCTTTAAAACCAAAATGCTTTAAAAAGTCAGACCCCATGTGGGTTCTGTTTATTTATCCACTCTACCTTTATTGCAGATAGCAAGTGCCATTGTTGTCAACCTAAGGCTCTAATACCAACTCTGTAACAACCTAAATCCACGGGACTCGTCATGCTACATTTGGCTAGGATCTCACAATGGATCCTGACCCTAGCCTTTCAACAAGTTCACTAGATCTTACAACAAGGCACAAGTAGAGTAAAAACAAATACATAAAAGGTGTATAATACGTCAACAGAGTTTACAAACTCAAAGCCGAGTACAAAACCATAACAACAACAACAACAACTGATACAAAAGATCCCAACCCACGTATCCTAATATACAGAAGTCCTCGGCTGGTCACACCATCTGGCTCACTCTGCAGTCTTCCTAATCTGCAGATCAGCTACAACACGGTATACACCGTTAGCTACAGCAATAGATAAGCATGATAGTAATAGCACAAACACACAACCACATCTCATACATGCAATGTCACACCCATTCATTTATTATCTTTAATTACGTTATTTCATTACTAATTCAACTTTTTTTGTAACACTAGGAGCCTCAAGAACCCCGTCCCATCCAACGTAACACAGGAGTTTTGCATGGGGGTGACCTTCACTCGTCCCCTCCTGTGAGATCATCTTCACGGCACCTCCTCCTACCCAGTAGGCGGAGACCGGTGGTTACCGCCCGTTATAATACACTTGGGTCATATAAATGTAATGAATTGTCATCCTAGTCCGGTTTAGGTTATAAATGCACAACCATATGAACACACACAACCATGACAATCATACAAATCCAGAATTGAACGCTAAGTAAGTCCTATGGACTTACCTGATACACTCGTATCCTCTACCACGTCACAGCTTCCCCTCTGGGAAGAAACCAACGCCTGCAAGAGTAAGGCACACAACATCACAACCTGAAAGGGTTAGGAGACTCGTCTCCATAACCAGAACCAACGTACAACCAAAAGATCATAACAAGATCACAAATGCCTATAGCATACTCTCAATACCAACACAAGTGCCTAAGGCACATCTCTATCATACAACTCATCCTAACCACCTTAACCTAGCTACCAACTAAGCCAAGACCAAAGGAAAGGAAGGAAGGAAGACTTACCAACAAGGTATGCACCAACAGAAGCAAGAACACACCAGCCGGTCTAGTGAGGCGCATGGGCGGCTCACCAAAGGCGCAGGGGCGGCTCTACACCAGGCGCAGGTGCGGCTCAGGACAGGCGCAGGGGTGGCCAACTGTGCAGAGAGTTGGTCCCGACTTGTCTTCGACCCCTTTCTCGTTTCTCTTCACGTCTTCAACACACCACAGCAACACATATGCATATATACACACATATGATATCAAGACAGCCAAGAAAGGATTCAACACAAGCCTAGCTTGTGATCCTAAGCTAGAAGAAGAAAGAAGCAAGGATGAAGGAAAGAAGAGAAAAGAAGAGAAAGAGCTTACCACACCAACCTAGGCTGCAACTATGGAGCATCCACACCTCTCACCACTTCAGCACATCAACAACAACACACAGCAACATCAACAAGAGCATCCAAGGCCAAAGCCACACTCAACTCTCAAAAACTCTCTCACAAGATGAAGAAGGAGCAAAGATGAGAAGAGGAAGTAGAAGAAGAACGTAAAGGTGATGAAGGAGTTGCAATGGAGTGAAGAAACCCTTCATCAGAATATTGGGGAGGCTTTTATACGAAGTTTCCGCAAAAGAAAAATCAAAAGTCAACAAAGGTGGCTGCAGCCGCACAAAACCGCAGGGGCGGACCGACTAAGGCGCAGGGGCGGCTCCTCTGCGGCGCAAGGGCGGCCCATGGGATGCGTAGGGGCGGCTGACTGGTCAAGACTAAGCACACTTTAGCTCATCTAGGCTCCAAAGACTAACGCTCTTACAACTCATACTAGAGCAATATCTGTAGTAGGACGAGGTAGGGATACATCCCCTCTTCCTTCAGTAGGGCAAAGTTAAGGACCAGTTTCCGCTGTTGTTTCACCGGCAGTAGAGGATGATCACGAATAGCCGGATTACGTCTCGATGAGTGGATTCGAGTTTCAAGAATACATACGTCATGTATATGAGGCTGCAAGAGCGGGTAAACCTACACCTGGTTTACCAACATCTGTGGGACCAACTGAAGCTTCCAAATCAAAGAAGAAACAACGGGTCGAATTAGTGAAAGTTGAGGTAGATCCTTCAGGTGGTAACCCGATTCTGGCTTGTTGACGTTTGAGTAACCCCGTTCTACACGGACTTCTGGTGAGACGAGAACTTGTTACAATTGTGGGAAGTTTGGACATATAAGACCACAATGTCCAAAATCGCCGGTGATTTGCTCAACCTGTGGTAGATCAAGACATCGAGCCGCCTTCAGTAGGTAGGGTGGAGTTGCATCTCAACAGGGTTCTTCCCTTTCCGGGTTGGCGGGAGGTGGTTAGAGGACACCTCAGCAGCAGACACAGGGACAACAGAGAGTCCCAGATCGTTCTTCTACTTAGGGATCCGTTCCGTGGCCGAGTAGAAGTAGAGGTCGTGGTGGGAGTACCACGGACACGAGAAGAGCTCAGGGTAGAGCCTTTGAGTTGAGCAGTGCAGAGGAATCACCCATACTAGTTGCAGAGATGGGACGTTTGTGTTCCAACTATGGCTATCCAGATCATTTGCGTTATGAATGTCCCTTGGCACCGATAGCATGCTTTACATGTGGTGAATTAGTAAACACAAAATATTGGTTAACGTATGTTTTTTTAATAGTTCCGAAAATAAAACTGTTATAATCCAACCACCGACAGTAGAAACTATTAGTTTGTGGGATCATAAGAAAATGGTTAAGTAACTTCTTTCTATAAGTTTTACAAACTATGCATACATTTTTTGTAATCATTAAATAAAAAAGAAATACAGTAGTGCAATAATATTACGTATTATGATTGATGTCTTTGTACCATGAGCACCTGATATTCGTCTCAAATTCTTTTACCCGTGTATATAAGTGTTGATCAACATTTATTTTGCTTTTCACAGGTTGTGTAACACCCCAAGTTCTTGGAACTCGGGGAGCTACTGGTTAGGACCTCACAATAGGTCCCAACCTTGGTTTAACAACAACTTTACTAGGATCTTACAACAAGGCACAAAGGTATTTAAAACAATTTTAAAACATAATATTTTTATGGTATGAATGTACACATGGGACAGCCTTACAAACATATATATAGATACATAACATGGATGCCGTATGGAAGACTCCCCCGTCCCCATCTAATGAGTATGTGGACCCGGCTGACCATCCGTCCCAAATCTCTCTGCAACTGTTTATGTAATACCCGTAAATTTTATTTCCGACTATCTTAGAAACAAATCAGAACCTGACCGATTGTGGCCCTTTCCAGCCGTTATTTCCTTTTGTATCGCCTCCGACCATATGTCGTTATCTTTTAAGTTACGAGATGAAACTTATTTTAAGGGGGAACTGATGTAATACCCGGAAATTTTGATTCTGAGTTTTTTCGAAGAAAACCGGACCTTGACCGGTTTTGGATTTTATTTTTCTTTCCCGACTTCTTATTATATACTATGTGACACCGGGTTCTTATTCTTTGATCTTTTTATTATTTTATATGAGGACCTTACTCACATAAAATATATAAATCCATCTACCTTCTTTAATCTCTAAGCTTAACATTTCGGACCAATCAGGACATGTATTCCGGGCACATCATGAAACTGAGTTTTGGCCTACAAACCATACCTTTCGGGCTTGTCAAAAATGAGTCATTTAGGCCCATTAGGAAACCCTACCTCCTTCACCTTTCACGTAACTTCAGCAAACCTAGGCTGACGCTGCCCTCCCTTGCACTGCTCTAGCCGTCCGCCTCTTCCTCCACGCCAGGCCGGCACCGACGACAACCGCCCCTCCTGCGCAACCGTCCACCACCAAGGCTCCTAGCAGGGTTCGTGTATGCAGCAGACCTCCCACCGCGCAGGAAGGCTTGCTCTCCCTCTTCTGTCGACTCCAGCAGGCTGACGGACAGGCCTTCTCTCCGATCCTCCATGTTGTGCGACCGCAACAAGCGCCCAAGAGCCTCCACTGTAGGGACGGCGTACAAGACCCGCTGGTGCGGCCTTTCTCTTGCCTGTGGGTGCGCCTTTAGGGCCAGTGCCGCTCCTTCCTCTACCGCATTCATGGACTCTAACAACAGCAACCGGTGTTGCTCCCTTCACCCCTTCAAGACACGGAATCGAGTAAGATCCATATCGTCCTTCCTAACCTTTCCCTTTGCGTTACCCTTAATTTATATATGTTGATGTGAGCACTCGTTGTGTCTCCAAGCCGACCTTAACAGCCTCAGAAGATTAACTTGGACAGTGTTTGCTGAGTTTTCGGAAGTGAGGAACAGTCAACCTCGGCTCCAGATTTGGGTATGTTAGACTCCACCTTTATTGCTGATTTTTGGATATGTTATAGTCGGTATTGTATAGTATAACATACTAAAATTTGAGAGGACTCCGAGCTACGGTTTGAGAGTTATGGTGTTCCAAAGTTGATGTCTCATGTAGTTTTATAAATGTGTTGTGTTGGGGAAAAACAGCAGGTGATGTTGTTTTGTGAGATGGTTTTGAATAGGCTCTTGATCTCCGTTGGGCTTGATTTTTGGATATGATATAGTTGACATATTATTGTAGAACATGTTAAAATTTGGGAGAGAGTTAACTGTCGGATTAGGTTTTATAAGGTCCCGAAGTAGAGCACTTGAGCTGTTTTTGAAGCAGGAAGATATTTGACTAAGGATAGAATTTTAGCTTCTAGTCCGACTTTAGAATTTATGTAAGAGGTGGGTCGAGTTTTTAAGAGACCTTTGCCCTATGTTTAGTATACATATATTAGAGGATCAAGAGATTGTTTTCGGAATTCTTATCTTTTTATTTAAGTCTTGGATCTTAACCCAAGTCGGACCTTAATGACCGTTTAGTGAAAATCTAGAATTTTGTACAATTCCTGTATTTCTGTATTAAACTATTCCGTAAGAACTAGAGTATGGAAATAAGCTCCAAAGAAGAGTTGGAAATAATTATAGGAAAATCTTAGGATTTTCGGAACCAGGGGTAAAATAGTCTTTTCACCTAAAGAGAGACTTTTTCGTAATTGCTCTTCAAGATATTGTACAACTTAGAAGTTTATAACTTCTAAGAGTTTAGGGATGTGATTTTGATCCACATGCGTTGTTTGATTCGTGTGCCTTGTCTTGAACAGGCATTGTGCGTTTTCCCGAGGGGAACTTGAGAGTGTGCTGATCGGTTGCTCTTGGAGACTGTAAGTCCACGGACTTACTTAGATGGCTTCTTGTATGAGTTTAATGTGTATGAGTGGTGTTTGTTAGTTATTATAAACAACGAAACCGGAGTAGGCCAACGTTATTATTTACGTAATTGACCCAAGTGTATGATAACGGGTCGTAACATCATATGCCTAGCTCCTGCGAGAGTCTAGGAGGTTCCCCGAGAGTCTAGGAGGTTCCCTGCGACCAGCCCAGTCAGGTAGACGGTCAGATGCATTAGTACCATTCCTCGTTGGTAAACGGGGACAGCGGCGAGGTTCGGGAATCCCTCGTGTCATAAAATAAGTATCATTAGTAATAACCTATCACCTAATTAAAGATAATAAACGGTTTGAGTGTTGCATGTTGATTGTGTATGTTGTGTGTTTGTGCTTTTACCTTTATACTTATGCATAGAATGTTAGCTAACGGTTTTATACCGCTTGTAGATGCCTTGCAGGTTAAGACAGTTGTAGAGAGATCTGGAGGGAATGGTCAGCCGGGTTCACGTACTCATTTAGTTGGGGACGGGGATGTCTTCTGTTCTTCATATGCGTCGTTTTAGTACTTTTGCTTTGTGAGGCTGATACATATTCTTCATGTATATATTGTTTAAAATTTTCAAATGTTTTAAACACTTTTGTGCCTTGTTGTAAGATCCTAGTGAAATTGTTGTCAAACTAAGGTCGGGACCCATTGTGAGGTCCTAACTAGTAGCTCCCGGAGTTCTCTGAATTTGGGGTGTTACAATATGCTATCAGAGCTCTAGGTTGGCAACAATGGCACTTGAAATCTTCTAAAAGACCAAATGTATAAAATAACTAGAACCCCAAAGGGGTCTAAAATTTTCAAAACGGATTTATGGTTTTACACGTATATAGACTTTTTATGATGTTTATTAGTATATGTTATATACATGTGTATGCTTAGCTTGTTAGTATTCTAAAGGATATTTTATATCCTTTAGTCGTGATATCACGAAGCGATTATCGCCTCATGATAAATCAACAGCGGACTTGAAGAGCCTCCAACACGAGACAATGGAATCGGACCTTGAATTGAGTATTATACTCGGGTGGCTGCTTGGTTATCCTTACAAATCATGCAAAGAACAAGTGAGCAAGGAAGTAAAGTTGTGAAGATAATTTTTTTTACCACAAGCATAATTACATGAGGATGAAATTCTTGAGCCAGTTCAGTTAGAAGGAATAGAAGGTCATACAAGGAACTCGGGCATACGAGGCCGAGAGATGTAATTAGGAGAACCGTGCAAGAGACTACAAGAGTGCGGAGTAGAGATAACAATATTCGAACGAGACAAGTAGAATTGAGTACAACCCAGATTGCAGAATCAAGGACATTACAATCGAGGTGGATGCCACATAGACCGTTATGGGCATGAGAAACCAGAAGATACAGAGTGTCAATCCGGGTGTGAGAATCTAAGGTGCATGGAATGAAGACCTTCAATTGAGTGTAAAAGCAAAAAGGCAGACCCTACAAGTGTGGGGAGGTTTTGACCTCCTTAGAGATATAAGAAGTTTGAAAGAAATCGCGACGCATATATCCAAATAATGTAAGCTTGTAGCAGGGTTAACGGAGTTTCATGAAGGTGATATTACCACCAACACGAGTGAAGAAATGTGTATGAGAGAACGTCCTTGCTGGACTCGAGAGTCCAGGGTAACCCCAATTATCACGGGACCTAAGCCATCAACACAGACGGTGTATACAAGAGAAACTGGAAGTGGATGAACATTACGGCCATAAGAATTGCAAAGATGCTTGCAAGCTATCGTGGAAGCCTTAAAACGACTATTTATGTCAGATGAATGACACAATCGGACTAAAGAAATGGAGTTAGCCCAAAGGAAGTGGAAGGGATGCAAGATAGAACAAACTAAAGAAGTATAAAAGGATTAATCGAGTAGGTGATGCTCACCAAAGAATTTTTCCAATAGAGGAAGAAGAAGAGTAAGCCCGGGATATTGGGATAAGTCAACTATAGATTGGCCAACCTTAGTTGAGGACGTGCAAGTGTTGTTTGATATTGACAAGTTATGTATAGATAAGAAGTGATAGCATGAATTATAGTCTATATTTTGGGGTTTGTTTGGACGTTTTATCTTCAATAATCTGCATGTTTGTATGTATAATATGTGATTTGATTACCATTTCATCTACCTTTGCGGGAATCGAGGTCTACACCTAGTTTTGTTGTAATCGAAGGTAAAATGACACGTTTTGCATCAAAAAGGAGCAAAAGGAGCTATGGAATCATTGGAGCTACATTCAGGAACATAAGGAAACATCCAGGAAGCATAGCCATGGATTAAAGATTTACTTTGGACCAGATTTGAGAGATTTCACATTCAGTTGTGACTCACCTCGGTTGACTACAGAGTCACCTTGACCGAGGTGATCCAGAGAAGTCGACTCGACCGAGGCGAACACCTGGGACGCGGCGAGAATATTTTATTCTTGGATGAGATCTTTTATCTTTGGAAAGAGATCTTATATTTTTGGGCTTGGCTCCTGGAAGGAAGAAGATATACTAGATCATATATTTTACCTATTTTTATGGGAAGAGATCTTTCTAAGATATCTTATCTTTGGAGAGTAATTTTCCTATAAAAAAGGGTTGGATTTTCCACAAATCCAATCACGCTATACATCCTGCATACATCCGCTTACACCTGCTACACCGCAGCAGCTATACTCTAGTTGGGAGAATTGAAGAACCTTTTTGAAGGTTGAAGGAAGAAAGTCTATAGCTTTTATAGCTTTTTGAAGGGTTTTTGTAAGATCATCTTAGATTCCCTTCTTGTTTGTTGTCTTGTTGGATTTCTATCCAAGGAGCGCTTGTGTTTGATAATTGATTTAGTTATTGAAGTCTTTCTCCTAAGGTTTTCTTGTTCAATTATTCTCTTTCTTCCCATATATTTGATTATTACTTTCATGATGATGAGTGTCTAATCTCTTTGTGTGATTCTAGTGTGATTGGCTGAAGGTTGTGGGAAAAACAATGATAGAATAATCTTAATCACAGTAGGACCCTGAAAGTTCGAGTCTTTACCTTAACCCTAAGCATCTCGCTCAGTCGATGAACATCTCGGCCGGGGTGGAATTCGTCTGACCGAGGTGACTTATCTGATCCGAAACTGAGAGTTAAGTGTTAGAGTTTGCCAAATCCTATTCTTATTACACCTTTCCTGGTCCAATGCAAGCCTAGGATGAGACTTACCCGGTAATTTCTTTGTTTGTTTACCTAAGATCATAAGTGTAGGTAATAAAGGTTTATCCTTTATTGGGGTTTGAGTGTGCTTTCATCCCATCTTTGTAAGTTAGCTTGAGACTTACCCGGTAAAGGTTGATTCTATTCCCTTAGATGGTGTGTTAGTTTGAGATTATAGTTCTTTATCTTGATTCCTTGAGACTTACCCGGTGATAGGAGTTACGGTTTTGGATTAGTGAGTAGTGAGACTTACCCGGTGATCTATTCCACTTTAGAAACACCTTCCCTATGCAAAAACCTCAGCTTTTTCCGCTTATCTTTAGATCTTGAGTTGGAACCACAACTAGATGCTTTAATCCCTAGAATTGCATACATCCTTTATTGACTTTTTATCATCTTTGATTGTTTTAATTGCTTTGTGGTTAGTGATTGTTAAAGCTTACCGTTATCGACTTTGTTTCACTAAGTCCCTATGATCGACCCCTGGAATTTCTTGCTTTTTACTACGATTGACCCGTACACTTCGGGTTCGCATCCTTGTTTTAAGCTTACATCTAGGGTTATAAATTTAAAGCTTGCACACACTGTTTGGAGCGAACAAGTTTTTGGCGCCGTTGCCGGGGACTTGGTCTAGACCGAGCCGATTGCGGTTTGCTTTCGGGGCAGTTGCCCCTGCTGTTACTAACTACTCTTTCTATGAGTTTTGTAGTTTTCAGGATTTCCGATGACTACATTTGATCCAGCCTGGATAGCAAGACAAAGTGCTAGGGCGGACCATTATGAATACTTGGAGGAGAAGTACTCCTTCTATTGGTTCAACAATGAATGGGAAAGAGAAGAGGCCATTGATGAGGAGCTTGCGATATGGGATAAGCTGAATATCCCTAGAAACACTTATGAGCAACCTCTTGAAGATTCTCTTGAATCAAGATTAGAGAAGTTGATGAAGAAGGTGGAGGAGCTCAAGGAAAGCACCCTGTCCTATGCTAAGCCGGAAGAGGAGCATAAGGAAGTGCTGCAAGTTCCAAGCACCACTCCAATCAAGCCAGAAGTTTCTCCTGAAGCTTTTGAGGGAGAAGAAGATTTGGAAGATTTCGATCTAACTGTTAAGACCTCGGCCGAGGTGAAAGAGAGATCGGCCGAGGTGGGGGAAAAATCTGTAGAACTGCAAGATACGGAGAACCTTGGCCAAATTACTGAGACTGGGATGCGGCGAGAATATTTTATTCTTGGCTGAGATCTTTTATCTTTGGAAAGAGATCTTATATTTTTGGGCTTGGCTCCTGGAAGGAAGAAGATATACTAGATCATATATTTTACCTATTTTTATGGGAAGAGATCTTTGTAAGATATCTTATCTATGGAGAGTAATTTTCCAATAAAAAGGGTTGGATTTTCCACAAATCCATATCACGCTATACATCCTGCATACATCCGCTTACACCTACTACACCGCAGCAGCTATACTTCAGTTGGGAGAATTGAAGAACCTTTTTGAAGGTTGAAGGAAGAAAGTCTATAGCTTTTATAGCTTTTTGAAGGGTTTTTGTAAGATCATCTTAGATTCCCTTCTCGTTTGTTGTCTTGTTGGATTTCTATCCAAGGAACGCTTGTGTTTGAAAATTGATTCAGTTATTGAAGCCTTTCTCTTAAGGTTTTCTTGTTCAATTATTCTCTTTCTTCCCATATATTTGATTATTACTTTCATGATGATGAGTGGCTAATCTCTTTGTGTGATTCTAGGGTGATTTGCTGAAGGTTGTGGGAAAAACAATGATAGAATGATCTTAATCACAGTAGGACCCTGAAAGTTCGAGTCTTTACCTTAACCCTAAGCATCTCGCTCAGTCGATGAACATCTCGGCCGGGGTGGAATTCGTCTTACCGAGGTGACTTATCTGATCCGAAACTGAGAGTTAAGTGTTAGAGTTTGCCAAATCCTATTCTTATTACACCTTTCCTGGTCCAATGCAAGCCTAGGATGAGCCTTACCCGGTAATTCCTTTGTTTGTTTGCCTAAGATCATAAGTGTAGGTAATAAAGGTTTATCCTTTATTGGGGTTTGAGTGTGCTTTCATCCCATCTTTGTGAGTTAGCCTGAGACTTACCCGGTAAAGGTTGATTTTATTCCCTTAGATGGTGTGTTAGTTTGAGGTTATAGTTCTTTATCTTGATTCCTTGAGACTTACCCGGTGATAGTAGTTACGGTTTTGGATTAGTGAGTAGTGAGACTTACCCGGTGATCTATTCCACTTTAGAAACACCTTCCCTATGCAAAAACCTCAGCTTTATCCGCTTATCTTTAGATCTTGAGTTGGAACCACAACTAGATGCTTTAATCCCTAGAATTGCATACATCCTTTATTGACTTTTTATCATGTTTGATTGTTTTAATTGCTTTGTGGTTAGTGATTGCTAAAGCTTACCGTTATCGACTTTGTTTCACTAAGTCCCTATGATCGACCCCTGGAATTTCTTGCTTTTTACTACGATTGACCGGTACACTGCGGGTTCGCATCCTTGTTTTAAGCTTACATCTAGGGTTATAAATTTAAAGCTTGCACACACCGTTTGGAGCGAACAAGAAGAGATAATTGTGGCTGAGGATTTTTGAAGTAGCTTTACCGATGCCTTTGGAGGATTTCCTCAAGTAGGCAACGTCGACCTTCTGGGATGAACAAAAGGTATCAAGAGGATCGCGTTAAAGGTTGTATCTTGTCTGGTTAAGATCAAACTCTGGTCGAGTCAGGGAGTTTGGATCTGTGTTAGAAGAATTAAAGGAGTAAACGGAAGAGGTTGTTTCCCAATCGTTATTTTATTTCAGGGAGGCGAATGAGGAAAGTACTTGGTACTCCATCCGGATAAGACTAATAGTGTAATTAGGAGAAGAGTTTTGGGGTAAATCACTTTGGACTCATAGAAAATGTCCTTATGATTAATGGGTGACAACAAAATTATCACAGTAGCGCAGCGGAATTATGGTGGGTCCTAACCCACGGGGCAGGAAGCTCAATGGTACAGAGAAATAACGTGTCGATTTTCAAAGAATGATAGTTGGTGAAATGCATTCCGTTTGGAAGGAACACGAGCTAGGCTACGCTAAGTGACTAAAATTTTGTGGAAGAACAGTATCACCACAAAGTAGACGTAGAAGTATGTGCATATAGAGGTTATGGAAAAAGAGTGGTACCCTTTATGGATCCAAGTGAAACATGACGACTTCGTCACATGTCGACAGATAAGTAGCGTGAGAATTTAATACCGAATGGAGGACTATAGAGTCGTCTTCCCGATGGGTTGAGAAAAGAATTGACGACATAATAAAAGTATTGTGCATGGTCTTCACTAGGAAACTCAAAGTGAGTAACTACCTACTGAGTCGAAAGACATATAAGGAAATGAGCGGCAGTGGTATACTTACAACCTATTAACCGTGCTTAAAGAAAGCATAATCTCGGAGTAGATTTTATGTGTAATGTTATATCGGAACGGACCCAAGTTGCATTTTGAGTTAGAGGGATACTATCGGGCTGGTAACAATGGTGGATAAAAGAGCGCACTGCTGATGGTATGTTAACATTTATTGAGTAGTTATTATCAAATAACGGTGATATAAGACCACTTTGTGTCTAATGCCGTCCTTTCGGACATATTAAATTTTACTTAAGATCTTGGAAAATGTGTGAGAAGCCTAAGTTTGAGCTAACGATATATTAGAGATCTATAAATAATATAATAATGACAAATGAACAAAGAGGATGACCATTAGACTTGATTCTTAGTTGCCCTGAGTGTTAGACCAGAAAAGGGTAAAGGTCTTGGAAAATGCGTGAGAAGCCTAAGTTTGAGCTAACGGTATATTAGAGATATATAAATAATATAATAATGACAAGTGAACAAAGAAGATGACCATTAGATTTGATTCTTAGTTGCCCTGGTGTGGTGGGGCGTCTTTGGATGCCGATCAGAGGAAGGAGAAGGAAAGCACAAGTGAGAGAGAGAGAGAGCATGGGTCATGAGTTGCGAGAGCCCATAGAAACGGTGTGGTCGAGGGAAAAGGAAGCTGAAGGGAGGAGGGATGAGCAGAGGCTGCTACTGCGTGAAGAGGGAGAGTAGAGATGAGGTATGAGGTGAGCGAGTAGGCTGGGGGCAAGCTATCGCAAGTTTGTCCGTGTATGTTGGGTGGCACCAGGGGCAACGAGGAGGCGAAACAAGGAAGGCTGGTCAGCCAAGCGTCACAGGAAAAGAAAAGGTCGGGAAAGAAGGAAATAAAGTAAAAAAAATAAATTAACTCTCGAAATACACTTCAATGGGACTTTTGAATCGGAAAACTTATTCTCAACTTTTTCGTAAAACAATTTACGGAAAAACATGAAAATCAAATATATGTAAATATACTCATAAAATATTTAAGCTATTAAAATATCGATAAAAGTCGGAACAAAAATGAATATCAAAAATGCGTCAAAATTTTGGGCGTTACACCACGTATAATGTTTTGCCGCGACCACTGCCCAGCAGGGCCGCACCCGTGGTGGTGCGCCTGCTGGGGAGGTCATGTGGTCGCGAGATCTCCTAAGAATATGGCTATTACTAGTGGGCTATGGTTTAGCCTTGTCGATAACTCGGAAAGGCCTTGTCCATGGTCTTGTCACAATGCCTGGATGATGACAAATATATGTTAATGCATTAGGGGTAATATTTGTTTTTTTTAGCAATAACAACAACTTGTTTTGCTCTATCAAAAAATAATTAAAAGTATGAGGCATTACCTTCTAGAGAT
The DNA here is from genome assembly GCA_033239125.1 of Fagopyrum homotropicum. NCBI lineage: Eukaryota > Viridiplantae > Streptophyta > Magnoliopsida > Caryophyllales > Polygonaceae > Fagopyrum > Fagopyrum homotropicum. Next base: position 25,960,900 of record BSWB01000008.1, on the reverse strand, counting down.
TGTGAGAAAATCAAATCTTCGTGTATGTTTCCTATTTATTGAGTTATATTCTTCTCATGTAAACGATGTACTTGCGATTTAATGATTACTGGGCTAGGTTTGTTTTTGTTAATGTTGATGTTGAAGGTAGACTAACCATTAGCCCGTTGTGTTTCATATTGTATGGTTGTGAGTGCATCTGTCTACTAATGGTTACACCGAAGATCAACGTATCTCGTAAGGGATGGTTACTCACATATGTATTTGTTTTTTTGTGAGGGTAGGGGATACGCTTCAGAGGATTGTATGCCTCTTTGTAGTACATTGTTTGTTGTTTTGCTCCAGTGAACAAAATTCAAGTGTTGTACATGTACATTGTTAGCTTAGTGCAATTGGGCTTATGGGGTTAATTGAGCTACTTTTCACTTTTATAAATTTACCTTCACCCAAGCATATAACAGATGATGTATAGTAACATCTTCATCGTTCACAATGGGTAAATTTAATTCACTAAAAACTACACAATACACATATTCGATCTTATCCATAATACAAGTATTAAATTCATCATTAAGTTAGAAAACATAATAAAATCAAGAGCATTATACTCCTCTCTACTCCTAGAAATTGGCATAAATTCGGCCCCAGAGGATAACATTTCACCACTTGTTTGTAAATTACCAAAAAGAGAAACACAGCTGCAATCTTGTCATCTTTTCACAGCCACACAACACATATCCCCCTCCTCCTCATCATCATCATCACTTGAAGGTGAAACCAAGCAGAAAACAAGAAGAAGAAGCAAAGAGGAAGAGGAGAATGATGAACGTTAGGAAGAAGATGAAAGAAGCTTTTGACAAAGTCCCAAACCCTCACACAAAGGAGGGGACGAAAAGTTACAGATGAAGAAAAAGAGAATGGTTGTGGCCTAAAAAGTCAGCCGCGTACAATGTTTTGCCGCAACCACCGCCCAGCAGGGCCGCACCCGTTGTGGTGCGCCTGCTGGGGAGGTCATGTCGTCGCGAGATCTCCTAAGAATATGGCTATTACTAGTGGGCTATGGTTTAGCCTTGTCGATAACTCGGAAATGCCTTGTCCATGGTATTGTCACAATGCCTGGATGACCATGTGAAATGGATTTAGAATCCATCAATTGTAATAATTAAGAAAAAAGGATGATGATAAATATATTTCATGTGAGTAAAATTTCACATGAAATAATGAAACTTGTTTGATTCATGATACAACAATTACAGTGTATAAAATAAATATGGTGCAAATTTCAGTTCGACTCGAAAATCACGGAAATAAATTTCCTGGTATTACAACGTGAAAGAGAAATGTATAGGGGTTTACTCTCATCGAAAATAGATTTTCTTTAATGAATTTCAACCTGTGAAAAGCAAAATAAATGTTGACCAACACATATATTCTGAAAAATTATTATTAAACAACCTTTATTACATAATCTTTAATATTGAGTTTGTTCACGATTGGAATAGACACGGGTAAAAGGAATTTAAGACGTATATCACGTGCTAATGGTACAAAGACATCAATCATAATATGTAATATTATTGCACCACTCTATTTCTTTTTTATTTAATGATTACAACAAATGTATGCATAGTATGTAAAACTTATAGAAAGAAGTTATTTAACCATTTTCTTATGATCCCACAAACTAATAGTTTCTACTGTCGGTGGTTGAATTGTAACGCCCCGAATCCGCGGGATTCGGGATGCTACGGGTTGGGACCTCACAATGGGTCCCGACCCTTAACATCCCGAGTCCCGCGGATTCGGGGCATTACAAAGTGGTATCAGGGCCCTAGGTTGACAACAATGGCACTCGCAATCTTCTAAAGGCCGAATAGAGGGAAACGGAACCCTAAAGGGTTCCGAGTTTTAAAATGAATTTCGTTTTCAAAATCACATCCATAAGTCGGGGTAGAATGTACGGACCACCACTCCTTCCGCGGATCTCGGCAGCTTAGTTTATTGGATTTGATACATATATGTAGATATGTATAGTATATGTGGATTGTAGTTGCATGATGACTTGATTTATATGTATAGTATATATGTGCGCTATAATATATGCTTTGGACCTTGTTGTGTTGTAATGAATTACCGGATGTGTTATATTAGTAGTTATGTGGACATAGGACATATATAGGCTTATATACGGACTCTTATTTATAGTAGTATATAGTATGGACCTTATAGTTAGGATGACGGAATGATAACATCACCTTTAAGACGACGTTGTTGGCTTGGGATAGCATTCATACGTGGAGGGGTACACTCAAGTATCGAGTTGAGCGTTTCGTGTTGACGAACACCATGGCGTTTCTCGGATTCCTATAAAAAGACATCGAAGAGGAGGACTAGAGATGACATAAACGAAGGACGAACAAGTAGAAAGAAGAACTCGAGACAACTTAAGAGAAATTGAGATGGAGACCATACAAGAAAATGGAGTAACATTAATGTGCGGAAGTGGTTCCAAAGGAACCATGATTTAAAGATGACAAGACCAATGTAGATTACGAACTTAATTTCTTCGAGAAGAAGCGTGCACAACTAAAGATGTAAATCGAGGAGGAGATGAGTACGTTCTAGCAAGGTTTAGGTGGTGTTCCACTAAGATGCAAAACTTTCCTTAGACGTTTCTAAGCATGGGAGTTGAGATGAAAGAAATGAACGAAACATGTGGGAAGGATTTAAAATACCGTAAGTTAAACTTGTGAGGTACCAAGAAGTCAAGAGTCAAAAATACGAGGGTTACGAGGAGGATCACATGGTGAAAGTTCACATAGTAGAATTACCTGGTGGACTCAATCATTTTCCGTCATTGAGACGAGACTGAGTAATGCTAAGAAGGAGGAAGGGTGTGTGGATGATGATCTTCAGAAGATGAAAGATAAACAAGGAGTTTGGATTGAAAGACTCAAGTTACCAACCAAGAGAAGAGAGAGTGGTTACTAACGATAGAGATGTTGGGAAGACGCACTTACAAGATATTATGAAGAACGGTTAAGCCTATGAAGTTGGGTCATATGACACGAAAGAGTTGGGGGAGGTATAGTTATCTTACAGAAGCGGAAGGAAGAGGGGAGCGTAGTTGGAGCTAACGGAGTTGGAAGTAGAGTAAAAAGTGAGCTAGTGAAGTTTAAGACAGCGTACCACGAGAAGGTATCCATCAGGAGTATGGTAACATGGAAGTGTGGTAGGAGGGTAAGTCGTTGATCTTGGAGAGGGTCATCAAGGAGTTAATCGGTGACCACCAAAAATGCACAGGTGCGGGTTGTATACTGGTGAATGTAGGTGAGGAGAGTAATCTAGGTGTGGGATCATGAAGAAGGGTAACGAGAACTCATAATATTCGTGGTGTTTGAATGTCGGCAATGAAGAAGTATATCAAAGGAAGTGAAAATATCTTAATCAAGTAACAATTTACCGATTTCAACAAGTGATGGTAATGTACCTTGTTGAGAGGGATTGTAACGATCTGGTGCGACCTTCTTAGGTCATGAGATTGTTATATGGAGAAATGACAGGATCAAGGTAAAGCAAATTGGAAGGACGAGGAGGAAGGTGAGTCTTCTATAGTTGTTATGTGGAAAGGGGGTATATATATATATAAGAGGAGGTATGATATGTTTGTTCTAAGGTTATGGATGTCATGTTTTCGCGAGCGAAAGCTAAGTCAAGGTTTTTGTGACTCGCATGGCGAAGCTATAGTGACTATAACGTGAAACGAGGAACCTGGATTAGGGCAACGCGGCAAGCTTAGAGCTATGATGTTTAGTAATTGGTGGAGTTATGAGTGGATCTTTCGGTGATTATGAATGGGGAACTCCGCCTAAAGGCATACTTGTACGGTTGTGAAGTTGTTCTTGGAATACCAAAAGATGCATAAGGTGACCCACAAGAGAAAGAGAGGACTGAAGTTTTGAAGTTCGATGTTATTATGAGATGTACAAGAAGTACATGAAAGATTGAGGTTAGAGCCTCTATGGTCGGTTGGCGTTGCATAAGGAAATGAAGTGTAAGGTTTTAAACCTACTTGAAGAAAGGATGTCTAGGGGGAAAGATTATGTAGAACACGAGGAGTTCATCCCATATGTTGAGATGTCAGGGAAAGCAAAGAAGATAAGGTTAATTGTTTTGAAGCACGGTTTAGTCCTGTAGTATGGACCCCTATGGTTGCACATAAGTGAGAAACCTTAGAGGATTTTTACAATCATGCCATTTAAGAGGGAGTACTGGATTAAGTTAAAAGAATACTTATATAAGAACACAAGAGTCAGAAGACGCAACCAAATCTTTCCAATTCTAGAAAAGACGAATATTTGAAAGAGGACAGTCAACATTGTAGCTAAAGATGGAGCAATAAACGTGCTGAAAGACGTCACCCCAACAGATTGGGGGAGATCATTAATACCATGACTACCTATCAAGTGTTAAGACAAGGTTGTGTCGGTCTTATGTTATGAGACGAAATAAGGAAAGACAAAAACTGAGATATCACGGATTCCAATACGGTAGAATGTGGATTTTTCCACTAAGGTCTAGCTTGACTCAATTTTGATATCTAAGGCGCCGTATGGAATGACGCTTGTGAAGAGCCATGAGTTGTGGAAGCAAGTGAAGGAGCAATAACAAGAACTTGAAATATATCTTAAACTCTTGATTTGAAGTTGTTATGGAGAACACTAGTTGCGAAACGAGAAGCGGTTATCCCCGTTTGTATATCAATTATAATGAACCAAACAAGATGACAATAAAGGACATGTATCCCTTACAACGAAGGGATGATCTACTCGATCAGTTGCAAGGGCTGATAGTCTCTTATAAGATTAAGTTAAGAACTTGATTGTCACCGTTTGAGAATTCGAGAAGGAGATATTGCAAGTACGGCATTCCGGAACAACCAAGGTCACCCCGAGTGGTAGTTACTCCACATGGACTTACTGATGCCCGGATAAGATACGTTGGGTCTACTCTTAGGAAAGAGAGGAAGTGTTTCACAAGTTGTCTCGGGATGGCAAACCCCAAGAGATGTGAAAGAAGTTGCAGGTTTCTCAGATGTGTTGAGCATTACTAGATTTGTGAAGAGAGAGTTGTATAACACCAATTATGGTATCCCCCGAATGACAACGAAGTATTGAATGGGACGAAGAATTGACAATAGAGTTGTTGAATGTTAAGAGGAGATTCATTGGTGCAACTGTTTGAAATTGCCTTGAGGTATGATCGGTTTAAATTGTACAAGTGATTCTTCAAGACAAGGTCTTGATCGAGTAGTGAGAAGCGATGTAAAATGAATAGCATACGTGTCGTGTTAGTAGTAATATGGAGCAAGTACTTCCTTTGTTACTTGGAATTGCAACAAGAATTGTGGAAACATAACATCAAAGTTGGTTTGACAAGAACCCAAACCAGCAGTGTAAACTGGAAGTTCAATCTTCGTTGATAGAGAAATTAAAGGGAAAATAATGGAGATGCAGCATCGAAACCGAGAAGGACGTTGAATTCTGAAATTTTGACCTTTTTGAGATCTTAGTGCAAGTTAGGGAAGTGGTTTGCCGGTTGGCGTGGCCGCCGAGAGTAGAGGGTGTTCATCCGGTGTTTCATGTGTTTCCAATTATGAGGATCTATTAGCAGACAAGGAACCGATGAGGCTAACTGGAAGACGGCCGATTATATCTTTTGTTGAGTTTACGCCGAGTTAGAACCTTTGATAGAATCGATGGGTTAGACCTAGTTTTTCCTTAGTTTTGTTATGTGGTTGTGTGATATTATTTGTAGTTTGTGCCTGTGTGGGAATGTGCTTTATGACCCGATATATCTTGCAGTTGTAGTTCGAGTAGTTTGTGTGTATAGATTAGAAGGTTTAACCCTTCTTAGTTTGAGAGTTCATACCTCGGCCCAAGGGACCGAGAAGTTCGGCGCATAGCAAGTTTCGGGACGAAACTTGTTTTTAGGGGGATATAATGTAACACCCTCTTTTTAGGCGCGTTTGCGATCTTTATTTTTATTAGTTTTTCTTTTAAAGTATTCTTATGATGTAATATATCCTTCCGAATATATTTATATATTTGGATACGTTTATTTATATCCGTACTATTGATTGTGGGAAAAAAATCGATAAGTTTTCTGATTCGAAAATCTTGTTCTGAGTGTTTTTATCAAGTTTATTTTAATTCCGTATTGCTATTTTTATTTTGTTATATCTTTTATTCCTCTTCTCCTTTTTCTTGACCTTGGCCTTTCTCTTCCCTCCACCTGTTGAAGATATCATTCTTGCCAACCTTGCTATCTAGCTTTTGTTTTGACCGCCTACACAAGCAAGCACTCCCCCCCCTAGCCGCCCAACTCTCTGCACCTATCCAAGCTAGCCGGCCCTTGGCGTCCGACCCTTGGCATCCCTACCTTCTTGTCACCCTTGCAACCACCCTCTACTCCTCCCTGTTTTCATTCGACCTATCCCATTTGCAACTTCACCTTGCTTCAAGCTGCTCAGGTTCACAAGTAAGGGAGAAGGCAACCTCGCTTTTGACCATGGACGGAATGATGCAAGAGGTGACTCTGCCTCTAGCTAGCCTTGCCACCCCACTCCGCCGGAATAGAAAGATCGGCTTCTTCTCCCCCCTTACCTATCTTCCTCTGTAAGCTATGACTGGTACAAGGGCCATTGGAGAACATGTGATGAGTAAGCTCCTGTGATCTGTAAACTCGAACCACCACACTACCTCGAGCCACCTTTCGCTCTCCCTCGATCCACTTGAAATGAACCTCACCACGAGACCGAAGAGTTGCAACCAAGGTCCGACCCCTGCAGTTGCTTTCCAGATCAAGCATACCCTGCTTTCGAACCACCTCGCCCTCTCCCTTTGGAAGCGATGTCGGCGCTGGAGAAAGCAGGCTTTTGCCTCACTCCTTCGAGCCTCGCCGGAGCACAAAGCCACTTGAAGAGCCACCCTTGGCCGCCGCAATCCATCTCCATCCCCCTCTCGAACCTAGCTGGTACCTTGAACCCTTCTCTCTCCCCGCTTCAGCAATCGCAGGGAAGGAAGTCAGCACCCCAGCCCTCTCCGTCTCGTCGTCGGCCGGCGAAGCCCTACAAAGCCTTCCCCGCCGCCCACTTGCGCCATTGCTCCGTCGGAGCCCCTGCGCAGCCCAAGGATGTCGCCTCCTCTTTCCTCTCGCGGCGGGATGACTGGATGAGATTCAGAAACCCTTGTATCGGGTGTTATATATTTTGTGATATTTACAATAAATCACCCATATTTCTATTTTTCAGTTTTGACCCACATTTCTGAAGTTTGCATTTATGCCCCTGTTAAAATAATTACAGATTTTTGCTGGAAGTTTAATTTACCAAATATAACCCACGTTTATGAAATTGTATATTTTTCCCCGGAAAGTGGTTGAGCGGTTTTGTTTATCTTGGCTTGGAAAACGAGTTTTACCTTGGGTTTATGATGTTGTTTAGTTGTCCGGAAAGTTGTTTTGGTTTTGACCCGTATTTATAAATTTTTGTGATCATCCCGGAAAATGCTTTGCGATTTTAGCCTTGTTTTAAATGCGGGGCTTCCTTATATTTTTATATGCGTTAATCTCCCTTCCAAAATTAGCGTTTAAGCTAATTTTGTGTAGCTTTGGTTTTAGGTTCGGAAGCGTCCTGATAAAGGTCGAACGAGTCCAAGTCGACATCCGTTGATCGTTTTCCGACTTTTGACGTCGTGTGAGTATCTCTTCCCTCGATTTAGTTATGTTTAGTATTAGTATCATGCTAGGATGGATCTAGCATAACTTAGAGTAAATACCAAGTAGTGGTTTGGACCTTAGGTGTGTTTTGAGGATTGTCGATTGTTGTAAGACGTCTAGTGTGTGGTTGTTCTTGTGAGTATCTGAGGCTTGAGGTTGTGGTTATATGGTTGTTGAGATTATGGGTTAGGATATGTGTATCCTAACATAGTGTTGATACCATTGAGATTGTTGAGACTAGACATGTTTATCCTAGTATGTGTTGTGGCCTGTGGGTTATGTTTAGAGAGCTCTTAGGGTCTAGAAGTCTAAGGACTTCTAGCTTGTGTTGAGTGTGGTGTGAGTATGAGGGATTCTAGGATGCGGTCCTAGAATGTGAGTCAAATGATCTCGCATAGATCATTTGTGTAGAAGTCTTAGATGTAACACCCCGAATTCTCAAAACTCGGGACATTACTGGTTAGGACCTCACAATGGGTCCCGACCTCAGTTTGACAACAATATTACTAGGATCTTGCAACAAGACACAAATAAGGAAAACCGAAATTCATAAAATAGTATTTTTAAGGTAATGAATGCAACACGGTCTAGCAGCCTAAAGTACTTAAACAAGGGAAAAACGAACAACTATCTTAACAAAAGAAACCACAACAACCAACAACCCCAACCCTAAGGAGTACGGAGACCCGGCTGACCACTACTTCCGGATCACTCAGTTGCTGGTCTAACCTGCGGTAAATCTAAAAACACAACAAGAGAAACCATTAGCTAGTTATCTAAACATTAGAAGAACAATAATAGCACACACACACACATGAAAGAATAAACACCCATCATGCTTTCAAACAAGTCCATTTATTATCTTCATTTAAGTCATTCACTCTAATAATACTTATTTTGTGACACGAGGGATTCCCAAACCTCGCCTCCGCCCCCGTGTACCCATCAGGAGTGGATCCGATGCATCTCACCGTGTACCTGTATGGTCTGGGTATAGAGAACCTCCCAGTCTCCTGGCAGAGCTGGGCAGTGATGTCACGGCCCGTTATACATACACTTGGGCCTTAACACATAATAACCACGGTCGTCCTAACAAGTTATTTATATTATAACACACATAGCACACACACAATCATTATCACCCAACTAATATCCAGAAACCGGCTAAGTAAGTCGCAAGGACTTACCTGAGTCCAAACACACTCTAACACGTCTCAAATTAGTCCGTACTCGTAGTAACTCAAACGCCTGTCAAATAAGGCATGTGGATCAAAATCACATCCAGATGTCCAACCTCATGCTAAGGAATTACGGAAAAAGTTTCTTACGGTAAAAGACCATTTTACCCTCAGTGCCGAAGATTCTCAAGTTTATTCTTAAACCTTCTAATTCCTTTTAGAACTTGTTTCTATACTTTGTGTCTCTCGGTTAGCTACTCATTTGTCATAAGTTCAGACTTGAATCCACTCGAAAAAGAATAACACTCTTCCTCCTTCCCGGTTACCATCTACTCTATTAAATATATTCTCCGTACTATATACTTTAACCTTTCTCCTCAACTCACTTATTTAATTATGTAATTATTCGGTACTCATGTATAAATCTACATATTTTATTTCCCATCTTGTACGGATATATGTACACTTACGTCATGAGTATATATATTCTTATGTTCCTTTATATATATAAGTCCCGAAATCCCAACCTATTCATATATATATATTTATATCTCATTTATATTTTACTCACCTTTATTATTTTTGCAAAGCACTGTAGTGCAAATATATATACACTTATACATTATACATATATGTACACAATTACAATGGAATTCATGAACTTCTAGCTTACTCCTAACTAACTGTACCATCATTCATCTACGCAGTACAAGACTCATCAAACCGTGCCTATCTCTCTCGATCATACTTATATACTCACGACCCCACAATTCTCTACATATAATACAACCCATTACGCAGCAAGGCACTGACAAAGTACTCACCTAAAACAACCTCTAGTAGCCCGTCCTTCTTCAGTTAACGAGGTGTAGCCGGCGTCCTGGACCGGGCTCGTATGCCGGCTCGAGTAGGTTCCACACAGCGCACACCACCTTGGTCCACACTGCAGAAACCAGAGAAAAACCGCTGTTGTTCGTTACTATACGAAACCGAAGGAACCGAATGGGAAGAAGGGAAGAGAGGGAAACGAATGGCCGGCTCACCTACTGCAGACCAGCGTCGGCGGCGGCTGGACCAGTGGCAGGACGGTGTTCGGCCCAAAAACTTGTTCGCCCCTAGAGGTGTGTGCAAATAAGCTTTATATTTATAAAACTGAAATCAAGCAAGCGAACCCGCAGTGTACGGATCGATATAGTTAAGCAAGAATTCCAGAGTATCGAACACAGGGATTTGGGTGAAACGAACTCGATTGCAGGTTATCAAGCGGTTATTATGAGAGTTTTGCAAATATATTGGGAAAACAACAATCCTAAAGATCCAGGTATCCAGCTGTGGCAATCGATTCAAGATATACTAATGATGTAAAGACAGAGTTGAGATATGCAAAGGTATACTAATGTAAGGTAATCGTACGGTTGAGGTTCCAAAAACCTTATATAACTCACCCAAAAGACTCTTCCTATACAGGTTGATGAGGCGCAATATAGAAAGGTTCTAAGGACAAGGATTAACATCAAATACCCAAATCTATAATCTAAAGATCAAGACTAACTTACCCGATTGAGGTTGTTGAGGCTCACAATCGAGGTAGAGGTTGTTGAGGCTTCACTACCACCTAGAAAAGACAAGTCTAAACTAAGCTAAAGCAAATCTTTAACTTTGGATCAAGATAAAAGCAGGCTCGTAAACTTTAAGGAAATTACGGTTGGATCTTGAGATTCCACGGTCGTGGAACTCAAGAACAGCCCGTGATTTAGTGTTTTCGGCGACAATTCTCTAACTCTCAGGGTCTAATCTGTTTACGATCGATCTATCATCATCTAAGCCACAACTATCAACCCTTCACCTTAGAATTGTTAAGGGTTTTTAGCCAATAACAGTCATATTGATATTAATTCAAGATTTAAAGGATAGAAAATGGGAATTTTCAAGAACTATCAATAATCTTCAATCGAATCTCAGAATCACAGCCAAGAACAAGTGTTTATCAAAAGATGTAAAACGAGATAAACAATCACAATCTTAGGAAAGAAAGGAAACGGGATGTCAATCCGATCCTAAATCAAACCTAAGCAAGAAGAGGAATCTTCTTGCGAAATCCTTCAAGAAACTTCGATCTTCCACACGAAGATCACAACAGCGACTCTCCAACACGAACTTTGGAACTTCAATGAATTCTTCCAAATCACCTCCAAGAATGAGGGTTTGTGTGTTGCTAAGCTTGCGTTTTTTGCCGCTAAACTTAGGGTTGAAAGGTCGTAAGTGCGGGAGCGAGGTGACGGAATCTTGCTTCATCCGTCCTTTTTATAATGCAGGGCAAAACGTCGGCCCGGCCCAATCTTCAAAAGATTATGGCTTCGAAAGTGGCGAAAAGATTCGCCAAGATCACGGTCGTGGAAGTTTCCACGACCGTAATTTTGAGGCGTGGAAACAAACACGGATAGCTTCCACGGCCGTAATATCCCCTGGAATGAACATCGAATTCTGCATCAAGATCCACGGCCGTAATTTAGGGTAAAACCGTGATTCTTGCCTTCATTCGTGCATTCCTCAATCTAATACTCCAAATTGCTTCCAAAAGGTGCCCTTGGTCTATGGACACATCAACTCAACTCTCCTTTGCTCAATTCCGTTCGGAAATAGCTCCAAATCACCTATAATCAACATAGAACTCGTGTAGACATCCATATCGACAATATAGGCAATACTAGCTCATATATGCATAAAGCTCAATCAAAGACTATCAATATGAATCAATTGCGATTAGAAAACGTGCCTAAAATATCACAATATTTCATGCTAACAAATAACCCCATACTTAACACTTGCTTGTCCCTAAGCAAGGTCTTTCAAAAAGCTTTAAAACAAGAGTTAGGATGAAATATGTGTACCTTCTTTTGGATGAAAGTGACTTCTAAAGAATAGATCATTCTCAAACCTTGCTTCAATCGTTTCAAACTTTCACACACTTAATTAGAGAGTAAGAGGTAAAGAAGAATCATGAACCAATTTAACTTCCAAACAAGCATTATAACCTTCAAACATTATCAAAATCAATCATAAGAATTTCAATTTAGATCACCAAGCCATATAACATTCTTTTGATCATAAGGACTTTCAAAGAAAAGGTCTAGAGCATGGAAGGGTGGGGAAAACTTTAAGGGAAAGTGGTGCATAAATCCGGGAAAGTGGATATCTACCTTCTTCTTCTTTTGCGGTTTCCGCAACACTTCACTTAGAGCTTCGCTCTCTCCTTTTTCGACTTTACTTTTGGAGTTATGGATAGAGGTGCACAAAAACCGAAGCCTAGGAGATTGGCGTTTCTCATTTTTGCGAGATGCCTCAAACCCTTAGCGCACATACCATAATCCGCTAGGAATATCGCTCAATCCGACTTTGGCAAGACACAAACACCCGGCTATGTGAATGGTGCCGAGTTACTCATCGTCATGATTGACTTCCCCAAACCTATAATTTCTTTCTATTCAATTGATTGCAAATACTTGCTCTCATGGCCCTCCCACATCAAACATGCCTTTTTTTCTCATTTACTTTCCAAGTTCCCGGATGGGTAAGGGAGGCTAATATTTCAGTGAGGAGTTAGATGATTCAAAGGAAGAAGAAAGAAAATATCGAATTGCCTTAATCATTTCAACAAGAAGTATAGGAGCTTATAATGTGATTTCAACTTCAATTTCTTACATGATTTAGGTAACAATTCTCACATTATACAACTTGCAAAAGAGGTAAAATTCATTCATTCAAATCCTTTTCGAATTACCATCCTTTCAAGCATGCAATTGTTATCAACTCAATTCGCAAGTAATGATTATCATGGAAATCATATCGATTCGTTAGAAGCATCAAATTTTTAAAAATTTTTCAATTTTTATGAGTTTTTAAAGTTCTTTTTCATGCAATGCAAGAATAAAACGTGTAACATACAATGAACATGCAAGGATAGTCTCGGAATAGAAGCAACATATAGAGTAGGGTTATTACAAACGTTTAGTACATCCCACCCCATACTTAGGACGAACATTGTCCCTAATGTTCACAAGAAAGAACAAAAGAAAGAAAAGAAAAAGAAAACTCACAAATGGTGGCGGGAATGTCTAAAACGAGCTGTCCGGTCATCTATCACTGCGGTGCCGGTGGAGGTGGAAATGGAGAGAAGCTCGGATCATAGTACCGCCCAAACTGCTGGCGGTAGACGTCCCTCATCATGTGGTCGAGGTCGTCGAAACGTCTGTCTCTATCATCCGCCCGGATCTCTAGTGCTCCGACTCTCTCTGAAAGTCCGGTAGCCCAATCCGGCATCCTCTCATACCACCCAGGGGGGTGATCATACCATCCGGGAGCATCTGCTGGTGCTGGCTGCGGTGGTGGTGGTGGTGGTGCTGCTGGCTGCGTGGTGGACCAAGGAGGGGGTGTCTCGTACCAGGTGGGAGGTGTAGTCATCCACGTGGGCCTCTCACTCACGCTAGCGCGGCGAGATGACGAGCCTGAAGCTCTAGCCGGACGCGGAGAGCGTCTAGGTATATCCTGGGCCGTATCCGGCTGATCCGGAAACGTGCCGAACTCCTGCTCTGCTCCTCCACCACTCTCATACTGATCTCCCATATCCTCCTCATCTACTACCGGCGGTGGAACGTAAGGGGGAGCTACAAGCCTGTTCGCATGCATCGCAGCGAACGTCTCCTTCCAGTTGTGGCGTCCCGCCACAATGGAATACTCTGGCAGCCACTCAATACCCCTACCGGTCCTACTCTCCCAGGGCATGCCCGCATAAGGCGGACCTCTATGTGTGGGGAAGATGAGTCCCCTAACCATGAAAGCGTGTAGCCCTAATGGAACTGCCGGTATACGTGTGCAAGCCGAGAAGTCCACTCCAAAAGTCCTAGCTATGTGGGTCACTATCCCACCGTATCCAATGTTCCCTCTCGACTTGTTCTTGAGCTTGCTCATTGTTGCCGCCAAAAGAGTAGCACAATCGGCGCGGCATCCGTGGAGCATAGCATAGAGATGGAATAGCTCATCCGTCTTGATCTTTTGGGGCGTCTCCGTCCTAGGAAAGAGACACTCCGAAAGAACACGGTGAGCTATCTTCAAGGCCAAATGGTACATCAATTTGGCCTTGGTATCAGCTGGATGCCAACGGTCCTCGTCGGCATAGATCATCGCCACATCCTCCCAAAAATCCTTAGCAGAAACGTTCCTAGGGAGGCGACCGTTGTAGGTCTCATGGAACCCAAAGATGGTCCCGAACTCAACAATGCTAAGCTGGTAGTCTCTATTCATGAGACGGAAGGAGACAGTCCTATCGACATGGCTGTGCTCAAAAGACGTCACAACCTCTCGGGTGATCTCCTCATAAGCGTCCTCACGAATGTTCGTGAAGACAAGCAAACCGGGTCTATCCAAGAGCCAAGTAAGGTCATCCACTATGTTGAGAGGATGAAGATCCTCCAACAACAAGTACCTAGGGCCAATCACTGCCCTCTTCTCTATCCTCTCAAATGCAGCTTGGTGGTTTTCGTGTATGATCGGGATGCTGGATGGAGGTGGTGAGGATGGAGGTGAAGATGGGGGTGAAGGTGAAGGGGATGAGGGTGGTGGTGGTGCCCTAGATGTGGAGGGGTTACCCTTTCTCTTCTTATTCTGTTCCCCTTTCTTTTCTTTAATCCTCCCCGAAACTCTCCTCACGAAATCCATTCTGTTGAGAATTACGGTCTGTTCTTCCTAAACCACGGCCGTGGAATCTGTGTAGACCGTAATTCGACACGGAATTTCTCAATCCTCAGCAAATCAGTAATCAAACTCCACAACAGGCAGTCCTAATCTAATTTCTTCCAATCTCAATCAGTTCTCCCTAAAAATCTCTAACAAAAACGAACAAAAACGACTAGAATCAAGAAGAGAGCAAAAACCTCTTTTTCGGATTGAGAAATCCAAAATGCGGAATTGTTGATCGTTTTCCGCGTGATTCGTTGCTTGGATCTTGTTCTTGGTTGGATTTGCTTCAGTTTAGGAAGAAGAATCGTTAAAAACGATTAGAGAATGAAGATTTGGGATGAGCTGCGTGTTTTCGGTATTTAGGGCGTGGAAATTGGGGATTTTGTGGTGTTTTTGTGGTGAAGTGTGGCTTTTATACTCGCAGGCAAAATTTCAAAAATCACGGTTTGTCGGGGCATTCCACGGCCGTGGAAATGTACGGACCCGTAATTTTTGTGATTTTTCACAGGCTTTTGAGAATTACGGCCACTGTAGCTATGACGACCGTAATTTAGACCGTGGAACTCTCTGTAAAGCTTCAAAGTCCAAATTTCGTCACTTCTCTTCGTCATTATCCCTCCCTTCTTCTTTTCCATCGATCCTACAACCAAAAACACGAACATACCGGAAGAAATCGAGGCAAAAATAAAGCAAAAACTTCTATTCTAAACTAAACTATGAATCGAAAGCAAAAACGAAAATACAATACCTTGGGTTGCCTCCCAAGAAGCGCTTTGTTTAAGGTCCGTAGCTAGACCAATCTCGCACTTATTCGAGTGCGGTTGGTGCAAACTCCTCAGCTTGGAGTTCCGGTGAGTACTTCTTGAGTCGTTGACCGTTCACCTTAAAACTTCCGCTAGCTTCACCCCATACTTCAACTGCACCATGGGGGAAAATACGCTTAATTAGAAAAGGTCCAGTCCAACGAGATTTTAACTTACCTGGAAAGAGGCGAAGTCTCGAATTGAAGAGGAGAACTTGATCTCCTTCTTGCAAGTCCTTTGGGATGATATGCTTATCATGCCAACGCTTTGCTCTTTCCTTGTAGATCTTAGCGTTTTCATAGGCGTTCAAACGGAGTTCATCCAGCTCGTTGATGTCTAGGAGACGCTTCTCTCCCGCTTCCTTCATGCCGAAATTCAGCCATTTGATAGCCCAAAACGCTTTGTGCTCTAGCTCTACCGGCAAATGACAAGACTTTCCATACACGAGGTTGTATGGTGTGGTTCCTATGGGAGTCTTGTATGCAGTCCGGTATGCCCACAATGCATCATCTAGCTTCAAGGACCAATCCTTCCTAGTCCTTGAAACCGTCTTCTCTAGAATTCCCTTGATCTCCCTATTTGAGATCTCGACTTGTCCACTCGTTTGTGGATGGTAAGGGGTAGCGATCTTGTGAGTAACCCCATACTTGGCTAGAAGAGCTTCAAAGCGACGGGCTATGAAGTGAGAACCTCCATCACTAATGATTGTCCTTGGCGTCCCGAATCGCGGAAAAATGGTCTTGTTGAAGAACTTGACCACCACCATGGCATCATTTGTGGGAGAGGCAATTGCTTCGACCCATCTAGAGACATAATCTACCGCCAATAGTATGTATTGGTTTCCACAAGAAGAAGGGAATGGTCCCATGAAGTCGACTCCCCAAACGTCGAAAATCTCCACCTCTTGGATGTTGTTGAGGGGCATCTCGTTCCTCCTAGAGATATTGCCTGTTCTTTGACAAGCATCGCAACAAGAAACAAAGGATTGCACATCTTTAAATAAAGTAGGCCAATAAAATCCAGATTGCAATACCTTTGCGCTAGTTTTGTTCGAACTAGCATGTCCTCCACAAGGTAGTGAATGACAATGACGGATGACACTTTGCATCTCATCTTCCGGCACACATCGCCGGATGATGCCATCCGGACCTCTCTTAAAGAGGAGAGGCTCGTTCCAATGGTATTCCCGGACATCCTTGAAGAACTTCTTCCTTTGTGCGTATGATAGTCCGGGTGGTATCTCTTGGCAAACCAAATAGTTAACAAAATCAGCAAACCATGGTTCGTTACCTTTGGAGACTACCTTGATGCACTCCTCTATGATGTGTAGGTGTTCGTCCGGAAAGGAGTCATCAATGGGTAGATGATCGTCCTCTAGATGTGTTAGACGACTCAAATGATCCGCAACAGAATTTTCCGAGCCTTTCTTGTCGCGGATCTCAAGATCGAATTCTTGTAGGAGGAGAATCCATCTAATCAGCCTTGGCTTCGCATCTTTCTTTGCAAGGAGGTATCGGATCGCAGCATGATCCGTGTAGACAATCACCTTTGCACCTACAAGATAAGAGCGAAACTTATCAATAGCATAGACAATGGCTAGAAACTCTTTTTCCGTAGTGACGTAGTTGAGCTGGGCTTCGTCTAGCGTCTTGCTAGCATAGTATATGGCGTGGGTTCGTCCTTCCTTTCGTTGCCCAAGAACAGCTCCAATGGCTACGTCACTAGCATCACACATAATCTCGAAAGGGAGAGTCCAATCCGGGGGTTGGATAATGGGTGCTGAAATTAGAGCTTGCCGAATGGTGTTGAACGCATCTAGACATTCCTGTGAAAACTCAAAAACCGCATCCTTCATCAATAGATTAGTGAGAGGCTTTGATATCTTAGAAAAGTCTTGAATGAAACGTCTATAAAATCCAGCATGTCCTAGGAAACTTCTTATTCCCTTCACCGAAATTGGGGGAGGAAGTTTCTCTATGGTCTCTATTTTAGCTTTATCTACCTCTATCCCTCTACTAGAGACTAAGTGACCTAAAACGATTCCTTCCTTAACCATGAATTGACACTTCTCCCAATTAAGAACTAGGTTAGTGTCTTCACATCTTTGCAAAACAAGAGAAAGGTTGGAAAGACAATCGTTAAAGGAGGAACCGTAAACGGAGAAGTCGTCCATGAAGACTTCCATGATTTCCTCCACATATTCGGAGAAGATGGCCATCATGCACCGTTGGAAGGTGGCTGGGGCGTTGCAAAGTCCGAACGGCATTCTCCTGTAAGCGAACGTACCCCAAGGGCACGTGAATGTGGTCTTCTCTTGATCATCCGGATGTATCGGGATCTGAAAGAAACCACTATAACCGTCAAGGTAGCAAAAGTATGAATGTTGTGCTAACCTTTCAAGCATTTGATCGATGAATGGCAATGGAAAGTGGTCCTTCCGCGTTGCATTGTTGAGCTTGCGGTAGTCTATGCACATTCGCCATCCAGTCACGGTTCGGGTAGGAATGAGTTCGTTGTTCTTATTGGTGATGACCGTCATTCCTCCCTTCTTCGGAACCACTTGAACCGGGCTCACCCACTAGCTATCGGAGATAGGATACATGATACCTGCATCAAGAAGTTTAAGAATTTCTTTCTTGACAACCTCCTTCATGGTCGGATTCAACCGCCTTTGAGGTTGTCTTGAAGTTCTAAAGTCCTCATCCATTAGTATTTTGTGCATGCATAGGGAGGGTTTGATTCCTACTAAGTCCTCAATAGTGTAGCCTATGGCTTTTCTATGTTTCCTAAGGACAATCATGAGCTGTTCATGTTCATCTATGCTTAATTCGGAACTAACGATAACCGGAAAGGTAGAATTAGATCCAAGAAAAGCGTACCTTAGATGAGTAGGAAGTGGTTTAAGTTCCATTGCTTTCGGAACTTCTAATGATCCTTGAGGAGCTTCCGATGTTTCCTTGGAAGCTTCTAAGGATGTTGAGTGGATTGGAGAAGAATCAGAGGAAGTTGAAGGAGTGTGTCGATCGTCCTTTTCCACGGTCAAAATCACGGTTTCCTCTGGTTTTCCACGGCCGTAATATCCTCTGGAATGGAGGTCGAATTTGGTCATGGAATCCACGGCCGTGGAATACAGAGTATGACCGTGGATTCGAGTGTTTTCTGCCTCATCGTGGAGTTTCTCAAACTCCACTTCATGCATCTCTTCTTGTGCCTCTAAGGCTTCAATTTCCTCTTTGCACTCTTCTTCTCCTCCTACATCGGTTAGACTCATAGTAATAACCTTTTGCAAAGGATCGTTAAAGAGAATCGCACTTACCTCCTCCCTAGATAAACCTTCTTCGTCTTGGAAATTGTAAATCTCCTCATCAAAGATTGGCTCCTTCACTAGAGTGGAGAGAACGAATTCTACTTTCTCTTCCCCAATGTCAAAAGCGAGTCTCCCATTCTTGCAATCGACCATGCAGCCGGAAGTTGCAAGAAACGGTCTTCCGAGTATGATCGGGACCGGACTATCCGCAGGAATGTCAAGCACGACAAAGTCAATTGGGACAAAGAACTTGCCTAGCTTGACCGGGACGTCTTCTACAATACCGACGGGACGAGTAATGGATCGATCCGCCATGTATAACGTCATCTTCACCGGTTTAGGGTCGCCTAAACCGATCTTCCTGCACAATGCAAGTGGTAAGATGCTCACACTTGCTCCCAAGTCACATAAAGCGTCATATGTGACCTCCCCCACTCCAATGGGAATACAAAATGACCCCGGATCTTTCAGCTTTGGGGGCATTTTCTCCTTCATAGTCTTGATGAGGTCCGAAGAGTCCGAACTCATCTTGACTTCTCCAAAATCTTCTAGCTTCCTCTTGTTAGAGAGGAGCTCCTTCAAGAACTTGCCATAAGCCGGCATACCTACAATAGCATCAATGAAAGGTATGTTAATATGCAATTTGCTCATGAGTTCTATGAACTTACCGAATTGCTTGTCTAGGCGTGCTCGCGCTCTAGATTGAGGGAATGGTAGGGGAGGTTTGAAAGCCGGAGGAGGAACATAGATATCTTCCTTCTCCTTCCCCTTTTCTTTACTTTTCTCTACGGGGACTTCAACAAACGTAGGCTGCGGATCGGTGGTAGTCACTCCGCTCCTAGTTGTAATTGCCATCACCCTTCCCTTAGGGTTGTCCTCCGTCTTTCCTGGAAGCTTCCCTTGATTTCTAGGAACTTCCTCCGCATGGTTGAACATTTGATTTTCCAAAACCTTTTGAGCTTTGTCAACCTTAGAAATTTGATCATCAACCTTGATGATGCGGTTCTCCAACCCTTGAAGCTTTCCCAAGATCGTCTCCAACATGGGATCCGGCTTCTCTTTTCCCGTGTTGTTTCCTCCATTTGATGATTGCCCCTGGCTTTTCAAAGGAGTAGAGGAAGAAGAGGGTGGAGTTAGTGGATTGGAATTGGAAGGATGGGAGTTACCGGAATTTTGCTGATTGGAGCGCCAATTGTTGTTGTTCGAACCCCGATTGTTGTTCCAATTGTTGTTGTTCCGGTTGTTGTTGTTTCCATTCCAATTGTTGTTCCGGTTATTGTTCCGGTTGTTGTTGTTGCGGTTGGTGTTATCACCGCCGTTGTTGTTGCCCAAATAGCCAACATCCTTCTCTTGTTGCTTTGGGAAGTTGGTCTTGATAGTCTCCTTCAACTCTTTGATCTCATTGTTGAGGGAGAAAATTTGATTTTGAGCTTCATGTGTGAGCTTTGCTCCTTGCTCCACACGATTTCCCTCCACTTTCCGGTGGGAATACTTCTCTATGACTCTTGCTTGCTTCTCAATGAAGTCCCAAGCGTCATCTTCTCTCATGTCCATGAACGTTCCACATGAGAGGGATTGAAGGTTGAATTGCGTTCCCGCATCCAGCCCCTTGTAGTAAATTTCCAGCAAGGCAAGCTTGGATATGCCATGATGAGGGCAATCCAAGAGCAAATCCTGAAACCTTTCCCAAGATTGAAACAAACTTTCGTTAGGTCTCATAGAAAAAGCATTAATCTTACCTCTAAGTTCCGCCGTTTTGGAGGGCGGAAAGAACTTGGTGAGAAACTCTGCGGAGAGGTCTTCCCACGTCTCTAGCTTTCCACTAGGAAGAGCTTGGTACCAAGATAGCGCTTTCCCTTTCAAAGAGAAAAAGAAAGGTTTGAGCTTATAGCTGTTGGTAGTGGCGCTCTTTGGCCTCATCGTCTCCATCATACACTCAAAGTTTTGCAAGTGTTGGTGTGGAGATTCGGTGCTTGTACCGCCAA
The DNA here is from genome assembly GCA_033239125.1 of Fagopyrum homotropicum. Lineage (NCBI taxonomy): Eukaryota > Viridiplantae > Streptophyta > Magnoliopsida > Caryophyllales > Polygonaceae > Fagopyrum > Fagopyrum homotropicum. Next base: position 25,940,133 of record BSWB01000008.1, on the reverse strand, counting down.
ACTGGCTTTGGCGAACAAGAGTGATGACTTGAGGGTTGAAGCTAAACCCTTGTACATCTTCAGCATCAAAGTTCACACCTAAACGGCGTGGTTGTTGTGTTGGATCCATCCGCTGGCCAAGAGTTCTTGGCTCATTATCCACACGTTCGACCCTTGCATTTCTAGGTGGAATGCGACGGTTAGCAGCTCCTTGTTGATTGAAAGGATTTATATTGATCGTGGGATCAATTTCTTCTAAAGGAGGCATGGAAGAATCACTATCATCGGTGGATGAGTGGTTTCTTCTTCTAGACCTTGTCCTTCTTCTCGAGGACTTCTTCCCCACTTTATTTTCAAGATCGCTCATCTTTATCGTCATTTGGGCGATCACGTCTTGTAGACCGTTAACTTGAGTTTGATGACGATCCATTTCGTCTTGGAGGAAAGACTCATTCCATCGGAGTTGAGCTTCCTTCTCCGCCAACTTAGTTTGAAGATCGCTTTCGTTTTCTTGAGCCATCCTCTTTTCCTTGCGCTTTTGCCTCAAGGTTTTCTCTAACTCTTGATCAAGAGGTAAGAGATCTCCGGTGTTCCTAGACCTGCGCATACACTCAAAGAAAAATCAAATAACGAGAGCAAGCTCCCAAGCTTGACAACCGGCTACCGGATTCGGTCGAAGCCAAATCCCCGGCAACGGCGCCAAAAACTTGTTCGCCCCTAGAGGTGTGTGCAAATAAGCTTTATATTTATAAAACTGAAATCAAGCAAGCGAACCCGCAGTGTACGGATCGATATAGTTAAGCAAGAATTCCAGAGTATCGAACACAGGGATTTGGGTGGAACGAACTCGATTGCAGGTTATCAAGCGGTTATTATGAGAGTTTTGCAAATATATTGGGAAAACAACAATCCTAAAGATCCAGGTATCCAGCTGTGGCAATCGATTCAAGATATACTAATGATGTAAAGACAGAGTTGAGATATGCAAAGGTATACTAATGTAAGGTAATCGTACGGTTGAGGTTCCAAAAACCTTATATAACTCACCCAAAAGACTCTTCCTATACAGGTTGATGAGGCGCAATATAGAAAGGTTCTAAGGACAAGGATTAACATCAAATACCCAAATCTATAATCTAAAGATCAAGACTAACTTACCCGATTGAGGTTGTTGAGGCTCACAATCGAGGTAGAGGTTGTTGAGGCTTCACTACCACCTAGAAAAGACAAGTCTAAACTAAGCTAAAGCAAATCTTTAACTTTGGATCAAGATAAAAGCAGGCTCGTAAACTTTAAGGAAATTACGGTTGGATCTTGAGATTCCACGGTCGTGGAACTCAAGAACAGCCCGTGATTTAGGGTTTTCGGCGACAATTCTCTAACTCTCAGGGTCTAATCTGTTTACGATCGATCTATCATCATCTAAGCCACAACTATCAACCCTTCACCTTAGAATTGTTAAGGGTTTTTAGCCAATAACAGTCATATTGATATTAATTCAAGATTTAAAGGATAGAAAATGGGAATTTTCAAGAACTATCAATAATCTTCAATCGAATCTCAGAATCACAGCCAAGAACAAGTGTTTATCAAAAGATGTAAAACGAGATAAACAATCACAATCTTAGGAAAGAAAGGAAACGGGATGTCAATCCGATCCTAAATCAAACCTAAGCAAGAAGAGGAATCTTCTTGCGAAATCCTTCAAGAAACTTCGATCTTCCACACGAAGATCACAACAGCGACTCTCCGACACGAACTTTGGAACTTCAATGAATTCTTCCAAATCACCTCCAAGAATGAGGGTTTGTGTGTTGCTAAGCTTGCGTTTTTTGCCGCTAAACTTAGGGTTGAAAGGTCGTAAGTGCGGGAGCGAGGTGACGGAATCTTGCTTCATCCGTCCTTTTTATAATGCAGGGCAAAACGTCGGCCCGGCCCAATCTTCAAAAGATTATGGCTTCGAAAGTGGCGAAAAGATTCGCCAAGATCACGGTCGTGGAAGTTTCCACGACCGTAATTTTGAGGCGTGGAAACAAACACGGATAGCTTCCACGGCCGTAATATCCCCTGGAATGAACATCGAATTCTGCATCAAGATCCACGGCCGTAATTTAGGGTAAAACCGTGATTCTTGCCTTCATTCGTGCATTCCTCAATCTAATACTCCAAATTGCTTCCAAAAGGTGCCCTTGGTCTATGGACACATCAACTCAACTCTCCTTTGCTCAATTCCGTTCGGAAATAGCTCCAAATCACCTATAATCAACATAGAACTCGTGTAGACATCCATATCGACAATATAGGCAATACTAGCTCATATATGCATAAAGCTCAATCAAAGACTATCAATATGAATCAATTGCGATTAGAAAACGTGCCTAAAATATCACAATATTTCATGCTAACAGGCGACGACTAGACCCAGCGGCGGGACGACGTTCAGCGACGAGGGCCACGCAGCGTGAGGTCGCGTTCCGGCGTTGATGGGCACTGCTGCGGGCTCTTTCCGGCGTGGCGTTCGAAGTTGCAGCAGCCCGGCGTCACGAGGATGGGCGGCACTCTCCCAGGCTTCGGTGGTGTCTTCGGCGGTTGACAGAGGCGGCGCGGCGGCTCGTGTTGCAGTTGTTGTCTTCGTACAAAGGGAGAAGACAGAAGGCATGGCTGCGGTTGAGGAAAAGATTGTCCAGAGACTTGGGCTAGAGGGTAATTAGGTTAGGCTTAGGTTTAAGTGGAGATTAGGGTAAATTAGAGGGATGGGCTGGCTGGTGAATTAGAAGGCCCAACTTCATTCTCACTAACTGGGTCAGCCGAACTGGGCTACAAAATTGGGCTGCCCAAACCTTAATACCAATGAGCTGAAACAAAAACTAGTTATACACCCGGAAACGTTGAAGTACGGAAATAAGGTTACGGAATTATTTTCGAGATTATTTCCGAAATTATGTCTTTCATCATTTTATTTTCAAGGTACGGAAATATCTCCGGTTATATATTTTCTCATTTTATGTGAACCAAGGTCACATAAAATGATAGACTTTAAACTCGTTTTATTTTATTTATTTAAGATTGAAAAAAAATCGGTTGAATGGAGTTTAAAATTTTCGGTTATTACATCAGTGCCCCCTTAAAATAAGTTTCGTCCCGAAACTTAGAATCATTTCTTTAATCACACGTTTCCTTTTATTTTAGTTTTTTTTTTCTAAATAGTTTCGTTTTCTACCATGTAACTACTAAACCATAAAAAACAGACAAGTATCACATAAAACAAAATCACCCAATCCAATATAAAAACATGAATGGTGAAACAACACAACATCCGAGTACTAACTCGTCGATACATGAGTAACCTCTAACCCCGCAAAGAACTCGGGATAGTTACGTCTAATACTCTCCTCAGTCTCCCAAGTGGCCTCATCAGCTCCTCTCCTAGACCAATAGATCTGCAACATAGGTATCTCCTTGGACCGCAGACGCCTAGTACTGCGCTCCAAGACAGCTATTGGGTACTCTACAAAGGTGTGATCGGCCTCAACTGTCAGATCCTCATGGCTGATGACGTGTCTCGGATCCGGGATGTACTCTCTCAACTGAGATACATGAAAGACCGGATGAACACCCTCTAATCTCGGCGGTAGTGCTAATATGTAGGCTACCTCTCCAACTCTCTCTAAGATCTCAAAAGGTCCAACATACCGGGGACTCAGCTTCCCTTTTATGCCGAAACGCCTGACTCCTCTCGTAGGTGACACTCTCAGCCACACCTGAGTACCCACTCTAAACTCCAAAGGTCAATGCTTTTTGTCGGAGTAGGATTTCTGATGACTCTGAGCTGCTAACATCCGCTCTCCTACTAGGGCAATCCGAGCTATGTCATCATAGATCTGATCTGGAGCTACTCCATCAGCTTTGCTGGGCTCATCCCAACATAATGGTGTATGACATCTCCGCCCGTACAAAGCCTCGCAAGGGGTCATCCCAATAGATGCGTGCCGGCTATTATTATACGAAAACTCTACTAATGGAAGGTGATCTGGCCATACCTGTCCCCAAAGCAGTATGTACCTGCTGCCAAAATCTCGAGGTAAAACGTCCATCTCTGTCAGAGACGATAGTCCTTGGTACCCCGTGGAGTCTCACAATGTGTCTGGTGAACTCCTCAGCTAGACGACTTACCGGCCACGTTTCCTTAATCGGAATGAAACGTGCGGTCTTCGTTAGACGGTCTACCACTACCCAAATAGCATCAAAGCCTCAGCGGAGCCTCAATCTTGTGACAAAATCCCTAGATATATCCTCCCACTTCCACTGTGGTACTGGTAGTGGGTGGAGCTCTCCTCCGGACCTACGATGCTCAATCTTGACCTGTTGGCAAGTCGCACACTGAGTTGCATACCGAGTCACATCGGCTTCAAACCACCCCACCAGAAGGACCGTCTCACATCCTTGTACATCTTACTCGCTCCAGGATGTACTGAGTATGGGGTAGCATGAGCTTCACCTAGTATCCTCTATCTCAACTCACTATCTGACGGCAAACAAACGCGATCCTGACGTCTCATCAATCCATCAACACCCATAGTGAACTGTGGGGCCTCATCTCGAGACATCCTGTCTCGGATCCTGGTCAAAGTCGGGCACGTCTCCTGCTTCTGTCGGATCTCATCCAACAGATCAGGAAGTAACTCCAAGGTAGCCAACTGACTATCAGGATCGGGAAACTGAATCTATATCTCCAACCAAGCCAAGTCTCTCAGCAAATGTGGTTGTACTGTCAACCGGGCTATCGTCCTCTCCCTAGGCGTCTTCCGGCCCACAACGTCAGCTACCACATTCGCCTTCCCGGGGTGGTAAAGAATCTCAAGGTCGATGTCCTTGATCAACTCTAGCCACCGTATCTGGCGATTATTCAACTCTCTCTGAGTGAATATATACTTCAGACTCTTGTGGTCTGTGAAGATTTGACATGTCGCCCCATAGAGATAGTGACGCCAGATCTTAAGAGCATGGACTATTGCAGCCAACTCTAGATCAAGTGTGGGGTATTTCTCCTCATACGTCTTCAACTGTCGAGACGCATAGGCTATGACCTTACCCCTCTGCATCAAAACACACTCAAGCCCAGCTTGGATGCGTCACTGTATACCACAAAGTCATTAGTACCCTTAGGCTGTGCCAAAATCGGAGCGGACGTCAATCTCCTCTTCAGCTCCTCAAAACTCTGCTGACACGGCTCAGACCAGACAAACCAAGTAGTCTTCTTCGGAAGACAAGTAAGTGGTCGGGAAATCAAGGAAAACCCTTCCACAAACCGGCGGTAATACCCTGCTAACCCTAGAAAGATGCGAACCTCCTTGACATTCTTAGGAGGTTGCCAAGAAGATACTGACTCGATCTTCGCCGGATCGACTTTAATACCCTCAGCAGTCACCACGTGACCTAAGAAAGCCACCTCTGACATCCAAAACTCACACTTGGATAGCTTAGCATACATCTGGCTATCCTGTAGAATCTGCAATATTGTCCTCAAGTGTCCGGCATGCTCCTCTCGACTCCTAGAGTAGACTAGGATATCGTCAATGAAGACCACTACAAACTGGTCTAAGAAGTCAATGAATATCCCATTCATCAACTCCATGAACACCGCTGGTGCATTAGTGAGCCCAAATGGCATCACCACGAACTCATAATGACCATACCTAGTCCGGAATGCCGTCTTAGGTATGTCCTGATCTCTCACCCTCAACTGGTGGTACCCTGATCTCAAGTCTATCCTCGAGAACACAGACGCTCCATGCAACTGGTCCAACAGATCATCTATGCGCGGCAGTGGGTACTTGTTCTTGATGGTTACTTTGTTCAACTCTATGTAGTCTATGCACAGCCTCATAGATCCATCCTTCTTCTTCACAAATAATACTGGCGCACCCCAAGGGGACACACTATGGCGTATGAAGCCCTTCTCTGCTAACTCCTCCAACTACTTCTTCAACTCAAGAAGCTCTATCGGTGCTATACGGTATGGGGCCTTCGAGATTGGTCTCGTGCTTGGCTCGAACTCAATGCTGAAATCAACACCCCTCTATGGGGGTAGCCCTGGCAGGTCGTCATTGAATACTTCTACAAACTCACATGCAACTGGTATCTCCTCTATTGTCAAGCTCTTCCACGAAAATTTTAATTAGAGTTATTGACTTTGAACCTATAAAGTTTTATTAGCACTCGTATCAATTTGACTTCACCATTGTCTTCGTTGATCTCTGGGAGGAATTCTCCAGATGTCGATAAGATTCATTTATAACCTTGTGATTATTCTTCTTATCTGACGACCAACCATCCCTAGTTAACCAGCATGTGTAAATTCTCTATTGTTACCAATTAGTGTATAGTTGACCTTCTATAAGATCGTAGGCTTACTTCTCTTCTAACTCCTTTGAGGGGTGAGATACCAGGTGAAAATATATTTCTTCCATTTATTTTCCTTTAGCTCCTTCTTACACTCCTATAAGAACACTATACCCTTACGAGTCTAGTTATATCTTCGTCTTCCGTCAACGGCCTTATCACTTTTCCTACGATAACTTGTAGGCATTTCTCCATGATTCTTTTTACCCGAGTTATTGTCTTTGTTATTCTCTATTATGACCCGCTAGTCTTATTAACTTAAATCCCTTCGTGAGTGAGAAATTATTAGAGACTCTCTTTTTCACCCAGACTATTCTCCTACACCCTCCTTCCTTGCGGTGCTACTTGTACTTCCGCCTTTATAGGAATCCGGTCTTTGTTGTATTCCGATCCTTGTTGAATTTCTTGTGTGTTATAGGAGGTCACCCCACTTCCCTATTGGTGAAATCTGCCTTCCACTTTCTAGCAACCTGTAAACTTCCCTTTTTCAGCTCTTTATTCTTCGTATTTGGATGGACAAGGTATCTCATCTTGACTCCTAAGTTTATGATTGTCTCGGTTTCCCATCTTGATTGTGGTGTCCCGTAGCTTGTCAAGATTGATCATCTTCCGCTTTGCTTCTAGCCTCGAACTCTCACCTTCTAATCCGTCAGTAAGTTTAGATTTAGTGTCTCTTGTCTGGATCGCTACTATATTTCACTTTGACTTCCATGCCCATGTGTGTTTCAGAAAGTATCCGCTTTGTTTGTAACGTTGCTTTACACCACACTTGAAAGAACCTAGGTGATGTCGCTCCCAATTTGTATAATTGTCGATCATCCAATGCTTTTCCGGAACTACTCTCATGTATAACCTTCATTTGCTTCCGTTAAGTTTACTCGGGATCCCCTGCTTGTCATGTTCGTTGATGTTGTCCTTCAGTCCTCACTTTCCCGCCTCGACGCTCCTCAGTAAGCTCGAAGGAGTTGCCCGTCATTCGCCTACCCTAATGCACATAAGATGTGCATACTAATCCTCACGTTGACACTCTTCAAAACTTAGGTGTGTCAACTGAATGAGGATCTCATACTGTTATCTCTAATAAGGCATAATATAACTATACATTATACAAATCTTTGGCATCTGCTTATCTACATCACCTATCATTGTGATCAAGCTAATAAGTCCAACTAAAGTAACCCTAAAGTCCATACTAAGCATAGTGAGATCCGCGGTAGTAGTGGTGGTCAGCCGTACTTTTCTATTCCCAACCAGACTATGCATGTATTTGAAAACCAAAATTTCTTTTTAAAACTCAGATCCCTTTTCGGGTTCTGCTCAAGTACTTATTCGGTCTTTCAAAAGATTTCAAGTGCCATTGTTGCCAACCTGCCTCTGATACCATGTTGTAACACCCCGAATTCTCAGAACTCGGGACATTACTGGTTAGGACCTCACAATGGGTCCCGACCTCAGTTTGACAACAATATTACTAGGATCTTGCAACAAGACACAAATAAGGAAAACCGAAATTCATAAAATAGTATTTTTAAGGTAATGAATGCAACACGGTCTAGCAGCCTAAAGTACTTAAACAAGGGAAAAACGAACAACTATCTTAACAAAAGAAACCACAACAACCAACAACCCCAACCCTAAGGAGTACGGAGACCCGGCTGACCACTACTTCCGGATCACTCAGTTGCTGGTCTAACCTGCGGTAAATCTAAAAACACAACAAGAGAAACCATTAGCTAGTTATCTAAACATTAGAAGAACAATAATAGCACACACACACACATGAAAGAATAAACACCCATCATGCTTTCAAACAAGTCCATTTATTATCTTCATTTAAGTCATTCACTCTAATGATACTTATTTTGTGACACGAGGGATTCCCAAACCTCGCCTCCGCCCCCGTGTACCCATCAGGAGTGGATCCGATGCATCTCACCGTGTACCTGTATGGTCTGGGTATAGAGAACCTCCCAGTCTCTTGGCAGAGCTGGGCAGTGATGTCACGGCCCGTTATACATACACTTGAGCCTTAACACATAATAACCACGGTCGTCCTAACAAGTTATTTATATTATAACACACATAGCACACACACAACCATTATCACCCAACTAATATCCAGAAACCGGCTAAGTAAGTCGCAAGGACTTACCTGAGTCCAAACACACTCTAACACATCTCAAATTAGTCCGTACTCGTAGTAACTCAAACGCCTGTCAAATAAGGCATGTGGATCAAAATCACATCCAGATGTCCAACCTCATGCTAAGGAATTACGGAAAAAGTTTCTTACGGTAAAAGACCATTTTACCCTCAGTGCCGAAGATTCTCAAGTTTATTCTTAAACCTTCTAATTCCTTTTAGAACTTGTTTCTATACTTTGTGTCTCTCGGTTAGCTACTCATTTGTCATAAGTTCAGACTTGAATCCACTCGAAAAAGAATAACACTCTTCCTCCTTCCCGGTTACCATCTACTCTATTAAATATATTCTCCGTACTATATACTTTAACCTTTCTCCTCAACTCACTTATTTAATTATGTAATTATTCGGTACTCATGTATAAATCTACATATTTTATTTCCCATCTTGTACGGATATATGTACACTTACATCATGAGTATATATATTCTTATGTTCCTTTATATATATAAGTCCCGAAATCCCAACCTATTCATATATATATTTATATCTCATTTATATTTTACTCACCTTTATTATTTTTGCAAAGCACTGTAGTGCAAATATATATACACTTATACATTATACATATATGTACACAATTACAATGGAATTCATGAACTTCTAGCTTACTCCTAACTAACTGTACCATCATTCATCTACGCAGTACAAGACTCATCAAACCGTGCCTATCTCTCTCGATCATACTTATATACTCACGACCCCACAATTCTCTACATATAATACAACCCATTACGCAGCAAGGCACTGACAAAGTACTCACCTAAAACAGCCTCTAGTAGCCCGTCCTTCTTCAGTTAACGAGGTGTAGCCGGCGTCCTGGACCGGGCTCGTATGCCGGCTCGAGTAGGTTCCACACAGCGCACACCACCTTGGTCCACACTGCAGAAACCGGAGAAAAACCGCTGCTGTTCGTTACTATACGAAACCGAAGGAACCGAATGGGAAGAAGGGAAGAGAGGGAAACGAATGGCCGGCTCACCTACTGCAGACCAGCGTCGGCGGCGGCTGGACCAGTGGCAGGACGGTGTTCGGCGACGACTAGACCCAACGGCGGGACGACGTTCAGCGACGAGGGCCACGCTGCGGGAGGTCGCGTTCCGGCGTCGATGGGCACTGCTGCGGGCTCTTTCCGGCGTGGCGTTCGAAGTTGCAGCAGCTCGGCGTCACGAGGATGGGCGGCACTCTCCCAGGCTTCGGCGGTTGACAGAGGCGGCGCGGCGGCTCGTGTTGCAGTTGCTGTCTTCGTACAGAGGGAGAAGACAGAAGGCATGGCTGCGGTTGAGGAAAAGATTGTCCAGAGACGTGGGCTAGAGGGTAATTAGGTTAGGCCTAGGTTTAAGTGGAGATTAGGGTAAATTAGAGGGATGGGCTGGCTGGTGAAATAGAAGGCCCAACTTCATTCTCACTAACTGGGTCAGCCGAACTGGGCTACAAAATTGGGCTGCCCAAACCTTAATACCAATGAGCTGAAACAAAAACTAGTTATACACCCGGAAACGTTGAAGTACGGAAATAAGGTTACGGAATTATTTTCGAGATTATTTCCGAAATTATGTCTTTCATCATTTTATTTTCAAGGTACGGAAATATCTCCGGTTATATATTTTCTCATTTTATGTGAACCAAGGTCACATAAAATGATAGACTTTAAACTCGTTTTATTTTTATTTATTTCATTTTTTTAAGATTGAAAAAAATCGGTTTAACGGAGTTTAAAATTTTCGGTTATTACATTAGACTTCTTGAGTTGAGCGAGTTGTTGATATAGTTATCTTCTTGTGAGCAGGTTATGGGTTTCCTCCGTAAGGAAGCGAGTGTTGTGAGTTGAGTGTGGTGACGAGGTAAGTCTCCGGACTTACTTAGCTCGTATTCCTTGTATTAGCATTGATGTGTGTTTGGTGGTGTGTGTTTATTGTCTATTGTTTATAACAACTAAACCGGAATTAGGATTACCGACCTTTATATTATTTTGGCCCAAGTGTATGATAACGGGCGGTGACAACTTGCCTAGCTCCCGCGAGAGCTAGGAAGTTCTCGGCGACTATCCCGTGCTGGTAGACAGTCGGATGCATCAATACCATTCCATGCCGGTAAGTAGGGACCGAGGCGAGTTTCGGTGACTCTCGTGTCACAACCTAAGTTGAATTAGAACGGGATATGACTTAATAATAAAAATATAATAACCCGGACTTGTGTGCTTTGGTGTTTATTGTGTGTTATGTTGATTTACTTGTGTTTGTGCCTTTCACCTTGATTCTAATGCTTCGAATATTAGCTAACGGTTTTATACCGATTGTTGTAGATTGCCTTGCAGGTTAGAAATGCGGCCGAGAGATCCGGAAGAGTTGGTAGCCGGGGTTCCTTACATTTTAGGATTGGGTTTTGGTTGAAGTCGTGTTTGAGTTTTGTTTTCATTATATATTGTATGTCGCGTGTATGGCATTTGGTCTTTCGGTTGTATCTCGGCTGAAGTCTTTGGTTTGTATAGTTTTGGGTTCATTGCATTGCATAAAATGTATTTGGTTTTGGCCTTTATTTGTGCCTTGTTGCAAGACCCGGTGAAATTTTTGTCAAGATAAGGGTCGGGACCCATTGTGAGGTCCCAACCCGTAGCATCCCGAGTCCCGCAGAGTCGGGGCGTTACATGAATTATAACTTATTTATCATCGGAACCATTAAAAAACATACGTTAACCAATATTTTGTGTTTACTAAGAAATTGTCAAAACACTAGATTTGAAATTTTCACCTTGTTTATAAAAAAGGAAATATAATAAGTGGTGAAAAATCAATGGAAAAACTAAATTTTCCTAAAAATTCTCTAACCGTTTAGTATAAAAGTAATAGTTTGCCTCAATACATAACATAGCTACAAAGAGAATCAAATCAAAGCAAAAAATTCAAAAATACTTAAGATGGACAACACAACATTGGTGATTTTACTGTTTATTGGAGTTGTATTGGTATCTCAAAAAACTAGCGCCAAAGCACCAATATCTAGTATGGTTTCTCTATCTCCTCCTCAGCTCCCTCCTCCTCTTCTTTTTTTTTTCTTCATATTCTTCATATGTTTCTTGATTCAAGTATGTTTTATAATTTTTTATTTGTTTATGCACTATATATGCAATAATTATCAGGGAAAAATGGGCTAACTTTTAACTATACAAACCTAAATTGGGAAACCATATCCCCCGAGTATAAGACTTGTAAAGATGGTTGGCAACAATCTCCAATTAATATTATGGCTGCAAGCATTATTCCAACCCCTGGATCACGTCTACCAACAAACTATAACATCACGAAGGCCACCCTGATCAATGCTGACAAGTTTGTTGAGGTACACACAATCACAATTTAAATCAATTTTGAAGAATTTGTTCCAGATATGCTTTACATAATATTCAATAGGATAAAATACTAATTAAGTTGTATAAAAATTGGATGGAATGTAGATGTCAGTGGAGGGGATTTCCGAGGTGATCAATTCTAAGAGATATAGGTTACTCAGCATCCGTTGGCATACACCTTCGGAGCATTTGATTAATGATGTCCAGTTATGTTCTCTTACCGTAATTACAATTTATTTCAATGAATTTTTTGAACAAAGAAAATAATTATTATAACATGTTGCCATATTGTTCCTACTACTAGATACGATGCAGAGATGCAACAGATGTTCACTTCAGAAGACGGTTCAATAGCTATCGTAGCAACCCTTTACAAGATTTCGCCTTTAGTCGATCATTATGATTCACTCATCAGTGCGGTATGTAAATAATATGAAAGTGAAATAAAACGTTTAAACCCAAATGACATTGAACTTGTATAATTTGTAGTTGGCGCTTTCCATGAAACAATTAGTTGAACCGACCACCGTCAAAGAAGTAGAAGTCGAAGCAGATCTAGAGGTCGTCAATCAAGACTTGAGTAAGTATTTCGAAAATTGCCATTATTACAGATACGATGGCTCCCTGACCACTCCACATGCACTGAGAAAGTCACGTGGATTATTGCAACCAAGGTACACTGCTCGTTTTACCAAAAATTGGTCTAAGGGTTTATTTTGGGTTTTTTTTAAAAATTAGCTAAATCAAGATTTCCATCAGAAAAATATTTTTTTTAGTGAGCCCAAAGTTATCAATATCTTAAAAGTATTGATTTTCATACCATATTTTAATAAATAGGAGCATTAAAAACTACTTCAATATTGGTAATTATGATCAGGTGCAATCTATCTCAAGCGGACAAATAAAACTACTCCAATATGCCGTTACAAGTCCCAACAAGAAAAATGCAAGGCCCATTCAACCCGTTTACGACCGGAAAGTCCAAGATGTTGGAAAGCTTATTTAAAAATAAGTTGAATGATTTTGTTTCTACGAGTGTTTGATCAATAACTAATAAAACCAAATACTAAGAATAGTTTTTGGTGTTAGGTAGTTTTTGGCGGTTGTTTTTATGTTAATGCATTAGGGGTAATATTTGTTTTTTGCTAGCAATAACAACAACTTGTTTTGCTCTATCAAAAACAAATTAAAAGTATGAGGCATTACCTTCTAGAGATTGTGAGAGAATCAAATCTTCGTGTATGTTTCCTATTTATTGAGTTGTATTCTTCTCATGTAAACGATGTACTTACGATTTAATGATTAATGGGCTTGGTTTGTTTTTGTTAATGTTGATGTTGAAGGTGGACTGACCATTGTCCCGTTGTGTTTCATAATGTACGGTTGTGAGTGCATCTGTCTACTAATGGTTACGCCGAAGATGAACGTATCTCGTGAGGGATGGTTACTCACATGTGTATTTGTTTTTTTATGAGGGTAGGGGATACGTTTCGGAGGATTGTATGCCTCTTTGTAGTACATTGATTGTCGTTTTGCTCCACTGAACAAAATTCAAGGGTTGTACATGTACATTGTTACTTTAGTGCAATTGGGCTTATGGGGCCAATTGAGCTACTTTTCACTTTTATAAATTTACCTTCACCCAAGCATATAACACATGATGTATAGTAACATCGTCATCGTTCAAAATGGGTAAATTTAATTCACTAAAAACTACACAATAAACATATTTTAATATCCGGAATTTTTATTCCGTCTATTTCCGTAGATTACCGAATTCCGATCCTTTGACTTAACATAAAATGATAAGTTTAGCCCAAACCCTAATTTAGAACATGACTTGTCGTTGACAAGTCATGACATCCTAGTGACGAGGTCGAGACGAGCCCAAGACAAGGTCAAGACGAGACCATGACGAATTAAGCCTTTCTCCTTGGCCATTGTAGTTCCGTCCATTCCGTGCACTCTTTAGTCGGTGATCTCGTTTCCGGATTGCGGCTAGCACCGGACTGCTGCTCCCTTGCGCCAGTGCCCAGCCCAGCTTGTCCAGCAGCTCAGCAGCCGGCCCAGTCCGTGACCTTCAGCCCAGCGTGCCCAGCTTCAGCCAGCGTGCCCAACTTCAGCTAGAGTGCCCATCTTCAGCCCATCTTCAGCCCAGCGTGCGCAGCCTACCCGCAACCCAGTAGCGTGCCCAGCTTCTCCGACCAGCGAAGCAGCCTTGCTTCGGCCCAGTAACGTGTCCAGCCCAGCAGCTAGAAGAGAAGATCAGCAACGCCTTGTTTTCCCTCTTAATTCCCACGTAACAGCTGCTATTTTTGGAATGAAGATCTCCTTCAGTTCAGCCTGAAATCACGCAAATCAGATCACCCTCCTCTCCTTACTTCCGTCCAGATTCACGAAGCTAACCGTCGCCTTCCTTCTGCTGCCCACGTTTCTGCACTCTCCCTTCCGACGTCAACAGCAACGTGCAATCATCGATCCCTCCAGACCGCTTCAAGCGCAGGACATAGAGTAGTGAGAAGCCAGCAGGCTTCATAACAGGAGACCATCACCTCGACGTGTTCCTTCTGCACTAGGAGTGGTAAGTTCTCGTCCCTCTTCTGCCTTCTCCCCTCCTTTCCTTGATCTGAACTGGACCGACGTGCAGTGACAGCGGAGCCCTCCTAACAAGCGTGCACGTACTGAACCGGCAAACCCTCCAAGGACTGCAGTGTAAGTTTCCGCCAGTCTTACTCTTGTCCTATTGTCAAACGTACCTTCTAGACCATAACTGACTTCCGGTGCAACTCCTTGACACTCCTCCGTTCAGTTACTTCGAGCCATTCCCTTTTGAGATCTGTCGAGAAACCTATAGCCAGTAGCTGCTGGAAGAAGTGAGTACCTCCTATCTGCAGCCTTGTGTTTATTTTTTTTTGGTCTTCTGAAGGATGTAGCGTAGTGTGTATGTGTGATTGCTGTAAGAGATTTTGACCTAGTAGGTTGGGGTAAGGGCTGATCTTTGTGGATGTGCCCTTGAGAATCAAACTTGTGATCATAGGACGACATTAAGGGTAGAAACAAGGGCTGATGTTGTATACATTCGTTTCTTTCAGTTTTGAAGTGAGGAACTGCCTATCTTGTAGATCAATGTTAGAGAGTTCGGTTGATGATCCATCGTTGAAATTTTAATTGGTAATAGGTGGATGTATGTAGTTTACTGTACTAAAATTTGAGAAGAAATGAACGGTCGGATTAGAAGTTATAAGCTTCCAAAGTGGGGTAGTTAGGCAGTTTTTGCAAACATAGAAATTTTGGTTGTATAGAAAATGTAAGTGTTGTAACCAACTTTGAGAATTTTTATAAAAATGATGGATGAACAGTTTTGAGAAATTCTTGCTCCTAAGGATAGATGGAACATCATAGATGATCTAGAGAATTATTTCGGAATTTTTATAAGTTTATACGAATTTCATATTTGAAGCCGAAGTTAGACCTTTACGATCTTTCGGAAAATAGGAAAATAGGAAAAGTGCCAGTTTGTAACCAAACTAAGCTTTAGGAGTTAGAATATGACTTTATAGTCTCAAATAAGAGTTTAGATATGAATTGTCGAAATTCTGGGGGTTTCGGGACCAAGGGTAAAATAGTCTTTTTACCATAAATTAGTACTGTAATCAATTCTGTCCTATTACGATCTTCTATCCTAGAAGTCTTAGACTTCTAATTACTTTGGAGTGTGCTAATGCACTTATCTCCTTTGGCAGGCACTTGAGTTGCTACAGTTACAGAGCGAGTTTGGTTTACAAAGAATCGAGATTTATAACAGGTAAGTCCTTTGGGCTTACTTAGCTGACTTCTGAATATGAGTATGAATAATGATAGTGGTGTGTGATTGAGATGTTTAGAATTTTAGGTTGTAATAGATATTTACCAACCTATACTTTGCCTAAGAGTAACGGGCGGTGGCATTCTGCTCAGTTAGCTTGAGGGCGCTGAGGGTTTCTTTATGGACTAGTCCACACTCGGTTTGTAGTGATGCTACCGGTGGAGGTAAGCTAGACCTACACCCAGTTGGATAAGGAACGGAGGGGAGAACTCTTAAGATTCTCGTGCCACAACTGTAATTGAATAAGATGAATCACCTAAGTAATAGATAATAATCGGTTGTGTGCCAGCATGCTGTTTGTGTATATTATTTTTGAGTGTGTTTGTGGTGTTATTATTTCTGCTTATATTTGGATAGTTAGCTAACAGTTGTTATGTTGTGTAGACGTACCACATGTTAGAGGAGATGCCGAGTGATCCGGATGGTAGTGGTCAGCCGGGGTGTCGTACTTTTTAAGGCTTGTGCTGTTTCTTTGTTTGTGGGTTTTCCAGTAGACCTTGGTTCCTTTTGGAACCCGTTATTGTTATCTTATGTTTTCCGGCTGTTAGTCATTCTGGTCACATTCATAACGTTGTTAAAACTTAATTTATGATTTTTGGTTTACCTTATCTGTGCCTTGTTGTAAGATCTTGTTAAGTTGTTGTCAAACTAAGGTCGGGACTGTAATACCCGAAAAGTTTATTTCCGGCTATCTTAGGAACAAATCTGAAATGATCGATTGTGACACTTTCCGGCCCTTTATTTCTATTGTAGCAACTCTGACTACATGTCTTTATCTTTTAAGTTTCGGGACGAAACTGATTTTTAAGGGGGTACTGATGTAATACCCGAAAATTTAATTTCCGGTAAATCCCGAGCCATCATAAACCTGGTCATATTAGGTGAAGAGTTAAGCACATAAAATGCTTTTATCAACTTCTATAATTTTATGTGAGGCTTCAATCTCCTTACATAATCCTCAGTTTTATAAATTAACACATTTTATCATGTTATGTGACGACCTTACTATATCCTATGTGACACCGGATTCTTATCCTTTAATCATTTTTTTATCATTTTATGTGAGGATCTTACTCACATAAAATACATAAGTCAATCTACCTTCTTTAATCTCTAAGGTTAAACTTTCGGACCCATCGGGACATGTATTCCGGGCCCATTATGAAGCTGAGTTTTGGTCTATGAACCCTACCATTCGGGCTTGTCAGAAATGAGCCATTTGGGCCCATTAAGAAACCTCACTCCTTCACCCTTTCACGTAACTCCAGCAAACCCTAAGGGACGCAACTCTCCTGCTTCTCACGTGAAACCTAGGCGGCTGCCCTCCTTCTCCCTTGCATCGCCTAACCGTCGCCTGCCTCCTCCACTCCAGGCCGGCGCCGACGACGACCGCCCGTCCTGCGTGCAACCGTCCACCACCAGGGCTCGTAGCAGGCGCTCGTGTATGCAGCAGACCGGAGCTTCTCTGATCTATCCCCTTCATCTTCGCCTCCATGCCAACGAACCGCAGGCGCCTTTGACCGAACAGCCTCGCACCCCTCTGTCGTCGAGCAAGCACGCAGCCTCTCCTCGCTTCTGTCGTCGAGCCAACACACAGTCGTCTCCTCCCAATCTAAGCAACACCTCTCCTCCTGTGGACGTGCACACAACAGCAGCGCATGAGCAGCCTTCTGTCCTCTTCCTCGTACTAGTTTGCTTGCCGAGTCACTCTTGTCTGGTAAATACCGCACCTCCCTTCACTGCATTACCTTGTATCTATATGTGCTGATTAGAACCCCTGTTGTGTCGGGAAACCTGCTAGAACAGCCTCGGAAGATAGCTTGAAGAGCTGATGCGTTTGCTGAGTTTTCGGAAGTGATGAACAGTCAACTTCAGCCCCAGTTTTGGGTAGGTTACACTCCACCTTTACTTCTAATTTTCGGATATGTTTTAGTCGATATTGTATAGTATAACATACTAAAATTTGGGAAGAATCGGAGTTACGGTTTGAGAGTTATTGTGTTTTGTGTATATGTGCTGAGTGTTGGGGAAAACAGCTAGTGATGCTGTTTTGTGAGATGGTTTTGAATAAGCTCTTGATCTCCGTTGGACTTGAATATTGGATATGATGTAGTTGACATATTTTTGTAAAACATATAAAAATTTGAGAGGCATCCAGCGAGTGGTTTGGGATTTATGATTTTTCCAAGATTGAGTCGTAAGCATTTTTTTCTGTTGTGCTGAAATTTCATAAGTGTTGGAAAAACTGCTAGTTTTGTGATCCAGATTTGGGAAGTTAGACGACTCTTTTATTGCTGATTTTTGGATATGTTATAGTTGTTATTTCATAGTAGAACATACTGAAATTTGAGAGGAATCCGAGTTGCAGTTTAAGAGTTATGACGTCCCAAAGTAGAGACCTTGAGCAGTTTATAGGTTAAGCTGAATGTTGTCTAAAACTGCTTGTGATCCAGTTTTGTGATATAGATTTGATTGAGTTATATTTCTCTTTTAGACTTGAATTTTGGATATGTCATAGTTAAGACTCTATAGTAGAATATATGAAAATTTGAGAGGATTCCATCGAGAGGTTTAGGAATTATGATTTTTCAAAGTCAAGGTTGTAAGTAGTGTTCTGGATAGTTGCTGAAATATTCGAAGTGTTAAAAAACTGCTTGTGATGCAGTTTTGTGAGGTAGATTCGGAGGGATTATTGACCTCAGTTGGACTTGATTTTGGATATGTTGTTGATGGATATGTATAGGAGCATGTAGTCAAAGTGGAGAGCGGTCCGTTGGGTTAATCCAGATATAGGATATTCCGAAGTTGGGTATAAGTATAGTTTAATTTAGGAGAGTTGTGTTAGGCTTTATCTTATGCGTTTATGTTCTTGTGAGGATGTTGAGGCTAGAAGTCTAAGGACTTCTAGTTGACTAGAGCGTTGTTTGATTCGGTTGCCTTGTCTTGAACAGGCGTTGTGCGTTTCCCGAGGGGAACTTGAGGGGTGTGCTAATCGGTTGCTCTTGGAGACGGTAAGTCCACAGACTTACTTAGCTGGCTTCTTGTATGAGTGTGATGTGTATGAGTGGTGTTTGTTAGTTAAGATAAATAACGAAACCGGAATAGGCCGACTTTAATATATTGTATAATTGACCCAAGTGTATGATAACGGGTCGTGACATCATCTGCCTAGCTCTTGCGAGAGTCTAGGAGGTTCCTTGCGACCAGCCCAGTCCGGTAGACGGTCAAATGCATTAGTACCATTCCGCGTTGGTAAACGGGGACAGGGGCGAGGTTTGGGAATCCCTCGTGTCACAAAATAAGTATCATTAGTAATAACCTATCACCTAATTAAAGATAATAAAAGGATTGAGTGTTGCATGTTGATTGTGTATGTTGTGTGTTTGTGCTTTTACCTTTATACTTATGCATAGAATGTTAGCTAACGGTTTTATACCGCTTGTAAATGCCTTGCAGGTTAAGACAGTTGTAGAGAGATCCGGAGGGAATGGTCAGCCGGGTCCATGTACATATTTAGTTGGGGACGGGATGTCTTCTTTTCTTCTTATATGTCATTTTGGTATCTTTGCTTTGTAAGGCTAATACATATTCTTCATGTATATATATTGTTTAAAGTTTTCACATGTTTTATATACTTTTGTGCCTTGTTGTAAGATCCAAGTGAAATGGTTGTCAAACTAAGGTCGGGACCCATTGTGAGGTCCTAACCAGTAACTTCCCGAGTTCTCAGAATTTGGGGTGTTACAATATGGTATCAGAGCACTGGGTTGGCAACAATGGCACTTGAAATCTTCTGAAAGACCGATTGTATAAAATAACTAGAACCCGAAAGGGGTCTAAAATTTTCAAAACGGAGTTATATTTTTACACGAGCATAGTCGGGTTGTGGGTTAGTAGTATGTCGGACTACCATCGCTCTCCGTGGATCTCTACAACTTAGCATGATAGGTGTGTTAGTTAGTATATAGACTTATATCGATATGTTCTAATGTATGATTATATATATGTATATGTATATGTATAAGCATGTTAGTATCCTAAAGGATATAAAATATCCTTTAGTTGTGATATAATGAAGCGATTATCGCCTCATTATAAATCGGTAGCGGACTTGAAGAGTTTTCAACACGAGGCAATGAAGTCGAACCCTGAATTGAGTATTATACTCGGGTAGGCTGCTTGGTGATCCTTATGAAGTATCCAAACAACAAGTGAGCAAGAAAGTAAAGTTGTGAAGATAATTGCTACCACAAGCACAATCAGATGAGGAAGAAATTCCTGAGTCAGTTCAGTTAGAAGGAATAGAAGGTCGTACAAGGAACTCAAGCAAACGAGGCCGATAGATGGAATTAGAGGAACCATGCAAGAGACTACAAGAGTGCGGAGTAGAGATAACAATAATGGACCGAGACAAGTAGAATTGAGTACAACCAAGATTGCTGAATCAAGGACATTATAATCGAGGCGGAGGCCCCATAGACCATTATGGGCACGAGAACCAGAGGAGACAAAGTGTCAATCCGGGTGTAAGAATCTAAGGTGCACGGAATGAAGACCTACAATTAAGTGTAAAAGCGAGAAGGAAGACCCCACAAGTATGGGGAGGTTTTGGCCTCCTCAGGCATATAAGAAGTTTGAAAGAAACCGCGACGGCAATATCCAAAGAATGGAAGCCAGTAGCAGGTTCAACGGAGTTTCATGAAGGCGATATTACCACTAACTCCAGTGAAGAAAGCTGCATGGGAGAACGGCCTTGCTAGACTCGAGACTCCAGGGTAAACCGAATTATCACGGGCCTAAGCCATCAACACAGATGGTCCATGCAAAAGGAACTGCAAGTGGATGATCATTACGGCCATAAGAATTTCAAAGACGCTTGCAAGCTATCGTGGAAACTTGGAACGACTATTTATGCCAAATGAATGACACAACCGGACTAGAGAAAAGGAGATAGCCATAAGAAGCCGAAGGGTGGAAGGTAGAACGAACTAAAGAAGTATAAAAGAATTGTTGTGAGCAACTGTTAACCAACAAGCTAAGGAAATGTTGACAGATCACAATTAACACGGAATGGAGACTTACAAATTAATGTAAGAGCCAAAGGTATACTTCACAAGCCTGGAGACGTTTTGTCTTCTTTAAAGATAAGATTTCTAAACGGAATCACAACGCCAGTATCGAAAGGATCGAAGCCATGTAACATAGTCACTAGAGATTTGGCGAAAATATTACAAACAACACCGATTAAGGAACCTGTGCTTGTGAGAATCGTGTGGTGGACTAAAGAGTCTAAGATAAGCCCCATTTATAACAGAACATAGGTCATCAACATAGACGGTCCCTGTAAAGGGACTACAATTGGGATGTAATTAAAAGTCATCGGAACTACAAGACGCTTACCATCTATCGTGGAGGATTAGGAACGACTTTTGACGCCAAGTGAATGGCACAGTGAGACTTGAGAAAGAGAGTTGTCCCAAAGGAAGCAAAAGAGTGAAAGATAAGACGAACTAAAGAAGGATAAAAGGATAAATCTAGTAGGTGATGTGGACCAAAAGTTTAATACCAGTAGAGGTATGAAATTGAGATAAGTCAATTATAGACTGACCTATGTCAACCAAGAACGTGCAAGTATTGTTGGGTATTGACGAGTTATGTGCCGTTAAGAAGATATATTTGTGACTGTGGATCTATGGAGTAGCTTTACCGACGCCTTAGAGGATTTCCTCAAGTAGGCAACAACAATCTTCTTGAAGGAATTAAAGGTATAAAGAGAAACGTTTTAAGGGTTACTTCTTGGCTAGTGAAGATCAAACTCCGGTCAAGTCAGGGAGTTTGGATCCGTGGTCGAAGAATTAAGAAAGTAAACGGAAGAAGTTATTTTTCAATCGTTGTTTTATTTTTCTTAAGGCAAGTAAAGACGGTACTTGGTAATTCATCCGTATAAGACTCATGGTGTAATTGGAAGAATGAGTTTCGGAGTCAATCATTTTACACTTACAGAAAAGGTTCTTAGGATTTATGAGTGACAATAGGATAATCAGAGTAGCGCAGCGGAAGCGTGTTGGGTCCTAACCCACAAAGCAAGAAGCTCAAGGGTACTGATGGATGTCGTGTCGAGTTTAAGATGGTGATAGTCGGTGAAATGCATTCTAGCTGGAAGAAACGTGAGATAGGCTATGTGAGTGACCGGAAATGTTGTAAGGAAACTTATGTGCATGTAGAGGTAATAGAAGGAGACTGGTACCCTATTACGGAGCTGAGTTGAGTTTTCAGTCAAAGGGATACTATCGGGCTGGTAACCATGGTGGATAAAAGAGTGCACTGCTGATGGTATGCTAACAGTTATTGAGTAGTTATGAGCAAGCGATGGTGATGTGAGATCACATTGTGTCTAGTGTTGTCAGTGCGGGCACATTCTATGTCACGTAAGATCCTGGATACTGCGTAAGAAGTTTGAGGTGAGCTAAAGATCTAATGATGTCGCTAGAACACAAATATTGAACACCGGAATTGGACTGGTATGTTATATCAAGTTTAAGACCAAAAATGAGCAGATGATGATGCTTTAATGGAGGAACCATATGACTGAGTCATATTAGGAGACAAGACCAAGTGAGTTGTGATACAACTAGCCTTAAGCACGTAGTAAAGTGTCGGGAGATGTATAAGGGAGATATCCTAGATCGGATACCCGAAACCTTTTTAGAAGATCAGAAGGAAAGGAATTGGAATAAATTGCCTCACGAAGGTCATCAAGGATTTGGGAGGTGAGTTCTGTAAGACAACCATCTGAGATTTTGAAAAGCGGTTTGGGAGTGATTAATGGATTAGTTTTCCTCATTCCATCGGAAAGTGTGACCCTAGTTCTACACGGATTCAATTGGAGGAGATACCTACCAAACACGAGTTAGGTCATCAGATTGAAAGATCGG
Source organism: Fagopyrum homotropicum (assembly GCA_033239125.1). Classification (NCBI taxonomy): domain Eukaryota; kingdom Viridiplantae; phylum Streptophyta; class Magnoliopsida; order Caryophyllales; family Polygonaceae; genus Fagopyrum; species Fagopyrum homotropicum. The sequence continues at coordinate 25,917,401 of BSWB01000008.1, read as the reverse complement.
ACAGTTGAGCCGGATGGTACCGGTGAGATACCCAGTACACACTCTAGAACGTGGTAGCATGCGCTTTTGAGGTAATTACATGAAAAGACTTTTGAGTCAGTGGTTTTATAAAAAGTCGACAAGGTACCTGATATCTTGTGGACAGTACGAGACATAACCTTTCAGAGATCCATACGAAGATATTTGCGACCTTAGGACCGATGAGTTAGTACTCGGCCCTGTATCGGTGTGATATTGTGTGACTACTTGTTTGTTTCATGCTTGAGTGTTTTGTCAGCGATGTGTATTTTATTGGTAAACTTTGATGTGCGGGATACTTAGATATAGAAACGACAAGACTTATGATGTAGTAATTAGGTACACTAGGTTGTACCTTTATTTGTTCCTTGAAGACCGACCTTACGAGTGACGTATATTAAGTTTCGGGGCGAAACTTATTTTAAGGGGGATTGATGTAATACCCGAAAAGTTTATTTTCGGCTATCTTAGGAACAAATCTGAAATGATCGATTGTGACCCTTTCCGGCCCTTTATTTCTATTGTAGCAACTCTGACTACATGTCTTTATCTTTTAAGTTTCGGGACGAAACTGATTTTTAAGGGGGTACTGATGTAATACCCGAAAATTTAATTTCCGGTAAATCCCGAGCCATCATAAACCTGGTCATATTAGGTGAAGAGTTAAGCACATAAAATGCTTTTATCAACTTCTATAATTTTATGTGAGGCTTCAATCTCCTTACATAATCCTTAGTTTTATAAATTAACACATTTTATCATGTTATGTGAGGACCTTACTATATCCTATGTGACACCGGATTCTTATCCTTTAATCATTTTTTTATCATTTTATGTGAGGATCTTACTTACATAAAATACATAAGTCAATCTACCTTCTTTAATCTCTAAGGTTAACCTTTCGGACCCATCGGGACATGTATTCCGGGCCCATTATGAAGCTGAGTTTTGGTCTATGAACCCTACCATTCGGGCTTGTCAGAAATGAGCCATTTGGGCCCATTAAGAAACCTCACTCCTTCACCCTTTCACGTAACTCCAGCAAACCCTAAGGGACGCAACTCTCCTGCTTCTCACGTGAAACCTAGGCGGCTTCCCTCCTTCTCCCTTGCATCGCCTAACCGTCGCCTGCCTCCTCCACTCCAGGCCGGCGCCGACGACGACCGCCCCTCCTGCGTGCAACCGTCCACCACCAGGGCTCGTAGCAGGCGCTCGTGTATGCAGCAGACCGGAGCCTTCTCTGATCTATCCCCTTCGTCTTCGCCTCCATGCCAACGAGCCGCAGGCGCCTTCGACCGAACAGCCTCGCACCCCTCTGTCGTCGAGCAAGCACGCAGCCTCTCCTCGCTTCTGTCGTCGAGCCAACACACAGTCGTCTCCTCCAAATCTCAGCAACACCTCTCCTCCTGTGGACGTGCACACAACAGCAGCGCATGAGCAGCCTTCTGTCCTCTTCCTCGTACTAGTTTGCTTGCCGAGTCACTCTTGTCTGGTAAATACCGCACCTCCCTTCACTGCATTACCTTGTATCTATATGTGCTGATTAGAACCCCTGTTGTGTCGGGAAACCTGCTAGAACAGCCTCGGAAGATAGCTTGAAGAGCTGAGGCGTTTGCTGAGTTTCCGGAAGTGAAGAACAGTCAACTTCAGCCCCAGTTTTGGGTAGGTTACACTCCACCTTTACTTCTGATTTTCGGATATGTTTTAGTCGATATTGTATAGTATAACATACTAAAATTTGGGAAGAATCGGAGTTACGGTTTGAGAGTTATTGTGTTTTGTGTATATGTGCTGAGTGTTGGGGAAAACAGCAAGTGATGCTGTTTTGTGAGATGGTTTTGAATAAGCTCTTGATCTCCGTTGGACTTGAATTTTGGATATGATGTAGTTGACATATTGTTGTAAAACATATAAAAATTTGAGAGGCATCCAGCGAGTGGTTTGGGATTTATGATTTTTCCAAGATTGAGTCGTAAGCAGTTTTTTCTGTTGTGCTGAAATTTCATAAGTGTTGGAAAAACTGCTAGTTTTGTGATCCAGATTTGGGAAGTTAGACGACTCCTTTATTGCTGATTTTTGGATATGTTATAGTTGGTATTTCATAGTAGAACATACTGAAATTTGAGACGAATCCGAGTTGCAGTTTAAGAGTTATGGCGTCCCAAAGTAGAGACCTTGAGCAGTTTATAGGTTATGCTGAATGTTGTCTAAAACTGCTTGTGATCCAGTTTTGTGATATAGATTTGATTGAGTTATATTTCTCTTTTAGACTTGAATTTTGGATATGTCATAGTTAAGACTCTATAGTAGAATATATGAAAATTTGAGAGGATTCCATCGAGAGGTTTAGGAATTATGATTTTTCAAAGTCAAGGTTGTAAGTAGTGTTCTGGATAGTTGCTGAAATATTCGAAGTGTTAAAAAACTGCTTGTGATGCAGTTTTGTGAGGTAGATTCGGAGGGATTATTGACCTCATTTGGACTTGATTTTGGATATGTTGTTGATGGATATGTATAGGAGCATGTAGTCAAAGTGGAGAGCGGTCCGTTGGGTTAATCCAGATATAGGATATTCCGAAGTTGGGTATAAGTATAGTTTAATTTAGAAGAGTTGTGTTAGGCTTTATCTTATGCGTTTATGTTCTAGTGAGGATGTTGAGGCTAGAAGTCTAAGGACTTCTAGTTGACTAGAGCGTTGTTTGATTCGGTTGCCTTGTCTTGAACAGGCGTTGTGCGTTTCCCGAGGGGAACTTGAGGGGTGTGCTAATCGGTTGCTCTTGGAGACGGTAAGTCCACAGACTTACTTAGCTGGCTTCTTGTATGAGTGTGATGTGTATGAGTGGTGTTTGTTAGTTAAGATAAATAACGAAACCGGAATAGGCCGACTTTAATATATTGTATAATTGACCCAAGTGTATGATAACGGGTCGTGACATCATCTGCCTAGCTCTTGCGAGAGTCTAGGAGGTTCCCTGCGACCAGCCCAGTCCGGTAGACGGTCAAATGCATTAGTACCATTCCGCGTTGGTAAACGGGGACAGGGGCGAGGTTTGGGAATCCCTCGTGTCACAAAATAAGTATCATTAGTAATAACCTGTCACCTAATTAAAGATAATAAAAGGATTGAGTGTTGCATGTTGATTGTGTATGTTGTGTGTTTGTGCTTTTACCTTTATACTTATGCATAGAATGTTAGCTAACGGTTTTATACCGCTTGTAAATGCCTTGCAGGTTAAGACAGTTGTAGAGAGATCCGGAGGGAATGGTCAGCCGGGTCCATGTACATATTTAGTTGGGGACGGGATGTCTTCTTTTCTTCTTATATGTCATTTTGGTATCTTTGCTTTGTAAGGCTGATACATATTCTTCATGTATATATATTGTTTAAAGTTTTCACATGTTTTATATACTTTTGTGCCTTGTTGTAAGATCCAAGTTAAATGGTTGTCAAACTAAGGTCGGGACCCATTGTGAGGTCCTAACCAGTAACTTCCCGAGTTCTCAGAATTTGGGGTGTTACAAGGACCCACTGTGAGGTCCTAACCAGAAACTCCTCGAGTTCTAAGAATTTGGGGTGTTACACATATTCGATCCTATCCATAATACAAGTAATAAATTCATCTTTAAGTTACAAAACATAATAAAATCAAGAGCATTATACTCCTCTCTACTCCTAGAAATTGGCTTACATTCGGCCCCAGAGGATAACATTTCACCACTTGTTTGCAAATTACCAAAAAGAGAAACACAGCTACAATCTTGTCGTCTTTTCGCAGCCACAAAACACATATCCCCCTCCTCCTCATCATCATCAACACTTGAAGGTGAAACCAAGAAGAAAACAAGAAGAAGAAGCAAAGAGGAAGAGGAGAAGGATGAACGTTAGGAAGAAGATGAAAGAAGCTTTTGACAAAGTCCCAAACCCTCACACAAAGGAGGGGACGAAAAGTTACAGATGAAGAAAAAGAGAAAGGTGGTGGCCGAAAAAGTCAGCCGCGTACAATGTTTTGCCGCGACCACCACCCAGCAGGGCCGCACCCGTGGTGGTGCGTCTGATGGGGAGGTCATGTGGTCGCAAGATCTCCTAAGAATATGGCAATTACTAGTGAGCTATGGTTTAGCCTTGTCGATAACTCGGAAAGGCCTTGTCCATGGTCTTGTCACAATGCCTGGATGACCATGTGAAATGGATTTAGAATCCATCAATTGTAATAATTAAGAAAAAAGGATGATGATAAATATATTTCATTTGAGTAAAATTTCACATGAAATAATGAAACTAATTTGATTCATGATACAACAATTACGGTGTATAAAATAAATATGGTCGAAATTCGGTTCGACTCGGAAATCACGGAAATAAATTTCCTGGTATTACAACGTGAAAGAGAAATGTATAGGGGTTTACTCTCATCGAAAATAGATTTTCTTTAATGAATTTCAACATGTGAAAAGCAAAATAAATGTTGAACAACACATATATTCTGAAAAATTATTATTAGACAACCTTTATTACATCATCTTTAATATGAGTTTGATCACGATTGGAATAGACACGGGTAAAAGGAATTTGAGACGTATATATGGTGCTAATGGTACAAAGACATCAATCATAATATGTAATATTATTGCACTACTCTATTTCTTTTTTAGTTTAATGATTACAACAAATGTATGCATAGTTTGTAAAACTTATAGAAAGAAGTTATTTAACCATTTTCTTATGATCCCACAAACTAATAGTTTCTACTGTCGGTGGTTGAATTATAACTTATTTGTCATCGGAACCATTAAAAAACATACGTTAACCAATATTTTGTGTTTACTAAGAAATTGTCAAAACACTAGATTTGAAATTTTCACCTTGTTTATGAAAAAGGAAATATAATAAGTGGTGAAAAATCAACGGAAAAACTAAATTTTCCTAAAAATTCTCTAACCGTTTAGTATAAAAGTAATAGTTTGCCTCAATACATAACATAGATAGAAAGAGAATCAAATCAAAGCAAAAAATTTAAAATACTTAAGATGGACAACACAACATTGATGATTTTATTGTTTATTGGAGTTGTATTGGTATCTCAAAAAATAAGCGCCAAAGCACCAATATCTAGTATGGTTTCTCTATCTCCTCCTCACCTCCCTCCTCTTCTTCTTTTTTTTTCTTCATATTCTTCATATGTTTCTTGATTCAAGTATGTTTTATAATTTTTTATTTGTTTATTCACTATATATGCAATAATTATCAGGGAAAAATGGGCTAACTTTTAACTATACAAACCTAAATTGGGAAACCAAATCCCCCGAGTATAAGACTTGTAAAGATGGTTGGCAACAATCTCCTATTAATATTGTGGCTGCAAGCATTATTCCGACCCCTGGATCACGTCTACCAACAAACTATAACATCACGAAGGCCACCCTGATCAATGCTGACAAGTTTGTTGAGGTACACACAATCACAATTTAAATCAATTTTGAAGAATTTGTTCCAGATATGCATTACATAATATTCAATAGGATAAAATACTAATTAAGTTGTATAAAAATTGGATGGAATGTAGATGTCAGTGGAGGGGATTTCCGAGGTGATCAATTCTAAGAGATATAGGTTACTCAGCATCCGTTGGCATACACCTTCGGAGCATTTAGTTATGATCTCTTACCGTAATTACAATTTATTTCAATGAATTTTTTGAACAAAGAAAATAATTATTATAACATGTTGCCATATTGTTCCTACTACTAGATACGATGCAGAGATGCAACAGATGTTCACTTCAGAAGACGGTTCAATAGCTATCGTAGCAACCCTTTACAAGATTTCACCTTTAGTCGATCATTATGATTCACTCATCAGTGCGGTATGTAAATAATATGAAAGTGAAATAAATCGTTTAAACCCAAATGACATTGAACTTGTATAATTTGTAGTTGGCGCTTTCCATGAAACAATTAGTTGAACCAACCACCGTTAAAGAAGTAGAAGTCGAAGCAGATCTAGAGGTCGTCAATCAAGACTTGAGTAACTATTTCGAAGATTGCCATTATTACAGATACGATGGCTCCCTGACCACTCCACCATGCACTGAGAAAGTCACGTGGATTATTGCAACCAAGGTACACTGCGCGTTTTTCCAAAAATTGGTCTAAGGGTTTATTTTGGGTTTTTTTAAAAATTAGTTAAATCAAGATTTCCATCAGAAAAATATTTTTTTTTAGTGAGCCCAGAGTTATCAATATCTTAAAAGTATTGATTTTCATACCATATTTTAATAAATAGGAGCATTAAAAACTACTTCAATATTGGTAATTATGATCAGGTGCAATCTATCTCAAGCGGACAAATAAAACTACTCCAATATGCCGTTACAAGTCCCAACAAGAAAAATGCAAGGCCCATTCAACCCGTTTACGACCGGAAAGTCCAAGATGTTGGAAAGCTTATTTAAAAACAAGTTGAATGATTTTGTTTCTACGAGTGTTTGATCAATAACTAATAAAACCAAATACTAAGAATAGTTTTTGGTGTTAGGTAGTTTCCGGCGGTTGTTTTTATGTTAATGCATTAGGGGTAATATTTGTTTTTTGCTAGCAATAACAACAACTTGTTTCGCTCTATAAAAAACAAATTAAAAGTATGAGGCATTACCTTCTAGAGATTGTGAGAGAATCAAATCTTCGTGTATGTTTCCTATTTATTGAGTTGTATTCTTCTCATGTAAACGATGTACTTACGATTTAATGATTAATGGGCTTGGTTTGTTTTTGTAAATGTTGATGTTGAAGGTGGACTGACCATTGTCCCGGCGGTTGTTTTTATGTTAATGCATTAGGGGTAATATTTGTTTTTTGCTAGCAATAACATCAAATTGTTTTGCTCTATCAAAAACAAATTAAAAGTATGAGGCATTACCTTCTAGAGATTGTGAGAGAATCAAATCTTCGTGTAGGTTTCCTATTTATTGAGTTGTATTCTTCTCATGTAAACGATGTACTTACGATTTAATGATTAATGGGCTTGGTTTGTTTTTGTAAATGTTGACGTTGAAGGTGGACTGACCATTGTCCCGTTGTGTTTCATATTGTATGGTTGTGAGTGCATCTGTCTACTAATGGTTACGCCGAAGATGAACGTATCTCGTGAGGGAGGGTTACTCACATGTGTATTTGTTTTTTTGTGAGGGTAGGGGATACGTTTCGGAGGATTGTATGCCTCTTTGTAGTACATTGATTGTCGTTTTGCTCCACTGAACAAAATTCAAGGGATGTACATGTACATTGTTACTTTAGTGCAATTGGGCTTATGGGGCCAATTGAGCTACTTTTCACTTTTATAAATTTACCTTCACCCAGGCATATAACACATGATGTATAGTAACATCGTCATCGTTCACAATGGGTAAATTTAATTCACTAAAAACTACAAAATACACATATTCGATCCTATCCATAATACAAGTAATAAATTCATCTTTAAGTTACAATACATAATAAAATCAAGAGCATTATACTCCTCTCTACTCCTAGAAATTGGCTTACATTCGGCCCCAGAGGATAACATTTCACCACTTGTTTGTAAATTACCAAAAAGAGAAACACAGCTACAATCTTGTCATCTTTTCGCAGCCACAAAACACATATCCCTCTCCTCCTCATCATCATCATCACTTGAAGGTGAAACCAAGAAGAAAACAAGCAGAAGAAGCAAAGAGGAAGAGGAGAAGGTTGAACGTTAGGAAGAAGATGAAAGAAGCTTTTGACAAAGTCCCAAACCCTCACAAAAGGATGGGACGAAAAGTTACAGATGAAGAAAAAGAGAAAGGTGGTGGCCGAAAAAGTCAGCCGCGTACAATGTTTTGCCGCGACCACCACCCAGCAGGGTCGCACCCGTGGTGGTGCGTCTGCTGGGGAGGTCATGTGGTCGCAAGATCTCCTAAGAATATGGCAATTACAAGTGAGCTATGGTTTAGCCTTGTCGATAACACGGAAAGGCCTTGTCCATGGTCTTGTCACAATGCCTGGATGACCATGTGAAATGGATTTAGAATCCATCAATTGTAATAATTAAGAAAAAAGGATGATGATAAATATATTTCATTTGAGTAAAGTTTCACATGAAATAATGAAACTAGTTTGATTCATGATACAACAATTACGGTGTATAAAATAAATATGGTCGAAATTCGGTTCGACTCGGAAATCACGGAAATAATTTTCCTGGTATTACAACGTGAAAGAGAAATGTATAGGGGTTTACTCTCATCGAAAATAGATTTTCTATAATGAATTTCAACTGTGAAAAGCAAAATAAATGTTGACCAACACATATATTCTGAAAAATTATTATTAAACAACCTTTATTACATCATCTTTAATATGAGTTTGATCACGATTGGAATAGACACGGGTAAAAGGAATTTGAGACGTATATCTGGTGCTAATGGTACAAAGACATCAATCATAATATGTAATACTATTGCACTACTCTATTTCTTTTTTTATTTAATGATTACAACAAATGTATGCATAGTTTGTAATACTTATATAAAGAAGTTATTTAACCATTTTCTTATGATCCCACAAACTAATAGTTTCTACTGTCGGTGGTTGAATTATAACTTATTTATCATCGGAACCATTAAAAAACATACGTTAACCAATATTTTGTGTTTACTAAGAAATTGTCAAAACACTAGATTTGAAATTTTCATCTTGTTTATGAAAAAGGAAATATAATAAGTGGTGAAAAATCAATGGAAAAACTAAATTTTCCTAAAAATTCTCTAAATGTTTAGTATAAAAGTAATAGTTTGCCTCAATACATAACATAGCTAGAAAGAGAATCAAATCAAAGCAAAAAATTTAAAATACTTAAGATGGACAACACAACATTGATGATTTTACTGTTTATTGGAGTTGTATTGGTATCTCAAAAAACAAGCGCCAAAGCACCAATATCTAGTATGGTTTCTCTATCTCCTCCTCACCTCCCTCCTCTTCTTCTTTTTTTTTCTTCATATTCTTCATATGTTTTTTGATTCTAGTATGTTTTATAATTTTTTATTTGTTTATTCACTATATATGCAATAATTATCAGGGAAAAATGGGCTAACTTTTGACTATACAAACCTAAATTGGGAAACCATATCCCCCGAGTATAAGACTTGTAAAGATGGTTGGCAACAATCTCCTATTAATATTGTGGCTGCAAGCATTATTCCAACCCCTGGATCACGTCTACCAACAAACTATAACATCACGAAGGCCACCCTGATCAATGCTGACAAGTTTGTTGAGGTACACACATTCACAATTTAAATCAATTTTGAAGAATTTGTTCCAGATATGCTTTACATAATATTCAATAGGATAAAACACTAATTAAGTTGTATAAAAATTGGATGGAATGTAGATGTCAGTGGAGGGGATTTCCGAGGTGATCAATTCTAAGAGATATAGGTTACTCAGCATCCGTTGGCATACACCTTCGGAGCATTTGATTAATGATGTCCAGTTATGATCTCTTACCGTAATTACAATTTATTTCAATGAATTTTTTGAACAAAGAAAATAATTATTATAACATGTTGCCATATTGTTCCTACTACTAGATACGATGCAGAGATGCAACAGATGTTCACTTCAGAAGACGGTTCAATAGCTATCGTAGCAACCCTTTACAAGATTTCGCCTTTAGTCGATCATTATGATTCGCTCATCAGTGCGGTATGTAAATAATATGAAAGTGAAATAAATCGTTTAAACCCAAATGACATTGAACTTGTATAATTTGTAGTTGGCGCTTTCCATGAAACAATTAGTTGAACCGACCACCTTTAAAGAAGTAGAAGTCGAAGCAGATCTAGAGGTCGTCAATCAAGACTTGAGTAACTATTTCGAAGATTGCCATTATTACAGATACGATGGCTCCCTGACCACTCCACCATGCACTGAGAAAGTCACGTGGATTATTGCAACCAAGGTACACTGCTCGTTTTTCCAAAAATTGGTCTAAGGGTTTATTTTGGGTTTTTTTTAAAAATTAGCTAAATCAAGATTTCCATCAGAAAAATATGCCCAAAGTTATCAATATCTTAAAAGTATTGATTTTCATACCATATTTTAATAAATAGGAGCATTAAAAACTACTTCAATATTGGTAATTATGATCAGGTGCAATCTATCTCAAGCGGACAAATAAAACTACTCCAATATGCCGTTACAAGTCCCAACAAGAAAAATGCAAGGCCCATTCAACCCGTTTACGACCGGAAAGTCCAAGATGTTGGAAAGCTTATTTAAAAATAAGTTGAATGATTTTGTTTCTACGAGTGTTTGATCAATAACTAATAAAACCAAATACTAAGAATAGTTTTTGGTGTTAGGTAGTTTCTGGCGGTTGTTTTTATGTTAATGCATTAGGGGTAATATTTGTTTTTTGCTAGCAATAACAACAACTTGTTTTGCTCTATCAAAAACAAATTAAAAGTATGAGGCATTACCTTCTAGAGATTGTGAGAGAATCAAATCTTCGTGTATGTTTCCTATTTATTGAGTTGTATTCTTCTCATGTAAACGATGTACTTACGATTTAATGATTAATGGGCTTGGTTTGTTTTTGTTAATGTTGATGTTGAAGGTGGACTGACCATTGTCCCGTTGTGTTTCATAATGTACGGTTGTGAGTGCATCTGTCTACTAATGGTTACGCCGAAGATGAACGTATCTCGTGAGGGATGGTTACGCACATGTGTATTTGTTTTTTTGTGAGGGTAGGGGATACGTTTCGAAGGATTGTATGCCTCTTTGTAATACATTGATTGTCGTTTTGCTCCACTGAACAAAATTCAAGGGTTGTACATGTACATTGTTACTTTAGTGCAATTGGGCTTATGGGGCCAATTGAGCTACTTTTCACTTTTATAAATTTACCTTCACCCAAGCATATAACACATGATGTATAGTAACATCGTCATCGTTCAAAATGGGTAAATTTAATTCACTAAAAACTACACAATAAACATATTTTAATATCCGGAATTTTTATACCGTCTATTTCCGTAGATTACCGAATTCCGATCCTTTGACTTCACATAAAATGATAAGTTTAGCCCAAACCCTAATTTAGAACATGACTTGTCGTTGACAAGTCATGACATCCTAGTGACGAGGTCGAGACGAGCCCAAGACAAGGTCAAGACGAGACCATGACGAATTAAGCCTTTCTCCTTGGCCATTGTAGTTCCGTCCATTCCGTGCACTCTTTAGTCGGTGATCTCGTTTCCGGACTGCGGCTAGCACCGGACTGCTGCTCCCTTGCGCCAGTGCCCAGCCCAGCTTGTCCAGCAGCTCAGCAGCTGGCCCAGTCCGTGACCTTCAGCCCAGCGTGCCCAGCTTCAGCCAGCGTGCCCAACTTCAGCCAGAGTGCCCATCTTCAACCCATCTTCAGCCAAGCGTGCGCAGCCTACCCGCAACCCAGCAGCGTGCCCAGCTTCTCCGACTAGCGAAGCAGCCTTGCTTCGGCCCAGTAACGTGTCCAACCCAGCAGCTAGAAGAGAAGATCAGCAACGCCTTGTTTTCCCTCTTAATTCCCACGTAACAGCTGCTATTTTTGGAATGAAGATCTCCTTCAGTTCAGCCTGAAATCACGCAAATCAGATCACCCTCCTCTCCTTACTTCCGTCCAGATTCACGAAGCTAACCGTCGCCTTCCTTCTGCTGCCCACGTTTCTGCACTCTCCCTTCCGACGTCAACAGCAACGTGCAATCATCGATCCCTCCAGACCGCTTCAAGCGCAGGACATAGAGTAGTGAGAAGCCAGCAGGCTTCATAACAGGAGACCATCACCTCGACGTGTTCCTTCTGCACTAGGAGTGGTAAGTTCTCGTCCCTCTTCTGCCTTCTCCCCTCCTTTCCTTGATCTGAACTGGACCGACGTGCAGTGACAGCGGAGCCCTCCTAACAAGCGTGCACGTACTGAACCGGCAGACCCTCCAAGGACTGCATTGTAAGTTTCCGCCAGTCTTACTCTTGTCCTATTGTCAAACGTACCTTCTAGACCATAACTGACTTCCGGTGCAACTCCTTGACACTCCTCCGTTCAGTTACTTCGAGCCATTCCCTTTTGAGATCTGTCGAGAAACCTATAGCCAGTAGCTGCTGGAAGAAGTGAGTACCTCCTATCTGCAGCCTTGTGTTTATTTTTTTTTGGTCTTCTGAAGGATGTAGCGTAGTGTGTATGTGTGATTGCTGTAAGAGATTTTGACCTAGTAGGCTGGGGTAAGGGCTGATCTTTGTGGATGTGCCCTTGAGAATCAAACTTGTGATCATAGGACGACATTAAGGGTAGAAACAAGGGCTGCTGTTGTATACATTCGTTTCTTTCAGTTTTGAAGTGAGGAACTGCCTATCTTGTAGATCAATGTTAGAGAGAATTATAGAAAATGTAAGTGTTGTAACCAACTTTGAGAATTTTTATAAAAATGATGGATGAACAGTTTTGAGAAATTCTTGCTCCTAAGGATAGATGGAACATCATAGATGATCTAGAGAATTATTTCGGAATTTTTATAAGTTTATACGAATTTCATATTTGAAGCCGAAGTTGGACCTTTACGATCTTTCGGAAAATAGGAAAATAGGAAAAGTGCCAGTTTGTAACCAAACTAAGCTTTAGGAGTTAGAATATGACTTTATAGTCTCAAATAAGAGTTTAGATATGAATTGTGGAAATTCTGGGGGTTTCGGGACCAAGGGTAAAATAGTCTTTTTACCATAAATTAGTATTGTAATCAATTCTGTCCTATTACGATCTTCTATCCTAGAAGTCTTAGACTTCTAATTACTTTGGAGTGTGCTAATGCACTTATCTCCTTTGGCAGGCACTTGAGTTGCTACAGTTACAGAGCGAGTTTGGTTTACAGAGAATCGAGATTTATAACAGGTAAGTCCTTTGGGCTTACTTAGCTGACTTCTGAATATGAGTATGAACAATGATAGTGGTGTGTGATTGAGATGTTTAGAATTTTAGGTTGTAATAGATATTTACCAACCTATACTTGGCCTAAGAGTAACGGCCGATGGCATTCTGCTCAGTTAGCTTGAGGGCGCTGAGGGTTTCTTTATGGACTAGTCCACACTCGGTTTGTAGTGATGCTACCGGCGGAGGTAAGCTAGACCTACACCCAGTTGGATAAGGAACGGAGACGAGAACTCCTAAGATTCTCGTGCCACAACTGTAATTGAATAAGATGAATCACCTAAGTAATAGATAATAATCGGTTGTGTGCCAGCATGTTGTTTGTGTATATTATTTTTGAGTGTGTTTGTGGTGTTATTATTTCTGCTTATATTTGGATAGTTAGCTAACAGTTGATATGTTGTGTAGACGTACCACAGGTTAGAGGAGATGCCGAGTGATCCGGATGGTAGTGGTCAGCCGGGGTGTCGTACTTTTTAAGGCTTGTGTTGTTTCTTTGTTTGTGGGTTTTCCAGTAGACCTTGGTTCCTTTCGGAACCCGTTATTGTTATCTTATGTTTTCCGGCTGTTAGTCATTCTCGTCACATTCATAACGTTGTTAAAACTTAATTTATGATTTCTGGTTTTCCTTATCTGTGCCTTGTTGTAAGATCTTGTTAAGTTGTTGTCAAACTAAGGTCGGGACCCACTGTGAGGTCCTAACCAGTAACTCCTCGAGTTCTAAGAATTTGGGGTGTTACACATATTCGATCCTATCCATAATACAAGTAATAAATTCATCTTTAAGTTACAAAACATAATAAAATCAAGAGCATTATACTCCTCTCTACTCCTAGAAATTGGCTTACATTCGGCCCCAGAGGATAACATTTCACCACTTGTTTGTAAATTACCAAAAAGAGAAACACAGCTACAGTCTTGTCATCTTTTCGCAGCCACAAAACACATATCCCCCTCCTCCTCATCATCATCATCACTTGAAGGTGAAACCAAGAAGAAAACAAGAAGAAGAAGCAAAGAGGAAGAGGAGAAGGATGAACGTTAGGAAGAAGATGAAAGAAGCTTTTGACAAAGTCCCAAACCCTCACACAAAGGAGGGGATGAAAAGTTACAGATGAAGAAAAAGAGAAAGGTGGTGGCCGAAAAAGTCAGCCGCGTACAATGTTTTGCAGCGACCACCACCCAGCAGGGCTGCACCCGTGGTGGTGCGTCTGCTGGGGAGGTCATGTGGTCGCAAGATCTCAAAAGAATATGTCAATTACTAGTGAGCTATGGTTTAGCCTTGTCGATAACTCGGAAAGGCCTTGTCCATGGTCTTGTCACAATGCCTGGATGACCATGTGAAATGGATTTAGAATCCATCAATTTTAATAATTAAGAAAAAAGGATGATGATAAATATATTTCATTTGAGTAAAATTTCACATGAAATAATGAAACTAGTTTGATTCATGATACAACAATTACGGTGTATAAAATAAATATGGTCGAAATTCGGTTCGACTCGGAAATCACGGAAATAAATTTCCTGGTATTACAACGTGAAAGAGAAATGTATAGGGGTTTACTCTCATCGAAAATAGATTTTCTTTAATGAATTTCAACCTGTGGAAAGCAAAATAAATGTTGACCAACACATATATTTTGAAAAATTATTATTAAACAACCTTTATTACATCATCTTTAATATGAGTTTGATCACGATTGGAATAGACACGGGTAAAAGGAATTTGAGACGTATATCTGGTGCTAATGGTACAAAGACATCAATCATAATATGTAATATTATTGCACTACTCTATTTCTTTTTTAGTTTAATGATTACAACAAATGTATGCATAGTTTGTAAAACTTATAGAAAGAAGTTATTTAACCATTTTCTTATGATCCCACAAACTAATAGTTTTTACTGTCGGTGGTTGAATTATAACTTATTTATCACCGGAACCATTAAAAAACATATGTTAACCAATATTTTGTGTTTACTAAGAAATTGTCAAAACACTAGATTTGAAATTTTCACCTTGTTTATGAAAAAGGAAATATAATAAAAGGTGAAAAATCAATGGAAAAACTAATTTTTCCTAATAATTCTCTAACCGTTTAGTATAAAAGTAATAGTTTCCCTCAATTCATAACATAGCTAGAAAGAGAATCAAATCAAAGCAAAAAATTTAAAATACTTAAGGTGGAAAACACAACATTAATGATTTTACTGTTTATTGGAGTTGTATTGGTATCTCAAAAAACAAGCGCCAAAGCACCAATATCTAGTATGGTTTCTCTATCTCCTCCTCACCTCCCTCCTCTTCTTCTTTGTTTTTTCTTCATATTCTTCATATTCTTCATATGTTTCTTGATTCAAGTATGTTTTATAATTTTTTATTTGTTTATTCACTATATATGCAATAATTATCAGGGAAAAATGGGCTAACTTTTAACTATACAAACCTAAACTGGGAAACCATATCCCCCGAGTATAAGACTTGTAAAGATGGTTGGCAACAATCTCCTATTAATATTGTGGCTGCAAGCATTATTCCCACCCCTGGATCACGTCTACCAACAAACTATAACATCACGAAGGCGACCCTGATCAATGCTGACAAGTTTGTTGAGGTACACACAATCACAATTTAAATCAATTTTCAAGAATTTGTTTCAGATATGCTTTACATAATATTCAATAGGATAAAATAGTAATTAAGTTGTATTTTAATTGGATGGAATGTAGATGTCAGTGGAGGGGATTTCCGAGGTGATCAGTTCTAAGAGATATAGGTTACTCAGCATCCGTTGGCATACACCTTCGGAGCATTTGATTAATGATGTCCAGTTATGATCTCTTACCGTAATTACAATTTATTTCAATGAATTTTTTGAACAAAGAAAATAATTATTATAACATGTTGCCATATTGTTCCTACTACTAGATACGATGCAGAGATGCAACAAATGTTCACTTCAGAAGACGGTTCATTAGCTATCGTAGCAACCCTTTTCAATATTTTGCCTTTAGTCGATCATTATGATTCACTCATCAGTGCGGTATGTAAATAATATGAAAGTGAAATAAATCGTTTAAACCCAAATGACATTGAACTTGTATAATTTGTAGTTGGCACTTTCCATGAAACAATTAGTTGAACCGACCACCGTTAAAGAAGTAGAAGTCGAAGTAGATCTACAGGTCGTCAATCAAGACTTGAGTAACTATTTTGAAGATTGCCATTATTACAGATACGATGGCTCCCTGACCACTCCATCATGCACTGAGAAAGTCACGTGGATTATTGCAACCAAGGCACACTGCTCGTTTTTCCAAAAATTGGTCTAAGGGTTTATTTTGGGTTTTTTTTGAAAATTAGTTAAATCAAGGTTTCCATCAGAAAAATATTTTTTTTAGTGAGCCCAAAGTTATCAATATCTTAAAAGTATTGATTTTCATACCATATTTTAATAAATAGGAGCATTGAAAACTACTTCAATATTGGTAATTATGATCAGGTGCAATCTATCTCAAGCGGACAAATAAAACTACTCCAATATGCCGTTACAAGTCCCAACAAGAAAAATGCAAGGCCCATTCAACCCGTTTACGACCGGAAAGTCCAAGATGTTGGAAAGATTATTTAAAAATAAGTTGAATGATTTTGTTTCTACGAGTGTTTGATCAATAACTAATAAAACCAAATACTAAGAATAGTTTTTGGTGTTAGGTAGTTTTTGGCGGTTGTTTTTATGTTAATGCATTAGGGGTAATATTTGTTTTTTGCTAGCAATAACAACAACTTGTTTTGCTCTATCAAAAAAAAATTAAAAGTATGAGGCATTACCTTCTAGACATTGTGAGAGAATCAAATCTTCGTGTAAGTTTCCTATTTATTGAGTTGTATTCTTCGCATGTAAACGATGTAGTTACGATTTAATGATTAATGGGCTTGGTTTGTTTTTGTTAATGTTGATGTTGAAGGTGGACTGACCATTGTCCCGTTGTGTTTCATATTGTATGGTTGTGAGTGCATCTTTCTACTAATGGTTACGCCGAAGATGACCGTATCTCGTGAGGGATGGTTACTCACATGTGTATTTATTTTTTTATGAGTGTAGGGGATACGTTTCGGAGGATTGTATGCCTCTTTGTAGTACATTGATTGTCGTTTTGCTCCACTGAACAAAATTCAAGGGTTGTACATGTACATTGTTACTTTAGTGCAATTGGGCTTATGGGGCCAATTGAGCTAATTTTCACTTTTATAAATTTACCTTCACCCAAGCATATAACACATGATGTATAGTAACATCGTCATCGTTCACAATGGGTAAATTTAATTCACTAAAAACTACACAATACACATATTCGATCCTATCCATAATACAAGTAATAAATTCATCTTTAAGTTACAAAACATAATAAAATCAAGAGCATTATACTCCTCTCTACTCCTAGAAATTGGCTTACATTCGGCCCCAGAGGATAACATTTCACCACTTGTTTGTAAATTACCAAAAAGAGAAACACAGCTACAGTCTTGTCATCTTTTCGCAGCCACAAAACACATATCCCCCTCCTCCTCATCATCATCATCACTTGAAGGTGAAACCAAGAAGAAAACAAGAAGAAGAAGCAAAGAGGAAGAGGAGAAGGATGAACGTTAGGAAGAAGATGAAAGAAGCTTTTGATAAAGTCCCAAACCCTCACACAAAGGAGGGGACGAAAAGTTACAGATGAAGAAAAAGAGAAAGGTGGTGGCCGAAAAAGTCAGCCGCGTACAATGTTTTGCAGCGACCACCACCCAGCAGGGCCGCACCCGTGGTGGTGCGTCTGCTGGGGAGGTCATGTGGTCGCAAGATCTCAAAAGAATATGTCAATTACTAGTGAGCTATGGTTTAGCCTTGTCGATAACTCGGAAAGGCCTTGTCCATGGTCTTGTCACAATGCTTGGAGGACCATGTGAAATGGATTTAGAATCCATCAATTGTAATAATTAAGAAAAAAGGATGATGATAAATATATTTCATTTGAGTAAAATTTCACATGAAATAATGAAACTAGTTTGATTCATGATACAACAATTACGGTGTATAAAATAAATATGGTCGAAATTCGGTTCGACTCGGAAATCACGGAAATAAATTTCCTGGTATTACAACGTGAAAGAGAAATGTATAGGGATTTACTCTCATCGAAAATAGATTTTCTTTAATGAATTTCAACCTGTGAAAAGCAAAATAAATGTTGACCAACACATATATTCTGAAAAATTATTATTAAACAACCTTTATTACATCATCTTTAATATGAGTTTGATCACGATTGGAATAGACACGGGTAAAAGGAATTTCAGACGTATATCTGGTGCTAATGGTACAAAGACATCAATCATAATATGTAATATTATTGCACTACTCTATTTCTTTTTTTATTTAATGATTACAACAAATGTATGCATAGTTTGTAAAACTTATAGAAAGAAGTTATTTAACCATTTTCTTATGATCCCACAAACTAATAGTTTCTACTGTCGGTGGTTGAATTATAACTTATTTATCATCGGAACCATTAAAAAACATACGTTAACCAATATTTTGTGTTTACTAAGAAATTGTCAAAACACTAGATTTGAAATTTTCACCTTGTTTATGAAAAAGGAAATATAATAAGTGGTGAAAAATCAATGGAAAAACTAAAATTTCCTTAAAATTCTCTAACCGTTTAGTGTAAAAGTAATAGTTTGCCTCAATACATAACATAGCTAGAAAGAGAATCAAATCAAAGCAAAAAATTTAAAATACTTAAGATGGACAACACAGCATTGATGATTTTACTGTTTATTGGAGTTGTATTGGCATCTCAAAAAACAAGCGCCAAAGCACCAATATCTAGTATGGTTTCTCTATGTCCTCCTCACCTCCCTCCTCTTCTTCTTTTTTTTTTTCATATTCTTCATATGTTTCTTGATTCAAGTATGTTTTATAATTTTTTATTTGTTTATTCACTATATATGTAATAATTATCAGGGAAAAATGGGCTAACTTTTAACTATACAAACCTAAAATGGGAAACCATATCCCCCGAGTATAAGACTTGTAAAGATGGTTGGCAACAATCTCCTATTAATATTGTGGCTGCAAGCATTATTCCAACCCCTGGATCACGTCTACCAACAAACTATAACATCACGAAGGCCACCCTGATCAATGCTGACAAGTTTGTTGAGGTACACACAATCACAATTTAAATCAATTTTGAAGAATTTGTTCCAGATATGCTTTACATAATATTCAATAGGATAAAATACTAATTAAGTTGTATAAAAATTGGATGGAATGTAGATGTCAGTGGAGGGGATTTCCGAGGTGATCAATTCTAAGAGATATAGGTTACTCAGCATCCGTTGGCATACACCTTCGGAGCATTTGATTAATGCTGTCCAGTTATGATCTCTTACCGTAATTACAATTTATTTCAATGAATTTTTTGAACAAAGAAAATAATTATTATAACATGTTGCCATATTGTTCCTACTACTAGATACGATGCAGAGATGCAACAGATGTTCACTTCAGAAGATGGTTCAATAGCAATCGTAGCAACCCTTTACAAGATTTCGCCTTTAGTCGATCATTATGATTCACTCATCAGTGCGGTATGTAAATAATATGAAAGTGAAATAAATCGTTTAAACCCAAATGACATTGAACTTGTATAATTTGTAGTTGGCGCTTTCCATGAAACAATTAGTTGAACCGACCACCGTTAAAGAAGTAGAAGTCGAAGCAGATCTAGAGGTCGTCAATCAGGACTTGAGTAACTATTTCGAAGATTGCCATTATTACAGATACGATGACTCCCTGACCACTCCACCATGCACTGAGAAAGTCACGTGGATTATTGCAACCAAGGTACACTGCTCGTTTTTCCAAAAATTGGTCTAAGGGTTTATTTTGGGTTTTTTTTAAAAATTAGTTAAATCAAGATTTCCATCAGAAAAATATTTTTTTTAGTGAGCCCAAAGTTATCAATATCTTAAAAGTATTGATTTTCATACCATATTTTAATAAATAGGAGCATCGAAAACTACTTCAATATTGGTAATTATGATCAGGTGCAATCTATTTCAAGCGGACAAATAAAACTACTCCAATATGCCGTTACAAGTCCCAACAAGAAAAATTCGAGGCCCATTCAACCCGTTTACGACCGGAAAGTCCAAGATGTTGGAAAGCTTATTTAAAAATAAGTTGAATGATTTTGTTTCTACGAGTGTTTGATCAATATTTAATAAAACCAAATACTAAGAATAGTTTTTGGTGTTAGGTAGTTTCTGGCGGTTGTTTTTATGTTAATGCATTAGGGGTAATATTTGTTTTTTTGCTAGCAATAACAACAACTTGTTTTGCTCTATCAAAAACAAATTAAAAGTATGAGGCATTACCTTCTAGAGATTGTGAGAGAATCAAATCTTCGTGTATGTTTCCTATTTATTAAGTTGTATTCTTCTCATGTAAACGATGTACTTACGATTTAATGATTAATGGGCTTGGTTTGTTTTTGTTAATGTTGATGTTGAAGGTGGACTGACCATTGTCCCGTTGTGTTTCATATTGTATGGTTGTGAGTGCATCTTTATACTAATGGTTACGCCGAAGATGAACGTATCTCGTGAGGGATGGTTACTCACATGTGTATTTGTTTTTTTGTGAGGGTAGGGGATACGTTTCGGAGGATTGTATGCCTCTTTGTAGTACATTGATTGTCGTTTTGCTCCACTGAACAAAATTCAAGGGTTGTACATGTACATTGTTACTTTAGTGCAATTGGGCTTATGGGGCCAATTGAGCTACTTTTCACTTTTATAAATTTACTTTCACCCAAGCATATAACACATGATGTATAGTAACATCGTCATCGTTCAAAATGGGTAAATTTAATTCACTAAAAACTACACAATACACATATTCGATCCTATCCATAATACAAGTAATAAATTCATCTTTAAGTTACAAAACATAATAAAATCAAGAGCATTATACTCCTCTCTACTCCTAGAAATTGGCTTACATTCGGCCCCAGAGGATAACATTTCACCACTTGTTTGTAAATTACCAAAAAGAGAAACACAGCTACAATCTTGTCATCTTTTTGCAGCCACAAAACACATATCCCCCTCCTCCTCATCATCATCATCTCTTGAAGGTGAAACCAAGAAGAAAACAAGAAGAAGAAGCAAAGAGGAAGAGGAGAAGGATGAAATTTAGGAAGAAGATGAAAGAAGCTTTTGACAAAGTCCCAAACCCTCACACAAAGGAGGGGACGAAAAGTTACAGATGAAGAAAAAGAGAAAGGTGGTGGCCGAAAATGTCAGCCGCGTACAATGTTTTGCCGCGACCACCACCCACCAGGGCCGCACCCGTGGTGGTGCGTCTGCTGGGGAGGTCATGTGGTCGCAAGATCTCAAAAGAATATGGCAATTACTAGTGAGCTATGGTTTAGCCTTGTCGATAACTCGGAAAGTCCTTGTCCATGGTCTTGTCACAATGCCTGGATGACCATGTGAAATGGATTTAGAATCCATCAATTGTAATAATTAAGAAAAAAGGATGATGATAAATATATTTCATTTGAGTAAAATTTCACATGAAATAATGAAACTAGTTTGATTCATGATACAACAATTACGGTGTATAAAATAAATATGGTCGAAATTCGGTTCGACTCGGAAATCACGGAAATAAATTTCCTGGTATTACAACGTGAAAGAGAAATGTATAGGGGTTTACTCTCATCGAAAATAGATTTTCTTTAATAAATTTCAACCTGTGAAAGGCAAAATAAATGTTGACCAACACATATATTCTGAAAAATTATTATTAAACAACCTTTATTACATCATCTTTAATATGAGTTTGATCACGATTGGAATAGACACGGGTAAAAGGAATTTGAGACGTATATCTGGTGCTAATGGTACAAAGACATCAATCATAATATGTAATATTATTGCACTACTCTATTTCTTTTTTTATTTAATGATTACAACAAATGTATGCATAGTTTGTTAAACTTATAGAAAGAAGTTATTTAACCATTTTCTTATGATCCCACAAACTAATAGTTTCTACTGTCGGTGGTTGAATTATAACTTATTTATCATCGGAACCATTAAAAAACATACGTTAACCAATATTTTGTGTTTACTAAGAAATTGTCAAAACACTTGATTTGAAATTTTCACTTGTTTATGAAAAAGGAAATATAATAAGTGGTGAAAAATCAATGGAAAAACTAAATTTTCTTAAAAATTCTCTAACCGTTTAGTATAAAAGTAATAGTTTGCCTCAATACATAACATAGCTAGAAATAGAATCAAATCAAAGCAAAAAATTTAAAATACTTAAGATGGACAACACAACATTGATGATTTTATTGTTTATTGGAGTTGTAATTGGTATCTCAAAAAACAAGCGCCAAAGCACCAATATCTAGTATGGTTTCTCTATCTCCTCCTCACCTCCCTCCTCTTCTTCTTTTTTTTTTTCTTCATATTCTTCATATGTTTCTTGATTCAAGTATGTTTTATAATTTTTTATTTGTTTATTCACTATATATGCAATAATTATCAGGGAAAAATGGGCTAACTTTTAACTATACAAACCTAAATTGGGAAACCATATCCCCCGAGTATAAGACTTGTAAAGATGGTTGGCAACAATCTCCTATTAATATTGTGGCTGCAAGCATTATTCCAACCCCTAGATCACGTCTACCAACAAACTATAACATCACGAAGGCCACCCTAATCAATGCTGACAAGTTTGTTGAGGTACACACAATCACAATTTAAATCAATTTTGAAGAATTTGTTCCAGATATGCTTTACATAATATTCAATAGGATAAAATACTAATTAAGTTTTATAAAAATTGGATGGAATGTAGATGTCAGTGGAGGGGATTTCCGAGGTGATCAATTCTAAGAGATATAGGTTACTCAGCATCCGTTGGCACACACCTTCGGAGCATTTGATTAATGATGTCCAGTTATGATCTCTTACCGTAATTACAATTTATTTCAATGAATTTTTTGAACAAAGAAAATAATTATTATAACATGTTTCCATATTGTTCCTAGTACTAGATACGATGCAGAGATGCAACAGATGTTCACTTCAGAAGACGGTTCAATAGCTATCGTAGCAACCCTTTACAAGATTTCGCCTTTAGTCGATCATTATGATTCGCTCATCAGTGCGGTATGTAAATAATATGAAAGTGAAATAAATCGTTTAAACCCAAATGACATTGAACTTGTATAATTTGTAGTTGGCGCTTTCCATGAAACAATTAGTTGAACCGACCACCGTTAAAGAAGTAGAAGTCGAAGCAGATCTAGAGGTCGTCAATCAAGACTTGAGTAACTATTTCGAAGATTGCCATTATTACAGATACGATGGCTCCCTGACCACTCCACCATGCACTGAGAAAGTCACGTGGATTATTGCAACCAAGGTACACTGCTCGTTTTTCCAAAAATTGGCCTAAGGGTTTATTTTGGGTTTTTTTTTAAAATTAGTTAAATCAAGATTTCCATCAGAAAAATATTTTTTTTAGTGAGCCCAAAGTTATCAATATCTTAAAAGTATTGATTTTCATACCATATTTTAATAAATAGGAGCATTGAAAACTACTTCAATATTGGTAATTATGATCAGGTGCAATCTATCTCAAGCGGACAAATAAAACTACTCCAATATGCCGTTACAAGTCCCAACAAGAAAAATGTGAGGCCCATTCAACCCGTTTACGACCGGAAAGTCCAAGATGTTGGAAAGCTTATTTAAAAATAAGTTGAATGATTTTGTTTCTACGAGTGTTGGATCAATAACTAATAAAACCAAATACTAAGAATAGTTTTTGGTGTTAGGTAGTTTTTGGCGGTTGTTTTTATGTTAATGCATTAGGGGTAATATTTGTTTTTTTGCTAGCAATAACAACAACTTGTTTTGCTCTATCAAAAACAAATTAAAAGTATGAGGCATTACCTTCTAGAGATTGTGAGAGAATCAAATCTTCGTGTATGTTTCCTATTTATTGACTTGTATTCTTCGCATGTAAACGATGTACTTACGATTTAATGATTAATGGGCTTGGTTTGTTTTTGTTAATGTTGATGTTGAAGGTGGACTGACCATTGTCCCGTTGTGTTTCATATTGTATGGTTGTGAGTGCATCTTTATACTAATGGTTACGCCGAAGATGAACGTATCTCGTGAGGGATGGTTACTCACATGTGTATTTGTTTTTTTGTGAGTGTAGGGGATACGTTTCGGAGGATTGTATGCCTCTTTGTAGTACATTGTCGTTTTGCTCCACTGAACAAAATTCAAGGGTTTTACATGTACATTGTTACTTCAGTGCAATTGGGCTTATGGGGACAATTGAGCTACTTTTCACTTTTATAAATTTACCTTCACCCAAGCATATAACACATGATGTATAGTAACATCGTCATCGTTCACAATGGGTAAATTTAATTCACTAAAAACTACACAATACACATATTCGATCCTATCCATAATACAAGTAATAAATTCATCTTTAAGTTACAAAACATAATAAAATCAAGAGCATTATACTCCTCTCTACTCCTAGAAATTGGCTTACATTCGGCCCCGGAGGATAACATTTCACCACTTGTTTGTAAATTACCAAAAAGAGAAACACAGCTACAGTCTTGTCATCTTTTCACAGCCACAAAACACATATCCCCCTCCTCCTCATCATCATCATCACTTGAAGGTGAAACCAAGAAGAAAACGAGAAGAAGCAAAGAGGAAGAGGAGAAGGATGAACGTTAGGAAGAAGATGAAAGAAGCTTTTGACAAAGTCCCAAACCCTCACACAAAGGAGGGGACGAAAAGTTACGGATGAAGAAAAAGAGAAAGGTGGTGGGCGAAAAAGTCAGCCGCGTACGATGTTTTGCCGCGACCACCACCCAGCAGGGCCGCACCCGTGGTGGTGCGTCTGCTGGGGAGGTCATGTGGTCGCAATATCTCAAAAGAATATGGCAATTACTAGTGAGCTATGGTTTAGTCTTGTCGATAACTCGGAAAGGCCTTGTCCATGGTCTTGTCACAATGCCTTGATGACCATGTGAAATGGATTTAGAATCCATCAATTGTAATGATTAAGAAAAAAGGATGATAATAAATATATTTCATTTGAGTAAAATTTCACATGAAATAATGAAACTAGTTTGATTCATGATACAACAATTAAGGTGTATAAAATAAATATGGTCGAAATTCGGTTCGACTCGGAAATCACGGAAATAAATTTCCTGGTATTACAACGTGAAAGAGAAATGTATAGGGGTTTACTCTCATCGAAAATAGATTTTCTTTAATGAATTTCAACCTGTGAAAAGCAAAATAAATGTTGACCAACACATATATTCTGAAAAATTATTATTAAACAACCTTTATTACATCATCTTTAATATGAGTTTGATCACGATTGGAATAGACACGGGTAAAAGGAATTTCAGACGTATATCTGGTGCTAATGGTACAAAGACATCAATCATAATATGTAATATTATTGCACTACTCTATTTCTTTTTTTATTTAATGATTACAACAAATGTATGCATAGTTTGTAAAACTTATAGAAAGAAGTTATTTAACCATTTTCTTATGATCCCACAAACTAATAGTTTCTACTGTCGGTGGTTGAATTATAACTTATTTATCATCGGAACCATTAAAAAACATACGTCAACCAATATTTTGTGTTTACTAAGAAATTGTTAAAACACTAGATTTGAAATTTTCACCTTGTTTATGAAAAAGGAAATATAATAAGTGGTGAAAAATCAATGGAAAAACTAAATTTTCCTAAAAATTCTCTAACCGTTTAGTATAAAAGTAATAGTTTGCCTCAATACATAACATAGCTAGAAAGAGAATCAAATCAAAGCAAAAAATTTAAAATACTTAAGATGGACAACACAACATTGATGATTTTACTGTTTATTGGAGTTGTATTGGTATCTCAAAAAACAAGCGCCAAAGCACCAATATCTAGTATGGTTTCTCTATCTCCTCCTCACCTCCCTCCTCTTCTTCTTTTTTTTTTCTTCATATTCTTCATATGTTTCTTGATTCAAGTATGTTTTATAATTTTTTATTTGTTTATTCACTATATATGCAATAATTATCAGGGAAAAATGGGCTAACTTTTAACTATACAAACCTAAATTGGGAAATCATATCCCCCGAGTATAAGACTTGTAAAGATGGTTGGCAACAATCTCCTATTAATATTGTGGCTGGAAGCATTATTCCAACCCCTGGATCACGTCTACCAACAAACTATAACATCACGAAGGCCACCCTGATCAATGCTGACAAGTTTGTTGAGGTACACACAATCACAATTTAAATCATTTTTGAAGAATTTGTTCCAGATATGCTTTATATAATATTCAATAGGATGAAATACTAATTAAGTTGTACAAAAATTGGATGGAATGTAGATGTCAGTGGAGGGGATTTCCGAGGTGATCAATTCTAAGAGATATAGGTTACTCAGCATCCGTTGGCATACACCTTCGGAGCATTTGATTAATGATGTCCAGTTATGATCTCTTACCATAATTACAATTTATTTCAATGAATTTTTTGAACAAAGAAAATAATTATTATAACATGTTTCCATATTGTTCCTACTATTAGATACGATGCAGAGATGCAACAGATGTTCACTTCAGAAGACGGTTCAATAGCTATCGTAGCAACCCTTTACAAGATTTCGCCTTTAGTCGATCATTATGATTCGCTCATCAGTGCGGTATGTAAATAATATGAAAGTGAAATAAATCGTTTAAACCCAAATGACATTGAACTTGTATAATTTGTAGTTGGCGCTTTCCATGAAACAATTAGTTGAACCGACCACCGTTAAAGAAGTAGAAGTCGAAGCAGATCTAGAGGTCGTCAATCAAGACTTGAGTAACTATTTCGAAGATTGCCATTATTACAGATACGATGGCTCCCTGACCACTCCACCATGCACTGAGAAAGTCACGTGGATTATTGCAACCAAGGTACACTGCTCGTTTTTCCAAAAATTGGTCTAAGGGTTTATTTTGGGTTTTTTTTAAAAATTAGTTAAATCAAGATTTCCATCAGAAAAATATTTTTTTTAGTGAGCCCAAAGTTATCAATATCTTAAAAGTATTGATTTTCATACCATATTTTAATAAATAGGAGCATCGAAAACTACTTCAATATTGGTAATTATGATCAGGTGCAATCTATCTCAAGCGGACAAATAAAACTACTCCAATATGCCGTTACAAGTCCCAACAAGAAAAATGCGAGGCCCATTCAACCCGTTTACGACCGGAAAGTCCAAGATGTTGGAAAGCTTATTTAAAAATAAGTTGAATGATTTTGTTTCTACGAGTGTTTGATCAATAACTAATAAAACCAAATACTAAGAATAGTTTTTGGCGTTAGGTAGTTTCTGGCGGTTGTTTTTATGTTAATGCATTAGGGGTAATATTTGTTTTTTGCTAGCAATAACAACAACTTGTTTTGCTCTATCAAAAACAAATTAAAAGTATGAGGCATTACCTTCTAGAGATTGTGAGAGAATCAAATCTTCGTGTATGTTTCCTATTTATTAAGTTGTATTCTTCTCATGTAAACGATGTACTTACGATTTAATGATTAATGGGCTTGGTTTGTTTTTGTTAATGTTGATGTTGAAGGTGGAGTGACCATTGTCCCGTTGTGATTCATATTGTATGGTTGTGAGTGCATCTGTCTACTAATGGTTACGCCGAAGATGAACGTATCTCGTGAGGGATGGTTACTCACATGTGTATTTGTTTTTTTGTGAGGGTAGGGGATACGTTTTGGAGGATTGTATGCCTCTTTGTATGTTAGTTTAGGATGATCTGTATGCACGAAACTCACAACAGAAGGGGAAAATCGGCCTGTTCATCAGGTAAATCGGCCGATTTCTCCCATGACCCACCCGATTTCCTCCTCTGTTGCTCTTTAATGATGAATCTGTATGATTGGGGTGTTAGGTTGTTAAATCCTAGTGTTTATTAAGCCTAATTTAGCTTAGGATCACCTAATGCTATCAACCTAAGTGAGGGAAGAGATCTACCCGATGATTTCCGATCTTAGATACTTTAGAAGATGAATTCTAGGTAGTAGTGAGCCTCATAAGCCGCTATTGGATCGAGTGTGCTAGGATTACTGCTTGAGATTTCCCTATTCCGAGACTTACCCGGTAAGGAGAGGGTTACCCCTTAAGTAGTGTCTAGTTTGTGTGGAATTCCTTATTCTCACCCCTTGAGACCTACCCGGTAATAGGAGTTTGATGCGGGATTAGTGAAGTGAGAGACCTACCTGGTAATCGCTTCCATTAGTGAACATTCTTTCCCCAACACCGCAGCTTGTCCTTAGAATCCTTAGAACCTTGAGTCCAATGCCATAACCGGAAATCTTAACCTCTAGAATCCAATTTTCTCTCTTGATCATATACTTTTTGCTTTGTGTTACTTGTTCGTTTTGCTAGCTTGAGTTGTTAGTTGTTTTATTACCTTGCTTGATTTGTATTCTTTGTTTGATCACCACAAAAACCAACCAAAAACATTGTGTTTTCCATTTTCTTTGTTCCTCACCTTATCTTAGTCTAGATTTACACTAACTTTGATCATGCTTGACTCGATTTCACCTTAGTCTTTGTGTTCGACCTCGGAATACTATCCCTACTACAAACGTCCCGTACACTGCGGGTTCGCTAGGAGTTAGGATAAATATAACGAGTATAAATTTAAAACCTATTGCGTATCACACATATCCTGAGCGTAACAAGTTTTTGGCGCCGTTGCCGGGGACTAGGTCTAGATCGAGTCTATTTTGTGATTGTTTATAGTGTAGATCTTTCTTGTTGCTTTTGATCTCTCTTTGGTTTGTGTCTTTGCTTTTCAGGACATCTCTTACTCTTTAGGTGTATGCGAAGATCTCGTGGCAAGGATTTAGCTCCATTCGATCCCGAACCGGAGAAAACCCTTAGATCTAGATCCAAGAGCATTAAAAAGGGAAAAGAGATGGCCGGAAGAGATCTCCAAGCTGAATTAGATGAAGCCTTAGAGCAAATAAGGCTAAGAGATGAGCTCTTGGAGGAAGAAAGGAGACTTGCCAATGAGAGGCAAGAAGCAACTAGGAGGGAAATTGATGAGATTAGGCAAGCCCTTGTACAAGGAGAGCTTAATCGTCAACAACCTCCACCTCCTCCACCACCACAACCGCAGCCGGCGGCGAATGTTAGGGTTGTGCCCATTGCCATTGAAGAGCCACAAACCCTAGGGAGACGTATGGATCTGGCACAAAGGGCACACCGTCCGGGTGTGAACTTAGGAGATCCCGCAACCCACAACTATGAGCTCTGCCCTCAAGTTCTACAAATGATCCGGCATAATCAATTTGGAGGGATGGAAGGAGAGTCTCCTCATCAACACTTGATGAACTATGAGATTTTGATGGAGACTCTTAGACCACCAAGATTGGAGAGCAACAACCATAAGCTTAGGGCTTTCTCCTTCTCTCTTAAGGACAAAGCCTTAGCTTGGTATCAATCTATTCCACAAGGGCGAGTTGGTACTTGGGAGGAGATGACAACCGAGTTTTTGACTAAGTTCTTCCCACCTTCCAAGACTACCGAGTTAAGAGGGAAGATCAATGCCTTCGTGATGAAGGATAGAGAGAGCTTGTTCAAGTCTTGTGAGAGATTCAAAGACCTTCTCCTAGATTGTCCACACCATGGCATACCGAAAATTGAGCTATTGGAGATCTACTTCAAAGGACTTGATGAAGATAGCCAATTCAAGCTTCAATCTCTTTCCGGTGGGACTTTCATGGAGAAGCATGTAGATGATGCTTGGGAGTTTGTAGAGAAACAAGCTCTAGTGATTGAGAAATACTCCCATAGGAAGAGTGAAGGGAGAAAGGCGGGAGCATATGAGGTGCGTGAGGTCACCATGAGCAATTTCAAGCTTGACGCCATCAACAACGAGCTAAAGTCCTTGAGGGAGTTGTGTGCTACAACTTTGAAGAACCAAGCAACTCCTCAAGTGCTTCCGCAAGCTAACTTATCTTCCAAGGAGGAGGATGTGAATTACATGGGAAGGGGCAATTACAACAACTATCAAGGCCCAAGGAACTTCAACAACAACCGGCAATTCAACAATGACCAGCCCAACCACAACCATCCCGGGTTTTCCTATTCTAACCCGGATGGAGCCTTGAACCCTCCCGCTTCTACAAGCACGACTCCACCACCAAAAGCTTCACAAGAACCTCCACCCGGATTTACTCAACCTCCAAAAGATAGAACCGAAATGATGTTTGAGCAATTGCTTGGAAGGTTGAGTGGTCTTGAGAGCACGGTGATTTCAATTTCTAAAGCTCAAAAGGTGTTGGAAGCACAAGTGTTCCAAAAGGCGGGTGAAGCCCATAGAGATCCGGGAAAGCTTCCCGGAAGGACCGAAGACAACCCGAGAGGCCAAGTGTTGGCCATTACTACAAGGAGCGGGTTGAGTATGAAAGATCCTTTGCCCAAGGACAATGCTAAAGGGAAGCAAGTGGTGAATGAAGAAGAAACTTTGCAAGGAGATGGAGGAAAGAGCAAGGATGTAGAGCCAACCTATGTGGCACCGCCTCCATAGAAGCCACCACTACCGTTCCCTCAATCACGAGCAAGAGCTCGCTTGGACAATCACTTTGGTAAATTCCTTGAACTTATGTCTAAATTGCATATTAACATTCCGTTCATGGATGCTATCTTAGGTATGCCGGCATATGGCAAATTCTTGAAGGAAATACTCTCCAACAAAAGGAAGTTGGAGGAGTATGGGGAGATAAGAATGACAAAGAGATCCTCGGAGTTGATTCAAACGATGAAGGAGGAGATGCCTCCTAAGCTAAGGGATTTGGGATCCTTTTGTGTGCCAATCGGAGTAGGAAAAGTAAAGTATGACGCCCTATGCGATCTTGGGGCAAGTGTAAGCATCATCCCGCTTGCACTTTGCAACAAGGTTGGGCTAGGAGAGCCAAAACCGGTCAAGATGACCCTTTACAGTGCGGACCGCTCGATCACTCATCCGGTTGGAATCTTGGAAGACATCCCGGTGCAACTAGGGAAGTTCTATGTGCCCATAGACTTCGTTGTTTTGGACATCCCGGCGGACTATCCGGTTCCTATCATCTTGGGAAGACCTTTCTTAGCTACTTCCGGATGTCTAGTAGATTGCAAGAATGGGACTCTCTCCTTCAACATTGGAGAAGAGAACATCAAGTTCAAGCTGTCCACAATGATGAAAGGGCCAACCCTTGATGAGGATGTATTCAACATAGTAGAAGAAGAGGAGTCTAGAGAGGTTGTGAGCTCAATCTTGCTCAAGGATCCGCTTGAGAGAGTTCTTAGCTCAAGCTTGATGGAAGAAGGAGTTGAGGAGAGTAGCAATGAAGTGATCAAGGCCTTGAATGCATTGGACGAGCTACCAAGTGTTGGATTTGAAGTGCTAGAAGAAGGGAGAAACTGGCAGAAAAATCGGACTGGAGGGTCCAGATCGGCCGATTTTTGGCCTTGTGCTGAAATTTCAGCCAGTTCAGCAAAAACAGAAACTCAGATCGACCCACCGCAAGAAAAATCGTCCGATTTTTCCTCCTGGGCCGATTTTCCTGAGTCTTTTCAGCATCAACCACTTGAGTGTGAGCAATCATCAAGGGACTTCAAGGAGGCTTCCATGGCTTTACAATCATCTCAACCTACATTGTATGGATCGTCTCCAACCGAAAAAGGTCCTCCTCAACTTGATCTTAAACCTCTTCCCTCTCATCTAAAGTCTGCTTTCCTTGGTTCAAATTCTACTTATCCGGTGATTGTGAATGCATCTTTGAATGATGATGAACTTGATAAATTGTTGAATGAATTGAAACTGCATAGAAAGGCAATAGGATACACCATTGATGACCTTGTTGGCATAAAACCTTCTTTGTGCATGCATAAGATATTGATGGAAGATAATCATAAACCCTCTATTGAACATCAAAGAAGGCTAAATCCTATAATGAAAGAGGTAGTGAAGAAGGAGATCATAAATTTGCTAGATGCGGGAATTATCAACCCTATCTCGGATAGTAAGTGGGTTAGTCCCGTTCATGTAGTACCTAAGAAGGGTGGGATGACCGTAGTGACCAATGAGAACAATGAACTAATCTCGACTAGGACGGTTACGGGGTGGAGGATGTGTATTGACTATAGGAAGTTGAACATGGCTTCTAGGAAAGATCACTTTCCCCTTCCCTTTATTGACCAAATGCTAGAGAGGTTAGCTTAACACTCTCATTTTTGCTACCTAGATGGCTATAGCGGATTCTTCCAAATCCCTATCCACCCCGATGACCAAGAGAAAACAACCTTTACATGTCCATGGGGTACTTTTGCATATAGAAGAATGCCATTTGGGTTGTGTAATGCACCCGCCACCTTCCAAAGGTGTATGATGGCTATCTTTTCGGAATACATCGAAAATATCATGGAAGTGTTCATGGATGATTTCTCTGTTTATGGTTCTTCCTTTGATAATTGCTTGGCTAACTTGTCATTAGTATTGCAAAGATGTGAGGAGACAAATCTTGTCTTGAATTGGGAAAAATGCCACTTCATGGTAAGTGAAGGTATTGTGTTAGGACACTTGGTGTCTAACCGTGGCATTGAGGTTGATAGGGCCAAGATTGAGACGATAGAGAAGTTGCCACCACCTACCTCGGTGAAGGGGGTAAGGAGCTTTTTAGGGCTTGCCGGTTTTTACCGGAGGTTTATTCAAGACTTCTCTAAAATTTCTAAGCCTCTTACTAACCTACTAATGAAGGATGTTGAATTTGTTTTCTCCAAAGATTGCCTTGAGGCTTTTTGTAGGTTAAAGAACGCTTTGATCTCCGCACCTATAATCCAACCTCCGGATTGGAGTTTACCGGTTGAGATCATATGTGATGCAAGCGATGTAGCCGTTGGGGCTGTTTTGGGGCAAAGGAAAGATGGGCGCACTCATGCCATTTATTATGCTAGCAAGACGCTAGATGATGCCCAACTCAATTATGCTACCACCGAGAAGGAGTTGCTAGCGGTTGTGTATCCATTTGAGAAATTCCGCTCATATCTTGTTGGAGCGAAGGTCATAGTTTATACGGATCATGCTGCGATCCGTTACCTCCTTACCAAGAAGGATGCAAAGCCTAGGTTGATTCGGTGGATCCTCCTTCTTCAAGAGTTTGATTTCGAAATCCGGGACAAGAAGGGATCCGAGAACTCCATGGCGGATCACCTTAGTAGACTCCCACCATTGGAGCTTGAAAGAGAGGACATCCCGATTGATGACTCATTCCGGGACGAGCAATTGCAAATGGTGGAGGAATGCTTGTTCCAAGTGTCTAGAGGAAGAGAGCCATGGTTCGGCGACATTGTGAACTACTTAGTGTGTGAGGAAGTGCCTCCCGGTTTGACATATGCCCAAAGGAAGAAGTTCTTCAAGGATGTGAGGCGCTACTATTGGAGTGAGCCACTTTTGTTCAAAAGAGGGCCGGATGGAATGTTTAGAAGATGCATACCGGAGGATGAGGTGGAGAGTGTAATCCGCCATTGTCACTCCTTGCCATGTGGAGGGCATGCTAGCTCACACAAAACATGTGCTAAGGTGTTGCAATCGGGCTTCTTTTGGCCAAGCTTGTTCAAGGATGTGCAAGGCTTTGTGGTAGCTTGTGATGCTTGCCAAAGGACGGGCAACATCTCAAGGAGGAATGAGATGCCCTTGAACAACATACAAGAGGTGGAGATATTTGATGTGTGGGGTGTGGACTTCATGGGACCATTCCCTTCTTCATGTGGCAACCTCTACATCCTATTGGCGGTAGATTATGTCTCGAGATGGGTGGAGGCAATCGCCTCACCTACAAATGACGCCAAGGTTGTGGTGCGGTTCTTCAACCGAGTGATCTTCCCTAGGTTTGGAACACCAAGGGTGATCATAAGTGATGGAGGGAAGCACTTCACCAATAGGAACTTTGGGGCACTTTTGGCTAAGTATGGGGTGACTCATAAGGTGGCAACACCTTACCATCCCCAAACTAGTGGCCAAGTGGAGATCTCCAACCGGGAGATAAAGGGAATTCCTGAGAAGACGGTCTCAAGGACGAGAAAAGATTGGGCTATGAAGCTCGATGATGCCTTGTGGGCTTATAAGACCGCTTTCAAGACACCAATCGGCACCACTCCTTACAAGTTAGTCTATGGCAAGTCTTGCCACCTTCCGGTAGAGATGGAGCATAGAGCTTATTGGGCCATTAAGTGGCTAAATTTTGACCTCAAGGAGGCGGGAGATAAGCGGTTGCTAGACATGAACGTCCTTGAGGAGATCCGGTTGGATGCTTATGAGAATGCCCGGATCTACAAGGAGCGGACCAAGCGTTGGCATGACAAGCGCCTCCTTCCAAAGGAGTTGAGTGAAGGTGACTTGGTGCTTCTTTTCAACTCGAGGCTGCGGCTTTTCCCCGGAAAACTCAAATCAAGATGGACTGGGCCATATGTGGTGAAGAAGATCTTTCCTCATGGAGCGGTGGAGATAGGAGGAGATCATTGTGGTGATTTCAAGGTGAATGGGCATCGTTTGAAGAAGTACATCCCGGAAGCCCCGGTGGAAGTGATTGCCCCACTTCACCTTGATTGAAACGCTCCTGAATTTGGTCAAGCTAATGACCTTAAAGAAGCGCTTAATGGGAGGCAACCCATTGGTACATGTTTTTCCCTTTCTTTTTCTTGTTTTTGTTTGATCTCACTCTTGGTGTGCTTTGTTTTCCCTTTGTGTTTTTGTGTGCTAGATCTTGTTGTTGTCACAAGGATGAGATGTTGGAGGTCATGTGAAGACCTTATAGAGCTAATTAAGGTACAAGATCCAAGCACATAGACGAGGAGGAAATCACCCAGAAAAATCGGACTGTTCATGCACAAAATCGGCCGATTTTCCTGGGCTATGGGGTGATTTTTCCTCTGTAAAGGAAAGTGATGATCTCCAATCAAGCATGGGTGGAGCGGACGTGGAACTTGGACGGCTTGCGGTGCCAAGCGCGGGTTCCAACCTCTTAACGAACATCAAGAGCTCTCTACCATCCTTGATCGATCATCCACCATCATCATTCGATGTGAACCGAAATACCAACGCATCACCAATTTTACATTGTGAGGACTCTCTTTCACTTCTTTATTTAGCTTCCACATTGGGGACAATGTGTTTCTAAGTATGGGGTGGGGTTTTCATGATCACTTGCATGATTAGCATCTAAGATAGTTTAATTTTGTCACATGTTTCATTATGTCTTGCATTGTACATACATATTTCGAAAAATCCAAAAAAATCAGAAAATTTTAGTGCTTCTAAAGCTTGGATATGACCCTAATGATGAATCTTTTTTTTTTTTTTTTTGAAATGGTACGTTTCCGGTTCGGCTTCGCCTACGTCCGGATAGGGTATTTACTGTGGCCCATTAAGGGGATACCCTCCCAATACCAATTTTTCCATACATGTCTCCCGGGGGATTCAAACTCGAATCTCCGGGCTAACACTTAAGGAGTCTAGCACCACAACCACTAGACCAACTGAGTATTGGTCTAATGATGAATCTTGTCTTGTGGATTGGCTATGGATGGCCTTATGTGTTAAATTTATGAATGGCATATGTGGACTTGAAGTACTTCTCTTGAATCCCATGAATGATTTGTGATCATGAATGTTTGTCTTGATTGGATTGAGGATTGAAAGTCGAAAGTACATGCTAGTTCTTGCACATCATTTAGGAGTGATTAAGGCAATTCATTTTTCTCTACTTCTCATCTTGATCATGTTGTTTGAGCACCTCAATTGATGAAAAACTTGACCTCTTTTGACCCATCCGGGAATAGGAGCAAGTTAGTGTGTTGATGTGTGTGAAAAGCAAGTGTGAGGTGAAGATGTTGATAAAAAAAAAATATATCATGCATAAAGTGCTGAAATTGTTGCGAAAGTGTAGCCAAAAATATAGGTTTGGGGACGTTGGCTTAAATGACAAGTAACTCGGTACACTTCACATGATCGGGTGTTGGTGTCTTGCCAAAGTCAAATAAACTAATAGTCCTAACGAGCTTTGGTATGTGTGCCCGGTGTGGATGCACCTCGAAAAATAGAAAAAGCCCGAGGATGGCTAATCACCAAGGTTTCGGCTTTTGTACACCAATGCCATTGTCTCAAAAATGAAAGAAAAGAAAGAAAAGAAAATGAAAAATATACACTTGAGGGAAGTTGATAAGAAATGTGAAGTTATGGTTGTTTAGTTCCTTTCCCGGATTAGCATCACATAGCCTAGAAAATTCCCACCTAATCACAACGTTTCTTGGCCTTCTATTTCACAAGTCCTTATGACCTACTTGCATGTGTGTAAGACTAAGTGATTTAGATTGGATATGCTCATGATCATCTTGACTTCTTCATCTTAACACTTCATTGCATGCTATCAAGTTAAGTGTAATTGTCTTTCCATGCTTTCATTTATTTGATGCATAATTGCTCCTCCATTTCCATGAAACATGACTATGAAGGTGATCTAATATTAGAACCACAACTCCAAAAGATTTTGCCATTTTTCTGCATACATAAATCATGTCATCTCTTAGTCTATAGTTGGGAATTTGCTCGGGGACGAGCAAACCTTAAGTATGGGGTATTTTTGATAACAAGATTTATGACTTAGGATTAGGGAATCATTTAGATAGATTTCTCATTCATTCGTGCAAGTTTTGGCATTGGTTCATGACGTCTTCGCTCAATTCATGCACATTTCTAGAAAAGACGTCTACACTACCTTTTATCGGTTTTGTAGGTAATTCGGGGATCTATTGGACGTTAATCGATACATTTGAGGGCCAAGCCTCATGATGGTACACATCCAAAGCCTTGGAGGAGCATAATTGGAGCAACAAAGGACACAAAGATCACTAATGGTGCAAGCAATGGAGCAACTCATGGCTAGACGATCATAGCATGTTTCTGCTGAAGAAAATCGGACCAACTAGCAGCTAAATCGGCCGATTTTATTCACTGGGTCGATTTTTGGGGCTTTGACAGCTTAAGCCACGTGTCCCACGATCTCTTGTCCGGCCTTGCTCTTGGTGGAGAATATAAGTGGTACTGCAGGTTGTTGCTGAGGATCTCTCCTCTCCCACACTCTCATTCACAGCTCACCAATTTGGGGGAAAAGATTGGAGGAGAAGAAATACTCTCAAGGATTGAAGGAAGAAGAAGAACACCATTTTAGGAATAATAGTGAGGTTTTGAGTGATTTTTGTAATCTCGGATTGAAGAACTATTGCAAGGATTGTTAGGAACGTTTTGAATCTTCATTTAAGAGTTTGTAAGTCTTGCTAAAACTTGGAATTGGCTGAGATTTATTGATTTGCTTGCTTATTTTTCATTATCTATCTATGAACACCATGTATGCTTGTTTGATGATTTTGGATCTTGATATGCATATTATTGGCTAGTTTATTGTGATTCTGGAGTGATGGATTGATGGTTATGGCTTGGGTGATGATAGGATGGGCTTATATGTTAGTTTAGGATGATTTGTATGCACGAAACTCACAACAGAAGGGGAAAATCGGCCTGTTCATCAGGTAAATCGGCCGATTTCTCCCATGACCCACCCAATTTCCTCCTCTGTTGCTCTTTAATGATGAATCTGTATGATTGGGGTGTTAGGTTGTTAAATCCTAGTGTTTATTAAGCCTAATTTAGCTTAGGATCACCTAATGTTATCAACCTAAGTGAGGGAAGAGATCTACCCGATGATTTCCGATCTTAGATACTTTAGAAGATGAATTCTAGGTAGTAGTGAGCCTCATAAGCCGCTATTGGATCGAGTGTGCTAGGATTATTGCTTGAGATTTCCCTATTCCGAGACTTACCCGGTAAGGAGAGGGTTACCCCTTAAGTAGTGTCTAGTTTGTGTGGAATTCCTTATTCTCACCCCTTGAGACCTACCCGGTAATAGGAGTTTGATGCGGGATTAGTGAAGTGAGAGACCTACCCGGTAATCGCTTCCATTAGTGAACATTCTTTCCCCAACACCGCAGCTTGTCCTTAGAATCCTTAGAACCTTGAGTCCAATGCCATAACCGGAAATCTTAACCTCTAGAATCCACTTTTCTCTCTTGATCATATACTTTGTGCTTTGTGTTACTTGTTCGTTTTGCTAGCTTGAGTTGTTAGTCGTTTTATTACCTTGCTTGATTTGTGATCTTTGTTTGATCACCACAAAAAGCAACCAAAAACATTGTGTTTTCCATTTTCTTTGTTCCTCACCTTATCTTAGTCTAGATTTACACTAACTTTGATCATGCTTGACTCGATTTCACCTTAGTCTTTGTGTTCGACCTCGGAATACTATCCCTACTACAAACGTCCCGTACACTGCGGGTTCGCTAGGAGTTAGGATAAATATAACGAGTATAAATTTAAAACCTATTGCGTATCACACATATCCTGAGCGTAACAGCCGCCTGAGTCTGGGCCGCATCTAGCCGGAGAAGAGTTGCCTCCCTTCTCTGTCCTTCACCGCCTCTCACCACGCTGAGCCACCGGGGACACCTCTTTGCACCCTCCTCGAGCCCTTCTTCTATGGGACTCTCCACCTGTGCAGAAGCTCTGCTTAGCCTCGCCGGAGCCACACAAGGAACCACTAGAGAAGCGACTGTTAGCATGAAATATTGTGATATTTTAGGCACGTTTTCTAAACGTATTTGATTCATATTGATAGTCTTTGATTGAACTTTGTGCATATGTGAGCTAGTATTACCTATATTGTCAATATGGATGTCTACACTAGTTCTATGTTGATTATAGGTGATTTGGAGCTATTTCCGAACGGAATCGAGCAAAGGAGAGTTGAGTTGATATGTCTATGGATTGGGGACATTTTTTGGAAGCAATTTGAAGTTTTAGCTTGAGGAATGCACGAGTTTAGGGAAGAATCACGTTCTTACTCTAAACCACGCTCTAAAA
Organism: Fagopyrum homotropicum; assembly: GCA_033239125.1. Taxonomy (NCBI): domain Eukaryota; kingdom Viridiplantae; phylum Streptophyta; class Magnoliopsida; order Caryophyllales; family Polygonaceae; genus Fagopyrum; species Fagopyrum homotropicum. The sequence goes on along the minus strand of BSWB01000008.1, from coordinate 25,878,228 downwards.
TACGGCCGTATCACATTCCACGTTCAATTCCACGACCGTGGATTTAGAGTCAGAAATTCATGTTCATTCCAGAGGATTACACGGCCGTGGAACATATGGTGCAAACCGTATTTGTTTCCACGCTCTAAATTACGGTCGTGGAACACTTCCACGACCGTGATCTTGACAAATCTTTTCGCCACACTTTGAAGCCACGATCTTTTAAAGATTGGGCCGGGCCGACATTTTGCCCTGCACTATAAAAAGACGGACGAAGCAAGAATCCGACACGCCCGCTTACCCTCATTCATCATCGCTTAGGACCGCTCAGACACGCTTACACTTCGCTTAGCCTTGCTTGGAAGCATTGACATCTCTTTGGGAGATCGAAGTTCGTGTTTGGCAATTCCCCTAATCTTGCACTTTTGGTGGAGATTGCTGTTGAGATCTCCGGATTGGCGGAAGATCGAAGTTCTTGGAAGATTTTGCAAGAAGATCTCTCTTCTTGTTTAGGTTTGATTTGGAAAACGGATTGACATCCCGTTTTCTCTTCTTTCCTAAGGTGGTGATTGTTTGTTTTACTTTGAATCTTTTGACATTACTTGTTCTCTTTGTGACTTTGAGATTGAATTGAAGATTATCGAAAGTTCTTGAAAGTTTTCATCTTTTTGTCTTTTAATTCTTGAATTGATATCAACATGACTGTTATTGGCTAAAAACCCTTAACAATTCTAAGGTGAAGGGTTGATAGTTGTTGCTTAGATGATGATAGATCGATCGCAAACAGATTAGACCCTGAGAGTTAGAGAGATTCGCCGACAACCCTAAATTACGGTCTGTTCTTGAGTCCACGGCCGTGGAACCTCAAGAACTAACCGTGATTTCCCTTAAGTCTACGAACCTGCTTTTACTTTAATCTAAAGTTAAAGATTTGCTTTAGCTTAGTTTAGACTTGTCTTTTCTAGGTGGTAGTGAAGCCTCAACATCCTCTACCTCGATTGTGAGTGTCACAACCTCAATCGGTTAAGTTAGTCTTGATCCTTGGGTTATAAGTTTGGGTATTTGACACTAATTCTCATCTCTAGAATCCTTCTATATTGAGCCTCAACAACCTGTATAGAGAGTGCCTTGTAGGTGAGTTATATAAGGTTTTTGGAACTTCACCGTACGATTACCTTACATTAGTATACCTTTGCATATCTCAACTCTGTCTTTACATCATTAAGTATATCTTGAATCGATTGCCACAGCTGGATACCTGGATCTTTAGGATTGTTGTTTTCCCAATATTTGCAAAACTCCCATATTTACTTGCTTGATAATCTGCAATCGAGTTCGTTTCCCCCCAAATCCCTGTGTTCGATACTCTGGAATTCTTGCTTAACTACGTCGATCCGTACACTACGGGTTCGCTGCTTGATTCTAGTTTATAAATTTAAAACTTTTTTGCACACACCTCTAGGGGCGAACAAGTTTTTGGCGCCGTTGCCGGGGATTTGGTTTAGGCCGAATCCGGTAGCCGGTTGTCAAGCTTGGGAGCTTGCTCTCGTTATTTGATATCTCTTTGAGTGCATGCGCAGGTCTAGGAATACCGAGGATCTCTTACCTCTTGATCAAGAGCTAGAGAAAACCTTGAGGCAAAAGCGCAAGGAAAAGAAGATGGCTGAAGAACACGAACGTGATCTTCAAACGGAGTTGGCGGAGAAGGAAGCTTAACTCCGATGGAATGAGACTCTCCGCCAGGATGAGATGGATCGTCATCAATCTCAAGTTAACAGTCTACAAGACATGATCTTCCAAATGAGGATAGAGATGAGCGACCTTAAGAATAAGGGAAGCAAGAAATCCTCAAGAAGGAGATCAAGGTCTAGAAGGAAAAGTCACTCATCCGCTGATGATAGTGACTCTTCCATGCCACCGTTAGAAGAGATTGATCCCACGATCAATATGAATCCTTTCCATCCACAAGGAGCTGCTAATCGCCGCATTCCACCTAGGAATGCGAGAGTCGAACGTGTGGATAATGAGCCAAGAACTCTTGGCCGGCGGATGGATCCAACACAACAACCACGCCGCTTGGGTGTGAAATTTGATGCTGAAGATGTGCAAGGGTTTAGCTTTAACCCTCAAGTTATCACTCTTGTTCGCCAAAGCCAATTTGGCGGTACAAGCGCTGAATCTCCACACCAACACTTGCAAAACTTTGAGTGTATGATGGAGACGATGAGACCGAAGAACGCTACTACTAACAGCTATAAGCTCAAGCCTTTCTTTTTCTCTTTGAAAGGGAAAGCGTTGTCTTGGTATCAAGCTCTTCCCAATGGGAAACTAGACACGTGGGAAGACCTTTCCGCGGAGTTTCTCACCAAATTCTTTCCGCCCTCCAAAACGGCGGAACTTAGAGGTAAGATTAATGTTTTTTCAATGAGACCTAACGAAAGCTTGTTTCAATCTTGGGAAAGGTTTCAAGACTTGCTCTTGGATTGCCCTCATCATGGCATATCCAAGCTTGCCTTGCTGGAGATCTACTACAAAGGGCTGGATGCGGGAACGCAATTCAACCTCCAATCCCTCTCATGCGGAACGTTCATGGACATGAGAGAAGATGACGCTTGGGACTTCATTGAGAAGCAAGCAAGAGTCATAGAGAAGTATTCCCACCGGAAAGCGGAGGGAAATCGCGTGGAGCAAGGAGCGAAGCTCACACATGAAGCTCAAAATCAAATTTTCTCCCTCAACAATGAGATCAAAGAGTTGAAGGAGACTATCAAGACCAACTTCCCAAAGCAACAAGAGAAGGATGTTGGCTATTTGGGCAACAACAATGGCGGTGATAACACCAACCGCAACAACAATAACCGGAACAATAACCGGAATAACAATTGGAATGGAAACAACAACAACCGGAATAACAATTGGAACAACAATTGGGGTTCAAACAACAACAATTGGCGCTCCAATCAACAAAATTCCGGTAACTCCTATCCTTCCAATTCTAATTCGCTAACTCCACCTTCCTCTTCCTCTACTCCTTTGAAAAGCCAGGGGCAATCATCTAATGGAGGAAACAATACGGGAAAGGAGAAGCCCGATCCCATGTTGGAAACAATCTTGGGAAAGCTTCAAGGATTGGAGAACCGCCTCATCAAGGTTGATGATCAAGTCTCTAAGGTTGACAAAGCTCAAAAAGTTTTGGAAAACCAATTGTTCAACCACGCGGAGGAAGTTCCTAGAAATCAAGGGAAACTTCCAGGAAAAACGGAGGATAACCCTAAGGGAAGGGTGATGGCGATCACAACTAGGAGCGGAGTGACTACCACCGATCCGCAGCCTACATTCGTTGAAGTCCCCATAGAGAAGGACAAAGAAAAGGGGAAGGAGAAGGAAGATGTCTATGTTCCTCCTCCAGCTTACAAACCTCCCCTACCGTTCCCTCAATCTAGAGCGCGAGCACGCCTAGACAAACAATTCGGTAAGTTCATAGAACTCATGAGCAAGCTGCATATTAATATACCCTTCATTGATGCTATTGTAGGTATGCCGGCTTATGGCAAGTTCTTGAAGGAGCTTCTCTCTAACAAGAGGAAGCTAGAAGATTTCGGAGAGGTCAAGATGAGTTCGGATTCTTCGGATCTCATCAAGACTATGAAGGAGAAAATGCCCCCAAAGTTGAAAGATCCGGGGTCATTTTGCATTCCCATTGGAGTGGGAGATGTCACATATGACGCTTTATGTGACTTGGGAGCAAGTGTGAGCATCATACCACTTGCATTATGTAGGAAGATCGGTTTAGGCGATCCTAAACCGGTCAAGATGACGTTATACATGGCGGATCGATCCATCACTCGCCCCGTCGGTATTGTAGAAGACGTCCCGGTCAAGCTAGGTAAATTCTTTGTCCCCATTGATTTTGTCGTGCTTGACATTCCTGCAGATAGTCCGGTCCCGATCATACTCGGAAGACCGTTTCTTGCAACTTCCGGCTGCATGGTCGATTGCAAGAATGGAAGACTCGCTTTTGATATTGGAGAAGAGAAAGTAGAGTTCGTTCTTTCCACTCTAGTAAAGGAGCCAATCTTTGATGAGGATATTTACGATATCCAAGATGAAGAAGGTTTGTCTAGGGAGGAGGTAAGTGCGATTCTCTTTAACGATCCTTTACAAAAGGTTATCACTATGAGTCTAACCAATGTAGGGGAAGAAGAAGAGTGCAAAGAGGAAATTGAAGCCTTGGAAGCACAAGAAGAGATGTATGAACTAGAGTTTGAGAAACTCCACGATGAGGCTGAGAATGTAAGAATCCACGGTCATACCCTGTATTCCACGACCGTGGATTTCACAACCAAAATCGACCTCCATTCCAGGGGACTACACGGCCGTGGAACACATGGAGAGGCCGTAATTCTGACCGTGGAAGAGGGTGATCGGCTTACTTCTTCAACTTCTTTTGATTCTTCTCCAAACCACTCAACAACCTTAGAAACTTCTAAGGAAACGTCGGATGCCCCTCAAGGACCATTGGAAGCTCCGAAAGTGATGGAACTCAAACCACTTCTTACTCATCTAAGGTACGCTTTTCTTGGATCTAATTCTACCTTTCCGGTCATTGTTAGCTCCGAACTAAGCATAGATGAACATGAACAGCTCATGATAGTCCTTAGGAAACATAGAAAAGCCATAGGCTACACTATCGAGGACTTAGTAGGAATTAAACCCTCCCTATGTATGCATAAGATACTAATGGAGGAGGATTTTAGAACTTCAAGACAACCTCAAAGGCGGTTGAATCCGACCATGAAGGAGGTTGTCAAGAAGGAAATTCTTAAACTTCTTGATGCAGGTATCATCTATCCTATCTCCGATATCAAGTGGGTGAGTCCAGTTCAAGTAGTTCCGAAGAAGGGGGGAATGACGGTCATCACCAACAAAAACAACGAACTCATTCCTACCCGAACCGTGACTGGATGGCGAATGTGCATAGACTACCGCAAGCTCAACAACGCAACACGGAAGGATCACTTTCCCTTACCATTCATCGATCAAATGCTTAAAAGGTTAGCACAACATTCACATTTTTGCTACCTTGACGGTTATAGTGGTTTCTTTCAGATTCCGATACATCCGGACGATCAGGAGAAGACCACATTCACGTGCCCTTGGGGTACGTTCGCCTATAGGAGAATGCCGTTCGGGCTTTGCAACGCCCCAGCCACCTTTCAACGGTGCATGATGGCCATCTTCTCCGAATACGTAGAGGAAATCATGGAAGTCTTCATGGATGACTTCTCCGTATACGGTTCCTCTTTCAACGATTGCCTTTCTAACCTTTCTCTTGTTTTACAACGTTGTGAAGACACTAACCTAGTTCTTAATTGGGAGAAGTGTCAATTCATGGTTAAGGAAGGAATCGTATTAGGTCACTTAGTCTCTAGTAGAGGGATAGAAGTAGACAAGGCTAAGATAGAGACCATAGAGAAACTTCCTCCCCCAATTTCGGTGAAAGGGATAAGAAGTTTCCTAGGACATGCTGGATTTTATAGACGTTTCATTAAAGATTTTTCTAAGATATCAAAACCTCTCACTAATCTATTGATGAAGGATGCGGTTTTTGAGTTTTCGCAGGAATGTTTAGATGCGTTTAACACCATTCGGCAAGCTCTAATTTCAGCACCTATTATCCAACCTCCGGATTGGACTCTTCCCTTCGAGATTATGTGCGATGCTAGTGACGTAGCCATTGGAGCTGTTCTTGGACAACGAAAGGAAGGGCGAACCCATGCCATATACTACGCTAGCAAGACGCTAGACGAAGCTCAGCTCAACTACGCCACTACAGAGAAAGAGTTTCTAGCCATTGTCTACGCTATTGACAAGTTCCGCTCTTATCTTGTAGGTGCAAAGGTGATTGTCTACACGGATCATGCCGCGATCCGGTACCTCCTTGCGAAGAAAGACGCGAAGCCAAGGCTAATTAGATGGATTCTTCTCCTACAAGAATTCGATCTTGAGATCCGCGACAAGAAAGGTTCAGAAAATTCTGTTGCGGATCATTTGAGTCGTCTCACACATCTAGAGGACGACCATCTACCCATTGATGACTCCTTTCCGGACGAACACCTACACATCATAGAGGAGTGCATCAACGTGATCTCCAAAGGTAACGAACCATGGTTTGCTGATTTTGTTAACTATTTGGTTTGCCAGGAGATACCGCCCGGACTATCCTACGCACAAAGGAAGAAGTTCTTTAAGGACGTCCGGGAATACTATTGGAACGAGCCTCTCCTCTTTAAGAGAGGTCCGGATGGCATCATCCGGCGATGTGTGCCGGAAGATGAGATGCAAAGTGTCATCCGCCATTGTCATTCACTACCTTGTGGAGGACACGCTAATTCGAACAAGACTAGCGCAAAGGTATTGCAATCTGGATTCTATTGGCCTACTTTATTTAGAGATGTGCAATCCTTTGTCTCTTGTTGCGATGCTTGTCAAAGAACAGGCAATATTTCTAGAAGGAACGAGATGCCCCTCAACAACATCCAAGAGGTGGAGATTTTCGACGTTTGGGGAGTCGATTTCATGGGACCATTCCCATCTTCTTGTGGAAACCAATACATACTATTGGCGGTAGACTACGTTTCTAGATGGGTGGAAGCAATTGCCTCTCCCACAAATGATGCCATGGTGGTGGTTAAGTTCTTCAACAAGACCATCTTTCCGCGATTTGGAACACCAAGGACAATCATTAGTGATGGAGGTTCTCACTTCGTAGCCCGTCGCTTTGAAGCTCTTCTAGCTAAGTATGGGGTTACTCACAAGATCGCTACCCCTTACCATCCACAAACGAGTGGACAAGTTGAGATCTCAAATAGGGAGATCAAGGGAATTCTAGAGAAGACGGTTTCAAGGACTAGGAAGGATTGGTCCTTGAAACTAGATGATGCATTATGGGCGTACCGGACTGCGTACAAGACTCCCATAGGAACCACACCATACAACCTTGTGTATGGGAAGTCTTGTCATTTGCCGGTAGAGCTGGAGCACAAAGCGTTTTGGGCTATCAAGTGGCTGAATTTCGGCATGAAGGAAGCGGGAGAGAAGCGTCTCCTAGACATCAACAAGCTGGATGAACTTCGCTTGAACGCCTATGAAAACGCTAAGATCTACAAGGAAAGAGCAAAGCGTTGGCATGATAAGCATACATTCCAAAGGACTTCAAAGAAGGGGATCAAGTTCTCCTCTTCAATTCAAGACTTCGCCTCTTTCCAGGTAAGCTTAAATCCCGTTGGACCGGACCTTTTCTAATTAAACGTATTTTCTCCCATGGTGCAGTTGAAGTATGGGGTGAAGCTAGCGGAAGTTTTAAGGTGAACGGTCAACGACTCAAGAAGTACACACCGGAACTCCAAGCTGAGAAGTTTGCGCCTACCGCACTCGAATAAGTGCGAGATTGGTCTAGCTACGGACCTTAAACAAAGCGCTTCTTGGGAGGCAACCCAAGGTATTGCATTTTTTTTTTTGTTTTCGATTCATAGTTTAGCTTAGAATAGACGTTTTCGCTTTATTTTGCCTCGATTTCTTCCGGTATGTTCGTGTTTTTGGTTGTAGGATCGATGGAAAAGGAGAAAGGGAGAATAATGTCGAAGAAGAGCGACGAAATTTGGACTTTGAAGCTTTACAGAAGGTTCCACGGTCTAAATTACGGTCGTCATAGCTACAGTGGCCGTAATTCTCAAAAGCCTTTGAAAAATCACCAAAACCACGGTTCCGTACACTTCCACGGCCGTGGAACACCCCGACAGACCGTGATTTTCAAAATTTTGCCTGCGACTATATAAGCCACATTCTTCACAAAATTACCCAAAAACTTACGTCTTTCCACGCCCTAAACGCCGAAACCCCACGACCTCCTCCAATTCCTCGTTTTCTAATCGTTTTCAACGATTCTTCATCCTAAACTGCAGCAAATCCAACCACGAACAAGATCCAAGCGACAAACCGAGCGGAAATCCGTCAACAAACGCGCATTTCGGATTTTTCAATCCGAAAAAGAGGTTTATTCTTTCTTCTTGATTTTCGAGGATTTGGTTCGTTTTTGCTATAGATTTTTAGGAAGAACTGACAAAGACTGGAAGGAATTAGATTAGGACTGCTTGTTGTGGTGATTGTTGGTGAAATTGCTGAGATTCGCGAGATTCTGAGACGAATCACGGTGTCTGGGTAAACCACGGCCGTGGAACCTGAAGAACAGACCGTAATTTTGGTGAAAAAAATGGATTTTGTAAGGAGAATGTCGGGAAGGATAAAAGAGAAGAAGGGAGAGCAAAATAAGAAAAGAAAGGGCAACCCCTCCACCTCTAGGGCACCACCACCCTCATCTCCTTCACTACCATCTTCACCTTCACCTTCATCTTCACCTCCTCACCCTAGCATCCCAACCATACATGAGAACCATCTTGACGCACTTGACCGGATCAAGGAGAGGGCAGTGATTGGCCCTAGGTATTTGTTGTTGGAGGATCTACATCCTCTCAACATAGTTGATGACCTTACATGGCTCTTGGATAGAGCCGGATTGCTTATCTTCACGAACATTCGTGAAGACGCCTATGAGGAGATCACCCGGGAGGTTGTGACGTCTTTTGAGCACAGCCACGTAGATAGGACCGTCTCTTTCCGTCTCATGGAAAGAGACTACCATTTGAGCATAGTTGAGTTCGGGACTATCTTTGGGTTTCATGAGACCTATAACGGTCGATTTCCGAGTGGAGTTTACCCCAAGAACTTTTGGGAGGAAGTAGCTATGGTTTACGCCGACGAGGACCGTTGGCAACCCGCCGATACCAAGGCTAGATTGATGTACCATCTAGCCTTGAAGATAGCGCACCGCGTTCTTTCGGAGTGTCTCTTTCCTAGGACGGAGACGCCCCAAAAGATCAAGACGGATGAGCTATTCTTGCTCTATAGCATGCTATACGGTCGCCGTGCAGATTGTGCCACTCTTTTGGCGGCTACGATGAGTAAACTCAAGAATAAGAAGAAGGGGAACATTGGATATGGTGGGATAGTGACCCACATTGCTAGGAGTTTCGGTGTAGATTTTTCTTCTTGCACCCGCATACCGGCCGTTCCTTTAGGGTTACACGCATTCATGGTTAGGGGACTCATCTTCCCCACACATGGAGGTCCGCCTTATGCGGGCATGCCTTGGGAGACTAGGACGGGTAGGGGTATAGAGTGGCTGCCGGAGTACTCCATTATGGCGGGACGCCATAACTGGAAGGAGACGTTCGCTGCGATGCATGCGAATAGGATAGTAGCTCCCCCTTACGTCCCACCGCCGGTTGTAGAGGAGGATATGGGAGATCAGTTCGAGAGTGGAGGAGGAGCGGAGCATGAGTTTGGCACGTTTCCGGACCAGCCGGAGGCGGCCCCAGATGTACCTCGACGTTCTCCACGTCCAGCTAGAGCCTCAGGCTCGTCATCTCGCCGCGCTAGCATGAGTGAGAGGCCCACGTGGATGGCCACACCTCCCACATGGTATTCCACCCCACCTCCTTGGTCCACGGAGCAGCCAGCAGCACCACCACCAGCACCAGCACCAGCACCGTCCGATGCCCCATCATGGTACAGTCACGCCCCGGGATGGTACGAGCATATGCCGGATTAGGCTCGGACTTTCAGAGAGAGAGTAGGAGCGCTAGAGATCCGGGCAGATGCTAGAGACGGACGCTTAGACGACCTTGACCACATGATGAGGGACGTCTACCGCCAGCAGTTTGGGCGGTTCTATGATCCGAGTTTCTCTCCATTCCCACCTTCGCCGGCGCCACAGTGATTGATGCATGATCGTTCGTTTAGACATTCCCGCCACCATTTTGTGAGTTTTTTTTTCTCTTCTTCTTTTCTTTGTTTCTTTTGAACATTAGGGACAATGTTCGTCCTAAGTATGGGGTGGGATGTACTAAAAAGTCTGTAATAACTCTACTTACTATGCTTCCTTTCATTTGAGACTATCATTGGATGTTCATTATGTGTTGCACGTTTCCCTATTACATTGCATGAAAAGTGACTTGAAAAACCCATAAAAATTTGAAAAATTTTGAAAATTTTGTGCTTCTAATGAATTGAGATGATTTCCATGATAATCACTACTTGTGAATTGAGTTTGATGACAATTGCATGCTTAAAAGGATTGTGAATTGAAAAGAATTTGAATGAATGAATTTCACCTCTTTTGCAAGTTTTATAATGTGAAAATGTTACCTAAATCATGATAGGAAATTGAAGTTGAAATCACGTTATAAGTTCCTATACTTCTTGTTGAAATGATTAAGGCAATTAAATACTTTCTTTCTTCTTTCTTTGATCATCTAGCTCCTCATTGAAATATTAGCCTCTTTTACCTATCCGGGAATTTGGAGAAGTGAATGAGAAAAAGGCATGTTTGATGTGGGAGGGCCATGAGAGCAATTATTTGCAATCAATTGAATAGAAAGAAATTATAGGTTTGGGGAAGTCAATCATGACGATGAGTAACTCGGCACCATTCACATAGCCGGGTGTTTGTGTCTTGCCAAAGTCGGATTGAGCGATATTCCTAGCGGATTATGGTATGTGCGCTAAGGGTTTGAAGCATCTCTTGAAAAATTTGAGAAACGCCGATCTCCTAGGCTTCGGTTTTTGTGCACCTCTATCCATAACTCCAAAAGTAAAGTCGAAAAGTGAAAAGAAGAGAGCGAAGCTCTAAGTTGAAGTGTTGCGGGAACCACATAAGAAGAAGAAGGTAGTTGTCCACTTTCCCGGATTTATGCACCACTTTCCCTTAAAGTTTTCCCTTCCCTTCCATATTCTAGACCTTTTCTTTGAAAGTCCTTAAGATCAAAAGAATGTTATATGACTTGGTGATCTAAATTGAAGTTTCTTGCGATTGATTTTGATAATTTTTGAAGGTTATAATGCTTGTTTAGAAGTTAAGTTGGTTCATGAATTTTCTTTGCCTTTTACTCTTTGATTAAGTGTGTGAAAGTTTGAAAAATGATTGAAGCGAGGTTTGAGAATGATCTATTCTTTAGAAGTCACATTCATCCAAAAGAAGGTACACATATTTCATCCTAACTCTTGTTTAAAGCTTTTTGAAAGACCTTGCTTAGGGACAAGCAAGTGTTAAGTATGGGGTTATTTGTTAGCATGAAATATTGTGATATTTTAGGCACGTTTTCTAAACGTATTTGATTCATATTGATAGTCTTTGATTGAACTTTGTGCATATGTGAGCTAGTATTACCTATATTGTCAATATGGATGTCTACACTAGTTCTATGTTGATTATAGGTGATTTGGAGCTATTTCCGAACGGAATCGAGCAAAGGAGAGTTGAGTTGATATGTCTATGGATTGGGGACATTCTTTGGAAGCAATTTGAAGTTTTAGCTTGAGGAATGCACGAGTTTAGGGAAGAATCACGTTCTTACTCTAAACCACGCTCTAAAATACGGCCGTATCACATTCCACGTTCAATTCCACGACCGTGGATTTAGAGTCAGAAATTCATGTTCATTCCAGAGGATTACACGGCCGTGGAACATATGGTGCAAACCGTATTTGTTTCCACGCTCTAAATTACGGTCGTGGAACACTTCCACGACCGTGATCTTGGCAAATCTTTTCGCCACACTTTGAAGCCACGATCTTTTAAAGATTGGGCCGGGCCGACATTTTGCCCTGCACTATAAAAAGACGGACGAAGCAAGAATCCGACACGCCCGCTTACCCTCATTCATCATCGCTTAGGACCGCTCAGACACGCTTACACTTCGCTTAGCCTTGCTTGGAAGCATTGACATCTCTTTGGGAGATCGAAGTTCGTGTTTGGCAATTCCCCTAATCTTGCACTTTTGGTGGAGATTGCTGTTGAGATCTCCGGATTGGCGGAAGATCGAAGTTCTTGGAAGATTTTGCAAGAAGATCTCTCTTCTTGTTTAGGTTTGATTTGGAAAACGGATTGACATCCCGTTTTCTCTTCTTTCCTAAGGTGGTGATTGTTTGTTTTACTTTGAATCTTTTGACATTACTTGTTCTCTTTGTGACTTTGAGATTGAATTGAAGATTATCGAAAGTTCTTGAAAGTTTTCATCTTTTTGTCTTTTAATTCTTGAATTGATATCAACATGACTGTTATTGGCTAAAAACCCTTAACAATTCTAAGGTGAAGGGTTGATAGTTGTGGCTTAGATGATGATAGATCGATCGCAAACAGATTAGACCCTGAGAGTTAGAGAGATTCGCCGACAACCCTAAATTACGGTCTGTTCTTGAGTCCACGGCCGTGGAACCTCAAGAACTAACCGTGATTTCCCTTAAGTCTACGAACCTGCTTTTACTTTAATCTAAAGTTAAAGATTTGCTTTAGCTTAGTTTAGACTTGTCTTTTCTAGGTGGTAGTGAAGCCTCAACAACCTCTACCTCGATTGTGAGTGTCACAACCTCAATCGGTTAAGTTAGTCTTGATCCTTGGGTTATAAGTTTGGGTATTTGACACTAATTCTCATCTCTAGAATCCTTCTATATTGAGCCTCAACAACCTGTATAGAGAGTGCCTTGTAGGTGAGTTATATAAGGTTTTTGGAACTTCACCGTACGATTACCTTACATTAGTATACCTTTGCATATCTCAACTCTGTCTTTACATCATTAAGTATATCTTGAATCGATTGCCACAGCTGGATACCTGGATCTTTAGGATTGTTGTTTTCCCAATATTTGCAAAACTCCCATATTTACTTGCTTGATAATCTGCAATCGAGTTCGTTTCCCCCCAAATCCCTGTGTTCGATACTCTGGAATTCTTGCTTAACTACGTCGATCCGTACACTACGGGTTCGCTGCTTGATTCTAGTTTATAAATTTAAAACTTTTTTGCACACACCTCTAGGGGCGAACAAGTTTTTGGCGCCGTTGCCGGGGATACCCTCCCAATACCAATTTTTCCATACATGTCTCCCGGGGGATTCGAACTCGAATCTCCGGGCTAACACTTAAGGAGTCTAGCACCACAACCACTAGACCAACTGAGTATTGGTCTAATGATGAATCTTGTCTTGTGGATTGGCTATGGATGGCCTTATGTGTTAAATTTATGAATGGCATATGTGGACTTGAAGTACTTCTCTTGAATCCCATGAATGATTTGTGATCATGAATGTTTGTCTTGATTGGATTGAGGATCGAAAGTCGAAAGTACATGCTAGTTCTTGCACATCATTTAGGAGTGATTAAGGCAATTCATTTTTCTCTACTTCTCATCTTGACCATGTTGTTTGAGCACCTCAATTGATGAAAAACTTGACCTCTTTTGACCCATCCGGGAATAGGAGCAAGTTAGTGTGTTGATGTGTGTGAAAAGCAAGTGTGAGGTGAAGATGTTGATAAAAAAAAAATATATCATGCATAAAGTGCTGAAATTGTTGCGAAAGTGTAGCCAAAAATATAGGTTTGGGGACGTTGGCTTAAATGACAAGTAACTCGGTACACTTCACATGATCGGGTGTTGGTGTCTTGCCAAAGTCAAATAAACTAATAGTCCTAACGAGCTTTGGTATGTGTGCCCGGTGTGGATGCACCTCGAAAAATAGAAAAAGCCCGAGGATGGCTAATCACCAAGGTTTCGGCTTTTGTACACCAATGCCATTGTCTCAAAAATGAAAGAAAAGAAAGAAAAGAAAATGAAAAATATACACTTGAGGGAAGTTGATAAGAAATGTGAAGTTATGGTTGTTTAGTTCCTTTCCCGGATTAGCATCACATAGCCTAGAAAATTCCCACCTAATCACAACGTTTCTTGGCCTTCTATTTCACAAGTCCTTATGACCTACTTGCATGTGTGTAAGACTAAGTGATTTAGATTGGATATGCTCATGATCATCTTGACTTCTTCATCTTAACACTTCATTGCATGCTATCAAGTTAAGTGTAATTGTCTTTCCATGCTTTCATTTATTTGATGCATAATTGCTCCTCCATTTCCATGAAACATGACTATGAAGGTGATCTAATATTAGAACCACAACTCCAAAAGATTTTGCCATTTTTCTGCATACATAAATCATGTCATCTCTTAGTCTATAGTTGGGAATTTGCTCGGGGACGAGCAAACCTTAAGTATGGGGTATTTTTGATAACAAGATTTATGACTTAGGATTAGGTAATCATTTAGATAGATTTCTCATTCATTCGTGCAAGTTTTGGCATTGGTTCATGACGTCTTCGCTCAATTCATGCACATTTCTAGAAAAGACGTCTACACTACCTTTTATCGGTTTTGTAGGTAATTCGGGGATCTATTGGACGTTAATCGATACATTTGAGGGCCAAGCCTCATGATGGTACACATCCAAAGCCTTGGAGGAGCATAATTGGAGCAACAAAGGACACAAAGATCACTAATGGTGCAAGCAATGGAGCAACTCATGGCTAGACGATCATAGCATGTTTCTGCTGAAGAAAATCGGACCAACTAGCAGCTAAATCGGCCGATTTTATTCACTGGGTCGATTTTTGGGGCTTTGACAGCTTAAGCCACGTGTCCCACGATCTCTTGTCCGGCCTTGCTCTTGGTGGAGAATATAAGTGGTACTGCAGGTTGTTGCTGAGGATCTCTGCTCTCCCACACTCTCATTCACAGCTCACCAATTTGGGGGAAAAGATTGGAGGAGAAGAAATACTCTCAAGGATTGAAGGAAGAAGAAGAACACCATTTTAGGAATAATAGTGAGGTTTTGAGTGATTTTTGTAATCTCGGATTGAAGAACTATTGCAAGGATTGTTAGGAACGTTTTGAATCTTCATTTAAGAGTTTGTAAGTCTTGCTAAAACTTGGAATTGGCTGAGATTTATTGATTTGCTTGCTTATTTTTCATTATCTATCTATGAACACCATGTATGCTTGTTTGATGATTTTGGATCTTGATATGCATATTATTGGCTAGTTTATTGTGATTCTGGAGTGATGGATTGATGGTTATGGCTTGGGTGATGATAGGATGGGCTTATATGTTAGTTTAGGATGATTTGTATGCACGAAACTCACAACAGAAGGGGAAAATCGGCCTGTTCATCAGGTAAATCGGCCGATTTCTCCCATGACCCACCCAATTTCCTCCTCTGTTGCTCTTTAATGATGAATCTGTATGATTGGGGTGTTAGGTTGTTAAATCCTAGTGTTTATTAAGCCTAATTTAGCTTAGGATCACCTAATGTTATCAACCTAAGTGAGGGAAGAGATCTACCCGATGATTTCCGATCTTAGATACTTTAGAAGATGAATTCTAGGTAGTAGTGAGCCTCATAAGCCGCTATTGGATCGAGTGTGCTAGGATTATTGCTTGAGATTTCCCTATTCCGAGACTTACCCGGTAAGGAGAGGGTTACCCCTTAAGTAGTGTCTAGTTTGTGTGGAATTCCTTATTCTCACCCCTTGAGACCTACCCGGTAATAGGAGTTTGATGCGGGATTAGTGAAGTGAGAGACCTACCCGGTAATCGCTTCCATTAGTGAACATTCTTTCCCCAACACCGCAGCTTGTCCTTAGAATCCTTAGAACCTTGAGTCCAATGCCATAACCGGAAATCTTAACCTCTAGAATCCACTTTTCTCTCTTGATCATATACTTTGTGCTTTGTGTTACTTGTTCGTTTTGCTAGCTTGAGTTGTTAGTCGTTTTATTACCTTGCTTGATTTGTGATCTTTGTTTGATCACCACAAAAAGCAACCAAAAACATTGTGTTTTCCATTTTCTTTGTTCCTCACCTTATCTTAGTCTAGATTTACACTAACTTTGATCATGCTTGACTCGATTTCACCTTAGTCTTTGTGTTCGACCTCGGAATACTATCCCTACTACAAACGTCCCGTACACTGCGGGTTCGCTAGGAGTTAGGATAAATATAACGAGTATAAATTTAAAACCTATTGCGTATCACACATATCCTGAGCGTAACAGCCGCCTGAGTCTGGGCCGCATCTAGCCGGAGAAGAGTTGCCTCCCTTCTCTGTCCTTCACCGCCTCTCACCACGCTGAGCCACCGGGGACACCTCTTTGCACCCTCCTCGAGCCCTTCTTCTATGGGACTCTCCACCTGTGCAGAAGCTCTGCTTAGCCTCGCCGGAGCCACACAAGGAACCACTAGAGAAGCGACTGTTAGCATGAAATATTGTGATATTTTAGGCACGTTTTCTAAACGTATTTGATTCATATTGATAGTCTTTGATTGAACTTTGTGCATATGTGAGCTAGTATTACCTATATTGTCAATATGGATGTCTACACTAGTTCTATGTTGATTATAGGTGATTTGGAGCTATTTCCGAACGGAATCGAGCAAAGGAGAGTTGAGTTGATATGTCTATGGATTGGGGACATTTTTTGGAAGCAATTTGAAGTTTTAGCTTGAGGAATGCACGAGTTTAGGGAAGAATCACGTTCTTACTCTAAACCACGCTCTAAAATACGGCCGTATCACATTCCACGTTCAATTCCACGACCGTGGATTTAGAGTCAGAAATTCATGTTCATTCCAGAGGATTACACGGCCGTGGAACATATGGTGCAAACCGTATTTGTTTCCACGCTCTAAATTACGGTCGTGGAACACTTCCACGACCGTGATCTTGACAAATCTTTTCGCCACACTTTGAAGCCACGATCTTTTAAAGATTGGGCCGGGCCGACATTTTGCCCTGCACTATAAAAAGACGGACGAAGCAAGAATCCGACACGCCCGCTTACCCTCATTCATCATCGCTTAGGACCGCTCAGACACGCTTACACTTCGCTTAGCCTTGCTTGGAAGCATTGACATCTCTTTGGGAGATCGAAGTTTGTGTTTGGCAATTCCCCTAATCTTGCACTTTTGGTGGAGATTGCTGTTGAGATCTCCGGATTGGCGGAAGATCGAAGTTCTTGGAAGATTTTGCAAGAAGATCTCTCTTCTTGTTTAGGTTTGATTTGGAAAACGGATTGACATCCCGTTTTCTCTTCTTTCCTAAGGTGGTGATTGTTTGTTTTACTTTGAATCTTTTGACATTACTTGTTCTCTTTGTGACTTTGAGATTGAATTGAAGATTATCGAAAGTTCTTGAAAGTTTTCATCTTTTTGTCTTTTAATTCTTGAATTGATATCAACATGACTGTTATTGGCTAAAAACCCTTAACAATTCTAAGGTGAAGGGTTGATAGTTGTGGCTTAGATGATGATAGATCGATCGCAAACAGATTAGACCCTGAGAGTTAGAGAGATTCGCCGACAACCCTAAATTACGGTCTGTTCTTGAGTCCACGGCCGTGGAACCTCAAGAACTAACCGTGATTTCCCTTAAGTCTACGAACCTGCTTTTACTTTAATCTAAAGTTAAAGATTTGCTTTAGCTTAGTTTAGACTTGTCTTTTCTAG
Organism: Fagopyrum homotropicum; assembly: GCA_033239125.1. NCBI lineage: Eukaryota > Viridiplantae > Streptophyta > Magnoliopsida > Caryophyllales > Polygonaceae > Fagopyrum > Fagopyrum homotropicum. The sequence goes on along the minus strand of BSWB01000008.1, from coordinate 25,860,799 downwards.
GTGGTAGTGAAGCCTCAACAACCTCTACCTCGATTGTGAGTGTCACAACCTCAATCGGTTAAGTTAGTCTTGATCCTTGGGTTATAAGTTTGGGTATTTGACACTAATTCTCATCTCTAGAATCCTTCTATATTGAGCCTCAACAACCTGTATAGAGAGTGCCTTGTAGGTGAGTTATATAAGGTTTTTGGAACTTCACCGTACGATTACCTTACATTAGTATACCTTTGCATATCTCAACTCTGTCTTTACATCATTAAGTATATCTTGAATCGATTGCCACAGCTGGATACCTGGATCTTTAGGATTGTTGTTTTCCCAATATTTGCAAAACTCCCATATTTACTTGCTTGATAATCTGCAATCGAGTTCGTTTCCCCCCAAATCCCTGTGTTCGATACTCTGGAATTCTTGCTTAACTACGTCGATCCGTACACTGCGGGTTCGCTGCTTGATTCTAGTTTTATAAATTTAAAACTTTTTTGCACACACCTCTAGGGGCGAACAGCGACCTGCTTTGCTCCCTTCGCCGAGTCAGCCCTAACAACCGCCGCCGGATCAGACTTTCCAGGGCTGCCGCCAACTGAGGAAGGTTTCAAATGAAACCCTTTTGATATTACATTCGGGACCCCCTAATTTTGGTATAATTGCAAAATGCACCCATGATTTGTGTTTATTGCAGATTTGACCCCCTCTTTTGGAATTTGTAGATTGTGCCCTACTGATTTGAATTAATTAAATATTTGGCCCAAATTTTATATTCAGAATATATCCCAAAGTTTACGGAACTTCATGAGTTGCCCAGAAAATGTTTTTACGAGTTTTAACCTTGGATTTTATATACGAGTTTCATCTTATATTTATGTATATTACGTATTGTGTCCTTGTTGGTTTATTTATGGAAGTTGACCCAATATTTAATTACGTATTATGACCCATATTTTTGGAATGGTATTATTTATCCCGGAAAGCATTTTTGCGAGTTTTACCCTTGTTTTAAAAGCGGGGCTTCCTTAGATTTTACATCCGTTAATCTCCCTTCCAAAATTAGCGTTTAAGCTAATTTTGTGTAGCTTTGGTTTTAGGTCCAGAAGCGCCCCGATAAAGGCCTAACGAGTCCAAGTTCGACATCCATCTTGACGTTTGAGTATTCTCTTCCCCGATTTAGTTATGCTTAGTATTAGTATCATGCTAGGTTGGATAATCTAGCATAACTTAGAGTTAATGCCAAGTAGGGGCTTTGAACCTTAGGTGAGTTTCGAGGATTTGATATTGTTTGATGGATTGATGTTGATTCTAAGCTTGAGGTGTTGGTTATCTTGTGAGGTTGTTATAAGGCTTTAAGTTATATTGGTGATCTTGTGAGTGTTTTGAGGCTCGAGGTGGGGTTGTATGATCTTGTGGGATTTTGGAGTTTAGGTATGACTTATCCTAGTTGCGTTGTGAGTTATGATCTTGCGAGATCAGAGGGTTTAAAAAGTCTTAGGACTTATAGCTTGTGTTGAGTGTGATGTGAGCATGAGGGATTCTAGGATGCGGTCCTAGAATTGAGAGTCAAATGGTCTTGCGTAGATTATTTGTATAGAAGTCTAAGACTTCTATTGTGAGTGGGTTGTTGTTGATATAGTTATCTTCTTGTGAGCAGGTTATGGGCTTCCTCCCCTAAGGAAGCGAGAGTGTTGTGAGTTGAGTGTGGTGACGATGTAAGTCTCCGGACTTACTTAGATCGTATTCCTTGTGTTTGGTGGTGGTGTGTGTTTATTCTTTATTGTTTATAACAACTAAACCGGTAATAGGACCACCGACCTTATATTATTTTGGCCCAAGTGTATGATAACGGGCGGTGACATCATCTGCCTAGCTCTTGCGAGAGTCTAGGAGGTTCTTGGCGACTAGCCCGTGCTGGTTAGACGGTCGGAGGCATCCGTACCGTTCCATGCCGGTAAGTAGGGATCGAGGCGGGACCACGGTGGTCTCGTGTCACAAAAATAAGTTGAATCAGAACGGGATATGACTTAATAATAAAAAGATAATAAACTGGAATTGTGTGCTTTGAGAATGTTGTGTGTTTATGATGATTTACTTGTGTTTGTGCCTTTCCCATTGATTCTAATGCTTCGAATATGAGCTAACGGTTTTATACCGACTGTTGTAGATTGCATTGCAGGTTAGGATTGCGGGCGAGAGATCCGGAAGAGTGGGCATGTAATATCCGGAATTTTTATTCCGTTTAATTCTGAATCAAATCAGACTTCGAAACGTTGACGGTTTCCCATTCTATCTAGTATTTATTTCTTCATAAATTTTATTATTTTATGTATAATTTAATTTACATAAAATAATAAAATTATGTCAAGCTCTAATTCTTATAATTATTTATTATTTTATGTAGAGTTTAATTCACATAAAATGACAGATTTATATCAAACCCTAGTTATTATAATTCTTTCTTATCGATGACAAGCTGTGATGAGATCATGACAAGTTGTGACGAGACCATGACTAAGCTGAGACGAGGCCATGACAAAGCCCGACAAATCTGTGACAAACTCATTCATGGGCCTGACAAGGCCATGACGAGTTTTGACAGATTTTTGACAAGCAATTCAGCCCATCTTTCTTGCTTGTTTCAGCCACTAGTCCTACCTTAATTTTAGCCCAGCTTGACTTCGAGCCCAGCCTGCAGCAGTCCAGGAGAGGCTGGTTACGAGCCCATTAACAACCCTCTCCAGCCCAGCACGTTCAGCCCCCTCCAGCCCAACGTTCAGCCCTCTCCAGCCCAGTGATCTACGTGTGTAACAGCCAGCATTGCGTCCAGCAGGGAGGAGTAACAACCGGCCCTTCTCCTTCCTTCTCTTCACCTTGTAACGGCTGCTGCATTGAAGAAGAGCTGCTATAACTGCCCATTAACCGCAGCCCAAGAAGCCAGCCGGAAGGGATGCACATTCAGCACCTTCGAAACTCCTCCTTTTCTGTACCGAGATCCATCGATCGACTTCAGCAAACGTCCTCAGCGCAGCAGCAACCATCAACGTAACGAGAACCTTCAACAGCGGCCTTCAACACAACAGGGAGACTTGTCTGCACACGATCCTCTACACAGAAGGCTTGAAGTTACACTGGATCACACAATAAACGCTAGCCAAGGTGAGTACGGTTCTACATCTCTCTTTCTGTCGTTACATTACCTTCCCTCTGTAGCCGAACCCTTTGACATCGCTCCTCTCTTCATGTCCAACCAGTGCAGACAACTCAACCTCACTCTTCTCATCTATTTCCAGACTAGACGCCAACAAGTCTTCGACTCCTGCACACGCTCGGATTGTCCCAATTCTTTGGTTCTACACACGACCTAACCTAGGGAGTCAAGTGGTAATGGTCTCTCACTCTCTTTACTGCCTAGTTTCTCTTTCTGTTCAGTCACACCAAGGGCAAGAATTGATCTTCCCTTCCTACTATATTACAAATCAAGAGCCTTTCCGTCGCCCAGAATGTTCGTTAAATTACATCCAAAGACCTTAGTAGGGGTAAGTAAATCTTCTCTCGCTCCTTGATTACATAACTCTGTGATGGAATAGGTTAGAGTAGGCTGTTGTGTTGCTGATGATCTTAGGAACTTGGATTAGTAATCAGTTAGGATCGGATAAAGGGTGTTAAAAAATGGTAGAAACAAAGCTGTTGTAACTAAATGGAGTTTTTTTCCAGTTTTGTGAATTTGGAAACTGCCCATCTTGTGAAACAATGTTAAGGAGTTACAGTGAAGATCCACCTTTGAAATTTTAATAGGTCATAGATGGATGTATGTAGTTTACTGTGTCAAAATTGGAGAATAAACGAACGGTTGGATTAAAAGTTATAAGGTCCCAAAGTAGAGTAGTTGAGCTGTTGCAGTTTCTCAGTTTTATATATTGGCAAGCAGCCAACTTGGTGACCAGATTTAGGTATGCTAAACTCATTCTTTTTGGCTGAATTTTGGATATGATATAGTTTACATATTATTGTAGAACATATTAAAATTTGAGAGGAATCCAGCGAGTGGTTTGGGATTTATGATTTTTCAAAGATTGAATCGTAAGCAGTTTTTCTGTTGTGCTGAAATTCGGTTTTGTGAGATAATTTTAAATAGGATTTTGATCTCCTTTACGGCTGAATTTTGGATATATTATAGATAAGATTTTATAGTAGAACATATCAAATTTTGGGATAAATCCAGCGAGTAGTTTAGGAGTTAAGACAGTGTGTTGTTTGTTAAGTGTTGTAACCAACTTTAGAAATTTTTGTAGAAGTGATGCTTTAACAGTTTTAAGAAATTCCTTCCCTTATGAGTAGATGGGATATCATAGATGATCTAGGGAATTATTTCAGAATTTTTATAAGTTTATTCGAATTTCTTATTTGATGCCGAAGTTGGACCTTAACGATCTTTCGGAAAATAGGAAAATGGGTAAGTTGCCAGTTTGTAACCAAAATCATCTTTAGGAGTTAGAATATGACTTGTTAGTCTCAAATAAGAGTTTAGGGTTGAATTATGAAATTTTTGGAAGTTTCGGGACCAAGGGTAAAATCGTCATTTTACCATAAATTAGTACTGTATTAAGTTCTGTTCTAATAGGATCTACTATCTTAGAAGTCTTAGACTTCTAATCACCTAGAAAGTGTGCTGACACACTTGCCTCCTTTGGCAGGCCACTGAATTCCAACTGTGCATATCGATTTGCGAATTAGAAAGTCGAGATCTGATTCCGGTAAGTCTACGGACTTACTTAGCTGACTTCTTGTATGAGTGTAATGTGTATGAGTGGTGTTTGTTAGATATGATAAACAACGAAATCGGATTAGGCCGACTTTATTACTTACGTAATTGACCCAAGTGTATGATAACGGGTCGTGACATCATCTGCCTAGCTCTTGCGAGAGTCTAGGAGGTTCCTTGCGACCAACCCAATCCGATAGACGATCAGATGCATTAGTACCATTCCGCGTTGGTAAACGGGGACAGGGGCGAGGTTTGGGAATCCCTCGTGTCACAAAATAAGTATCATTAGTAATGACTTATCACCTAATTAAAGATAATAGAAGGATTGAGTGTTGCATGTTGATTGTGTATGATGTGTGATTGTGCTTTTATCTTTATACTTATGTATAGAATGATAGCTAACGGTTTTATACCGCTTGTAGATGTCTTGCAGGTTAAGACACTTGTAGAGAGATCCGGAGGGAATGGTCAGCCGGGTCCACGTACTCATTTAGTTGGGGACGAGGTTGTCTTATATACTTCATATGCGTCGTTTTAGTACCTTTGATTTGTAAGGCTGATACATATTTTTCATGTATATATTGTTTAAAGTTTTCAAATGTTTTTAATACTTTCGTGCCTTGTTGTAAGATCCAAGTTAAATTTGTAACGGCTCGTTCTTTTGGATGCATTCCGGTTTTTATTTCGCCCTACTTTTGATTCGTTCGTAGCACGAGATTCTTTTTATATTATTTATAAATATTTTTGGCATAAAAATATCTTCCCGGGTATTTCAATGTTTTGGTGTAGATATACGTATTTCCGTATTTTATTTTAATCGGAAAAGTCGGAAATTTTCAGATTCGAAAATTCCGTTCCGTACGCTTAAACGAGTCTACCCTTTTATTTTTTATTCCTCTTTTTCTTCTTCAATTCTTTCTCTCTTTATTTATTTATTTTTTTTTAATTTTTTTTTTCTCTCTCTGTTGGTGAGAGCCCTGCTGCACGCTCTCCTCCGACCTGTGAAACCGACCCCTAGCTTCCCTCCTGCAAACCGACCTCTGGCCCTCCCCGACCCCTCGGTCTTTGCTCTGCAGTGACTTTCCCCTCTGTTTTCTCAACTATCGATCGAAGCCAGCCTCCCTGGGTTTGCATCTTCCCTCTCTGATTGCAGCTATTGATACCGCTGAGAAGCTGCAACGCCGCCGGAGAGGAGCTGCACCGTTGGGAATCGAAGTAAGGAAGGGGAGCCGCCTCCAAAAACCGCCTCGAACCACCGGATCTGCAACCTGCGTTCTCCCTCTCTCGTTGCTCACCGCCGGATCTACCGAGCTCCTCTACACAACCCCTATTTAATTGGGCTCCGTTGGACTTGAGCCACCGCCTCCACGCTTGGCCGCCAGGTTCGAAGCCGGAGAAGCCGCCCCGCCTGCTGCCGCCCTCTTTCTTTGTTCCCCTCTACAGACCTGCGTGTATCAAAGGTTGAAGAAGGGTCATTTTTCAGTTTATAATTTTGGCCCCTTTATTTTAGTATAATTACAAATGTGACCCAACTGCTTTGTAATTGCAATTTTACCCAGATTTTTGAAATGAAGCAATTATGCCCTGCTGATATATATATTTGCAAGTTTGGCCCTATGTTTTGGAAATTTGCAGATTTAACCTTGTGAATAAATTACAGATTTGGCCCAAACTTATTTTTGCGAATTGGCCTAAGTTTCTTGAGTTCCATATTTATGGCCCGGAGATTTAATTGCGGATTTTAACCTATGTTTATATAATTGTATAAATCCCCGGAATTGTTTTTACGAGTTTTAACCTTCGTTTTGAAAGCGAGTTTTCCTTCGATTTATATACGTTAAATCCTCCGTTCAAATTTAGCATATATGCTAAATTTGCTTAGCTTTGGTTTTAGGTTCGGAAGCGGCAGTTATAGACCAACGAATCCAATCTCGACGTCTGTAGATCATCTTCAACCTTGGATCGTGGGTGAGTACCTTCTTCCTCGATCTAGTTATGTTTAGTGGTAGAATCATGCTAGGTTGGATTTAGCATAACTTAGGGCAAATGCCAAGTAGTGGCTTGGAACCTTTAGGTGAGTGTTTGAGGTTATTGATGTTCTATATCACGTGGTGTGTTGATCTCGAGTTGTTATACAGTTGTGAGCCTTGTGGTTGATCTTGTGAGAGTTGAGGTGGTATTCATATGTTGGTTGAGATTGTAGAGTTTAGGATGAGAGTATCCTGGCACTTGGGGATATAGTTGAGATCTCGTGAGTTGTGAGTACTAGGAGTGTTATTCTAGTTTATGAAAGAGCATGATCTTGTAAGAGCATATAGGACTAGAAGTCTATGGACTATTAGCTTGCATGGGTGGTTGTTAATTATCGTGCCTTATCTTGAACAGGCTTTGGTTATATTCTTTCGGAGAGTGTTATCAATTTCGGTTAGCATTGAGACGAGGTAAGTCCTCGGACTTACTTAGCCGCTTCTATGCCTTATTTGGATGTATATGGTGGTGTGTGTTTACCGCTTTTAAGCATGAAAATGGATTAGGATTTACTTGACCCTTATTTATTGGCCCATTGTTACTACTATTATTATCGGGCGGTGACATCACCGCTCAGTTTCCCGAGGGAAACTGGGGGGATCTCTACGACCAGGTCATACACGGTATACGGGCGGGCTTCTTCATCAGTCCCTCAGGGTATACGGGTTGGGCTCCGCCACACTCCTGTTGGTTACACGGGGACAGAGGCAAGAGTTATAAGACTCTTGTGTCACACTTGAAACAAATGAATCAGATATGGAACGACCTAAAAAGATATTATGGAATGAATGTTCATGTTGTGTGCCTTGTGTTCTCCTGTGTGTTAGTGCCATATTATCTTTATAATGCCTAGAATGTGAGCTAACGGTTTTATACCGATTGTTGTAGTTGATGTGCAGGATAGGATGTGGCCGAGTGATCCGGAGGAGTGGGCAGCCGGGGTTCCGTACATTTTAGGTTGAGTTGGGTTTCACCGGCTGAAGTCTTTCCTTTCTTTTATTTTCGGGTTTCATAACATTGCATAAAAATGTGTTTCGGTTTTGGCCTTTATTTGTGCCTTGTTGCAATATCCGGTGAAATTGTTGTCAAGCTAAGGGTCGGGACCCATTGTGAGGTCTCCACCCGTAGCATCCTGAGTCTCGCGGATTCGGGGTGTTACAAAATTGTTGTCAAACTAAGGTCGGGACCCATTGTGAGGTCCTAACCAGTAGCTCCCCGAGTTCTCAGAATTTGGGGTGTTACAGGGCAACCGGAGTTCCGTACATTTTAGGATTGGGTTTTGGGTGGAGTCGAGTTTGAGTATTGTATTTATTGTATGTTGTATGGCGTTTAGTCTTTGAGGTTGTATCTTCGGCTGAAGTCCTTTGTTGTATTCTTTCGGGTTTTTCTTTTCATTGCATAAAAATGTATTTCGGTTTTGGCCTTTATTTGTGCCTTGTTGCAAGATCCGGTGAAATTGTTGTCAAGCTAAGGGTCGGGACCCATTATGAGGTCCCAACCCGTAGCGCCCCGAGTCCCGCGGATTCAGGGTGTTACAAAAGTGGTATCAGAGCCTTAGGTTGACAACAATGGCACTCGCAATCTTCTAAAGGCCGAATGAGGAATAAACATAACCCACACGGGTTTTGACTTTTCGTTTTCAAAATCACATGCATGAGTCGGGGTAGAATGTACGGACCACCACTCCTTCCGAGGATCTCGGCAGATTAGTTTATTGGATTTTTGATATGTATATGTATATATGTAGATATGTATTGTATATGTAGATTATAGTTGCATGATGGACTTTTTTTTATGTATAGTTATATATGTGGACTATAGTGCATGCTTGGACCTTATATTGTTGTAATGAATTTTTGGATGTGTTATATTTATAGTAATGTGGAGATAGGACTTATATAGTCTTATATATGGATACTTATTATATATAGCAGCACATAGATGTATGAGACCTTATAGAAAAGAAGATAGTAAGATATCATCACCTTTAGGACGATATTGTTGGCATGGGATAACAGTCATACGAGGAAGAATAAGCCAAGTATCGAGTTTGAGCGTTACGTTCGGACGAATACCATGGCGTTTCTCGCATTCTTTTAAAAGGATGTCGAAAAGGAGGATTAGAGATGACATAACAAAAGGACGAACAAGTGGAAGGAAAATCCGAGACGACTTAAGAGGAATCGAGACGGGGACCATACAAGAAATGGAGTAACTTGAAGGTGTGGAAGTAGTTTCAAAGAGTCACGATTGGAAAGATAACGGGATCAATAACCTTAAGTTTTTCAAGAAGACGCGTGGACAACTAAAGATGCGAATCGAGGAGGAGATGAGTACATTCTAACAAGGTTAAAGGTGATATCCCATTAAGACATGAAGTTTTCTTTAGGCGCTCCCAAGCATTGGAGTCAAGACGAGAAGAGTGATCGAACAATTTCTAAAGATCTAAGATACCCTAAGTTAAGCTTACGAGGTACCAATAAGTGAAGTGTCAACATTATTAGAGTTATGAGAAGAAGGGCATGGTGAGAATTCACGTGGAGTTGACCGGCTTCGTTAAAATGATAAGGCTAAGAAACGCCAAGAAGGAGGAAGTGTGTGCAGATGATGATCTTCAGAAGATGAAAGATGAAACAAGGAGCTTGGATTGAAAGACTTAAGATACTAACGAGAGGAATGCAAGTGGATGCTATTTAATGTCAGAATATTTTAGAAGTGCTTTTGCAAAACATTTTGAAGAGCGGTTAAGCCTATGGAGGTGGGTCATATGACATGAAAGAGCTAGGGGTATAGTTATTTTACAAAAGGGGAAAGAAGAGAAGAACGTTGAAAGAGCTAGCAGAGTTTGAAGCAGAGTAAAATGAGCTAGTGATGTTTAAGACAAGGTACCCGAGGGGGGTATCCTTAAGGAGTGTGTTAACGTGGAAGTTTGGTAGAAGGGTAAGTCGTTGATCTTGGAAAGGGTCATTAATGAGTTATCGGTGACCATCGAGAATGTACATGTGGGGACTGGAAAGACAAAGAGGAAGATGAGCCTTCTATGGTTATTGTGCGTAAAGGGGGAGTATATAAGGGGTATGATATATTTGTTCTAAGGTTATGGATGTCATGTTTTCACGAGCCAAGCTAAGTGAGGGTTTTGTGACTCGTGTGGCGAAGCCATAGTGGCTATGACGTGAAACGAGAAATCGGGATTAGGGCAATGCGGCAAGCTTAGAGTTATGATGTTAGTGCTTGGAGGAATAATGAGTGGATCTTTCAGTGATTGTGGTTTGGAAGTTTTGCCTAAAGGCACGCTATTACGGTTGTGAAGTTGCTCATGGATACTAAGAGATACATAAGGTGACCAACAAGAGTAGGAGAAGATTGAAGTTTTGAAGTTGATGTCGATATGGGACGTACAAAAAGTACATGAAAGATCAGGGTTAGAGCTTCTGCAGTCATTTGACAATTACATAAGAAAATGAAGTAAGTTCTACACCTACTCGAAGGAATGATGCAAGCTTATGTAGAATATGAAGAACTCCCTTAATATGTTGGGATGTCGAGGAGAGCAATGAAGATAAGATCATTTTTTTTTTAAAAATGTGGTTATGCACTATAGTTAGGACGTTTATGGCAACACATAAGTATGGGTTCTTAAAAGGTTATTACAACCAGACCTTCAAGGTGTACAAGATGGAACAGTACACTCGAGAGAAGAAGGACCCGTGAAAGAGAACAGACGTGGCCATAGCTGAAGAGAGAACAATACACGAGTCTTAAAGACGTCACCTCAATAGATCGAGGTAGATCAATTGTAGCATGACCACCTGTCAAGTTTTAAGACAAGGTTGTGCCGGTCCAATGTTATGGGACGAAATAAGAAAAGACAAAAACCAAGATATCACGGATCCCAATACGTTAGAATGTGGATTTTTCCACTAAGGTCAAGCTTGACTCGATTCCAATATCTAAGGCGCTGTATGGAATGACACTTGTGAAGAGACATGAGTAGTGGAAGCAAGTGAAGGAGCATTTGCAAGAACTTATTAAAAAGAGTTCATTGGAATTAGTGAAATGTTATGAAGAACTCCAAAGGTTATCTTGAACTCTCGATTGGAAGTTCATATTGGAATGTATCTTAAACTCTTGATTTGGAGTTGTTATGGAGAACACCAGCTTGTGAAAAGAGAGACGGTTACCTCCGTTTATACATCGTTTACCGTGAGCTGAACAAAATAACAATGAAGAAAAAGTATCCCTCACCATGGATAGACGATCTACTCGACCAGTTGCAAGGGTCGGTAGTCTCTTCTAAGAATGATTTAAGGTTTGTTTGTCACCAATTGAGAATTCAAGATTTGGGATATTGTAAATGCGGCATTCCAGACAAACCATGGTCACTAAGAGTTGTAGTGATTCCATATGGGATTACTAATGCCCCGGATAAGATATTTTGGTCTACTCTCGAAGAAGAGAGAAGTTGTATAACACCAATTATGGTATCCTCCGGATGACTACGAAGTATTGAATTAGACGAAGAATTGACAATATAGTTGTTGAGAGCTGAGAGGAGATTCATCGGTACAATTGTTTTTACATTGCCTCGAGTTATGATGGGTTTGACTTGTATGAGTTATTCTTCAAGACAAGATCTTGATCGAGTATTGAGTAACGATGTAAATGTAATAGCATACATGTCTCGTTAGTGAATCAGTGGGAAGTGAAGTACTTCCTCCATTATTGGGGACTTACTTCAAGAATTAAAGAAAACATAACATTAAAGTTCGGCTTGACAAGAACCAAAGCCAACAGTGTAAATTGGAAGTTCGATCTTCTTTGATAGAGAAATCAAAGGGAAAATAATGGAGATGCTGCCTCGAAACCGAGAAGGAAGTTGAGTTCCAATATATTGACCTTTTTGAGATCTTACCGCTAGTTGGAGAAGTGTCTTATAAGTTGGCGTTGCCGCCAAGAGTAGAGAGTGTTCACCCGGTGCTTCATATGTATCAGTCAAGGGGGTACATGCATGATTCGAGATGTGTGGTCAGTTATGGTGATTTAGTGGCGTCGTAGAACCAATGAGGCTAATAGGAAGTCGGAGGATAGTATCTTTGGTTGAGTTTACGCTGAGATGTAGCGTTGATAGATCGAAGGGTTGGACCTAGTTCTTACCCTAGTTGTGTATATGTGTGATGTTATATGTTGTTTGCGCCCCGTGCGGGAATGAGTTTAATGACCAAGTTATAGTTATATTGCGATGATGGTTGAAGCAGTTTTAGTGTATATAAATTAGAAGGTCTAAGCCTTCCTAGTTATGAGTTTATACCTCGCCCTTAGGGATCGAGAAGTTCGTCGTGTGGCAAGTTTCGGGACGAAACTTGTTTTTAGGGGATCTAATGTAACACCCCGTTAATTGGGCTCGTTTCGATATTTATTTTGCCCTACTTTTATCGATATTTTTTTATCACTTAAATAATTTTTACGAGTATTATCACTTTGTAAATTAAATTTTTATGAGTTTATATATTTTACCTTTATATATATATATATTCCGTAATTTATTTCACGGAAAGTTCAGAAGTTTTCAAACTGGAAATCCTGTCCGGTTAGTTTGGTCGAGTTTATTTTTTTTTGTTAATTCCCGATGTCATGTTTTAATTAATTATTATTATTTTATTTTATTCTATTTCTTTTCCTTTATTTCTTTTCTTCACCCCTTGTCCTGGACAAGCGTGATGGCCTCTGCAGTATTCCGACCCCTCGACTTCACCTCCTGCACACCTCCCTCACGCTACACCCTCACGCTACAAGACCTCACCTCTCACCCCCTTCATCACTTGCATCCACAACCCTCTCCCTTGACCTCCATCTCTCTCTCACATTTCCATACCTCACACCCCAACCATCTCCAACTCTTCGTCTCTCCCTGTGACCGGAACCTTTCCCGAGCCTCGCTGCACCGCCCGACACCGGAGGAACCTCGCTCTCCGTCGTCGAAAACCGCCTCTGTCGCCGTCTTCTTCCTCCCCGTTTTGTTTTCTTGCGGTGCAGCCTCCTCTGTCGAAGCAGGCGACTCCGAGAGCGCTATCTCCTCTCGACCTCGCCCTCGCCTGTCCTTGTTGCCGGGAGAAAAGAATAGATCACGTCGCCTCGACTGCCACCTCTATATTCCCACTGCCGGCAAGTACCAGCCATCGCCGCCTGAGTCTGGGCTGCATCTAGCCGGAGAAGAGTTGCCTCCCTTCTCTGTCCTTCACCGTCTCTCACCACGCTGGGCCACCGGGGACACCTCTTTGCACCCTCCACGAGCCCTTCTTCTATGGGATTCTCCACCTGTGCAGAAGCTCCGCTTAGCCTCGCCGGAGCCACACCAGGAACCACCAGAGAAGCGACCTGCTTTGCTCCCTTCGCCGAGTCAGCCCTAACAGCCGCCGCCGGATCAGACTTTCCAGGGCTGCCGCCAACTGAGGAAGGTTTCCAATGAAACCCTTTGGATATTACATTCGAGACCCCCTAATTTCGGTATAATTGCAAAATGCACCCATGATTTGTGTTTATTGCAGATTTGACCCCCTCTTTTGGAATTTGTAGATTGTGCCCTACTGATTTGAATTAATTAAAGATTTGGCCCATATTTTATTTTCAAAATATATCCCAAAGTTTTTGGAACTTCATGAGTTGCCTAGAAAATGTTTTTACGAGTTTTAACCTTGGATTTTATATACGAGTTTCATCTTATATTTATGTATATTACGTATTGTGTCCTTGTTGGTTTATTTATGGAAGTTGACCCAATATTTAATTACGTATGATGACCCATAATTTTGGAATGGTATTATTTATCCCGGAAAGCATTTTTGCGAGTTTTACCCTTGTTTTAAAAGCGGGGCTTCCTTAGATTTTACATCCGTTAATCTCCCTTCCAAAATTAGCGTTTAAGCTAATTTTGTGTAGCTTTGGTTTTAGGTCCAGAAGCGCCCCGATAAAGGCCTAACGAGTCCAAGTTCGACATCCATCTTGACGTTTGAGTATTCTCTTCCCCGATTTAGTTATGCTTAGTATTAGTATCATGCTAGGTTGGATAATCTAGCATAACTTAGAGTTAATGCCAAGTAGGGGCTTTGAACCTTAGGTGAGTTTCGAGGATTTGATATTGTTTGATGGATTGATGTTGATTCTAAGCTTGAGGTGTTGGTTATCTTGTGAGGTTGTTATAAGGCTTTAAGTTATATGGTTGATCTTGTGAGCGTTTTGAGGCTCGAGGTGGGGTTGTATGATCTTGTGGGATTTTGGAGTTTAGGTATGACTTATCCTAGTTGTGTTGTGAGTTATGATCTTGCGAGATCCGAGGGTTTAAAAGTCTTAGGACTTCTAGCTTGTGTTGAGTGTGATGTGAGCATGAGGGATTCTAGGATGCGGTCCTAGAATTGAGAGTCAAATGGTCTTGCGTAGATCATTTGTATAGAAGTCTAAGACTTCTATTGTGAGTGGGTTGTTGTTGATATAGTTATCTTCTTGTGAGCAGGTTATGGGCTTCCTCCCCTATGGAAGCGAGAGTGTTGTGAGTTGAGTGTGGTGACGAGGTAAGTCTCCGGACTTACTTAGCTCGTATTCCTTGTGTTTGGTGGTGGTGTGTGTTTATTCTTTATTGTTTATAACAACTAAACCGGTAATAGGACCACCGACCTTATATTATTTTGGCCCAAGTGTATGATAACAGGCGGTGACATCATCTGCCTAGCTCTTGCGAGAGTCTAGGAAGTTCTTGGCGACTAGCCCGTGCTGGTTAGACGGTCGGAGGCATCCGTACCGTTCCATGCCGGTAAGTAGGGACCGAGGCGGGACCACGGTGGTCTCGTGTCACAAAACTAAGTTGAATTAGAACAGGATATGGCTTAATAATAAAAAGATAATAAACGGGAATTGTGTGCTTTGAGAATGTTGTGTGTTTATGATGATTTACTTGTGTTTGTCCCTTTCCCATTGATTCTAATGCTTAGAATATGAGCTAACGGTTTTATACCGACTGTTGTAGATTGCATTGCAGGTTAGGATTGCGGCCGAGAGATCCGGAAGAGTGGGCAGCCGGAGTTCCGTACATTTTAGGATTGGGTTTTGGGTGGAGTCGAGTTTGATTATTGTATTTATTGTATGTTGTATGGCGTTTAGTCTTTGAGGTTGTATCTTCGGCTGAAGTCCTTTGTTGTATTCTTTCGGGTTTTTCTTTTCATTGCATAAAAATGTATTTCGGTTTTGGCCTTTATTTGTGCCTTGTTGCAAGATCCGGTGAAATTTAGCTAAGGGTCGGGACCCATTGTGAGGTCCCAACCCGTAGCGCCCTGAGTCCCGCGGATTCAAGGTGTTACAGAAAACTCCTAAACTTTTCCGTAAAATAAAATACGGAATATATATATTATATATATATAAACTCATAAAGTATAATTTACCACGTGAAAATACTCGTAAAAAAAATATTTAAGCTAATAAAATATCGATAAAAGCCGGAAGGAATAAAAATCGCAAACGCGCCAAAATTTGGGGCGTTACATCAAATGTTTTAAATACTTTTGTGTCTTGTTGTAAGATCCTAGTAATATTGTTGTCAAACTAAGGTCGGAACCCATTGTGAGGTCCTAACCAGTAGCTCCCCGAGTTCTCAGAATTTGGGGTGATACAATGTGGTATCAGAGCTCTAGGTTGGCAACAATGACACTTGAAATCTTCTGAAAGACCGAATGTGTAAAATAACTAGAACCCAAAAGGGGTCTAAATTTTCAAAACGGATTTATGTTTTTACACGCACACATAGTCGGGTTGTTGGGTTAGTACTACGTCGGACCACCATCGCTCTCCGTGGATCTCTGCAACTTGGATCGATCGGAGTTAGCTTATAGACTTCTTATGATGTTATTATTATATGTTATACACATATGTTTGCTTAGCTTGTTAGTATCCTAAAGGATATTTTATATCTTTTAGTCTTGATATCACGAAGCGATTATCGCCTCATGATAAATCAACTACGGGCTTGACGAATCTCCAACACGAGGCAATGAAATCGGACCTTGAATTGAGTATTATACTCGGGTAGGCCGCTTGGTGATCCTTGGAAAGCATCCAAAGAACAAGTGAGCAAGGAAGTAAAGTTGTGAAGATAATTTTTACCACAAGCCCAATCAGATGAGGAAGAAATCCCTGAGTCAGTTCAGTTAGAAGCAATAGAAGGTCGTACAAGGAACTCGGGCATACGAGGCCGATAGACGGAATTAGAAGGACCATGCAAGAGACTATAAGAGTGCGGAGTACAGATAACAATATTGGAACAAGACAAGTAGAATTGAGTACAACCAAAATTGCGGAATCAAGGACATTATAATCGAAGCGGATGCCACATAGACCATTATGGGCATGAGAAACTAGAAGAGACAAAGTATCAATCCGGGTGTGAGAATCTAAGGTGCACGGAATGAAGACCTAAAATTGAGTGTAAAAGCGAAAAGGCAGACCTCACAAGCGTGGGGAGGTTTTGACCTCCTCGGAGTTATAAGAAGTTTGAAAGAAACAACGACGTCAATATCCAAAGAATGGAAGCTTGTAGGAGGGTCAACGGAGTTTCATGAAGGCGATATTACCACCAACACCAGTGAAGAAATCAGTATGGGAGAACGGCCTTGCTAGACTCGAGAGTCCAGGGTAACCCGAATTATCACGGGACCTAAGCCATCAACACAAATGGTCCATGCAAAAGGAACTACAAGTGGATGATCGTTACGGCCATAAGAATTTCAAAGGCGCTTGCAAGCTATGGTGGAAACTTGAAACGACTATTTATGCCAGATTAACGACACAATCGGACTTGAGAAAGAGAGTTGTCCCAAAGGAAGTAGAAGAGTGAAAGATAAGACGAACTAAAGAAGGATAAAAGGATTAATCTAGTAGGTGATGTGCACCAAAAGTTTAATACGAGTAGAGGTATGAAATTGAGATAAGTCAATTATAGACTGACCGATGTCAACCAAGGACACGCAAATATTGTTTGGTATTGACGAGTTATGTGCCATTAAGAAGAGATATTTGTGACTGTGGATCTATGGAGTAGCTTTACCGACGCCCTAGAGGATTTCCTCAAGTAGGCAACGACAACCTTCTTGGATGAATTAAAGGTGTAAAGAGAAACGTTTTAAGGGTTACTTCTTGGCTAGTTAAGATCAAACTCCGGTCAAGTAAGAGAGTTTGAATCCGTGGTAGAAGAATTAAGAAAGTAAGCGGAATAAGTTGTTTTTCAATCGTTGTTTTATTTTCTTAAGGTAAGTAAAGAAGGTACTTGGTACTTCATCCGTATAAGACTCATGGTGTAATTGGAAGAAAGAGTTTTGGGGTCAATCATTTTATACTTAACAGATTCGGTCCTTAGGATTAATGAGTCACAACAAGATAATTAGAGTAGCGCAGCGGAAGCGTGGTGGTTCCTAACCCTCAAAAAAAGAAGCTCAAGGGTACTGATGGATGCCGTGTCGAGTTTAAGATGGTGATAGTTGGTGAAATGCATCCAAGTTGGAAGGAACGTGAGATAGGCTATGAGGAGTGACTGAAAATGTTGTACGGAAACTTATTTGCATGTAGAGGTAATAGAAGGAGACTGGTACCTTATTATGGATCCGAGTGAAGAGTGATGGCTTTGTTACATGTTGCTAGACAAGTAGTGTGGAATTCTATACTAATGGAATACTCTAGAGTGAGTTTTCAGGATGGATTAGTAAAGAATTATTGATGTAATAAAAGTATTGTGCATGGCCTGCACTAGAAAGCTCAAAGTGAGTAACTACCATCCTAAGTCGAAGATACATAAGAAAGAGAAGCGACAAGAGCATACTTGCAACCTAGTAACCGTGCTTAAAGAAAGCATAATCTCGGAGTAGATTTTATGTGTAACCTTATGTCGGAACAGAGCCTAGTTGCGTTTTGAGTTAGAGGAATATTACTAGTCCGATAAAATTGGAGGGTACAAGAGTTCAATGTTGACGGTGTGTTAGCATGTATCGAGTATTTATGATCAAATAACTGTGATATAAGATCACTGTGTGTCTAATACCATCATTCCGGACATATTCTATGTCACTTAAGATCTTGGGTAATGCGTGGGAAACTTGGGATAGAGCTAACGATATATTAGAGATCTATAAATAATATAACAATGCCAAGTGAACAAAAAGGATGACCACTAGATTTGATTTTAGTTTTCTCGAGTGTTAGACCTGAAAAGGGTAAAGGTGACGATTCCTTACATGAGGAATAAGATGACTGAGTAATATTAAAAGACTAGACCAAGTGGGTCGTGATACGAAGAGCATTGAGCACTTGGTAAGTGTTCATGGATGTCCAACACCTTGGACCTGATTATGTAGTCAGAACCTTTTCAGAAGGCCGGAAGCAAGTGGTCATAACGAAGGGAAGGAAGTTGAATAGATTATTTTCCGACGGGTCATCAAAGGATCTAGAAGTGATTTGTATAAGGAAAACCATTGGAAGTTTTAAAGCGGTTTAAAAGTGACTGATGGACTAGTTTTCCTCACCCTATTAGAGAGTGTAGCTTCGGTTTTCCATGGAGACTAAGTTTGGGAACTGAGTTTCAGAATTTCAGTTGGAGAGATACCTACCAGACACGAGTTAGGTCATCAGACTAGAGGGTCAAACAGTTGGCAGGATAATACCAGTGAGATATCCGGTAACCACTCTAGAACGTGGTAGTAGGCGCTTGTGATCTAAGTACCTGAAAAGATTTAAGATTTAGTGGTTTTATGAGAAGCCGATAAGGCTACCTAAGATATTGGGGATAGTAAGAGACGTAACATTTCAAAGACTTATGTAGCGATAGTTGTAACCTCGGGAGTAACGAGTTAGGGCTTGACCTTGTATGTGTGATATTGTTTGACTGCTTGTTTATTTCATGATTGAGTGTTTAGTCAGTGATGTGTTCTTTTGGTAACCTTGACGTGCGGGATACTTAGATGTGGAAACGACAAGACTTTTGTGTAGGGACCAAACACACCCTTTTGGTGCCTTAAAGGCCGATCAGGATTGTTTTACCCTAAGTTTCGGGACGAAACTTATTTTGAGAGGGATCAGATGTAACGACCGGATTTTTCGTTATGCCTTGATAGGGTTAAAGAAGTTTAGGGAACGAATAAAAATTAAGTGAGACTAGGACATACCCGTTTATTTATGGAAGTCGTTTAATTAAGTACCTTGTTCTAAGTTTCGTGACGAAACTTATTTTAAGGGGGTACTGATGTAATATCCGGAATTTTTATTCCGTTTATTTCCGAATCAATTCGGACTTCGAGCCGTTGACGGTTCCCATTCTATCTAGTATTTCTTTCTTCACAAATTTTATCATTTCATGTAGAATTTAATTCACATAAAATGATAGAATTATATCAAACCCTAACTCTTATAATTATTTATCATTTTATGTAGAATTTAATTCACATAAAATGATAGAATTATATCAAACCCTAATTCTTATAATTATTTATCATTTTATGTAGAATTTAATTCACATAAAATGATAAAATTATATCAAACCCTAATTTTTATAATTAATCCTTAACGACGACTTTAGACGAGATCATGACAAATCCGTGACAAGGTCATGCATGGGCTTGACAAGGCCATGACGAGTTTTGACAACCCAGCCCACCTTTGATTCTTACAACGTCAGCTCACCTTGGTTCAGCCCAACTCTCATGTCAGCCTCGCCTCAGCCCATTTTTGTGTGTGCTCCTAGCCTGCTCTCGACCCGGCCCAAGAGTAGCATGCCAGCCAGCTGCCTTCTTGCCACCTAATAGGCCATTCGCCCTTCTACCTGCTGACCCAAGTATCTGTAAACCTCAGCCCATATCGACCACAATTCCGCCAGCCCAGAAGAGACGTACATCGCCTACGTGGAGCCTTGCTGGAGGAGGAGTTACACGCTGCCATTACTCCAAGAATCACGCTGAAATCCCTTGCTTTCCTCCTTCTTCGCGGCCAAATACATCCCTAGGATACGCTGCATCTTCTTCTCGTCCACGATCTCCTCTACCTGCCTTCTCTTTGTCGTCTGCCGCACTACCCCTCTGCGTATCCATCGCCAACAGGAAGGACGAGAGACCGGTACAGTCTAGGCCGACATCACCAGCCTTACTGACACCAGCAAGAACCATCCCGAGTTGGAGCCGACGATCCAGACAGAGAGTAAGTCCTCCGCTTACCTTCTTCTTTGTTTTTCTGTATGTGAGGAGGATCCAACGTAATGTTGTGCTGCAGAGCCAACAAGTCCATCCAGAGAGTGAGGGAGATCGCAACAGATCCACCCCAAAGCCATCCAAGGACACATACCAGTTCTGCGTGTGACTGCTAGTGTACCACGAGATCTACGTGTCTAGTCGGACCCCTATTCCTATTCATATCTAACTGTAAACACAAGTAAACAACATCTCTATCCCTTCTGATCATATACAGAAAAAGATCTCATCCTAACCATTTCGTTTTCTCCCCTAAGCCTCTTGAATCACACCTCAGTTGGAGCCAAGAGCGATCTGTGTCATGTGGGATCAGAAGAGGAAACGCTAACACCTGAGGCACCCCAGTCCGGCCAGAACGAGATTAAAAATTTGCTTAAACTGTAGGTACAACAGCCTTGGAAAGCCTTTTGTATAGAGGTAACTAAAAGGCGGATGAGTGATTTTATGTGTGTGTACCAATTCTTTAAGACTTGAGTGATGCGTTGTTGTAATTAGATCTTGAACCTGGGCTGGGTCGGTAAAGGGTAGCTGCTGAGTTATATTAACAGAATGGTAGAAATAAGGACTGTTGTAAATACATCTCTTTTTCCTTCAGTTTTGAAGGTAGAAATTGCCCATTTTGTCGACCAATGTTAAGGAGTTACAGGGAAGATCCACCGTTGAAATTTTAATAGGTCATAGATGGATATATGTAGTTAGCTGTGTCAAAATTTGATGATAAATGAACGGTCAGATTAGAAGTTATAAGGTTCCAAAGTAGGGTAGTTGAGCTATTTTTTCCAGCAGTGAAATTTGGTTAAGTATAGGAAATATTTTAAGTGTTGTAACCAACTTTAGAAATTTGTGTAGAAGAGATGGTTGAACAGTTTTAAAAAATTCTTGCTCATAGGAGTAGATGAGAGATCATAGATGATCTAGGGAATAGGAAAATGGGCAAATTCTTGCTCGTAGGGTAGTTGAGCTTTCATATTTGAAGCCGAAGTTGGACCTTCACGATCTTTCCGGAAATAGGAAAATGGGCAAATTGCCAGTTTGTAACCAAACTCATCTTTAGGAGTTAGAATATGACTCTATAGTCTCAAATAAGAGTTTATGCATGAATTATGGAATTTTCGGAAGTTTCGGTATCAAGGGTAAAATAGTCATTTTACCATAAATTGGTATTGTATTAAATTTTGTTCTAATAGGATCTACTACCTTAGAAGTCTTATACTTCTAATTACCTAGAAAGTGTGCTGACACACTTGCCTCCTTTGACAGGCAACCGAGTTATACAGTTACAGATTGAGTTGTGATTAAGAGAGTCAAGACCGGATTAGCTAGCTTCTTGTATGAGTGTAATCTGTATGAGTGGTGTTTGTTAGTTATGATAAACAACGAAACCGGATTAGGCCGACTTTATTATATTATATAATTGATCCAAGTGTATGATAACGGGTCGTGACATCATCTTCCTAGCTCTTGCGAGAGTCTAGGAGGTTCCCTGCGACCAGCCTAGTCAGGTAGACGGTCAGATGCATTAGTATCATTCCTCGTTGGTAAACGGGGACATGGGCAAGGTTTTGGAATCCCTCGTGTCACAAAATAAGTATCATTAGTAATAACCTATCACCTAATTAAAGATAATAAAAGGATTGAGTGTTGCATGTTGATTGTGTATATTGTGTGGTTGTGCTTTTACCTTTATACTTATGCATAGAATGTTAGCTAACGGTTTTATACCGCTTGTAGATGCCTTGCAGGTTAAGACAATTGTAGAGAGATCCGGAGGGAATTGTCAGTCGGGTACACATACTCATTTAGTTGGGGATGGGGATGTCTTCTGTTCTTCATATATGTCGTTTTGGTACCTTTGCTTTGTAAGGCTGATACATATTCTCCATGTATATATTGTTTAAAGTTTTCAAATGTTTTAAATACTTTTGTGTCTTGTCGTAAGATCCTAGTAATATTGTTGTCAAACTAAGGTCGGGACCCATTGTGAGGTCCCAACCAATATCTCCCCAAGTTCTTAGAATTTGGGGTGTTACAGTAGCAACCCTTTACAAGATTTCGCCTTTAGTCGATCATTATGATTCACTCACCAATGCGGTATGTAAATAATATAAAAGTGAAATAAATCGTTTAAACCCTGATGACATTGAACTTGTATAATTGGTAGTTGGCGCTTTCCATGAAACAATTAGTTGAACCGACCACCGTTAAAGAAGTAGAAGTCAAAGCATATCTAGAGGTCATCAATCAAGACTTGAGTAACTATTTCGAAGATTGTCATTATTACAGATACGATGGCTTCCTGACCACTCCACCATGCACTGAGAAAGTCATGTGGATTATTGCAACCAAGGTACACTTCTCGTTTTTCTAAAAATTAGTCTAAGGGTTTATTTTGGGGTTTTTTGAAAATTAGTTAAATCAAGATTTCCATCAGGAAAATATGTTTTTTAGTGAGCCAAAAGTTATCAATATCTTAAAAGTATTGATTTTGATACCATATTTTATTAAATAGGAGCATTAAAAACTACTTCAATATTGGTAATTATGATCAGGTGCAATCTATCTCAAGCGGACAAATAAAACTACTCCAATATGCCGTTACAAGTCCCAACAAGAAAAATCTAAGGCCCATTCAACCTGTTTACGACCGGAAAGTCCAAGATGTTGGAAAGCTTCTTTAAAAACAAGTTGAATGATTTTGTTTCTACGAGTGTTTGATCAATAACTAATAAAACCAAATACTAAGAATAGTTTTTGGTGTTAGGTAGTTTCTGGCGGTATTTTTTATGTTAATGCATTAGGGGTAATATTTGTTTTTTGCTAGCAATAACAACAACTTCTTTTGCTCTATCAAAAACACGATGAAAGTATGAGGCATTACCTTCTAGAGATTGTGAGAGAATCAAATCTTCGTGTATGTTTCCTATTTATTGAGTTGTATTCTTCTCATGTAAACGATGTACTTAAGATTTAATGATTACTGGGCTTGGTTTGTTTTTGTTAATGTTGATCTTGAAGGTGGACTGACCATTGTCCCGTTGTGTTTCATATTGTATGGTTGGGAGTGCATCTGTCTACTAATGGTTACGCCGAAGATGAACGTATCTCATGAGTGATGGTTACTCACATGTGTATTTGTTTTTTGTGAGGGTAGGGGATACGTTTCGGAGGATTGTATGCCTCTTTGTAGTACTTTGTTTGTCGTTTTGCTCCACTGAACAAAATTCAAGGGCTGTACATGTACATTGTTACTTCAGTGCAATTGGGCTTATGGGGCCAATTGAGCTACTTTTCACTTTTATAAATTTACCTTCACCCAAGCATATAACACATGATGTATAGTAACATCATTACTGATGTAATATCCGGAATTTTTATTCCGTTTAGTCCCGTAGCAAACCGGATTTCGATCCGTTGATCCTTATATGTTTACCTAGTCGGACACAATATCTCAAAATTTTATCATTTTATGTAACCTCACTTCACATAAAATGATAAGATTTTTATAGCAAACCGTAATCCACCAAACCCTAATTTATATTAGGATATGTTCTTGACAAAGTCGTGACGCCCTATTGACGAGACCAAGACGAACCCATGACAACGTCCAGACAAGCTCGACAAAGACATGACAAGATCCTCTCACTTACCACTTTCAGCAATGTCTTCAGCCTCTTCGCGAGCCAGCCGGGCCTTGTGACAGCCATACTTGCAGTCCACACTCCACGCCAGTCCAACAGCATGTCCACCTCTCGGACGGACCAGCCCAGCAGTGTATCAATAGCCCAGTGAGCCCATCAAAGCCCCAGTCCAGCGATGAAGAGGTTGCTTCCCGTTTGAGAGCTGAGATAGAGTCGGATCAGATCTGTTGCATTAACTACCCCGCAAATCACGCAACAGAGGCACGTCTTCTCTCTCCAGCCTTCACGCCTGCGGATCTGCTGCTCTTTCCTTCCCCAGCCGTTACACCGGGCCTCTCTCCTTCTTGGCTGTAATCATCGACCTTCGACTCATCAAACAACCCACTGCTCACCGGTCTTCATTGCAGTAGTGGAGCCTTCTGCACACGTTACGAGTCGGCCAGGAGTGTTGAGTGTATGCACACATTCTTTTGCCTAGGTGAGTCACGACTTCTTCCCTTACCTTTTCCCTTGCTTTCTTGCTCCTGATCGATCCCCTACACGCTGATGACCTTCACTCCACACAGATTTAGAGCTTTCCGCCGCTTTACACATCTAAACCAACGCAGCCTTGGGTACTCCAAGTCGACAGACAAGAGAAGTGGAGATCCTTCTTCGAAGTGAACTAAGCCTGGGGAGTTACCATCGCAGCGGCTTCCTGAGAGTCCGAATTCTGCATATATCAAACTCTACCAATAGAGACGCAGGTAACGTCTCTTTAAATCCTGAAATACTCTAGTATAGATCCGACCTTGAACTTCCTTCTCGCAGATCCAACACCTCCTGTACACCTAGAAATCCAGAATACAAGCACTGGGAAGCCTACTTACTGTTCTAACACCAGAACCCGAACCATCTTTGCACACAACAGTGAAGGAGCGTAGGCAACGCCTGACCGTTGTCGTCCTTCCAGAACTAATAACGGGAACAGTCCCTCTGTCACAATTGCAAAGCTTGGTGAAGAGAATGGAATTTAGGATGTGTGGGTTAACTCCAAAAAT
Organism: Fagopyrum homotropicum; assembly: GCA_033239125.1. Taxonomy (NCBI): domain Eukaryota; kingdom Viridiplantae; phylum Streptophyta; class Magnoliopsida; order Caryophyllales; family Polygonaceae; genus Fagopyrum; species Fagopyrum homotropicum. The sequence continues at coordinate 25,836,066 of BSWB01000008.1, read as the reverse complement.
CAACCAAGCAACGACTGAGATTCGAACCCTCAATATGTTGCAGCTCTTAGTTATTTTAAATTCATGAAACTGTGTTGAGCATCAGACTTGGAGCCTATTTTTCGATTCTTTCGATTTATTATCCACCGTTCAATTTTTAGTATGATGTATAAGGATATACATAGTTTAACATATCAGAAGATAAGACCAATCCAACGGTCGGATCTGGATCTATAGGAGCTCAAAGTAGGCTACTTGTGATGTTTGTGAAAGGGCTAAGATTTTTGCTAAGTATGGAACTTAGGTGTTGTTGAAGCTATTTGAGGATTTTGTGTAAGAGTGGTGGATTGTGGTTTTGGAGATTTCTTTGATTATATGAGTAGAGAACATAGTATACAAGGTTGGGAGTTTTTCTTTAGGATTTTTGGATTTTTGTACGAGGGGTTTATTTTAAGCAAAAGTTGGACGTGAGCAGCAATTTATGAAAGTCAAGAATGTGTTAACTCTTTCAAGTCTTTAGAGATTTTCCTTTAGAGGGTTAGGGTGTGGTTTGAGTTCCAAAGAATAGTTTAGAACTTGGGTATAGAAATCTTCTAGGGTTAGGGTGTAATTTCTCTTCTTGAGATTGTACATCTTAGAAGTTTATAACATCTGAGAGATGTAGGATGTGATTTTGATACACTTGCCTTGTATAACAGGCGATGGAGTATTCCACGGTTGTTGACCGAATTGAGATTTAGACAGTCGAGATTGACTCAAGTAAGTCCTTTGGGCTTACTTAGCTAGCTTCTAGATATGAGTGTGAATAATGATAGTGTTGTGTGAATGATATGTTTATAGTTGTACTTAGTAGTAATTATCTACCAACCTATACATTGGCCTAAGAGTAACGCGCGGTGGCATTTTGCTTAGTAGCCTGAGGGCGCTGGGGGTTTTTTTTTAGGGACTAGTCCACACTCGGTTTGTAGTGATGCTACCGGCGGAGGTAAGCTAGACCTACACCGGTTGGATAATGAACGGAGGGGAGAACTCTTAAGATTCTCGTGCCACAACTTGAAAACGGAATAAAGTGAATCACCTAAGCTATCAGATAATAAACAAATTGTGTGTCAGCATGATGGGTGTTTATGTTACCTTGTTTGTGTTTGTGCTATCCTTATTCTGCTTATATTTGGATTGTTAGCTAACGGTTTATCGGTGTTGTAGATTTGTAGAGATAGACAGTTGCAGAGAGATCCGGAATGGATGGTCAGTCGGGTCCACGTATTCATTAGATGGGGACGGGGGAGTCTTCCGTACGACATGCATGTTACGTATATATATATATGTTTTGTAAGGTTGTAACATGTGCACATTCATAAAATACAATATTATGTTTCGAGATGGTTTTAATTACATCTGTGCCTCGTTGTAAGATCCTAGTAAAGTTGTTGTTAAAACAAGGTCGGGACCAATTGTGAGGTCCTAACTAGTAGCTCCCCGAGTTTCAAGAACTTGGGGTGTTACAACATCGTCATCGTTCACAATGGGTAAATTTAATTCACTAAAAAATACACAATACACATTCGATCCTATCCACAATACAAGTAATAAATTAATCAATAAGTTACAAAACATAATAAAATCAAGAGCATTACACTCCTCTCTACTCCTAGAAATTGGCTTACATTCGGCCCCAGAGGATAACATTTCACCACTTGTTTGTAAATTACCAAAAAGAGAAACACAGCTGCAATCTTGTCATCTTTTCACAGCCACACAACACATATCCCCCTCCTACTCATCATCATCATCACTTGAAGGTGAAACCAAGAAGAAAATAAGAAGAAGAAGCAAAGAGGAAGAGGAGAAGGATGAACGTTAGGAAGAAGATGAAAGAAGCTTTTGACAAAGTCCCAAACCCTCACACAAAGGAGGGGACAAAAAGTTATAGATGAAGAAAAAGAGAAAGGTGGTGGGCTAAAAAGTCAGCCGCGTACAATGTTTTGCCGCGACCACCGCCCAGCAAGGCCGCACCCGTGGTGGTGCGCCTGCTTGGGAGGTCATTTGGTGGCGAGATCTCTTAAGAATATGGCTATTACTAGTGGGCAATGTTTTAGCCTTGTCGATAACTCGGAAAGGCCTTGTCCATGGTCTTGTCACAATGCCTGGATGACCATGTCAAATGGATTTAGAATCCATCAATTGTTATAATTAAGAAAAAAGGATGATGATAAATATATTTCATGTGAGTAAAATTTCACATGAAATAATGAAACTTGTTTGATTCATGATACAACAATTGCGGTGTATAAAATAAATATGGTCGAAATTCGGTTCGACTCGGAAATCATGGAAATAAATTTCCTGGTATTACAACGTGAAAGAGAAATGTATAAGGGTTTACTCTCATCGAAAATAGATTTTCTTTAATGAATTTCAACCTGTGAAAAGCAAAATAAATGTTGACCAACACATATATTCTGAAAAATTATTATTAAACAGCCTTTATTACATCATCTTTAATATTGAGTTTGATCACGATTGGAATAGACACGGGTAAAAGGAATTTTAGACGTATATGAGGTGCTAATGGTACAAAGACATCAATCATCATATGAAATATTATTGCACTACTCTATTTCTTTTTTATTTAAAGATTATAACAAATGTATGCATAGTTTGTAAAACTTATAGAAAGAAGTTATTTAACCATTTTCTTATGATCCCACAAACTAATAGTTTCTACTGTCGGTGGTTGGATTATAACTAATTAATTTTCGGAACCATTAAAAAAAGATACGTTAACCAATATTTTGTGTTTGCTAAGAAATTGTCAAAACACTAGATTTGAAATTTTCACCTTGTTTATGAAAAAGGAAATATAACAAGTGGTGAAAAATCAATGGAAAAACTAAATTTTCCTAAAAATTCTCTAACCGTTTAGTATTAAAGCAATAGTTTGCCACAATACATAACATAGCTAGAAAGAGAATCAAATCAAAGCAAAAAATTTAAAACACTTAAGATGGAAAACACAACATTGATGATTTTATTGTTTATTGGAGTTGTATTGGTATCTCAAAAAATAAGCGCCAAAGCACCAATATCTAGTATGGTTTCTCTATCTCCTCATCACCTCCCTCCTATTCTTCTTTTTTTTTTTCTTCATATTCTTCATATGTTTCTTGATTCAAGTATGTTTTATAATTTTTTATTTGTTTATCTACTATATATGCAAAATATGGGCTAACTTTTGACTATACAAATCTAAACTAGGAAACCATATCCCCCGAGTATAAGACTTGTAAAGATGGTTGGCAACAATCTCCTATTAATATTGTGGTTGCAAGCATTATTCCAACCCTTGGATCTCGTCTACCAACAAACAATAACATCACGAAGGCCACCCTGATCAATGCTGACAAGTTTGTTGAGGTACACACAATCACAATTTAAATCAATTTTTAAGAATTTGTTCCAGATATTCTTTACATAATATTCAATAGGATAAAATACTAATTAAGTTGTATAAAAATTGGATGGAATGTAGATGTCAGTGGAGGGGATTTTCGAGGTGATCAATTCTAAGAGATATAGGTTACTCAGCATCCGTTGGCATACACCTTCGGAGCATTTGATTAATGATGTCCAGTTATGATCTCTTACCGTAATTACAATTTATTTCAATGAATTTTTTGAACAAAGAAAATAATTATTATAACTTGTTTCCATATTGTTCCTACTACTAGATACGATGCAGAGATGCAACAGATGTTTACTTCAGAAGACGGTTCAATAGCTATCGTACCAACCCTTTACAAGATTTCGCCTTTAGTCGATCATTATGATTCACTCATCAGTGCGGTATGTAAATAATATAAAAGTGAAAAAATCGTTTAAACCCTGATAACATTGAACTTGTATAATTGGTAGTTGGCGCTTTCCATGAAACAATTAGTTGAACCGACCACCGTTAAAGAAGTAGAAGTCGAAGCAAATCTAGAGGTCGTCAATCAAGACTTGAGTAACTATTTCGAAGATTGCCATTATTACAGATACGATGGCTCCCTGACCACTCCACCATGCACTGAGAAAGTCATGTGGATTATTGCAACCAAGGTACACTGCTCGTTTTACTAAAAATTGGTCTAAGGGTTTATTTTGGGTTTTTTTTGAAAATTAGTTAAATCAAGATTTCCATCAGGAAAATATTTTTTTTAGGGAGCCTAAAGTCATCAATATCTTAAAAGTATTGATTTTTATACCATATTATATTAAATAGGAGCATTAAAAACTACTTCAATATTGGTAATTATGATCAGGTGCAATTTATCTCAAGCGGACAAATAAAACTACTCCAATATGCCGTTACAAGTCCCAACAAGAAAAATGCAAGGCCCATTCAACCCGTTTACGACCGGAAAGTCCAAGATGTTGGAAAACTTCTTTAAAAATAAGTTGAATGATTTTGTTTCTACGAGTGTTTGATCAATAACTAATAAAACCAAATACTAAGAATTGTTTTTGGTGTCAGGTAGTTTCTGGCGGTTGTTTTTATGTTAATGCATTAGGGGTAATTTTTGTTTTTTCCTAGCAATAACAACAACTTGTTTTGCTCCATCAAAAACACAATAAAAGTATGACGCATTACCTTCTAGAGATTGTGAGAGAACCAAATCTTCGTGTATGTTTCCTATTTATTGAGTTGTATTCTTCTTATATAAACGATGTACTTACGGTTTAATGATTACTAGGCTTGGTTTGTTTTTGTTAATTTTAATGTTGAAGGTGGACTGATCACTGTCCCGTTGTGTTTCATATTGTATGGTTGTGAGTGCATCTGTCTACTAATGATTACGCCGAAGATGAACGTATCCCGTGAGTGATGGTTACTCACATGTGTATTTGTTTTTTTGTGAGGGTAGGGGATCCGTTTCGGAGGATTGTGTAACACCCCGAATTCTCAGAACGCGGGTCATTGCTGGTTAGGACCTCACAATGGGTCCCGATCTTAGTTTGACAACAATATTACTAGGATCTTGCAACAAGACACAAATAAGAAAAAACCGAAATTCATAAAGATGTGTTTTTAAAAGGATGAATGCAGCAAGGTCTAACAACCTATAGTACTTAAACAAAGGAAAAAGACTAACTGTCTTAACAAAAGGAAAGAACGACAAAGCAACAACCCAACCCCCACTCTAAGGAGTACGGAGACCTAGCTGACCACTACTTCTGGATCACTCAGCTGCTGTTCTAACATGCGGTAAATCTAAAAAAAACACAACAAAACAACCATTAGCTAGTTATCTAAACATTAGGAGAATAATAATAGCACACACACACATAAAATAATAAACACTCATCATGCTTTCAAACAATCCATTTATTATCTTCATTTAAGTCATTCACTCTTACTAATGATACTTATTTTGTGACACGGGGATTCCCAAATCTCGCCTCCGCCCCCGTGTACCCATCAGGAGTGGATCCGATGCATCTCACCATGTACCTGTATAGTCTGGGTATAGAGAACCTCCCAGTCTCCTGGCAGAGCTGGGTAGTGATGTCACGGCCCGTTATACATACACTTGGGCCTTAACACCTAATAACGACGGTCGTCCTAACAAGTTGTTATTATAACACACATGGTACACACACCACTATTATCACTCAACTAATATCCAGAAACCAGCTAACTAAGTCGCAAGGACTTACCTGAATCAATTTACAACTCTCAAACGTCTCAACTCGGTCTGCAACCGTAGCAACTCAATCGCCTGTTATACAAGGCAAGCGTATCAAAAATACATCCCATATTCTTAGAAGTCTGTAACTTCTAAGATGTACAATCTCCTCAAGAGAAATTACTAAAAAATGTCCTCTTAAGGTAAAATGACTATTTTACCCCCAGTCCCGAAAACTCCAGAATTTCTATAACCTAGTTCCAAACTCTCCTTTGGAGCCTATTTCATAATCTAGCTCTCAAGGAATAGTTTGTTAAAGATTTATAAGAGTTACAGATAAATCTAGAATTTCATAAAAAGTCGCTTAGGTCCGACTTTGGCTTAAGATACGAGGCTCGGATAAAAGTATTAAAAATTAGATATAAAATTCTAAATCTTCTATGATAAGCATACTAAACATAGGAGTAAAGATCTCAAAAAAAAAACTCAACTACAACTCTCCCATAAATCACACAAGTTGAAAAGAAGAGCTGAAAAATCCCATACTTAGCCAAATTTTCCTCTGCTGTAAAAACAGCCCAACTGTTTTACTTTGAGTCCTTATAAGTTCTAATCCGACCGTTAACTTTCTCCCAAATTTCAACACCGTAAACTACATATTTCAGTCTACAATATATCAAAAATTCAACGGTGGATTCTCGATTTAAGCTATACAAATTAGGTCCTAAAGTCAGCAGGTCAAAGCTGGAAAAACAAAGCATGCAAGTGGTCTCAGCTTCGATTCTCCCTGTCAACATAAGTCTAATAAAATTTATTCATAGGTCCCAGGTTCGAGTCCTACTGAGCATGAAAACAAAGCTGTGCATTTCTACACATCATAGGTTAAACTAATTTCTGTACATCCACGTTTGCAGTAGGAGGGAGGACTTAGAAGGCTTACCGGCAGCAGCTGGGCGTCCTTGGTCCTACCCTTGCTGTCCCTGATCGAGAAGGCGAGGAGGTCCTGTGTGCTGCATCAATACAGTGTCGTAAGGTGAGTCATTTTCGGACTGCTGAGCACCAGTGATAGACGAGACAGGAAGGGTCTTACCGAGTCGTGTGGGAGGAGTTGGGAGGTTGGTTGCAGTTCAGGCGAAGACGAGGCGTACAGGAGGCCGGCGTCGACTCCCTCTCTTCAGCCCGGTTCGTTGGTGTCCTTCCCGTCTGCAGCAAGGTGCAATAGGTCTACTCGGTTAGCACTTCTGGCGTCTCATGTTGGCTTCTCGAAGGCTGGATTGCGTCGGCTGAACAACACCAGGTTGCTCGAAGGCTGGGTTGTGTCGGCTGCTGCGCTGGCGACTGCTGGTTGTCGAGACTGGCTGCTTCGGCTGCTGCGCTTACAGAAGGAGGCGCTGCGTTGAAGGTTGGCGAGGGAGAGCAGAAGAAGGCGCTGCGTTTCTCACGTTTGCACTGCACCCTTTGCTAAAGTGATTAGGGTTAATTAGGTTAAAAAATAATTAAGAGCAGATTAGGGTAAGGTTTGGGTCGGCTGAAGGATTACAGGGTCAGCTGTTGGGCCTGCTCATCTAATTAAAAGATGAGCTGAATGGATAAGTCGTTACTCGCACGGAACCGCTCTTCGGTTTTTAAAAGGTACGGGATTATTTACGGTTACATAAACTATCATTTTATGTGAATCAAGGTCACATAAAATCATATAATTTAATATGTTTTATTATTTTTTTTAAAATAATAAAGGTTGGCGGATCGAAATCCGGTCTGATCGGGTTTTAAACGAAATTTAAAATTTTCCGGGTATTACAGATTGTATGCCTCTTTGTAGTAGTTTGGTTGTCGTTTTGCTCCACTGAACAAAATTCAAGTGTTGTACATGTACATTGTTACTTTAGTGCAATTGGGCTTATGGGGCTAATTGAGCTACTTTTCACTTTTATAAATTTACCTTCACCCAAGCATATAACACATGATGTATAGTAACATCGTCATCGTTCACAATGGGTAAATTTAATTCACTAAAAAATACACAATACACATATTTGATCCTATCCATAATACAAGTAATAAATTAATCATTAAGTTACAAAACATAATAAAATCAAGAGCATTACACTCCTCTCTACTCCTAGAAATTGGCTTACATTCGGCCCCAGAGGATAACATTTCACCACTTGTTTGTAAATTACCAAAAAGAGAAACACAGCTGCAATCTTGTCATCTTTTCACAGCCACACAACACATATCCCCCTCCTCCTCATCATCATCATCACTTGAAGGTGAAACCAAGAAGAAAACAAGAAGAAGAAGCAAAGAGGAAGAGGAGAAGGATGAACGTTAGGAAGAAGATGAAAGAAGCTTTTGACAAAGTCCCAAACCCTCACACAAAGGAGGGGACGAAAAGTTATTAATGAAGAAAAAGAGAAAGGTGGTGGGCTAAAAAGTCAGCCGCGTACAATGTTTTGCCGCGACCACCGCCCAACAGGGCCGCACCCGTGGTGTTGCGATTGCTTGGGAGGTCATGTGGTCGCGAGATCTGTTAAGAATATGGCTATTACTAGTGGGCTACGGTTTAGCCTTGTCGATAACTCGGAAAGGCCTTGTCCATGGTCTTGTCACAATGCTGGGATGACCATGTCAAATGGATTTAGAATCCATCAATTGTAATAATTAAGAAAAAAGGATGATGATAAATATATTTCATGTGAGTAAAATTTCACATGAAATAATGAAACTTGTTTGATTCATGATACAACAATTATGGTGTATAAAATAAATATGATCGAAATTCTGTTCGACTCGGAAATCACGGAAATAAATTTTATGGTATTACAACGTGAAAGAGAAATGTATAGGGGTTTACTCTCAACGAAAATAGATTTTCTTTAATGAATTTGAACCTGTGAAAAGCAAAATAAATGTTGACCAACACATATATTCTGAAAAATTATTATTAAACAACCTTTATTACATCATCTTTAATATTGAGTTTGATCACGATTGGAATAGACACGGGTAAAAGGAATTTGAGACGTATATGAGGTGCTAATGGTACAAAGACATCAATCATCATATGAAATATTATTGCACTACTCTGTTTCTTTTTTATTTAATGATTACAACAAATGTATGCATAGTTTGTAAAACTTATAGAAAGAAGTTATTTAACCATTTTCTTATGATCCCCCAAACTAATAGTTTCTACCGTCGGTTGTTGGATTATAACTAATTAATTTTCGGAACAAATAAAAAAACATACGTTAACCAATATTTTGTGTTTACTAAGAAATTGTCAAAACACTAGATTTGAAATTTTCACCTTGTTTATGAAAAAGGAAATATAATAAGTGGTGAAAAATCAATGGAAAAACTAAATTTTCCTAAATATTCTTTAACCGTTTAGTATTAAAGCAATAGTTTGCCTCAATACATAACATAGCTAGAAAGATAATCAAATCAAAGCAAAAAATTTAAAATACTTAAGATGGAAAACACAACATTGATGATTTGACTGTTTATCGGAGTTGTATTGGTATCTCAAAAAATAAGCGCCAAAGCACCAATATCTAGTATGGTTTTGTAACACCCCAAAATCCGCGGGACTCGAGATGCTACGGGCGGAGACCTCACAATGGGTCCCTACCCTTAGCCTGACAACAATTTCACCGGATCTTGCAACAAGGCACAAATAAAGGCCAAAACCGAAATACATTTTTATGCAATGTTATGAAACCCGAAAATTAATGAAAGGAAAGACTTCAGCCGTCCTTACTACAACATCAACATAATATACAATAACAACAACACAAGGACTCCAAAACCCAAAACAACCTAAGATGTACGGAACCCCGGCTGCCCACTTCTCCAGATCACTCGGCCACATCCTAACCTGCACATCAACTACAACAATCGGTAAAAAACCATTAGCTCACATTCTAGGCATTATAAGAATAATATGGCACAAACACACAAAGGAATACAAACACACAATATGCTCATAAACATACACATCCGTTACTTATTATCTTTTTAGGTTATTCCATATCTAATTCACTCGTTCAAGTGTGACACGAGAGTCTTATAACTCTCGCCTCTGTCCCCGTGTAACCAACAGGAGTGTGGCGGCGCCCAACCCGTATACCCCGAGGGAGTGATGAAGAAGCCCGCCCGTATACCGTGTATGGCCTGGTCGAAGAGATCCCCCCAGTCTCCCTCGGGAAACTGAGCGGTGATGTCACCGCCCGAGAATAATAATAGTAGTAACGATGGGCCAATAATATATATAGTCAAGTAGATCCTAATCCGTTTTCATGCTCAAATGCGATAAACACACACCACCATAATATATCCAAATAAGGCATAAAAGCGACTAAGTAAGTCCGAGGACTTACCTCGTCTCAAAGCTAGCCGAAACCGATAACACTCTCCGAAAGAATATAACCAAAGCCTGTTCAAGACAAGGCACGATAATCAAAACCCACTCATGCAAGCTAGAAGTCCTAAGACTTTTAGTCCTATATGACCTTATTAGGTCATACACTCTCATAATCTAGGATACACTCCTAGCCCTCATAAACTCACGAGATCTCAACTATAGCCTCATGTGCTAGGATACCCTCATTCTAAACTCCGCAATCTCAACCAACATATAAATATCACCTCAAGTCTCACAAGATCAACCACGAGGCTCACAACCGTATAACAACTCAAGATCAACACACCACATGTCATAGAACATTAATAACCTCAAACACTCACCTAAAGGTTCAAAGCCACTACTTGGCATTTGCCCTAAGTTATGCTAGATCCAACCTAGCATGGTACTATTACTAAACATAATTAGATCGAGGGAGAAGGTACTCACACAAGATCCAAGGCGGAAGACGATATACGAATGACGAGTTTGGGTTCAATGGCCTTAATCGGAGCGCTTCCGGACCTAAATGTAACACCCCGAATCCGCGGGATATCGGGATGCTACGGGCGAGACCTCACAATGGGTCTCGACCCTTAGCTTGACAACAATTTCACCGGACCTTTCCAACATGGCACAAATAAAGGCAACATCATAAATAAATTTTAATGCAAATGATAAGAACCCGAAAGAATGCAACCACAACTTCAGCCGAGGTACAACTCAAACCAAACGCCAAACAAGCGGCACACAAAACGTAATAACCGAAAGACAAAAACACAAGACAACTCCAACTCAAAACCCATCCTAAAATGTACGGACCCCGGCTGCCCACCCTTCCGGATCTCTCGGAGCATGCCTAACCTGCAAGGCAAACTACAACATTCGGTAATAAACCGTTAGCTCACATTCGAAGCATTAGAATTAAAGGGAAAGGCACAAACACAATTAATTCAACATAGTCACACAACATACTCAAAGCACACAAATCCGGTTTATTATCTTTATTTATTAAGTCATATCCCTTTCTAGTTCAACTTCTTTTGTGACACGAGAATCCTCCAAAACTCGCCTCGGTCCCTTCTTCCGGCAATGGAACGGTCGGATGCCTCCGACCGTCTAACCAGCACGGGGCAGTCGCCGAGATCTCCCTAGCTCTCACGGGGAGCCAGGCAGTGATGTCACCGCCCGTTATCATACACTTGGGCCAAATAATATAAAGGTCGGTAATCCTATTTCCGGTTTAGTTGTTATAAACAGTAAAATAATAAACACACACCACCCAACACACAATAATGCTGATACAAAGAATACGAGCTAAGTAAGTCCGGAGACTTACCTCGTCCCCAAAGATAATCCCGCTAACCACCACTCTCAAGTTCCCGTAGGAAAGCACTCAACGCCTGGTCAAAACAAGGCACACAATCAACATCTCTCTCACATGCTAGAAGTCCTTAGACTTCTAGTCTCAATGATCTCGCAAGATCATAAACCATAACCAAGATAGGATAACGACTCCTAATCCTCACGATCTCACAAGGTCATAACCAACACAACACATGCTAGGATACTCTCATCCTAGTCTCCACAATCTCAACAAGATCATACAACCATAATCTCAATCCTCGTAAGCTCACAAGATCAACCCAAACACTCAACGCCCTACAATCCTCACAAAATAACATCAACACCTCAAGCCTTATAACGATCATAAATCCTCAAAACTCACCTAAGGTCCAAAGCCACTACTTGACATTAACTCTAAGTTATGCTAGATCCATCCTAGCATGATACTAAAACTTAACATAACTAGATCGAGGGGAAAGAATACTCACACAACGTCAAAAGACGGAAGTCGATCAATGGATGTCGATATGGATCTGTGGGCCTTAAACGTGGAACTTTCAACCTAGCACCAAACTAAACAAATTTAGCTTATACGCTAAATTTGATCGGAATATTTAATATACATAAAACTAAGGAAAACTCGATTTTAAAAGCCAACGTTAAAATCTGTAATAACCCTTCTGGGACAAAATATGAAATTCTACAAACTTGATCATAAAACCGCAATTAAAACTTCAAGCCATACACCAAATTTAATCCAACAATGGACATAATATATAGTAAATCAATATAAGAATAAGCTTGAAGTAAAATCCAAGTTTAAAACCCGTAAATACATTTTCCTGGCACAATATACAACTCAAGAAACTTGGGCCATTTTTAGAAAACCAAACCTTTGGGTCAAATCTGTAAATATACAAATAGGGGCACTTCTGCAACTTCACAAAAATTGGGTCAATTCTGCAATTATTAAAATATGGGTAAAATCTGTAATTACATCAAATTAAAGGGCTCCCGATTTAAATTCGGAAATTGGGTTTTATAACCCGACAGATGCACATCGTGGGAAAGGAGGTGATGCAGGGGGCGGCGGTCCTCGCTGGGTTCCGGCTAGGGCAAGGCGAGGCAAGCACAACGGCCGCCGGCGTACACGGTGGGAGGAGAGCGGCGGCGATTGCTCCAGATCCGCAGTGAGCTGGTTCGATTTGGCTCGAGGGGGAATCGATTTGCTCCAGATCCGGCGTACACGGTGGGAGGAGAACGGCGGCCTGCGACTCTTCTACGGCGGAGTCGATTTTCCTGCTAGAGGGAGAGACGAACAACGGCGGAGAAGGGGTTGGCTGGCCTTGGCTTGCTCGAGGATGAAGTGACAGAGGGTGAGACTCTCGCCAGTTGCTGCTAGAACAAGGAGGTGGGAGGCGGACCAGGGTAAGGGCTCACCGGCTTGCAAGAGGAGGGTGAAGACAGGGCATTTGAAGGCTGGAGTCTTAGCTTCGGTTGCAGACACGATCAAGATAGAGAGATGAGATATTGTTTGAGTTGTGTTGATGTGTGTCTCCAGCTTGCAGGGTTGCATCCAGGAGCACAGGTTTGGCTTCTAGAGGATGGCAATGCGAGGAGCGCTAATGTGAGGGAAGATGGATAGAGAGGTGAGGTCGAGAGTGTATGGTGAGGAAGGGCCATAGAGGGTGAAGGCTGCAGAGGCATGATTGCTGCTCAAGCTAGAGGAGCATAGCCTGGGCGGGGCTGGAGTAGAACACGCAAGCTCATGAAGGAAAAAGAAAGAAAAAGAAAAAAGAAAGATTAAATAGTGAACTCGATCAACAAGTATTCGGAACGGAATTTTTGAATCGGAAACATTTCCGAACTTCCCGTAAAAATAAATTACGGAATATATATAATGTAAAATATATTAACTTATAAAAACAAATTTACAACATGAGAATGCCCGTAAATATTTATAAGTTAATAAAATATCGATAGAAATCGGTAAAAATAAAAATCCATGCCTAAAAAAAATTAGGGCGTTACATTAGATTCCCCTAAAAACAAGTTTCGTCCCGAAACTTGTTATACGTCGAACTTCTCGGTTCCTAAGGCCGAGGTAAGAACTCCTCAAACTAAGAAGCCTTCTAACCTAAACACACAATCTACTCCAACTACCACCGTAAGATATATATATATATCGTAAAACGCATTCCCACACGGGGCACAAAGAACATTTAACAACACACATACACACAACTCAACCAAGGAAAGAACTTAGTCTAATTTTTCGATTCTATCAATGCTACTCGGTCCGCGTAAAACTCCACCAAAGATGCTATCCTACGTCTTCAAGTTAGCCTCATTGGTCCCTCGTTCACTACTAGATTGTCATGACTGACAATACGTCTCGATTCATGTATGTACTCCCTCTACTGATACACATGAAACACCGGGTGAACACCCTCTACTCTTGGTGGTAATGCCCACTTGTAAGTCACTTCTCCAACTCGCGCTAAGATCTCAAGAAGGTCCGATATATCGGAAACTGAACTTCCTTCTCGGGCCTTTCTCAATGCAATATTACCATTTTGTTTCTCTTTGATTGCCTCTAACACGTAAGGTCAAACTTCTTGATTGGTCCCGCTAACCAAACGTTGATGTTACATCTTCTCAATCTTGTTGTAAGTTCCAAGTAATGAAGGGCGTACTCCACTTCCCACCACTTCTACTAACGAGACACATATGCTATCACTCTTACATCACTTTGCAATAATCGATCAAGACCTTCTTGAAGAATCACTTGTACCCTTTACCCATCATTCCTCAAAGCAAATCAAAACAGTTGTACCAATAAATCTCCTCTTTAACCCTCAAAACTCTATTATCGAATCTTCGTCATACTCAATACTTCATCGTCATCCGTAGTAGGTTACCATAATTGGCGTTATACAACTCCTCCCTTCACATATCTGGTAAATCTCGGCACATCTAAGAAAAATTGTAACTTCTTTCACATCTCTCGGGGTTTGCCATCCGAGACAACTTTTCAAATGCTTTCTCTCTTTTCCAAGAGTAGACCCCAAGTATCTTATCCAGGCATTAGTAAGCCCATATGGAATCACTACAACTCGTAGTGACCATGGTTTGTCCGGAAAGCCATATTTGCAACATCCCAGTCTCGAATTCTCCTTTGGTGACAATCAACCCTTAAATCAAATTTAGAAGAGACTACCGACCCTTGCAACCGGTTAAGTAGATCATCTATACGGGATAAGGGGTACCTGTTCTTCAGTGTTATCTTCTTCAACTCACGGTAATCGATGTACAAACGGAGATAACCGTCTCACTTTTCGCAAACTCGTGTTCTCCATAACAACTTCAAATCAAGAGTTTAGGATAACGTCTGGTGTTCTCCATGGCATTTCACTAATTCTAATGAATCTTATCATTAAGTTCTTGCAATTGCTCCTTCACTTGCTCCCACAACTCATGTCTCTGCACCAGTGTTATTTCATACGGCGCCTTAGACATCGGAATTAAATCAAGCTCGACCTTAGTTGAAAAATTCCACATTCTAACAAATTGAAATCCGTGATATCTCTAGTTTCATCTTTTCTCTTCCCGTCACATATCGTAACAACCGACACAATCTTGTCTTATCACTTTACAAGTGGTCATGATACTAATGATCTACTCCGATCTGTTGGGATGACGTCCTTCAAACATGTGTATTGTTCAATCTTTAGCTATAATGTTTACCGTCCTCTTTCAGAGATCCTTCATCTTTTGAAGTCGAGAGACTTGCTCAAGTCTTCTGACTCTTGTAGCCTTATTTAAGTATTCCTTTATCTTAATCTCATTTTCCCTCTTTGATGAAACGATTGTAAAACTCATCTAAGATTTCTCACTTATGTGCAACCATAAGGGTCCAAACTGCAGGACTAAACCGTGCTTCAAACAATTGACCTTATCTTCTTTGCTTTCCCTGTCATCCCAACATATGGGAGGAGTTCTTCGTATTCTACATAAGCTCTCACCATAGACATCCTTTCTTCAAGTAGGTGTAGAAATTATACTTCACTTTCCTTATGTTAAGTCATCCCGACGGTAGAGGTTCTAACCTTAATCTTACATATACTTTTTTTTTTGAACATCTCTTGTCGACATCAAACCTTAAAACTTTGATCTTCTCTTACTCTTGTTGGTCATCTTTGCATCTCTCGGTATTCCATGAATAACTTCACAACTGTACCGGTATGCCCTGTGCAAAATGCTAGAAGAAACTCCACATACAAAACCACTAAAATATCAAACTCATTACATCTCTAGGTACCAACATCATAATTCTAAGCTTGTAGCGTTGCCCTAATCTTGGTCCTCTCTTTCACGCCATAGCCACCATGTCTCTTCCGTGTGAGTCTATAAACTTGACTTATCTCTTGCCCGTGGTAACATATCATCCATGTCGTACCCTGCATCCTCTATATACTCCTGTTTAGGTACCACCTCCATGACACCTTACCGTCTTCTTGATTCACTACTTCTTCCCCTTTACCGTGATCAAACTTTAAAACCTCTAATTCGTGTCGTTCTCCCATATGCCAATTCCATGACCTACAAAGGTCACATAAGGTCATCCAAATCCCTATGTATGCCCATAATCTTATTTACTTATCCCCTCTACACTCATCAATAGACAACTCGCACCTGTGCATTCTTAGTTGTCACCGCTTAACTTGTATTTGAACTTCTCCGGAGTCAACAACTTATATTCTACTACACTTCTCATTTTACCATTCTCATGAAGGCTACCCTCCTCGGGGTACTTTACCTTAAACTCCGTTAGTTCTTTCTTCATTCCATGCTTCCTCTTCTTTATAAGGTAACTATATCTTCTTGACCTTGTTGTTTCATATAACTCCCTTTAATAGACTTAACCATTCTTCCTTGATGTCTTTCAAGAGCACCTTCCCAAATATTATAGCCTTAGATAGCGTCCGTTCGTGTTTCACTTGGTTGGCATCTTAAGTCTTTTGATCAAAGCTCCTTGTTTCGTCTTTCATCTTCTTGGGATTATCATTTTTACGCAATTCCTCCTTTTCAGCGTTTCTTATCCTTATTGTCATAACGGAAACCGGTCAACTCCACGTGAATCCCCACCATGCCCTTCTTCTCATAACTCTAGTAATGTTGACGCTCCACTTATGGGTACCTCGTAAGCTTAACTTATAGTATCTTAAATCTTTCGCAAATGGTCCGATCGCTCTTCTCATCTTGACTCCAATGCTTAGGAGCGTATGTGGAAGCTTCACATCTTAATGGAATACTACCTTTAACCTCGTTAGAATGTATCCCTCTCCTTCTCGTTTCACACCTTTAGTTGTCCACGCGTCTTCTTGAAGAACTTAAGTTCGTTTTTCTTATTAGTCTTGTTGTCGTTCAATCATGGCTTCTTTGGAACCACTTCCACACATTAATGTTACTCTTTTTTCTTGTATGGTCTTCATCTCGATTTCTCTTAAGTTGCCGCAAGTTTTCCTTCCACTTGTTCGTCCTTTGGTTATGTCATCTCTGCACCTCCTCTTCGACATCCTCTTAAAGGAGTACAAGAACTCCAAGGTGTTCGCCCGAAAGTAACTCTCAACTCGATACTTGAGCATATTTGTCCTCGTATGCACACTATCTCAAGCAAACTACGTCGTCTTATAGGTGATGATATCATACTATCATATTTTCTATTAGGTCTCGTACTATCTATAATAAGAATTAGCATAAACGATTATTTAGGTCCTATGTACATATCACTACTAATATGCCATATCCAGAAAATACATTACAACAATACAAGGTCCAAAGATGTACTATAGTCCATATATACAACTATACATATATATCAAGTTCATCATGCAACATACAATCACAAAGATACACATCAATTCTATCATGCATAACTACAAACCTCATATCCATATCTATATATACATATATATACGTATCAAAACCTAATAAACTAAGTTGTCGAGATCCGCGGAAGGAGTGGTGGTCCGTACATTCTACCCCGACTCATGCATGTGATTTTGAAAACGAAAAATCATTTTAAACTTAGAGCCCTTGAGGGTTCTATTTCCCTCTATTCGGCCTTTAGAAGATTGTGAGTGCCATTGTTGTCAACCTAGGGCTCTGATACCACTTTTGTAACACCTCGAATCCGCGGGATATCGGGATGCTACGGGCGAGACCTCACAATGGGTCCCGACCCTTAGCTTGACAACAATTTCACCGGACCTTTCCAACATGGCACAAATAAAGGCAACATCATAAATAAATTTTAATGCAAATGATAAGAACCCGAAAGAATGCAACCACAACTTCAGCCGAGGTACAACTCAAACCAAACGCCAAACAAGTGGCACACAAAACGTAATAACCGAAAGACAAAAACACAAGACAACTCCAACTCAAAACCCTTCCTACAATGTACGGACCCCGGCTGCCCACCCTTCCGGATCTCTCGGAGCATGCCTAACCTGCAAGACAAACTACAACATTCGGTAATAAACCGTTAGCTCACATTCGAAGCATTAGAATTAAAGGGAAAGGCACAAACACAATTAATTCAACATAGTCACACAACATACTCAAAGCACACAAATCCGGTTTATTATCTTTATTTATTAAGTCATATCCCGTTCTAGTTCAACTTCTTTTGTGACACGAGAATCCTCCAAAACTCGCCTCGGTCCCTTCTTCCGGCAATGGAACGGTCGGATGCCTCCGACCGTCTAACCAGCACGGGCCAGTCGCCGAGATCCCCCTAGCTCTCACGGGGAGCCAGGCAGTGATGTCACCGCCTGTTATCATACACTTGGGCCAAATAATATAAAGGTCGGTAATCCTATTTTCGGTTTAGTTGTTATAAACAGTAAAATAATAAACACACACCACCCAACACACAATAATGCTAATACAAAGAATACGAGCTAAGTAAGTCCGGAGACTTACCTCGTCCCCAAAGATAATCCCGCTAACCACCACTCTCAACTTCCCGTAGGAAAGCACTCAACGCCTGGTCAAAACATGGCACACAATCAACATCTCTCTCACATGCTAGAAGTCCTTAGACTTCTAGTCTCAATGATCTCGCAAGATCATAAACCATAACCAAGATAGGATAACGACTCCTAATCCTCACGATCTCACAAGGTCATAACCAACACAACCCATGCTAGGATACTCTCATCCTAGTCTCCACAATCTCAACAA
This sequence comes from Fagopyrum homotropicum, assembly GCA_033239125.1. NCBI lineage: Eukaryota > Viridiplantae > Streptophyta > Magnoliopsida > Caryophyllales > Polygonaceae > Fagopyrum > Fagopyrum homotropicum. Next base: position 25,817,412 of record BSWB01000008.1, on the reverse strand, counting down.
GATCATACAACCATAATCTCAATCCTCATAAGCTCACAAGATCAACCCAAACACTCAACGCCCTACAATCCTCACAAAATAACATCAACACCTCAAGCCTTATAACGATCATAAATCCTCAAAACTCACCTAAGGTCCAAAGCCACTACTTGACATTAACTCTAAGTTATGCTAGATCCATCCTAGCATGATACTAAAACTTAACATAACTAGATCGAGGGGAAAGAATACTCACACAACGTCAAAAGACGGAAGTCGATCAATGGATGTCGATATGGATCCGTGGGCCTTAAACGTGGAACTTTCAACCTAGCACCAAACTAAACAAATTTAGCTGATACGCTAAATTTGATCGGAATATTTAATATACATAAAACTAAGGAAAACTCGATTTTAAAAGCCAACGTTAAAATCTGTAATAGCCCTTCTAGGACAAAATATGAAATTCTAGAAACTTGATCATAAAACCGCAATTAAAACTTCAAGCCATAAACCAAATTTAATCCAACAATGGACATAATATATAGTAAATCAATATAAGAATAAGCTCGAAGTAAAATCCAAGTTTAAAACCCGTAAATACATTTTCCGGGCACAATATACAACTCAAGAAACTTGGGCCATTTTTAGAAAACCAAACCTTTGGGTCAAATCTGTAAATATACAAATAGGGGCACTTCTGCAACTTCACAAAAATGGGGTCAATTCTGCAAATATTAAAATTTGGGTAAAATCTGTAATTACATCAAATTAAAGGGCTCCCGATTTAAATTCGGAAATAGGGTTTTATAACCCGACAGATGCACATCGTGGGGAAGGAGGTGATGCAGGGGGCGTCGGTCCTCGCTGGGTTCCGGCTAGGGCAAGGCGAGGCAACCACAACGGCCGCCGGCGTACACGGTGGGAGGAGAGCGGCGGCGATTGCTCCAGATCCGCAGTGAACTGGTTCGATTTGGCTCGAGGGGGAATCGATTTGCTCCAGATCCGGCGTACATGGTGGGAGGAGAACGGAGGCCTGCGACTCTTCTACGGCAGAGTCGATTTTCCTGCTAGAGGGAGAGACGAACAACGGCGGAGAAGGGGTTGGCTGGCCTTGGCTTGCTCGAGGATGAAGTGACAGAGGGTGAGACTCTCGCAAGTTGCTGCCAGAACAAGGAGGTGGGAGACGGACCAGGGTAAGGGCTCACCGGCTTGCAAGAGGAGGGTGAAGACAGGGCATTTGAAGGCTTGAGTCTTAGCTTCGGTTGCAGACACGATCAAGATAGAGAGATGAGATATTGTTTGAGTTGTGTTGATGTGTGTCTCCAGCTTGCAGGGTTGCATCCAGGAGCACAGGTTTGGCTTCTAGAGGATGGAAATGCGAGGAGAGCTAATGTGAGGGAAGATGGATAGAGAGGTGAGGTCGAGAGTGTATGGTGAGGAAGGGCCATAGAGGGTGAAGGCTGCAGAGGCATGATTGCTGCTCAAGCTAGAGGAGCATAGCCTGGGCGGGGATGGAGTAGAACACGCAAGCTCATGAAGGAAAAAGAAAGAAAAAGAAAAAAGAAAGATTAAATAGTGAACTCGATCAACAAGTATTCGGAACGGAATTTTCGAATCGGAAACATTTCCGAACTTCCCGTAAAAATAAATTACGGAATATATATAATGTAAAATATATTAACTTATAAAAACAAATTTACAACATGAGAATGCCCGTAAATATTGATAAGTTAATAAAATATCGATAGAAATCGGTAAAAATAAAAATCCATGCCTAAAAAATAATTAGGGCGTTACACTAAAAGCAAAGCTAAGCAAATTTAGCTTATACGCTAAATTTGAACGGAAAATTACTTATATAAATCCAAGTTAAAAACCCGTTTTCAAAACCAAGGTTAAAACAAAACCACTCAAACATTTTCCGGGCAAAAATATACACTTAGGGTCATAATCCGCAAATAAATCTTTGGGTCATACTCCCAATATTAAAACACCAAAACCATAATTGATAATTTGTAAAACTTGAGTCATAAACTATAATAATAAATATGGCCCATATATGTAAATAATTTCTGCAAGGATATAATTTCAAACTTCTAAAATGTGGGTTAAAACTGCAATTATAAAAACATGGGTACATATGTTAATTATACCAGAATAGGGGGATGCCCAATTTAATTTTGTAATTAGGGTTTTCTGCAACTGATACTCAAACTCGCTGCAAGGAGAAGCAGGGTAGTGGCGGCCTTCGATGGTTTCGGCTAGGGCGAAGCAAGGGAGCGACGCGGCGGCACAACCAGGTGGTGATGATTCTCCGGCGAGGCTTGCAAGAGGAGAAGACGAACAGAGGGGAGGAGGGTCGAAAGAGGGCTTCTTCCTGCAAGTTTGTTCGAAGGCATGGTGGTGAGGTTTGTTCCGACCTCCGGCGACGAAGGGCAGAGGAGGCAACGGATCTCGCAACCTAGCGGAGCTCCCTGGAGCAAGGGAGGCTACGGAGAGGAGCTCGGTAGATCCGGAGGTGAGAAGCGAGAGAGGGAGATCGAAGGTTGCAGATCCGGTGGTTCGAGGCGGTTTCTGGAGGTGTCTCCACTTCCTTCCTTCGGTTCCCAACGGTGCAGCTCCTCTCTGGCGGCGTTGCAGCTTCTCAGCGGTATCAATAGCTGCAATCAGCGAGGGAAGATACAACCCAGGGAGGCTGGCTTCGATCGATTGTTACCGGGATATGAGTTAGGTAAGATGGTTGTTTGCTGTTGTTGAGAAAATAGAGGGGCACAGAGTGGCAGGAGGTAACGGGTAGGTTGTTAAGGCACCAACGAAGGTCACTTTAGAGCCAAGACCGAGGGGTCGGGGAGGGCCAGAGGTCGGTTTGTAGGAAGGAAGCTAGGGGTCAGTTACATCCCTTGACAGGTCGGAGGAGAGCGTGCAGCAGAGCTCTCACCAAGAGAGAGAGAAAAATAAAATTAATTAAAAAAACATAAAGAGGGATAGAATTTGAAGAAGAGAAAGAGGAACAAAATAAAAGGGTAGACTCGTTTAAGTATACGGAACGGAATTTTCGAATCGAGAATTTCCGACTTTTCTGATTAAAATAAAATACGGAAATACGTATATGTACACCAAAATATCAAAATACCCGGGGGTTATTTTTATGTTGAAAAAATATATATATATATATATATATATATATATATATATATATATATATATATATATATATATATATATATATATATATATATATATTTTAAAAATAATAATACAAAGAAATCTTGTGCTACGAACGAATCGAAGGTAGGGGAGAATAAAAAATCGGAACGCACCCAAAAGAACAGGGCGTTACATCAGGTCCGCCTAAAAACAAGTTTCGTCCCGAAACTTGCTAAAAATAATAGTAAAAAGAAACTTGCTAAACACGAAATATATATATATATATATTTTTTAAAATTAATAATAAAAAGAAATCTCGTGCTACGAACAAATCGAAGGTAGGGGAGAATAAAAAATCGGAACGCATTCAAAAGAACAGGGCGTTACATCATGTCCTCCTAAAAACAAGTTTATTCCCGAAACTTGCTAAACACGAACTCTCGAACACTCACATCTCGCTAACCGCTCGGAACACTATAATGTGGCAACTACGGCCCTCTAAACTAAAGGCTACTTTCATAAACATATCAAGAACCCGCAAGGAACACACACAAAGAGAAAAAAAAAATTCACGTCACAAATCATATAAGCACAACCAAGAAAGATCTCGGGATTAACCCGACGGTCCTATAGATGTCGCTAACCTGCGTAAAACTCGACCAAAGGTACTATCCTACGTCTTCCAGTTAGACTCATCGGCTCCTCGTCTCGACTAGATCATCACAACGGTCTACATGTCTCGAGTCATATATGTACTCCCTCGACTGATGCACACGAACCCTAGGTGAACACCTTCTACTCTCGACGGTCACGCCAACCAGTAAAACCAATTTCCCAACTCGCGCTATGATTCCAAAAAGGTCCGATATATCGGAATCTCAACTTTATCCTCGGGTCTTTCTTAGTACAGTATTTTCATTATGTGTCTCTTTTATTGTCTCTAACAAAGAAAATCGGATTTCCAACTTACACCGTTGGCTATGGTTCTTGTCAAACCAAACTTGGATGTTACGCTTTCTCATTCCTTGTTGCGAGTTTCAAGTAATGAAGGTAGTACTTTACTTCACATTGCTTCTACTCACGAGACACGTATGCTATTACTTTTACATCGTTCCTCAATACTCCATTAAAAACTTGTCTAGGAGAACCACTTGTACACTTCAAACCCATCATACCTCGAGACCATTTCAAAACAGTAGCACCAATGAATCTCTTCTTAACTCTCAACACCTCTATTGTCAATTTTCGTCCACTTATACTTCTTTGTCTTCCGAAGTGGGTTGACCATAGATTGTGTTACTTTGGAGGATATCTCCACATATCCGGTAATGACCGGCATGACCAAGAAAACTTGTAACTTCTTCACATCCTTCGGGATTGACATCCCGACACAACTTGTCATACAACTTTTTCTCTTCTTTTAGAGTAGATCCAAATATCTTATTCAGGCATTAGTGATCTCATATGGAATCACTAAAACTCATAGTGACCATAGTTGTCCGAAATGCCGTATTTGTAATATCCGAGTCCGGAATTCTCAAATGGTGACAATCAAATCTTAGTTAATCTTAGAAGAAACTACCGACCCTTGCAACTGATCGAGTAGGTCCCCCATTCGTTGTAAGGGATACTCGTCCTTCATGTCATCTTGCTCAACTTATAATAATCAATGTGCAAACGGAGATAGCCGTCTCTCTCTTCGCAGATTGGTGTCCTCTATAATAACTTCAAATCAAGAATTTAAGATACACTTCCAACGTGAACTTCAAATCTTCTTAATGGTAAATCCGCCTCCCGAAGCATTGGAATCCGTTCTACCTCAGGTTCCATCTTTTCTTCTCCCATCACATATCGTAAGATATCGACACAATCTTGTCTTAACATTGGTCAAGTGGTCCACCCCGATCTGTTGAGGTGACGTCCATCGAACACGTGGTTTATTTTTTTTATTTTTTTTATTTTTTTGCTGCAATGTTCACCGTCCTCTTTCAAAGATCCTTCATCTCCAAAACTCGGGAGACTTTCTCTAATAATCTTTTTAAGTTTCACACTTATGTGAAGGCATGAAGGTCCTAACTATAGGACTTAATCACACCTTATAATATATTAGTATTACCTTCTTCGTATTCTATCAAAGCTCGCATTATTCCTTCGAGTAGGTGTAGAACTTAATCCCTTTTCTTATGTAACGTCCAATCGACCGTAGAGGTTCTATCCTCAATATTTCATGTGCTTCTTGTACATCTCACATCGACTTCAAACTTCAAAACTTCAGTCTTCCTTAACTATTGGTGGTCACCTTATGTATTTCTCATTATTCTATATACAACTACAATGGAAGCCTCATCTTAAGGTTGATCCACTAGCTCCCTTTTAGCATGATCAAACCTTAAAAGTTGTAACCCGTCCCGTTCCTCCATATGTCAATCCCAAGACTTAAGAAGATTGCCTAAGAACGTTACAATCTCCTCCTCGGGGTCTTGTTATAACTAATTGCTTGAACCCGTTCAACATAATTTGGTTTTAGAAAAATGCGCGTCCATTGATGTACCTCCTTACGATTCACATTGATCCACCACAAATACTTCAAGCTCTTGGTCCCGATCCTATATGTTTCCATAGTCTTGTTTACTCTTCCCATCTACACACATCAATAGACAACCCGCACTTGTGCGTTCTCAATTTTCACCGATTAACTTATATCTGACCTTCACCGAAGTTAACAACTTACCCTCCTACCATGCGCCTGAAAGGATACCCACACGGGGTACTTGTCTTAACTAGCTCATTTTCCTCTACTTCAACTCAGTTAGCTCTTTATACGCTCCTTTCTTCCTTCCGCTTCTGTAAGATAACCATACCTACCCAACTCTCTCGTGTCATATGTCCCACCTTTATATGCTTAACCGCTCTTCATAATGTTTTGCAAAAGCACTTCTCACATATTCTGACATTAATTAGCCTCCACTCGCATCCTTCTTGGTTGATAACTTAAGTTCTTTGATCCAGCTCCTTGTTTCCTCTTTCATTTTCTGAAGATCATCCTTCTCACACACTTCCTTCTTCTTAGCGTTGGTTAGTCTCATCACAATGGTGGAAATCGATTGACTCCACAAGGTAATTCTACTATGTGAACTTTCACCATGTGATCCTCCTTGTAAATCTCATATGTCTAAATAAGTTGCCCGCTTAGGATCTCGCAAAGATCGTCACTTCACCCTCTGGCACCTCCGTATGCTTAACTTACGGTTCTCATAAATCTTTCCCAAGGTCTTTTCATCTTGACTCTCATGCTTAGGAGCGTCTATGGAAAACTCGTCTTACTTAGAACACCACCTTTATCCTCGAGCGGGAATGTAGTCCTCTCTACTTGATTCGCACCTTCAGTTCATCGGCACCGTACTTGGAAAACTTTAAGTTCGTTGTCTCTAGTTGCCTCATTGATGCTCCTTCATTATTTCCTTGGTACCACTCTCATGTCTTCATGTCGCTTTTATTTGGTATAGTCTCCATCTTGGTTTCGCTTAAGTTGACTCGAGGTTCTCTTCCACTTGTTTGTCCTTCATTTCGCCATCTTTAATCTTCTTCTTCGACGTCCTCTTAAAGGGGTCCGGGAAATCACCGGGGTGCTTGCGAAAACTTGATGCTCAACTTCATAACTTGAGCATACTTATCTTCATATGTATACTATCTTAAGCTAAAAGACGTTGTCAATGGGGCGATGATAGCTTGCTATCATCATAGCTATAAGGTCCACTATCACTAATATGATATTAGTATACGATATGATCATAAATATATATATATAAAGATATAAACATCATGCTACTACTATAAACGTAATCAGTCCATAAACAATTTACAATTCAACATACATATATAGTCCAAAACTGTAACATCCAGAAATTTTATTTCTGGTTTAATTCCGAGTCAACTGGACTGCGACCGATTCGTTCTCCTTTCAAGTTTTTTTTTTAAAAAAATAATAAATAAATAAATAAAAACGCGCTTACCGGGCCGTCATGAAAGGCCAGTCGGGCCCATCATGAACATGCCATCCGGGCCCATTAGGGTTACACTTTGGATCTGCAGTTCCCTCAATCTCTCTCACGTCTCTCCTCTTGCACGCCCATCCTCTCTCGCATGTCTCTCCTCGTCTATCCACAAGCGCCGGAACCCTAGCAGCCTCTCACCCCGTTTTCAAGCCGCCGACACCAGTCATCACCCATCTCTTCGTCTATTACGGAATCGACAGTAAGGAACCGGAACTCCATCCTGGTTGGTTGACTGCAGCAAACCTACAACCAGTTTCCCGTCCTTTCCCTCGCGAGCAGTCATCAGCGTGCAGCCGATCGAAGCCGTCCTTCTCTTGCCGCCCAGATCCGCGGTGTTCATACCGTAGGTGTGCCTGGAGCTCCACCGCAAGGGCGGCGTGCGCGACCACTGGTGCGGTTGTTCCCTTGGCCGCCGGTGCGCCTGGAGCAGGCAGCGGGTGCGTCTTCTGGGCCATTTTCGAACCTCAAACCTACTGCATTAGCGGACTCTAGTGACATCAACCGGTGTTGCTCCCTTCGGCCTTTGAGTCACGGAATCGAGTAAGATTCATACCCGTCCTTCCTTGTCTTTGCTTTATCTTAATATATATATGCTGATGTGAGCACCCGTTATGTCTCCAAGCCATCCCTAACAGCCCCGGAAGATTAGCTTGTACAACTGAGGCGTTTTTTGAGTTTTCGGAATTGAGGAACAACCTACTTCGGGTCAAAATTTAGGTATGAAAGACTGATCCATTTTGGCTGAATTTTTTATATGTTATAGATGGGATATTGTGGTAGAACATATTAAAATTTGAGATGAATCCAGTGAGTGGTTTGGGATTTATGATTTTTCAAAGATGGGGTCGTAAGTAGTTTTTTTTGGTTGTGCTGAAATATTCTAAGTGTTAGAAAACTGCATGTTGACACAGTTTTGTGATCCAATTTTGGATAAGTTATACTTCTCCTTTTTGGCTGGTTTTCGGATATGTCATAGTCAGTATTGCATAGTAGATCATATTAAATTTGGGCGTATTCTGAGTTATGGTGTAGGAGATATGATTTTTGTAAGTAGGCTAATCATGCAGTTTTTTTTTGTAAGTATGCTGAGTTTGAGAAAAACTGCTTGGGATGCAGTTTTGTGGAATAGATTTGGATGGGTTATTGACTGCTGTTGGACTCGAATTTCAGACATGTTATAGTTGGTATAGTATAGTAGATCATACTAAAATTTGAGAGAAATCCGAGTTATAGTTTAAGAGTTATGGTGTCCGAAAGTAGAGACCTTGACCAGTTTCTAGGTAGTGCTGAATTGTTCAGTAAACTGCTTGTGATGCAGAATTGTGGTGCCGATTTGATTTGGTTATATTCCTTGGTTCGACTTGAATTTTGGATATGTCGTATTTGGGATTTCATAGTATAACATATCAAAAATTGAGAGGATTTCATCAAATGGTTTAGGAGTTATGAATTGTCGAAGTTGGAACCTTAAACAGTTTTCTGGATGTTGCTGAATTTCTCCAAGTGCTGGAAACATTCTGTGTTGTGCAGTCATATTTGAACTTACATTTAGATATTTTAGAAATACAATCCACCGTTCACTTTTTAGTATGTTATAAAGTGTCATGTATAGTGTGTTGTATCAAAAGTTGGGGTTGATCCAACGGTTGGATTTAGATCTATGAAGGTCCAAATTGGACTGGTTGAACAGTTGAGAAACACTCAGTTTTTGGCTAAGTCTGAATTTTCTGGCTTTGGAACCGACTTTAGGAATTTGTGTAGAAGTGATTATTAGGTATTTTTGGGAAGTTCTTAATTCTATGAATAGAGTGCATAGCATATAAGACTTAGAGATTTTTGTTAGAATTTTTTTTATTTTTATTCGGGACTCGTATCATAGGCTAAAGTTGGACCTTAGTAACCTTGTTAAAAGTTAAGAAAAATGTGTAATCTATAAATTCTACCTAAACTAACTCTTAAGAGTTAGACTATGAAATTAAGTCCCAAAGAAAGGTTTGGGGCATATATTATAGGATTTTTGAGAGTTTCGGGCACTAGGGGCAAAATAGTCATTTGCCATTACGAGGGTTTTTTTTTGGTAATTTATCTGATGATAGAGTTACATATCTTAGAAGTTGAAGACTTCTAATAAAGTGGAATACATTATTGATCCACTTGCCTTTTATAACAGGCGGTTGAGTTCATGCGATTGCGGACCGAGTTGAGATAACGAGATTATGATTTGATTCAGGTAAGTCCTTTGGGCTTACTTAGCGAGCTTCTCAATATGAGTGTGAATAATGGTAGTGGTGTGTGAATGAGATGTTTATAGTTGTACTTAGTAGTAATTATCCACCGACCTATACATTGGCCTAAGAGTAACGGGCGGTAGCATTCTGCTCAGTCAGCCTGAGGGCGCTGGGGGTTTCTTTAGGGACTAGTCCACACTCGGTTTGTAGTGATGCTACCGGCGGAGGTAAGCTAGACCTACACCCAGTTGGATAAGGAACGGAGGCGAGAACTCTTAAGATTTCTCGTGCCACAACTTTAAAACGGAATAAAGTGAATCATCTAAGCTATCAGATAATAACCGAATTGTGTGCCAGCATGATGGGTGTTTATGTTACCTTGTTTGTGTTTGTGCTATCTTTATTCTACTGATATTTACACTGTTAGCTAACGGTTTATCTGTGTTGTAGATTTGTTGAGATAGACTGTTGTAGAGAGATCCAGGACGGATGGTCAGCTGGGTCCACGTACTCATTAGATGGGGACGGGGGAGTCTTAAATTCGAGACGCATGTTATATAAATATATAGATGTTTTTGTAAGGCTGACACATGTGTGCATTCATAAAATAAATTATTATGTTTTGAAATTGTTTTAAATACATTTGTGCCTTGTTGTAAGATCCTAGTAAAATTGTTGTTAAACCAAGGTCGGGACCCATTGTGAGGTCCTAACCAGTAGCTTCCCGAGTTCTGAGAACTTGGGGTGTTACAACATGGTATCAGAGCTTTGGGTTGACAACAATGGCACTTGAAATCTTCTGGAAGACCGAATGTATAAATTAACTAGAACCCAAAAGGGGTCTAAAATTTTCAAAATGAATTTCTGGTTTTACACATGCGCATAGTCGGGTTGTTGGGTTAGTAGTACGTCGGACCACCATCGTTCTTCGTGGATCTCTGCAACTTGGTATGATAGGTGAGTAGTATGTAGACTTATATAGATAGGTTTTAGTGTAAGATTATATATATGTGTATGTGTAGCATGTTAGTATCTTAAAGGATATCTTATATTCTTTAGTTGTGATATCATGAAGCGATTATCACCTCATGATAAATCGGTAGCGGACTTGAAGAGTTTTCAACATGAGACAATGGATTCAGACCTAGGATTCAGTATTATACTCTGGTGGGAATCCTGGTGACCTTATAAATCACCCAAAGAACAAGTGGGCAAAGAAGTAAAGATGTCGACATAAATTTCACCCCAGAGACAATCAGATGGTAAAAGAATTTCCGAGTCAAATCAAATAAAAGGAGCATGAAGACACACAAGGAACTTGGCCGTATGAAGCCGAGAGATGAATTTGGAGAACACTACAAGAGACGCCAAGAGCGTAGTTTGGAGATAATAATAGTGGGATAAGAACCAAATAGGATGGAACACAATCATGATTGCGAAATAAAGGATGTTACCATCGAGACAGATGCTCCATAGATAATTATGGGCATGAGAGACTAGACTAGATAGAGTGTCAACCTGGATATGAGGATCTGAGGTGCATGGAATGAATATCTACAATTGAGTATAAAAGCGGAAGATAGACCCCGCAAGTGTGGAGAAGTTTTGACCTCATCAAAGATATAAGAAGTTGAAAGGAACCGCGACGCCAATATCAAAAGAGTAGAAGGCCGGTAATAGAGTTAACGGAGTTCAATAGAGCAATATTATAAACAACGCTAATGAAGGAACATGTGAGAATGACTTGGGTGGACTCGAGAGTCCAAGGTAATCCCGAGTATCACAGGACCTAGGTCATCAACACATATGGTCCATATAAAGGAGACTGCAAGTGAAGGATAATTAAAGTCATCGGAATCACAAAGACGCTTACCATCTATCATGAAGGACTTGGAACGACTATTGATGCCAAATGAAGGATACAATGGTACTCGAGAAAGAGAGTTAGCCTAAGGAAACAAAAGCGTAAACGATAGAACGAATTAACAAAAGGTGGAAGGATTAACCAAGTAAGTGATGTTCACCAATAATTTTATGCCAATAAAGGTAGGAAAAGAGTATGTCCGGGATACCGAGATAAGTCAACTATAGAGTAACCGACGACAACTGAGGACGTGCAAGAGTTGTTTTCTATTAACGAATTATGTATGGATAAGAAGAGATAATTGTGAATGTCGTTTTATGAAGTAGCTTTACCGACACCTTGGAGAATTTCCTCAAGCAGCCAACGACGATCTTCTTGGATCAGCTAGAGGTTGATTTCAAGCTGATTAAGCGCAGACTCTAGTTGGAGTAAGAGAGTGTAGATCCATGTAAGAAGAATCAAGAAGTAAACGGAAGAGGTTGTCTTCCAACGGTTATCTTCTTTCCTTAAGGAAAGTAAGGATAAAGGAAGATACTTGGTACTTCATCTGTATAGAATTACGGTGTAATTGGGGTAAAGAGTTTTGGGGTCAATCACTTTGGATTCACGGAAAATGTCTTTATGATCAAAGATTGACGACTAAATTATTAGAGTAGTACAACGATAGTGTGGTGGGTCCTAACCCACCGAGCAGAAAACTCAATAGTACAAACGACTTGTCAAGTTGAGGTGATGTTAGCTGGGTTATACACCTCTGTCGGAATGGTGGTGAGATAGAATGACGTTAGGTGATGGGAAGTTGTTATATAGATCTTGTATCACCTCAATAAGATGATTACCGAAAAATGTTTATATGAGAGTTTAATGAGAATTGATAGTACTCTAATGAAAATTCAAGCTAGCCATGATAACCAAGATATGTCGATGGAGGAATAGTAGTGAGATTACGTACAAATGGGGTGCTATAAGTCCATTCTCGACTGAGGACATAAGAGTGATGAAAATAATAAGACCAAACAACATGGAATCTATGCAAAAGTACAACATAACTAAGGTTTCAACCCGAATGGGTAGTAATGACCAATTGACAATTAGAGACCGATTCGGAGAAGAAAAATGTTATAAGATGAGTCACCTAGTAGAAGAAGTTCACTAGACAATCATGAGAGACCATCATGAGGTTGATATTATTGTCTCGGTGTAGACTTATTACCACACCTCGAGAATTTAGAGCTAAATAGGAAGCTCCATGTCAAGATTGTAAATAGATCAATGCAAGGACTGGTAGGTCAATGGGATATACCTTAGGTCAGAAGTAAAAGGAATTGTGGAAGGATAACCACATTGAGTAGTCCTAGCGAGTAGTAAGTCGAGTTCTGGTGAGACATAAGCGAATTCCGGGAATCCTAAGACCGTACATCCCAATCCTTCCAAGAAGGTGTGACTGGTGAGTTTTGCTGAGTAGATCTCTAGACCAATTGTGAAATTCCATGGAGGTCAAGGACTATACTTGCGACATATATGGACGGTTTATTACAAGGTTTTGGACAACCAGTAGTCACGGCTAGAGTACGAGCCTTTCCTTTACCATGGTAAATCATCTCTAGATTTATGATTTGTTTGAAAAGGACCTTACCATTATTAGAAGGGAAGTTACATGCGAGAGTTTGGTAAATCATTTTGACTCACGGAGGACGCCATTATGATTAATGGGTACCAACAAATTGATCAGATTCGCACAGCGGAAGTGTGGTGGCCCATAACCCCCCAAAAAAAAAAACGAAACTCAATGTTATGTCAACTAGGACCTCAAGTTAAGGATTTATAGCTCGATATGAAAATCTCCTCATGTGGTAACAAGTTGAAAGCCTGACCTAAGGCATGTGATAATTCTTTGATGGAGAGACGGTCCGACTGAGTCATATTAGGGAGACGGTACCAAATGAGCGATCTTTCAAAGAGCATTATACATTTAGTAAAATGTCGGGAGACGTCGAAGACCTTTTTTTCCAAAATCTGATGATCAGAATCTTTTGGAAGGTCAAAAGTAAGTGGACGCACGAGAGGAAGAAAGTTGGATAGATTATATGTCATAGGGTCATAAAAAGGATTGGGTGGTGAATTGTGTAAGGCAACCTTTGAGCATTTAAAGTTGTTTGGAAGGGATTGATGGACTAGTAGTCCTAACCCTATTAAAAAGTGTAGTTTCAGTGTCTACGGAGGCTCGATTTATGAACTAAGTTTGGGGGTCTTAGTTGGAGGATACCTACCAGACGCGAGTTAGGTCAGCAGATGAGAGGATCGAACAATTAAGCCGGATGATACCGCTGAGATGTCCGGTAGCCACTCTAGAACGTGGTAGTAGGCACTTGTGATGTAAGCACTGATAACACGATTTATGACTTAGGTTTAGGTAATCATATAGATAGATTCATCACTCATTCATGCATGGTTTAAGCACAAATTCGCGACGTTTGCACTCAATTCACATATTTTGTCGAGATAGACGTCTACACGGACTCGTGCGTTGCTTTGTAGGTATTTCGGGGATCTTTTGGACATTAACCGATACATTAGAGGACCAAGCCTCATGATGGTACACATCCAAAGCTTTGGAGGAGCATAATTGGAGCAACAAAGGACACAAAGACCACTATTGGTGCAAGCAATGGAGCAACTCATGGCTAAACGATCATAACATGTCTCTGCTGAAGAAAATCGGACCAGCTAGCAGATAAATCGGCCGATTTAATCTGCTGGGTCGATTTTTGGGCCTTTGACAGCTTAAGCCACGTGTCCCACGATCTCTTGTCCGGCCTTGCTCTTGGTGGAGAATATAAGTGGTCCTGCAGGTTGTTGCTGAGGATCTCCCCTCTCCCACACTCTCATTCACAGCTCACCAATTTAGGGAAAAAGATTGGAGGAGAAGAAAAGCTCTCAACGATTGAAGGAAGAAGAAGAACACCATTCTTGAGTGACTTTTGAGTGATTTTTGTAATCTTGGATTGAAGAACTATTGCAAGGGTTGTTAGGAACGTTTTGAATCTTCATTTAAGAGTTTGTAAGTCTTGCTATAACTTAGATTTAGTTGGGATTTATTGATTTTGCTTGTTTATCTTTCATTATCCATCTATGAACACCATGTATGCTTGTTTGATGATTTTGGATCTTGGTATGCATATTATTGGCTAGTTTATTGTGATTCTAGAGTGACGGATTGATGGTTATGGCTAGGGTGATGATGGAATGGACTTATATGTTAGTTTTGGATGATTTGTATGCACGAAACCCAAACCAGTTAGAAAAATCGCCTTGTTCTTCATGATAGATCGGCCGATTTAGTGTAGAACAACCCGATTTATTCTTCTGTTGCTCTTTAATTGATGAATTTGTATGATTGGGGTGTTAGGTTGTTAAATCCTAGTGTTTATTAAGCCTAATTTAGCTTAGGATCACCTAATGCTATCAACCTAAGTGAGGGAAGAGATCTACCCGATGATTTCCGATCTTAGATACCTTAGAAGATGAATTCTAGGTAGTAGCGAGCCTCATAAGCCGCTATTGGATCGAGTGTGCTAGGATTATTGCTTGAGATTTCCCTATTCCGAGACTTACCCGGTAAGGAGAGGGTTACCCTTAAGTAGTATCTAGTTTGTGCGGAATTCCTTACTCAAACCCCTTGAGACCTACCCGGTAATAGGAGTTTGATGCGGGATTAGTGAAGTAAGAGACCTATCCGGTAATTGCTTCCATTAGCGAAACATTCTTTCCCAAACACCACAGCTTGTCCTAAGAATCTTTAGAACCTTGAGTCCGATGCCGTAACCGGAAATCTTGACCTCTAGAATCTACTTTTCTCTCTTGATCATATACTTGTGCTTTGTGTTACTTACTCGTTTGCTAGCTTGAGTTGTTAGTTGTTTTATTACCTTGCTTGACTTGTGATCTTTGTTTGATCACCACAAAAACCAACCAAAAATATTGTGTTTTCCATTTTCTTTGTTCCTCACCTTATCTTAGTCTAGATTCACACTATCTTTGATCATTGTTTGACTCGATTTCACCTTAGTCTTTGTGTTCGACCTCGGAATACTATCCCTACTACAAACGTCCCGTACACTGCGGGTTCGCTAGGAGTTAGGATAAATATAACGAGTATAAATTTAAAACCTATTGCGTATCACACACATCCTGAGCGTAACAAGTTTTTGGCGCTTTTGCCGGGGACTAGGTCTAGATTGCGTCATTTTGTGATTGTTTATAGTGTAGATCTTTCTTGTTGCTTTTGATCTCTCTTTGGTGTGTGTCTTTGCTTTTCAGGACATTTCTTACTCTTTAGGTGTATGCGAAGATCTCGTGGAAAGGATTTAGCTTCATTCGATCCCGAACCGGAGAAAATACTTAGATCAAGATCAAAGAGCATTCGAAAAGAAAAGGAGATGGCCGGAAGAAACCTCCAAGCTGAATTGGATGAGGCTTTAGAGCAAATTAGACTAAGAGATGAGCTCTTGGAGGAAGAAAGGAGACTTGCCAATGAGAGGCAAGAGGCAACTAGGAGGGAGATTGATGAGATTAGGCAAGCCCTTGTTCAAGGAGAACTTAATCGTCAACAACCTCCACCTCCTCCACCACCGGTGATACAACCGCAACCGGCGGTTAATGTTAGGGTTGAGCCCATTGCCATTGAAGAGCCACAAACCCTAGGGAGACGTATGGATCCGGCACAAAGAGCACACCGTCCGGGTGTGAACTTAGGAGATCCCGCTACCCACAACTATGAGCTCCGCCCTCAAGTTCTACAAATGATCCGGCACAATCAATTTGGAGGGATGGAAGGAGAGTCTCCTCATCAACACTTGTTGAACTACGAGATTTTGATGGAGACTCTTAGACCGCCAAGATTGGAGAGCAACAACCATAAGCTTAGGGCTTTTTCCTTCTCTCTTAAGGATAAAGCCTTGGCTTGGTATCAATCCATTCCACAAGGGCGAGTGAGTACTTGGGAGGAGATGACAACCGAGTTTTTGACTAAGTTCTTCCCACCTTCCAAGACTACCGAATTAAGAGGGAAGATCAATGCCTTCGTGATGAAGGATAGAGAGAGTTTGTTCAAGTCTTGGGAGAGATTTAAAGATCTTCTCCTAGATTGTCCACACCATGGCATACCGAAAATTGAGCTATTGGAGATCTACTTCAAAGGACTTGATGAAGATAGCCAATTCAAGCTCCAATCTCTTTCCGGTGGGACTTTTATGGAGAAGAATGTAGATGATGCTTGGGAGTTTGTGGAAAAGCAAGCTCTAGTAATTGAGAAATACTCCCATAGGAAGAGTGAAGGGAGAAAGGCGGGAGCATATGAGGTGAGTGAGGTCACCATGAGCAATTTCAAGCTTGACGCCATCAACAACGAGCTAAAATCCTTGAGAGAGTTGTGTGCTACAACTTTGAAGAACCAAGCAACTACTCAAGTGCTTCCACAAGATAACTTATCTTCCAAGGAGGAGGATGTGAATTACATGGGAAGGGGCAATTACAACAACTATCAAGGCCCAAGGAACTTCAACAACAACCGGCAATTCAACAATTACCGGCCCAACCACAACCATCCCGGGTTTTCCTATTCTAACCCGGATGGAGCCTTGAACCCTCCCGCTTCCACAAGCACAACTCCACCACCAAGAGCTTCACAAGAACCTCCACCCGGATTCACTCAACCTCCAAAGGATAGGACCGGATTGATGTTTGAGCAATTGCTTGGAAGGTTGAGTGGTCTTGAGAGCACCGTGACTTCCATTTCTAAGGCTCAAAATGTGTTGGAAGCACAAGTGTTCCAAAAGGCGGGTGAAGCACATAGAGATCCGGGAAAGCTTCCTGGAAGAACCGAAGAAAACCCAAGAGGCCAAGTGTTGGCTATTACAACAAGAAGTGGGTTAAGTATGAAGGAGCCTTTGCCCAAGGAGAATGCTAAAGGGAAGCAAGTGGTGAATTAAGAAGAAACTTTGCAAGGAGATGGAGGCAAGAGCAAGGATGTAGAGCCAACCTATGTCGCACCGCCTCCATACAAGCCACCACTATCGTTCCCTCAATCACGAGCAAGAGCTCGCTTGGACAATCACTTTGGTAAGTTCCTTGAACTAATGTCTAAATTGCATATTAACATTCCGTTCATGGATGCTATCTTAGACAATCACTTTGGCAAGTTCTTGAAGGAAATACTCTCCAACAAAAGGAAGTTGGAGGAGTATGGGGAGATAAGAATGACAAAGAGATCCTCGGAGTTGATTCAAACGATGAAGGAAATACTCTCCAACAAAAGGAAGTTGGAGGAGTATGGGGAGATAAGAATGACAAAGAGATCCTCGGAGTTGATTCAAACGATGAAGAAGGAGATGCCTCCTAAGCTAAGGGATCCGGGATCCTTTTGTGTGCCAATCGGAGTAGGAGAAGTGAAGTATGACGCCCTATGTTATCTTGGGGCAAGTGTAAGCATCATCCCGCTTGCACTTTGCAACAAGGTTGGGCTAGGAGAGCCAAAGCCGGTCAAGATGACCCTTTACATGGCGGACCGCTCGATCACTCATCCGGTTGGAATCTTGGAAGACATCCCGGTGCAACTAGGGAAGTTCTATGTGCCCATAGACTTCGTTGTTTTGGACATCCCGGCGGACTATCCGGTTCCTATCATCTTGGGAAGACCTTTCTTAGCTACTTCCGGGTGTCTAGTAGATTGCAAGAATGGGACTCTCTCCTTCAACATTGGAGAAGAAAACATCAAGTTCAAGCTATCCACAATGATGAAGGGGCCAACACTTGATGAGGATGTATTCAACATAGTTGAAGAAGAGGAGTCTAGGGAGGTTGTGAGCTCAATCTTGCTCAAGGATCCACTTGAGAGAGTTCTTAGCTCAAGCTTGATAGAGGAAGGAGTTGAGGAGAGTAGCAATGAAGTAATCAAGGCCTTGAATGCATTGGACGAGCTACCAAGTGTTGGATTTGAAGTGCTAGAAGAAGAGGAAAACAGACAGAAAAATCGGACTGGAGGGCAGAAATCGGCCGATTTTTGGCCTTGTGCTGAAATTTCAGCCAGTTTTGCAAAAACAGAAACTCAGATCGACCCACTGCCAGAAAAATCGTCCGATTTTTCCTCCTGGGCCGATTTTCCTGAGTCTTTTCAGCATCAACCACTTGAGTGTGAGCAATCATCAAGGGACTTCAAGGAGGCTTCCATGGCTTTGCAATCATCTCAACCTACATTGTATGGATCATCTCCAACCGAAAAAGGTCCTCCTCAACTTGATCTTAAACCCCTTCCCTCTCATTTAAAGTATGCTTTCCTTGGTTCAAATTCTACTTATCCGGTGATTGTGAATGCATCTTTGAATGATGATGAGCTTAATAGACTGTTGAATGAATTGAAACTGCATAGAAAGGCAATAGGATACACCATTGATGATCTTGTTGGCATCAAACCATCTTTGTGCATGCATAGGATAATGATGGAAGATAATCATAAACCCTGTATTGAACATCAAAGAAGATTGAATCCCATAATGAAAGAAGTAGTCAAAAAGGAAATCATTAAGTTGCTAGATGCGGGAATTATCTACCCTATCTTAGATAGTAAGTGGGTTAGTCCCGTCCATGTAGTACCTAAGAAGGGTGGGATGACCTTAGTGACTAATGAGAACAATGAACTAATCCCCACTAGAACGGTTACGGGATGGAGGATGTGTATTGATTATAGAAAGCTTAACATGGCCTCTAGGAAAGATCACTTCCCTCTTCCTTTCATTGACCAAATGCTAGAAAGGTTAGCTCAACATTCTCATTTTTGCTACCTAGATGGCTATAGTGGATTCTTTCAAATCCCTATCCACCCCGATGACCAAGAGAAAACAACCTTTACATGTCCATGGGGTACTTTTGCATATAGGAGAATGCCATTTGGATTGTGTAATGCACCCGCCACCTTCCAAAGGTGTATGATGGCCATATTTTCGGAATACATTGAAAATATCATGGAAGTGTTCATGGATGATTTCTCTGTTTATGGTTCTTCCTTTGATAATTGCTTGGCTAACTTGTCATTAGTATTGCAAAGATGTGAGGAGACAAATCTTGTCTTAAATTGGGAAAAATGCCACTTCATGGTAAGTGAAGGTATTGTGTTAGGACACTTGGTGTCTAACCGTGGCATTGAGGTTGATAGGGCCAAGATTGAGACGATAGAGAAGTTGTCACCACCTACCTCGGTGAAAGGGGTAAGGAGTTTCTTAGGGCATGCCGGTTTTTACCGGAGGTTCATTCAAGACTTCTCTAAAATTTCTAAGCCTCTCACTAACCTACTAATGAAGGATGTTGAATTTGTTTTCTCCAAAGATTGCCTTGAGGCTTTTTGTAGGTCGAAGAACGCCTTGATCTCCGCACCTATAATGCAACCTCCGCATTGGAGTTTACCGTTTGAGATCATGTGTGATGCAAGCGATGTAGCCGTTGGGGCTGTTTTGGGGCAAAGGAAGGATGGGCGAACTCATGCTATTTATTATGCTAGCAAGACGCTAGATGATGCCCAACTCAATTATGCTACCACCGAGAAGGAGTTGCTAGCGGTTGTGTATGCATTTGAGAAGTTCCGCTCATATCTTGTTGGAGCGAAGGTCATAGTTTATACGGATCATGCTGCGATCCGTTATCTACTTACAAAGAAGGATGCCAAACCTAGGTTGATTCGGTGGATCCTTCTTCTTCAAGAGTTTGACTTGGAAATCCGGGACAAGAAGGGATCCGAGAACTCCGTGGCGGATCACCTTAGTAGACTCCCACCGATAGAGCTTGAGAGAGAGGACATCCCGATTGATGACTCATTCCGGGATGAGCATTTGCAAATGGTGGAGGAATGCTTATTCCAAGTGTCTAGAGGAAGCGAGCCATGGTATGCCGACATTGTGAACTACTTGGTGTGTGAGGAAGTGCCTCCCGGATTAACATATGCCCAAGAGAAGAAGTTCTTCAAGGATGTGAGGCACTACTATTGGAGTGAGCCACTTTTGTTCAAAAGAGGGCCGGATGGAATGTTTAGAAGATGCATACCGGAGGATGAGGTGGAGAGTGTGATCCGCCATTGTCATTCCTTGCCATGTGGAGGGCATGCTAGCGCACACAAGACAAGTGCTAAGGTATTGCAATCGGGCTTCTTTTGGCCAAGCTTGTTCAAGGATGTGCAAAGCTTTGTGGTAGCTTGTGATGCTTGCCAAAGGACGGGCAACATCTCAAGGAGGAATGAGATGCCCTTGAACAACATACAAGAGGTGGAGATATTTGATGTGTGGGGTGTGGACTTCATGGGACCATTCCCTTCTTCATGTGGCAACCTCTACATCCTATTGGCGGTTGACTATGTTTCGAGATGGGTGGAGACAATCGCCTCTCCTACAAATGACGCCAAGGTTGTGGTGCGGTTCTTCAACCGAGTGATCTTTCCTAGGTTTGGAACACCAAGGGTGATCATAAGTGATGGAGGGAAGCACTTTACCAATAGGAATTTTGGAGCACTTTTGGCTAAGTATGGGGTGACTCACAAGGTGGCAACACCTTACCATCCCCAAACTAGTGGCCAAGTGGAGATCTCCAACCGGGAGATAAAGGGAATACTTGAGAATACGGTCTCTAGAACGAGAAAGGATTGGGCTATGAAGCTCGATGATGCCTTGTGGGCATATAGGACCGCTTTCAAGACACCAATTGGCATCACTCCTTACAAGTTGGTCTATGGCAAGTCTTGCCACGTCCCGGTAGAGATGGAGCATAGAGCTTATTGGGCCATTAAGTGGCTAAATTTTGACCTCAAGGAGGCGGGAGAGAAGAGGTTGCTTGACATAAACGCTCTTGAAGAGATCCGGTTGGATGCATATGAGAATGCTCGGATCTACAAGGAGAGAACCAAGCGATGGCATGATAAGAGGATCATCCCGAAAGAGTTGAGCGAAGGAGACCTTGTCCTTCTCTTCAACTCAAGGCTGCGGCTTTTCCCCGGAAAGCTCAAATCAAGATGGACGGGGCCATATGTGGTGAAGAAGATATTTCCTCATAGAGCGGTAGAGATAGGAGGAGATCATTGTGGTGACTTCAAGGTGAATGGGCATCGATTGAAGAAGTACATCCCGGAAGCCCCGGTGGAAGTGATTGCCCCGCTTCACCTTGATTGAAACGCTCCTGAATTTGGTCAAGCTAATGACCTTAAAGAAGCGCTTAATGGGAGGCAACCCATTGGTACATATTTTTCCCTTTCTTTTCTTGCTTTTGTTTAATCTCACTCTTGGTGTGCTTTATTTTTCTTTTGTGTTTTTGGGTGCTAGATCTTGTTGATTGTCATGAGTTATGAGACGTTGGAGGTCATGTGAAGACCTCATGGAGCTATTTAAGGTACAAGATCCAAGCACATAGACGAGGAGGAAATCACCCAGAAAAAAATCGGACTGTTCACGCACAAAATCGGCCGATTTCCTGGGTGATGGTCCGATATTTCCTCTGTAAAGGAAAGTGATGATCTCCAATCAAGCATGGGTGGAGCGGACGTGGAACGTGGACGGCTTGCGGTGCCAAGCGCAGGTTCCAACACCTTAATGAACATCAAGAGCTCTCTACCATCCTTGATCCATCATCCACCATCATCATTCAATGTGACCCGAAATACCAACGCATCACCAATTTTACATTGTGAGGACTCTCTTTCACTTCTTTATTTAGCTTCCACATTGGGGACAATGTGTTTCTAAGTATGGGGTGGGGTTTTCATGATCACTTGCATGATTAGCATCTAGGATAGTTTAATATTGTCACATGTCTCATTATGTCTTGCATTGTACATACATATTTCGAAAAATCCAAAAAAATCAGAAAATTTTAAAAATTTTTAGTGCTTCTAAGGCTTGGATATGACCCTAATGATGAATCTTGTCTTGTGGATTGGCTATGGATGGCCTTATGTGTTAAATTGATGAACGTATATGTGGACTTGAAGTACTTCTCTTGAATTCCCTGAATGATTTGTAATCATGATGTTTGCCTAGAACGGATTGAGTATGGAAGGTCGAAATTGCATGCTAGTTCTTGCACATCAATTAGGAGTGATTAAGGCAATTCATCTTCCTCTACTTCTCATCTTGATAATGTTGCTTGAGCACCTCAATTGAGATAAATTTGACCTCTTTTGACCCATCCGGGAATAGGAGCATGCTAGTATGTTGAAGTGTGTGAAAAGAAAGTGTGGGGTGAAGTTGTTGATGAAAAGAATGTCGTGAATAAAATGTTGAATTTGTTGTGAAAGTGTAGCAAAAAATATAGGCTTGGGGATGTTGGCTTAAATGACAAGTAACTCGGTACACTTCACATAATCGGGTGTTGGTGCCTTGCCAAAGTCAAATAAACCAATAGTCCTAACGAGCTTTGGTATGTGTGCCCGGTGTGGATGCACCTCGAAAAAATAGAAAAAGCCCGAGGATGGCTAATCACCAACGTTTCGGCTTTTGTACACCAATGCCATTGTCTCAAAAATAAAAGAAAAGAAAGAAAAGAAAATAAAAAATATACACTTGAGGGAAGTTGATAAGAAATGTGAAGTTGTGGTTGTTTAGTTCCTTTTCCGGATTAGCATCACATAGCCTAGAAAGTTCCCACTTAATCACAATGTTTCTTGGCCTTCTATTTCACAAGTCCTTGTGACCTACTTGCATGTGTGTAAGACTTAGTAATCTAGATTGGATATGCTCTTGATCTTCTTGGTTTCTTCATTTTTTTACATTTCATGCATGCTTTTGAGTTAAGTATAATTGTCTTTCCATGCATTCATTTATTTGATGCATGTTTGCTATTCCTTTGCCAAGAAACATGACTTTGAAGGTGATCCAATACTAGAAGCACAAACCCAAAAAGATTTTGCCATTTTTCTGCATACATAAATCATGTCATCTCTTAGTCTATAGTTGGGAATTTGCTCGGGGACGAGCAAACCTTAAGTATGGGGTATTTTTGATAACACGATTTATGACTTAGGTTTAGGTAATCATATAGATAGATTCATCACTCATTCATGCATGGTTTAAGCACAAATTCGCGACGTTTGCACTCAATTCACGTATTTTGTCGAGATAGACGTCTACACGGACTCGTGCGTTGCTTTGTAGGTATTTCGGGGGTCTTTTGGACATTAACCGATACATTAGAGGACCAAGCCTCATGATGGTACACATCCAAAGCTTTGGAGGAGCATAATTGGAGCAACAAAGGACACAAAGACCACTATTGGTGCAAGCAATGGAGCAACTCATGGCTAAACGATCATAACATGTCTCTGCTGAAGAAAATCGGACCAGCTAGCAGATAAATCGGCCGATTTAATCTGCTGGGTCGATTTTTGGGCCTTTGACAGCTTAAGCCACGTGTCGCACGATCTCTTGTCCGGCCTTGCTCTTGGTGGAGAATATAAGTGGTCCTGTAGGTTGTTGCTGAGGATCTCCCCTCTCCCACACTCTCATTCACAGCTCACCAATTTAGGGAAAAAGATTGGAGGAGAAGAAAAGCTCTCAAGGATTGAAGGAAGAAGAAGAACACCATTCTTGAGTGACTTTTGAGTGATTTTTGTAATCTTGGATTGAAGAACTATTGCAAGGGTTGTTAGGAACGTTTTGAATCTTCATTTAAGAGTTTGTAAGTCTTGCTACAACTTAGATTCAGCTGAGATTTATTGATTTTGCTTGTTTATCTTTCATTATCCATCTATGAACACCATGTATGCTTGTTTGATGATTTTGGATCTTGGTATGCATATTATTGGCTAGTTTATTGTGATTCTAGAGTGACGGATTGATGGTTATGGCTAGGGTGATGATGGAATGGACTTATATGTTAGTTTTGGATGATTTGTATGCACGAAACCCAAACCAGTTAGAAAAATCGCCTTGTTCTTCATGATAGATCGGCCGATTTAGTGTAGAACAGCCCGATTTATTCTTCTGTTGCTCTTTAATTGATGAATTTGTATGATTGGTGATAGCATGAATTATAGTCTATATTTTGGGGTTTGTTTGGACGTTTTATCTTCAAAAATCTGCATGTTTGTATGTATAATATGTGATTCTATTACCATTTCATCTACCTTTGCGAGAATCGAGGTCTACACCTAGTTTCGTTGTAATTGCAGGTAATATGGTACGTTTTGCATCAAAAAGGAGCAAAAGGAGTCATTAGTCATTTGGAGCTACATCCAGGGAGCATAGCCATGGATTAAAGATTTACTTTGGACCAGTTTTGAGAGATTTCACATTCAGTTGTGAGTCACCTCGGTTGACCACAGATTCACCTCGACCGAGGTGATCCAGAGACGCCGACTCGACCGAGGCGAACACCTAGGACGCGGCGAGAATATTTTATTCTTGAAGGAGATCTTTTAAACTTGGAAAGTAATCTTATATATTTGGGTTGGGCTCTTGGAAGGAAGGAGATATGCAGAATCATATATTTTACTTATATTTATGGGAGAATATCTTTCTAAGATTTATTATCTTTGGAGGGTTATTTTCCTATAAAAAGGGTTGGATTTTCCACAAATCCGATGGTGCTTAGATCCCGCATACATCCGCTATCAGCGCAAGAGAATCGTTTACGCAGCAGCAACATACTCCAAGTTGGGAGAGTTGAAGAACCTTTTTGAAGGTTGAAGGAAGATTGAAGTTCATAGCTTTTATAGCTTTATTGAAGGGTTTTGTAAGATTGTCTTCAATTCCCTCAATTGTTGTCTTGTCTTTTTTTTGGATTGCTATCCAAGGAACGCTTTGTTGTGATATTTGATTCAGTTATTGAAGTCTTTTCATTAAATTCTTCTTTGTTCAAATATTCACCTTCTTTCCTTATATTTAATACTTTCATAATGATGATGAGTGGCTAATTTCCTTGTGCGATTCTAGGGTGATTAGCTGAAGGTTGTGGGAAAAACAATGATAGAATAATCTTAGATTCCAGTAGGATCCTGAAAGTTCGAGTCTTTAACCTTAACCCTAAGCATCTCGTTCGGTTGATGAACATCTCGGCCGGGGTGGAATTCTTCTGACCGAGGTGACTTATCTGATCCAAAACTGAGAGTTAAGTGTTAGAGTTTGCTAAATCCTATTCTTATTACACCTTCCTGGTTCAATGCAAACTTAGGATGAAACTTACCCGGTAATTCCTTAGTTTGTGTATTGACGATCATAAGTGTAGGTAATAAAGGTTTATCCTCTATTGGGGTTTGAATGTGCTTCCATCCCATCTTTGTGAGTTAGCTTGAGACTTACCCGGTAATAGGAGTTACGGTTTAGGATTAGTGTGTAGTGAGACTTACCCGGTTATCTACTCCACTTTAGTAACACCTTCCCCACGCAAAAATCTCAGCTTTGTCCGCTTATCTATAGATCTTGAGTTGGAACCACAACTAGATGCTTTAATCCCTAGAATTGCATGTTTGCTTTATTGACTTCTTATTCATCTTTGATTGTGTTAATTGCTCTTGTGGTTAGAATTGATATAGCACACCGTATTGACTTTGTTTCACCGAGTCCCTGTGATCGACCCCTGGAATTTTCTTGCTTTTACTACGATTGACCCGTACACTGCGGGTTCGCATCCTTGTTTTAAGCTTAAGTCTAGGGTTATAAATTTAACGAATGGCTGCATGGTCGGTGTAGACAATGACTTTCGCCCCTACTAGATAGGAACGAAACTTCTCGAAAGCATATACAACCGCCAATAACTCTTTCTCGGTGGTAGCGTAGTTGCGTTGTGCTTCATCTAGCGTCTTGCTAGCATAATAAATGGCGGTGGTCCGTCCAGTGATCGCACCTAGATTCCTGGACATTTCTGCCTTTGACTGTCTCCACGTTGATGGAGATCTTAGGAGGATGATCACCACCGTCGGGCTGGATCAGTTTACTGAGATCCGAGCCCCAGCTTACTTAGAGCCGACCCTCGAGTTTGTCAGCTCCTTCACTTACCTCACCACAGAGAGGGCTGTGAAGTACCGGTTGATGAACCGGAACTACCTAGTACCTCTAGACCATTGGAGAGACATCTTTGGCTTCCCTGCCCCCACTGCCGTAGACTTCCCGACCCGAGCTGTAGCTAGAGAGTTCTGGGGTCAGATCGCCCACATTACAGAGCATGCAGATAGGTGGCGCCCTGGTGATTCCAGGGAGAAGCTTATCTTCCATCTTGCTTTTCGTTTAGCTCACAGGATCTTCAGCGAGACGCTTCTGGCGCGTACTGAGACGCCCCAGAAAGTCCGACAGGGGGAGCTCTTTGCTTTGTACTACATGGTCACAGGTGGATACCCTGACTTTGGATTGATGCTGGCAGAGGATCTGCACAGGATCAAGGCCAAAGGAAAGGGAGATATATGCTGTGGAGGGATAGTGACCCATATCGCTACTTATCAGGATATGGATCTGAGTAGGTGTACTATGGTGGCGGCTGCCAAGCCGCTCGGACTTCAGGAGATGATCACACGGAGGATTCTAGTTCCCCGTGGTTTGACTACACCTTACGTCGCTATGCCATGGGAGCTGACTGCACCTCAGGGCATCAGATGGTCTGCACAGTTCTCTGTCTTTGATCCACATTTTTGGCAAACCGCTTGGGGTCCACTTATGGAGGATTACAGAGAGGGAGCAGCTACCCCTGCTGCAACTGAGGAGGAGGAGGAGGCTGAGGATGAGGACGACGATGAGGACACAGTAGATGAGAGAGGAGGTGGCATCCCGATGGACACAGGGACAGATACAGCTGGGACGAGCGTGCCACCTATTATAGATCTGGACGACGAGGAGGACACTGAGCCGGCGCCAGCTGAGACTTCTCCAGTCAGACCTGCTAGACGCAGGAGGCATGGAGTGAGGGATAGAGCTGCTCACCGACGGATTGATGACCTGACGGATCAGGTTATCGACACATATGCTGCACTTTCGCTAGATATCCGCGAGATGCAGGAGCGGCAGCATCATCAGCACATCATGGCTCAGCTGCAGTTCGAGCGCATCATGGGCCATCCTTACGATCCTACTCAGTATCCGTACATACCACCACCACCACCGGATCGAGACTAATGAGGAGCTGCAGGATTTTATTATTATATTTTTATGCAGTTCGGCTTTTATCCGGTGAGTTCTCTCTTGTTTAGACTTTTATTATACCCACTGGGACAGTGTGTCTCAAGTATGGGGTGTTTGTTATTTGACTACGTGACTACGTGATGTATTTGACACCTTTGATGTATTTTATTTATCGGATATTTTCGTATTTATGCTTCACTTTTGCATCTATGTGTTTATCTGAGACTACATGCATACTTACAAGTTATTTGATTGAGAAAAACGTCAAAACTGAAAAAAAAATGGTTTTAAAAAAAAAATTTCGACCTCGACCGAGTCAGTATTGGCCAAACGAGGCGTTTCACCTCGGTTGAACCAAGAACACCTCGACCGAGGTGTGTTAACTGAGAGTTTTCGAAAACGAATTTTTGTTACTTATCTGGATATGACCTCAGTGAAGATCTTGTTTACTGACTGGTTTTAAATTCTTTATGTGTTTGAAAGGTTTTATAATATGTTTAAGTTGCTAAATGCTTTGTTTGAAATTATTAGCATGTTTAATACTTTGTTTTTATCCAAATTATGTTGAATTTGAAGGTTGACACCACAAGATAAGTTCTCTCACTTTCTTCCTGGAAAGACCAAGGAAATTCATTCTTCTCTCTTCTTCTTCTCGATCATGCTTAGCCCCTCATATACAATTTGCCTCCCTTTACCTATCCGGGAATTTGGAAGCAAGCAAAGTGGTGAAAGCAAGTGAAGTAAAAGTTGAGAAGTTGGCTGGAAGTGAAAATGCTAGAAAGTAATAATAGGTTTGGGGAAGTCAATCATGAAGATGAGTAACTCGGCACCATTCACATAGCCGGGTGTTTGTGTCTTGCCAAAGTCGGATTGAGCGATATTCCTAACGGGTCATGGTATGTGCATCAAGGGTTTGATGCATCTCGAGAAATTGATGATTGCAGATTTCCTAGGCTTCGGTTATTGTGCACCTCTGTCCATGCATCCCAAAAAGTAAAGTAAAAAGAAAAAGTGTGAGATAAGCAAAGCTTATTGGTGGAAGATGTTACAAGTCAAAGTGAAAGTGAAGTTCATCCTTTTCCCGGATTCTAGCACCACATTACCTTACATACATCCCTACCCTACTCGTTTCTTGACCTTTTCTTTTGGGAAGCCCTTGAGACCTTGAGCTTGTTGATTGACTTAGTGATTTAAACTGGATTATACATGATTAATTTTGATAATTATGAATTATTATGCATTCTATGATTCTATGCAAAGATGAACAACTTTTCTATATTTATAAAATGTTTTGAGCATATTGAGTTTTTAATTTCCAGGAAGTACTCTCTTAGAGTGATCTATGATAGTTGCACACCATAAAATGTTTTTGAAAGACTTTTTCATTGATTTTATTGACTTATAATCCATTCTATCTTGTCTTCTATATGCGGAACTTGCTTGGGGACAAGCAAGGGCTAAGTATGGGGTATTTTGATAGCATGAATTATAGTCTATATTTTGGGGTTTGTTTGGACGTTTTATCTTCAAAAATCTGCATGTTTGTATGTATAATATGTGATTCTATTACCATTTCATCTACCTTTGCGAGAATCGAGGTCTACACCTAGTTTCATTGTAATTGCAGGTAATATGGTACGTTTTGCATCAAAAAGGAGCAAAAGGAGTCATTAGTCATTTGGAGCTACATCCAGGGAGCATAGCCATGGATTAAAGATTTACTTTGGACCAGTTTTTAGAGATTTCACATTCAGTTGTGAGTCACCTCGGTTGACCACAGATTCACCTCGACCGAGGTGATCCAGAGACGCCGACTCGACCGAGGCGAACACCTAGGACGCGGCGAGAATATTTTATTCTTGAAGGAGATCTTTTAAACTTGGAAAGTAATCTTATATATTTGGGTTGGGCTCTTGGAAGGAAGGAGATATGCAGAATCATATATTTTACCTATATTTATGGGAGAATATCTTTCTAAGATTTATTATCTTTGGAGGGTTATTTTCCTATAAAAAGGGTTGGATTTTCCACAAATCCGATGGTGCTTAGATCCCGCATACATCCGCTATCAGCGCAAGAGAATCGTTTACGCAGCAGCAGCATACTCCAAGTTGGGAGAGTTGAAGAACCTTTTTGAAGGTTGAAGGAAGATTGAAGTTCATAGCTTTTATAGCTTTATTGAAGGGTTTTGTAAGATTGTCTTCAATTCCCTCAATTGTTGTCTTGTCTTTTTTTTGGATTGCTATCCAAGGAATGCTTTGTTGTGATATTTGATTCAGTTATTGAAGTCTTTTCATTAAATTCTTCTTTGTTCAAATATTCACCTTCTTTCCTTATATTTAATACTTTCATAATAATGATGAGTGGCTAATTTCCTTGTGCGATTCTAGGGTGATTAGCTGAAGGTTGTGGGAAAAACAATGATAGAATAATCTTAGATTCCAGTAGGATCCTGAAAGTTCGAGTCTTTAACCTTAACCCTAAGCATCTCGTTCGGTTGATGAACATCTCGGCCGGGGTGGAATTCTTCTGACCGAGGTGACTTATCTGATCCAAAACTGAGAGTTAAGTGTTAGAGTTTGCTAAATCCTATTCTTATTACACCTTCCTGGTTCAATGCAAACTTAGGATGAAACTTACCCGGTAATTCCTTAGTTTGTGTATTGACGATCATAAGTGTAGGTAATAAAGGTTTATCCTCTATTGGGGTTTGAATGTGCTTCCATCCCATCTTTGTGAGTTAGCTTGAGACTTACCCGGTAATAGGAGTTACGGTTTAGGATTAGTGTGTAGTGAGACTTACCCGGTGATCTACTCCACTTTAGTAACACCTTCCCCACGCAAAAATCTCAGCTTTGTCCGCTTATCTATAGATCTTGAGTTGGAACCACAACTAGATGCTTTAATCCCTAGAATTGCATGTTTGCTTTATTGACTTCTTATTCATCTTTGATTGTGTTAATTGCTCTTGTGGTTAGAATTGATATAGCACACCGTATTGACTTTGTTTCACCGAGTCTCTGTGATCGACCCCTGGAATTTTCTTGCTTTTACTACGATTGACCCGTACACAGCGGGTTCGCATCCTTGTTTTAAGCTTAAGTCTAGGGTTATAAATTTAAAGCTTGCACACACCGTTTGGAGCGAACAATTGGGGTGTTAGGTTGTTAAATCCTAGTGTTTATTAAGCCTAATTTAGCTTAGGATCACCTAATGCTATCAACCTAAGTGAGGGAAGAGATCTACCCGATGATTTCCGATCTTAGATACCTTAGAAGATGAATTCTAGGTAGTAGCGAGCCTCATAAGCCGCTATTGGATCGAGTGTGCTAGGATTATTGCTTGAGATTTCCCTATTCCGAGACTTACCCGGTAAGTAGAGGGTTACCCTTAAGTAGTATCTAGTTTGTGCGGAATTCCTTACTCAAACCCCTTGAGACCTACCCGGTAATAGGAGTTTGATGCGGGATTAGTGAAGTAAGAGACCTATCCGGTAATTGCTTCCATTAGTGAAACATTCTTTCCCAAACACCACAGCTTGTCCTAAGAATCTTTAGAACCTTGAGTCCGATGCCGTAACCGGAAATCTTGACCTCTAGAATCTACTTTTCTCTCTTGATCATATACTTGTGCTTTGTGTTACTTACTCGTTTGCTAGCTTGAGTTGTTAGTTGTTTTATTACCTTGCTTGACTTGTGATCTTTGTTTGATCACCACAAAAACCAACCAAAAACATTGTGTTTTCCATTTTCTTTTTTCCTCACCTTATCTTAGTCTAGATTCACACTATCTTTGATCATTGTTTGACTCGATTTCACCTTAGTCTTTGTCTTCGACCTCGGAATACTATCCCTACTACAAAAGTCTCGTACACTGCGGGTTCGCTAGGAGTTAGGATTAATATAACGAGTATAAATTTAAAACCTATTGCGTATCACACACATCCTGAGCGTAACAAGCACATGAGAAGATTTTGGAGTTAGTGGTTTTATGAAAAGCCGACGAGGCTACCTGAGATATTGTGGATAGTATGTGACTTAACCTTACAAAGACCTATGTAGCGATAGTTGTAACCTCGGGAGTGACGAGTTAGGGCTTGACCTTGTATGTGTAATATTGTTTGAATACTTGTTTATTTCATGATAGAGTGCTTAGTCAGTGATGTGTGCTTTTGGTAACCTTGATGTGCGGGATACTTAGATGTGGAAACAACGAGACTTTTGTGTAGTGATCAGATACACCAGTTTGGTGCCTTAAAGGCCGACCAGGATTGTCTTACCCTAAGTTTCGGGACGAAACTTATTGTTAAGGGGGAATTGATGTAATCCCCGGAAAAATTTTCTTCCGACTATTTCCGAAACAAATCAGAACTTGATCAATTATGACTTTGCCTGGCGCTTTATTTGTTTTGAATAGACTTCGTCCTTATGTTGCTTTCTTTTAAGTTTCGGGACGAAACTTATTCTAAGGGGTGACTGATGTAACATCCAGAAATTTTATTTCTGGTTTAATTCCGACAGAAAATTTATTTCTGGTTTAATTCCGAGTCCACTGGACTGCGACCGATTCGTTCTCCTTTCAAGTTTTTTTTTTAAAAAAATAATAAATAAATAAATAAAAACGCGCTTACCGGGCCGTCATGAAAGGCCAGTCGGGCCCGTCATGAACATGCCATCCGGGCCCATTAGGGTTACACTTTGGATCTGCAGTTCCCTCAATCTCTCTCACGTCTCTCCTCTTGCACGCCCATCCTCTTGCACGCCCATCCTCTCTCGCACGTCTCTCCTCTTCTATCCACAAGCGCCGGAACCCTAGCAGCCTCTCACCCCGTTTTCAAGCCGCCGACACCAGTCATCACCCATCTCTTCGTCTATTACGGAATCGACAGTAAGGAACCGGAACTCCATCCTGGTTGGTTGACTGCAGCAAACCTACAACCAGTTTCCCGTCCTTTCCCTTGCGAGCAGTCATCAGCGTGCAGCCGATCGAATCCGTCCTTCTCTTGCCGCCAAGATCCGCGGTGTTCATACCGTAGGTGTGCCAGGAGCTCCACCGCAAGGGCGGCGTGCGCGACCACTGGTGCGGTTGTTCCCTTGGCCGCCGGTGCGCCTGGAGCAGGCAGCGGGTGCGTCTTCTGGGACATTTGCGAACCTCAAACCTACTGCATTAGCGGACTCCAGTGACATCAACCGGTGTTGCTCCCTTCGGCCTTTGAGTCACGGAATCGAGTAAGATTCATACCCGTCTTTCTTTGTCTTTGCTTTATCTTAATATATATATGCTGATGTGAGCACCCGTTATGTCTCCAAGCCATCCCTAACAGCCCCGGAAGATTAGCTTGTACAGCTGAGGCGTTTTTCGAGTTTTCGGAAATGAGGAACAACCTACTTCGGGTCAAAATTTAGGTATGAAAGACTGATCCATTTTGGCTGAATTTTTTATATGTTATAGATGGGATATTGTGGTAGAACATATTAAAATTTGAGAGGAATCCAGTGAGTGGTTTGGGATTTATGATTTTTCAAAGATTGGGTCGTAAGCAGTTTTTTTTGGTTGTGCTGAAATTTTCTAAGTGTTAGAAAACTGCATGTTGACACAGTTTTGTGATCCAATTTTGGATAAGTTATACTTCTCCTTTTTGGCTGGTTTTCGGATATGTCATAGTCAGTATTGCATAGTAGATCATATTAAAATTTGGGCGTATTCTGAGTTATGGTGTAGGAGATATGATTTTTGTAAATAGGCTAATCATGCAGTTTTTTTTTGTAAGTATGCTGAGTTTGAGAAAAACTGCTTGGGATGCAGTTTTGTGGAATAGATTTGGATGGGTTATTGACTGCTGTTGGACTCGAATTTCAGACATGTTATAGTTGGTATAGTATAGTAGATCATACTAAAATTTGAGAGAAATCCGAGTTATAGTTTAAGAGTTATGGTGTCCGAAAGTAGAGACCTTGACCAGTTTCTAGGTAGTGCTGAATTGTTCAGTAAACTGCTTGTGATGCAGAATTGTGGTGCCGATTTGATTTGGTTATATTCCTTGGTTCGACTTGAATTTTGGATATGTCGTATTTGGGATTTCATAGTATAACATATCAAAAATTGAGAGGATTTCATCAAATGGTTTAGGAGTTATGAATTGTCAAAGTTGGGACCTTAAACAGTTTTCTGGATGTTGCTGAATTTCTCCAAGTGCTGGAAACATTCTGTGTTGTGCAGTCATATTTGAACTTACATTTAGATATTTTAGAAATACAATCCACCGTTCACTTTTTAGTATGTTATAGAGTGTCATGTATAGTGTGTTGTATCAAAAGTTGGGGTTGATCCAACGGTTGGATTTAGATCTATGAAGGTCCAAAGTGGACTGGTTGAACAGTTGAGAAACACTCATTTTTTGGCTAAGTCTGAATTTTCTTGCTTTGGAACCAACTTTAGGAATTTGTGTAGAAGTGATTATTAGGTATTTTTGGGAAGTTCTTACTTCTATGAATAGAGTGCATAGCATAGAAGACTTAGAGATTTTTGTTAGAATTTTTTTATTTTTATTCGGAACTCGTATCATAGGCTAAAGTTGGACCTTAGTGACCTTGTTAAAAGTTAAGAAAAATGTGTAATCTATAAATTCTACCTAAACTAACTCTTAAGAGTTAGACTATGAAATTAAGTCCCAAAGAAAGGTTTGGGGCATATATTATAGGATTTTTGAGAGTTTCGGGCACTAGGGGCAAAATAGTCATTTGCCATTACGAGGGTTTTTTTTTGGTAATTTATCTGATGATAGAGTTACATATCTTAGAAGTTGAAGACTTCTAATAAAGTGGAATACATTATTGATCCACTTGCCTTTTATAACAGGCGGTTGAGTTCATGCGATTGCGGACCGAGTTGAGATAACGAGATTATGATTTGATTCAAGTAAGTCCTTTGGGCTTACTTAGCGAGCTTTTCGATATGAGTGTGAATAATGGTAGTGGTGTGTGAATGAGATGTTTATAGTTGTACTTAGTAGTAATTATCCACCGACCTATACATTGGCCTAAGAGTAACGGGCGGTGGCATTCTGCTCAGTTAGCCTGAGGGCGCTGGGGGTTTCTTTAGGGACTAGTCCACACTCGGTTTGTAGTGATGCTACCGGCGGAGGTAAGCTAGACCTACACCCAGTTGGATAAGGAACGGAGGCGAGAACTCTTAAGATTTCTCGTGCCACAACTTTAAAACGGAATAAAGTGAATCATCTAAGCTATCAGATAATAACCGAATTGTGTGCCAGCATGATGGGTGTTTATGTTACCTTGTTTGTGTTTGTGCTATCTTTATTCTACTGATATTTACACTGTTAGCTAACGGTTTATCTGTGTTGTAGATTTGTTGAGATAGACTGTTGTAGAGAGATCCAGGACGGATGGTCAGTCGGGTCCACGTATTCATTAGATGGGGACGGGGGAGTCTTCCATTCGAGACACATGTTATATAAATATATAGATGTTTTTGTAAGGCTGACACATGTGTGCATTCATAAAATAAATTATTATGTTTTGAAATTGTTTTAAATACATTTGTGCCTTGTTGTAAGATCCTAGTAAAATTGTTGTTAAACCAAGGTCGGGACCCATTGTGAGGTCCTAACCAGTAGCTTCCCGAGTTCCGAGAACTTGGGGTGTAAAAAAAACATCCTAAGTCCACATATACATATCTACATATATACATATATATACATAATATAATAATCAATAACTACGCCGCCGAGATCCGCGGAGGAAGTGGTGGTCCCGTACATTCTACCCCAACTGACTTATGCACATGATTTGAAAACGAAATTCATTTCTTCAAAACTCAGAACCCTTGAGGGTTCTGTTTATTTTTATTCGGCCTTTAGAAGATTGCGAGTGCCATTGTGGTCAACCTAGGGCTCTGATACCACTTTGTAACACCCCAAAATTCGCGGGACTCGGGATGCTACGGGCGGAGACCTCACAATAGGTCCCGACCCTTAGCCTGACAAAAATTTCACCGGATCTTGCAACAAGGCACAAATAAAGGCCAAAACCGAAATACATTTTTATGCAATGTTATGAAACCCGAAAATAAAAGAAAGGAAAGACTTCAGCCGTCCTTACAACAACATCAACATAATATACAATAACAACAACACAAGGACTCCAAAACCCAAAACAACCTAAGATGTACGGAACCCTGGCTGCCCACTCCTCCGGATCACTCGGCCACATCCTAACCTGCACATCAACTACAACAATCGGTATAAAACCGTTAGCTCACATTCTAGGCATTATAAGAATAATATGACACAAACACAGATAGGAATACAAACACACAACATGCTCATAAACATACACATCCGTTACTTATTATCTTTTTAGGTTATTCCATATCTAATTCATTCGTTCAAGTGTGACACGAGAGTCTTATAACTCTCGCCTCTGTCCCCGTGTAACCAACAGGAGTGTGGCGGCGCCCAACCCGTATACCCTGAGGGATTGATGAAGAAGCCCGCCCATATACCATGTATGGCCTGGTCGCAGAGATCCCCCAGTCTCCCTCGGGGAACTGCGTGGTGATGTCACCGCTCGAGAATAATAATAGTAGTAACGATGGGCCAATAATATATACAGTCAAGTAGATCCTAATCCGTTTTCATGCTCAAATGCGATAAACACACACCACCATAATATATCCAAATAGGGCATAAAAGAGGCTAAGTAAGTCCGAGAACTTACCTCGTCTCAAAGCTAGCCGAAACCGATAACACTCCCCGAAAGAATATAACCAAATCTTGTACAAGACAAGGCACGATAATCAAAACCCACTCATGCAAGCTAGAAGTCCTAAGACTTTTAGTCCTATATGACCTTATTAGGTCATACACTCTCATAATCTAGGATACACTCCTAGCCCTCATAAACTCACGAGATCTCAACTATAGCCTCATGTGCTAGGATACCCTCATTCTAAACTCCGCAATCTCAACCAACATATAAATATCACCTCAAGTCTCACAAGATCAACCACGAGGATCACAACCGTATAACAACTCAAGATCAACACACCACATGTCATAGAACATTAATAACCTCAAACACTCACCTAAAGGTTCAAAGCAACTACTTGGCATTTGCCCTAAGTTATGCTAGATCCAACCTAGCATGGTACTATTACTAAACATAACTAGATCGAGGGAGAAGGTACTCACACAAGATCCAAGGCGGAAGACGATATACGAATGACGAGTTTGGGTTCAATGGCCTTAATCGGAGCGCTTCCGGACCTAAAACCAAAGCTAAGCAAATTTAGCTTATACGCTAAATTTGAACGGAAAATTACTTATATAAATCCAAGTTAAAAACCCGTTTTTTAAACCAAGGTTAAAACAAAACCACTCAAACATTTTCCGGGCAAAAATATACACTTAGGGTCATAATCCGCAAATAAATCTTTGGGTCATACTCCCAATATTAAAACACCAAAGCCATAATTGATAATTTGTAAAAGTTGAGTCATAATCTATAATAATAAATATGGCCCATATATGTAAATAATTTCTGCAAGGATATAATTTCAAACTTCTAAAATGTGGGTTAAAACTGCAATTATAAAAACATGGGTACATATGTTAATTATACCAGAATAGGGGGATGCCCAATTTAATTTTGTAATTAGGGTTTTCTGCAACTGATACTCAAACTCGCTGCAAGGAGAAGCAGGGTAGTGGCGGCCTTCGATGGTTTCGGCTAGGGCGAAGCAAGGGAGCGACGCGGCGGCACAACCAGGTGGTGATGATTCTCCGGCGAGGCTTGCAAGAGGAGAAGACGAACAGAGGGGAGGAGGTTCGAAAGAGGGCTTCTTCCTGCAAGTTTGTTCGAAGGCATGGTGGTGAGGTTTGTTCCGACCTCCGGCGACGAAGGGCAGAGGAGGCAACGGATCTCGCAACCTAGCGGAGCTCCCTGGAGCAAGGGAGGCTACGGAGAGGAGCTCGGTAGATCCGGAGGTGAGAAGCGAGAGAGGGAGATCGAAGGTTGCAGATCCGGTGGTTCGAGGCGGTTTCTGGAGGTGTCTCCACTTCCATCCTTCGGTTCCCAATGGTGCAGCTCCTCTCTGGCGGCGTTGCGGCTTCTCAGCGGTATCAATAGCTACAATCAGCGAGGGAAGATACAACCCAGGGAGGCTGGCTTCGATCGATTGTTACTGGGGTATGAGACAGGTAAGATGGTTGTTTGCTGTTGTTGAGAAAATAGAGGGGCACAGAGTGGCAGGAGGTAACGGGTAGGTTGTTAAGGCACCAACGAAGGTCACTTCAGAGCCAAGACCGAGGGGTCGGGGAGGGCTAGAGGTCGGTTTGCAGGAAGGAAGCTAGGGGTCGGTTACATCCCTATTTTCTCAACAACAGCAAACAACCTTCTAGATACGATGCAGAGATGCAACATATGTTCACTTTAGAAGACGGTTCAATAGCTGTCGTAGCCACCCTTTAGAAGATTTCGCCTTTAGTAGATCATTATGATTCACTCATCGGTGCAATATGTAAATAATATAAAAGTGAAACAAATCGTTTAAACCCTGATGACATTGAACTTGTATAATTAGTAGTTGGCGCTTTCCATGAAACAATTAGTTGAACCGACCACCGTTAAAGAAGTAGAAGTCGAAGCAGATCTAGAGGTCGTCAATCAAGACTTGAGTAACTATTTCGAAGATAGCCATTATTACAGATATGATGGCTCCCTGACCACTCCACCATGCACTGAGAAAGTCATGTGGATTGTTGCAACCAAGGTACCCTGCTCGTTTTTCTAAAAATTGGTCTAAGGGTTTATTTTGGGTTTTTTCTGAAAATTAGTTAAATCAAGATTTCCATCAGGAAAATATTTTTTTTAGGGAGCCTAAAGTTATTAATATCTTAAAAGTATTGATTTTCATACCATATTTTATTAAATACGAGCATTAAAAACTACTTCAATATTGGTAATTATGATCAGGTGCAATTTATCTCAAGCGGACAAATAAAACTACTCCAATATGCCGTTATAAGTCCCAACAAGAAAAATGCAAGCCCCATTCAACCCGTTTACGTCCGGAAAGTCCAAGATGTTGGAAAGCTTCTTTAAAAATAAGTTGAATAATTTTGTTTCTACGAGTGTTTGATCAATAACTAATTAAACCAAATACTAAGTATAGTTTTTGGTGGTAGGTAGTTTCTGGCGGTTGTTTTTATGTTAATGCATTAGGGGTGATATTTGTTTTTTGCTAGCAACAACAACAACTTGTTTTGCTCTATCAAAAACACAATAAAAGTATGACGCATAACCTTCTAGAGATTGTGAGATAATCAAATCTTCGTGTATGTTTCCTATTTATTGAGTTGTATTCTTCTCATGTAAACGATGTACTTACGATTTAATGATTACTAGGCTTGGTTTGTTTTTGTTAATTTTGATGTTGAAGGTGGACTGACTACTGTCCCGTTGTGTTTGATGGTTACTCACATGTGTATTTGGTGTTAGGTGGACTGACAATTGTATGGTTGTGAGCGCATCTGTCTACTAATGGTTACGCCGAAGATGAACGTATCTCGTGAGTGATGGTTACTCACATGTGTATTTGTTTTTTTGTGAGGGTAGGGGATACGTTTCGCAGGATTGTATGCCTCTTTGTAATACTTTGTTTGTCGTTTTGCTCCACTAAACAAAATTCAAAGGGTTGTACATGTACATTGTTACTTTAGTGCAATTGGGCTTATGGGGCCAATTGAACTACTTTTCCCTTTTATAAATTTACCTTCATCCAAGCATATAACACATGATGTATAGTAACATCGTCATCGTTCGCAATGGGTAAATTTAATTCACTAAAAACTACACAATACACATATTCGATCCTATCCATAATACAAGCAATAAATTTATCATTAAGTTACAAAACATAATAAATCAAGAGCATTACACTCCTCTCTACTCCTAGAAATTGGCTTACATTTGGCCCCAGAGGATAACATTTCACCACTTGTTTGTAAATTACAAAAAAGAGAAACACAGCTGCAATCTTGTCATCTTTTCACAGCCACACAACACATATCTCCTTCCTCCTCATCATCATCATCACTTGAAGGTGAAACGAAGAAGAAAACAAGAAGAAGAAGCAAAGAGGAAGAGGAGAAGGATAAACGTTAGGAAGAAGATGAAAGAAGCTTTTGACAAAGTCCCAAACCCTCACACAAAGGAGGGGACGAAAAGTTATAGATGAAGAAAAAGAGAAAGGTGGTGGGCTAAAAAGTTAGCCGCGTACAATGTTTTGCCGCGACCACCGTCCATCAGGGCCGCACCCGTGGTGGGGCGCCTGCTGGGGAGGTCATCTGGTCGCGAGATCTCCTAAGAATATGGCTATTACTAGTGGGCTATGGTTTAGCCTTGTCGATAACTCGGAAAGGCCTTGTCTATGGTCTTGTCACAATGCTTGGATGACCATGTCAAATGGATTTAGAATCCATCAATTGTAATAAATAAGAAAAAAAGGATGATGATAAATATATTTCATGTGAGTAAAATTTCACATGAAATAATGAAACTTGTTTGATTCACGATACAACAATTACAGTGTATAAAATAAATATGGTCGAAATTCGGTTCGACTCGGAAATCACGGAAATAAATTTCCTGGTATTACTGTAACACCCCAAATTCTGAGAACTCGGGGAGCTACTGGTTAGGACCTCACAATGGGTCCCGACCTTAGTTTGACAATAATTTAACTTGGATCTTACAACAAGGCACAAAAGTATTTAAAACATTTGAAAACTTTAAAAAATATATACATGAAGAATATGTATCAGCCTTACAAAGCAAAGGTACTAAAATGACACATAAGAAGAACAGAAGTCATCCCGTCCCCAACTAAATATGTACGTGGACCCGGCTGACCATTCCCTCCGGATCTCTCTACAACTGTCTTAACCTGCAAGACATCTACAAGCGGTATAAAACCGTTAGCTAACATTCTATGCATAAGTATAAAGGTAAAAGCACAAACACACAACATACACAATCAACATGCAACACTCAATCCTTTTATTATCTTTAATTAGGTGATAGGTTATTACTAACGAAACTTATTTTGTGACACGAGGGATTCCCAAACCTCGCCCCTGTCCCCGTTTACCAACGCGGAATGGTACTAATGCATTTGACCGTCTACCGGACTGGGCTGGTCACAGGGAACCTCGTAGACTCTCGCAAGAGCTAGGGAGATGATGTCACGACCCGTTATCATACACTTGGGTCAATTACGTAAATAATAAAGTCGGCCTAATCCGGTTTCGTTGTTTATCATAACTAGCAAACACCACTCATACACATCACACTCATACAAGAATGCCAGCTAAGTAAGTCTGTGGACTTACCTGAATCATATCTCAACTCTCTTAATCACAACTCAATCTATAACTGTATAACTCGGTTGCCTATCAAAGGAGGCAAGTGTGTCAGCACACTTTCCTAGTAATTAGAAGTCGAAGACTTCTAAGGTAATAGGTCCTATTAGAACAGAATTTAATACAGTACCAATTTATGGTAAAATGACTATTTTACCCTTGGTCCCGGAATTTCCAAAAACTCGGAATATGTACTTAAATTATAATTTGAGGCTAACTAGCCATATTCTACTACCTAGGATGATTTTAGGTAACAACTAGAAAAACTACCCATTTCCTATTTCCCGAAAAGTCGCTAAAGTCCAACTACAGCTTCAAATATAAAATTCGAATAATCTTATAAAAATTTCGAAATAATTCCCTAGATCATCTATGATATCTCATCTATTCATAGGAGAAAGAATTTCTTAAATCTGTTCAACCATCACTTCTACAAAAATTTCCAAAGTTGGTTACCACACTTAACAAACAACACATTGTCTTAACTTTGAAAAATCATAACTCCTAAACTACTCGCTGGATTTATCCCAAATTTTGATACGTTCTACTATAAAATCTTATCTATCATATATCCAAAATTCAGCCGCAAAGGAGATCAAAAGCCTATTTAAAACTATCTCACAAAACCGAATTTCAGCACAACAGAAAAACTGTTTATGACTAAATCTTTGAAAAATCATAAATCCTAAACCACTCGCTTGATGCTTCTCAAATTTTAATATGTTCTATAACAATATGTTAACTGTATCATATCCAAAATTCTAGCCCAACGGAGATCAAAAACTTATTCAAAACCCTCTCTCAAAACAGCATCACTTTCTGTTTTCCCAACACTCAACACATATATACAAACTACATGAGGCGTCAACTTTGGAACACAATAACTCTCAAACCGTAGCTCGGATTGCTCTCAAATTTTAACCCAGTAAACTACATATATCCATCAATGACCTGTCAAAAATTCAACAGTGGATCTTCAATCTAACTCCTTAACATTGATCTACAAGATTGCTCATTCCCAACTTCCAAAAACTGAAGAAAAATAATAAACAGAATTATTTACAGCAGTCCTTATTTCTACCATTTATGTTAACACAACTCAGCTGTTGCTCGCGACCTACACAACCCATGTTCAAGACCTAACTACAACAATGCACCATTCAAGTTCTAATGAATCGATACATATACATAAAATCATAACTCAACCCTTCAATTACGCCTATATAGAAGGTTTACCCAAGTTGTTGTGCTTACTGTTTAAGTAAGTTTTGATCTTGTTCTGGCTGGACTGGTGTGCCTCGGTTACTGGCTCACTTCGATGGTTGTAGGATGGTGTCCTTGGTGGCTCAGCGAGTAAGGAGGAGAGTTTGATCCCTAGCATGTGACACTCCAAAGGCGTCTTTGGTACTTCACGTGAAGAGACGAGATGCGCAGTTGGATGTAGGGATCGATACTAGAGTAAGAATGTATCCAGAATAGGAGACTTACTCTACTGCTCTAGCAGACTCCTCTGATTCGGTGTGGGTTGTATGCTGCAAGGAGGCTCCTTCTTCACTACACAACTGTTTCATACAGATCAGGTTGAAGGCTGGAAAGGGAGGCGATCGATGTTTGTACCTGCGTGAATGTGGAAGGAGGGACGTGCACTGGTTGTGCAGAAGAAAGTCGTTGGGGCTATGGATCCACTGCTACGAGACCAGCTGGCTTCTCCCCGGTGCGTTTCTGCGTCTGAGGCGGGCTATACGTGTGCAGGAGAGCATTTGATGGGAATGGAAGGTATCGGAAGAGGAAACGATGCAAGGCTGCTGCGTAAATACAGGGGTCGTTAATGAGGCAAGTGTGTCAGCACACTTTCCTAGTAATTAGAAGTCGAAGACTTCTAAGGTAATAGGTCCTATTAGAACAGAATTTAATACAGTACCAATTTATGGTAAAATGACTATTTTACCCTTGGTCCCGGAATTTCCAAAAACTCGGAATATGTACTTAAATTATAATTTGAGGCTAACTAGCCATATTCTACTACCTAGGATGATTTTAGGTAACAACTAGAAAAACTACCCATTTCCTATTTCCCGAAAAGTCGCTAAAGTCCAACTACAGCTTCAAATATAAAATTCGAATAATCTTATAAAAATTTCGAAATAATTCCCTAGATCATCTATGATATCTCATCTATTCATAGGAGAAAGAATTTCTTAAATCTGTTCAACCATCACTTCTACAAAAATTTCCAAAGTTGGTTACCACACTTAACAAACAACACATTGTCTTAACTTTGAAAAATCATAACTCCTAAACTACTCGCTGGATTTATCCCAAATTTTGATACGTTCTACTATAAAATCTTATCTATCATATATCCAAAATTCAGCCGCAAAGGAGATCAAAAGCCTATTTAAAACTATCTCACAAAACCGAATTTCAGCACAACAGAAAAACTGTTTATGACTAAATCTTTGAAAAATCATAAATCCTAAACCACTCGCTTGATGCTTCTCAAATTTTAATATGTTCTATAACAATATGTTAACTGTATCATATCCAAAATTCTA
Source organism: Fagopyrum homotropicum (assembly GCA_033239125.1). Classification (NCBI taxonomy): domain Eukaryota; kingdom Viridiplantae; phylum Streptophyta; class Magnoliopsida; order Caryophyllales; family Polygonaceae; genus Fagopyrum; species Fagopyrum homotropicum. The sequence goes on along the minus strand of BSWB01000008.1, from coordinate 25,774,004 downwards.
GCCCAACGGAGATCAAAAACTTATTCAAAACCCTCTCTCAAAACAGCATCACTTTCTGTTTTCCCAACACTCAACACATATATACAAACTACATGAGGCGTCAACTTTGGAACACAATAACTCTCAAACCGTAGCTCGGATTGCTCTCAAATTTTAACCCAGTAAACTACATATATCCATCAATGACCTGTCAAAAATTCAACAGTGGATCTTCAATCTAACTCCTTAACATTGATCTACAAGATTGCTCATTCCCAACTTCCAAAAACTGAAGAAAAATAATAAACAGAATTATTTACAGCAGTCCTTATTTCTACCATTTATGTTAACACAACTCAGCTGTTGCTCGCGACCTACACAACCCATGTTCAAGACCTAACTACAACAATGCACCATTCAAGTTCTAATGAATCGATACATATACATAAAATCATAACTCAACCCTTCAATTACGCCTATATAGAAGGTTTACCCAAGTTGTTGTGCTTACTGTTTAAGTAAGTTTTGATCTTGTTCTGGCTGGACTGGTGTGCCTCGGTTACTGGCTCACTTCGATGGTTGTAGGATGGTGTCCTTGGTGGCTCAGCGAGTAAGGAGGAGAGTTTGATCCCTAGCATGTGACACTCCAAAGGCGTCTTTGGTACTTCACGTGAAGAGACGAGATGCGCAGTTGGATGTAGGGATCGATACTAGAGTAAGAATGTATCCAGAATAGGAGACTTACTCTACTGCTCTAGCAGACTCCTCTGATTCGGTGTGGGTTGTATGCTGCAAGGAGGCTCCTTCTTCACTACACAACTGTTTCATACAGATCAGGTTGAAGGCTGGAAAGGGAGGCGATCGATGTTTGTACCTGCGTGAATGTGGAAGGAGGGACGTGCACTGGTTGTGTAGAAGAAAGTCGTTGGGGCTATGGATCCACTGCTACGAGACCAGCTGGCTTCTCCCCGGTGCGTTTCTGCGTTTGAGGCGGGCTATACGTGTGCAGGAGAGCATTTGATGGGAATGGAAGGTATCGGAAGAGGAAACGATGCAAGGCTGCTGCGTAAATACAGGGGTCGTTAATGAGGGAATCTGTAACGTCCCTTCTGATTCCAGACGTGTGTAGAGGCTGCACATCACTACTGGGCTGCTGCGGAATGGGCTGCACGGGCTGAAGCAATGGACACGCAAGGCTGGGGTCTTTCCTGGGCTGGCTGAAGGCATGGTGGTTTGGACAGCAGCAGGTCCGAGGTGGGCTGGAGCAATAGACAGATGGGCTGAAGTGCAGCAACCCCAAGTGGGCTAAAGCAAGGCAAAAATGAGCCTGCTGAATTGGTTAAGAGAAGTGGGCTGAAAGTTTGTCAAAAATCTGTCAAAACTCGATGGTTGTAGGATGGTGTCCTTGGTGGCTCAGCGAGTAAGGAGGAGAGTTTGATCCCTAGCATGTGACACTCCAAAGGCGTCTTTGGTACTTCACGTGAAGAGACGAGATGCGCAGTTGGATGTAGGGATCGATACTAGAGTAAGAATGTATCCAGAATAGGATACTTACTCTACTGCTCTAGCAGACTCCTCTGATTCGGTGTGGGTTGTATGCTGCAAGGAGGCTCCTTCTTCACTACACAACTGTTTCATACAGATCAGGTTGAAGGCTGGAAAGGGAGGCGATCGATGTTTGTACCTGCGTGAATGTGGAAGGAGGGACGTGCACTGGTTGTGCAGAAGAAAGTCGTTGGGGATATGGATCCACTGCTACGAGACCAGCTGGCTTCGCCCCGGTGCGTTTCTGCGTCTGAGGCAAGGCCATACATGTGCAGGAGAGCATTTGATGGGAATGGAAGGTATCGGAAGAGGAAACGATGCAAGGCTGCTGCGTAAATACAGGGGTCGTTAATGAGGGAATCTGTAACGTCCCTTCTGCGTCCAGACGTGTGTAGAGGCTGCACATCACTACTGGGCTGCTGCGGAATGGGCTGCACGGGCTGAAGCAATGGACACGCAAGGCTGGGGTCTTTCCTGGGCTGGCTGAAGGCATGGTGGTTTGGACAGCAGCAGGTCCGAGGTGGGCTGGAGCAATAGACAGATGGGCTGAAGTGCAGCAACCCCAAGTGGGCTAAAGCAAGGCAAAAATGAGCCTGCTGAATTGGTTAAGAGAAGTGGGCTGAAAGTTGGTCAAAAATCTGTCAAAACTCGTCATGGCCTTGTCAGGCCCATGAATGAGTTTGTCACAGATTTGTCGGGCTTTGTCATGGCCTCGTCTCAGCTTAGTCATGATCTCGTCACAGCTTGTCATGATCTCGTCACTGCTTGTCATGATCTCGTCTAAAGTCATCGATAGGAACGAATTATAATAACTAGGGTTTGATATAAATCTATCATTTTATGTGAATTAAATTCTACATAAAATAATAAATAATTATAGGAATTAAAGTTTGATATAATTTTATCATTTTATGTGAATTAATTTCTACATAAAATAATAAAATTTGTGAAGAAAGAAAAAATAGATAGATTGAGAACCGTCAACGGCTCGAAGTCCGAATTGATTCGGAAATAAACGGAATAAAAATTCCGGATATTACATCAGTACCCCCTTAAAATAAGTTTCGTCCCGAAACATAGAACAAGGTACTTAATTAAACGACTTCCATAAATAAACGGGTATGTCCTAGTCTCATTAAATTTTTATTCGTTCCCTACACTTCTCTAACCCTATCAAAGCGTAACGAAAAAAAATGGTCGTTACATCAGATCCCCCTCAAAATAAGTTTCGTCCCGAAACTTAGGGTAAGACAATCCTGATCGGCCTTTAAGGCACCAACTAGGTGTGTTTGATCATTATGCAAAGGTCTCGTCGTTTCCACATCTAATTATCCCGCACATCAAGGTTACCAAAAGAACACATCACTGACTAACACTCAATCATGAAATAAACAAGCAGTCAAACAATATCACACATACAAGGTCAAGCCCTAACTTGTCACTCCCGAGGTTACCACTATCGCTACATGGGTCTTTGAAAGGTTACGTCTCTTACTATCTCCAATCTTAGGTTTATCACGCATTTTCCAAGATCTTAAGTGACCTAGAATACGTCCGGAATGACGGTATTAGACACAGAGTGATCTCCTATCACCGTTATTTGATCATGACTACTCAATAATTGTTAACATACCATCAGCAGTGCACTCTTTTCTCCACCATGGTTATCAGACCGATAATATCCCTCTGACTCAAAACGCAACTATGCTCTGTTCCGATATAATATTACACATAAAATCTACTCCGAGATCATGCTTTCTTAAGCACAGTTACTAGGTTGCAAGTATGCTCCTGTCGCTTCTCATTCTTATGTATCTTCGACTCAGGATGGTAGTTACTCCCTTTGAGCTTTCTAGTGCAGACCATGCACAATAATTTTATTACATCATTAATTCTTTCCTAATCCATCCTGAAAACTCACTCTAGAGTATTCTATTAGTACAGAATTCCACACTACTTGTCTGGCAACATGTAACAAAGCCATCACTCTTCACTCGGATCCATAATAGGGTAGCAGTCTCCTTCTATTACCTCTACATGCACATAAGTTTCCATACAATATTTTCAGTAACTCCACATAGGCTATCTCACGTTCCTTCCAACTAGAATACATTTCACCAACTATCACAATCTTAAACTCGACACGACATCCATCAGTACCCTTGAGCTTCTTGTTTGTGGGTTAGGACCCACCACACTTCCGCTGCGCTACTCTGATTCTCCTGTTGTCACTTATTAATCCTAAGGACCTTTTCTGTAAGTACAAAATGATTGACCTCAAAACTCTTTCTCCCAATTACACCATGAGTCGTATACGGATGAAGTACCAAGTACCTTCTTTACTTGCCTTAAGAAAATAAAACAACGATTGAAAAACAACTTCTTCCGCTTACTTTCTTAATTCTTCTACCACGGATCCAAACTCTCTCAATTGACCGGAGTTTGATCTTAACTGGTCAAGAGGTAACTCTTAAAACGTTTCTCTTTATACCTTTAATTCATCCAAGAAGGTTGTAGTTGCCTACTTGAGGGAATCCTCTAAGGCGTCGGTAAAGCTACTCCATAGATCCACAGTCACAAATATCTCTTCTTAACGGCACATAACTCGTCAATATCCAACAATACTTGCACGTTCTTGGTTGACATCGGTCAGTCTATAATTGACTTATCTCAATCTCATATCTCTACTGGTATTAAACTTTTGGTGCACATCACCTACTAGATTAATACTTTTATCCTTCTTTAGTTCGTCTTATCTTTCACTCTTCTTCTTCCTTTGGGACAACTTTCTTTCTCAAGTCTCACTGTGCCATTCGACTGACGTTAAATTTTGTTCCTAATACTCCACGATAGATGGTAAGCATCTTGTAGTTCCGATGACTTTTAATTCCCTTCTCTTTTATTGCTTCCATGTGCTAGGATACTCTCATCCTAAACTCCGCAATCTCAACCAACATATGAATACCACCTCAAGTCTCACTAGATCAACCACGAGGCTCGCAACTGTATAACAACTCAAGATCAACAATCCACATGTCATACAACATCAATAACCTCAAACACTCAACTAAAGGTTCCAAGCCACTACTTGACATTTTCCCTAAACATAACTAGATCGAGGAAGAAGGTACTCACACACGATTCAAGGTTGAAGATGATCTACGGACGTTGAGATTGGATTCGTTGGTCTATAACGGCCGCTTTCGGACCTAAACCAAAGTTAAGGAAATTTAGCTTGTATGCTAAATTGAACGGAATATAACGTGTAATCTACTAAGAAAAATCCTGCTTGAAAACAAGGTTAAAAACCCGCAAAACATTTTCCAAATTCCATAAAGTATGGGTCATTAATAATTAATAAAATATGGGCCCTTTTAAGTAATAAATCCAGCAGGTTTTAATTGTTAAAATTAGAAAGTTGGGCCAAAAATGCAAATATAGAACATGTGTTACAGATTGTAATTTCACCAAAATTTGGGGCCGATTTAATAAACCCTAAAAAAGAGCTTCTTCATCAACGATAGACAATCTGCGTGGAGAAAGGGGAAGCTGGGCGGCGGAGAGGACTCAGCCAGGCGGATCCGGGCGAGGCGAAGGCAGCGGCAGCTCCGGCAGGGCTCGTGCAGGCAAGGCACGGCAAGGGCGAGGGTTCTCAAGCGAAGCTCGACAGAAGAGGAAAAAAGAAAGAGCAGGCGGTTGCAGGCGGTTCCGGTTGCAACGAAAAGAGATGAAGGACATGGGCGGCCGTTTGCACAGGCCAGGGCCGAGCCGAAATGGTGGCTTCTCCGGCAAAGCGGTAGTGAAGGCGGCGGCTGAGTGTTCCCGGCGATAGTCTCCTGGTGACAGACGCAACACAAAAGGGAGGGAGGTCAACAGTGGCCCTCCAATGGCGAGGCTCGACAGAGGAGGCTCGAAAGGGGAGGCGGCAGGCTCACCTCCATGGCTCGACTGTGTTGTGCTTCTGCCAAGAGATAGAAGTCAGGAGAGGAGATGTGTGGTTGACAAATGAAGGTAGCGTGAGAGAGGGAGAGGGATGACAGATAGGCTGGGAATGGTATGCCAGGAAGCTAGGGTCACAAGTTAGCTAAAAAATGTAGCTTGGGCGTGAAAAGAAGGAAAGCAGGGGTCGGGGTGCAAGAGGCTCATTAGCCAGGAGAGAGGAAAAAAAATAAATAAATAAAAGGAAAAAAAGTAATCGAATAAACTCGATTAAAAGCATAAAGGGACGGGATTTCGTATCGGAAAATTTCCCGACTTTTTCGAAAATAAAATACGGAATATAAATAAATGTAAAATATATAAACTCATAAAAATTTAATTTACAATGTGAAAATACTCGTAAAAATTATGTAAGCTATTAAAAATAGCGATAAGATCCGAGATAAATATATTCCGCAACGCGCAAAAAAGTGAGACGTTACAGATCCAACGGTCGGATCTGGAATTACAAGGTTCCAAAGTAGGCTAGTTAGGCAGTTGGTAAAGGTGCAGTTTTTTTTGGCTAAGTATAGAGTTTTTGTGTTGAAGGGTCAACTTGAGATTTTTGTGTGAGACTAGTTTTTGATTCTTTCTGAGATTTAATTCTTCTAGTGGATAGAGTGCTTTGCATATAAGGATTTGAAATTTTATTTGATATTTTTAGATTTTCTTATCAGCGGTCTAAGTTAGGTCAAAGTGAGATCGTTAGTGAATTTTCATAGAAGTTAAGAAGTTGAAAATATATCTTCCAACTTAGCTAGATCTTTCCGGTGAGTGTTAGATTATGGTTTTGGGCTTCATACGAAGTTTTAGAAATATTCTAAGAATACTTCTAGGGTTTCGGACACTAGGGGCAAAATAGTCATTTGCCACCACAAGGGTATTTTGGTAATTTATCGAATAATAGAGTTAAATATCTTAGAAGTTAGAGACTTCTAATCAAGTGGGATACATTATTGATCCACTTACCTTTTATAATAGGCGGTTGAGTTCCTGCGGTTGTGGACCGAGTCGAGATAACGGGATTATGTTTTGATTCAGGTAAGTCCTTTAGGCTTACTTAGCTAGCTTCTAGATATGAGTGTGAATAATGATAGTGGTGTGTGAATGAGTTGTTTATAGTTATATTTTAGTAGCAATAATCTACCGACCTATACTTTGGTCTAAGAGTAACGGGCAGTGGCATTCTGCTCAGTTAGCATGAGGGCGCTGGGGGTTTATTTAGGGACTAGTCCACACTCGGTTTGTAGTGATGCTACCGGCGGAGGTAAGCTAGACCTACACCCAGTTGGATAAGGAGCGGAGGCGAAAACTCTTAAGATTTCTCGTGCCACAACTGTAAAATGGAATAAGGTGAATCTATTAAGTACTAGAAAATAACAGGTTTGTGTGCCAGCATGATGATTGTTTTATGTTATCTTGGTTGTGTTTGTGCTATCCTTATTCTTCTTATATTTAGATTGTTAGCTAACGGTTTATCCGTGTTGTAGATTTTGTAGAGATAAACAGTTGAAGAGAGATTTGGGACGGATGGTCAGTCGGGTCCACGTACTCATTAGATGGGGACGGGGGAGTCTTCCATATGACATGCATCTTATGTATCTATATATATGTTTGTAAGGTTGTCCCATGTGTACATTCATACCATAAAAATATTACGTTTTAAAATTGTTTTAATTACCTTTGTGCCTTGTTGTAAGATCCTAGTAAAGTTGTTGTTAAACCAAGGTCAGAACCCATTGTGAGGTCCTAACTAGTAGCTCCCCGAGTTCCAAGAACTTGGGGTGTTACAACGTGGTATCAGAGCTCTGGGTTGACAACAATGACACTTGGAATCTTCTGAAAGACCGAACGTAGAAAATAATTAGAACCCGAAAGGGGTCTGAAAATTTCAAAATGAATTTTTACTTCAAAATCGTGTGCATAGTCGGGTTGTTGGGTTAGTAGGACGTCGGACCACCATCGTTCTCCGTGGATCTCTACAATAGGTGAGTTAGTATATAGACTTATATTGATAGGTTTTAGTGTAAGATTATATATATGTGTGTACTTATAACATGTTAGTATCCTAAAGGATATCTTATATTCTTTAGTTGTAATATCATGAAGCGATTATCGCATCATGATAGATCAGTAGCGGACTTGAAGAGTTTTCACCACAGAGACAACCAGATGGTAAAAGAATTCCTGAGTCAGCTCAAATAAAAGGAATAGGATGACACCAAGGAACTTGGCCGTATGAAGCCGAGAGATGAATTTGGAGAAACCTGCAAGAGACGACAAGAGCGTAGATTGGAGATAATAATAGAGGAACAAGAATCATATAGAACGGAGTACAACCAAGATTTGCGGAGTAAAAGACGTTACGATCGAGGCGGACACCGCCATATGCAAACATGGGCATGAGAGTACAAAGAAGATAGGGTGCTGACCCAGTTGCGAGAAATTAAAGCGAACAAAGATAGAAGGTGAGTTTAATGACGAGAAATAAATTTTGTAACCATGGTAACATGTGGAGTCCTTCAAGGATACGAGAATTTTGAGAGAAACTTCGACATAAGTATCAAAGAAACTAGAAGTCTAAAACTGAGACAACGAATATCTATAAAGGTAGCATGATCAAAACAAAACCAAGGGGAAGAATGTGGAAACATTGATTTTGGGTGGACTAGAAAGTCCACAATAACTTCTCATTCACATACAGATTTAAGTTACCAACATTAATAGTCATATCAGAGGACCGCAACGAGACGATGAACAAAGTAAGAAGAATCGTGAAGACGCGCTTACAAGTATATGTGGAAGACTTGATGAACTCATTGACGACAGATGAATGCTATGACTGGACTCAGAAGAGTATAGTGATCTCATAGAAGAACAAGAGAAGTGCAGACTGTGGAAAGAGCTAAGAGAGTATTAACAAAGAAACTAGATGAGATAGAATTTCATCTAGTGTATCAAACTTCAAAAGAGATAGGAGAACAATAAGTCCATGATCTTATAGAAGGTCAACTACAGACTAGTTGGTAATAACTGAGACATAACACGTGCGGATCAACTAATGGTAACGGGTTGGCAGATGAGGAGGATAACCATAGACTTATGAAATAATTTTATAGACTTCTGGAAGACCCCTTCAAGGGATCAACTACGACAATTGTGAAGGTAAATCGATACAAGTACTAGTATCCTGGATAGTAACATGAAAAGAGTCCGAACTAGTAACTGTAATTAAAAAAAAAATTGACAGCCTGAAATGACCCATTGTGTCATTAATGATATCAAGAAATTGTGTGGGTGGAAATTTTTTTTACATATCACAGTTAGTGCATATGGATTGTATAAGAAGAACTAGAGGAATAAGAAGAGGCAAATGATTTTGGTCAGATCCTATGACAATCCAGATAGAGGGTACTGATGGTGATCTTCCAGAATGACAGAGGAACCTACATCTTTGTTGGAACGGACATCAGAAAGAGTTTAAAGTGAAATGGTGGTACTCCAATGCAAATTTAAGTTAACCCTAATAACCAATAATATGTAGATGGAGGAACAGTAGTGAGACTACTTACAAATGACGTACTAGAAGTCCATTCTGGACCGAGGACATAAGAGTTGAGGATAGTAAAAAGACCTATCAAAGAGTTGAGATGAGAATATCTTTATGTAATCTATGCAAGAGTAAAACATACATGAGGTTCCCACACAAAATGGGTAGTATTGATCAACTGACAATTAGAGACCGAGTCGGAGAAGGTTATAAGATGAGCCACCTAGTAGAAGAGTTCACAAGACAATCATGAGAGATGATCATGTGGTTAGTATTGTTGTCTCGGTGTAGACTTATTACCACACCTCGAGAATTTGGAGCTAAATAAAAAACTCCATGTCAAGATTGTAAACAGATCAAGGTAATGACTTGTAGGTCAATGTGATGTGCCCGATGTTAGAGGTCAAAGGTATTGTGAAAAGATAACCACATTGAGTAGTCTTGACGAGTAATAATGAGAGTCCCGATGAGACCAAAGTGAATTCCGGAAAATTTTAAGACCGCACGTTCCAATCCCTCCAAGGAGGCGTAACTGGTGAGTTAATTCTTGCGAAGAAGTTCCTAGACTAATTGTGAAACCCAATGGGGGGTCGATCGAGGACCATAATTTCGACAAATACGGACAATTTATCTCGAGGTTTGGACAGCTAGTACACACGACTTAGAGTACGAGCTTTCACTGTACTATAGTGAATCATCCTTAGAATGACGGTCGGTTTGAGAGGACTTTACCGCTATTAGAAAGGAATTTATGGATTAAAGTCTCGTTAATCATCTTGACTCACGGAAGACACCATTATGATTAATGGGTGACAATAGAGGGATCAGAGTAGCGCAACGGAAGCGTGGAGGACCCATAACCCATAGAACATGAAACTCAATGTTATGTCAACTATGACCTCAAATTAGGAAATCATTGATCGATATGAAACTATCCACATGAGGTTGGATTTTTTTAGGTTATAGCAAGTGAAAGCCTGACCCCATATCAGGTGATAATCCATTAATAGAGAGATGACCCGACTGAGTCAAAATAGGGAAATAAGACCAAGCTAGTGATCCTAGAAAGAACATTAGGCACTTAATAAGTTCTATGATATGCCTAAGATCATTGTTTTAGAATGGATATTTGGGATCTTCCGAAAGGTCAAATGCAAGGGAACTCAATGGAAGGAAATAAAGTCTTACAGATAGTTGGTAGAGTCGCTGAGAGAGTTGGAAGCTAGTTAAGAAAAGGAACTGTTGATATCTTAAAGCGGATTGAGGAGTCATTTATCGACTATCCCTCCTAACCATACTAGAGAGTGTCCCCACGTGTTCTGTATGTCTAAGTGGAGATAGTACATACCAGATCCAAGACATGTCATCAATTATGAGGAGACGATGAGGCTACATGAGAGTTGGAGGATAGCATTAAGAGTAGTATCCTGAGTTCCTTGCGGAGACAGCCGCGACCCCTGTACCGACGAGTTAGTACTCGGACATTGATTTGTATGATTTGTCTGACTATGTGATTGCTTCCATGTTTGAGTGTTAATCTTGTGTAGTTAGATTCTATGGTCCCTGAGCGATGCATGTTTCGAAAGGTAGACCGAAGATTCTGTAGAAGAGGAGTTGATACTCTGTTTCCATTTATAGAAAGTTTCGGAGTGACATTTTTCTTATTTTTTATTGTTCTAAGTTTCGGGACGAAACTTATTTTTAAGGGGGTACTGATGTAATATCCGGAATATTTATTCCGTACCAAACCGGATTCCGATCCGTTGACCTTTCCTCGTTCTACACCATCTCAAATTTCTATCATTTTATGTAACTTCACTTCACATAAAATGATAGAATTTTATTCAAACCCAAGATTTACTCCACTTCTAGTTCATGTCTTTCGACAAGAACATGACAAGAACGTGACAACGTCACCGACGAGTTTTGACAAGAACATGACGAGACTATGACAAGAATTGACGAGACCAAGACGAGATCGTGACAAGCGTTTGACAAGGCCATGCATGAGCTTGGCAAAGCCATGACAAGTTTTGACAACCTCAGCCCACTCTTCTTGACAACCTCAGCCCGCATGTTTTCCTTTTGGTTCAGCCCACCTTTCTTTCCTGGATGGCATATTCAGTCCAGCAACACCTTGCTTACGAGTCGGCCCAGCAGTGAGAGAGAAATTGAGCCTAGGAACCGTCAACCCAGCAGTGAAGAAGCCGCTCTAACGTCATAATGTGCAGAGATGGAGGGAGACCCGATCTGCAAGCGTAAAAGCCCTGAAATCACGCCACAAATCATGTACCGCTTCCTTCTGCAGCCCACATTCCCTTGCTTTCGTCTACATTCAACGCCCCTCTCCATCGTGTTTCCTTCAGCAGTGAGTTGCCTCCCTCGATCGATCCTTTCAGTGCAACAACAAACCTGGCCATCACCTATACCACCGACACATAACCCACCTTCTCGTCCCTCTCTCGTGTTGTGAGAACCAGCGCCTATCCTCCTTTCAACCGCACTAGTAGTCACGCCGGAGTTGCCTTCACACACCGTAACAACAAGGAGACAACTCCACTGTAACGCCCCAATTTTTGGCGCGTTTGCATTTTGTATTTTCTCGGATTTTATCGATACTTTAAATAGCTTAAATATTTGTACGAGTATTTTTACGTCGTATAAAACTTTACGAGTATATATTTATGCAGCGATATGTTTTATTACCCGTGTTTAAATTATTATATAATCTCGTAAAATAAATTGCGATAATGATTTTGTATTTCAAAGTATGTTTTTGCGGGTTCATTTATATAATTGTTATAGATATATACATCTTTCTGTATTTTATCTCTCGGAAATATTTATTTTTCCGATCCAAAAACCCCGTTGCAGTTGTTTCGATCAAATCTATATTTATTTCCCACTACCCCATTCTATTTATTATTTTATTATTTCCCCAGCCCTTACCCGTTTGAATTTGACTACCCTCCTCTCCTTGTTGTGATGAACTTCCCTGCCCAAGCTACTTTGCCTAGCTGGCTAGCTTGCAGCCCTGCTGAACTGTGTACCGTGTCCGACCCCTCGTTCAACACCACTGACCCCTCGCCTTCCCTCTATCTCTTCCTCTCGCCACAGGCTCATGTCCCTTCTCTCACCTCTCTCTCCCTCTGTTACTTCCCCTCTACAGCTCTCTTCTCTCCCCATTCTTTTACCTCTCTATTGCAAGTGCGGAGATAGATTGGGAGGTTGCACCACGCCGAGCAGAAGCTGCGCCGCTGAAGGAAGGGGAGCCACTCCACAACGCCGCCTCGACCGTGTCGGAGTTCCCGCAGGCGGCCTCCTCTCTTTCGTCATGCTCGTCGTCTGTCTGTCGCCTGGAAGGGGCTACCGCTGCCGGAGATTGGGCCGACAGGTTGCTGCAGCCTCGCCGCTGGAGCCACACAGCCCACCACCTCCCTTGGCTTCTCTCTGTCGGGTTCGAATAACCCCGAAACCACCACCAACGCTTCGCTTCCAGCCCTTCCCCTTGCGCCTTCTGTCCGAACGGAGAACCAGGGAGGCAGCTTGTCCTCCTCTTCTCTTCTGTTGCAACCAGGAGCTCCGCCATCTGCCACAACCGGAGACTTGGAGCATCGCCATCCGGAAATCGGAACTGGATCTGCATCCCCCTCCCGTTTTCCCTCGCCTCACATGCTCTCCCCTGTCGCAATGAACCCCGACGGCCTGGAGCCACCACCGCCATGCCTTGCCGCCCTGAACGACGCCGGTGAAGCCGCCCCTGCCGGCACAAGCCCTACCGGAGCCAAGCGGAGCCGACGGCGCTGCTGTCTAGTCTTCTCTTCCAGCGTGCTTTCTTCATCGGTTAAAGAAGCCTTTTTAGGGCATTTCCAATCGGGACCCCTCCTCTTTTGGTATAATTGCAAATGTGGCCCATATTTCTAATTTGCAGATTTGACCCAAGTTTTAGAAATCTGAATATATGTCCCTACAGATTTATTTGTGGAATATGACCCAAAGAATTAATTATGGATTATTACCCATATTTTTTAGAAGGTATAATTTGCCCCGGAAATATGTTAACGGTTTCTAACCTCGGGTTTTTAATTATGGAGATATTCTTATGATTATATATGCTATATATATTATGCCTTTGTTGGATTTATTTCGGATTTATGACCCAAAGTTTATTTCGGGAAATGGCCAAGTTTCGAGAGTTTCTTAGTTGCCCGGAAAGTTGTTTGGTTTTGACCCGTATTTATAAATTGTTGTGATCATCCCGGAAAATGCTTTGCGAGTTTTACCCTTGTTTTGAAAGCGGGGCTTCCTTAGATTTTTATATGCGTTAATCTCCCTTCCTAAATTAGCGTTTAAGCTAATTTTATGTAGCTTTGGTTTTAGGTCCGGAAGCGCCCCGGTAAAGGCCTAACGAGTCCAAGTTCGACATCCGTCTTGACGTCGTGTGAGTATTCTCTTCCTAGATTTAGTTATGTTTAGTATTAGTATCATGCTAGGTTGGATCTAGCATAACATAGAGTGAATACCAAGTAGTGGTTTGGACCTTAGGTGAGTTTTGAGGATTTATGATTGTTCTAAAGCTTGAGTTGGGTTGTTATCTTGTGAGGATTGTTAAGGATTTATGCTTTATGGTTGATCTTGTGAATCTTGTGACTTGAAGTGTTGATGTTATCTTGTGAGGTTGTTTATGGCTTTAAGTTGTCAGTTGAGCTTGTGAGAATTTAGGGGTTGAGTTTGTATGATTGTTGAGGTTGTGGACTAGAAAGAGAGTATCCTAGTGGTGTTGTGAGTTATGATCTTGCAAGATCCGAAGGTTTAGAAGTCTTAGGACTTCTAGCTTTTGTTGAGTGTGATGTGAGCATGAGGGATTCTAGGATGCGGTCCTAGAATTGAGAGTCAAATGGTCTTGCGTAGATCATTTGTATAGAAGTCTAAGACTTCTATTGTGAGTGGGTTGTCGTTGATATAGTTATCTTCTTGTGAGCAGGTTATGGGCTTCCTCCCTAAGGAAGCGAGAGTGTTGTGAGTTGAGTGTGATGACGAGGTAAGTCTCCGGACTTACTTAGCTCGTATTCTTTGTATTAGCATTATTGTGTGTTGGGTGGTGTGTGTTTACTATTTTACTGTTTATAACAACTAAACCGGAAATAGGATTACCGACCTTTATATTATTTTGGCCCAAGTGTATGATAACGGGCGGTGACATCACTGCCTGGCTCCCGGTGAGAGCTAGGGGGATCTCGGCGACTGGCCCGTGCTGGTTAGACGGTCGGAGGCATTCGACCGTTCCATTGCCGGAAGAAGGGACCGAGGTGAGTTTCGGAGGATTCTCGTGTCACAAAAGAAGTTGAACTAGAACGGGATATGACTTAATAAATAAAGATAATAAACCGGATTTGTGTGCTTTGAGTATGTTGTGTGACTATGTTGAATTAATTGTGTTTGTGCCTTTCCCTTTAATTCTAATGCTTCGAATGTGAGCTAACGGTTTTATACCGAATGTTGTAGTTTGCCTTGTAGGTTAGGCATGCTCCGAGAGATCCGGAAGGGTGGGCAGCCGGGGTCCGTACATTTTAGGAAGGGTTTTGTTTGGAGTCATGTTTGGAGTTTTGTGTATTGTATTATTGTATGCCGCATGTATGGCGTTTGGTCTTTGTAGTTGTTTTCGGCTGAAGTCCGTTGTTTGTTTTCTTTTGGGTTTTCTTACATTGCATAAAATGTATTTCGGTTTTGGCCTATATTTGTGCCTTGTTGCAAGATCCGGTGAAATTGTTGTCAAGCTAAGGGTCGGGACCCATTGTGAGGTCCCAACCCGTAGCGCCCCGAGTCCCGCGGATTTGGGGTGTTACATCCACTCTCCACAACAAGGGCAAACACAAGAACTTTCTCCCCTCATTCACGAATTCAGATAACAACAGTCCCTCTTGCCTGAACCCTTTCTCCCGCTCCTGAAACCTACGCCTTATTTCGGATGAGGACAATCGCCAGACGTGGTGTTCGCCTATAAGTGTGCGTGCAAATAAGTTTTAAAATATAAAACTGAAATCAAAGCAAGCGAACCCGCAGTGTACGGATCGACGTAGTAAACCAAGAATTCCAGAGTATCGAACTCAGGGATTTGGGGGATCAAAATCAGTTTCAAAAGTTGTCAAGCAAGTAAAGTATAAGCTTTGCAAAGATATTGGGAAAACAGCAATCCTAAAAATCCAAGTATCCAATTGTGGCAATTGATTCAAGATATTCTAAAGATATAAGGACAGAGTTGAGGTTTGCGAAGGTATATCTAAGGTAAGGTAATGTACGGTGAAGTTCCAAAACCTTATATGTCTCACCCAAGGACACTCTCTATAAAGGTTGTTGAGGCTGCAATATAGAAAGGATCAAAGGATAAGAATTGGTCTCAAACTCCCATGCCCAAACCCAAGGAATCAAAGATAAGCTAAAACGGTTAAGGTTGTGACAATCGAAACCGAAATAGAGGATGTTGAGTCTCACTACTACCTAGGAAAGGCAAGCCAAGGCTAGGTTAAAGCTAATCTTTAACTTTGGATCAAAGCAAAAGCAAATGTCGTAAAACAGGGAAAATCACGGCTGGATCTTGAGAACCACGGCCGTGGAACTCAAGAACAGGCCGTGATTTAGGGCGTCGACGAGGTTTCTCACAACTCTCAGGGTCCAAACTGTTTACGATCGATCTATCATCATCAAAGCCACAACTATCAACCCTTCACCTTAGAATTGCTAAAGAGTTTTAGCCAATAACCATCATCATCATATCAATAATCAAGTTTAAAAGACAGAAAAGATGAAACCCTCGAAAACTCAATAAAACCAAAACAAAACTCAAATCCGAATCACAAAAGAGTGTGTTTATGAATTCAGAATATAGAACAAGAATCCTCACAACGATCTTAGGAACAATAGAGAACAAAGTGTCAATTTGTCTCCGACAGTAAAACCTAAGAAAATCTCCAAAGTAGCAAATCTTCAATCTCTAATGAAAACCTCGTGCGGTAATCGTCTCCCCAACTCTTAGAAATCTCGATCACACATAGAGGCTCAAGCGTCTAGCGACCAACCCTAATTTCTCCTTTCTTTAGCCCTTTTATAGGCTTCCTTAGGGTTGCTAAAAAGCCCATTAACCGTCGCTAACGTGGCAAATATGACACGTCATCAAATCACCAAAACCACGGTCAAGTACAACTTTACACGGCCATGGTTTAGAGCGTGGAACTGAATTATGGTGCCATAGGATTTCCACGACCGTAATTTGGGGCGTATAACTTTCTGTTGCTCTTCAAGCTTACTTTCCACGATCAAGCTGCCAAAACGACGGCCATAATTTAGGGCGTGGTTCACTAAAATGCCTTGCTTCATGAATTTCTTCATTCAAGCTCTCTCCTTAACCTCTCCAAAGCTTTAAACCTTGATCAAATTCTCCTTTTCTTCCATCTTTTGCTCTAATCCATGTCTTTATTCACCTATAAACAAAACAAAACTAATGTAGATCTCTATATCGACAAAGTAGATGAACTAGCTCACAATTGCTTCAAACTCATATCCATGAACACATAAAGATGGAAAAATAACCAAAACAAGTGCCTACAACAACGTCATATTTCATGCTAACAAAATACCCCATACTTGTCACTTGCTTGTCCCCAAGCAAGGTTTTCAAAAGCTTAGAACATAAGGTAGAATGAAATGTGAATGCAAACAAAACAAAACAAACTTTTTGGTAAAGTGCTTCTAATTAATAGATCATCGTCAAACCTTGCTTTATTCATTTTTGAAAACGTTCATACACATAAACCAAAATATGCAAAGCAAAGAAACATCATAAACTGCATATACTTCAAAACAAACATCATAACCTTCAAGCATTGTCAGCATCAAGCATGTGAAACTTCAATTTAGATCACCAAGTCAAATAACACTCTTATGATCTCAAGGACTTTCAAGTAAGGTCAAGAATATGGAAAAGGTGGGAAACTTGTAAGGGAATGTGGTGTAAGAATCCGGGAAAAAGGAACAACACACACTCTTTTCTTTTCATCATTCGAACAACCACCCACTTAGAGCTTTGCTCTTTACTTTTTCAGCACATAACTTTTTTGACTTTACTTTTGGAAATATGGACAGCGGTGCATAAAAACCGAAGCCTAGGAGATCGGCGTTTCTCAATTTCGAGATGCCTCAAACCCTTGATGCATATACCATAATCCTTTAGGAATATCGCTCAATCCGACTTTGGCAAGACACAAACACCCGGCTATGTGAATGGTGCCGAGTTACTCATCTTCATGATTGACTTCCCCAAACCTAGAACTTTCCTACACTTTGAACTCACAATTTTTCATGGCCCTCTGTTCGCCACTTAGCGTGCGTGCAAATAAGCTTTAAATTTATAAAACTAGAATCAAGCAAGTGAACCCGCAATGTACGGATCGGCGTAGTAAAGCAACAATTCCAGAGTGTCGAACTCAGGGATTTGGGGGGAACAAATTCAGTTCGCAAATTATCAAGCAAGTAAATGTAATATGCTTTGCAAATATTGGGAAAACAGCAACCCTAAAGATCTAGGTATCTAATTGTGGCAATCGATTCAAGATATACTAAAGAACTAAGGACAGTTAAGAGTTGCAAAGATATGCTAAGGTAAAGCAATGTACGGTGAAGTTCCAAGGCTTTATATGACTTATCTAGAAATACTCTCTATAAAGGTTGTTGAGGCTTCAGTATAGAAAGGATCTAAAGACAAGAATTAATCTCAAATACCCAAACTTATAACCCAAGGATCAAGACTAACTAAACCAATTAAGGTTGTGACACTCGAAATCGAAGTAGAGGTTGTTGAGGCTTCACTACTACCTAGAAAAGGGTGAACCTAGACTAGATTAAAGCTAATCTTTAACCTTGGATCAAAGTAAAAGCAAAGTTCGTAAACTAGGGAAAATCACAGGCAGATCTTGAGTTCCACGGCCGTGGAAGTTCAAGAACAGACCGTGATCTTTGTTCGTCGACGAGATCTCTCTAACTCTCAGGGTCCAATCAAATTACGATCGATCTATCATCATCAAAGCCACAACTATCAACCCTTCACCTTAGAATTGCTAGAGGGTTTTAGCCAATAAGCATTGTCATGATATCACAATTCAATTTTTGAAGAGTGAAAGATGAAAACCTTCGAAAACTCAAATATAACTCAAAGTTAATCTCAAATCCGAAATACAAATCGGAATATTCAATGGATTCAGAATAGAACACAAAACCTCACAAACCCTAAGGTAAGTATGAAAAACGGGATGTCAATCCGTCTTCAATAACAAAACCCTAGAAAAGGCGCAACTTCCGCCACACACACTTCCGAAATCCAAATTGCCGACGTTTCCGCTAGTTCCTTCCCTAAGCCGTCCTCTGCAGGGTTCAGCGATAAGCGTCCGTGTAAGCAAGGTCTAAGCGTATGCGAAGATCTCCGGCTAAAGCGTGATGTCAAAAACTTCTCTCCTCTGACCTTTTTATAAGAAAAGATAAAATAACCGTCCGGCCCATTGCGTAAATAATCGTGGCAATAAGTAGTTCGTCAAAAGATTGCCTAAATCACGGTCTCAAGGGGTTCCACGACCGTGGTTTAGGGCGTGGAATGGATTACGGTCTCACATGATTTCCACGACCATACTTTTGACCGTGTAACTCTTTGGAATGCTCCACGCTCATGATGCCAAGATCCACGGCCCTGGTTTAGAGCGTGGATTCCTCTACGGCCGTATTTTAGGTCGTGGAGGTGGAATTTGCTTGTGATTTCCTTTGTCTCGTGCCATTCCTCATCCTAGCATCTCCTTTGGCTTCTTTGATGTGTTCCTAATCCTTGGATGTGCTCAAATCCTCTCCTATCTCTCTCAAATGGTTCGGTTTTAGCTCTTATTCACCTATAATCAACACAAAGCGAATGTAGACCTCCATATCGAAAATATAGATAAGCAAGCTAGCAAATGCTTCAATGCCTCATCAATGAACACTATAATGGATGAAAAACAACTAGAAAAAGTGCCTAGAATATATCAATATTTCATGCTAACAAAATACCTCATACTTGCTACTTGCTTATCCCCAAGCAAGGTCTTTTGAAAGTTTAGAACATAAGTTAGGCTGAAATGTGCATGCAAACTCAAAAACAAAACATCTTTTATGTAAATGTGCTTCTAATCAATAGATCATTCTCAAACCTTGCTTCATTCATTCTTGAAACTCTCATATACATAACCAAAGAATGTAGAGGAAAGAAACATCATGAATTGGTTAAACTTCAATGTAAACATCATAACCTTCAAGCATTATCAAAATCAAGCATAAGAAATTTTCAGTTTACATCACCAAGCCAAATAACATTCTTTTGATCTTAAGGACTTTCAAAGAAGGTCTAGAATGCGGAAGGGAGGGAAAACTTATAAAGAGTGTGGTGCATGAATCCGGGAAAATTAACAACTAACTCTTTTCTTTTTATTTCGAATTGCAACACCATCAACTTTGAGCTTTGCTCTCTTCTTTTCACATCATTTTTCGACTTTACTTTTGGAGTTATGGACAGAGGTGCACAAAAACCGAAGCCTAGGAGATTGGCGTTTCTCAATTTCGAGATGCCTCAAACCCTTGATGCACATACCATAATCCGTTAGGAATATCTCTCAATCCGACATTGGCAAAACACAAACACCCGGCTATGTGAATGGTGCCGAGTTACTCATCGTCATGATTGACTTCCCCAAACCTATTATTTCTATTCTTTGAATGCAAGCAATTGCTTTCATGGCCCTCCCACATCAAACATGCCAAAACATAACTCCTCCAAATTCCCGGATAGGTAAGGGAGGCAATTATTTCATTGAGGGGCTAGATGAACAAAGAAAGGAGAAAGAAAGGTCGAATTGCCTTAATCATTTCATGAAGAAGTATAAGAACTTATCATGTGATTTCAACTTCAATTTCTCAATATGATTTAGGTAAAACTCTTCACATTATGAAACTTCCAAGAAAGGATAATCAACACATTCATTCCTTTTCAATTTATTATTCGTTTAGGCATACAATTGTCATCAAAAACTCAATTCACAAGTAGTTATTATCATAGAAATCATCTCAATTCTTAGAAGCACAAAACCTTTTAGAATTTTCAAAATTTTTCAATTTTTATGGGTTTTTCAAAATCTTTTTCATGCAATGCAATAATGAAACGTGTGACAATGAAATGAAACATGCAAAGTGTTCTCAATCAAGGCAAGCAAAGTGAGTAGAGTTATTACAAACGATAGTCACACCCCACCCCATACTTGAGACAAACATTGTCACTAATGTTCAAAGAGAAATAAAGAAAAGAAAGAAAAGAAAAAAGAACTCACAAGACGGCGGTGGAGCGGTTAAAACAGTCAATCGTGCATGATCATCACTGAGTTGGAGGCGGTGGTGGAAACAGGAAGAAGCTGGAGTCGAAGTTCCGCCCAAACTGCTGGCGGTAGATGTCCCTCATCATCCAGTCGTGCTCATCAGCTCGGACATCTCTAGCATCCTGCCGGATCTCCAAGTCTCCTACTCTGTCGGAGAGGTTGGCAACCCAGTCCGGCAGCTGCTCATACCACCCCGGTGGCTGGCTGTACCAAGCCGGTGCATCTTGTGGAGCTGGTGCCGATGGCGGCTGTTTATACCATGTCGGTGGAGCTCCCATCCACTCCGGCTATGATCTATACCAATTGGGAGGGCTCTCCATCCATGACGGCCTCTCACTCACGCTAGCACGGCAAGAGGAAGAGGGTCCTGAATGTCCAGCTGGTCGTGGTGAGCGTCTGGGAGGGTCAGGGAAATGTGCCGGTTGATCCGGGAAAGTGCAAAAGTCATGCTCCTCACCTACTCCGATCCCTCAAAACCATCACCTCCTCCTCTCTCCTCCTCCACAACTGCAACCGGTACCTCATCAGGGACGTAAGGAGGTGCTACCAATCTATTCGCATGCATTGCAGCGAATGTCTCCTTCCAATTATGGCGTCCAACCATAATGGAGTACTCAGGAAGCCATGCAACACCTCTACCTCCTCTATCCTCGCAAGGCATGGAAGTGGTAGGTGGACCTCTACGCCTAGGGAAGATCAAACCTCTAGTCATGAGGCTCTGAAGACCCAACGGCCTCGCCGCTATCCTAGTGTAGGTAGAAAAATCTATCCCCAACTGTCTAGTAATGTGGGTGACCATCCCACCAAATCCAATATTCCCAGCCCTCTTGTTCTTGAGCTTACTCATGGTGGAAGCTAAGAGGGTAGCACAATCAGCATGTCTACCGTGGAACATAGCATACAAAAGAAACAACTCATCCGTCTTGATCTTTTGAGGAGTCTCGGTCCTTGGGAAAAGACACTCAGAAAGTACTCTATGGGATATCTTCAAGGCTAAGTGATAGATAAGCTTAGCCTTGGTATCAGCAGGTTGCCAGGGGTCCTCGCTGGCATAGATCATAACAATCTCTTCCCATAAATCCTTAGCGTATACGCCGCTAGGAAAACAACCATTGAAGGTCTCTTGGAACCCAAAGAAGGCTCCGAACTCTAAGATCGAGAACTCGTAGTTCTCCTCCATCAGCCGAAAGGAAACTGTCCTATCCATATGACTATGCTCAAAAGAGATCACAAACTCTCTAGTAATCTCCTCATATGCGTCTTCCCTAATAGCGGAGAAGACGATCAAGCCTGCTCTATCTAGCAACCATGTGAGGTCATTCAACACATTCAATGGCTCTAACTCCTCAAGAACTAAGTAACGCGGTCCTATGACCGGCCTCTTCTCGATCCTTTCTAAGGCATCGAGGTAATCCTCATGGATCTTTGGGATTCTAGGGAGTGGGGGTGATGGTGGTTCACTAGGAGGTACTTGGGAGGAGGAAGAAACATCACCTTTCCTTTTCTTGCTTCTAGTGGACATTCTCCTAATCAAATCCATTTTAGACTAAAAATCATGGCCTGTTCTACAGGTTCCACGGCCGTGGTTTACCCAAAGACCGTGATTCGGCTCCTAATTTCTCAAAAATTAATCAATCCACACCAAATTCACCAGTCAACAACCCTAGACTAATTCCAATCCAATTCCAATCAGTTCTCCTAAAAATTCTTGCGAAAACTGAGCCAAATCGACAAAGTAAAGGAAGAGAAGAAAACCTAGGTTTTTGGATTCTTAAAATCCAAATTCCGTCTTCTCCAGTGATTGTCCACTTGAATTGTTGCTTGGATCTTGTAGATGGTTGAATTTTCTTCACTTTAGGCTCAAGAATCGTTCGAAATGATTAACGAACAAAGATTTGAGAGAGGGGGACAATTTGCGGCTGTAAGGGTCGTGGAAAAGAGGGGTTGTGGTGTTCTTTGTGAAGGAATATGGTTTATATAGTGGCCGTAAAAATTTTTGAAAATCACGGTCACTCGGGGGTTTCCACGGCCGTGGAAATGTACGGAACCGTGGTTTTGGTGATTTTTTTCAGGCTTTTGCAAATTACGCTCTCAGAGGGTTCCACGACGGTGGTTTAGGGCGTGGAACTCTTTGTAATGTTCCAAAGTCCAAGTTTCGTCAATTTCCTTCAACGTTTTCCTCTCCCTTGCCTATTCCATTGCTCCCACATCCAAAAACACAACATACCGGAAGATATCGAAGGAAAAACAAAACAAAAAACGTCTAAACTAATCTATTCTACGAATGACAAACAAAAACATAAGTGCAATACCTTGGGTTGCCTCCCAAGAAGCACTTCCTTCAACTTCTTGAGTCGTTGACCGTTCACCTTGAAGCTTCCGCCCTTTTCACCCCATACTTCAACTGCACCATGGGGAAAAACACGTTTGATTAGATAAGGTCCGGTCCAACGAGATTTAAGCTTACCTGGAAAGAGACGAAGTCTTGAATTGAAGAGGAGAACTTGATCTCCTTCTTTGAGGTCTTTTGGAATGATATGCTTATCATGCCAACGCTTCGCTCTTTCTTTATAGATCTTGGCGATTTCGTAGGCGTTTAAGCGAAGTTCTTCAAGCTCGTTAAGGTCCAAGAGGCGCTTCTCACCCGCTTCCTTTATGCTGAAGTTCAACCACTTTATTGCCCAATACGCCTTATGTTCCAACTCTACCGGCAAGTGACAAGATTTCTCATACACAAGGTTGTATGGTGTCGTTCCTATGGGAGTCTTATATGCAGTCCGGTATGCCCATAATGCATCATCTAGCTTCAAAGACCAATCCTTCCTTGTCCTTGAAACCGTCTTCTCTAGGATTCCTTTAATCTCCCGGTTTGAGATCTCCACTTGTCCACTCGTTTGTGGATGGTAAGGGGTGACGATCTTGTGAGTCACCCCATACTTAGCTAGTAGAGCTTCGAATCGTCGGGCAATGAAGTGAGAGCCTCCATCACTAATGATAGTCCGTGGTGTCCCAAATTGTGGGAAAATGGTCTTGTTAAAGAACTTAACCTCAACCATGGCATCATTAGTAGGAGAGGCAATTGCTTCAACCCATCTCGAAACATAATCTACATCTAGAAGTATGTATTGGTTTCCACAAGATGATGGGAAAGGTCCCAAAAAGTCTACACCCCAAACATCAAAGATCTCTACCTCTTGAATGTTGTTAAGAGGCATTTCGTTTCTCCTAGATATGTTCCCTAATCTTTGACAAGCATCGCAGCAGGAAACAAAGGTTTGCACATCTTCAAATAAAGTAGGCCAAAAGAATTCAGATTGCAATACCTTAGTGCTAGTCTTGTTCGAGCTAGCGTGTCCTCCACAAGGTAGTGAATGACAATGACGGATGACACTTTGCATCTCGTCTTCCGGCACACATCGTCGAATGATGCCGTCAGGTGCTCTCTTGAAGAGGAGAGGTTCATTCCAAAAGTATTCCCGGACATCCTTAAAGAACTTCTTTCTTTGTGCATAGGATAATCTGGGTGGCAATTCCTGGCAAACCAAATAGTTAACAAAATCAGCAAACCATGGTTCATAACTTTTACTAATCTTGTCGATGCACTCCTCTATTATGTGTAAATGCTCGTCCGGAAAGGAGTCATCTATGGGTAGATGGTCATCCTCTAGATGTGGTAGACGACTCAAATAATCCGCAACAGAATTTTCCGAACCCTTCTTGTCACGGATCTCTAGATCGAATTCTTGTAGGAGAAGAATCCATCTAATCAGCTTTGGTTTCGCATCCTTCTTTGCAAGTAGATACCGGATCGCAGCATGATCCGTGTATACAATCACCTTTTCACCTACAAGATAAGAACGAAAATTTTCAAATGCATATACAATTGCTAAAAATTCTTTTTCGGTAGTGGCGTAGTTGAGCTGCGCTTCGTCTAGCGTCTTGCTAGCATAGTAGATAGCGTGGGTTTGTCCTTCCTTCTTTTTCCCAATCACAACTCCTATAGCTACGTCACTTGCATCACACATAACCTCTAATGGAAGATTCCAATCCGGAGGTTGAATGATCGGGGCTGAGATTAGAGCTTCCCGAATCTTATTAAACACATCTAAACACTCCTGCGAGAAATCAAAAACTGCATCTTTCATCAATAGATTAGTAAGCGGTTTTGATATCTTAGAGAAATCCTTTATAAAGCAAAATCCAACATGTCCTAGAAAACTTCTTATCCCTTTCATCGAAGATGGGGGAGGGAGCTTTTCTATAGTCTCTATCTTAGCCTTATCTACTTCAATCCCTCTACTAGATATCAAGTGTCCTAATACAATCCCTTCTTTCACCATAAATTGACACTTCTCCCAATTAAGAACTAGGTTAGTGTCTTTACACCTTTGTAGCACAAGAGCAAGATTAGAAAGACAATTATCGAAAGAGGACATAAACAGAAAAGTCGTCCATGAAAACCTCTGATTTCCTCTTTGTACTCCGAGAAGATAGCCATCATGCACCTTTGAAAGGTGGCTGGGGCGTTGCAAAGCCCGAACGACATTCTCCTATAAGCAAACGTACCCCACGGGCATGTGAATATGGTCTTCTCTTGATCGTTCGGATGTATCGGGATCTGAAAGAAACCATTATAACCGTCAAGATAACAGAAATGTGAGTGTTGTGCTAACCTCTCAAGCATTTGGTCGATGAATGGTAATGGGAAGTGATCCTTCCTTGTTGCGTTGTTTAGCTTGCGGTAGTCTATGCACATCCTCCATCCCGTCACGGTTCGTGTAGGAATGAGCTCATTGTTCTTGTTGGTGATGACTGTCATTCCTCCTTTCTTTGGGACAACTTGTACGGGACCCACCCACTTGCTATCGGATATAGGGTAGATGATACCTGCATCAAGTAGTTTAAGAATTTCCTTCTTGACAACCTCCTTCATGGTCGGATTTAACCGCCTTTGAGGTTGTCGCGAAGTTCTAAAATCTTCTTCCATTAGGATCTTATGCATGCATAGTGAAGGTTTAATTCCTACTAGATCCTCTATAGTATAACCTAAAGCTTTCCTATGTTTCTTACGAACAACCATAAGCTTACTATGTTCATCTATACTTAGATCGGAACTAACAATTACCGGAAAGGTAGAATTAGGTCCTAGAAATGCGTACCTTAGATGTGCAGGAAGTGGTTTCAATTCCATCACTATTGGACTCTCCAATGGATCTTGAGGAGTGTCCAATGTTCCCTTAGAAGTTTCTAAGGGTATAGAAGTTGTTGGAGAAGAATCAAGAGAAGTGGTAGAAAGAACACAATTGTCCTCAGATTCACCCAAAATTACGACACCCCTGTTTCCTCCACGGCCGTGGTTTTGGGCGTGGAAGTCAATTACGACACCTCTGTTTGTTCCACGGCCGTGGTTTTGGCCTTGTAACTTACTGGAGTCCTGTGAATAGCTAATTACGGTCATGTTGGTAGAAACCACGGCCGTGGAATAGGATGACTGGTCGTGATTCCTTACGTTTTCTGACCCATCGTAGAGTTTCTCAAACTCTTCTTCATACACTTCCTTTTGCTTCTCTAAAGCTTGAATTTCCTCATTGCATTCCTCTTCTTCCCCTATGTCCATAATGCTCATAGTGATCACCTTTTGCAAGGGATCTTTGAAGAGAATCGAACTTACTTCCTCTCTAGATAGCTCTTCGTCATGGATGTTGAATATGTCCTCTTCAAGAGCTGGTTCTTTCATCAAAGTGGAAAGAACGAACTCTACCTTTTCCTCTCCTATGTCGAAGGCGAGTCTAGCATTCTTGCAATCAACCATACAACCGGATGTTGCAAGAAACGGTCTTCCGAGTATGATCGGGACCGGACTATCTGCAGGAATGTCAAGCACAACAAAATCTAGAGGAACATAGAACTTACCAAGCTTGACCGGGACGTCTTCAACTATACCGACGGAACGAGTTATGGATCGATCCGCCATGTATAACGTCATCTTCACCGGTTTAGGTTCGCCTAAAACGATCTTTCTGCATAAGGCAAGCGGAATGATGCTCACGCTTGCTCCTAAATCACATAATGCATCATATTTGACATCTCCCACTCCTATGGGAACACAAAATGACCCCGGATCCTTCAACTTTGGGGGCATCTTTTCCTTCATTGTCTTAATAAGATCCGACGAATCCGAACTCATTTTGACTTCTCCAAAATCTTCTAATTTCCTCTTGTTAGAGAGGATCTCCTTTAAGAACTTTTCATAAGCTGGCATACCTACCATTGCATCAATGAAAGGTATATTAATATGCAGTTTGCTCATGAGTTCAATAAACTTACCGAATTGCTTGTCTAGACGCGCTCTTGCTCTAGATTGTGGAAATGGTAGGGGAGGTTTGTAAGCTAGAGGAGGAATGTAAATGTCTTCCTTCTCCTTCCCTTTTTCCTTCTCTTTCTCGACGGGAACTTCCACAAACTTAGGCTGCGGGTCGGTGGTTGTAGCTCCGTTCCTAGTTGTGATAGCCATCACCCTTCCTTTCGGGTTATCCTCCGTCTTTCATGGAAGTTTTCCTTGATTCCTAGGAACTTCCTCAGCATTGCTAAACATTTGGTTTTCTAAAACCTTTTGGGCTTTATCAACCTTAGTAATGTGACTATCAACCTTAGTGATGTGACTCTCCAATCCTTGAAGTTTTCCCAAAATTGTTTCCAACATGGGATCGGGCTTCTCTTTCCCCGAAGGGCTTCCACTATTAGATGTTTGCCCCTGACTTTTCAAAGGAATGGAAGAAAAAGATGGTTGAGTTAGTGAATTTCTTGAATTGGGATAAGAATTACCAGAGTTTTGTTGGTTGGAGCGCCAATTGTTGTTTGAACCCCTATTGTTGTTCCAATTGTTATTCCGGTTGTTGTTGTTGTTGTTCCAATTATTCCGGTTGTTGCGGTTTGTATTCTCATTCCCATTGTGATTATTGTTGTTTCCTAAATAACCAACATCTTGCCCCTTATGCTTTGGGAAGTTTGCTTTGATGACTTCCTTCAATTCTTTAATCTCGGTGTTGAGAGAAAAGATTTGAGTTTGAGCAGCTTGTGTTAGCTTTGCTCCTTGCTCCACTGTAAATGCTTCTACCTTCCGGTGAGAATACTTCTCAATGACTCGGGCTTGCTTCTCAATGAAGTCCCAAGCATCATCTTCCCTCATGTCCATGAATGTGCCACATGAAAGGGATTGGAGCTTGAATTGTGTTTCCACATCCAGCCCCTTATAGTATATCTCTAATAGCTCCAATTTGGAAATGCCATGGTGTGGGCAATCCAATAGTAAATCCTGAAATCTTTTCCAAGATTGAAACAAACTTTCGTTAGATCTCATAGAAAATGCATTAATCTTTCCTCTCAACTCCGCCGTCTTGGATGGCGGAAAGAATTTGGTGAGGAATTCCGAAGAAAGATCCTCCCATGTGTTGAGTCTTCCATTTGGAAGAGCTGGATACCAAGATAAAGCTTTCCCTTTCAAAGAGAAAAAGAATGGCTTGATCTTGTAGTTGTTAGTGGTTGCATTCTTTGGTTTCATCGTCTCCATCAAGATCTCAAAATTTTGTAAATGTTGATGTGGAGATTCAACACTCGTTCCTCCAAACTAATTTTGGCGAACGATGGTAATGACTTGTGGGTTGAAGCTAAACCCCTGCATATCGTCAGCATCAAAGTTCACACCTAGACGGCGTGATTGCTGAATTGGATCCATCCTTTGGCCAAGAGTTCTGGGCTCTTCATCTACACGAGCGGCTCTCGCACCCCCAGCTGGGACACGATAATTGGCAGCCGGACTTGGATTATATTGATTCACATTGATTGTCGGATCAATGTCCTCTAGTGGTGGCATGGAAGAGTCGTTATCCTCATTGGATGAGTTGGTTCTAACTGATCTATCCGGTTTCCTCCTCTTCTTCTTCTTGGAATCGCTCATCTCCAGCCTCATTTGAAGCATCATGTCCTTAAGCTCATCAATTTGTAATTGATGATGGTCCGATTCTTCCTTGCGAGTTTTCTCGCTCCATCTAAGTTGAGCTTCGGATTCCTCCAACTCTGCTTGAAGATCCCGCTCATTGTTTTCAGCCATCTTTCTTTCTTTGAGTTTTTTCCTCAAAGTCTTCTCAAGTTCTTGATCAAGAGGTAAGAGGTCTTTGTTATTTCTGGACATGCGCATATACCTAAGGTAACCTGCAAATATCACTCAAAAGAGATATCAAATAACAAGAGCAAAGCTCCCAAGCTTGACAACCGATAACCGAATTCGGCCTAAACCAAATCCCCGGCAACGGCACCAAAAACTTGTTCTTTGCCGAAACTCTATTCCGTTGCCGAAACGAGAACTTCGTATGTACCTAAGAACACAAACCTGCAAGAATACTCAAGTAGAAAGATCAATAGAAAAAGCAAGAACAGTACCAGCCAACGGCGCCAAAAACTTGTTCGCCACTTAGCGTCCGTGCAAATAAGCTTTAAATTTATAAAACTAGAATCAAGCAAGCGAACCCGCAGTGTACGGATCGGCGTAGTAAAGCAAGAATTCCAGAGTGTCGAACTTAGGGATTTGGGGGGAACAAATTCAGTTCGCAAATTGTCAAGCAAGTAAATGTAATAAGCTTTGCAAATATTGGGAAAACAGCAACCCTAAAGATCTAGGTATCTAATTATGGCAATCGATTCAAGATATACTAAAGAACTAAGGACAGAGTTAAGAGTTGCAAAGGTATGCTAAGGTAAAGCATTGTATGGTGAAGTTCCAAGGCTGTATATGACTTATCTAGAAATACTCTCTATAAAGGTTGTTGAAGCTTCAGTATAGAAAGGATCTACAGACAAGAATTAATCTCAAATACCCAAACTTGTAACCCAAGGATCAAGACTAACTAAACCGATTAAGGTTGTGCCACTAGAAATCACAGTAGAGGTTGTTGAGGCTTCACTACTACCTAGAAAAGGGTGAACCTAGACTAGATTAAAGCTAATCTTTAACCTTGGATCAAAGTAAAAGCAAAGTTCGTAAATTAGGGTAAATCACGGGCAGATCTTAAGTTCCACGGCCGTGGAAGTTTAAGAACAGACCGTGATCTTGATTCGTCGACGAGATCTCTCTAACTCTCTGGGTCCAATCAAATTACGATCGATTTATCATCATCTAAGCCACAACTATCAACCCTTCACCTTAGAATTGCTAAAGGGTTTTAGCCAATAACCATTGTCATGATATCACAAATCAATTTAAGAAGAATGAAAGATGAAAACCTTCGAAAACTCAAATATAACTCAAAGTCAATCTTAAATCCGAAATACAAATCGGAATAATCAATGGATTCGGAATAGAACACAAAACCTCACAAACCCTAAGGTAAGTATGAAGAACGGGATGTCAATCCGTCTTCAATAACAAAACCCTAGAAAAGGTGCAACTTCCGCCACACACACTTCCGAAATCCAAATTGCCGGCGCTTCCGCTAGTTCCTTCCGTAAGCGATCCTCTGCAGGGTTCAGCGATAGCGTCCGTGTAAGCGAGGTCTAAGCGTATGCAAAGATCTCCGGCTAAAGCGTGATGTCCAAAACTTCTCTCCTCTGACCTTTTTATATGAAAGGATAAAATAACCGTCCGGCCCATTGCGTAAATAATCGTGGCAATAATTAGTTCGTCAAGAGATTGCCTAAATCACAGTCCCAAGGGGTTCCACGACCGTGGTTTAGGGCATGGAGTGGATTACGGTCTCACATGATTTCCACGACCGTACTTTTGACCGTGTAACTCTCTGGAATGCTCCACGCTCTTGATGCCAAGATCCACGGCCGTCGTTTAGAGCGTGGATTCCTCTATGGCCGTATTTTAGGGCGTGGAGGTGGAATTTGCTTGTGATTTCCTTTGTGTCGTGCCATTCCTCATCCTAGCATCTCCTTTGGCTTCTTTTATGTGTTCCTAATCCTTGGATGTGCTCAAATCCTCTCCTATCTCTCTCACATGGTTCGGTTTTAGCTCTTATTCACCTATAATCAACACAAAGCGAATGTAGACCTCCATATCAAAAATATAGATAAACAAGCTAGCAAATGCTTCAATGCCTCATCAATGAACACTATAATGGATGAAAAACAACTAGAAAAAGTGTCTACAATATCGCAATATTTCATGCTAACACCCTCCCACATCAAACATGGCAAAAACTCAACTCTTCCTAATTCCCGGATAGGTAAAGGAGGCAAAATTTTCAATGAGGAGTTAAATGATCAAAGAAAGAAGTAAGAAAAGCGAGGTGCCTTGATCATCTCGTAAAGAAGTATAAGAACTTATATTGTGATTTCAACCTTCATTTCTCAATATGATTTAGATAAAACTTTCACATTACGAAATTTGTAAGAAAGGATAAACAACATACTCAATTTCTTCACAATTCATAATTCAATTCAAGCATCAATTGTCATCAAAAACTCATTCCACAAGTAAAAACCATCATAGAAATCATCTCTAATCTTAGAAGCACAATAATTTTCAAAATTTTTCAAATTTTTATGGGTTTTTCAAAGCCTTTTTCATGCAATGCAATAATGAAACGTGTGACAAATAAAAGAAACATGCAAGTGTTCATTGTCATAAGAAAGCAAGCTAGCAAAGTAGAGTTATTACAAACCAAGTCACACCCCACCCCATACTTGAAACATACATTGTCCTCAATGTTCAAAGAAACAAAGAAACAAAGAAAAGAAAAAGAAACTCACTAAAATGGTGGTGGAGCTGCTCAAACGGTCAATCATCACTCGTCATCATTGTGGAGGAGGCGGTGGTGGATACGGGAAGAAATCCTGGCTAAAAGGTCGCCCATACTGCCGGCGGTAGATGTCCCTCAAGATAGGATCATGCTCCTGGCTCCGGGTGTCATACGTCTCCTGGCGGATCTTTAGATCTCCCACTCTCTTCGAAAGGTCGGTGGCCCAGTCCGGAAGCTGCGAGTACCAATCCGGCGCCTGTCCATACCAAGCTGGAGCATCCTGAGGAGGAGAAACTATCGGTGCTGTCGGTGGCTCACTGTACCATGGAGGAGGAGCTCCCATCCAGTCCGGCTGCACTCCATACCATGAGGGAGG
Organism: Fagopyrum homotropicum; assembly: GCA_033239125.1. NCBI lineage: Eukaryota > Viridiplantae > Streptophyta > Magnoliopsida > Caryophyllales > Polygonaceae > Fagopyrum > Fagopyrum homotropicum. Next base: position 25,742,396 of record BSWB01000008.1, on the reverse strand, counting down.
AGTCTCCATCCAAGTTAGCCTCTCACACACGCTAGCTCGACGTGAAGAAGAAGCACCGGAAGGTCTAGAAGGGCGGGGAGAACATCTAGGTGGCTCAGGGAAGGCGTCCTGCTGATCCGGGAATGTACCAAACGTGTGCTCATCACCTCCTACCTCATGATCATCACCCCCTCTCATCTCATCATCATCGTCCCCAGCTGGGACCTTATCCGGCACATACATGGGAGCTACAAGGCGGTTGGCATGCATAGCCGCAAAGGTCGCCTTCCAATTATGGCGTCCGGCCATAATGGAATACTCGGGAAGCCAAGGGATACCTCTACCACCTCTCTCCTCCCATGGCATGGTTGTGGTAGGTGGGGCTTGGTGGCGGAGAAAGATAATGCCTCTAGTCATAAGGCCGTTTAGACCTAAAGGTCTCGCCGCTATCTTGGTGCTTGGAGTAGTCTATCCCTAGTTGGTTGGCTATGTGAGTAACCATGCCACCATACCCAATGTTCCAGGCCTTCTTATTTTTAAGCTTACTCATGGTGGAGGCTAGGAGGGTAGCACAATCGGAGGGTCTACCATACAACATGCAGTAGAGGAGAAAAAGCTCGTCGGTCGTTATCTTTAGGGGGGTCTCGTTCCTAGGAAAGAGACACTTGGAAAGGACCCTATGAGCTATCTTCAAGGCTAAGTGATAGATGAGCTTAGCCTTGGTGTCGGCCGGTTGACAACGGTCCTCACTAGCATAGATCATCGCAATCTCCTCCCAAAAGTCCTTAGCATATCCACCACTAGGAAATCTCCCATTAAAGCTCTCATGGAACCGATAGAAGGTTCCAAAGTGGACAATGTAGAACTCATAGTCTTGCTCCATAACCCTAAAGGACACGGTTCGGTTCATATGGCTATACTCAAAGGAGGTGACAAACTCCCTAGTGATTTCCTCATAAGCGTCCTCCATAATGGCGGAATAGATTATCAAGTCAGCTCTATCAAGAAGCCATGTCAAATCATTCACAACATTCAGCGGTTCAAGCTCCTCAAGCACTAGGTAACGAGGTCCAATGTCCGCCCTCTTCTCAATCCTCTCTAGGACTCCTAAATGGTCTTCGTGGATGGTTGGGATTCTAGGAGGTGGTGGTGATGCTGTTTCACTAGGGGGTGGTTGGGCAGAAGAGGAACTACCATCCTTTCTCTTCTTATTCCTTGAAGATTTCCTTCTAAACATTTTCCCTCTTTCCAAAGAAAACCACGGTCTGTTCTTCAAGAACCACGACCGTGGAACGTACAGTGACTGTGGTTTTGATCGAATTTTCACAAACGTCAGCAAAATCACACCAAACTCAGCAACAACTATCCTAGACTAATTCCTTCTTCAATTTCAATCAGTTCTCCTATAATCTTGCGAAGAAAAAGATCCGAATTGACAAAGTAGAGGAAAGAGAGAAAAACCTAGGTTTTGGATTTTTGAAATCCAAATTCCTTCTTTTAAGTGGATTGTTCACATTGTTTGTTGCTTGGATCGTGTAGATGATCGGAAATGCTTCACTTTAGGCCCAAGAATCGAACGAATCGGACTTCGAACGAAGATTTGAGAGGTGGGGAGAGGAATCGGCGAAATGGGCGTTGTTTGGGTCGTGGAGTTGAGAAAAATGGTGTGTTTTTGTGAAGGAAGGTGGCTTATATAGTGGCCGTCAAAATTTCTGAAAACCACGGTCACTCGGGCTCTTCAAAGGCCATGGTATTGTACGGAACCCGTGGTTTTGCCACTTTGTGTCAGAATTTGAAGAATCACGGCCACCTGTTACTTCCACGACTGTGGTCTTAGGCGTGGACGTTTTTCTGTTTTGTGCCAAAATCCAAGTTTTGTCAATTCCTTCCAACTTTTGTTTCTTTCCTTTGCTCATTCATTGTTCCTACATCCAAAAACATAACATACCGGGAGGTATCGAGGGGAAAACAAAGCAAAACAACTAATCTAAACTATCCTAAGAAAGAAAAACAAAAACAAAAACAAAAGAGCAATACCTTGGGTTGCCTCCCAAGAAGCGCTTGTTTTAGGTCCGTAGCTTGACCGTTCATGAGTTTATTCGAGGACAATCGGAGCGATTTCCTCAACTGGCAGCTCCGGTGAATACTTCTTAAGTCGTTGGCCATTTACCTTGAAACTTCCGCTCTTTTCACCCCATACTTCGACTGCACCATGGGGAAAACACGTTTAATCAAATAAGGTCCCGTCCAACGAGATTTAAGCTTACCCGGGAAGAGTCGAAGTCTCCAATTGAAAAGGAGAACTTGATCTCCTTCTTTGAGGTCCTTTGGAATGATATGTTTATCATGCCAACGCTTCGCCCTTTCTTTATAGATCTTGGCGTTCTCATAGGCGTTCAAGCGGAGTTGTTCAAGCTCTTTAAGGTCCAAGAGGCGTTTCTCGCCCGCTTCCTTCATGCCGAAGTTCAACCACTTCACAGCCCAATACGCCTTGTGTTCTAGCTCAACCGGGAGATGACAAGACTTCCCATACACAAGGTTGTATGGTGTTGTACCTATGGGAGTATTGTATACAGTCCTATATGCCCATAACGCATCATCTAACTTCAAAGACCAATATTTCCTTGTCTTTGACACTATCTTCTCAAGGATGCCCTTGATCTCTCTATTCGAAATTTCCACTTGTCCACTCATTTGTGGATGGTAGGGAGTGGCGATCTTGTGAGTTACCCCAAACTTAGCTAGTAGAGCTTCGAATCGTCGAGCAATGAAGTGTGAACCTCCGTCACTAATGATGGTCCGCAGTGTCCCAAACCTTGGGAAAATAGTTCTATTAAAGAACTTGACAACAACCATGGCATCATTTGTTGGAGATGCAACAACTTCGACCCATCTCGAAACATAATCTACAGCTAGAAGTATGTATTGGTTTCCGCAAGATGATGGGAAAGGTCCCATGAAGTCGACAACCCATACGTCGAAGATTTCCACCTCTTGAATGTTATTGAGAGGCATCTCGTTTCTCCTAGAGATATTTCTTGTTCTTTGACAAGCATCGCAACAAGAAACAAAGGTTTTCAGATCCTTAAATAAAGTAGGCCAAAAGAATCCGCATTGCAATACCTTAGCGCTAGTTTTATGGGAGCTAGCGTGTCCTCCACAAGGTAGTGAATGACAATGACGAATGACGCTGTGCATTTCATCTTCCGGCACACATCTCCTAATGATGCCGTCGGGACCTCTCTTGAAGAGTAGAGGTTCATTCCAAAAGTATTGCTGGACATCCCTAAATAACTTCTTTCTTTGTGCATAGATCCGGGAGGTATTTCCTGACAAACCAAGTAATTCACAAAATCAGTAAACCAAGGTTCGTTACTTCTAGATATAGCGTCGATGCTCTCCTCAATGATGTGTAAGTGTTCATCCGGGAAGGAGTCATCAATGGGTAGATCGTCGTCTTCAATGTGTGGTAGACGACTCAAATGATCCGCAACAGAATTTTACGAGCCTTTCTTGTCGCGGATCTCTAGATCGAATTCTTGTAGGAGAAGAATCCATCTAATCAGCCTCGGTTTCGCATCCTTCTTGGCAAGTAGATACCGGATCGTCTAATGGTCCGTGTATATGATCACCTTCGCACCTACAAGATAAGAACGAAACTTTTCAAATGCATAAACAATAGCTACGAATTCCTTCTCTGTGGTGGCATAGTTGAGCTCCGCTTCGTCTAGCGTCTTGCTAGCATAATAGATAGCATGGGTTCGGCCTTCCTTCTTTTTCCCCAGCACCGCTCCAACAGCTACGTCACTTGCGTCACACATAACCTCGAATGGGAGACTCCAGTCACGGAGGTTGGATAATCGGGGCTGAGATGAGAGCTTCCCAGATCTTATAGAAAGCATCCAAACATTCCTGCGAGAAATCAAAAAACTGCATCCTTCATCAACAGATTAGTTAGCGGTTTCGATATCTTAGAAAAGTCCTTAATGAATCTTCTATAGAATCCTGCATATCCTAGAAAACTCCTTATTCCTTTCACCGAAGATGGAGGAGGAAGTTTCTCTATAGTCTCTATCTTCACTTTATCAACTTCGATCCCTCTGTTGGAGATCAAGTGTCCTAACACAATGCCTTCCTTAACCATGAATTGACACTTCTCCCAATTAAGAGCTAGGTTAGTATCTTCACACCTTTCCAACACAAGAGAAAGGTTAGAAAGACAATGTTCAAATGAGGAACCATAAACTGAAAAATCATCAATAAAAACCTCCACGATTTCCTCAATATACTCCGAGAAGATGGCCATCATACACCTTTGGAAGCTGGCTGGAGCGTTGCAATGTCCGAATGGAATTCTCCTATAAGCAAACGTACCCCATGGGCACGTGAATGTGGTCTTCTCTTGATTGTCAGGATGGATCGGAATCTGAAAGAAACCACTATAACCATCAAGATAGCAGAAATAAAAGTGTTGTACTAACCTCTCAAGCATTTGATCTATGAATGGTAGCGGGAAGTGATCCTTCCTAGTTGCATTGTTCAGCTTGCGGTAATCAATGCACATCCTCCATCCGTCACGGTTCTAGTAGGAATGAGCTCATTGTTCTTGTTGGTGATGACCGTCATTCCTTCTTTCTTCGGGAAACCTTGAACGGGACTCACCCACTTACTATCGGAGATAGGATAGATGATACCTCCATCAAGCAACTTAAGAATTTCCTTCTTAACAACCTCCTTCATGATCGGATTTCACCGTCTTTGAGGTTGTCGCGAAGGCTTAAAATCTTCCTCCATTAGAATCTTGTGCATGCATAAAGAAGGTTTAATTCCTACAAGATCCTCTATAGTATAACCTAAGGCTTTTTTGTGTTTCCTATGTACAACCATTAGTTTCTCACGTTCATCTTCACTAACAATTACGGGAAAACTAGAATTACTTCCAAGAAATGCATACCGAAGATGTGCAGGAAGTGGCTTCAATTCCATAGCTATTGATTCCTTTGATGAGTCTTGAGATGTGTTCAATGCTTCCTTAGAAATCTCTAAGGGTGTAGGAATGATTGGAGAAGACTCAAGAGCATTGGTGGAAAGAACGAAGTTGTTCTCAGAATTTTCCAAAATTACGGCACCACTGTTACTTCCACGACCGTGGTTTAGGGCGTGGAAATCAATTACGGCACCTCTGGTGGTTCCACGGCCGTGGTTTTAACCGTGTAACTCTATGCAACTCTCGAAGAAGTGGGTTATGGTCATCCTGGGTGAAACCACGGCCGTGGAATAGCACGACTGACCGTGGTTTCTCACATTTTCTGAGTTATCGTAAAGTTTTTCGAACTCTTCCTTTTGCACTTCCTTTAGCTCCTCCAAAGCTTCAATCTCATCATTGCAATCCTCTTCTTCTCCCTTTTCCATGATGCTCATAGTTATGACCTTTTGCAATGGATCTTTGTATGAAATCGAGCTTACTTCCTCTCTAGACGCTTCTTCGTCATAGATATTGTACATGTCCTCTCCAAGAGCAGGCTCTTTCACCAAAGTTGAGAGAACAAACTCAACCTTCTCTTCTCCAACGTCGAAGGCTAATCTAGCATTCTTACAATCCACCTTACAACTGGATGTTGTAAGAAACGGTCTTCCGAGTATGATCGGGACCGGAGAATCTGCAGGAATGTCAAGCACAACAAAGTCTATTGGAATATAGAACTTACCGAGCTTGACATGAACGTCTTCAATGATACCGACGGGCCGAGTTATGGATCGATCCACCATGTATAACGTCATCTTCACCGGTTTAGGTTCACCTAAACCGATCTTCCTACACAAAGCAAGAGGAATGATGCTAACGCTTGCTCCCAAGTCACAAAGAGCGTCGTATGTGACTTCTCCTACTCCAATTGGAATGGAAAATGACCCCGGATCTCTCAGCTTTGGGGGCATCTTTTCAGTCATTGTTTTGATGAGCTCCGAAGACTCCGAACTCATCTTGACTTCTCCAAAGTCTTCTAGCTTCCTCTTGTTAGAGAGGAACTCTTTCAAGAACTTCCCGTAAGCGGGCATACCTACAATAGCATCAATGAAGGGTATATTAATATGCAGTTTTCTCATTAGTTCAATGAACTTACCGAATTGCTTGTCTAGACGCGCTCTCGCTCTAGATTGCGGGAATCGTAGTGGAGGATTATAGGCTGGAGGAGGAACATAGACATCTTCCTTTTCCTTCTCCTTTTCCTTCCCCTTCTCCTTTAGAACTTCCACAAATTCGGGTTGCGGATCGGTGGTTGTTACACCACTCCTTGTAGTGATTGCCATCACCCTTCCTTTTGGGTTATCCTTTGTCTTTCCGGGAAGCTTTCCTTGATCTCTAGGAACTTCTCCGGCCTTGCTGAACATTTGGTTTTCCAAGGCTTTTTGTGCCTTCATAACCGAAATGATGTGACTCTCCAATCCTTGGAGCTTTCCTAAGATTGTCTCCAATATGTGATCGGGCTTCTCCTTCTCCTTATGGTTTGAACCATTTGATGTTTGCCCCTGGCTTTTCAAAGGAATAGAAGAAGAAGATGGTGGTGTTAGTGAATTTCTAGAATTTGGATAGGAATTACCGGGACTTTGTTGCTGGTTGGACCGCCAATTGTTGGAATTTCGGTTGTTATTCCAATTGTTGTTCCAATTATTGTTCCGGTTGTTGTTCCTATTCCCTTGGTTGTTGTTGTTGTTTCTTAAATAGCCAACATCTTGCATCTTTGGCTTTTGAAGGCCAGCTGTAATGATTTCCTTCAACTCCTTGATTTCGGTGTTGAGGGAGAATATTTGAGTTTGCGCAGCTTGTGTTAGCTTAGCTCCCGGATCTCCTTGATTCCGGCTGTTTGGGTCCACCTTCCGGTGAGAAACTTCTCAATCACTTGGGCTTGCTTCCCAATGAATTCCCAAACGTCATCCTCTCTCATGTCCATAAATGTACCACAAGAAAGAGATTGGAGCTTGAATTACGTTTCCACATCCAGCCCCTTGTAGTAGATCTCCAATAACTCCAGCTTTGAAATGCCATGGTGTGGGCGATCCAATAAGAGATACTGAAATCTTTCCCAAAATTGAAACAAACTTTCGTTAGGCTTCATAGAAAATGCTTTGATCTTACCTCTGAACTCCGCCGTCATGGATGGTAGAAAGAACTTGGTGAGGAACTCCGATGATAGATCCTCCCATGTGTTAAGCTTTGCAGCGGGAAGAGCTTGATACCAAGATAGAGCTTTGTACTTCAAAGAGAAGAAGAACGGTTTGATCTTGTAGTTGTTGCTGACAGCCCTCTTCGGCTTCAATGTCTCCATGAGAATATCGAAATTCTACAAGTGTTGGTGTGGAGATTCAGCACTCGTTCCACCAAATTGACTTTGGCGAACCATGGTGATAACTTGCGGGCTAAACTGAAATCCTGGATATCCTCAGCTCTGAAATTCACACCTAGACGGCATTGTTGCTGAATTGGATCCATCCTTTGCCTAAGAGTCCGTGGTTCATCCACTCCATTAGCAACTCTCACATCTCCAGCGGGAATGCGAGGAAAACCCGGTGGTCTAGGGTTGTTACGAACGGGATGGATCACCGGATCAATTTCCTCCAGTTTTGGCATATCAAGATCTTCATCATCGGATGAATCATCTCTAGTAGACTTAGTTGGTTTGATTTTCTTCGTCTTCCTTGAACCATTTATCTTCAACTTCATGTCCAGCATCATAGCTTTGAGATCATTTTGTTGGAATTGATGATGCTCCAATTCTTCCTTACAAGCTTTCTCACTCAATTTGAGTTGAGCTTGAGCTTCATCCAACTCCGCTTGGATGTTTCTCTCGTTATTCTCGTTATTCTCAGCCATCTTTTTCTCCTTCAACTTTCTCCTCAAAGTTTTCTCAAGTTCTCGATCAAAAGGAACTAGATCTTTTGTAGACCTAGTGTTTCGCATATACCTATAGAATCTGCAAGATCACTCAAGTAGAGTAGTCAAATCACAAGAGCAAAATCTCCCAAGCTCGAGAACCGAAAGCCAAAATTGGTCAAAACCAAATCCCCGGCAACGGAGCCAAAAACTTGTTCGCCTCTAAGTGTGCGTGCAAATAAGTTTTAAAATATAAAACTGAAATCAAAGGAAGCGAACCCGCAGTGTACGGATCGATGTAGTAAAGCAAGAATTCCAGTGTATCGAACTCAGGGATTTGGGGGATCAAAATCAGTTTCAAAAGTTGTCAAACAAGTAAAGAATAAGCTTTGCAAAGATATTGAGAAAACAACAATCCTAAAGATCCAAGTATCCAATTGTGGCAATTGATTCAAGATATTCTAAAGATATAAGGACAGAGTTGAGGTTTGCGAAGGTATATCTAATGTAAGGTAATGTATGGTGAAGTTCCAAAACCTTATATGTCTCACCCAAGGACACTCTCCATAAAGGTTATTGAGGCTGCAGTATAGAAAGGATCAAAGGATAAGAATTGGTCTCAAATACCCATGCCCAAACCCAAGGAATCGAAGATAAGCTAAAACGGTTAAGGTTGTGACACTGGAAACCGAAATAGAGGATGTTGAGTCTCACTACTACCTAGGAAAGGCAAGCCAAGGCTAGGTTAAAGCTAATCTTTAACTTTGGATCAAAGCAAAAGCAAAGGTCGTAAAACAGGGAAAATCACGGCTGGATCTTGAGAACCACGGCCGTGGAACTCAAGAACAGGCCGTGATTTAGGACGTCGACGAGGTTTTTCACAACTCTTAGGGTCCAAACTATATACGATCGATCTATCATCATCAAAGCCACAACTATCAACCCTTCACCTTAGAATTGCTATAGGGTTTTAGCCAATAACCATCATCATCATATCAATAATCAAGTTTAAAAGAGAGAAAAGATGAAACCCTCAAAAACTCAATAAAACCAAAACAAAACTCAAATCTGAATCACAAAAGAGTGTGTTTATGAATTCAGAATATAGAACAAGAATCCTCACAACGATCTTAGGAACAATAGAGAACAAAGTGTCAATTTGTCTCCGACAGTAAAACCTAAGAAAATCTCCAAAGTAGCAAATCTTCAATCTCCAATGAAAACCTCGTGCGGAAATCGTCTCCCCAACTCTAAGAAATCTCGATCACACGTAGCGGCTCAAGCGTCTAGCGACCAACCCTAATTTCTCCTGTCTTTAGCCCTTTTATAGGTTTCCTTAGGGTTGCTAAAAAGCCCATTAACCGTCGCTGACGTGGCAAATATGACACGTCATCAAATCACCAAAACCACGGTCAAGTACAACTTTCCACGGCCGTGGTTTAGAGCGTGGAACTGAATTACGGTGCCATAGGATTTCCACGACCGTAACTTGGGGAGTGTAACTTTATGTTGCTCTTCAAGCTTACTTTTCACGATCAAGCTGCCAAAACCACGGCCGTAATTTAGGGCGTGGTTCTTCAAAATGCCTCTCCACGACCGTAATTTAGGGCGTGGTTCACTAAAACGCCTTGCTTCGTGAATTTCTTGATTCAAGCACTCTCCTTAACCTCTCGAAAGCTTTCAAGCTTGATCAAATACTCCTTTTCTTCCATCTTTTGCTCTAATCCATGTCTTTATTCACCTATAAACAAAACAAAACTAATGTAGATCTCTATATCGACAAAGTAGATGAACTAGCTCACAATTGCTTCAAACTCATATCCATGAACACATAAAAGATTGAAAAACAACCAAAACAAGTGCCTAAAACAACGTCATATTTCATGCTAACACGTGGAGCCAACCGTTGAGTTCAAGTCGGACACCATTAACCTGCAGAGACGCGCATCAACTAGAAGGCCTGCACCGTTGACACACCGCAAGCCTGGTCTTCTTTGCTCGGGTAAGCCTATGTCCCCCTCACCAATCTCCTTTGTCGAACACAGGACCTAGTGTGAGAGTTTCATTCTGTGCAATGTCTCTGTACAGTCATCCACGTTTTCTTCGCTTCCCTTCCGTCACAAGCACTACTGGACTCATATCACAACTATAGGGACTCCTCGTCACTATCGAAATGCAACCAACCAAGATCTATAACCTAACACACATGATTGGGAACCAGGGACGGTCCTCCGACCTCCAACCCAACCAGTGTGAGGCACGTCTCCCTACAACATATAGAACAACCTTGGTAAGCAACCCTAGTCCTAATTTCGATTCATGGAAGAGGAAGAGTAAATGTTAATTCAGATCTACTGTTTGCCAAGTACAGGGATCGAACTTGAGACGTGTAGACTAGATCTAGAAACCAAACATACTGTTGGTGAGAATCGAACCCATGACCTCTTTTAACTCTTGTTTTTGTTCCAAGAAAATTGTGTTATGCAGCCCTTTTTGAGTCCCTGTTTTGTTGCTTTAAAATGATAAGTCACCGTTCAAATTTTGATAGTTTGTAGATAGATATACATAGTTGGATGTATCAAAATTTTGGGTCGATCAAACGGTCGGATCTGGAATTACATGGTTCCAAAGTAGGCTAGTTAGACAGTTGGTAAAGGTGCAGTTTTTTTGGCTAAGTATGGAGTTTTTGTGTTGAAGGGTCAACTTGGGATTTTTGTGTAAGACTAGTTTTTGATTCTTTTTGAGATTTAATTCTTCTAGTTGATAGAGTGCTTTGCATATAAGGATTTGAAATTTCATTTGAGATTTTTTAGATGTTCGTATGAGCGGTCTAATTTAGGTCCACGTGAGATCGTTAGTGAATTTTCATAGAAGTTAAGAAGTTGGAAATATATCTTCCAACTTAGCTAGATATTTCCGGTTTTGGGCTTAATATGAAGGTTTAGAAATATTCTAAGAATACTTCTAGGGTTTTGGACATTAGGGGCAAAATAGTCATTTGCCACCACGAGGGTATTTTGGTAATTTATCGGATAATAGAGTTAAATATCTTAGAAGTTAGAGACTTCTAATCAAGTGGGATACATTATTGATCCACTTACCTGTTATAACAGGCGGTTGAGTTCCTGCGGTTGCGGACCGAGTCGAGATAACGGGATTATGTTTTGATTCAGGTAAGTGCTTTGGGTTTACTTACCTAGCTTCTAGATATGAGTGTGAATAATGATAGTGGTGTGTGAATGAGTTGTTTATAGTTATATTTCAGTAGAAATAATCTACCGACCTATACTTTGGCCTAAGAGTAACGGGCGGTGGCATTCTGCTTAGTTAGCCCGAGGGCACTGGGGGTTTCTTTCACTACAAAAAATAAATAGATTTGCGATGGTACTTTGCAACGGTGATCTATAACAGTCGCAAATGATTGGAAGTTTGCGACGGCACAAAGACGGTAAATACTGCCGTCGCAAATGGCGTCGTCCTAGGGTGCTGCTTGATAGTTGATACAGGGCACCCATTTGACGCATATTCTTCATACTTTTGTTGCCAGTGTTTGACCTAGCCTCCTACTCTGCAACACGCTTTCCCCAATCCACCATACCCAACCCACTTTTTCTCTCTCCCCAGTCCCCACCACCTTCAATTACACAAATCCCCACCCAATGCCATTCTCTCTCTAATTCCAACACCATTCTCTCTCTTCTCTACAACCCCCAATCCTAACATGATGTCGTTTGACAACAACGACGACGACTTCGAACACACCCTTCTCGTAGTCCGGGAAGTCTCCGTTTACAAAATCCCTCCTCGCTCCACCTCCGGCGGCTACAAATGCGGTGACTGGCTTCAGACTGAGAAGATCTGGTCCGGCCGTCTTCGTGTCGTCTCCTGCAAGCTTCGCTGCGTGATCCAATTAGAGGATCCCAACTTCGGGGACCTCTTCGCCGCTTGCTCTGTCCTTCCCGGCCAACGCGAGTCCGTTGTTGAGCCCGCTCTCGACTCTTCTAGATACCTTTTACTCAAGATCGAGGATGGGAACAGGAAGCACGCTTTTATTGGCATAGGGTTTTCCGAACGCAATGAGGCTTTTGATTTCAATGTTGCCTTGTCGGATCATGACAAGTATGTCTAGAGAGAGATCGAGGAGGATGCTCACGGTGGCTGGAAGGAAGGAGGAGAGGACAACCAGATTGGGATTCATCCTACAGTTAATAACATATTGAAGGTATGTTAATTTCTAACTTTCATTTACGACTTCAGATTGCGATTAGTGAGTGGAAGAAAACACTTCAGGTTAACGATTGAGTTGGATTTTAAACCGAGTCTCGTCGTCCTACTCACTATTTGAGGAAATTGGAAGGAGTAGCGTTAGTGAATAACAAGCTATCATCGACGAATATGAGATGTGAGATTGTTGGGGACCATTGTTAATTTTGATTCCTTTAAGCTAGAGATTTATTAGAAATTTAGTTGCTAAAAAGGTGAGAAAACACACTAGTACAAATAATGAAAAGGAAAGGAGAAATGGGATCACCTTACCTAAGGGAAGTATAAAATTTGCCAAAAATTTGCCATTTATTTTGAAAGAATAGTTAACAATGGTGATACATGACATGAAGAGATCAACCTAGATGGGAGATAAATCAAGTTGCTTGAGAATAGCAGTTAAGAAGCTCCGATCAACTTCACCTTTCCACCATTGTTAGATATATGAGTAATTTCATGTCCTATAGCTCTCCATAATCTTTTATAAATGCCCGTGTGAAGTTCATCAAGTCTTGAAGCTTTCCAGACTTCCATACATGGAAGAATAGGATAATAACTAAAAGATCAAGAGAATCAAACCTTTAATATATTATGAAAATTTATATTTTAAGTATAAATTAACAATATAATATCTCTGATAGGGAGAGAGAGTAGAGGAAACTATTTTAAGTGGATTGATTGACCCCCAGCCACGACTTTATACTTATGTATGTGAACTTTTTTCCTATGTTATAGTTGTCTGGTGGCAATTTAGAAATAGGTGAAGCTTGATTACTATCATGTGAGATATTGACTGATAAGTTCTTATTAGCGGTTCATGACTATGGAAGGCGAATTGAGCCAATAAGGTTGGGTAATCCCCTTTCGTTGTTCATATGCTATGTTTTTCATTTAAACTGTTGTTTTTTCTGTTGTTATGTTCTCAAAATAGGTCCTAAATCACAAGAGCATACTTTTCCTATAAATGAAAAGGCCCTTTTGCAATATTTTGGGTGTTTTGTCTTGTTTTCAAAGGAAAATTAAGTAAAAAGGGTGCAAATAATTATGCGCTCGAGTATAAGTTGGGGCAAGATAAGGTTTGAATCGAAGTGGAAGGTTTGAGAAAATGTTAAGAGTGGGAAAACCTCTTTGATGATGAAGATTTGAATACCATGCGGGTACAACATGACATGAAATCAAAATGGCAATTCAGTGTCTTTTTGTTGAACATTTTTCTGGACTACTTTGTGTAAAGTGAAGATTAATTTAGGTTGTTGCCACTTGGTAGATAAATGATTATTTATTTAAGTAATTGAGATAATCTTGGTTGTTTCGTATGATAGGATGTTTCAAGTTTATTGTCGGATAGTTTTGCTCTTGTAATGGTTAAGTGTTGATCTTTTCTTGAGTTTCAAAATTTCAAACTATTCTCTTTAGTTTAAGCAAATAATGCCTGAAATTATTTCTTAATTTTTGGTCATCAACTTTAAATTTCAGAAGCTGTGTGCCAACATCTTGCTATATCTTGTGTTGAAATGTCTCGTTTGCATTCTGCAACGATTCAAATCCATGGATGAACATCTTGCTATGTCTTGTCATGAAATTATGCCTGAAATTATTTTTGTTCTTATTCAACTTCAAAATCCAGAGGTTCAAATCCATGCTTCACTTCAAGAAAGCATTTTCATTAATGTCCACTAAAGAAACACCTTTTATTGTTAGGGTGAAGCTAATGAGAGAGAGAGAGAGACAAAATATTATATTGTACATCATTGTAAGTGTTATCATTTTTTACGTTCTCTTATCCCTCAAAACTCTAATTTGATGCATATAGTTCTCAAAGTTTCTTTGTCTTATTTGTGTTGGTTATGACAATTAGAATTCAGTTTATACAAGTTCTTTTTTTATTTGTAGGTCTTTGAGCATAGGCTAGGTGTTCTTATTAAGCTTGTTAAGGATTTGAAGTTGCAACATTAGCACAAATATATAAGTGCTTGTCCTTTTGAGAATCATGCGGGGTTCATTACAAAAACTTTGCACAGTTGAAGGTCATTTCCATTACAATGTTCTTGTCTTGGCTTTTCTGAAAGTTTTCTAACATTTAATATTATAGATGTTCTGTGTTATCTTTTAGGATGAATTGCAAAAGTATTGGCTGTGTAAAAGATGTGAAGCCATGGGAGCCAAGTGGAGGTATCATCTCCCAATCTAAGATCTTTCTTTGTCTTTATATATAAAAGGTGTTTTTATTTTTATGCCAATCACTATGTGAAATGACTTAACTAAGTATTGTTGAAACCACCAGGTCAGAAATGAAATAGTAGATGACTTTGACACTTCACAAAAGAATGAACGAAGCTTTGTATGCATTTCCCAATGATAGGTGGAAATGAAAAGCATGAAGCATTACAAATGGCATAAGAAGACGGAACTGTTGAGGAATCATTTTATTCCATACTTTTATTTTCAGACGAAAATGAATTATGTATTAATCACATTTGATGATGGTAACTTTCAATCTGGGATATGGATGCATTGTAGTTTTAATATTTGATTAATCTTTAAATTATGTTAAAATATTGCATTAAGAAATAGCATAAAAGGGAACTTCAGGTTTGCAACGACTTTAAATCATTGCAATTATCAATATCAATTCTTGGTTGGGTGTAACATTTGTGTCAGCACCATACCATCGTTTTATGTGCCAACATGATGATTGTTTTATGCTATCTTGGTTGTGTTTGTACTATCCTTATTCTTCTTATATTTAGATTGTTAGCTAACGGTTTATCCGTGTTGTAGATTTTGTAGAGAAAAACTGTAACACCCCAAATTCTGAGAACTCGGGGAGCTACTGGTTAAGATCTCACAATGGGTCCCGACCTTAGTTTAACAACAATTTCACTAGGATCTTACAAAAAGGCACAAAAGTATTTAAAACATTTGAAAACTTTAAACAATATATACATGAAGAATATGTATTAGCGTCACAAAGCAAAGGTACTAAAACGACGCATATAAAGAGCAGAAGACATACCCGTCCCCAACTAAATGAGTACGTGAACCCGGCTGACCATTTCCTCCGGATCTCTCTACAACTGTCTTAACCTGCAAGGCATCTACAAGCTGTATAAAACCGTTAGCTAACATTCTATGCATAAGTATAAAGGTAAAAGCACAAACACACAACATACACAATAAACATGCAACACTCAAACCGTTTATTATCTTTAATTAGGTGATAGGTTATTACTAATGATACTTATTTTGTGATACGAGGGATTCTCAAACCTCGCCCCTGTCCCCGTTTACCAACGATGAATGGTACTAATTCATCTGACCGTCTACTTGACTGGGCTGGTCGCAGGGAACCTCCTAGACTCTCGCAAGAGCTAGGCAGATGATGTCACGACCCGTTATCATACACATGGGTCAATTACATAAATAATAACGTTGCCCTAATCCGTTTTCATTGTTTATCGTAATGAACAAACACCACTCATACACATTACACTCATACAAGAAGCCAGCTAAGTAAGTCCGTGGACTTAAAGTCTCCAAGAGCAACCGATCAACACACTCTCAAGTTCCCCTCGGAAAAAGCACAACGCATGTTCACGACAAGACACACGAATCAAACAACGCATGTGGATCAAAATCACATCCCTAAACTCTTAGAAGTTATAAACTTCTAAGTTGTACAATCTTCTAAAGAGCTATTACGAATAAGTCTCTCTTTCGGTGAAAAGACTATTTCACCCCTAGTTCCAAAAATCCTAACATTTACCTATACTTATTTCCAACTTTCCTTTGGAGCTTATTTCCATACTCTAGTTCTTACGGAAAAGTTTAGTACAGAAATACAAGAGTTGTACAAAATTCTAGATTTTCACTAAACGGTCATTAAGGTCCGACTTGGGTTAAGATCCAAGACTTAAATAAAAAGATAAGAATTCCAGAAACAATCTCTAGATCCTCTAATATATGTATACTAAACATAGGGCAAAGGTCTCTTAAAACTCGACCTAACTCTTACATAAATTCTAAAGTCGGACTAGAAGCTAAAATTCTATCCTTAGTCAAATATCTTCCTGCTTCAAAAACAGCTCAAGTGCTCTACTTCGGGACCTTATAAAACCTAATCTGACCGTTAACTCTCTCCCAAATTTTTAACATGTTCTACAACAATATGTCAACTATATCATATCCAAAGTTCAAGCCAACCGGAGATCAAGAGCCTATTCAAAACCGTCTCACAAAACAGCATCACCTGCTGTTTTTCCCAACACTCATCACATTTATAAAACTACATGAGGCACCAACTTTGGAACGCCATAACTCTCAAACCGTAGCTCGGAGTCCTCTCAAATTTTAGTATGTTATACTATACAATACCGACTAAAACATATCCGAAAATCAGCAATAAAGGTGGAGTCTAACCTACCCAAATCTGGAGCCGAAGTTGACTATTCCTCACTTCCGAAAACTCAGCAAACACCTCAGTTGTCCAAGTTAATCTTCTGAGGCTGTTATGGTCGGCTTGGAGAAACAACGAGTGCTCACATCAGCATATATATATTAAGGGTAACGCAAAGGGAAGGGTTAGGAAGGACGATATGGATCTTACTCGATTATGTGTCTCGAAGGGGTAAAGGGAGCAACACCGGTTACTGTTGTTAGAGTCCATGACCGCGGTAGAGGAAGGAGCGGCACTGGCTCTAAAGGCGCACCCACAGCCAAGAGAAAGTCCGCACCAGCGGGTCTTGTACGCCGTCCCTACAGTGGAGGCTCTTGGGCGCTTGTTGCGGTCGCACAACATGGAGGATCGGAGAGAAGGCCTGTCCGTCAGCCTACTGGAGTCGACAGAAGAGGGACAACAAGCCTTCATGGTTGCTGCTGGAGTCGGCTGAAGAGGGAGCGCTAGCCTTCCTGCGCGGTTGGAGGTCTGTTGCATACACGAACCCTGCTAGGAGCCTTGGTGGTGGACGGTTGCGCGTAGGAGGGGCGGTTGTCGTCGGCGCCGGCCTGGCGTGGAGGAGGAGGCGGACAGCTAGAGCAGTGCAAGGGAGGGCAAAGTCAACCTAGGTTTGCTGAAGTTATGTGAAGGGTGAAGGAGGTAGGGTTTCCTAATGGGCCTAAATGACACATTTTTGACAAGCCCGAAAGGTAGGGTTTGTAGGCCAAAACTCGGTTTCGTAATGGGCCCGGAATACATGTCATGATTGGTCCGAAATGTTAAGCTTAGAGATTAAATAAGGTAGATTGTTTTATGTATTTTATGTGAGTAAGGTCCTCAAATAAAATAATTAAAAGATCAAAGAATAAGAACCCGGTGTCACATAGTATATAATAAGAAGTCGGGAAAGAAAAAAAAATCCAAAACCAGTCCAGGTCCGGTTTTCTTCGGAAAAACTCGGAATAAAAAATTCCGTGTGCTACATCAGTTCCCCCTTAAAATAAGTTTTGTCCCAAAACTTAAAAGATAACGACATATGGGCGGAGGCGATACAAAAGGAAATAAGGGCCGGAAAGGGCCATAATCGGTCAAGTTCTGATTTGTTTCTAAGATAGTCGGAAATAAAATTTCCGGGTATTACATTCATCCCCCCTTAAAATAAGTTTCGCCCCAAAACTTAATATACGTCAAACGTAAGGTCGGTCTTCAAGGAACAACAAAGGTACAACCCTAGTGTACCCAATCACTACCCCAAAAGTCTCGTCGTTTCCACATCTAAGTACCTCCCAAACAAAGGTCACCAATAAAACACACATCACTGACTAAGTACTCAAGCACGAAATAAACAAGTAGTCAAACAATATCACAAAGATACAGGGTCAAGTCCTAACTCATCACTCTCGGGGTTATAGCTATTTCTGCATAGGTTTCTGAAAGGTTACGTCTCCTACCATCCACAATATCTCCAGTAGCTTCGTCGGCTTTTCATAAAACCCCTGACTCCAAAATCTTTTCATGTACTTACATTACAAGAGCTTGTTACCACGTTCTAGAGTGGTTATCGAATATTTTACTAGTATCATTCGGCTCAATTGTCTGGTCCTCTAATATGATGACCTAACTCGTGTCTGGTAGGTATCTCTCCAACTGAAATTCTCAAACTCAGTTCCCAAACTTAGTCTCCGTGGAAAACTAAAGCTACACTCTCCAATAGGGTGAGGAATACTAGTCCATCAGTCACTTCTAAACCGCTTTAAAACTTCAAATGGTTGCCTTACACAACTCACTTCCAGATCCTTTGATGACCCTACGAAAAATAATCTATTCAACTTTCTTCCCTTCGTTATGACCACTTGCTTCCGGCCTTCTGAAACGGTTCTGACTACACACTCAGGCCAAAGGTCTTGGACATCCACAATCACTTTACCATGTACCCAATGCTCTTCGTATCCCGACCTACTTGGTCTTGTCTTTTAATATTACTCAGTCATCTTATTCCCCCTGTAAGGAATTGTCACATGTACCCTTTTCTGGTCTAACACTCAGGGCAACTAAGAATCAAAGCTAATGGTCATCCTCTTTATTCACTTGTTATTATTATATTATTTATAGATCTCTAATATATCGTTAGCTCAAACTTAGACTTCTCACACATTTTCCAAGATCTTAAGTAAAATATAATATGTCCGAAAGGACAGCATTAGACACAAAGTGGTCTCATATCACTGTTATTTGATAATAACTACTCAATAAATGTTAACATACCATCAGCAGTGTGCTCTTTTATCCACCATTGTTACCAGCCCGATAGTATCCCTCTAACTCAAAACGCAACTCGGGTCCGTTCCGATATAACATTACACATAAAATCTACTCCGAGATTATGCTTTCTTTAAGCACGGTTAATAGGTTGTAAGTATACCACTGCCGCTTATTTCCTTATATGTCTTTCGACTCAGTAGGATAGTTACTCACTTTGAGTTTCCTATTGAAGACCATGCACAATACTTTTATTTTGTCGTCAATTCTTTTCTCAACCCATCGGGAAGACGACTCTATAGTCCTCCATTCTGTATTAAATTCTCACGCTACTTATCTGCGACATGTGACGAAGTCGTCATGTTTCAGTTGGATCCATAAAGGGTACCACTCTTTTTCCATAACCTCTATATGCACATACTTCTACGTCTACTTTGAGGAGATACTGTTCTTCCACAAAATTTTAGTCACTTAGAGTAGCCTAGCTCGTGTTCCTTCCAAACGGAATGCATTTCACCAACTATCATTCTTTAAAACTCAACACGTTATTTCTCTGTACCATTGAGCTTCTTGCTTGTGGGTTAGGACCCACCACGCTTCCGCTGCGCTACTCTGATAATTCTATTGTCACCCATTAATCATAAGGACATTTTATGTGAGTCCAAAGTGATTGACCCCAAAACTCTTCTCCTAATTACTCTATTAGTCTTATCCGGATGGAGTACCAAGTACTTTCCTTATTCTCCTCCCTAAAATAAAATAACGATTGAGAAACAACCTCTTCCGTTTACTCCTTTAATTCTTCTAAAACAGATCCAAACTCCCTGACTCGACCAGAGTTTGATCTTACCCAGACAAGAAACAACCTTTAACGCGATCCTCTCGATACCTTTTGTTCATCCCAGAAGGTTGGCGTTGCCTACTTGAGGAAATCCTCCAAAGGTATCGGTAAAGCTACTTCATAAATCCCTAGCTACAATTATCTCTTCTTATCTATACATAACTTGTCAATATCAAACAACACTTGCACGTCCTCAACTAAGGTTGGCCAATCTATAGTTGACTTATTTCAATATCCCGAGCTTACTCTTCTTCTACCTCTATTGGCAAAAAGTCCTTGGTGATCATCACCTACTCAATTTATCCTTTTATACTTCTTTAGGTCGTTCTATCTTCCATCCCTTCCGCTTCCTTTGGGCTAACTCCATTTCTCTAGTCCGATTGTGTCATTCATCTAACATAAATAGTCGTTTTAAGGCTTTCACGATAGCTTGCAAGCGTCTTTGCAATTCTTATGGTCGTAATGATCATCCACTTGGAGTTTCTCTTGTATGCACCGTCTGTGTTGATGGCTTAGGTCACGTGATAATTGGGGTTACCCTGGACTCTCGAGTCCAGCAAGGACGTTCTCTCATACACATTTCTTCACTGGTGTTGGTGGTAATATCGCCTTCATGAAATTCCGTTGACCCTGCTACAAGCTTCCATTCTTTCGATATTGGCGTCGCGATTTCTTTCAGACTTCTTATATCTCTGAGGAGGTCAAAACCTCCCCACACTTGTGGGGTCTGCCTTTTCGCTTTTACACTCAATTGTAGGTCTTCATTCCGTGCACCTTAGATTCTCACACCCGGATTGACACTCTGTATCTTCTGGTTTCTCATGCCCATAATGGTCTATGTGGCATCCGCCTCGATTGTAATGTCCTTGATTCAGCAATCTGGGTTGTACTCATTTCTACTTGTCTCGTTCCAATATTGTTTTCTCTACTCCGCGCTCTTGTAGTCTCTTGCATGGTTCTCCTAATTCCATCTCTCGGTCTCGTATGCCCGAGTTCCTTGTATGACCTTCTATTTCTTCTAATTGCACTGACTCAGGAATTTCTTCCTCATCTAATTGTGCTTGTGGTAAAACAAATTATCTTCACAACTTTACTTCCTTGCTCACTTGTTCTTTGGATGATTTGTAAGGATCACCAAGCAGCCCACCCAAGTATAATACTCAATTCAAGGTCCGATTCCATTGTCTCGTGTTGGAGGCTCTTCAAGTCCGTTGTTGATTTATCATGAGGCGATAATTGCTTCGTGATATCACGACTAAAAGATATAAAATATCCTTTAGGATACTAACAAGCTAAGCATACACATGTATATAACATATACTAATAAACATCATAAAAAGTATATATACTAACTCCTATCGATCCAAGTTGCAGAGATCAACGGAGAGCGATGGTGGTCCGACGTACTACGAACCCAACAACCCGACTATGCAAGTGTAAAAACATAAATCCGTTTTGAAAATTTTAGACCCCTTTCGGGTTCTAGTTATTTTATACATTTGGTCTTTCAAAAGATTTCAAGTTCCATTGTTGCCAACCTAGGGCTCTGATACCATATTGTAACACCCAAAATTTTAAGAACTCGGGGAGCTACTGGTTAGGACCTCACAATGGGTCCCGACCTTAGTTTGACAACAATTTCACTAGGATCTTACAACAAGGAACAAAAGTATTTAATACATTTGAAAACTTTAAATAATATATACATCAAGAATATGTATCAGCCTCACAAAGCAAAAATACTAAAACGACGCATATGAAGAACACAAGACATCCCCGTCCCCAACTAAATGAGTACGTGAACCCGGCTGACCATTCCCTCCGGATCTCTCTACCAATGTCTTAACCTGCAAGGCCTCTACAAGCGGTATAAAACCGTTAGCTAACATTCTATGCATAAGTATAAAGGTAAAAGCACAAACACACAACATACACAATCAACATGCAACACTCAAACCGTTTATTATCTTTAATTAGGTGATAGGTTTTTACTAATGATACTTATTTTGTGACATGAGAAATTCCCAAACCTCGTCCTTGTCCCCGTTTACCAAAGAGGAATGGTACTAATGCATCTGACCGTCTACCTGACTGGGCTCGTCGCAGGGAACCTCCTACACTCTCGCAAGAGCTAGGCACATGATGTCACGACCCGTTATCATACACTTGGGTCAATTACGTAAATAATAACGTCGGCCTACTCCGGTTGAGTTGTTTATAATAACTAAAAAACACCACTCATACACATTACACTCATACAAGAAGCCAGCTAAGTAAGTCCGTGGACTTACAGTCTCCAAGAGCAACCAATCAACACACTCTAAAGTTCCCCTCGGGAAAATGCACGTCTGATCAAGAGAACGCACACGAACCAAACAATGCATGTGGATCAAAATCGCATCCCTAAACTCTTAGAAGTTATAAACTTCTAAGTTGTACAATCTCCTGAAGAGCAATTACAAAAAAGTCTCTCTTTAGGTGAAAAGACTATTTTACCCTTGGTTCCGAAAATCCTAAGATTTTCCTATACTTATTTTCAACTCTCCTTTGGAGGTTATTTCCATACTCTAATTCTTACGGAAAAGTTTAATACAGAAATACAGGAGTTGTTCAAAATTCTAGATTTTCACTAAACGGTCATTAAGGTCGGACTTGGGTTAATATCCAAGACTTAAATAAAAAGATAAGAATTTCGGAAACAATCGCTAGATCCTCTAATATATGTACACTAAACATAGGGCAAAGGTCTCTTAAAAACTCGACCCAACTCCTACCTAAATTCTAAAGTCGGACTAGAAGCTAAAATTCTATCCTTAGTCAAATATCTTCCTGCTTTAAAAACAGCTCAAGCGCTCTACTTCGGGACCTTATAAAACCTAATCCGACCGTTAACTCTCTCACAAATTTTAACATGTTCTACAACAATATATCAACTATATCATATCCAAAATTCAAGCCCAACGGAGATCAAGAGCCTATTTAAAACCATCTCACAAAACAACATCACCTGTTGTTTTTCCCCAACACTCAGCACATTTATAAAACTGCATGAGACATCAACTTTGGATCACCATAACTCTCAAACCGTAGCTCGAAGTCCTCTAAAATTTTAGTATGTTATACTATACAACACCGGCTAAAACATATCCGAAAATCAGAAATAAAGGTGGAGTCTAACATACCCAAATCTGGATCCGAAGTTGACTGTTCCTCACTTCCGAAAACTCAGCAAACACTGTCCAAGTTAATCTTCTGAGGCTGTTAAGGTCGGCTTGGAGACACAACGAGTGCTCACATCAGCATATATATATATATATATATATATATATATATATATATATATATATATATACATATATTAAGGGTAACGCAAAGGGAAGGGTTAGGAAAGACGATATGGATCTTACTCGATTCCGTGTCTCGAAGGGGTGAAGGGAGCAACACCGGTTGTTGTTGTTAGAATCCGTGAATGCGGTAGAGGAAGGAGCGGCACTGGCCCTAAAGGCGCACCCACAGCCAAGAGAAAGTCCGCACCAGCGGGTCTTGTACGCCGTCCCTACAGTGGAGGCTCCTGGGCGCTTGCTGCGGTCGCACAACATGGAGGATCGGAGAGGAGGCCTGTCCGTCGGCCTATTGGAGTCAACAGAAGAGGGACAACAAGCCTTCATGGTCGCTACTGGAGTCGGATGACGAGGGAGTGCAAGCCTTCCTGCGCGGTTGGAGGTCTGCTGCATACACGAACCCTGCTAGGAGCCTTGGTGGTGGACGGTTGCGCGCAGGAGGGGCGGTTGTCGTCGGCGCCGGCCTGGCGTGGAGGAGGAGGCGGACGGCTAGAGTAGTGCAAGGGAGGGCAGCGCCAGCCTAGGTTTGCTGAAGTTACGTGAAGGGTGAAGGAGGTAGGGTTTCCTTATGGGCCTTAATGACTCATTTTTGACAGGCCCGAAAGTAGGGTTCGTAGGCCAAAACTCAGTTTCATAATGGGCCCGGAATAAAAGTCCTGATTGGTCTGAAATGTTAAGCTTAGAGATTAAAGAAGGTAGATTGATTTATGTATTTTATGTGAGTAAGGTCCTCACATAAAATAACAAAAAGATCAAAGAATAAGAACCCGGTGTCACATAGTATATAATAAGAAGTCGGGAAAGAAAAATAAAATCCAAAACCGGTCCAGGTCCGGTTGTCTTCGGAAAAACTCGGAATAAAAAATTCCGGGTGTTACATCAGTTCCCCCTTAAAATAAGTTTCATCCCAAAACTTAAAAGATAACGATATATGGTCGGAGGCGACACAAAAGGTAATAAGGGCCGGAAAGGGCCACAATCGGTCAAGTTCTGATTTCTTTCTAAGATAGTCGGAAATAAAATTTACGGGTATTACATAAACAGTTGCAGAGACATTTTGGATGGATGGTCAGCCGGGTCCACATACTCATTAGATGGGGACGGGGGAGTCTTCCATACGGCATGCATGTTATGTATCTATATATATGTTTGTAAGGCTGTCCCATGTGTACATTCATACCATAAAAATATTATGTTTTAAAATTGTTTTAAATACCTTTGTGCCATGTTTTAAGATCCTAGTAAAGTTGTTGTTAAACCAAGGTTGGGACCTATTGTGAGGTCCTAACCAGTAGCTCCCCGAGTTCCAAGAACTTGGGGTGTTACACAACCTGTGAAAAGCAAAATTAATGTTGATCAACACTTATATTCTCCAAAATTATTATTAAACAACCTTATTACATCATCTTTAATATTGAGTTTGATCACAATTGGAATATGCACGGGTAAAAAGAATTTGAGACGTATAGCAGGTTCTTATGGTACAAAGACATCAATCATAATACGTAATATTATTGGACTACTCTATTTCTTTTTTATTTAATGATTACAAAAATTGTATGCATAGTTTGTAAAACTTATAGAAAGAAGTTATTTAACCATTTTCTTATGATCCCAGAAACTAATAGTTTCTACTGTCGGTGGATGGATTATAACTTATTTATTTTCGGAACCATTAAAAAAACATAGGTTAACCAATATTTTGTGTTTACTAATTCACCACATGTAAAGCATGCTATCGGTGCCAAGGGACATTCATAACGCAAATGATCTGGATAGCCACAGTTGGAACACAAACTTCCCATCTCTGCAACTAGTATGGGTGACTTCTCTGCACTTCTCAACTCAAAGGCTCTACCCTGAGCTCTTCTGGTGTCCGTGGTACTCCCACCACGACCTCTACTTCTACTCGGCCCGGGAACGGATCCCTAAGTAGAAGAACGATTTGGGACTCTATTGTCCCTGTGTCTGCTGCTGAGGTGCCCTCTGACCACCTCCCGCCACACCGGAAGGGGAAGAACCCTGTTGAGATGCAACTCCACCCTGCCTACAGAAGGCGGCTCGATGTCCTGATCTACCACAGGTGAAGCAAATCACCAACGATTTTGGACATTGTGGTCTTATATGTCCAGACTTCCCACAATTGTAACAAGTTTTCGTCTCACCAGAAGTCCGTGTCGAACGGGGATTACTCAAACGTCAACAAGCCAGAATCGGGTTACCACCTGAAGGATCTACCTCAACTTTCACTAATTTGACCCGTTGTTTCTTCTTTGATTTGGAAGCTTCAGTTGGTCCCACAAATGTTGGTAAACCCGGTGTAGGTTTACCCGCTCTTGCAGCC
The DNA here is from genome assembly GCA_033239125.1 of Fagopyrum homotropicum. NCBI lineage: Eukaryota > Viridiplantae > Streptophyta > Magnoliopsida > Caryophyllales > Polygonaceae > Fagopyrum > Fagopyrum homotropicum. The sequence continues at coordinate 25,717,064 of BSWB01000008.1, read as the reverse complement.
TCATATACATGACGTATGTAGTCTTAAAACTCGAATCCACTCATCGAGACGTAATCCGGCTATTCCTGATCATCCTCTACTGCCGGTGAAACAACAACGGAAACTGGTCCTTAACTTGGCGCTACTGAAGGAAGAGGGGATGTATCCCTACCTCGTCCTACTACATATATTGCTCTAGTCTGAGCCATCTGTAGGATATACGCACATAATCTTATAAGGCTATATATATGCCATATGTATCGATATATATATATATATATATTACATCCAAAGAATCCATAATACACATATATATATATACATATCTACGCTGCAGAGATCCATGGTAGAGGTGACGACTTCTCGTACATTCTAACCCAAAACCACACTTAAAACCAAAAACTTTTCCAAAACACCAGATCCCTTTCGGGTTCTGTTTATTTTACCTATCAAACCTCGTTGCATGTAGCAAGTGCCATTGTTGTCAACCTAAGGCTCTGATACCAACTCTGTAACACCCCGAATCCACGGGACTCGGGATGCCACATTGGGCTAGGATCTCACAATGGATCCTGACCCTAGCCAGACAACAAGTTCACTGGACCTTACAATATGGCATTGACAGATATAAAACAATTAGATAAAACTGTATAAAACTATACAACCAAAAGGTATAAGATCATTGCTGAGTATATAACATCATTCTCACATAGGAGGTATACAAAACATCATCCTCACGCAGAAGGGAAAGATAAACATCCCCAAACCATAACCACCTAATGTACGATAGTCCTCGGCCTGTCACCCTGCCAGATCACCCAAAAGCTCCTATCCTGTAAGAATCTACAACACGGTATGAAACCGTTAGCTAACCATACATATATTGAGTAATGCATAAGCACAAACATAATCATGAAAAGATAAACACATCAGCATGCTATCACACATGTACCCATTTTATCATCTTTATATAATAGTCATTCACTCAAATCGTGTATATATAGATAGATGAAAATATGTGACACAAGGACCGTATCATCCCCGCCTCTGAGTGCTATATACAGTTGTACGAGTATCGGTCACACAACCCATGTACCCTATGGGAGTGGATTGTGCCCTTCCTGTAAACCAGTTTGGCCTGACATCGGAGAACCTCCCAGACTCCACGGTGGGATGAAAGGGAAAGGTTATCACAACCACGCAATGGGGCAGTCAATAAAACATAGGTCGGTATAAATGACATCTCATGCTATCATAGCAAACATATAAAGCACACACCACTCATGCAAACACCCAACACAAGGATGGGAGCTAAGTAAGTCCTACGGACTTACCTCAACCTTGTACAATCACAACCACGATCAACCTCCAATCCTGAGAGGGACACTGCCTAATAAAAAGGCATAAAGAGATATCAATACTCCTATCAATCAAAAAGGTCACACCTAGACCCAAGGGATCCACAAGGATCGTACTCAATCTATAAGCCTCACAACCAACTAAACCTCAATATCTCAACATTACTCACAATTCCTCAAATCTCAAGGTAGAATCTAATCAACATTCCTCAATCTCAATTCTAATCCTAATTTAATTAATTAACCTTTAGTTAATTAATTAAATTTCGCCAAAATAACGTTTTGCCCGTAGACAATTTGTAAACCAACCTGTCATCAGATTTCATCAAACAAACAACCCATAATCACCAGAATAATATAACAACCATAATGAAATTTATAATTATCCATTTTGACAAGCCTAAAGTCATTCTAGGCCAAATCGCAGTAAGGAAAACGAATAAATTCATAACTTATTCGTTACTAACCCGATTGACGATCTGAAAGAAGATTCGGAATCACAACAACGCAGGCTACGCATGGACAACATCAAATTCACCGGAATCTGAGCGACGGAACCTGCCTGGTGACATATATGCTCGACCAGATCTTCATCTGCTCGGAAATGCAGAAACTCGGTACCGATATGAAGAGAATGAAGAGAGGAATCCAAAAACTCAAACGGAATTGAAATTGGATTAGAAACGGAGAGTAGATCTGAGTTTGAAGGTTAAGTGAAATCAGAGCTTTTACGAGGAAACGTGAAAGGAAATGAATTAATAAAGGTTTTTCCGCTATTTATAGTGAAAACGATAATTATCCTTTAGCGAAGTCGATAATTATCGTTTAACAAATCCAAAGGCGGGTCGAACTTCCTTCTCCAAACTTCTCGAGATTGGAATAATAAATCTGGAATATTGTAGAGATAATTATTCCGCAACTGCCTCGGAAAACGCATATTCCTAAGCTGTCTTTCTTAGTCGCTAAGAAACGGAATAGCGACTCGTTTGGCCATTTTGCCTCTCCATGTTATTTCGTATCTAGGACATATCCGATGTCCTAATCATTTCTCTCAACTGCATTTTTATTAATTGGAGCTCCCAAATGCTCCAAATAACACCGGAGGGTAAAAATAATTATCCGGGGGAAAAAGTGAAAATTTCCCCAAACGTCCAAAATTACGCTAGGAACATAACGGTGGGATTCATACTCATCACTTGCGAAATCTTTGCGAGTTATATGTCAATTACTATGAACGATTAAGTTAATCAACATTAATTAGAATTCTGAAATCCTAGCTATTACATCACACACCCCTTAAAAAAAAAGTTTCGTCCCGAAACTTGAACAATTCCGAAATCCTCTCAGACCAATACACCGAGTATAAACACTGTCTCTCTCTCGGAGATATCACATCTCCGTTCAAAGGTATCAACCTATAACAATCTATAACCTCATAACATAAGCATGGGGGAATCATCTATAACACCCAGAATCCGCGGGACTCGGGATGTCACATTGGGCTAGGATCTCACAATGGATCCTGACCCTAGCCTGACAACAAGTTCACTGGACCTTACAACATGGCACTGACAGATATAAAACAAATACATAAAACAGTATAAACTATACGACCCAAAGTAAACAACAACATAGCCGAGTATATAAAACGACATCCTCACATAGGAGGTACAAAAGATCATCCTCACGCAGGAGGGGAAACACAACAACCCCAAACCAACCACCTAATGTACGAGAGTCCTCGGCCTGTCACCCTGTCAGATCACTCAGCAGTGCCTAACCTGTAAACATCTACAACACGGTATGAAACCGTTAGCTAACCATACATATATGAGGTAATGCATAAGCATAATCACACATAGGGAAAGATAAACATATCAGCATGCTTTCACTCATTTACCCATTTATTCATCTCAATATAATGGTCATTCACTCAAATCGTATAGATATAATATATATGAAACTAGGTGACACGAGGACCGATACATCCTCGCCTCTGAGCCTGCTAGCCAGCCGTACTAGTATCGGTCACACAATCCGTGTACCCTATGGGAGTGGATTGCGCCCTTCTTGTAAACCGGTCTGGCCTGACATCAGAGAACCTCCCAGACTCCACGGCGGGATGAAAGGGAAAGGTTATCACAACCACGCAGTGGGGCAATCAATAAAACATAGGTCGGTATAAACGACATCTCATGCTATCATAGCAAACATATAAGCACACACCACTCATGCAAACACCCAATATAAGGATGGTAGCTAAGTAAGTCCTACGGACTTACCTCAACCTCAATCGAACTCAACCACGATCACCTCTACACTGGAGGGATAACACAACCTATAAAACAAGGTATAAAGAGATGTCACATCTCTTATCAAGCAAAGGGTCACACCTAGACCCAAAGGGATCCATAGGGATCATATACATCCTATAACCTCGAATAATATGCTAAACCTTAAGGCCACATCAGGGCATATATCCAACTCATGATACCATCATCAAACTAAAATCCCATAATTACTAGAATAATGTAACGAGTATAATGGAAATTCCAATTATCCATTTTAACCAATTTAAGCTCAATTTATACTAACCTGCAATACGGAAAACGAATAAATTCATAACTTATTCTTTACTAACCCGATATACGAACCGGAAGAAGATCCAGACTCCTAGCGATACGGGGAGTAAGAGCGCGGTATAAAACCTTACATTTGATGACTTGCGGTGGTCCGTCGGCGTTCCGATAGCGGTAAACGGAAGCTTTACCAAAATGCTAACAAACGGAAAATAACTTTGTACCACGATGTAGAGGACAAGATAAGGGACTCGTAGGTACAAACGGATTTGAAAATGGATCGAAGACGAGTAATTTATGAAATGTTAAGGATGGATCGTTTATATCTCTTCGGCTAATCTCACACTCTCTGCAACTTTTACATTTCAATTGTGAAATGAGATTAAGATGAACATCCTGCCGTCATACTCATGTAAATAGATATATATCAATTATAATATAATATATAAATAATGAAAATAGAGAAGATAGGTGGAAACTAACCTATTCTCTGTAACTTTTATATATATATATATCTTATAGCAGCCACTTCTCAATTCATACATATAATATACATATAAATATAATATTATATATATTGTGAAGTGAAACACTCAGCCGCCTTCTCCATTGTACAAATATATATTTATTATATATTTATAATATATAATAATGTTTATCCAAAATAATTACTTGAAATGCGGTTATATTTCCCGCTCTCCAAACATATATATTGGAGGTCCCAAAAGCTCTAAATAACACCGACCGTTACAACAGATCCCCCAAAAAACAAGTTTCGTCCCGAAACTTGAACAAACCCAAATCCTCTCAGACCCATATGCTGAGGTATAACCCTATCTCTCTATCGGAGGTATCACATCTCCGTTCAAAAAGGTCATAACCTATAACAAATCTATAACCTCAACATCAACATGGAGGAATCATCCACTCCAGAAAGCAGGGCCATAACGCTACCCAAGGTAGAGAGGAATCACATCTCTCGCTATACCACATCATAGGGCATAGAGGAAGCACATCTCTAGCCAACCATAAATATATACATCGTATGGAGGAATCACAGCTCCACTGAACTATGTCCATCAAAGTATCATGGAGGAAAGAACCATCTCTAGCTGAATCCTAATCACACTCAAATAGCATGGAGGAAAGAACCATCTCCAGCTATAAATATGATCATACTCGGGTAGCGTGGAGGAAGTAATCATCTCCAGCTATAGCATACATCACGCTAGCACATCAAGATCTACTAAAATCATAAATCACATCACAACTAGCATGGAATAACACATCAAGGCATATAAGCATATAAGCACATAAGCACAACATTCATCAAGATAGCACTAAGATATACTCGTAATCCCACAAATGGGTTTATCCCAACATATACTCTAGATAGTTTCCCAGGACACTATCCTCAGTCTCTCACATAGCCTCTTCAGGTCTTCATCTCGACCATTATATCCTCAATATGGGAATGTCTTTCGAATGCAAGCGTTTCATATCTCATTCCAAGAATGTAATCGAATGCTCAACAAAAGTGCGGTTGGACTCAACCACCAAATCATCGTAACTCACAAGGTGTCTCGAGTCTGGTATATACTTCCTCAGTTGAGACATAAGAAACACTGGGTGGATATCCTCTAATCTCAGAGGCAAAGCTAAACATCATGTTGCCTTCTCCGTACGGGTCGATCTCAAATAAACCATCATATTGGAAACTCAGTTCCCTTTCCATATTAACACGTCTAACGTCTCGCAGCTGAGATACTTACAGCCGGACATGAACTTTCGCTTGAACTTTAGAGGTTAACGCCTCTTGTCTACATATAATATCCGGCGACTCTGTACATCCAACAATCTTCCTTCAATCAACGTTACTTGAACTATAAAATCCTGAGTCTAGTCAGGTGTTATTCCACTTCTACTGCTAGATCACTTCTAGCATAAGGATATACGACATGTATGTCTATATATTGGTCATCCCAAAAAGATGCACGTCCTTCATTGTTATATAATAAACTCATTAATGGATGGTAATATAGCCATCCACGTTCCCATTCAACTTACAACTTATAATAGATCTTTAAGATCTAGATGATCCTCTCTAACTGAGCATCTGTTAGGGGGTGAAGTGTAGTCATAAGGTACATACTCGTCCCCAAAGCAGTCTGAATCTGCTGCCCAAAATCTCAAAATAAAAGCATCCATCTCGATCAGAATGATCGTTCTCGGTATACCATGGAGTCTCACTATTTGTCGGTTTCATTAATCTGTTACCAACAATCCAGATAACATCAATCTTCTACTGGGTCACAATCCCATAAAAAGTCCATAGAGATGTCCTCCCAAATTCTACTACTGCACTGGTAGTGGGTGGGGCTTATTTCTAGATCATAAATACTCTATCAGGACCTGCTGACAAGTCACATACTATATCACAAATCTAGTAATATCGGCTTCATACAATATAATTGTCTCATCTCGTGGTCCATTTTACTCGTACCTGAATGTACTGAATAAGGCGTACAGTGGGTATACCGTAATATTCTCTGTCTCCATCTGCATCAGTAGGTACACAAAAGTGGTCATGACTCTTCATCAGTCCATCTACTCCCATGGAGAACTATGGTGGCTCAGTACGAGACATCCTTTCTTTAAACCTTGTCAAGGCCGGGCATGTCTCCTGCTTCTGTTGGACCTGATCCAACAGACCAGGTAGAACCTCTGAGGTATAACTGGGTATCCTCATCAAGGAACTGATTGTCCAACTCTAGCCAAGCTAGATCTCTCTGAAGCTGAGGCTGAACTATCAGTCTCACAATCATCTTCTCTTGGAGCGTCTTTCCATTTAAGTTACCGGCGACAACATTCAACTTCTCTGAATAATATGGAATCTTCAAGTCAAAGTCTTGATCAACTTAAGCTCTTAACACTGGCGGTTATTCAACCCCTTTTGCATAAAATATACTTCAGATTTCTATGATCTATAGAAATCTGACATGAAGATCACACCGGTACGGTCTTCAAAACTTAAAGGCTTGAGCTACCACTACTAACTCTAAATCATGAGTCGGGTAGTTCTCATCATACGTTCTCAGCTGTGAACACACATATCAATAACCCTATTCCTCTGTAGTAATACACATCTCAGACTTAGTTGGGATGTATCACCGTAAATCACGGGATCCCAAAAATCTTCTAACTACAACAGAATGGAAGCAAAGGTCAAATGCCTCCTCAACTCTTCCAAACATAGACACACTACTTTCATAACGTAGTTATGGTGGTCTTCTCAAAAGACTCGCAAATGAATACGTAATCATATAAAATCCTTCCTCAAAGCATTGGTAGCAATCGGCTGAGCCGAGAAACTACGTATTCCTTAATGTTCATCAGTATCTCCCATGTTACAACATACTTAATTCTTGCCAGGTCAACCATGATCTCACTGGTGGAGACAACATGGCCTAAAAAGGCTACCACTGACATCTCAACTTACACTTAGAGAGCGTAGCATACAACCCTCTATCTCTCGAAATCTGTAGAACGGTCCTCAGACGATCGGTCTACTATTCTCTGCTATAAGAGTATACCGACATGTCATCCATGGAGTCCACCACCAACTAATCAAGGAAGTCGATGAAGATACTATTCATCAACTCCATAAAAACTACTAAAACATTCGTCAACCCAAATGACATCACTACAAACTCGTAGTGTCCATAACGGGTATGGGATGCTATCTCATACACATGCTGCTCTCTCATCCATGACTAGGGATATCTTGAGCATAAAGGAATCCCGAAAACACAATTGCTTCTGGAAGTTAACTCGTTAGGTTGTCAATATGGAACATGGAACCCACTAGGGTAAACCCGTTTCAGTAAACTTTTCAAGTTATCAGTACAATATCTCAACAAGCACCATATAGTGTGGCTTTCCCATTCAATCTTGTATCATACTTCAACTCGATAACAATGTCCACACTCCGCTGAGGTGGCAACTAGACGGTTCAGTAACACGTCTATAAACTCATAAACAACTAGAATACCTTCAATTGTTGGACTATCTCGCTCCTTTATGGTATAAAACTAGAAGGCGTCACATCCCTGTGCTATCAGCTCGCTGCTCGTACAGTCCTGATGACAAACCCGTCTCTTCAAAGGTCTTCACCTCAGAAGACCTCTATTTAACTCAACTCAGTAAAGACTATAATAGTCTTACTATTAAAAGCTAACACCACATGATATCTATTCATCCAAACCATACACATAATGACTTCCTCATGCACCTACGACATGACAAAGAAGTCTACAACCATACACGGGTCCCTGAAATAAGGGAACAAACACGCATCTCACGGGTATCTCAGACCCAAAAAGGTAATCTTGTAAAGGAAAATCCACCTTCTACTATATACTAAAATTCAACCATTAACGCATGCATCGAAAGACATGACGTGCATAACACTCACAACAAGCAAAACTCCACCAGGTAAACCATTAACGAGAATGGTACCTATAACAGCTAACACTCGTAGCTCCTCTACATATCATCACTCAATGTCAAATCCATGCTCCTCAGGTATCACTAAGGTCATTACTATAGCCTTCACTTCCACTCTTTCTGCACCGGAAAGAGGAAGGTCTTGCTGGGAAGAAACACCACCGTGCTGACAGAAAGGGCCAGATGGCCTAGCTCACCACAAGTGAAACAAGCTATCAGTGCCAAAGGGCACACAGAACGCAAATGATCTGGATACCCACAACTGAAACATAATCATCCCATCCTTGCAACTTGTGCAACTGAAGGGTAACTCGACCTTCGTCGTCCACCTGGAATGATCTCACTCTTGAAGGGAACCTGTAAAGACAATGCCTTGCCCTGTCGACAAAACTTCGCTCTATGCCCTGCTTTACCACACGTAAAGCATATGATGGGCGCCTTTGGGCACACAACTCGCCAGTGTCCCAACTTCCACGCAATTAAAACACTGTAGTTCCTTGCTAGTTATCTTCAAGGCCAAAGGATCACTAGATTGTCCAGATATTGGGCTTGGTTCCCCGTTCATCATCTTTGCTTCTCCAGTAACTGATTCAGTCCATTGCTTCTTTCCGGATCCAAAAGCTTCAGTTAATCTCACAATTGTTGGTAAATCCGGTGTGGATCTACCTGCTATCACCGCTTCATATACTTGTTACATATATTCTTGAAACTCGGATCTACTAATGGAGACACGATCAGCCTCTTCAAACTCGTTCTCTGCCATAGGCGAAACAATAGCGGAAACTAGTCCCTTACTTATCACCACTAGAGGAAGAGGGGGTGTGCCCCTACCTCATCCCACTACAGATACTACTCTAGTCTGAGTCATCTGTAGGATATACGCACCTAATCTTATAAGGCTATATATATGCCATAGGTATCGATATGTATATAATACATCCACATAATCCATAGTACACACAGATATATATACATATCTACGCTGCAGAGATCCATGGCAGAGGTGACGACTTCTCGTACATTCTATCCCAAAACCACACTTAAAACCAAAACCTTTGAAAACGTCAGATCCCATGTGGGCTCTGTTTATTTTACCTATCAAACCTCATTGCAGGTAGCAAGTGTCATTGTTGTCAACCTGGGCTCTGATACCAACTCTGTAACACCCAGAATCCGCGGGACTCGGGATGTCACATTGGGCTAGGATCTTGTTACGCTAGGAAATAGCACAAAAAGCTTTACATTTATAACTCGAACTAAATCCTAAACTACCTAGCGAAACCCGCAGTGTACGGGACGTTTGTAGAAAGGGAAGTATTCCGAGGTCGAACTCAAGGACTGAGGTGAAACTAAGTCATTCAATGATCGAGGATAGTGTGAATCTAGACTAAGAATGAGATGAGAAATAAAGAAAATGGAAAACACAATGTTTTTGGAGGGTTTTGGGTGATCAAACAAAGATCACAAATATATCAACAAAATCAAGCAACACAAAACACAAACAAAAGATGAGAGATAAGAGGTAAGGAAATGGATTCTAGAGGTTCGGAATTCCGAATATGACTATGGACTCATGTTTCTAAAGGTCTAAGGAAGGTTGTGGTTGTTCGGAGTTGGGTGTTTCTCTAATGGGAGCAATTACCGGGTAAGTCTCATGCATCCACTAATCCAATCCTAAGGTCTCATCACCGGGTAAGTCTCAAAGAGCCTAAAGGATGGAATTCCACACAAACCGGCCACTACCTAAGGGTCAAACCCCTCCTTACCGGGTAAGTCTCGGAAAAGGTAAGTCTTAGGTAACGATCCTAGCACACTCAATCCAAAAGCGGCTTTTTTGGCTCACTACTACCTAGAGTTCATCATCTTAGGTATCTAAGAGGGGAAATTACCGGGTAAGTCTCATTCCTCAATTAGTTTGCTAACAATAGGTTGCCCTAACTTAGATTGAGCTCAACAAACACTAGGATTTCAACACATCTACATCCAAACATCAAGATTCAACAATATAAGAACAACAGAATAAAAAAACGGGTGGATCATGCTAAACCAGGGCCGTGGGAGCATGAAGAACAAGCCGTGGTTTGGTTCCGAGTTGGGATTTCGAACACAAATCGATCCTAAGCTAACATGGAAGCAATACAATCATAGTCCAAAGCACAAACATTATTCCTTCACTCTAGAACCACATCTATCTAGCCAATAACATTCATTTCAAGATCAATCTCCACAAATAAAGCATGCTTGCAAGTCATGGTCAAATGATGAAGAACAATCCAAAGAAAAGACATTAAAAGCATAGAATAGAAATTACCAAATCCTTACAAGGCTCCAAGAGCAAATCCAACTTGACAACAATGAAAGCTTCACTCGAATCCACTCTAATCTCACTCTAAAACGAGAATCTATACTAATCTCATCCAAGAACACCCACAATGGGTGCTTGGAAGTGAGGCAACAATGGAGAAGTGTTTTGGGGAAGAAAGGTAAGTCAAAAGAGAAGAGAAGGATCCCCAATTACAGCCTGCAAAATCCTTTAAATACCCACTAAGATGCAAGAGCAATGGAAGAGATCGTGGCCAGCTGTCAACGTGGTCCTAGCAGGAATTACGGGCATAACCACGGCCGTGGAAAGGGCCTAGACCGTGGTTTTTGTCAGAAGCTTCTCCTAGGCTCGTTAAGCCATGATTTGGTGCATGGTTTGTGTTGGCAAGGTTCCATGAGTCCTCCTTAGCCCTTAGCTTGCATTCCAATGAGTCCGGAAGTGTGTCATCTCGAGGAATGATCCTCGGATGTATCGATTAGGCTCTTAGATCTCCCAAATTACCTACAAAGCAAGCAAAAGTCCGAGTAGACGTCTATCTCGACAAAATACGTGATTTGAGTGCAAACGACGTGAACTAATGCTAAACCATGCATGAATGAGCGGAAAATCTATCTAAATGAGTGTCTAAATCTAAGTCATAAATCGTGTTATCAAAATACCCCATACTTAAGGTTTGCTCGTCCCCGAGCAAATTCCCAACTATAGACTAAGAGATGACATGATGTATGTATGCAGAAAAATGGCAAAATCTTTTTGGAGTTGTGCTTCTAATATTGGATCACCTTCATAGTCATGTTTCATGGCAATGGACAAGCAATTATGTATCAAATAAATGAAAGCATGGAAAGACAATTACACTTAACTTGATAGCATGCAATGAAATGTAAAGATGAAGAAGTCAAGATGATCATGAGTATATCCAATCTAAATCACTTAGTCTTACACACATGCAAGTAGGTCAAAAGGACTTTGTAAAATAGAAGGCCAAGAAACGTTGTGATTAGGTGGGAATTTTCTAAGGCCATGTGGTGCAAATCCGGGAAAGGAACTAAACAACCACAACTTCACATTTCTTATCAACTTCCCTCAAGTGTATATTTTTCTTCATTTTCTTTTCTTTCTTTTCTTTTTCTTTTGCTTATTTTTGAGACAATGGCATTGGTGTACAAAAGCCGAAACCTTGGTGATTAGCCATCCTCGGGCTTTTTCTTATTTTTCGAGGTGCATCCACACCGGGCACACATACCAAAGCTCGTTAGGACTATTGGTTTATTTGACTTTGGCAAGGCACCAACACCCGATTATGTGAAGTGTACCGAGTTACTTGTCATTTAAACCAACGTCCCCAAACCTATATTTTTGGCTACACTTTCACAACAATTTCAGCACTTCATTCATGACATTCCTTTCATCAACAACTTCACCCCACACTTGCTTTTCACACACATCAACACACTCACATGCTCCTATTCCCGGATGGGTCAAAAGAGGTCAAATTTATCTCAATTGAAGTGCTCAAGCAACATGATCAAGATGAGAAGTAAAGGAAGATGAATTGCCTTAATCACTCCTAATTGATGTGCAAGAACTAGCATGCAATTTCGACTTTCAATCCTCAATTAAATCAAGGCAAGCATCATAATCACAAGTCATTCATGGAATTCAAGATAAGTATTTCAAGTCCACATATGCATCATCAATTAAACACACAAGGCCATCCATAGCCAATCCACAAGGCAAGGTTCATCATTAGGGTCATATCCAAGCCTAGAAAGCACAAAAAAATTTTAAATTTTCTGATTTTTTGGAATTTTTGGAATATGTATGTACAATGCAAGACATGTGAAAATATTAAACTACCCTAGATGCTCATCATGCAAAGGATCATGCAAACCCCACCCCATACTTAGAAACACATTGTCCCCAATGTGGTATTCAAGTAAAGAGAGTGAAAGAAGGTTCTCACAATGTAAAATGGTTTGCTTCGGTATTTGGGATGAATTCGTGTGGAGTGGTGGTGATGGATGATCGATCAAGCATGGTAGAGAGCTCTTCATAATCATTCCGGCGTCGAGACCCGCGCCAAGGTATATGTGAGATGGGAGCTCTTCCATCTAACAAGACACCTCAAGCCGTCCAAGCCTCACGTCCGCTCCACCCATGTTTGAAAACGGAATCATCGTCATCAACTCGCCTTGCAAGGCTTCCTCATTACCTAAAATCTACCACAAACACAAAACACAAAAACACACAAAAGCAAAAACAAAGGCAAAAGAGAAAAGGGAAAGAGTTGTACCAATGGGTTGCCTCCCACCAAGCGCTTCTTTTAGGTCATTAGCTTGACTAAACTCCGTGGATATGTTAATCCACCTCGAATACCATGGTTTGCTTAAGGAGTCCAAGCAACCATCTTTTCCCGGAATCCATGATGACAAGCAAGGGCCACTTGATGCCCAAATAAGCCTTAAGTTCTCTCTTCACCGGTGAGTAGTAGACTCCTTCATCACCGCTTCCTTGATGATAGTATAGAGTTGCAACCATAGGTGCCACCCCATACTTAGGCAATTTATACTCCGCGGTCACTCCGGTGAAATGCTTGTCATCCTCATCCTCTATGATCCGAGGAAAGCCGATTCTTGGAAAGAATCCTTCATTGAAGTACTTCATAACCATCATGGATCCATCATGCTTGCTTTCTTCATTCAATAATGGAGAATCCTTAGGAAAGGGGCTCCAATCTTCGTATGTACTCCGGGCAAGCAAGAAAGGACCGGAAGGAGCTGAAATTAGCTTAGGATCGTCCAGGGCAGAACCTTCCACGGGCGTGGTTTGTACTCCACGGCCGTGGTTCTCTCTGTTGGCTCCCACGGGCGTGGTTTGTCCTCCACGGCCGTGGTTCACTCTGTTGCATCCGTTCCAAGTGAGCTCTTCATGTATGGTTCCGGGGTTGATGGCAAGGATGTCCGGAGATGAGAATACTTCATTGCACTCCTCTAAAGGTGAAGGAGATGGAGGTGAACCTTAAAGAATGGTAGGATCTCTTAGCATAAGAGTATTCCTAATCTCCTCGATCTCCCTCCTCATTTGTTCTTCTCTCTCGGTATTCAATCTCCTTGCTTCCTTCAGGGCCAAATCCCTTAGCCATAATTGCTCTCGAGCTTCATTCAACTCTTCCTCAAGGCTTCTATTGGTTATGGTTGAATCGGGCAATCCTTGGATCTCCTCATAGTGAACCTCCTCTTGATGACATACTTCCGCTTCAAGCTCCATGTGGGAACTAGAAATGGAAGCAAGGTTGCTTTCTAGATCATCCATCTTCCTCAACATTTTCTCTAGCATTAGTTCCAATCGATCTTCATGAAGTTGATGGTGAGGTTCCTCATGAGGTAATGTAATCATGTGAGCTTGATCATGGGACTCATGATAGACATTGAACTCCTCCCAATACTCAAACTCATCATGGAGAGGTCCTAGATCTTGGCCATCCATCCACTCCTCATACTCCATGTTGTCAAGGTCGTCTTGGAGGTACAATCCGTCCATGGCAAACATGAAAAGGCAAAGACAAAAACAACACAAGATCAAAAGTAACAAGAAAGATAAACACTAAAAACAATCAAAAGCAAATGACTTAATCTTAACCTAGTCCCCGGCAACGGCGCCAAAAACTTGTTACGCTAGGAAATAGCACAAAAAGCTTTACATTTATAACTCGAACTACATCTTAAACTACCTAGCGAAACCCGCAGTGTACGGGACGTTTGTAGAAAGGGAAGTATTCCGAGGTCGAACTCAAGGACTGAGGTGAAACTAAGTCATTCAATGATCGAGGATAGTGTGAATCTAGACTAAGAATGAGATGAGAAATAAAGAAAATGGAAAACACAATGTTTTTGGAGGGTTTTGGGTGATCAAACAAAGATCACAAATATATCAACAAAATCAAGCAACACAAAACACAAACAAAAGATGAGAGATAAGAGGTAAGGAAATGGATTCTAGAGGTTCGGAATTCCGAATATGACTATGGACTCATGTTTCTAAAGGTCTAAGGAAGGTTGTGGTTGTTCGGAGTTGGGTGTTTCTCTAATGGGAGCAATTACCGGGTAAGTCTCATGCATCCACTAATCCATTCCTAAGGTCTCATCACCGGGTAAGTCTCAAAGAGCCTAAAGGATGGAATTCCACACAAACCGGCCACTACCTAAGGGTCAAACCCCTCCTTACCGGGTAAGTCTCGGAAAAGGTAAGTCTTAGGTAACGATCCTAGCACACTCAATCCAATAGCGGCTTTTTTGGCTCACTACTACCTAGAGTTCATCATCTTAGGTATCTAAGAGGGGAAATTACCGGGTAAGTCTCATTCCTCAATTAGTTTGCTAACAATAGGTTGCCCTAACTTAGATTGAGCTCAACAAACACTAGGATTTCAACACATCTACATCCAAACATCAAGATTCAACAATATAAGAACAACAAAATAAAAACACGGGTGGATCATGCTAAACCACGGCCGTGGGAGCATGAAGAACAAGCCGTGGTTTGGTTCCGAGTTGGGATTTCGAACACAAATCGATCCTAAGCTAACATGGAAGCAATACAATCATAGTCCAAAGCACAAACATTATTCCTTCACTCTAGAACCACATCTATCTAGCCAATAACATTCATTTCAAGATCAATCTCCACAAATAAAGCATGCTTGCAAGTCATGGTCAAATGATGAAGAACAATCCAAAGAAAAGACATTAAAAGCATAGAATAGAAATTACCAAATCCTTACAAGGCTCCAAGAGCAAATCCAACTTGACAACAATGAAAGCTTCACTCGAATCCACTCTAATCTCACTCTAAAACGAGAATCTATACTAATCTCATCCAAGAACACCCACAATGGGTGCTTGGAAGTGAGGCAACAATGGAGAAGTGTTTTGGGGAAGAAAGGTAGGTCAAAAGAGAAGAGAAGGATCCCCAATTACAGCCTGCAAAATCCTTTAAATACCCACTAAGATGCAAGAGCAATGGAATAGATCGTGGCCAGCTGTCAACGTGGTCCTGGCAGGAATTACGGGCATAACCACGGCCGTGGAAAGGGCCTAGACCGTGGTTTTTGTCAGAAGCTTCTCCTAGGCTCGTTAAGCCATGATTTGGTGCATGGTTTGTGTTGGCAAGGTTCCATGAGTCCTCCTTAGCCCTTAGCTTGCATTCCAATGAGTCCGGAAGTGTGTCATCTCGAGGAATGATCCTCGGATGTATCGATTAGGCTCTTAAATCTCCCAAATTACCTACAAAGCAAGCAAAAGTCCGAGTAGACGTCTATCTCGACAAAATACGTGATTTGAGTGCAAACGACGTGAACTAATGCTAAACCATGCATGAATGAGCAGAAAATCTATCTAAATGAGTGTCTAAATCTAAGTCATAAATCGTGTTATCAGATCTCACAATGGATCCTGACCCTAGCCTGACAACAAGTTCACTAGACCTTACAACATGGCACTGACAGATATAAAACAAATACATAAAACAGTATAAACTGTACGACCCTAAGTAAACAACAACATAGCCGAGTATATAAAACGACATCCTCACATAGGAGGTACAAAAGATCATCCTCACGCAGGAGGGGAAACACAACAACCCCAAACCAACCACCTAATGTACAAGAGTCCTCGGCCTGTCACCCTGTCAGATCACTCAGCAGTGCCTAACCTGTAAACATCTACAACACGGTATGAAACCGTTAGCTAACCATACATATATGAGGTAATGCATAAGCACAATCACACATAGGGAAAGATAAACATATCAGCATGCTTTCACTCATTTACCCATTTATTCATCTCAATATAATGGTCATTCACTCAAATCGTATAGATATAATATATATGAAACTAGGTGACACGAGGACCGATACATCCTCGCCTCTGAGCCTGCTAGCCAGCCGTACTAGTATCGGTCACACAATCCGTGTACCCTATGGGAGTGGATTGCGCCCTTCCTGTAAACCGGTCTGGCCTGACATCAGAGAACCTCCCAGACTCCACGGCGGGATGAAAGGGAAAGGTTATCACAGCCACGCAGTGGGGCAATCAATAAAACATAGTTCGGTATAAACGACATCTCATGCTATCATAGCAAACATATAAGCACACACCACTCATGCAAACACCCAATATAAGGATGGTAGCTAAGTAAGTCCTACGGACTTACCTCAACCTCAATCGAACTCAACCACGATCACCTCTACACTGGAGGGATAACACAACCTATAAAACAAGGTATAAAGAGATGTCACATCTCTTATCAAGCAAAGGGTCACACCTAGACCCAAAGGGATCCATAGGGATCATATACATCCTATAACCTCGAAAAATATGCTAAACCTTAAGGCCACATCAGGGCATATATCCAACTCATGATACCATCATCAAACTAAAATCCCATAATTACTAGAATAATGTAACGAGTATAATGGAAATTCCAATTATCCATTTTAACCAATTTAAGCTCAATTTATACTAACCCGCAATACGGAAAACGAATAAATTCATAACTTATTCGTTACTAACCCGATATACGAACCGGAAGAAGATCCAGACTCCTAGCGATACGGGGAGTAAGAGCGCGGTATAAAACCTTACATTTGATGACTTGCGGTGGTCCGTCGGCGTTCCGATAGCGGTAAACGGAAGCTTTACCAAAATGCTAACAAACGGAAAATAACTTTGTACCACGATGTAGAGGACAAGATAAGGGACTCGTAGGTACAAACGGATTTGAAAATGGATCGAAGACGAGTAATTTATGAAAGGTTAAGGATGGATCGTTTATATCTCTTCGGCTAGTCTCACACTCTCTGCAACTTTTACATTTCAATTGTGAAATGAGATTAAGATGAACATCCTGCCGTCATACTCATGTAAATAGATATATATCAATTATAATATAATATATAAATAATGAAAATAGAGAAGACAGGTGGAAACTAACCTATTCTCTGTAACTTTTATATATATATATCTTATAGCAGCCACTTCTCAATTCATACATATAATATACATATAAATATAATATTATATATATTGTGAAGTGAAACACTCAGCCGCCTTCTCCATTGTACAAATATATATTTATTATATATTTATAATATATAATAATGTTTATCCAAAATAATTACTTGAAATGCGGTTATATTTCCCGCTCTCCAAACATATATATTGGAGGTCCCAAAAGCTCTAAATAACACCGACCGTTACATCATCAATTCCAGAAAACAGGATCATAACGCTATCCCAAAGGCATGGAGGTAAAAGATCTCCAGTAGTGTAATCCTATCCCAAAGGTATAGAGGTAAAACATCTCTGGCAACTATATCCTTAATCACACCGTGGAGGGAAAACATCTCGAAGAACTACAATCACTATAATAATATAGAGGAAATACACCTCCAACTGGCTCACATCACAAGGGCATGGAGGAAAAACATCTCCAGCTACCAACTCATCATCAAGGAGGAAACACATCTCCAAAACACAAATGACCGTATAGAGGATAAACATCTCCAGAAATCTCTATACCTAAATCCCAAACATGGAGGTAATATCATCTCCAACTAACCTAATCTCATTCTATAGCATGAGGGAAGAACCATCTCCAGCTGACCTATACACGATGGTATGGAGGTAGAACTTCTCCAATGGTAAAATCATCACTCGAGGGCTTGGAGGTAAAACTTCTCTAGCTATAACATAACTCGCCCTAACATAACAAGATCCACTAGGATCACCAATAATATAACACGGAAGAGAACATCACATATCACACAATCACATCATCATATATCTCATAATATACAACCATGGCTTGCTCAGCAAGTCTACGGTGCAGTCTTCTCTGCATAAACTCAGATTAGTTTATATGGATACTATCCTCAGTCACCCAAGTGGCCTCGTCTTGGTCACTATACTCTCATCATCAGACTGTTCTTCAAGCATAAACGTCTCATACCTTATTCTAAGACTGCAATAGGATATTCAGCAAACATGTGGTCTGCCTCGACCACTAAATCATCATGACTCACAGTGCGTCTCGGATCTGGTATATACTCCCTTTGCTGAGACACGTGAACAACTGGGTGAATACCCTCTAACCTTAGAGGCAAAGCTACTATGTATGTTGCCCTCCCAACTCTATCCAGTATCTAGAAAGGACCGACATATCGGGGACTCAACTTCCCCCCCTTATGCCAAAACGTCTAACGCCTCGTGTCAGAGATACTCTCAGCCAGACATGAGCTCCTATTCTGAACTCTAGAGGCCGGCACCTCTTGTCTACATACGACTTCTAGCGACTCTGTACCGCCAGCATCCTCTTCTTAAATAGCGCTACTCGAGCCATATCATCCCGAATCTTCTCTGGTGCTATCCCACTGGTACTGCTAAGCTCATCCCAACATAAAAGTGTACGGCACTTACGCCCATACAATGCCTCATATGGGACCATCCCAATAAATGTACGTCAATCATTGTTATATAATAAATCAATTAATGGGAGGTAATCTAACCATCCATGTTTCCAATCCAACACACAAGCTCATAGTATATCTCCAAAGGTCTAGATGGTCCTCTCTGATTGACCATCTGTCTAGGGGTGAAACCCAGTTACGAGGTGTAGACTCGTCCCCAAAGCAGTCTGAATCTACTGTCAAAATCTCGAGGTCAAAATCCTAGGTTAGCTCAAACCATCTACGCTGGCGGTAATTAAATTCCCACTACGTAAAACTATACTTCAGACTCTTATGGTTTGTGAGTATTTATTGTAAGAGCCGAGTTGCTGAGTTGCTGAGAGAGCGTGCAGAGGGCCAGGATTAAGCCTGAGCCGCCCCTGCGTGACCTAGAGGGCGCCCTTGCGCCAAGCAAGGTTCCCCCCTGCGGCTCACAGGTCCGCCCCTGCGGCTCACAGGTCCGCCCCTGCGGATTTTGGTGTGTTGCAGCCGCCTTCTTTGACCCGAGCTTTTGCTTTTGACCTCTCTCTCCTTTATAAGTTTCTCCTTCTTTCCTGTTGATGAGGGTTAGATATCTTGAGCCCCATCTCTCTCTCTCCCATGTACATCTTCTCCTTCCCATCTCCTTGGATCACCTTTGTTGATCTCTTCCTTGAGTTTTTGTGAGTTTGTGAGCCATGTGCTTGGTCTTTCTTTTGAGTTATGGTTGATGATGTTGCTGAGCCTTAGGAGCCAGCTTGAGGTGTAGATGGTGGTGTGTTGTTCTCTTGGAGAACTTGTTTTGGTAAGCTTCCACGGTTTTTCTTCCTTCTTTCCCTTTCTCTTCCTCTTTTCATCTCTTCCCTTATCTTAGCTTAGATCCTTAGGTTTGGATCTTGTTTCAGCCACGTTTTGGCTTGTGTTGATGCATATATATGTATGTGATATGTGTATGTTGTTGCTGGAGTGAAGAAGAGAGGAGAATCGAAGAAAGGAGTGAAGAAGGAGCTGAAGTGGTGTGTCTCTACACACTAGCCGCCCCTGCACCATCTCTGGACCGCCCCTGCCCCAACAGTGAGCCGCCCCTGCGCCATCTCCTAGCCGCCCCTGCGCCACCCGCACCAGCTTGGTGTTGCAATTGGTTCTGCAGGTGTGTGTTGCTTCTAGGCTTTCCTTAGGATGCCTTTGTTCCTTCCTCACCTGGTATAAGTGTATAGGATCATGCTAGATGTGTGAGGACGTGTCTGGTTGAGGATATGATCGGTTTATGCCTTGTACGGCTTTTAGGACTTAGGTTGATGTTGATTGAGGTTGTGAGGTTGAGTATGATCCTCATGGATCCCTTTGGGTCTAGGTGTGACCCCTTTGATGAATAGAGGTTGATATATATTTATGCCTTGTTGTTAGGCAGTGCGCCTCTCTCAGGATTGGAGGTTGGATCTGGTTGATCGTGTTTGAGTTGTGTACGAGGTTGAGGTAAGTCTGTAGGACTTACTTAGCTACCATCCCAATATTGGGTGTTTTCATGAATGGTGTGTGTTTTATATGTTTACTATGATAGCATGAGTTGTCGTTTTATCGACCTATGTTCTATTGACTGTCCCACTGCGTGGTTGTGATAACCTTTAACTTTCATCCTGCCGTGGAGTCTGGGAGATTCTCTGATGTCAGACCAAACTAGTTTACAAGAAGGGCGCAATCCACTCCCATAGGGTACACGGATTGTGTGACCGATACTCGTACAGCTGGACATTGCACTCAGAGGCGGGCATGTATCGGTCCTCGTGTCACATACTTTCATCTATCTATATATATACGGTTTTTGGGTGAATTTTTATTGTATGAAGATAATAAAATGGATAAATGTGTGATAGCATGATGATGTGTTTATGTTTCATGATTGTGCTTGTGCTTATGCATTACCTCATATATGTATTGTTAGCTAACGGTTCCATACCGTGTTGTAGTTTTTACAAGTTAGGCGTTGCTGAGTGATCTGGTAGGGTGAGAATGATCTTTTGTACCTCCTGTGTGTGGATGTCGTTTTATATACTCGGCTATCTTGTTGTTTTTACCTTTGGTTGTACAGTTTTACTGTTTTATGTATTTGTTTTATATCTGTCAGTGCCATGTTGTAAGGTCCAGTGAACTTGTTGTCAGGCTAGGTTCAGGATTCATTGTGAGATCCTAGCCTAATGTGACACTCTGAGTCCCGCGGATTCGGGGTGTTATAGAGTTGGTATTAGAGCCTAGGTTGACAACAATGGCACTTGTTACGTGCAATAAGGTCTGATAGGTAAAATAAACAGAACCAACATGGGGTCTGACGTTTTAAAACGTTTTGGTTTTAAGGGTGGTTTTGGGTTAGAATGTACGAGAAGTCATCACCTCTGCCATGGATCTCTGCATTGTAGATATATATATATATATATATATATATATGTGTGTGTGTGTGTGTGTGTGTGTGTGCATTATGGATTGTGTGGATGTGTTATATATATATATATATATATATATATATATATATATATATATATATATATATCGATACATATGGCATACATATAGCCTTGTAATTTTAGGTGCGTTTATCCTACAGATGGCTCAGACTAGAGCAATATCTGTAGTGGGACAAGGTAGGGGTACACCCCCTCTTCCTCTAGTCACGTCAAGTTAGGGACCAGTTTCCGCTATTGGTTTGTCTATGGCAGAGAACGAGTTTGAAGAGGCTGATCATGTCTCCATGAACAGATCTGAGTTTCAAGAATATATGCAACAAGTTTATGAGGCTGTGATAGCGGGTAGACCTACACCAGATTTACCAACATCTGTGAGATCAACTGAAGCTTTTGGATCAGAGAAGAAGCAATGGACTAGACCAGTTAGTAGAGAAGTAAAGATGATGAATGGTGAACCAAGTCAGATAGTAGGACAATCAAGTGGTCCCATGGCCATGTAGACGACTGTCAAGGATTTACAGTGTTTTAATTGTGCGAAGTTTGGACACCAGCGAGCTGTGTGCCCAAAGGCGTCTATCATATGCTTTACGTGTGGTAAAGCAGGGCATAGAGCGAAGTTCTGTCGACAGGGCAAGTGTCGCCTTTACCAATTCCCTCCCGGAGTGGGATTATGAAAGGTGGACGATGAAGATCGAGATAACCTTTAGCTGCACATGGTGCAATGATGGGACGATTATGCTTTAACTGTGGTTATCCAGATCATTTGCGTTTTGTGTGCCCTTTGGCACCGATAGCTTGCTTTACTTGTGGTGAACTAGGCCATCTGGCCCCTTTCTATCAGCAAGGCATTGTTTCTTCTCAATAAGACATTCCTCCTTCCGGTGCAGAAAGAGTGGAAGTGGAGGCTATGACAATGACCTCAGTGATACCTGAGGAGCATGGATCTAAGATTGAATGATGATATGCAGTGGACCTTCTGGCGTTAGCTGTACAGGTACCATTCTTGTTAATGGTTTACCTAGTGGAGTTTTGCTTGTTGTGAGTGCTATGCACTTCTTGTCTTTCGATGCATGCGTTAATAGTGGCATGTGGAAATCGTAAGAGGTAGACTTTTCTTTACATGATTACTAGTTATGGGTCTGAGGTACCCGCGAGATATGTGTTTGTCCCATTTATTCAGGGGCTTGTGTATGGTTTATAGACTTCTTTGTCATGCCGTAGGTGCATGAAGAAGTCACTATGTGTAAGGTTTGGAGGAATAGATATCATGTCATGTTAGACATTAGTTGGAAGATTATTCTAGTTTCCTTTGAGATTGTGAGATAGAGGTCTTCCGAGGTTATGACTTTTGGAAAGATGAGTCTTGTCATTTGTGCCATACGAGCAGTGAAGATGACAACACAAGAGGTGATGTTTGATGTTATTCCATAAAGAAGATAGTTCCACGTTGGAAGATGTTCAAGTGGTTTATGAGTTTATGGACGTGTTACTGAATCATCTAGTGGCCACCTCAGTAGTATGTGGACATGGTTATCGAGTTGAAGTATGATACGACACTAATTGGGAAGGCCCATATTATATGGTCCTTGTTGAGACATTGTATTGGTAACTTGAAGAGTTGACTAAGATAGGCTGGTTTTGCCCTAGTGTGTTCCATGTTTTGTATGGACGACTTGATGAGTTAACTTAAAGAAGCAATTGTGTTTTCAGGATTCCTTTGTGCTCAAGATATTCTTAGTCATGGATAAGAGAGCAGTATGTGTATGAAATAGCATCCCATACCTGTTATAGACACTACGAGTATGTAGTGATGCCTTTTGGATTGACGAATGTCTTAGTAGTCTTATGGAGTTGATGAACAGTATCTTCATCGACTTCCTTGATCTGTTGGTGGTGAACTTCATGGATGACATGTGGTATACTCTCTTAGTAGAGAGAAGCAAACCGATCACCTGAGGATAGTTTTGCTGATATCAAGAGATAGAGGGTTGTATCTTACTCTTTCTAAGTACGAGTTGGGATGCCAGTGGTAGCCTTTTTAGGCCATGTTGCTTCCGCCGGTGGAAACATGACTGATCTGGCGAGGATTAAGTAGGTTGTAATATGGACGATATTGATGAACATTAGGGAATGCATAGTTTTCTCGGCTTAGCCGATTACTACCAATGCTTGAAGGAAGAATATTATGTGAATGTGTATCTAATTATGAGTCTTTTGAGAAAGACCACCAGATGGGTGCTGTCAAGTAATTTACCAGAGCTTTGAAGAGTTAAAGAGGCATTTGACCTCTACTTCCGTTCTATCATAGTCAGAAGCTTCTAGGGATCCCGTGATTTATGTTGAAGATGGATAAGAAGAACTACTTGATGCATGATCTAGAGTAGCAGTAGAACTTCAGGCCTTGAAGTTTTGAAGATAGTACCTACATGTTATCGCATGTTAGGTTTCCACAGACCATAGGAGTCTGAAAGAAGTTGAACCCTTTTGTTGACAACTTGAACTGAAAAACGTTCCAGGAGAAGATGATTGTGAGACTGATAGTTCAACCTCAACTTCAGGAAGATCTAGCTTGGCTAGATTGGGATTTATAGTCTCCCTATAAGGATGTTATCTATATGCTTGAGAGGTTCTACCTGGTCTGTTGGGTGAGATCCAACAAAAAAAGGGGACCTACCTGACCTTTATAAGGATTAAGAGAGGATATCTCGTAATGAGGCACCACAGTTTTCCATTAGAGTAGATAGAGTGATGAAGCGTCATGACCGCTTTGGTGTACCTGCTGAGGCAGAGTAGAGACATAGAGTCTTACAATACACTTATTGTACATCTCCTTTAGTACGTCCATGTACGAGTCAGATGTACCATGAGATGAGACAATTATATGGATGTAGAAGGTTGAAGCTGATGTGACTAGAATTGTGATACAGCGTGTGACCTGTCAGCAGGTCCACATAGAGCATTCTAGATCTAGAGATAAGCCCCATCCACTATAGTGCAGTAGTAGAATTGGGAGGATATCTCAATGGACCTTGTTATGGGATTGTAACCCCGTAGAAGATTGATGTTATCTGGTGTAACGCCCCGTTTATTTGGGTGCATTCCGACATTGTTTTTCTTTTCTCCCTCCTATATATTCGTTAACAGCTCGAGTTCTTTAAATAACTTATATATATATTTAAATATCATTTCCGGGTATTTTATTATTTTGATGATACATGTATGTATTTCCGTATTTTATTAACTTTATTTTGTCGGAAAGTCGGGATTTACCGATCCGGAAAATCTCGTTCCGATCGTTCAATCGAGTTTTGCCTATTCACTTTTTCTTTTCTTTCTTTTCTTTTTTTTTTCTTTTCTTCTCCTTTATTCCTTTGTCTCTTGCGTGTTATTGGAACGCCAGAAGAGCGTCTCCTCGTTCATCCCTCCGCTGCAGCTTTCCCCGCCTAGCTAGGGCCGGCCGATCCTTCGCCCTCCTCGCCTGCAGGCCCAGCGACCCCTCGACCTCTCTACTTTTGATGATTACCCCTATCAGCCAGCCCTCTCACTCTCTCCCTCACCATCTCCCTCACGCACCCCTCCCTTACCTCTCCTATCTGCATCTCATTTTTTGCCAACAGCACAACCGCCATCCGCTTGTGCTCGGAGCAGTGACGATGCCGGCCGGAGCACGTTCGGACGCCGCCGCCGCCTTGGCCGCTCGCCGGTTCGCTACCGCCGCATCGTACCCTCCCCTTTGCACTGTTCGATTGGGACATTCTGCGGCTGGAGCCATTGCCATCCACGCAGCCGAAGAACTCCGATGGGGAGCCACCCTCGCCGCCCCTGAAGGAGCCTCCACCACCTTCCCAGCCAGGCCGCTGCCGCCAGGCCTTCCCCCTTTCTTTCCTGTATCACGCATCAATAGAAGGTTGAAGATGGGTTGTGGATTAATTCCAATTTTTGCCCTCATTTTCTATTTATTGCAGCTTTGACCATTCTTTTTGGTTATTGCAGTTTCGTCCCTTCTGAGTTGTGTAATTGTAGTCTTGACCCTCTATATAACCGATATTTACTGTTTTTCTTAGGTAATTATTTTTCAAGCCAAAAACCTTACGGAAAGTCGAGTTTGGTTTTGATCATGTTGTAAATTGTGTGGATTGCCCAAAAAAATTGGTTTTACGAGTTTTATGCTTGTTTTAAAAATGGGTATTCCCTTGGTTCGTTTTATTCGTTAGATCACCGTTCAAATTTAGCATATAAGCTAAATTTGATTAGCTTTGGTGTTTAGGTCCGGAAGCACCCGTTAAAGGACAACAAACCCGTTCTTGAATCCGTAGACCGTGCTTCATCTTGGATCTCGTGTGAGTACCTTCTCCTTCGTTAGTTCGGAAATGACAGTATAACATGCTAGGTGAATTTAACATAACGTAGAGCAAATGCCATGTAGTGGCCTTAAACCATAGGTATTAGTGTTTGGATATTGAACTTGTTGAATTATCTTATTTACGATCTTAGGATGATCTTCGAGTTTAGAGGTTGGACCTAGCATTCTATAGTTAGGACCTTTTATATATATATCGAGGACTTCTAGATTTTTAGTTAGTTATTGATAGTGCCTTGTTCTGGCCAGGAGTTGAGTATCTTCCTGCGGGAAGTTGAGAGATATTGCTGATCGGTTTAGCTTTGGGACGAGGTAAGTCTCCGGACTTACTTAGCTTGTATTCTTTGTATTAGCATTATTGTGTGTTGGGTGGTGTGTGTTTATTATTTTATTGTTTATAACAACTAAACCGGAAATAGGATTACCGACCTTTATATTATTTGGCCCAAGTGTATGATAACGGGCGGTGACATCACTGCCTGGCTCCCCGTGAGAGGTAGGGGGATCTCGGCGACTGGCCCGTGCTGGTTAGACGGTCGGAGGCATCCGACCGTTCCATTGCCGGAAGAAGGGACCGAGGCGAGTTTCGGAGGGTTCTCGTGTCACAAAAGAAGTTGAACTAGAACGGGATATGCCTTAATAAATAAAGATAATAAACCGGATTTGCTTTCTTTGAGTATGTTGTGTGACTATGTTTAATTAATTGTGTTTGTGCCTTTCCCTTTAATTCTAATGCTTCGAATGAGAGCTAACGGTTTTATACCGAATGTTGTAGTTTGCCTTGCAGGTTAGGCATGCTCCGAGAGATCCGGAAGGGTAGGCAGCCGGGGTCCGTACATTTTAGGAAGGGTTTTGAGTTGGGGTTGTCTTGTGTTTTGGTCTTTCGGTTATTACGTTTCGTGTGCCACTTGTTTGCCGTTTGGTTTAAGTTGTACCTCGGCTGAAGTTGTTGTTGCATTCTTTCAGGTTTCTTACCATTTGCATTAAAATTGATTTACGATTTTTCCTTTATTTGTGCCATGTTGGAAAGGTCCGGTGAAATTGTTGTCAAGCTAAGGGTCGTGACTTATTGTGAGGTCTCGCCCGTAGCATCCCGATATCCTGCGGATTTTGGGTGTTACAAAAGTGGTATCAGAGCCCTAGGTTGACAACAATGGCACTCGCAATCTTCTAAAGGCAGAATAAGGAATAAAACAGAACCCCGCGGGTTCTGAGTTTTCATTTTAAAAATCACATGCATGAGTCAGGGTAGAATGTACGGACCACCACTCCTTCCGTGGATCTCGGCAACATAGTTTATAGGATTTTTAGTATATGTATGTATATATGTAGATATGTATCGTGGATTTAGGATGTTTTTGGACTATTATTGTATGTGGATTGTAGTTGCATGATGAACATAATTTATGTGTATAGTTGTATATGTGAACGATTATATGTTTTGGACCTTGTATTGTTGTAATGGAATGCCGAATGCGTGATATTAGTAGTAATATGGACTTAGGACTTATATAGTTGTGGATACGTATTCCTATTATATATAGTAGCATATGGAGATATAGGACCTTTTAGTTGAGATGCTATTATGATATCATCGCCCTTGGACGACGTCGTTTTCATAGGATAGTGTACATACGAGGACGAATATGCTCAAGTATCAAGTTGAGAGCTACGTTCGGCAAACACCTTGGAGTTCTCGTACTCCTTTAAGAGGATGTCGAAGAGGAGGAGTAGAGATGACATAACCAAAAGACGAACAAGTGGAAGGAAAATTCGCGGTAACTTAAGAGAAATCGAGATGAAGACCATACAAGAAAAGGAGTAACATTAATGTGCGGAAGTGGTTTCAAGGGAACTATGATTTAAAGACAAGAAGACCAATGTAGATAACGAACTTAAGTTCTTCAAGAAGACTCGTGGACAACTAAAGATACAAATCGAGAAGGAGATGGATACACTCTAGCAAGGTTAAAGGTGGTATTCCTTTAAGACGTGAAGTTTTCTTTAGACGCTCCTAAGCATCAGAATCAAGACGAGAAGAGTGATCGAACCAGTTACTAAAGATTTATAAGATACCGTAAGTTAAGCGTACGGGGTACCAATAAGTGAAGTGTAACCATTACTAGAGTTATGAGAAGAAGGGCATGGTGGGGGATTCACGAGGAGTTGACCGATTTCCATTATGATGATAAGACTAAGAAACGCCAAGAAGGAGGAAGTGTGTATAAATGATGACCCCAGGAAGCCGAAATACGAAACGAAGAGCTTTGATTGAGAGACTTAAGATACCAACCATGAGGGACACGAGTGGATGCTAGCTAGGGCTATAATATTTGGGAAGGTGCTCTTGAAAGACATCAAGGAAGAATGGTTAAGCCTATGTAAGGGAGTTATATGAAACAATGAGGCAAAGAAGATATAGTTACCTTATAAAGAAAAGTAAGTATGGAATGAAGAAAGAATTAACGGGGTTTAAGGTAAAGTACACCTAGAGGGTATTCTTCATGAGAATGTTAACATGGAAGTATAGAAGAATGGTGAGCCATGGAACTTGAAGAAGGTCAGCTATAAGCTAATCGACGACAGCAAAGAACGCGCTTGTGCGGGTTGTCTATGGATGAGTGTGGAGGGAAAGAGTAACCCAAGTTTTGGACTCATATAAGAACGGTAACAAGAACTTGATATATTTTTGGTGGTTCAAAGTTAGTAGTGAGGAGTTGTATCGACAAAAGTGCGAGTGTCTTAACCAATTAGCATTGAATGAGGTCAAGCATGTAACTATAACATACCCCTTAGGGAGAGATTGTAACGATCTGGTGCGACCTTCGTAGGTCATGGGTTTGTCATATGGAGGAATGACATGAATCAAGGTAAAGGGGGACTGGAAGGACAAAGAGGAAGGTGAGTCTTCTATAGTTGTTGTGCGAAAAGGGTGTATATATATATATAGGAGAGGTATGATATGTTTGTTCTAAGGTTATGGATGTCATATTTCACGAGCCAAGATAAGCCAAGGGTTTTGTGACTCGTGTGGCAAAGCCATAGTGGCTATAACGTGAAACGAGGAATCTGGATTGAGGCAATGCTACAAGCTTAGGGTTATGATGATAGTGCTTGGTGGAGTTACGAGTGAGTCTTTCAGTGGTTGTAGTTTGGGAACTTTACCTAAAGGCACACCGGTACCGTTGTGAAGTTGTTCATGGAATACTCAGAGATGCATAAGGTGACCAACAAGAGTAAGAGAAGATCGAAGTTTTGAAGTTTGATGTCGACAAGAGATGTACAAAAAGTATATGGAAGATTGAGGTTAGAACCTCTACCGTCGGGTTGACGATACATAAGGAAATTGTTCGCTCCAAACGGTGTGTGCAAGCTTTAAATTTATAACCCTAGACTTAAGCTTAAAACAAGGATGCGAACCCGCAGTGTACGGGTCAATCGTAGTAAAAGGCAAGAAAATTCCAGGGGTCGATCACAGGGACTCGGTGAAACAAAGTCAGTAACGGTAAGCTTAGTGAATACTAACCACAAAGAGCAATTAACACAATCAAAGATGAACAAGAAGTCAATAAAGCAAACATGCAATTCTAGGGATTAAAGCATCTAGTTGTGGTTCCAACTCAAGATCTATAGATAAGCGGACAAAGCTGAGATTTTTGCGTAGGGAAGGTGTTACTAAAGTGGGGTAGATCACCGGGTAAGTCTCACTACACACTAATCCTAAACCGTAACTCCTATTACCGGGTAAGTCTGTAGGAATCAAGATAAAGAACTATTACCTCAAACTAACACACCATCTAAGGGAATAGAATCAACCTTTACCGGGTAAGTCTCAGGCTAACTCACAAAGATGGGATGGAAGCACACTCAAACCCCAATAAAGGATAAACCTTTATTACCTACACTTCTGATCGTTGGTACACAAACTAAGGAATTACCGGGTAAGTCTCATCCTAAGCTTGCTTTGAACCAGGAAAGGTGTAATAAGAATGGGATTTGGCAAACTCTAACACTTAACTCTCAGTTATGGATCAGATAAGTCACCTCGGTCAGCCAGTTTCCACCCCGGCCGAGATGTTCATCGACTGAACGAGATGCTTAGGGTTAAGGATAAAGACTCGAACTTTCAGGATCCTACTGGAATCTAAGATTATTCTATCATTGTTTTTCCCACAACCTTCAGCCAATCACCCTAGAATCACACAAGGAAATTAGCCACTCATCATCATTATGAAAGTATTAAATATATGGGAAGAAGGTGAATATTTGAACAAGAAGAATTTAATGAAAAAGACTTCAATAACTGAATCAAATATCACAACAAAGCGTTCCTTGGATAGCAATCCAACAAGACAAGACAACAAGTGAGGGAATTGAAGACAATCTTACAAAAACCCTCCAAAAAGCTATAAAAGCTATAGACTTCAATCTTCCTTCAACCTTCAAAAAGATTCTTCGAATCTCTCCAATGGGAGTATGCTGCTGCTGCTGCGTGATAAGCGGGGGTGATAGCGGATGTATGCGGCCCCCTTGATTTGTGGAAATCCAACCCTTTTTATAGGAAAATAACCCTCCAAAGATAATAAATCTTAAAAAGATTTTTTCCCATAAATATAGGTAAAATATATGATTCTGCATATCTCCTTCCTTCCAGGAGCCAAGCCCAAAAATATAAGATCACTTTCCAATCTTAAAAGATCTTAGCCAAGAATAAAATATTCTCGCCGCGTCCTAGGTGTTCGCCTCGGTCGAGTCGGGGTCTCTGGATCACCTCGGTCGAGATGAATCTCTGGTCAACCGAGGTGAGTCACAACTGAATGTGAAATCTCTCAAAACTGGTCCAAAGTAAATCTTTAATCCATGGCTATGCTTCCTGGATGTAGCTCCAAATGACTCATGACTCCTTTTGCTCCTTTCTGATGCGAAACGTGCCATTTTACCTACGATTACAACAAAACTAGGCTCGATTCTCGCAAAGGTAGATGAAATGGTAGTAAAATCACATAATATACATAAAAACATGCAGATTATGAAAGATAAAACGTCCAAACAAACCCCAAAATATAGACTATAATTCATGCTATCAAAATACCCCATACTTAGCCCTTGCTTGTCCCCAAGCAAGTTCCTCATATAGAAGATAAGATAGAATGGATTATAAGTCAAGAAAATCAATGAAAAGTCTTTCAAAAACATTTTCATGGTGTGTTACAATCATAGATCACTCTAAGAGAATACTTCATAGAATTAAAAACTCAATATGCTCAAAACATTTTATAAATATAGGAAAGTTGTTCATCTTTGCATAAAATCATAGAATGCATAATAAATCATAATTATCAAAATTAATCATGTATAATCCAGTTTAAACCACTAAGTCAATCAACAAGCTCAAGGTCTCAAGGGCTTCCCAAGAGAAAAGTCAAGAAACGTGTAGGGTAGGGATGTGTGTAAGGTAATGTGGTGCTAGAATCCGGGAAAAGGATGAACTTCACTTCCACTTCGACTTGCAACAAATTCCACCAATAAGCTTTGCTTATTTCACACTTTTTCTTTTACTTTACTTTTTGGGATGCATGGACAGAGGTGCACAATAACCGAAGCCTAGGAAATCTGCAATCATCAATTTCTCGAGATGCATCAAACCCTTGATGCACATACCATGACCCGCTAGGAATATCGCTCAATCCGACTTTGGCAAGACACAAACACCCGGCTATGTGAATGGTGCCGAGTTACTCATCTTCATGATTGACTTCCCCAAACCTAAAGTTGCTTTCTAACACTTTCACTTCCAGCCACTTCTCAACTTGTACTTCACTTGCTTTCACCACTTCGCTTGCTTCCAAATTCCCGGATAGGTAAGGGAGGCAAAATGTATATGAGGGGCTAAGCATGATCAAGAAGAAGAAGAAGAAGAAGAGAATGAATTGCCTTGGTCTTTCCATGAAGAAAGTGAGAGAACTTAACCTGTGGTGTCAACCTTCAAATTCAACATAATTTGGATAAAAACAAAGTATTAATCATGCTAATAATTTCAAACAAAGCATTTAGCAACTTAAACATATTATAAAATCTTTCAAACACATAAAGAATTCAAAACCAATCAGTAAACAAGGTCTTCACTGAGATCATATCCAGATAAGTAACACAAAATCGTTTTCGAAAACTCTCAGTTAACACACCTCGGTCGAGGTGTTCTTGGTTCAACCGAGGTGAAACGCCTCGTTTGGCCAAGACTGACTCGGTCGAGGTCGAAAAATTTTTTTTTTTTTTTTTAAACAATTTTTTTCAGTTTCGACGTTTTTCTCAATCAAATAACCTGTAGGTATGCATGTAATATCAGATAATCATATAAATGCAGAAGTGAAGCATAAATAAAATATCCGATAAAAGATAATGTCATACATCAAAAGGTAGTCAAATAATACAAACACCCCATACTTGGGACACACTGTCCCAGTGGGTCAAATAAAAGTCTGAAAATGAGAGTACTCACCGGATAAATAGCTGAACTGCATAAAAAATATAATAAGAAAATCCTGCAGCTCCTCAATAATCCTGATCCGGCGGTGGTGGTGGTGGTACGTACGGATACTGAGTCGGATCGAAAGGATAGCCCATGACACGCTCGAACTGAAGCTGGGCCATGATGTGCTGATAGTGCTGCCGCTCCTGCATCTCGCGGATATCCAGCGATAATGCAGCATACGAGTCAATAACCTGATCCGTCAGGTCATCGATCCGTCTGTGAGCAGCTTGATCTCTCACTCCATGCCTCCTGCGTCTAGCAGGTCTGACTGGAGAAGTCTCAGCTGGTGCAGGCTCTGTCTCCTCCTCATCATCCAAGTCGATGATCAGTGGCGCGCTCGTACCTGCAGTATCCGTCCTTGTATCCATCGGGACTCCACCATCTCTCTCATCCACTGTCTCCTCGTCGTCGTCATCCTCCTCCTCTTCAGCCGGGGCAGCTGCTGCCTCTCTATGATCCTCCATCAGTGGAGCCCAAGCTGTCTGCTAATAACACGATTTATAGCATAGTTTTAGGTGCACATTTAGGTAGAATTCTCGCTCAATCATGCATTATCTAGCACTAGTCCAATACGTTTTGCACTCAAAACATGTATTTTGTCGAGATAGACATCTACACGGACTTGTGTGCGTTTTGTAGGTATTTCGGGAAGTTTCGAGCTAAAACGGTGCGTTTGAGGGTCGGTCATTAAGAGGACACGTTTCCAAACTCATTAGAACGCAAGGCAAGGGCTGAGAAGGACTCAAGGAACCTTGCCAACACAGGCCATGCACCAAACCACAGCCTAATGATCCAAGGCGAAGTTTCTGCACAGAATCACGGTTCTCTGAAGAACCACGGCCGTGGAAATGACCGTGGATTTTGCCAGATTCTCGTGACAGCTGTGCCACGACTCTCATGGCCAGCTCATGAAGAATTGGTTATAAAAGTGGTCCTTGATAGTTGTTAGAGGCAGCTGGGATTTGGGTAGTTTGAGAGCAGCTCACATATTCTCCATTTTTCTTTGACAAAATATATTCCAAGAAGAAGAAGGACTTTTTCTAGGAAGGAAAGTGCAAGAAGAAGAAGAAAGGAGCCATTGCCATTGAAGAGGAGAGGAGAAGACACACTTAGATCTTGTATTTTCGGATTCATTTCTAGAAGTTTTTGAACTCTTGAACCTTCATTTGGAAGGGTTGTAAGTCGTTCTAATTTCATCTTCAGATTTAGATTGTGTTTGAGGTTCATTTGTTCATCTTCTTTCCCTCATTTTCTTGCAATGGAGGTTATGAATCTATGCTTGTTTGTTTTGAGTTCTAATATGAATGTTGTAGGCTAGATTGATGTGATTCTAGGGTAAGGAAAGGATGGTTATGGCTAGATCTATGATAGGACGAACTTAGATTTACCTTTGGATGATTTTGTTTATGAACATAGCTACTGTTAGGAATCACGGGTAGTTCTTGAAGAACCACGGTCGTGGTTTCTGTAGAACAAACCGTGGTTCTTCCTGGTTCGAAGGATCTTATCTTAGGTTCATAAAATTGTTGAAACCCTAAGTTTTTGCTGAGTTTAACCTACCCTAGGGTGTCCTAGTGTAGCGACTAAGTGTTAGGAGAGACTTACCCGGTAATCCTTGCCCTTAGAATCTAAAATAGCAAAACCTTAGGTAATGGTGAGCCTAATAAGCCGCCATTGGATTAAATGTGCTAGGATAGTTGATTAGGACTTCTCTTTCCGAGACTTACCCGGTGAGGATAGGTTAGATCCCTAATTAAACAATCCGGTTTGTGTTAAATTCCTCCCCTTAGGTTCTTAGAGACTTAACCGGTAATGAGACCTTAGGTGTGGATTAGTTGGATCATGAGACTTACCCGGTAATTGATCCCATTTTAGGAACACTTAATCCCAACATATCATAATCAATCCAAAGAATGAATAGATAACTTGAGTTTTATGCCATAACCGGAATTTCCAACCCCTAGAATCCGTCTTCCCTTTCTCTTAATCAACATCTTGTTCGATTTGTTTATTTGTGCCAATTTTCAGACTTAGTTTGATTGATTGTTTACATGCATTTGATCTTTGAAGTGATCACCTAAAAACAACCAAAACAATTGAGATTTTCTTCCTTTATTTGCATCCTTTTCTTTAGACTTAGATTTTGCTAAATTCAATCACAACTTAATTCGATTTCACCTTAGTCTTTGTGTTCGACCTTGGAATACTTATCTTGCTACATACGTCCCGTACACTGCGGGTGCGCTAGAAGTAGGATAATTATAACGAGTACAAATTTAAGGCTTATTGCGTACACACTTTTTAGCGTAACAAGTTTTTGGCGCCGTTGCCGGGGACTAGGTCTAGATTGAGTCTATTTTGTGATTGTTTCTAGTGTAGATCCTTCTTGTTTCTTTTGATCTCTTTTTGGTTTTTGTCTTTGCTTTTCAGGACATCTATTGCTCTTTAGGTGTATGCGAAGATCTCGTGGCAAGGATTTAGCCCCATTCGATCCCGAACCGGAGAAAACCCTTCGATCTAGATCTAAGAACATCCGAAAAGAGAAAGAGATGGCCGGTAGAAATCTTCAAGCTGAATTGGATGAAGCCTTGGAGCAAATAAGGCTAAGAGATGAACTCTTGGAGGAAGAAAGGAGAATTGCCAATGAGAGGCAAGAGGAAACTTGAAGGGAGATTGAAGAGATTAGGCAAGCTCTTGTTCAAGGAGAGCTTAATCGCCGACAACCTCCACCACCTCCACCACAACCGCAGCCGGCGGCCAATGTTAGGGTTGTTCCCATTGCTATTGAGGAGCCGCAAACCCTAGGGAGACGTATGGATCCGGCACAAAGAGCACACCGACCGGGTGTGAATCTAGGAGATCCCGCAGCCCACAACTATGAGCTCCGCCCTCAAGTTCTTCAAATGATCCGGCATAATCAATTTGGAGGGATGGAAGGAGAGTCTCTTCACCAACATTTGATGAACTATGAGATTTTTATCGAGACTCTTAGACCACCAAGATTGGAGAGCAACAACCATAAGCTAAGAGCCTTTTCCTTCTCTCTTAAGGACAAAGCCTTGGCTTGGTATCAATCTATTCCACAAGGGAGAGTTGGTACTTGGGAGGAGATGACAACCGAGTTCTTGACCAAGTTCTTCCCACCATCCAAGACCACCGAGCTAAGAGGAAAGATCAATGCCTTTGTGATGAGGGATAGAGAGTGTTTGTTCAAGTCTTGGGAGAGATTTAAGGACCTTCTCCTAGATTGTCCGCACCATGGCATACCAAAGATTGAGCTATTAGAGATCTATTTCAAGGGGCTTGATGAAGATAGCCAATTCAAGCTTCAATCTCTTTCCGGTGGGACCTTTATGGAGAAGCATGTGGATGATGCTTGGGAGTTTGTGGAGAAGCAAGCTCTAGTAATTGAAAAGTACTCTCATAGGAAGAGCGAAGGAAGAAAGGCGGGAGCATATGAGGTGAGCGAAGTCACCATGAGCAATTTCAAGCTTGACGCCATCAACAACGAGTTGAAGTCCTTGAGAGAGTTGTGCACTACCACCTTGAAGAGTCAAGCAACTCCTCAAGCACCTCCACGAGCCAACTTGTCTTCCAAGGAGGAAGATGTGAATTATATGGGAAGGGGCAACTTCAACAATTACCAAGGCCCAAGAAATTTCAACAACAACCGGCAATTCAACAATTACCGGCCAAACCACAACCATCCCGGATTTTCTTACTCTAATCCGGATGGAGCCTTGAACCCTCCCGCCTCCACAAGTACAACTCCACCACAAAGAGCTTCACAAGAACCTCCGCCCGGTTTTTCTCAACCTACCAAGGATAGAACCGAAGTCATGTTTGAGCAATTGCTAGGAAGATTGAGTGGACTTGAGAGCACCGTCACTTCAATTTCTAAGGCTCAAAAAGTCTTGGAAGCACAAGTCTTTCAAAAGGCGGGTGAGGCACATAGAGATCCGGGAAAACTTCCCGGAAGAACCGAAGACAACCCAAGAGGCCAAGTTTTGGCTATCACAACAAGGAGTGGGTTGAGTATGAAGGATCCTTTGCCCAAGGACCAAGCCAAGGGGAGTCAAGTAGTGGTAGAAGAGGGAAGGAAGCAAGATGATGGAGGCAAGAGCAAGGATGTAGAGCCAACTTATGTAGCACCACCTCCATACAAGCCACCACTACCGTTCCCACAATCAAGAGCGAGAGCACGTTTGGACAATCACTTTGGTAAGTTCCTTGAACTAATGTCCAAGTTACATATTAACATTCCGTTCATGGATGCCATCTTAGGAATGCCGGCATACGGGAAGTTTTTGAAAGAAATACTCTCCAACAAGAGGAAGTTGGAGGAGTATGGGGAGATAAGGATGACCAAGAGATCCTCGGAGTTGATCCAAACGATGAAGGAGGAAATGCCTCCCAAGCTAAGAGATCCGGGCTCTTTTTGCGTTCCAATTGGAGTAGGAGACGTGAAGTACGAAGCCCTTTGTGATCTTGGGGCATATGTAAGCATCATACCGCTTGCACTTAGCAACAAGGTCGGGTTAGGAGAGCCAAAGCCGGTCAAGATGACCCTCTATATGGCGGACCGTTCTATCACTCATCCAGTTGGGATTCTTGAGGACATTCCGGTGCAATTGGGAGGATTCTATATACCCATCGACTTTGTAGTGTTGGACATTCCGGCGGACTATCCGGTTCCTATCATTCTAGGAAGGCCCTTCCTAGCCACTTCCGGATGCTTGGTGGATTGCAAGAACGGGACTCTCTCCTTCGACATTGGAGAGGAGAACATCAAGTTCAAGCTATCCACAATGATGAAAGGGCCAACCCTTGATGAGGATATCTTCAACATAGTCGAGCAAGAAGAATCTAGAGAAATGGTGAGCTCGATCTTGATCAAGGACCCCTTGGAAAAGGTTCTTACCTTGAGTATGATGGAGGAGGACATTGAGGAGGAATGCAATGAAGAGATCAAGGCCTTGGAGGCTTTGGAAGAAGAGCCAAGAGTTGGATTTGGGAGCCATGAAGAAATTGTGAACAGCTGCAAATTCCACGGTCGAGATTTAGGTTCCACGGCCGTCAAACTCTCTGGACAACTCCGAGAAGCAAGCTTGTCAAGAACCACGGCCGTGGAAGATGATCAAGCCGTGTTTCCAACCGTGGTTTTCCCCGGATCAGCTCTTGATGGCGATCAAGCTTCTAGGAGCAAAGGAGAGTCTTCTTTTGCCTTGGATTCATCTCATCCAATCTTATTTGGATCGTCTTCAACCGATAAAGGTCCTCCCTCACTTGAACTCAAACCCCTCCCCTCTCATTTAAAGTATGCATTCCTTGGTGATAATTCTACATATCCGATGATTGTTAATGCATGCTTGAGTGATGATGAACTTGCTAAATTGCTGCATGAACTAAGATTGCATAGGAAGGCCATTGGTTATACTATTGATGATTTGGTTGGCATTAAGCCATCTTTGTGCATGCATAAGATAATGATGGAAGATAACCACAAACCCTCTATTGAACATCAAAGGAGATTGAATCCTAAAATGAAAGAGGTGGTCAAGAAGGAAATCATTAAGTTGCTAGATGCGGGAATTATCTACCCTATCTCGGATAGTAAGTGGGTTAGCCCCGTTCATGTGGTACCTAAGAAGGGTGGAATGACGGTAGTAACTAATGAGAACAATGAACTAATACCAACTAGGACGGTCACGGGATGGAGAATGTGTATAGATTATAGGAAATTGAACATGGCCTCTAGGAAAGATCACTTTCCCCTCCCCTTCATTGACCAAATGCTAGAAAGATTAGCTCAACACTCTCACTTTTGCTATCTAGATGGGTATAGTGGATTCTTCCAAATCCCTATCCACCCCGATGACCAAGAGAAAACAACTTTTACATGTCCATGGGGTACATTTGCATATAGGAGAATGCCATTTGGGTTGTGTAATGCACCCGCCACCTTTCAAAGGTGTATGATGGCTATCTTTTCGGAATACATAGAAAATATCATGGAAGTATTCATGGATGATTTCTCTGTTTATGGTTCTTCTTTCGATGATTGCTTAGCTAATTTGTCATTGGTGTTGCAAAGATGTGAGGAGACAAATCTTGTCTTAAATTGGGAAAAATGCCACTTCATGGTAAGTGAAGGTATCGTGTTAGGACACTTGGTGTCTAACCGTGGCATTGAGGTTGATAGGGCTAAGATTGAAACAATAGAGAAGTTGCCACCACCTACCTCGGTGAAGGGGGTAAGGAGTTTCTTAGGGCATGCCGGTTTTTACCGGAGGTTCATTCAAGATTTCTCTAAAATTTCTAAGCCCCTCACTAACCTACTAATGAAAGATGTTGATTTTGTTTTTTCCAAAGATTGTCTTGAAGCGTTTTGTAGGTTGAAGAACGCCTTGATCTCCGCACCTATCATGCAACCTCCGGATTGGAGTCTACCATTTGAGATCATGTGCGATGCAAGTGATGTGGCCGTTGGGGCCGTTTTGGGGCAAAGGAAAGAAGGGCGTACTCATGCTATTTACTATGCTAGCAAGACGCTAGATGATGCCCAACTCAATTATGCTACTACCGAGAAAGAGTTGTTAGCGGTGGTGTATGCATTTGAGAAATTCCGCTCGTACCTTGTTGGAGCGAAGGTCATAGTTTACACGGATCATGCGGCGATCCGTTATCTACTTACAAAGAAGGATGCCAAGCCAAGGTTGATTCGGTGGATCCTTCTTCTTCAAGAGTTTGATTTGGAGATAAGAGATAAGAAGGGATCCGAGAACTCGGTGGCGGATCACCTTAGTAGACTCCCACCATTGGAGCTTGGGAAAGACAACATTCCGATAGATGATTCGTTCCGGGATGAACAATTGCAAATGGTGGAAGAATGCTTGTTCCAAGTGGCTAGAGGAAGTGAGCCATGGTATGCCGACATTGTGAATTACTTGGTGTGTGAGGAAGTGCCTCCCGGACTAACGTATGCACAAAGGAAGAAGTTCTTCAACGATGTAAGGCATTACTATTGGAGCGAGCCACTTCTATTCAAGAGAGGCCCGGATGGGGTGCTTAGAAGATGCATACCGGAGGATGAAGTGGAGAGTGTGATCCGGCATTGTCACTCCCTACCATGTGGAGGCTATGCTAGCTCACACAAAACGTGTGCCAAGGTATTGCAATCCGGTTTTTATTGGCCTAACTTGTTTAGAGATGTGCAAAGTTTTGTAGCGGCATGTGATGCTTGCCAAAGAACGGGGAACATCTCAAGGAGGAATGAAATGCCCTTGAACAACATCCAAGAAGTTGAGATTTTTGATGTGTGGGGTGTAGACTTCATGGGACCATTCCCTTCTTCATGTGGCAATCTATTCATCCTATTGGCGGTGGACTATGTGTCAAGATGGGTAGAGGCAATCGCCTCTCCTACGAATGATGCCAAGGTGGTGGTGCGGTTCTTCAACCGAGTGATCTTCCCTAGGTTTGGAACACCAAGGGTGATCATTAGTGATGGAGGGAAACACTTCACAAATAGGAATTTTAGAGCACTTTTGGCCAAGTATGGGGTGAC
Organism: Fagopyrum homotropicum; assembly: GCA_033239125.1. Classification (NCBI taxonomy): domain Eukaryota; kingdom Viridiplantae; phylum Streptophyta; class Magnoliopsida; order Caryophyllales; family Polygonaceae; genus Fagopyrum; species Fagopyrum homotropicum. The sequence continues at coordinate 25,676,916 of BSWB01000008.1, read as the reverse complement.
TCATAAAGTGGCAACACCCTACCACCCCCAAACTAGTGGTCAAGTGGAGATCTCCAACCGTGAGATCAAGGCCATACTCGAGAAGACGGTGTCTAGGACAAGGAAGGATTGGGCCATGAAGCTCAATGACGCACTATGGGCATATAGAACCGCCTTCAAGACACCTATTGGCACCACTCCCTACAAATTGGTCTATGGCAAGTCTTGCCATCTTCCGGTGGAAATGGAGCATCGAGCTTATTGGGCCATTAAGTGGCTAAATTTTGACCTCAAGGAGGCGGGAGAGAAGAGATTGCTTGATATCAATGCCCTTGAGGAGCTCCGGTTGGAAGCTTATGAGAATGCCCGGATTTACAAGGAGAGAACCAAAAGGTGGCATGACAAGAGGATCATTCCAAAGGAGTTGAGTGAAGGAGATCTTGTCCTTCTCTTCAACTCGAGGCTAAGGCTTTTCCCCGGAAAGCTCAAATCGAGATGGACCGGGCCGTATGTGGTAAAGAAGATCTTTCCCCATGGAGCTATTGAGATAGGAGGGGAGCATTGTGGAGATTTCAAAGTGAATGGGCATCGCTTGAAGAAGTACATTCCGGGAGCCCCAATAGACATGATCGCCCCGCTTCACCTTGCATAGACGCTCCCGAGCTTGGTCAAGCTAATGACCTTAAAGAAGCGCTTGGTGGGAGGCAACCCATTGGTAACATTTTTCCCTTTTCATTTTTTTTACTTAGATTTTTCTGTTTTTGTGTGCTTTGTGTGTGTTTTGCCTACTTTCGTGTGTGCTAGAAGCATTAGTGGCATTAGAAGCCTTTCTTGACATGTGAATGATGGTGATGAACCCCTCACCAATTATGGGTGGAGCGGACGCGGATTTGGACGGCTAGCGGTGCCTAGCGCGGATCCCGAGGCTTTAAAGGATGCTTGAGAGCTCTCTACCATGGTTGAAAGGATCATCCAACATCAATCCTCTTAAGAATTCCCAAATACCGAAGAAAACCATTTTACATTGTGAGAACCTTCTTTCACTCTCTTTGCTTGAATACCACATTGGGGACAATGTGTTTCTAAGTATGGGGTGGGGTTTACATGATCCTTTGCATGAAGAGCATCTAGGATAGTTTAATATTTGCACATGTCTTGCATTGTACATACTTAAATCGAAAATCCCATAAAAATCACAAAATTTAAAAAATTTTTTGTGCTTTCTAGGCTTGGACATGATCCTAATGATGAAAACTTGTCTTGTGATTGGCTATGAATGGCCTTATGTGTTGAATTGATAAATGCATATGTGGACTTGAACTACTTCTCTTGAATTCCATGAATGACTTGAGATCATGATGATTGCCTAGAATGGATTGAGTATTGAAAATCGAAATTACATGATAGTTCTTGCATACCATCTAGGAATGAATAAGGCATTTCATCTTTCTCTACTTCTCATCTTGATCATGATTGCTTGACCACCTCAATTGATATAAAATTTGACCTCCTTTTAAACCCATCCGGGAATAGGAGCATGCTAGTGTGTTTGAATGTGCAAAAAGCAAGTGCGGGGTGAAGATGTAATGAAAAGAATGTCGTGAATGGAATGCTGAAATTATTGTGGAAGTGTAGCCAAAATAGGTTTGGGGGTGTTGGTTTAAATGACAAGTAACTCGGTACACTTCACATAATCGGGTGTTGGTGCCTTGCCAAAGTCAAATGAGCCAATAGCCCTAACGAGCTTTGGTATGTGTGCCCGGTGTGGATGCACCTCGAAAAAGAGAAAAAGCCCGAGGATGGCTAATCACCGAGGTTTCGGTTATTGTACACCAATGCCATTGTCTCAAAAATGAGTTAAAGAAAAGGAAAAGAAAGCAAGATAGGGAAAAATATACACTTGGGGGAAGTTGATCGAGGACAAGGAAGTGAAGTTAGTTCCATTCCCGGATTAGCATCACATACCTAGAAAATTCCCCTCCCCAATTGAAACGTTTCTTAGCCTTTTATGTCACAAGCCCTTATGACCTACTTGCATGTTTGTAAGACTTAGTAATCTAGATTGGATAGACTCTTGATCTTCTTGACATCTCCGTCCTCCCATCTCATGCATGCTTTTGAGTTAAGTACAATTGTCTTTCCATGCCTTTGTTGTTTGACACATAATTGCTTATCCAATTGCCAATGATCATGACTATGAAGGTGATCCAATAGTAGAAGCACAAAACCAAAAAGATTTTTGCCATTTTTCTGCATACATAAATCATGTCATCTCTTAGTCTATAGTTGGGAATTTGCTCGGGGACGAGAAAACCTTAAGTATGGGGTATTTTGATAACACGATTTATAGCATAGTTTTAGGTGCACATTTAGGTAGAATTCTCGCTCAATCATGCATTATCTAGCACTAGTCCAATACGTTTTGCACTCAAAACATGTATTTGTCGAGATAGACGTCTACACGGACTTGTGTGCGTTTTGTAGGTATTTCGGGAAGTTTCGAGCTAAAACGGTGCGTTTGAGGGTCGCTCATTAAGAGGACACGTTTCCAAACTCATTAGAACGCAAGGCAAGGGCTGAGAAGGACTCAAGGAACCTTGCCAACACAGGCCATGCACCAAACCACAGCCTAATGATCCAAGGCGAAGTTTCTGCACAGAATCACGGTTCTCTGAAGAACCACGGCCGTGGAAATGACCGTGGATTTTGCCAGATTCTCGTGACAGCTGTGCCACGACTCTCATGGCCAGCTCATGAAGAATTGGTTATAAAAGTGGTCCTTGATAGTTGTTAGAGGCAGCTGGGATTTGGGTAGTTTGAGAGCAGCTCACATATTCTCCATTTTTCTTTGACAAAATATATTCCAAGAAGAAGAAGGACTTTTTCTAGGAAGGAAAGTGCAAGAAGAAGAAGAAAGGAGCCATTGCCATTGAAGAGGAGAGGAGAAGACACACTTAGCTCTTGTATTTTCGGATTCATTTCTAGAAGTTTTTGAACTCTTGAACCTTCATTTGGAAGGGTTGTAAGTCGTTCTAATTTCATCTTCAGATTTAGATTGTGTTTGAAGTTCATTTGTTCATCTTCTTTCCCTCATTTTCTTGCAATGGAGGTTATGAATCTATGCTTGTTTGTTTTGAGTTCTAATATGAATGTTGTAGGCTAGATTGATGTGATTCTAGGGTAAGGAAAGGATGGTTATGGCTAGATCTATGATAGGACGAACTTAGATTTACCTTTGGATGATTTTGTTTATGAACATAGCTACTGTTAGGAATCATGGGTAGTTCTTGAAGAACCACGGTCGTGGTTTCTGTAGAACAAACCGTGGTTCTTCCTGGTTCAAAGGATCTTATCTTAGGTTCATAAAATTGTTGAAACCCTAAGTTTTTGCTGAGTTTAACCTACCCTAGGGTGTCCTAGTGTAGCGACTAAGTGTTAGGAGAGACTTACCCGGTAATCCTTGCCCTTAGAATCTAAAATAGCAAAACCTTAGTTAATGGTGAGCCTAATAAGCCGCCATTGGTTTAAATGTGCTAGGATAGTTGATTAGGACTTCTCTTTCCGAGACTTACCCGGTGAGGATAGGTTAGATCCCTAATTAAACAATCCGGTTTGTGTTAAATTCCTCCCCTTAGGTTCTTAGAGACTTAACCGGTAATGAGACCTTAGGTGTGGATTAGTTGGATCATGAGACTTACCCGGTAATTGATCTCATTTTAGGAACACTTAATCCTAACATATCATAATCAATCCAAAGAATGAATAGATAACTTGAGTTTTATGCCATAACCGGAATTTCCAACCCCTAGAATCCGTCTTCCCTTTCTCTTAATCAACATCTTGTTCGATTTGTTTATTTGTGCCAATTTTCCGACTTAGTTTGATTGATTGTTTACATGCATTTGATCTTTGAAGTGATCACCTAAAAACAAACTTAATTCGATTTCACCTTAGTCTTTGTGTTCGACCTTGGAATACTTATCTTGCTACATACGTCCCGTACAGTGCGGGTGCGCTATAAGTAGGATAATTATAACGAGTATAAATTTAAGGCTTATTGCGTACACACTTTTTAGCGTAACATCTGCCAGTAATGCGGATCGAAAACTGTGAACTGAGCAGACCAGCGGATCCCCTGTGGTGCAGTCCGCTCCCAAGGCATAGCAACATATGGAGTGGTCAAACCACGGGGAACCAAAATCCTCCGTGTGATCATCTCTTGTAATCCAAGCGGCTTCGGAGCCGCCGCCATCGTACAAACACTAAGGTCCATCCCGTGATAAGTAGCAATATGGGTGACTAGACCTCCGCAGCAAATGTCTCCCTTCGCCTTGGCCTTGATCTTGTGCAGGTCCTCTACCAAGAACAAGCCAAAGTCTGGGAAACCTCCTGTAACCATGCAGTAGAGGCTGAAGAGCTCGTCCTGTCGGATCTTCTGGGGCGTCTCAGTACGCGCCAGAAGTGTCTCGCTAAATATCCTATGGGCTAGTCTGAAGGCTGGGTGGAAGATGACCTTCTCCCTGGAATCTCCAGGGCGCCATCTGTCTGCATGCTCGGTAATATGGGCAATCTGCCCCCAGAACTCCCTAGCTACGGATCGGGAGGGGAAGTCGGTGGCGGTGGGCTCAGAAAAGCCAAAAATCTCTCTCCAGATCTCTAAAGGAACTATGAAGTTCCGGTTCATCAACCGGTACTTCACAGACCGGTCTGTGGGGAGGTAGGAGAAGGAGCTAACAAACTCTAATGTCGGCTCCAAATAAGCTGGGGCTCGGATCTCAGTAAACTGATCCAGCCCTACAGTGGCAATCATCCTCCTAAGGTCAGCATCTAACCCTAGGCAATCGAAAGCTGACACGTCCAGAAATCGTGGTGCGATAACTGGACGGCTAGCTATGCGCTCATAGTCTACCCGGCATCTCTCGTGGATAACCGGGCGGTAAGGACGGGAAGAAGAAGAAGAAGGGGAAGGTGAGGATCTGTCTCTCAAGGCTAGGCGACGATCGGAACTCATTTTCACTCAACACTGTCAGACCACCTCGGTCACTGACAAGACTCAGAAATCACCTCGGTCGAGATGCAGTTCGACCGGACCGAGGCGCAACAGTCGCGATTCCAATTCTCAGAAATTCAGTTCTTTTCCCCCAAAAATCACTACAATTGCTTCCTATGGGGTACTTAAATCCTTTCTAAGCAGAATCAAGGACAACCAAAGCCCAAATCGAAACGAATGAACGAGTTAGGGTTTCGACTTGTTTTACCTCGTTTCGGTCGATTCGTTCGATTTCTTTGCAGATCTGTTGTTGCAATCGGTTCCTCTACCCTTCAATCTCAGTTTAGAAGCGGAAATCTTCGAAAACGAGCAAGAAATGAGAGAGAGCGAAGTGGACTGTCGCCGCGGTCGAGGTGAAGAAGGTAAAAAAGTGAAAAAAAAATTTTTCCCCTTTTTATACTGTTCCTGGATCTGCTGTCACCTCGGTCGAGATGGTCTCGACTGGACCGAGGTGGTACGGACCGAGGTGGTTCTGCAAAAAACCCTAGTCGCCTCGGTTGCTCAAGAATCAACTCGGTCGAGGTGTTCTGACAGTAACCGAGATGCTTCTGTCTTCTCAAAATCTCGAACTTCTGTCCTTCCAGTTATGCTCCTTCCTTAGATATTCCTTGTTGTTTGTCCAGAACGCCAAAAACAAAGCAAAGCAAAGCAAAAACAAAAACTATCTAAGCTAGACTAGAAAACGGGAAAAAGAAAGCAATACCTTGGGTTGCCTCCCAAGAAGCGCTTGGTTTAAGGTCGCTAGCTGGACCATAATGCGTCTCAAACGAGGTGGAAGGTGCCCTCACCCCATACTTCACCTCCATCGTGGGGTGAAGTAAGTAAATCTATCAAACACTCCAACAAGTGTAAGTGCTCATCGGGGAATGAATCGTCTATGGGTGGGTTATCCGTCTCGCGGGAAGATTCCGGCAGCCGGCTGAGGTGGTCCGCAACTGAGTTCTCGGATCCCTTCTTATCGCGGATCTCTAGGTCAAACTCTTGGAGCAAGAGAATCCATCGAATAAGGCGCGGGTTGGCATCTTTCTTAGCCAACAAGTAACGAATGGCTGCGTGGTCGGTGTAGACAATGACCTTCGCCCCTACTAGATAGGAACGAAACTTCTCGAAAGCATATACAACCGCCAATAACTCCTTCTCGGTAGTAGCGTAGTTGCGTTGTGCTTCATCTAGCGTCTTGCTAGCATAATAAATGGCGGTGGTCCGTCCATCCTTCTTCTGTCCAAGCACCGCTCCTACGGCTACATCACTAGCGTCACACATGACCTCAAAGGGCAAGGTCCAGTCAGGAGGTTGGATAATGGGAGCGGAGATCAACGCTTCCTTAATCCTGTAAAAAGCATCAAGACACTCCTGCGAAAACTCAAAAACAACATCTTTATTCAAGAGGTTAGTTAGAGGTTTAGAAATCTTAGAGAAGTCCTTGATGAATCTCCTGTAGAAACCTGCATGCCCGAGAAAACTCCTCACACCTTTAACAGAACAAGGAGGAGGGAGCTTCTCAATAGTCTCGATCTTAGCTCGATCGACCTCAATTCCTCGATTAGAAACGAGGTGTCCTAGTACAATGCCTTCATTAACCATAAAATGACACTTCTCCCAATTCAAGACGAGATTAGTGTCTTCACATCTCTTAAGCACTAGAGAAAGGTTAGATAGGCAATCATCAAAAGAGAAACCATATACAGAAAAATCATCCATGAATACCTCCATGATCTCCTCTATGTACTCGGAAAAGATAGCCATCATGCATCGCTGGAAGGTAGCGGGTGCATTGCACAACCCAAATGGCATCCTCCGATAGGCAAATGTCCCCCATGGACAAGTGAAAGTGGTCTTCTCCTGATCATCCGGATGGATAGGAATCTGGAAGAATCCACTATAGCCGTCCAAGTAACAAAAGTGTGAATGCTGGGCCAGCCGCTCGAGCATCTGATCGATGAAGGGAAGTGGAAAATGGTCCTTCCGTGTGGCCGTGTTCAGCTTCCTGTAATCGATGCAAACCCTCCAGCCCGTAACGGTCCTAGTTGGGATCAACTCGTTGTTCTTATTCGTCACAACGGTCATCCCTCCTTTCTTCGGAACGACATGCACCGGGCTAACCCACTTGTTGTCCGAGATAGGATAAATAATACCTACATCCAACAACTTAAGAACTTCCTTCTTCACAACCTCTTTCATGATCGGATTTAACCGTCTTTGAGGTTCCCGTGAAGTCTTATGATTATCCTCCATTAGAATTCTATGCATGCAGAAAGAAGGTTTAATGCCAATAAGATCATCCGTGGTATAACCTATAGCCTTTCGATGCTTTCTCAGGACATGCATTAATTTAGACAATTCAGATTCGGTAAGGGAAGCACTAACAATAACGGGATAAGTAGAATCCGGTCCAAGAAAGATATACCTCAAGTGACTAGGGAGTTGTTTAAGCTCCACAACTGGGGGTGCTTTCTGAGAGGGATCCTTGCCTCCTCTTTCCAGTGGAGTGGTGTCAGAAACTGGACTTGATGAAGTCTCAGTTAGAATCGTCTCGCCATCGACCTTGGTCAAGGCGCAGAGGCGTTGACCGAGATGTTCTTCAGTCGCCTCGCTCAGTCCAGAAAGTGCCTCGGTCGAGGTGCTGCTACTGGGACCGAGACTGGAGATCTTCGTCTCCTGGATTAGCTTCTCAGTTTTAGCTCCTGGATCCTCTTCCAGTTCCTTCAAGCTCCGTATATCTGCATCACAAGAAGCATCTATACCTTCCTCCATTAAACTGAAGCTAATAACTCTTTCGAGTGGATCGTTAATAAGGATAGAGCTCACCAATTCTCTTGATTCTTCTTCATCGTAGATGTTGAAGATATCATCAGTTAGCTGCTCCCTTTCATGGCTGCAAGTAGTGCGAACTCCACCTCATCGCCACCAACGTTGAATTTCAACTTGGCGTTTTTGCAATCCACGTTGCAACCCGAAGTTGCTAGAAATGGCCTCCCGAGAATAATAGGAACAGGATAATCTGCGGGAATGTCAAGTACAACAAAATCTATGGGTAGATAGAAGTTACCTAACTTGACCGGAACGTCCTCCAAGATGCCCACGGGATGGGTAATGGAGCGATCCGCCATATAAAGTCGAATCTTGACCGGCTTGGGCTCTCCAAGACCGATCTTCGTGCATAGCTCCAGCGGGATGATGCTCACCCTGGCTCCTAGATCACAAAGGGCTTCGCAAGTGACATCGCCAACCTGTATGGGAATGCAAAACGAGCCGGGATCTCTCAACTTAGGTGGCATCTTTTCGTTCATGATCTTGATAAGCTCCGAAAATTTAGATGTCATCCTAACTTCACCAACATCCTCCAGCTTCCTCTTCCTTGATAAGATTTCTTTTAAGAACTTCCCATAGGCGGGCATACCTAAAATAGCATCAAGGAAAGGAATATTAATATGTAGCTTATTCATCAAGTCAAGAAACTTACCAAAGTGCTTGTCTAGATGTGCTTTGGCTCTGGACTGAGAGAATGGAAGTGGCGGTTTGTATGCAGGAGGTGGAATATAAGTTTCAGTCGTCCCTCCTGCTTTCTGTTGCTCCACCTCGGTTGGCATCTCGGTCGAGGTGTTCTTCGACTGGATCTGGACCGAGGTGGTCTGCGTCGATCGAGGTACTGGATCTACAGTTTTAAGTCCACTCCTCGTCGTTATGGCCATGCACTGGCCCTTAGGGTTAGTTTCCGTCTTTGCTGGAAGCTTCCCTGGATCTCTTGGCGCTTCATTCGCCCTACTAGCAAGTTGTTGTTCGAAGGACTTTTGGGCCCTCGAAAATGAAGTCATAGAATTCTCCATAGCGCTAAGCTTGATCAAGATAGCCTCCAGAACTGCGTCTTTCTTTTCTGGTTGAGACGAACTTGATCCTGGCCCTTGGCTCTTTAATGGAGTAGAAGAAGAAGAAGGGGAAGAGAGGAAAGGGTTAGAGGAGTCGTTAGAGTTGGATTTTGAATGATTGTTACCGTGATTTTGGTTATTTGCCCTCCAGTTGTTGCTATTGGATCCTCTATTGTTGTTGTTGTAGTTGTTGTTTCGGGGACCGTTGTTGTTGTTACGGTACCCGTTGTTGTTGTTGTTCCTTTGCCCTTGCTCTTCCTTCTTAGTTTGAGCCATCAAGAGTTCCTTCAATTGCTTCACGTCATTCTTCAAAGACGTGAGTTGATTGTTGTTGGATTGAGTCTCTTGAAAGTTGATTCTTTTAACTCCACCTTCAGCTCCTTGGTGGGTATATTTCTCCATGTGCAAGGCTTGCTTCTCAATGAAGTCCCAAGCCTCATCAATCGCCATGTCCATGAAAGTACCGGCGGAGAGTAGTTGGAGGTTGAACTGGGTGCTTCCGTCCAGTCCTTTGAAGTAGATCTCCAACAACTCGATCTTTGGAATCCCATGATGTGGGCAATCCATAAGGATATCCTTGAACCGCTCCCAAGATTTGGACAAGCTCTCCTTGTCCTTCATAATGAAAGCATTGATCTTCCCTCTCATTTCAACGGTCTTTGAGGGGGGAAAGAATTTGGTCAAGAATTCCGTAGTCATCTCCTCCCATCTGCTAATTTTTCCTGGAGGAAGAGATTGATACCAAGTAAGAGCTCTATCTTTTAAAGAAAAGTAAAAAGGTCTTAGCTTGTAGTTGTTATTTTCAATTCTGGAAGGTCGCAAGGTTTCCATCAAGATCTCGTAGTTTTGAAGATGTTGATGTGGCGACTCCTTCTCTAGCCCTCCGAATTGGCATTGGCGAATCATGGCTAGAACTTGCGGTCGAAGTTCGTAGTCATGATCCGCTGGATCTCCTAGGTTCACTCCTGGACGCCTCAGTTGTTGATTAGGGTCCATCCTTTGACCTAGGGTTTGTGGGATTCCTGCAAGAAGAACATCTCGGACTGGCCTCCGAGGTGGAGGTACATCGGCCGGGGCGTCAGGTACTGGAGCCTGCCTCGGTCGAGGATCAGCCACTGGATCCTGCATCGGTCGAGGATCAACAGGAGAATCTTCCCTCGGTCGAAGTAGAATCTGGTCTCGTATGACTGCTATCTCAGCTTCGATTGCTGCAGTCTTGGTGCGATTCTCTTCTTTCTCTTGCCTAAGTTCTTCCTTGCTGAGGCGTAGTAGCTCTAGCGCCTCTTTCAATTCGGCCGCAAGGTCGCGGTCGTCTTGCTGGGCCATCTTTGCTTCTCTTAAGCGTCGCTTGTAAGTCTTTTCGGGTTCGGGATCGTAGGGAACGATTTCCTTCCCAGTGCGGGTTCTTCGCATATACCTAAGAAAGAACCTGCAAAAGTCACTCAAGTAGAGTGGTTAGATGACACGGAGCAAGCGCCCCAAGAGCAAACCGTACCGGCTCGGTCTAGACCAAGTCCCCGGCAACGGCGCCAAAAACTTGTTCGCTCCAAACGGTGTGTGCAAGCTTTAAATTTATAACCCTAGACTTAAGCTTAAAACAAGGATGCGAACCCGCAGTGTACGGGTCAATCGTAGTAAAAAGCAAGAAAATTCCAGGGGTCGATCACAGGGACTCGGTGAAACAAAGTCAGTAACGGTAAGCTTAGTGAATACAAACCACAAAGAGCAATTAACACAATCAAAGATGAATAAGAAGTCAATAAAGCAAACATGCAATTCTAGGGATTAAAGCATCTAGTTGTGGTTCCAACTCAAGATCTATAGATAAGCGGACAAAGCTGAGACTTTTGCGTGGGGCAGGTGTTACTAAAGTGGGGTAGATCACCGGGTAAGTCTCACTACACACTAATCCTAAACCGTAACTCCTATTACCGGGTAAGTCTCTAGGAATCAAGATAAAGAACTATTACCTCAAACTAACACACCATCTAAGGGAATAGAATCAACCTTTACCGGGTAAGTCTCAGGCTAACTCACAAAGATGGGATGGAAGCACACTCAAACCCCAATAAAGGATAAACCTTTATTACCTACACTTATGATCGTTGGTACACAAACTAAGGAATTACCGGGTAAGTCTCATCCTAAGCTTGGTTTGAACCAGGAAAGGTGTAATAAGAATAGGATTTGGCAAACTCTAACACTTAACTCTCAGTTATGGATCAGATAAGTCACCTCGGTCAGCCAGTTTCCACCCCAGCCGAGATGTTCATCGACTGAACGAGATGCTTAGGGTTAAGGATAAAGACTCGAACTTTCAGGATCCTACTGGAATCTAAGATTATTCTATCATTGTTTTTCCCACAACCTTCAGCCAATCACCCTAGAATCACACAAGGAAATTAGCCACTCATCATCATTATGAAAGTATTAAATATATGGGAAGAAGGTGAATATTTGAACAAGAAGAATTTAATGAAAAAGACTTCAATAACTGAATCAAATATCACAACAAAGCGTTCCTTGGATAGCAATCCAACAAGACAAGACAACAAGTGAGGGAATTGAAGACAATCTTACAAAAACCCTCCAAAAAGCTATAAAAGCTATAGACTTCAATCTTCCTTCAACCTTCAAAAAGGTTCTTCAAATCTCTCCAATGGGAGTATGCTGCTTCTGCTGCGTGATAAGCGGGGGTGATAGCGGATGTATGCGGCCCCCTTGATTTGTGGAAATCCAACCCTTTTTATAGGAAAATAACCCTCCAAAGATAATAAATCTTAGAAAGATATTTTCCCATAAATATAGGTAAAATATATGATTCTGCATATCTCCTTCCTTCCAGGAGCCAAGCCCAAAAATATAAGATCACTTTCCAATCTTAAAAGATCTTAGCCAAGAATAAAATATTATCGCCGCGTCCTAGGTGTTTGCCTCGGTCGAGTCGGCGTCTCTGGATCACCTCGGTCGAGATGAATCTCTGGTCAACCGAGGTGAGTCACAACTGAATGTGAAATCTCTCAAAACTGGTCCAAAGTAAATCTTTAATCCATGGCTATGCTTCCTGGATGTAGCTCCAAATGACTCATGACTCCTTTTGCTCCTTTTTGATGCGAAACGTGCCATTTTACCTACGATTACAACAAAACTAGGTGTAGACCTCGATTCTCGCAAAGATAGATGAAATGGTAGTAAAATCACATAATATACATACAAACATGCAGATTATGAAAGATAAAACGTCCAAACAAACCCCAAAATATAGACTATAATTCATGCTATCAGAAATGAAGTAGGTTCTAAACCTACTCGAAGGAACGGTGCAAGCTTGTATATAATGCGAAGAACGGTTCCCACATGATGGGATGCTATAGAAGTAAAGAAGATAAGGTCAATTGTTTTCATGCACGGTTAAGCCGTGTAGTTTGGATCCTTATGGTGGAAATAAGTGAGAAACCGTAGAAGATTTTTACAATCATGTCATCAAAGAGGGAAAATGAGATTAAGATAAAGGAATACTTAAATAAGGCTACAAGAGCCAGAAGACTCGAGTAAGTCTCTCGAGTTCAAGAGATGAAGGATCTATGAAAGAGGAGGGTAAACATTGTAGCTAAAGATAGAACAAAATATGTGTTTAAAGGATGTCACCTCAACAGATCGGGATAGACCATTAGTATCATGACCACCTCTCAAGTTTTAAGACAAGGTTGTGTAGGTCTTATTTATGGGACAAAAGAAGGAAAGACGAAACCCGAGATATCACAGGTTCCAACCCGTCAGAATGTGGATTTTTCCACTAAGGTCAAGCTTGAATCGATTCCGATATCTAAGGCGCCGTATGGAATGACACTTGTGAAGAGACATGAGTTGTGGAAGCAAGTGAAGGAGCAATTGCAAGAACTTATTGAAAAGAGTTCATTAGAATTAGTGAAAAGCTATGGAGAACTCCGAATATATCTTAAACTCTTGATTTGAAGTTGTTATGGAGAACACCAGTTTGCGAAAAGAGAGACAATTACCTCCATTTGTACATCGATTACAATGAACCGAACAAGATCACAATGAAGAACAAGTATCCATCACCACGGATAGATGATCTACTCGACCGGTTGCAAGGGTCGATAGTCTCTTCTAAAATTGATTTAAGGTCTGATTGTCATCAATTGAGAATTCAAGATAGGGATATTGCAAATACGGCATTCTAGACAAACCATGGTCACTACGAGTTATAGAGATTCCCTATGGGCTTACCAATGTCCCGAATAAGATATTTTGGTCTACTCTCGAAGAAGAGAGAAGTTGTATGACAAATTGTCTCGGGATGACAACCCCTGAAGGATGTGAAAGAAGTTACAAGTTTCTTGGATGTATTGGGCATTACCACATTTGTGGAGATATTCTCCAAGTAACATCATCTATGACTAACCTACTCCGGATGAAAATGAAGTATTGAGTAAGACAAAAATGGACCATGGAGACCTTGAGAGTTGAGAGGAGATTCATTGGTGCAATTTTTTTTAAATTGCCTCAAGGTATGATCGGTTTGAATTGTACAATTGAATCTACAAGACATGGTCTTGATTGAGTATTGAGAAACGATGTAAAATTTATAGCATACATGTCTCGTTAGTAGAAGCAGTGTGAAGTAAAGTATTTCCTTCACTACTTGGAACTTGTAGCAAAAATTGAGGAAACGTAACATCAAGTTTGGTTTGACGTACAAGAACTAAGGTCAACAGTGTAAATTGACTGTCCGATCTTCTTTGTTAGAGACAAGTAAACAAGGAAACATAATGAAGATGTTGCATTGAGAAAGACCCGTGATAAGAAAGTTGAGTTCCGATATAACGGACCTTCTTGAGATCTTAGCGTGAGTTGGGATAGTGAGTTACCGGTTGGCGTGACCGCCGAGAGTAGATGGTGTTAACCTTGTGTTTCATGTGTATCAATCGAGAGAGAACATACATGACCTGAGGAACATCATTAGTCACGAGGACCTGGTGGTCGAGCCGGACCATACATTCGTTGAGTATCCGATTGCGGTTTTGGAGCGTAGTACGAGACGCCTTCGGTCTAAGGAGATACCGATGCTAAGAGTGTAGTGGTCGAGGCGAGGAGCTGATGAGGCTACTTGGGAGACAGAGGATAGTATCCCTAGGAACTATCCCGAGTTTTACGCAGGATTAGCGACATCTATAGGACCGTCAGGTTAGTCCCGAGATCTACCCTTGGTTATGCTTATGTGATTTGTGACGTGATGTGTTATGTGTGTTTCATATGTGTATATCTTGCGAGTCTTGATATATCTAAGCGAGTAGACTTTGGATTAGAAGGGCCATAGTTACCACGTTGTAGTGTTCCGAGAGGATATCGAGACACGTTTGTTTGAGAGTTCTGTGTTTAGCAAGTTTCGGGACAAAACTTTTCTTTAGGAGGACCTGATGTAACGCCCCGTTTATTTGGGTGCATTCCGACTTTGTTTTTCTTTTCTCCCTCCTATAGATTCGTTAATAGCTCGAGTTCTTTAAAGTATTTTTTTATATATATATATATATTTAAATATCGTTTCCGGGTATTTTATTATTTTGATGATACATGTATGTATTTACGTATTTTATTAACTTAATTTTGTCGGAAAGTCGGGATTTACCGATCCGGAAAATCTCGTTCCGATCGTTTAATCGAGTTTTGCCTATTCCCTTTTTCTTTTTTTTTCTTTTCTTCTCCTTTATTCCTTTGTCTCTTGCGTGTTATTGGACCGCCAGAAGAGTGTCTCCTCGTTCCTCCCCCCGCTGCAGCTTTCCCCGCCTGGCTAGGGCCGGCCGATCCTTCGCCCTCCTCCCCTGTTGGCCCAGCGACCCCTCGACCTCCCTCCTTTTGATGATTACCCCTAGCAGCCAGCCCCCTCACTCTCTCCCTCACCATCTCCCTCACGCAACCCTCCCTTACCTCTCCTATCTGCATCTCGTTTTTGCCAGCAGCACAACCGTCAGCCCCTTGTGCTTGGAGCAATGACGACGCTGGCCGGAGCACATTCGGACGCCGCCGCCACCAACTCAGGACGCTGCCTTGGCCGCTCGCCGGTTCACTATCACCGCATCGTACCCTCCCCTTTGCACTGTTCGATTGGGACAGTCTGCGGCTGGAGCCATTGCCATCCACGCAGCCGAAGAACTCCGACGGGGAGCCACCCTCGCCGCCCCTGAAGGAGCCTCCACCACCTTCCCCGCCAGGCCGCCGCCGCCAGGCCTTCCCCCTTTCTTTCCTGTAACACGCATCAACAGAAGGTTGAAGATGGGTTGTGGATTAATTCCAATTTTTGCCCTCCTTTTTTGTTTATTGCAGTTTTGACCCTTCTTTTTGGTTATTGCAGTTTCGTCCCTTCTGAGTTGTGTAATTGTAGTCTTGACCCTCTATATTATCGATATTTACTGTTTTTCTTAGGTAATTATTTTTCAAGCCAAAAACCTTACGGAAAGTCGAGTTTGGTTTTGATCATGTTGTAAATTGTGTGGATTGCCCAGAAAAATTGGTTTTACGAGTTTTATGCTTGTTTTAAAAATGGGTATTCCCTTGGTTCATTTTATTCGTTAGATCACCGTTCAAATTTATCATATAAGCTAAATTTGATTAGGTTTGGTGTTTAGGTCCAAAGCACCCGTTAAAGGACAACAAACCCGTTCTTGAATCCGTAGACCGTGCTTCATCTTGGATCTCGTGTGAGTACCTTCTCCTTCGTTAGTTCGGTAATGGCAGTATAACATGCTAGGTGAATTTAGCATAACGTAGAGCAAATGCCATGTAGTGGCCTTAAACCATAGGTATTAGTGTTTGGATACTGAACTTGTTGAATTATCTTATTTACGATCTTAGGATGATCTTCGAGTTTGGAGGTTGGACCTAGCATGCTATAGTTAGGACCTTTTATATATAAATATATCGAGGACTTCTAGATTTTTAGGTAGTTATTGATAGTGCCTTGTTCTGGCCAAGAATTGAGTATCTTCCTGCGGGAAGTTGAGAGATATTGTTGATCGGTTTAGCTTAGGGACGAGGTAAGTCTCCGGACTTACTTAGCTCGTATTCTTTTTATTAGCATTATTGTGTGTTGGGTGGTGTATGTTTATTATTTTACTGTTTATAACAACTAAACCGGAAATAGGATTACCAACCTTTATATTATTTGGCCCAAGTGTATGATAACAGCGGTGACATCACTGCCTGGCTCCCCGTGAGAGCTAGGGGGATCTCGGCGACTGGCCCGTGCAGGTTAGACGGTCGGAGGGATCCGACCGTTCCATTGCCGGAAGAAGGGACCGAGGCGAGTTTCGGAGGATTCTCGTGTCACAAAAGAAGTTGAACTAGAACGGGATATGACTTAATAAATAAAGATAATAAACCGGATTTGTGTGCTTTTAGTATGTTGTGTGACTATGTTGAATTAATTGTGTTTGTGCCTTTCCCTTTAATTCTAATGCTTCGAATGTGAGCTAACGGTTTTATACCGAATGTTGTAGTTTGCCTTGCAGGTTAGGCATGCTCCGAGAGATCCTGAAGGGTGGGCAGCCGGGGTCCGTACATTTTAGGAAGGGTTTTGAGTTGGGGTTGTCTTGTGTTTTGGTCTTTCAGTTATTACGTTTCGTGTGCCGCTTGTTTGGCGTTTGGTTTAAGTTGTACCTCGGCTGAAGTTGTTGTTGCATTCTTTCGGGTTTCTTATCATTTGCATTAAAATTGATTTATGATTATTCCTTTATTTGTGCCATGTTGGAAAGGTCCGGTGAAATTGTTGTCAAGCTAAGGGTTGGGACCCATTGTGAGGTCTCGCCCGTAGCATCCCGATATCCTGCGGATTTGGGGTGTTACATGTGGATTGTTGGTAACAGATTAATGAAATCGGCACGTTTCATTTCTATCTGAAAGACGTGGCCAGTGAATGGATGGGTTGAGGAGTACACTAGAGAGATAATGAATTTTCATAATGTACCGAGAACGATCATGTAACGCCCCAAATTTTAGGAGCGTTTGCGATATTTATTTTCCTACTTTTATCGACATTTTATTAGCTTAAATATTTTTATTATTTAAGTATCCTTCCGGCATAAATATTTTACCCGAGTATAATTATATTTTTCGGATACGTTCACGTATATACGTGTTATTATTTTTGGAAAAGACGGAAACATTTTTTTTTCGATTCGAAAATCCCGTTCTGAATGATTTTGATCTGGTTTATTTTATTACACTTTCCCATTTATATTTTATTTATTTTATTATTATTATTTTTTTTTCATCCTTCATTTGTTTCTCTCTCCCTGATTGGTCTCTCTCCCTCTCATTGCTGTGTTTGGCCGTCCCGTCCCAACTGTGCTCTTCTAGCTTGAGTAGTCCTTTCATAGTTCAGCCTAGCCAGCTACCTTGCCCATCTGACCTCTCCCCCGCTCCCTTGTGTAGACAAGCAACACTCTCTCTCACACTACCCTAAACTCACTCCCCACCCTCTGTGATGTTCCTCCTCTCCTTCTCATTTCTTCAACCTCGAGCCTTCATCTCTTCCAACCCTCTCCGTTTTCTTCCCTTCTCAAGATCTGGAAACTCCAGCCCTGCTTTGCCTTCCCTACTCCCGGACAACTTCAGCTCGTCGCCTCGTCGCCGGAGACAACCAAGGCGTCCTCGGAACCCCGCCTTCTCTCTTTTCTTCGGTCCTATCTACCCCTTAGTACCGGAGCATGTGAACCAATGCTGCCTTCGCTTCCATCGAACCTCCAATCTCCTTCTCCCTTGCTCCAGTGAGCCCGCCGA
Source organism: Fagopyrum homotropicum (assembly GCA_033239125.1). Taxonomy (NCBI): domain Eukaryota; kingdom Viridiplantae; phylum Streptophyta; class Magnoliopsida; order Caryophyllales; family Polygonaceae; genus Fagopyrum; species Fagopyrum homotropicum. The sequence goes on along the minus strand of BSWB01000008.1, from coordinate 25,659,222 downwards.
GTTTCCATGCCCTCGCACCACCGAAGATGAGAGTTGTCGACCAACAGAGCTGCTGCCGCCGCCCTCTCTATATCCGTATCTCCTCCCTCTACAAACTGTGGTTGTTGCCCCCTCAGGCCCGGAGCTCTACCACCTTGCCTCGCCGCTATTAGAGCCTTGCTGGAGAGGATCTTTGCAGAAGCTCCATGTTGGCCGCCGCTGTTCCTTCCCTTCCCCAGACCTGCGCGAGATCCATTGGCAGTATCGGGTTAATGAAACCCTTTTCGTGATATTAAAATCGGGCCCTCAACTTTTGGTATAATTACAAATATGACTCACTGCCTTGTATTTACAGTTTTGACCCAGAGTTTTAGAAATTGCTGATATACCCTTTATGGAATTAATTATAGATTTGACCCAGACAACTTAATTGCAATTTATCACCCATATTTATGAAATTGTATGAATTGCCCCGGAAAATGTGTTAGCGGGTTTTAACATTGGATTTTAATTGCCGGGATATTCTTATATTTATATCTACCATATATATTATTCCCTTGTTGGATTTATTTCGGATTTATGGCCCGAAGGTTTATTGGCGGATTATGACCAAGTTTCTAAAATTGTATAAATTGTCCCGGAAAGTATTTAAGCGGTTTTAACCTTGGTTTTGAAAACAAGTTTTACCTTAAATTTAGCATATAAGCTAAATTTGTTTAGCTTTGGTGTTAGGACCGGAAGCGCCCCGATAAAGGCCAACGATTCCATTCTCGAGATCCTTAGATTGTCTTCCGTCTTTTGACGTCATGTGAGTATTCACTCCCCCGAGCTTATGATCTTACTCGATTTAGTTATGTTTAGTATTAGTATCATGTTAGGTTGGATCTAGCATAAGTTAGAGTAAATACCAAGTAGTGGTTATGGACCTTAGGTGAGTTTTGTGGATTGTGAAATGTTATAAGGCTTGAGGAGTTGATTTTATCTTGTGAGGTTGTTTATGGTTTTAAGTTGTATGTTGAGCTTGTGAGAATTTAGAGGTTGAGGTTGTATGATTGTGGAGGTTATGGACTAGAAAGAGAGTATCCTTGTGGTGTTGTGAGTTATGATCTTGTGAGATCTGAAGGTTTAGAAGTCTTAGGACTTCTAACTTCTGTTGAGTGTAATGTGAGCACGAGGGATTCTAGGATGCGGTCCTAGAATTGAGAGTCAAATGGTCTTGCGTAGATCATTTGAATAGAAGTCTAAGACTTCTATTGTGAGTGGGTTGTTGTTGATATAGTTATCTTCTTGTGAGCAGGTTATGGGCTTCCTCCCCTAATGAAGCAAGAGTGTTGTGAGTCCAGTGTGGTGACGAGGTAAGTCTCAGGACTTACTTAGCTCGTATTCTTTGTATTAGCATTATTGTGTGTTGGGTGGTGTGTGTTTATTATGTTACTGTTTATAACAACTAAACCGGAAATAGGATTACCGACCTTTATATTATTTGGCCCAAGTGTATGATAACGGGCGGTGACATCACTGCCTGGCTCCCCGTGAGAGCTAGGGGGATCTCGGCGACTGGCCCGTGCTGGTTAGACGGTCGGAGGCATCCGACCGTTCCATTGCCGGAAGAAGGGACCGAGTCGAGTTTCGAAGGATTCTCGTGTCACAAAAAAAGTTGAATTAGAACGGGATACGACTTAATAATAAAAAGATAATAAACCGGACTTGTGTGATTTGGTGTACATTGTGCGTTATGTTTATTTACTTGTGTTTGTGCCTTTCACCTTGATTCTAATGCTTCGAATATTAGCTAACGGTTTTATACCGATTGTTGTAGATTGCCTTGCAGGTTAGGAAAGCGGCCGAGAGATCCGGAAGAGTGGGCAGCCGGGGTTCCGTACATTTTAGGAGTGGGTTTTGGTTGGAGTTGGTTTATGTTTTATTCTTCGTTTATTATGCTGGTATGCCGTGTGTATGGCGTTTTGATCTCTGGTGTTGATTATCGGCTGAAAGTCTTTTGTTGTTTTCCTTCGGGTTTCTTATCATTTGCATTAAAAGGAATTTTGGTTTTGCCTTTATTTGTGCCATGTTGAAAGATCCGGTGAAATTGTTGTCAGGCTAAGGGTCGGGACCCATTGTCAGGTCCCAACCCGTAGCGCCCCGAGTCCCGCGGATTCGGGGTGTTACAAAAGTGGTATCGGAGCCCTAGGTTGACAACAATGGCACTCGCAATCTTCTAAAGGCCGAATAAGGAATAAATAGAACCCCACGGGTTCTGTTTTCGTTTTCAAAGTCACATGCATAAGTCGGGGTAGAATGTACGGACCACCACTCCTTCTGCGGATCTCGGTAGCTTAGTTTATTGGATTTTAATATGTATATATATGTATATATAGTAGTATATGTGGATTGTAAGTTGCATGATGAATTTGATATATATATATATATATATATGTATAGTTATATATGTGGACTATAGTGCGTTTTAGACCTTGTTATGTATAGTAGGGGCATGGCCTTATATAGATATATGCTTATACATGTGGTATGATAGGATCTTTTTAGCTTTTGAACCTTGTATTGTTGTAATGTATTTTCTGGATGTGATATATTAGTAGTAATGGGAACATAGGACTTATATATATAGTTATATATATACATGCACCTATGGTATGCTAGTATCATATTAGTAATAGTGGACCTTATAGCTAAGATGATAGAAAGCTATCATTGCCCCTTGGACAACGCCTTTTTGGCTTATGATAGTACACATTCGAAAATGAGTATGATCAAGTTATCGAGTGCAGCTTTTCGTGCTAACGAACACCACGGCATTTCTCGGATTCCTTCAAGGGATGTCTAAGAGGAGGAGGAGAGATGATGTAAACAAAGGGCGACCCAGTAAAAGAAAACTCGAGACGACTTAAGGGGGGATCAAGATGGGAGCAATACAAGAAAAGGGAGCAACATTAAGGTGTAGAAGCGGTTCCAAGAAGCCATGATCGAACGGCGACGAGACCAAGAGGGAGAACGAACTTAAGTTCTTCGAGAAGAAGCGGAATACTAAAGATGTAAATCGAGGAGGAGATGAGTATGTTCTAGCAAGGATAAGGTGGTGTTCCATTAAGATGCAAAGCTTTCTTTAGACGCTCCTAAGTTGTGGAGTCAAGATGAGAAAAGTGATCGAACCAGATGTGAAACATGAAAGATACCGTAAGTTAAGCTTATGAGGTACCAATAAGTGAAGTGTCAACATTCCTAGAGTTATGAGAAGAAGGGCATGATGGGGATTCACGTGGAGTTGACCGGTTTCCATTATAAGGATAAGGCTAAGAAACGTCAAGAAAGAGGAAGTGTGTATAATTGATGATCCTAAGAAGTTGAAAGACGAAACGAGGAGCTATGATCGGGAGACTTAAGATACCAACCAAGGGGAGAGCGAGTTGATACTAATTAAAGTCACAATACTTGAGAAGATGAACTTACAAGGCATCATGGGAGAGGGGTTAAGCTTATGAAAGTGGGTCGGATGACACAACAAGGCCGAGAAGTTATAGTTACCTTATAAAAGAAGAAGGTAGCATGGAACGTAGAAAGAGTTAATGGAGTGTGTGAAGGGTGATATGAGCAAGTAAAGTTTAAGGCATAGTACCCCGAGAAGGGTAGCACTCATGAGAATGATAACATGGGGAGTGTAAGAAGAATGGTAAGTCATTGACATTGGAGGAGATCAATTACAAGTTAATTAGTGGCAACCGAGAACGCGCAAGTGCGGGTTATCCATTGATGAGTGTAGATGAAAAGAGTAACCAAGAACATGGATTATAAGGGAACGGTGACAAGAGCTTGGAGTCTGGTGGTTCATTGTCGGTAATAGGGAGGTATATCAATGGGAGCACAAATATCTTAATCATGTAGCATTGCAGGAGTTCAATCAAGTAAATGTAACAAACCTCCTAGGGAGGGGATTGTAACGAACTGGTACGACTTTCTTAGTTCATGAGATCGGCACAAGGGGGAAACGACACGTATAAGAATTTTAAGGTTTGATAAGAGTGAAGAGAATAGATGAGCGGGAGGAAAGTGAGGCCTTTATGGTTGTTGTACGAAGAAGGGGAATACATAAAGAGGATGCATGGTATGTTGGTACTAATGATAGGGATGTTATGTTTTCGCGAGTAAAAGCTGGGTCAAAGTTTCTTGACTCCTACGGAGAAGCCATGGTGGTGATGGAGTGAGACGGGGAACCTGGATTATAGTAACACCGCAAGCTTAGAGCTTATGACGTTAGCACTTGAGAAGTAATGAGTTGGATATTTCAGTGATGTTGGATGGGGAATTTGTTCTAGCGTTTTCCACAGGGCATACTGGTACGGTTGTGGAGTTGTTTATGAGATACCGAGAGATGCATAAGGTGACCAACCAGAGTAAGAGAAGACCAAAGTCTCGAAGTTTGATGTCAGCATGAGATGTACGAGAAGTATATGAAAGATTGAGGTTAGAACCTCTGCGGTTGGATTGACGTTACATAAGGAAATGAAGTAGTTCTACACCTACTCAAGGGAATGATGCAAGCTTAGGTAGAATATGAAGAACTCCCCCAACATGTTGGGATGATAGGGAGAGCAAAGAAGATAAGATTAATTTGTTATAAGACATGGTTATGCCCTACAGTTAAGGCGCTTATGACAACACATAAGTATGGGTTCTTAAAAGGTTATTACGACCAGGTCTTCAAGGTGAAAAAGGATGGAACAATACGGATTCAAGAAAAGAAGGACCCTTGAAAGAGAACAAACACGGTCATGGCTGAAGATGGAACAATACACGAGTCTTAAAGACGTCACCTCAATAGATCGAGGTAGATCAATTGTGTCATGACCATTTGTAAAGTGATAAGGATGTGTCGGTCATTACGATATGTGACGGGAAGAGAAAATATGGAACTTGAGATATCACGGATTCCAATACATCAGAATGTGGATTTTGCCACTAAGGTTGATCATGGCGCAACTCCGATGTCCAAGGCGTCGTATAGAATGACACTTGTGAAGATACGGGAGTCGAAGAAGGATTTGACGACCAGTTGCAAGGATTTGTTTATAAAGGTTCATTAGAACCAATGCACTGCCATAGAGAACGCCAGACGTTATCTTGAACTCTTGATTTGAAGCTCATATGGGAATATATCTTGAACTCTTAATTTGAAGTTCATATTGAAATATATATTAAACTCTTGACTTGAAGTTGTCATGGAGAACACCAATCTGTGAAAAGATAGACAGTTATATCTGTTTGTACATCGATTACAGTGAGCCGAACAAGATAACAATGAAGAACCAAGTATCCCTCGCCACGGATAGAGGATCTACCCGACCGGTACAAGGGTCGGTAGTCTCTTCTAAGAATGTTTTAAGGTCTGATTGCCACCAATCGAGAATTCGAGATTGAATTTTGTAAATACGGTATTCCGGACATACCATGGCCACTACAAGTTGTAGAGATTCCATATGGGCTTACCAATGCCCCGAATAAGATATTTTGGTCTACTCGAGAACAAGAGAGAAGTTGTATGACAAGTTGTCTCGGGATGGCAACCCCGAGGGATGTGAAAGAAGTTGCAGGCTTTCTGGGATGTGCCAGTCATTCCCGGATTTGTGGAGAGATCCTCCAAAGTAATAGTATCAATGACTAACCTACTTTGGAAGACAAAGGAGTTTTGAAAATGGACAAGGGTCATAAGAGTTGTTAAGGGTTAATAAAAGAGTCGTTGGGCAATTATTTTGACATTGCCTCGAGGTATGATGAATTTGGTGTTTTACAAGTAATTCTCCAAGACAAGGTCTTGATTAAGTATTGAGGAAAGATGTAAAAGTAATAGCATACATGTCTGGTTAGTAGAAGAAGTGTGAAGTAAAGTACTTCCTTCATTACTTGGAATTGCAACAAGAATTGAGGCAATGTAACATTCAAGTTTAGTTGACAAGAACCAAGGCCAACAATGTAAATTGGAAGTTCGATCTTCTTTGTTCGAGACAAGCAAAGAGAAACATAATAGAAATGTTGCGTTGAGGAAGACCAGAAAAGGAAGTTGAGTTCCGATATATCGGACCTTTTTGAAATCTTAGCGCGAGTTGGTGAAGTGGCTTACAAGTTGGTGTTGCCACCTAGAGTAGAGTATGTTCACCCGGTGTTTCATGGGTGTCAATTGAGAGAGTACATACATGACTCGAGACATGTTTTCAGTCATGAGAATCTAGTGATAGACGAGGGACCGATGAGGTTAACTGGAAGACGGAGGGTAGTATCTTTGGTTGAGTTTTATGCTGATCTAATGGCATCGATAGAACGACGGGTTAGACCTAGTTCTTTCCTAGGTTTAGTGATGTGTATGTGTGATGTTGTGTGTAGTTGTGTCGTGTGCAGGAGTGTGTTATATGACCTGATATATCTTGCGATGGTAGTTCGAGTAGTTTGTGTATATAGATTAGAAGTTTCAGCCTTCTTAGTGTGAGAGTTCATACCTCGGCCTTAAGGGACCGATAAGTTCAGCGTGTGGCAAGTTTCGGAACGAAACTTGTTTTTAGGGGGATCTGATGTAACGCCCCAAATTTTAGGAGCGTTTGCGATATTTATTTTCCTACTTTTATCGACATTTTATTAGCTTAAATATTTTTATTATTTAAGTATCCTTCCGGCATAAATATTTTACCCGAGTATAATTATATTTTTCGGATACATTCACGTATATCCGTGTTATTATTTTTGGAAAAGACGGAAACATTTTTTTTTCGATTCGAAAATCCCGTTCTGAATGATTTTGATCTGGTTTATTTTATTACACTTTCCCATTTATATTTTATTTATTTTATTATTATTATTTTTTTTTCATCCTTCCTTTGTTTCTCTCTCCCTGATTGGTCTCTCTCCCTCTCATTGCTGTGTTTGGCCGTCCCGTCCCAACTGTGCTCTTCTAGCTTGAGTAGTCCTTTCATAGTTCAGCCTAGCCAGCTACCTTGCCCATCTGACCTCTCCCCCGCTCCCTTGTGTAGACAAGCAACACTCTCTCTCACACTACCCTAAACTCTGTCCCCACCCTCTGTGATGTTCCTCCTCTCCTCCTCTCCTTCTCATTTCTTCAACCTCGAGCCTTCATCTCTTCCAACCCTCTCCGTTTTCTTCCCTTCTCAAGATCTCGAAACTCCAGCCCTGCTTTGCCTTCCCTACTCCCGGACAACTTCAGCTCGTCGCCTCGTCGCCGGAGACAACCAGGGCGTCCTCGGAACCCCGCCTTCTCTCTTTTCTTCGGTCCTATCTACCCCTCAATGCCGGAGCATGTGAACCAATGCTGCCTTCGCCTCCATCGAACCTCCAATCTCTTTCTCCCTTGCTCCAGTGAGCCCGCCGAGTTTCCATGCCCTTGCACCACCGGAGATGAGAGTTGTCGACCACCAGAGCTGCTGCCGCCGCCCTCTCTATATCCGTATCTCCTCCCTCTACAAACTGTGGTTGTTGCCCCCTCCGGCCCGGAGCTCTGCCGCCTTGCCTCGCCGCTATTAGAGCCTTGCCGGAGAGGATCTTTGCAGAAGCTCCATGTTGGCCGCCGCTGTTCCTTCCCTTCCCCAGACTTGTGCGAGATCCATTGGCAGTATCGGGTTAATGAAACCCTTTTCGTGATATTAAAATCGGCCCCTCAACTTTTGGTATAATTACAAATATGACTCACTGCCTTGTATTTACAGTTTTGACCCAGAGTTTTAGAAATTGCTGATATACCCTTTATGGAATTAATTATAGATTTGACCCAGAAAATTTAATTGCAATTTATCACCCATATTTATGAAATTGTATGAATTGCCCCGGAAAATGTGTTAGCGGGTTTTAACATTGGATTTTAATTGCCGGGATATTCTTATATTTATATCTACCATATATATTATTCCCTTGTTGGATTTATTTCGGATTTATGGCCCGAAGGTTTATTGGCGGATTATGACCAAGTTTCTAAAATTGTATAAATTGTCCCGGAAAGTATTTAAGCGGTTTTAACCTTGGTTTTGAAAACAAGTTTTACCTTAAATTTAGCATATAAGCTAAATTTGTTTAGCTTTGGTGTTAGGACCGGAAGCGCCCCGATAAAGGCCAACGATTCCATTCTCAAGATCCTTAGATTGTCTTCCGTCTTTTGACGTCATGTGAGTATTCACTCCCCCGAGCTTATGATCTTACTCGATTTAGTTATGTTTAGTATTAGTATCATGTTAGGTTGGATCTAGCATAAGTTAGAGTAAATACCAAGTAGTGGTTATGGACCTTAGGTGAGTTTTGTGGATTGTGAAATGTTATAAGGCTTGAGGAGTTGATTTTATCTTGTGAGGTTGTTTATGGTTTTAAGTTGTATGTTGAGCTTGTGAGAATTTAGAGGTTGAGGTTGTATGATTGTGGAGGTTGTGGACTAGAAAGAGAGTATCCTTGTGGTGTTGTGAGTTATGATCTTGTGAGATCTGAAGGTTTAGAAGTCTTAGGACTTCTAACTTCTGTTGACTGTAATGTGAGCACGAGGGATTCTAGGATGCGGTCCTAGAATTGAGAGTCAAATGGTCTTGTGTAGATCATTTGAATAGAAGTCTAAGACTTCTATTGTGAGTGGGTTGTTGTTGATATAGTTATCTTCTTGTGAGCAGGTTATGGGCTTCCTCCCCTAAGGAAGCAAGAGTGTTGTGAGTCGAGTGTGGTGACGAGGTAAGTCTCCGGACTTACTTAGCTCGTATTCTTTGTATTAGCATTATTGTGTGTTGGGTGGTGTGTGTTTATTATGTTACTGTTTATAACAACTAAACCGGAAATAGGATTACCGACCTTTATATTATTTGGCCCAAGTGTATGATAACGGGCGGTGACATCACTGCCTGGCTCCCCGTGAGAGCTAGGGGGATCTCGGCGACTGGCCCGTGCTGGTTAGACGGTCGGAGGCATCCGACCGTTCCATTGCCGGAAGAAGGGACCGAGGCGAGTTTCGGAGGATTCTCGTGTCACAAAAGAAGTTGAATTAGAACGGGATACGACTTAATAATAAAAAGATAATAAACCGGACTTGTGTGATTTGGTGTACATTGTGCGTTATGTTTATTTACTTGTGTTTGTGCCTTTCACCTTGATTCTAATGCTTCGAATATTAGCTAACGGTTTTATACCGATTGTTGTAGATTGCCTTGCAGGTTAGGAAAGCGGCCGAGAGATCCGGAAGAGTGGGCAGCCAGGGTTCCGTACATTTTAGGAGTGGGTTTTGGTTGGAGTCGGGTTATGTTTTATTCTTCGTTTATTATGTTGGTATGCCGTGTATATGGCGTTTTGATCTTTGGTGTTGATTATTGGCTGAAGTCTTTTGTTGTTTTCCTTCGGGTTTCTTATCATTTGCATTAAAAGGAATTTTGGTTTTGCCTTTATTTGTGCCATGTTGAAAGATCCGGTGAAATTGTTGTCAGGCTAAGGGTCGGGACCCATTGTGAGGTCCCAACCCGTAGCGCCCCGAGTCCCGCGGATTCGGGGTGTTACAGATCATTTCTGATTGAGATGAATGTTTCTACCTGGAGATTCTGGGCAGCAGATTCAGACTGTTGTGGAGACGAGTCTGTACATCATAACTACACTTCACCTCCTGACAGATGGTTAGTTAGAGGGAATCATTTAGATCTTAAGGATCTATTATAAGTTGTAAGTTGAAAGGGAAACGTGGATGATTATATTACCTTCCATTATTAAGTTATTATATAACAGTGATTGACGTTTATCTTTTGGGATGCCCTTATGAGGCATTGTATGGGCGTAGATGTCATACACCTTTATGCTAGAAGTGAGCTAGCACTAGTAGTGAAATGACACATGACCAGATTCAGGATTTTGTAATTCAAGTAACGATGGTTAAAGGAAGAATGCTGACTGTGCAAAGTCGCCAGATTGTGTATGTAGACAAGAGGTGTTAACCTCTAAAGTTCAAGCGAGAGTTCATCTACAGCTGGAAGTATCTCCGCTTTGAGACGATAATTATGTTATTATGGAAAAGGGAACTGAGTTTCCAATATGTCGGTTACTTGAGATCTTGATTAATTGTGTGAAGGCCGCATGACGTTTAGCTTTGTCTCTGAAGTTAGTGGATGTTCACTCAGTGTCTTGTGTCTCAAATGAGGAAGTATATACCAGGTTAGAGACACTTTGTGAGTTAGAATGATTTAGTGGTTAAGTCAAACCACATCCTTGTTGAGCATCTGATTACATTCTTGGAATGCGATATAAAACGGTTACACTCGAAAGACATTTCCATATTAAGGATATGATGGTCGAGATGAAGACCTGATGAAGCTCTGTGAGAGACTGATGATAGTATCCTGAGGAGCTATCCAGAGTATATGCTGGGACAGACCCATTTGTGGGAGCACGAGTAGACCTTAGTGCTATCTTGATGCATGTTGTGTTTATATGCTTATATGCCTTGTTGTGTTATAACATGCTAGCTATGATGTGAGTTATGATCTTAGTAGATCTTGTTGTGCTAGCGTGATGTATGTCATAGCTAGAGATGATTATTTCCTCCATTCTATTCGAGTGTGTTCTATATTATGGCTGGAGTTGGTTCTTTCCTCCATGCCATTTGAGTGTGATTAGGATCTAGCTGGAGATGGTTCTTTCCTCCATGCTACCTCGATGGACATAGTTCTGTTTCAGTGGAGATGTGATTCCTCCATGCGAAATATATGTATATGGTTTGGCTAAAGACGTATTTCCTCTATGCATGTGGGATGTTCTGGCTAGAGATGTGCTTCCTCTATGCCTTGTGATGTGGTATAGCGAGAGGTGTGATTCCTCTACGCCTTTGGGTAGCGTTATGGCCATGTTTTCTGGAGTTGATGATTCCTCCATGTTGATGTTTGAGGATTATAGATTGTTATAGGTTGTAATCTTTTGAACGGAGATGTGATACCTCCGATAGAAGAGTGAGGGTTATACCTCGGCTTGTGGGTCCGAGAGACTTTGGGATTTTGCAAGTTTCGGGACAAAACTTGTTTTTAGGGGGGTGAGATGTAAGAGCCTAGTTGCTGAGTTGCTGAGTTGCTGAGAGGGCGTGCAGAGGGCCAGGATTACGCCTGAGCCGCCCCTGCGTGACCTAGAGGGCGCCCCTGCGCCTAGCATGGTCCGCCCCTGCGCCTCACAGGTCCGCCCCTGCGGATTTTGGTGTGCTGCAACCGCCTTCTTTGACCCGAGCTTTTGCTTTTGACCTCTCTCACCTTTATAAGTTTCTCCTTCTTTCCTGCTGATGAGGGTTAGGTATCTTCAGTGTAACGCCCCGTTTATTGGGAGCGTATTTGGTATTTTCTTTCTGGCGGTTATCGAAGATATTAATACCTTGAGTATGTTTTACGAGTATCTTAAGGTCATTTTACGAGTATACATTATATTACTATGTTAATGGTACTTTTTTTAAATCTCATTATTTAGTTACAAGATCGATTTATACGTCGCAAGTATCAATTTTGTGAGTTTAATTATATATTCGATCAAAATATTTTATTCCCGAGTACTTTCATTATTTTTTGATACGTGTACGTATGTCCGTATTATATTTTGTCGGAAAAATCGGGAAATTTTTCCCGATTCGGAAATCCCGTTCCGGTTAATTTTTCTTCGAGTTTATATAATATTCATTGTAGTTTCCTATTTCTCTTTTATTTTAATTATTCCTCTTTCCCTCTCTCTTCTAGCCTATCTCTGTCCCCGAGCTGTGGATGCCGCCCAGCTAACTGCAGATCTACCCTAGCCCGTGCCTATGCCTGCACCTCCGACCCCTCGTTGCACTCAACTCTACCTCGACATTTCGCCTCTCATCTCCATCCTCTCTGTCTTCTAAAACCCGACCCCTCGCAACTCATTCCCCATCTACCATTCTCCCTCTCAGTTTGCAGCCATGGAGATCGATTACGAGGCTACACCACATCGGGGAAGAGTCTGCACCACCAGGAGGGCTGCCTCGCCCTACCGGAGCCACCGTAGGCCGGCTGCCCCTACTCTCCGCCCAGAGCTCACGCTCCCGTCTCCTCCTATTCGTCCAATCGAACCAAAGCTGCCACGCCCCGGGAGGAACCCTGTCGACCGCCTGAACCCCCTCCTCCCTAGAGCACTCACCACCACCAGTCCCGCCGGGAAGAAGCTTGCCCCGCCTTGCTTCCGGAGCTGCCAGACCGCCGCTTAAGCCTGCTCCCTTCCCACCGCCGTCATTCCTCCCCTCCTCTGTTTTCTTCCGTCGTAAGGACCATGGCCGCCGGAGTTTAGGGCCGCCTCCCTGCAGCCTCTCCGCCCCCTTGCAGCCGCCGCCAGCGCTCCTCACTGTCGCTGCCGATGCACCTGCGAAGTCCTTCCCCAGCCCTATGCTTTTGCGGTGTTTGTCTTCCAGCTTTTGAGAGAGGAGATGAAACCCTTTTACATATATTTAAATCGGGCCCTATATTTAAATGTATATACAATTTCAACCCACATTTATATTGCAGTTTGTATCCCATAATTATGTTCACCTTCATGGCCCAACATTTGAGATTTTTGCAAATTATATCCTTCCATCTTTAATTGCAGATTTGGCCCAAGGTTTTATTTACATATTATGGCCCAAGGAATTTATTTCGGATTATTACCCATATTTTTTAAACGGTATAATTTGCCCGGAAAATGGTTGAACGGTTTTGATTATCCTTGGCTTTGAGAACGAGTTTTACCTTCGGTATATAATGTTATACAATTTGCCCGGAACATATATTTTCGGTTTTTAACTTGATTTTTAAAAGTGGGGTTTTCCTTAGATTTATATATGTTAATTATTCATTTCAAATTTAGCGTATAAGCTAAATTCGTGTTAGGTTCGGAAGTGTCCCGATAAAGGCCTAACGAGTCCAAGTCGACATCCGTTGAACGACTTCCGTCTTTTGACGTCGTGTGAGTATTCTTTCCCCTCGATCTAGTTATGTTAAGTTTTAGTATCATGCTAGGCTGGATCTAGCATAACTTAGAGTTAATGCCAAGTAGTGGCTTTGAACCTTAGGTGAGTTTCGAGGATTCGATATTGTTTGATGGATTGATGTTGATTCTAAGCTTGAGGTGTTGGTTATCTTGTGAGGTTGTTATAAGGCTTTAAGTTATATGGTTGATCTTGTGAGCGTTTTGAGGCTCGAGGTGGGGTTGTATGATCTTGTGGGATTTTGGAGTTTAGGTTTGGCATATCCTAGTTGCATTGTGAGTTATGATCTTGCGAGATCCGAGGGTTTAGAAGTCTTAGGACTTCTAGCTTCTGTTGAGTGTGATGTGAGCATGAGGGATTGTAGGATGCGGTCCTATAATTGAGAGTCAAATGGTCTTGCGTAGATCATTTGTATAGAAGTCTAAGACTTCTATTGTGAGTCAGTTGTTGTTGATATAGTTATCTTCTTATGAGCAGGTTATGGTCTTCCTCCCTAAGGAAGCGAGAGTGTTGTGAGTTGAGTGTGGTGATGAGGTAAGTCTCTGGACTTACTTAGCTCGTATTCTATGTATTAGATTCGATGCGTATTGGTGGTGCATGTTTTATTGCTTGCATTATAACTTATAAAACCTGAATAGGATTACCGACCTTTATATATTATTTGGCCCAAGTGTATGATAACGGGCGGTGACAACTTGTCTAGCTCTTGCGTAGAGTTAGGAGGTTCTTGGCGACTAGCCCGTGTGGTTAGACGGTCGGATGCATCCGTACCGTTCCATGCGGTAAGTGGGGACCGAGGCGAGTTTCGGGAGATTCTCGTGTCACAAAAGAAGTTGAATTAGAATGGGATATGACTTAATAATAAAAAGATAATAAACCGGACTTGTGTGATTTTGTGTACATTGTGTGTTATGTTGATTTACTTGTGTTTGTGCCTTCACCTTGCTTCTAATGCTGCGAATATTAGCTAACGGTTTTATACCGATTGTTGTAGATAGCCTTGCAGGTTAGGAATACGGCCGAGAAATCCGGAAGAGTGGGCAGCCGGGGTTCCGTAAATTTTAGGAGTGGGTTTTGATTGGAGTCGGGTTGTGTTTTATTCTTCGTTTGTTGTGTTTGTATGCCGCGTGTATGGTGTTTGGTCTTTGGTATTGTATTTCGGCTGAAGTCTTTGTTTGTATGCTTTCGGGTTTCGTTACATTGCATAAAAATGTATTTCGGTTTTGGCCTTTATTTGTGTCTTATTGCAAGATCCGGTGAAATTGTTGTCAGGCTAAGGGTCGGGACCCATTGTGAGGTCCCAACCCGTAGCGCCTCGAGTCCTGCGGATTTGGGGTGTTACATTCAACCCCATCTCTCTCTCTCCCACGTACATCTTCTCCTTCTCTTCTCCTTGGATAACCTTTGTTGATATCTTCCTTGAGTTTTTGTGAATTTGTGAGCCATGTGCTTGGCCTTGCTTGTGAGTTATGGTTGATGATGTTGCTGAGCCTTAGGAGCCAGCTTGAGGTGTAGATGGTGGTGTGCTATTCTCCTGGAGAACTTGTTTTGGTAAGCTTCCATGGTTTTTCTTCATTCCTTCCCTTTCTCTTCCTCTTTTCATCTCTTCCCTTATCTTAGCTTAGATCCTTTGGTTTGGATCTTGTTTCAGCCACGTTTTGGCTTGTGTTGATGCATATATATGTATGTGATATGTGTATGTTGCTGCTGGAGTGAAGAAGAGTGGAGAATCGAAGAAAGGAGTGAAGAAGGAGCTGAAGTGGTGTGTCTCTGCACACCAGCCGCCCCAGCGCCATCTCTGGACCGTCCCTGCGCCAGCAGTGAGCCGCCCCTGCGCTATCTCCTAGCCGCCCCTGCGCCACCTGCACCAGCTTGGTGTTGCACTTGGTTCTGCAGGTGTGTGTTGCTTCTAGGCTTTCCTTAGGATGCCTTTGTTCCTTCCTTACCTAGTATGAGTGTATAGGATCATGCTAGATGTGTGAGGACGTGTTTGGTTGAGGATATGATCGGTTTATGTGTAATACCCGGAAATTTAATTTCCGGTAAATCCCGAGTCATCATAAACCTGGTCATATTATGTGAAGAGTTAAGCACATAAAATGCTTTTATCAACTACTATAATTTTATGTGAGGCTTTAATCTTCTTACATAATCCTTAGTTTTATAAATTAACACATTTTATCATTTTATGTGAGGACCTTACTATATCCTATGTGACACCGGATTCTTATCCTTTAATCATTTTTATCATTTTATGTGAGGATCTTACTCACATAAAATACACAAGTCAATCTACCTTCGTTATTCTTCAAAATGGACCCATCCGAGCCTCTACAGCATGCCTTCCGGGCCTTTACAAAGTTGAGTATTTTGGGCCTTTGAAACCCTACCATCCGGGCCCGATAAGGATCTGTTACAGCCAGCCATGTTCTCTCCCTCTCTTACACGTAAAACCCTAAAATATCTCTCTCTTCAGCCTTGCCTCACGTAACATCTCCGCCCTTCTCTCCCGTGAAGCGGCAGCTTCCATTTACCGCAACAGGAACAACGACGACCGCCTGCCCTTCCTTTCCCGTTGTCACCACGCCGGCATCACCCTCCTCTCCTCCCATCTCCGCCGTCACACGCTGGTGAGCCTTCGTGGAGTAGAGGCAGCCCTCTTTGCCTCTGTTGTCATGTACCATCAGCCAAGGAGCGGCTCTTATCTGTCACACCAACAACGGCGCCTTCATGCCAGGAGCAACCATCAGCCGCTTCTTCCTTCGACTAAACTGGATCGACGACAGCAACAAATGACCTCTAGTCGCGCAGCCACTTTGCTTCAGCGACAAAAAATCGATTGGAAAGCATTAGGTTCGAGCCGCTGATGCGCAAGGCCCAGTCCCGGCCTGCTGGGGCGACGGTCCAGAGCCTTTGGGGCGGCAGCCCAGATCCGCTAGGGCAAAAGTTATAGAAATGCACGCCTTCCTTCCTTCTAGTGCACGTAAGTTTGTCGAGTTTCGATTGTCGAGTAAGGACCCTACTTCCCTTCACCTCCGTACCCTTTGTATATATGTGCTAATTAGAATTTCATTTGAATCTTAGAACAGCCCCAAACAGCCTCGAAAAATGGCTTGAAGAGGTGAGGCGTTTGCTGAGTTTTCGGAAGTGAAGAACAGTCAACTTCAGCCCCAGTTTTGGGTAGGTTAGACTCCACCTTTACTGCTGATTTTCGGATATGTTTTAGTCGATATTGTATAGTCTAACATACTAAAATTTCAGAGGAATCCATGTTATGTTTTGAGAGATATGGGGTTTCAAAGTTGACTCCTCATACAGTTTTATAAATGTGCTAGTCGGGATGTACAGCTCGGAGAGCTCATCTCCAAAGGGATGCGGCCGTGAAAGGTAGGTGATGTGGCTCCCATGTTCAAAGGAAAGCCAAAATAGGTTCTCCCCGTCCCGCTTGAGGAGCTTGCACCTCCGAAGCATACCTTCCGTATAGAATGGGACCGCTATCCCATCCTCGAGGTCGGAAAGGTCCATTACATGCTCAGTAATCAGGGAGATCACCCCACCACCAACAATATCCCGTGGCTCGTTCTTCCTAATCCGCTTCAAAGCGGTAAGGAAGAGGAACGGCCAATCCGGCACCTTCTCACTCATCGGTAGGCATGCATAGAGTAATGGAAGATCCTTAAGAGCGACCTTGTTCTCCTCCTTGTGTCCACAGAAGACACTCATGAGGATCTTGGAGAGGAGTCTCAAGCAGGGGCGAGTGAGTTTGTTGGAATACTCACCCCCGGCATGAAACTCGGAGCCGGTGGCCGCCTGCAAAAACTCAAATAGGTCCGGGGTAGGAATGGGCTCCCACCAATTCTCGGAGGGGTTGAGAGTCACCCCAAAAATCTCCTGCAGCTGGAGGTAGTCAAGTGCGTACTTCTTCTTGTTGAACTTGAAGGAAATTCCAACACACATGTGATCCTCCTTCTCCATGTTGAAGGTGGTCATGAAATGTCTACTGAGCTCGGGATATGTGGGAGCACTCTTCTTTAGAAAGTTGTTCGCTCCAAATGGTGTGTGCAAGCTTTAAATTTATATCCAAGAAATATGCTTAAAACAAGGATGTGAACCCGCAGTGTACGAATCAATTATAGTAAAAAGCAAGAATTCTGGGTTGTCGATCTCAAGGACTTAGGTGAAACTAAGCAAGTATAGGTTGTCAGTGCAACTAATAACCACAAAAGCGATTAAAGCAATCAAAAGATGATAATAAGGTCAAATAAGGGAATATGCAAATTTTAGGGATTAAAGCGTCTAGTTGTGGTTCCAACTCAAGATCTAAAGATAAAGCGGACAAAGCTGAGATTTTGCAAAGGGAAGGTGTTTCTAAAGTGGGAATAGATTACCGGGTAAGTCTCACTACTCACTATCCCAAACCAAAGCTCCTATCACCGGATAAGTCTCAAGGTACTAAGGAAAGAAACTACAATCTCAAACCAACACACCAACTAAGGGAATAGAATCAACCTTTACCGGGTAAGTATCAGGTTAACTCACAAAGATGGAATGAAGGCACACTCAAACCCCAATAAAGGATAAACCTTTACTACCTACACTTATGATCTTGGGTAAACAAACAAAGGAATCACCGGGTAAGTCTCATCCTAGGCTTGCATTGAACCAGGAAAGGTGTAATAAGAATAGGATTTGGCAAACTATAATACTTAACTCTCAGTTTTGGATCAGAATAGGTCACCTCGGTCAGTCAAGTTCCACCCTGGCCGAGATGTTCATCGACTGAACGAGATGTTCTAGGGTTAAGGTTAAAGACTCGAGTTTTCAGGGTCCTACTGGGATTAAGATTATTCTATCGTTGTCTTTCCTATAACTTTCAGCCAATCACCCTAGAATCGCACAAGGAAATTAGCCACTCATCATCATGAAAGCAATAATCAAAAATATGAGAAGGTAATGAATATTTGAACACAAAAACCTTAAGAACAAGGCTTTAATAACTGAATCAAATATCAAACAAATCAGCGTTCCTTGGATCACAAATCCAACAAGACAATAAAACCAAAGGGAATATAAGAAAATCTTACAAACTCTCTCAAAAGCTACCACAAAGCTATGAAACTTTCTTTCATCAATCTTCAAACTTTCTTCAAACTTCCAAAAATTCTTCCTACCTATAGTGTATTCTCGGCTTCCAACCTGCGGTGATGCTGAATTATGGAAAATCCAGCCCTTTTTATAGGAGAATTATCTTCCAAAGATAATAATATCTTAAAAAGATAATTTTCTATAAAATATATCCATATCTCTAAAATAGATCTCCTAAATATATGATCTTCCTTCCAGAAATCCAGCCCAAAGTAAATCTTCTTCTTTCCATAATTAAAAGATCTCAGCCAAAAAATATTATCTCGCCGGCGCCAAGGTGTTCGCCTCGGTCGGGACGCTCCTCAAGATCACCTCGGTCGAGGTGATACTGTAGTTGACCGAGGTGAATCTCAGTTGAATGTGATATCTCTCAAATCTGGTCCAAAGTAAATCTTCTTCATTAATTCCTTGCTTCATGAGTTCTTCTTTTAAGCTCCAAAATGTAGCTCCTCCTTAGCTCCATTTCAATCCAAACCGTGCCATTTTACCTACGATTACAACGAAACTTGGTGTAGATCTCGATTCCCGTAAAGGTAGATGAAACGACAATATAATCACATAATATACATCCAAACATGCAGATTATTGAAGATAAAACGTCTAAAAAAGTCCCAAATTATAGACTATAATACATGTTATCAAAAGTCCCCGAGCCCAGCGTTGGTAAGGAACGATTGCATGCTCTCCAACATGCCTAGCTTCTCCAATGTTGGAATGTACAAAAACCAAGTTACATACACAACCCGATCTTGCACAATCCCGTAGCGGGTCTTCTCAATCTCGGACATCTTGTATTTCCTTTGGGGTTCCATTTCTTGCAAGTAATCAAGCAAAGAAATTAGAAAGTTTAGAAATTGGAGAAAGAGACGAACCCTCTATTGCTATTTCCGCAGGGTCGGATGTGAGATGCGCAGGGGCGGTGAGGCGCAGGGACGAATACTTGCAGGCCCAGGGACGGGAGAACAGGAGGAGGCGATTCTTGATAGTTGCGAAGGTGGTGGAGCTGGGGAGCGTTCTGGTGGCTTCTGGCTGGTGGAGATGTCGCCGGAGGTGGTGGAGAGTGGAGGAAGGAGAACGTTTGTGGGAGGGAGTGTAGTGGAGGTGAGTTTAGAGAGATTGAGGGTGGTGATGGTTGTCAGCGGGGAGAAGGTGGCGCAAGGGCGTCGGAGGTCTCGGAGGTGGCGCAGGGGCGTGAGCGAGGGTGGTTTGCGAGGGCTTGGTTGAGGCGCAAGGGCATTGTGAGAGGGAGAGAGTTGGGAGAGACGAGTGGAAGGTGAGGAGAGAGAGAGGGGTTGGTGGGGTAGGTGTAGGGAAATTTTGGGTTTTCTTTTTTCTTTTTCTTTTCTGGGTAAACCCGCAAGGGCGGGGGCAAGCTTTTCCGAAGACGAGCCAGAATGGAGACATAATGGATAATTGCTGGCGTCACACATAATCTCGAAAGGTTTCTCCTAATCCGGAGACCGGATGATTGGTGCACTAGTAAGGCATGCTTTCAAAGTGTCGAAAGCTTTCTTGCAACCTTCATCCACTATGAAAGTGGCATCCTTTTTGAGTAATTCACACAATGGTGCTGAGATCTTTGAAAAATCTTTGATAAACCGCTGATAGAAACCTGCATGACCTAGAAAGGAACGTATTTCACACACATTAGTAGGGTAAGGTAAACTTTGAATAACATCAACTTTTGCCTTATCTACCTCTATCCCTTTTGAGGATATCACATGCCCTAGCACTATGCCTTGTTCAACCATGAAATGACATTTTTCCGAATTAAGAACTAAATTAGTTTCTACACATTTTTCAAGAACAAGTTTTAAATGTTCTAGGCATGCATCAAAACTATTTCCATGAACGGTAAAGTCATCCATAAAAACTTCAATAAAGTTCTCTATGTATTCAGAAAAGTACTTATGATGCACCGTTGGAAGGTGTCGGGAGCACTGCAAAGTCCAAATGGCATTATGCGGTATGCAAAAGTGCCAAATGGACAAGTGAAGGTTGTTTTTCTTGGTCTTCCGGAGCAATGGCTATTTGGAAATAGCCCGAGTATCCGTCCAGAAAGCAATAGTATGGATGACCTGCAAGACATTCCAACATTTGGTCAATAAAAGGTAATGGAAAGTGGTCTTTACGAGTTACCATATTAAGTTTGCGGTAGTCGATGCAAACTCTCCACCCGGTTTGTGTCTTGCTTGGGACCATCTCTCCGAATTGATTCTCCACCATGGTGATGCCCCCCTTCTTTGGAACTACTTGGGTTGGACTAACCCACTTATTATCCAAGATGGGGAAAATCATGTCCGCTTGGAGGAGCTTCAACACCTCCTTCTTGACCACTTCCATCATCGGCGGATTCAACCTTCGTTTAGGTTGCCAAGATGGTTTCGCCTCATCCTCAAGGAGAATTCTATGCATGCAAGTGGATGGGCTTATCCTCTTGATGTCTGCAATGGTCCATCCAAGGGCCATCTTGTGCTCTTTCAATACTTTTACCTTCTCCTCTTGACTGGTTGTCAATTTGTTAGAGATGATCACCGGTAAAGTATTGTTGTCTCCTTGAAAGACATACTTGAGGTGAGGTGGAAGATCCTTCAACTATATCTCTGGGGCCTGCACTATAGATGGAACAAGCTTTTTGCTTGGGGTTAGTAAGGTGGGCCCAATGGCCAAATTGGAGATAAGTAGCCTTTTGTGCCCATCTAGTTGGGCTAGGACTTCCTTCATGCTAGATGTCAATGCATAATCTGAAGTATCAATGTCAATGTCATGCTCAATTATATTTTTCAACTCATCCATGTCAGAAATATCAAAAACATCTTGCACAAAAGGTTCAATAATATCAATGGCACATAGGGAATGATCATCAATAGGTTATTTCATTGCATCATAAATGTCGAATTCAACTACCCCCCATCAAATTCCATGGTTAATTTGCCACTAACATAGTCGATTTTAGTCCTAGTGGTTTTTAGGAATGGTCTTCCTAACAATATTGGTGCAGCATGTGAGTCATTTTCCATGTCCATCACAAAGAAACCAGCAGGAAATATCAGATTATCTACCATTACTAACACATCTTCAATAATCCCTTTTGGGTAAACATTAGATCTATCAGCAAGTTGTACTACAATCCGAGTTTCACTTAAGGGCCCAAGGCCAAGTGATTTGTAAATGGAGGAGGGACGGACATTAATAGAAGCACCAAGATCAAGCATAGCTTTGTCAAAGCGGGTTTCCCCTATAACACAAGGGATGCTTACCATGCCCGGATTACTACACTTCTTGGCATTCGGCATTGGAAAACGGCAGACACATGCTCGCTCACTTGCACCTTTTGTTTCCCCTTCAGCTTCTGATTCCTCTTGATGGGGCAGAGTTCCTTCAAGAACCGAGCATACTTAGGAATACTTTTCACTAATTTAAGGAGAGGGATATTTACCTCGCATTTGGAGAAGGTCTCAAAGAGATCCTTGTCCTCGATCACCCTTCTCTCCTTTAGGGCCTCGGGGAAAGGAGTTGGTGGTTTCTCAGCATACAAAGATGGAAAATCAGGCCGGATGTATGAATCCTTATTAATAGAACTCTTTGTCGTGTTTTCCGCAGGGGCGCAAGCTTGCAGGCACAGGGGCGGCTCAGGGGCTGTCATTGTAGGGGAGGTGACATCCAGCCGTAGATGCAGCGTCTTCTCAGGAGCTGGTGCAGGTGCAGCCGCAGGTGCGGCTGTGGGGCGGCAAACTCGTCAGAGGGTTTGTTCTTTCCTTCTGTTGCTGATTTCTGTTGGATTTGCTTCCCACTCCTCAATGTTAGGGAACTAACATTCTCCTTGGTGTTGACCACCGTCTGGGAAGGCAAATTTCCGGAGGATCTAGCTTCGATCCTTGTAATGGATTCCGCCATTTGCCCAACCTGTTTCTCAAGGTTCTTGATGCTTGATTTTGTAGTTTGAACATGAGTAGCAAAATGCTAAGTCAAAACCTGCAGCATATCCTCAGTGGATTGAATCTTACCTTGGCGGGGTTGCTGCTGTTGGTTTTGTTGATTCCTCCATCGAAAATTCTGTTGATCACGCCAATTCGGCATGTAATTTTGCGCATATGGATCATTTCTTGGCCTTTGTTGTTGTTGTTGCCCATAGCCTAATGCATTCACCTCAACATCGTTATCTTGGACTTGGGGGCCCACATGTCCGTTGGATGGTATTGGTCCGCAAAAACTCCCCATGCCTTAAGTTGTTGTGGAGTTCCCATCAGGATCAATCTTTTCACCATCTTCTTCAACTCAACAAGTTCAGTGGAGATCTCATTCTTCCCAGAATTGATAGCATGAACTCCTCTTTTGGAAGAAGTCCTTCCGAAGTTCCTAGTTCCTTCAGCTAGTTCCTGCATTTTCTCTAAAGCAAGGTCAGGAGTAGTGTTCAGAATACTACCTCCACAAGCAACATCGACGATCCTCCTCTCATTGTCAAGAAAGCCATTATACAAGTACAAGGCTAGGTCTTGGGTAGAATACCCATGGAAAGGACAGCTGGACTGGAGGCATGCAAAACATTCGAAATACTCATAGAGAGTTTCGTCCGCCTCTTGCTCGATGTTACTTATAGCTTTCTTCAAGCTATTGACCTTCTTGGCTAGAAAGTACTTCTCCAAAAACGCCTTATGGAGATTCTCCCACGTGTCGATGCTTCCGGACGGAAGACGGTAATACCAATCATCTGCCCCATCCTTGAGTGTGAAACCGGATGCCCTCATCTTGATTTGCTTTTGGGTAATGTTGGCCGGTTTCATGCTCAAACACACGGTATGAAACTTTCCAAGGTGCTTGATGGGGTCTTCACCACTTAGCCCATGGAATGATGGGAGCAAGTGGATCAGCCCCGGCTTGAGCTCGAAATTGACACCCTCCCCTATTGCCGGTATAGTGACCGCAAGAGGGTGTTGAGTCAAGTCTGGCTGCGTGAGTTGGCGAAGTGTTCGGTTAGCCATTTCTTCACGGAGTCTCGGTTGTCTACGTTGCCGGATGTGCATTCTCTCAATTTCTGGATCAAAAGGAACAAACCCAGAGTTAGTAGCACGGGTTTGAACCATAAAAATGGCCCAAACCAATAATCAATAATTAAAATGAAATAAAAACACAGCTAAACTCCCCGGCAACGGCACCAAATTTGACGAACACTAAAACCTAGGTCGTTGTATTTTAGCTTAGGTCAAAGTAGAAGTCCTAACGTTACACTAACAAGTTCATGTATAGCGTAAGTAAGGGTCGAACCCAAGAAAGTTAAGTTGAAGTTTTGATTAAATTCAATTATTGATAATGTAACCAAGTAAAAGGGGGGGGGTGGTGGATTGGAATATAATAAGTATTTTAGCAATGTTCTCGTCTTGATCATATATATGTGTTGAGCCAACCGGCATCAACACAACTTAACAAGTTAATGTTCCGTAAACCTACAAGAACAAGATACAAGTTAGCTTTCAAACAAAGACAAAAGAGATATATAAAGAAGAATAAAATTATTAAACTTTTCTTTATATTCGTATTCCTTTTCCTTTAAGTAATCACAACCAGTTTTTACCTAAAGGTTTTCTACTAGATTAAAGACCCGAATCTGGAATCTATTAATCCTAGTTCTTTGCATGCAATTAAACAATAAGATGATCAAACTAAGTGATAAGAAACATGCAATTAGATAAGTGAAGAACAAGGAATACAAAACATATACTGAATAATACTTATATTAAAAAGGAGTCACAACCAAAGCATCAATACAACTTCAAAACAACCCAAAGTAGCAAGGAAATTAGAAGCTCATTAGACAAAGGAAGTAAGGGAAAAGAGAGAATAATATGGGAAATGGTGGATGATTCTAGCAATCAGCCATGGACCTATTTATACTATAATTGGCACTAAATGGGAGTAAATGGCCGGCCTAAACAACCACCTTTAATGCCATAAAGGTGGTGCAAACACCCGGAGTAAAGTCTTTGACGCTAAACCGCAGGGGCGGACTTCAAGACCGCAGGGGCGGTTTAGACTAAAACGTTTGATGTTCTTCATGGCAGCAGGGGCGGCATGGCAATTCCGCAAGGGCGGATCTTTAATGTTCTTCAAACGTTTGACTCTTCATCTTTATGTCGCTTCTGATGTCGAGTTACAGGGGAGGCCCAATGTCACCGCAGGGGCGGTGACACTAGCTCTTCGGCTTCACATCTCCGCAGGTTGGTCCGCAGGCAGAGATGCAGGGGCGCCGGCTTCACTTATTCAAGGTAAGTCACCGTAGGGGCGCCTAAGAGAGACGCAGGGGCGGTGACAGTCTTCGTTTCGGGTGCTGGCGAAGGCGCATGCTGCGTTCCGGAATGCAGTGTCACCCGCAAGGGCGGTGACACTACTCCGCGGGGGCGGTGTGGCACCAGAACCTTGTCTTCGTGAATGGTCTTCAACTCCCAAGTGCTTCTAACTTCTCTTTTAGCTTCTTTTAGACTTCTTCTTTTGGATTAAGAAGTTAGTAGCATAAACCTATCAGGCTTCATACATGCGTACTTTCTTCGAAGACGAACTTTGTGCTTGTCGATTCCTATTGATTATATCATCTTACTTTTCCTTGAAGATCTCTATACTTCGTGTTTTCTTGATGTATTTGTGTGTGTTTCTTTTCTTTTGTTGTGGTTATTCATGATGGTTAGTCCATTTTCCGATATTTGTTCGGCCATTAAATCCACTAGACAACGTGTCGTTTAGTGTTTCGAACCGCTTTTTATTATCAAAAAAAATAAAAATAAAAAACCAATAATATATTTTAGGAATCCTTCATTCCAACATCATACCTAACACCAAGTATCAAGAATGGCTTATTTCAATTCTTAATTTCATTCCATTCTAATTTCACTCCTACAATCGTACCAAACGAGCCCTTAAGTTCTTTCGGGATACATGGGATATTTGCACATATATAAAGCAATTTGACTCTAATATTAATTTCAATAGTATAACATTTATTTCAATCTCTTCTAGCAAACCTCTAAGCCAAACGGCTTCCTTATTAGCTTTTGTAGTTGTCATGTATTCAACTTCTGTTGAAGTAAGGCAACCACAAATTGTTGTTGAGATTTCTAGCTAAAATATATAGTTTCTTTGTTAGGTAAAATATAGAATAATAGTTGATTTTCTATTTTCTTTATTAATGCCATAGTCATAATTAACATAACCGATCAAGTCATATTTAGAACAGTGTGGTTATTATGTTAAGCACTTGTTCTTAATACCATTCAAGTATCTAAACATATGTATTTCATGGCATCCTAGTGTGGCAAGCCAAGGTTCGATTGCTTGACTCAGATTTGTTGCTACTGTAGGGGCGGACTGTATGAATATTTTTTAAAATTCAAAATAGCCATAACTAGATCAACGTGGTGAATCTGGTGGCGAGGACGCGACGGTGATGGAGCAGTGGCGTGTAAAATCCGGAATTTTTATTCCGTCTATTTCCGTTATAAAATAGATCTCGATCTGTTGACCCATATCCGTCTACTGAGTTAGACATATTATTATAGGAGTTATCATTTTATGTAGATTCATTCACAT
Source organism: Fagopyrum homotropicum (assembly GCA_033239125.1). NCBI lineage: Eukaryota > Viridiplantae > Streptophyta > Magnoliopsida > Caryophyllales > Polygonaceae > Fagopyrum > Fagopyrum homotropicum. Next base: position 25,633,538 of record BSWB01000008.1, on the reverse strand, counting down.
AAAATGATAGAATCTTTTAAATAGTTTATCATTTTACGTAACTTACTTCCGCATAAAATGATAGAATCCTTAACCGATCTTAATCTATAATAAACTCCCTATCCGCCTAGTCCGTATAATTATATATCGGGATCTTGTCCAGCAAGAAACTCGCTAAATCAAGGAGCCCAGCCGCAGCCCATTTTAGCCCATCTGTTAACCGATATTTCAGCTCCAACGGATCCAGTTCTGCAGCCAGCTAGCCCAGCCCAACAGCCCACTGTTTGCTTTGACTGCTTCAGCCAACGCAAGCCCACGCCTGCTGCTTCTTCCAGTCCAGTGTCCGTGCAGCCCAGCAGCCCTGCAGCAGCAGCGTTGCCTTCTGACCCAGCGCCAGCCTGCAGTCTTCATCTCAGTCAAATGTTCGTCCAGCCCAACAGCAGCAGCGTCAACTCCAGCCCGTTACTCCAGCTATCCGGATGTGCAGAGAGCAGCCCAACCAACTGTGAGAAAGAAACCGTTCAGCACCTATACAGAATTAATTATAGAGCAAATCTTCTTGCCTTAAACGCTTCCTAAAATCAAGGGATACAGCTGCTCACCTTCCTTCTCCCTTGCGTCCAGATTCATCTACAGAAGCACGCTTTCATTCCTTGCCCACAGCCACATCCGTTGGTTTCCTTCGCTTCTGTCTACGGATTTCAACAGCAAACGTAACTCTCCTGCACACGTCCAGCCATTCCAGACGTAGGAAGCACCCTGGGAGAAGCCAACGTACCTCACTGCCGGAGATCTCTCGTCCTCACGCTGCTTTCTGCTCTAAGGGGTGAGTCTTCGTCCCTCTCCTCCCTTTCCTTCTTCCTCTTTTCGGATCTGAACGTGACCAACGTGCAGAGGCAGTGGGATCAACCAGCAGGCTCGGTTTGGTACAGATCGGAACCAACAACAAATTAACATTCTAGCTGCAAACCGGTAAGAGCCTATACTTGGATTAAAATAGGTTTCCGATTAGTTTAAGGGGAAGGTTATCGTATAATCTTATGTATGAATACCGATTTTCTTAATGTTAGATTGATGAACTGCTGTAGTCGACCTCGAGCATGGGTAATATAGTAATAAGTAGCTGCTGGAGTTTATAAATAAAATGATAGACATAAGGGGCTGCTGTAAATTCCAATTTATTCCTTCAGCTTTTAGGTTATAAACTGCCTATCTTGTCGGCCAATTATTGAACGTTTGGATAAAGATCCACCGTTGAATTGTGGATATGTTGTAGATGGATATATGTAGTTTAGCATATTAAAATTTGAGAAGAAATGAACGGTCGGATTGAAAGTTATGAGCTCCCGAAGTTAGGTAGTTGAGCAGTTTTGGTAAACTTAAGTTTTTGGCTAAGTATAGGAATTTTGAGTGAAGTAGCCAACTTTGTGAATTTTTATAGGAATATTGGCTGAACAGTTTGGAGAAATTCTTTCTCCTAAGGTTAGATAGAACCTCATAGATGATCTAGAGATTTAATTCGGAATTTTTATAAGCTGTTAAGAATTTTATATTTAGAACCGAAGTTAGACCTTTACGATTCTTCCGGAAAATAGAAACATAGGAAAAATGTCAGTTTGAAACCAAATAAAATTTTAGGAGTTAGAATATAAATTTAGAACCTCAAATAGGAGTTTTGACATGAATTTTAGAGTTTTCAAGAAAATCGGAACCAAGGGTAAAATGGTCATTTTACCCTAAACTAATACTGTAACTAGTATGTCTTAATACCTTACCCGATCTTAGAAGTTTTAGACTTCTATCTACGTGAGAGTGTGCTAATACACTTATCGCCTTTGGCAGGCAACTGAGTTGCTACAGTTTACAGAACGAGTGGTTTACAAAGAGTCGAGCGTTATAATAGGTAAGTCCTTTGGGCTTACTTAGCTGACTTCTAAATATGAGTATAAATGATGATGGTGGTGTGTGATTGAAATGTTTAGAGAGATAGGTTGTGATATATAATTACCGACCTATATTTTGGCCTAAGAGTAACGGGCGGTGGCATTCTGCTCAGTAGCTTGCGGGCGCTGGGGGTTTCTTTCGGGACTAGTCCATACATGGTTTGTAGTGATGCTACCAGTGGAAGTCAGCTAGACCTACACCAGTTGGATAAGGAACGGGGGCGAGAACTAATAATAATCCTCGTGCCACAACTTAAATTGAATAATGTGAATCATTTAAATAATAGATAATAAACGGTTGAGTGCCAGCATGATGTTTGTTTATTTTTTTGTTTTTGCGTGTGCTTGTGCTGTTATCATTTTGCTTATATTTGGATAGTTAGCTAACTGTTGATATGTTGTTTAGATTTGCCACAGGTTAGAGCAGATGCCGAGTGATCCAGATGGTAGTGGTCAGCCGGGGTGTCGTACTTTAGGACGTTTTACAGTTTCTGCATTTGTGGGTTTTACAGTTGAACCTTGTTTCCTTTCGTACTTTGTTATCTTACGTTTTCCGGCTGTAGTTGATCTGGTCACATTCATGCATTATTAAGAACTATTTTATGATTTCTGGTTTTTCCTTATCTGTGCCTTGTTGTAAGATCTTGTTAAGTTGTTGTCAAACTAAGGTCGGGACCCACTGTGCGGTCCTAACCAGTAACTCCCTAAGTTGTAAAATTTGGGGTGTTACAACATGGTATCAGAGCCAGGTTGGCAACAATGGCACTTGAATCTTCTAAAAAGGTCATATAAGTAAATAAACAGAACCCGAAAAGGGTCTGAGTTTTCCAAAGAGAATTTTTGGTTTTAAAATGCATACAGAGTCGGGTTGGGATAGAAAGTACAGATGACCACCACTACCTCTGCGGATCTCGGTATTCTTAGAATAATTATAGACTTTTACTGTTATGATAGATTAGCTAGTTTATAACTGTAGCTATTACTATTCGTGCAGATGGCACGTACTAGGACTGGACAAGTGACTGGCCGAGGTAGGGGTCGTCCCCCCCTTCCCCCAGTCAGACAGGATCGAGCTGATAGCACCCCTACTGTTAGAGGGCGTGGTCGTGGGGGTAGACCTCCACTAGGGAGAGGCCGAGGGCGAGTTCCTCGAGAGGACCCACCTGCAGCCAGCATACTAGAGGCTGTTGTGGAAGAGGTAGCCGAGAGTGTAGGCCCCGAGGTTAGGCCGGAGACCGCTGCTAGGTCTGGAGCGCCAGGAGCACGTTCTACTGAGTCAGGACGTGTTTCTATTGGAGCATCTGAGTATAGGGAGTTCAGAGCCTATGTTGAGCACAGGGAGGAAGCTGCCAGAGTTGAGAGGCTTACTCAGGTACCACCAGTGGTACCGGCTAGGTCAGCTCAGGTGACACAGGGAGTGTCTCAGGTGCCGGCTGTATCTGAGAGGAGGGCTGATGCTGATAGAGCACCTACTGGGTCCAGAGCACCGAGACCGGATGAGTGGTTGAAGGCTTTCAACTCTCAGAAGGTCCCCTCATTCAGCGGAGAGATAGGGCTAGAGGTGGAGCACTGGATAGGGAAGATTGAGACTGCTTTGGAGGCAATACGTTGCCCCGTGGATCGACAGGTAGATTTGATACAGACCTGTTTCACAGATGATGCTCATTCATGGTGGCGTACCATTCGTGGCCGAGTCACCAGCTGGGAGCAGATGAGGAACATTGTTAGAGACAGGTACTGTCCAGTTTCGCTGAGGAGAGAGAGATTCCAGGATTTCATTGAGGCGGGATTTGAAGATATCCCGATTGCTGCAGCTATAAAGAAATTTCAGAAGGAATTGACCTTACTTGGACCATCTGCACCTCCAGAAGAGCAGCATGTTTACCTTTTCTCCAGGAGGTTGAGAGAGAGTACCCGATCCTACCTGGCTGGATTCCGCTGTGAGACCTTGTCTGATTATCAGGATAGGGCCTCTGCTTATGAGAGAGATAGGCCAGCTTCTAGGAAAGCAGCTCAGTCTAGTGGGCCGGATAAGCGGCAGAGGACAGGACATGCTGGTAGCAGTGCAGCAGTAGCAGGTTATGGTCGAGGACAGACTCAGGGGAGGTCCAGCTACCACTCTACAGTTCGGACTCCCGGTGGAGATCGACAGTGCTTTAACTGTGGTGGCCGTGATCACATTAAGACGGATTGCCCGAAACCACCTATGACTTGCTTCACTTGTGGGAAGCCGGGACACAGAGCTACTTTCTGCCGTCAGGGCAAGGCTCCTTCTCAGCAGGGATCATCTCCTGCAGGTGCTGAGAAGAGTGTACAGAGACCCCCTCAATACCAAGCTCCGAGTCAGCAGCAGCAACAGTACCGGGCTCCAGGACATCCGGCTTCATACAGTACTGCACAGGGATCAGGCCGTGGCAAAGGACGTGGTAGTACCACTGACACCAGAGGAGGACCATCGAGAGTGTTCGAGCTGAGGAACACTGAGCAGCCTGCAGCACCTGCGACCACAGGTACTATTTGGATCCATGACTTACCTGTGAGAGTTTTATTTGATACGGGTGCTACGCACTCCTTTATATCAGATGCATGTGTAGATAGGTTGTCCTTAGCTACAGTAGAGGGTGTACCTTTTGTGGTTGGGTTACCAGATGGGGGCAAGGTTAGAGGATCCCGAGAGATTTATGACTGCCCTATTCACCTGGGAGGCCGGATTTGGTTAGTAAATTTTCTAGTCATGCCCTTAGCCCATGAGGACGTGATACTGGGGATGGATTGGATGACTAGGCATGGAGCAGTCTTAGATATTGGTAGGAGGACTGTGACTGTCGCCACGGAGGAGGGTCACAGAGTGATATTCCGAGGTTGGGACCTCGGAAAGACCGGCACAGTTATCAGCGCAGTGAGAGCAGCCAGATTGATAGCACAGGGTTGCGAGGCCTTCTGGTGTTATGCCATGAAGGAGCGCAAGAGCCTGACAGTAGAGGAGATACCTGTTGCCTGCGAGTTTGCAGGGGTATTCAGTGACGACTTACCTGGGCTACCTCCACAGAGGAGTGTTGATTTTGGCATCGAGTTAGAGCCGGGCACGAGACCGATCTCGAAGGCCCCGTACCGCATGGCCCCGATAGAACTACTTGAGTTGAAGAAGCAGTTAGAGGAGTTAGTAGAGAAGGGCTTCATACGCCCTAGTGTTTCTCCCTGGGGCGCACCAGTATTGTTTGTGAGGAAGAAGGATGGATCGATGAGACTGTGTATCGACTACAGGGAGTTGAACAAGGTCACCATCAAGAATAAGTATCCACTGCCTCGCATAGATGATCTGCTGGACCAGCTGCATGGAGCGTCAGTGTTTTCGAAGATAGATTTAAGATCGGGTTATCACCAGCTGAGGGTGAGAGATCAGGACATACCTAAGACGGCATTCCGGACTAGGTATGGTCACTATGAGTTTGTAGTGATGCCATTCGGGCTCACTAATGCGCCAGCAGTATTTATGAAGTTGATGAATGGGATTTTCATCGACTTCTTAGACCAGTTTGTAGTGGTCTTCATTGACGACATTCTAGTTTACTCTAGAAGTCGAGAGGAGCATGCCGGACACTTGAGGACAGTGTTGCAGATTCTACAGGATAGTCAGCTATATGCTAAGCTATCCAAGTGTGAGTTCTGGATGTCAGAGGTGGCTTTCCTAGGCCATGTAGTGACTGCTGAAGGGATTAAGGTCGACCCGGCGAAGATTGAGTCAGTGTCCTCTTGGCAACCTCCGAAGAATGTTAAGGAGGTTCGCAGCTTCCTTGGATTGGCAGGTTATTACCGTCGGTTTGTGGAAGGGTTTTCTCTGATCGCCCGACCACTTACTTCTCTCCTAAGGAAGACTACTCGGTTCGTCTGGTCTGAGCCGTGTCAGCAGAGTTTTGAAGAGCTGAAGAGGAGATTGACGTCTACTCCGATCTTAGCACAGCCTGAGGGTATAGAAGACTTTGTAGTGTACAATGACGCATCCAAGCTGGGCTTGGGGTGTGTCTTGATGCAGAGGGGTAAGGTCATAGCATATGCGTCTCGACAGCTGAAGACGTATGAGGAGAACTACCCCACTCACGACCTGGAGTTAGCAGCAGTAGTGCACGCTCTTAAGATCTGGCGTCATTATCTCTATGGAGCGACCTGTCAGATCTTCACAGACCATAGGAGTCTGAAGTACATATTCACTCAGCGGGAGTTGAATAACCGCCAGAGGCGGTGGCTAGAGTTGATCAAGGATTTCGACCTTGAGATTCTTTACCACCCCGGAAAGGCGAATGTAGTTGCTGACGCTTTGAGTCGGAAGACGCCTCGGGAGAAGGCGATAGCTCGGTTGACGGTACAGCCACAGTTACAGAGAGATTTAGCTTGGTTGGAGGTAGAGATCCAGTTCCCCGATACAGCTCATCAGTTAGCCACCTTAGAGTTACTTCCTGACCTGTTGGGTGAGATCCGACAGAAGCAGGAGACCTGTCCAATGTTGACCCGGATCCGAGACCGGATGTCACGAGATGAGGCACCTCAGTTCACTATTGGTGCCGATGGAGTGATGAGACGACAGGATCGTATATGTGTGCCATCAGACATTGAGTTGAGACAGAGGATATTAGGTGAGGCTCACGCTACCCCTTACTCCGTACATCCAGGAGCGAGTAAGATGTATAAGGACGTGAGACGTTCCTTCTGGTGGGGTGGTTTGAAGCCCGATGTGGCCCGATATGTAGCTCAGTGTGCGACCTGTCAGCAGGTCAAGATTGAGCATCGTAGATCCGGAGGAGAGCTACACCCACTTCCAGTACCACATTGGAAGTGGGAAGATATTTCTATGGATTTCGTTACCGGATTGAGGCTCAGCAGAGGTTTTGATGCCATTTGGGTAGTGGTAGACCGTCTGACGAAGACCGCACGTTTCATTCCGATTAAGGAAACGTGGCCGGTAAGTCGTCTAGCAGAGGAGTTCACAAGACACATCGTGAGACTCCATGGAGTACCGAGGACTATCGTTTCCGACAGGGATGGACGTTTTACCTCGAGGTTTTGGCAGCAGGTACATACTGCCCTGGGGACGAGTCTTCACTTTACCACTGCCTATCACCCACAGACAGACGGTCAGTCCGAGAGGACCATCCAGACATTAGAGGACATGTTGCGGGCATGTGTGCTAGATTGGGGACAGGTATGGCCAGATCACCTCCCACTAGTAGAGTTTTCATATAATAACAGCTGGCATGCGTCTATTGGGATGGCACCTTATGAGGCTTTGTACGGACGGAGATGTCGTACACCGCTATGTTGGGATGAGCCTAGCAAGGCTGATGGAGTAGTACCAGATCAGATACAGGACGACATCGCCCGGATTGCCTTAGTCCGGGAGAGGATGTTAGCAGCTCAGAGTCGTCAGAAGTCCTACACCGACAAAAGGCGTCGACCTTTGGAGTTTAGAGTAGGTGCACAGGTGTGGTTGAGAGTGTCACCTACGAGAGGAGTTAGACGTTTCGGCATTAAGGGGAAGCTGAGTCCCCGGTATGTCGGCCCATTTGAGATCGTAGAGAGAGTCGGAGAGGTTGCTTACCGACTAGCACTGCCACCGAGATTAGAGGGAGTACACCCAGTTTTTCATGTATCTCAGTTGCGAGAGTACATACCGGATCCTAGACACATCATCAGTCATGAGGATCTGATAGTTGAGCCAGACCACACTTTTGTGGAGTATCCAGTAGCCGTCCTAGAGCGTAGCATTGGGCGCCTGCGTTCTAAGGAGATACCGATGCTGAGGATTCAGTGGTCTAGACGAGGAGTTGATGAGGCTACCTGGGAGACAGAGGAGAGTATTAGGCGTAATTACCCTGAGTTCCTTGCGGAGTTAGCCGCTACCTCAGTACCGACGGGTTAGTACCGAGACGATACCTTATATGACTTCTGTGATTATATGTTTACATAATTGTTTATGTCTATGTGCTTGATGACGTGAGTAGTTGCATGCTAGAATATAAATCTTGAGGGGAAATGTATGGGGTAGGTACCTTATCCTAAGTTTCGGGACGAAACTTATTTTAAGGGGGTACTGATGTAAAATCCGGAATTTTTATTCCGTCTATTTCCGTTATAAAATAGATCTCGATCTGTTGACCCATATCCGTCTACTAAGTTAGACATATTATTATAGGAGTTATCATTTTATGTAGATTCATTCACATAAAATGATAGAATCTTTTAAATAGTTTATCATTTTACGTAACTTACTTCCGCATAAAATGATAGAATCCTTAACCGATCTTAATCTATAATAAACTCCCTATCCGCCTAGTCCGTATAATTATATATCGGGATCTTGTCCAGCAAGAAACTCGCTAAATCAAGGAGCCCAGCCGCGGCCCATTTTAGCCCATCTGTTAACCAATATTTCAGCTCCAACGGATCCAGTTCTGCAGCCAGCTAGCCCAGCCCAACAGCCCATTGTTTGCTTTGACTGCTTCAGCCAACGCAAGCCCACGCCTGCTGCTTCTTCTAGTCCAGTGTCCGTGCAGCCCAAAAGCAGCAGCGTTGCCTTCTGACCCAGCGCCAGCCTGCAGTCTTCAGCTCAGTCCAATGTTCGTCCAGCCCAACAGCAGCAGCGTCAACTCCAGCCCGTTACTCCAGCTATCCGGATGTGCAGAGAGCAGCCCAACCAACTGTGAGAAAGAAACCGTTCAGCACCTATACAGAATTAATTATAGAGCAAATCTTCTTGCCTTAAACGCTTCCTAAAATCAAGGGATACAGCTGCTCACCTTCCTTCTCCCTTGCGTCCAGATTCATCTACAGAAGCACGCTTTCATTCCTTGCCCACAGCCACATCCGTTGGTTTCCTTCGCTTCTGTCTACAGATTTCAACAGCAAACGTAACTCTCCTGCACACGTCCAGCCATTCCAGACGTAGGAAGCACCCTGGGAGAAGCCAACGTACCTCACTGCCGGAGATCTCTCGTCCTCACGCTGCTTTCTGCTCTAAGGGGTGAGTCTTCGTCCCTCTCCTCCCTTTCCTTCTTCCTCTTTTCGGATCTGAACGTGACCAACGTGCAGAGGCAGTGGGATCAACCAGCAGGCTCGGTTCGGTACAGATCGGAACCAACAACAAATTAACATTCTAGCTGCAAACCGGTAAGAGCCTATACTTGGATTAAAATAGGTTTCCGATTAGTTTAAGGGGAAGGTTATCGTATAATCTTATGTATGAATACCGATTTTCTTAATGTTAGATTGATGAACTGCTGTAGTCAACCTCGAGCATGGGTAATATAGTAATAAGTAGCTGCTGGAGTTTATAAATAAAATGATAGACATAAGGGGCTGCTGTAAATTCCAATTTATTCCTTCAGCTTTTAGGTTATAAACTGCCTATCTTGTCGGCCAATTATTGAATGTTTGGATAAAGATCCACCGTTGAATTGTGGATATGTTGTAGATGGATATATGTAGTTTAGCATATTAAAATTTGAGAAGAAATGAACGGTCGGATTGAAAGTTATGAGCTCCCGAAGTTAGGTAGTTGAGCAGTTTTGGTAAACTTAAGTTTTTGGCTAAGTATAGGAATTTTGAGTGAAGTAGCCAACTTTGTGAATTTTTATAGGAATATTGGCTGAACAGTTTGGAGAAATTCTTTCTCCTAAGGTTAGATAGAACCTCATAGATGATCTAGAGATTTAATTCGGAATTTTTATAAGCTGTTAAGAATTTTATATTTAGAACCGAAGTTAGACCTTTACGATTCTTCCGGAAAATAGAAACATAGGAAAAATGTCAGTTTGAAACCAAATAAAATTTTAGGAGTTAGAATATAAATTTAGAACCTCAAATAGGAGTTTAGACATGAATTTTAGAGTTTTCGAGAAAATCGGAACCAAGGGTAAAATGGTCATTTTACCCTAAACTAATACTGTAACTAGTATGTCTTAATACCTTACCCGATCTTAGAAGTTTTAGACTTCTATCTACGTGAGAGTGTGCTAATACACTTATCGCCTTTGGCAGGCAACTGAGTTGCTACAGTTTACAGAACGAGTGGTTTACAAAGAGTCGAGCGTTATAACAGGTAAGTCCTTTGGGCTTACTTAGCTGACTTCTAAATATGAGTATAAATGATGATGGTGGTGTGTGATTGAAATGTTTAGAGAGATAGGTTGTGATATATAATTACCGACCTATATTTTGGCCTAAGAGTAACGGGCGGTGGCATTCTGCTCAGTAGCTTGCGGGCGCTGGGGGTTTCTTTCGGGACTAGTCCATACATGGTTTGTAGTGATGCTACCAGTGGAAGTCAGCTAGACCTACACCAGTTGGATAAGGAACGGGGGCGATAACTAATAATAATCCTCGTGCCACAACTTAAATTGAATAATGTGAATCATTTAAATAATAGATAATAAACGGTTGAGTGCCAGCATGATGTTTGTTTATTTTTTTGTTTCTGTGTGTGCTTGTGCTGTTATCATTTTGCTTATATTTGGATAGTTAGCTAACTATTGATATGTTGTTTAGATTTGCCACAGGTTAGAGCAGATGCCGAGTGATCCAAATGGTAGTGGTCAGCCGGGGTGTCGTACTTTAGGACGTTTTACAGTTTCTGCATTTGTGGGTTTTACAGTTGAACCTTGTTTCCTTTCGTACTTTGTTATCTTACGTTTTCCGGCTGTAGTTGATCTGGTCACATTCATGCATTATAAAGAACTATTTTATGATTTCTGGTTTTTCCTTATCTGTGCCTTGTTGTAAGATCTTGTTAAGTTGTTGTCAAACTAAGGTCGGGACCCACTGTACGGTCCTAACCAGTAACTCCCTAAGTTGTAAAATTTGGGGTGTTACATGGCGCGACAACGGTGGTGAGGCATGACCGCGTTTGGGTTGCGGTAAAGTGGGCGCGATCGTAAAATGGATGAGGCGTGGGTGAGGTAAGACAAAAGAATGATGACGACACATCTCTGAATTCCGGGTAATTCTGGTTTAACTTCGGTGAGGCTCCGTGGGTGAAATAATTTGAATTTATTTTACACCTACAAAAAATCAATTTATAAGTAATTGCAATTGATATTGAAAGTAGTAAATAAACAAGAATGATGGAAACAAACCGTAACAGTGGCTGATCCGGTTGACTCTTTTTCTGGAATCTGATGAAAGACTCAATTTTTTTTAATGAATTGAACGAACGATTGGGGCGTCAATTAACGTTGACTCTGTTACCACTTTGATACGGGGTATTCGCCCGTGTAGATGACCTGATCTTTTGACGCTTGAACTCGATGGAAAAGGAAAAATAAAAGATAAACAAAAGTGACACGAATAAAATAAAATGGAAATATAGATCAAGGTTGAACCCTAAGAAATAACCCGGAGGCATGCTACAATACGATGACACGTAACACACAACCAACGAAGCTTTGTAGAACTCCTTCCGCTACCCCACACACAATAGGTGTACAAAGACCCTATAGCACCTGGAGGTTTGCTTGTAGCTAGTTGATCGAGTCACCTTGTTATGCCGTGACAAGTAGAACATACTCAAACATGTCCAAGTGAGGTAAGTAAGACGTCTCTTACTCAAGTTTGCTATTCACTCCATGAAGACGACGATAGATACCGTAGGGGATAACACAACGTGTTTATCAAAACTGTATATATTTATGGATGAAAAATAACGAAGCACATCATCCTATTTATAGGAGAGGATGACGTCAAAACCTAACCCTAGATCGACTAGGTATGACAAAAATCAGCCTTGCTTTTCATCTAGAAAGATACGATCTATCTCTAAGGAAATAATAAAATGGGATCAATCTTCTAAAAAAATTATGTCTTTTAAACTAACTAAAATATAATCTATATTCTAATAAGATAAGATCTATTTTTAAAAGGAAATAAACTAAGATCAGTATTCTAAAAAGATTTGATCTTCTTAACAAAAATATGATCCATCTTCTAATAAGATAAGATCTTTAAGCTTTTCTAAATAGAAGATTTAATTTTATTCTAAAAGAAATAAAATTGGTATGGGCTAAAGATATAATTAAGGCCCAATAAAATATAACCCATAATTAAACAAGTCTTTTATGGGTTGGAAAAAAAATATGTGTGGACCAAAATCTTCTCCTCAACTCATCTACCACACAACTTATGGATGTGATATGACCTTTGTGGGCCATGGTTCATGATGACATTGTTCATCAAGAAGACTTGTATAGCTGATCCAATCTTTAATGGGAGAATTTGATAGGCGGGCCCGGAAAGTATATCCTTCAAGATTGTGGGCCCCACATGGTGATCTGCATTAATAGCCTGAATAGGTGTAGATATATCTTGACTTGCATGGTTCACATGGCTTGCATGACTTATGTCATTTCCATCCCCTGTATCTGCATGGCCTACGTGAATAAAAGGAAAGCTTGCATGGGTTTTCCTCACGTGCGCGTGGACATTGGGAGAAGGTAATCTAGCAAAAGTTCAATGATGAAAGTTGTTGAGTTGCAAGTATATTCCAAATTGCATCCAGCACACATAGGTTCTAATGGAAGTACAAGTTCCATTAGCATCGAAGTTGCAATATGTTTAGAAGATACAATTCATGGATCTTTCGAAATGATGAAACATAAATTCTCATATTCATATCAACATCTATAAATCACATAAGCCACTTAAAAAATTGAGAGATTACCAAGTCATAGTGTAAGGGTATTGGGTTTTGTTTATTCAAGAGAAAGGCCAGCATTTACTTACTAGAACTCAAAGAGCAAGCTTCTGATTCGAGACAGAGAACCAAAGTAGACATCACCATTAATAAGTTAAAGATTTAAATGTGTTTAAAGTTTGAAAGATGGTTAGAGAACACCTAGTTTGGTTTTTTTGAATTTCTGGTCCTTGCTATTTGTTTAGATTTACAGAGAAGTAAAGGGGGTTAAGTTTTTCTAGATTTCCAAAAAGTTTTGTTTAGATTATACATAGGTATTATGTTAATAATTATTAAAATTTTAATCATGATTTGATCAATGAATTTTGTTATAAATTATAATTTGTGTGTGCTGAATCTGCGAACATAAGTTTGCAGATATTATTTTAATATTATATTTTCATTTATTGTTTTGGGTAATAGCATCAATTTGCAGTTATTTTATAAACGAAATTCAAAAAGTATTATTTTAGAATTGTTATTTGTTAATTAAGATTTTGTTATAATATATCAAATCAACACTTTTGTGGTCTTTAATTCACAAAATTACTTTTTTTTTTAGTTTATTTTATTTTTTTTAATTATTTATAATGTTTGTTTTATTAAAAATTTAAATTTTTATTAATGGTTTAAGTTACTAATAAATCTAATTTCCTAAAGAAAAAATTGGGTTAGATAGACTCTTTTTTTTATAGATTTTTTATTTTGTAAACCCCTCTAATTTTACACTATATATTCCCTCTAGGTGAAAAAATTAGGTTAAATAGAAATATATTTACTATATGAATTTATGCTATAAGTACTCTTAATAGAGTAATAGCGGTAAAAGATCTAGTTAATTATTTAACTCTTTCATAAACACACTTTGTACTTCTTAGTTATTGAATTTAAAATTGAATAAACAAATCATATATTTTCTTTTCAAATTTAAAAAAAATCTTTAGTATTAAAACTTAGGCTGTTAACCAACTTAAGATTTAATGTTTATTTTTCTATAAATTTTACATAAATTACTTTTTCACAAAAAAAGTGATTCAATTGTTAAAAGTGTGGCCTTTTATTTATTTTTTTTTTGTAACGAATACGTTGGCAATATATGTCGCTGTATAAGTATTATACAACGAGAATCAAAGCTAACAATTAGTAAGCCTTTGGGTCGCTACTCCGCGGGCATCAATGTTCAAGAAATGTTTAATGGATTCTGGGGCAATAGGCAAAGTAAAAAAAAACCTAAAGGATAACTTGAAGCAATTGAAGCCAAGTGATCAACTTCAAAATTAGCTTCGCGATAAATGTTTCGGAACTGGACTTGCCAATTCCTGCTCAAGAAGCCTTGGCATCTCGATGTCAGAGTGAATAGAGGGTGTGACGGAGATATCGGGTGGGTAATAAGCCATATGACAAGCTTCGAGTCGGCTTCGACGAAGATTTGCCGATATCCTTTTTCCCAAGCGAGGTAGAGACCCATACCGACGGCCCAGAGCTCGGCCATACGAACAGTGCAAGCTCCGATGTTCACCACAAAACCGCGAAGCCAACGCCCATTGTGATCACGAATGATGCCCCCTGCCGCAACCGAGCCAAGGTTAGGGTTAACTAAGCCGTCAGTATTCTGTTTCAACCAACCCTCTTCCGGAGGTTCCCAACCAACATTTATAGCCGAGCAACCTTTTTGAGAGTTTATATGACGAATCCGATCCAGGCCTCACAAGCATTCTTCGTATATGCAGCTATATCCTTCTCTCCGGTGGGGGAACATGACGGAATACATAATCATTGCGCCACTTCCAACTCCACCAAAGAGTAATCGGAAAACACCTATTCCAATGAATTCCCGTATCGATAGTGTTGTTTCGTTCCAAGTTGACGAGTAACCATTTATGCAAGTCGGAGGTGTAGAAATCTGCCGTATACGTGACCGACATGAGGTTGCTCCAAATAGAGTTAGCCTTGGGACAATCCCTAAACAGGTGCAACAGAGTTTCAGAAGTTCCATCACAGAAAATACAACAACAGTCTGTAGCTAAGTGTCTACGGTGACGTTCAACATTGGTAAGCAGTCGCTGATGGACGACTAACCAGAGGAAAGAGCGCACCCTTTCCGGGACTTTTAGTTTCCAAATTATCTTGAACAAGGAAGAGAGTTGGTTCATTGGGTTGGAGCCCACAGTTAGAAACCTGTAAGCAGATGAGGAGGAGAAGATGCCATCGAAATACCCGCCATCGTGTACAAAGTGTGCAACTGTGCATGGGTAAAGAAGCGCTGAACCGGTTCCAGTCCTACCCAACGTCATCGATCCAATAATCTCGGACCATGCGGGAGAGAGGAGACCAGGGACCTCAACGGATTGTCGCCACACCAAGTATCGGTCCAGAATCTCACTCCAGAGCCATTAAACATCATCCATCTTAACCCAGACAGAAACACGCATTCTTTGCCTCAGAAAAGACCTTTAAGGATATATGACCCTTTTCTTTAGTAAAAAAAAAGCGTATACTTTGATCTTTAATGTTCTTTTAATTCTAATCGAGGATACTCGTGTACTTTATATTTCTTCATGTGCCATTAGTTCCCAAATTTTAAATGAAAAAATGATCAAGAATAATACGAACTATGATGTATGAATAAAAAATAATACAAACTTTAAAAATTATTAGTTGGTATACAAACTATTTCACATTAAACCAATTTTGATACGGGTGAAGTTATAGTCAATTTTATTACAAAAATCGCCCATAACTTTTTAAATCATACAAAATTACCCCTACATTATATTTTCTTTCACAAAACACCCATATAACTCTTTTATACCTAACAAATTATATAATAAAGGTTATTTGTCACTTTATTCTTAAATATTTTAGACCATTTATTTAAAATATAACTATAAGAATGATTGAGAAGTTTTAACACTTTAAAAATAAAATTTTGGTTAAAAGACTCATGATGACATTCCCACATTTTTTGGTATAAAGTAAGATTGATTTTTGAATTTTAAAAATTTAAGCATGGAATGTAGATTTTTTTCCGACAAATTTAGGTTAAATATATTAATTTTAAATTTCAATTTACACAAATTTTCAAGTTATTATTATATTCTTTCGTTAAGTTTTACCTATAAATATGGATTATTCCCTCAAACTACACTCATAAAACAATAATGACACAAAACATGTTTCTATTAACCAAAATTTCATTTTTAAAACTTCTTAATTTTTTAATGAATAAACTACCTTAAATATTAAAAATAAAGTGATGACTAACTTTTCTTACCTAATTCGTTAAGTATACAAAAATAATATGAGTGATTTTTGAAAGAAAATGAAATATAGGCGTTATTTTGTGTGATTTAAAAATATGTGGGAGGTTTTTTTAATAAAAGTTGGCTAGATTTTCACCCCGTATCAAAATTGGTTTAATGTGAAACAGTTTATGCATCAAATAATAATTTTTAAAGTTTGTATTATCTTTCATTCATACCTCATAATCGATATTATTTTTGGTCATTTTTCCTTTTTAAATTCTATCATTAAGTTTAAAATGTTAAGTTATTTATCGAGACTTCGATTTTATTATCCTTTATTACGAAAGTAAGATTCATTTTGATATAGTTATAAAATATAACATGTTATTATCAATCAATGACAAAATTAAAAGTAACAATTATTCTTTAATTTAAGATATTTAAACATGCGCTATTTATGTCACGTGTCGAATAACAAAATAAGATATATCAATTTTTTTAAATATATTTACTGAATATATCATTATCTTTTGTACTCTCCGTCAAAAATAATTATATTATATTTAAAATATTTCTCTAAAAGTTTAATAAAATAAATATATTTTATTTTAAACTTTAAATCAATATTAATGATTACAATAAAATTTGTTTCATTTAAGAAAATTTATTACGATATGAAATTAATATAATATTAAACCATACTTATGTTTTTCTTATTAGAAATTAAATTTTAGTAATAATTTTATTTTTCAACGAAATTATGTAAAAGTAGTCTCCACATTTTTTATTTATATATACCATATACTTTTTCAGATTTTTGATTTTTGATAAACTGAAGATCGAATTATAACTTTTATCAATTAATATATCATATATGAACTTTAAAAAAAAACATGAATATATATTTAACCAAAATTATATAAATATTTACAATGCAATAAAAAATTAAGATGGATATTTAACCAAAATTATATAAAAATCTGCACAATATTAGCTAATAGTTACCCACTGATTTGTATAAAAAATAACATCCCATACGGTAATTGTCGCCGGTCCCGGTGATAACTCCTTAATTGAAAACAACCAAAAAAATATTTGTAGTAAAACCAAGGCATGTTACTCTACATTGCGTGCGATGATGTATATATGATTGAAGATTTCTGAATATGAGCTTCATGACAATGATATCTTGATGTATATATTCACGAGCTTGCTGAGAGCTCAAACCTTATATAAGAAAGCAATGTACCATAAAAATCAGCAAATTTTTTTTAGTTAATTAAATTCAGTAATTATCAATTAATAAAATAGATCCTTCTAACAACTACATATAAATATCCAACACATTACACAAATCGGTATCATCCACCCGGGTTTGCTTGAATTACCTCATCCAAATTACTACGTAAAAACAACATTTTTTTTTATCTCTCATCCTCAAAATGAAAACATAATATCCAACTAAAAATCAGTCTCTTTAATGAATATGAAATTCATCATAAGATAGACTCAACCCGGACGTCGGATGCATTACTTGTTTTGAACATGTTGTGAAGTGTATTCTGAGTTCAGTTACAATAAGGCAGTAGGGATGATGCAAAAGGAAGTTGTGTTTGGTTCTGTAAAGTGGTTATATGAGGTGGGAGATCAACAAAACAGTGGGCTAGACGGATGTTTGATCCATCATTGTTTAATGAAGAAAATACGAGCAACTTTGTCGAGAGTTTCATTTCTATAATTGGAGTAGATAAACTCAACCCGATCTTGTCTTTACTTGAAGGTTCAATTTTAGTTTTCGTGTTTGATTCAATGTCTATACTTTATAATCATATAAATATGCTTACATACTAAATGACGTGAACCATATTTTATAAGTTAAGGGATTCGAAGAACAAATATGGTTAGATATGTGAAATGAAAAGAAGATACAAAGACAAGTATCTACTTAGCACACTAACGATAAAGACTAAATCAAGACGAGTACAAAAATATAAAATACATCATGAAACCAACACCAACATCATATAACACTTTAGACAATTTTGGTCTTACCATCTAAAGTGGTACGATATGTTGAGGGAAAATGTGTACAGATTCTCATTTTAATAAAAATTTTAGTTCAACCCTATTTTTAATCCTCTTGATTCAAAATAATATTAATACAAAATATTTAGGGGGTTTTATTAATTGGGACACCCCCGGATTTTTAAGGGTTGCCTACGTAGGCAACCCTTAAGGAGATACGCAAGAATCAGTTCTTGCGTAGTTTAGTTGATTTCATGCATAAGAGGATATAATTTAGACCAAGCTTCCATCAAGTCTTACGCAATCTTTTTCAAAGACATCAAATCAAGTGTAGTTTTGAGTAAAAGAGGTTTGTGGGTTATTATTGTAACAGTGAACATAAACAGAGGTATTATGTTTTTATAAATATAAATTAGATCCCTTTAATTTATTTTAAAAGGGCTCTACCACACTAATATTATCATTATTTTAAATTATGAAATTGTAGGGATCTACTTTGTATTTGTGATATAAAAAAAGGCTCTACTATACCAATATTCTCTAGTTCTTTTGTGGAATTTGTATTTGACTTTATACTTTAATTAGTTGAAAGTAAAAAATACATATGCGGTTGAATGTAATACATTTTTATTTTGTATTAAGTTTCCTACGCATCCGTTATAATGAACTCAAATCTTACGTAGTTTTTTTTGACATTTTCTATTTTGAAAGAATTTGGTCAAATATGCCCTTTTCTATTTCCATTAGGTTTGTGTACCCCTTCAATTTTTACCACTTTCATTAAATTGAAGTTGGAAAGGTAAGGAGTTTGATTAGGGGTATATTTGCTAAACATATTTATACCATGAGCCTAGTTATTAGACATAAATCTCAAAAAGACTTACTTAGCTAATTTGGCCTTTTATTTTTAGGCCCAAAATTTGAAATAAAGTATACTTTACTTGGACGGTATGACTGAATCCTATATAATTAAATATCGGATTTCCTATATAGATTGGAAAGAGAATCAAGTCATGATGTATTTATTTTTTCTTTTATGATAAAAAATCATTTATATATTTTAATTTTATGACTTTAACTTTATGAAAGTCGAAAGTATATTTATGTATTTATTTAGTATCAAATTTCCTACGTATCCGTTTTGACGGAGTTAAATTTTACGTAGTTCTTTTAAGAAAATATAATATGTGACCTATTAAATATGTTACTGTTGTAATTTGATTGCTTTTAAAGCTCTTATTTACTTAGACTTTTGTGGAATGTGTTCAAGAACACTTAGAACTAGAAGAGAGGAATGAACAAGAAGAGTAGATTTCTTGCTTGCTCTTGGTTGTAATACCCAAAAAAAAAATAAAAAATAAAAAATTTTAAACTCGTTTGATACAGGATCAAACCGGATTCCGATCCGCCAACCTTAATTCTTTTAAATAAAAGGACATGATATTAAATTCTATCATTTTATGTGAGCTTGAATCACATAAAATGATAAATTATGTAAACCGAAGAACGATTCCGTACGAGTAAACGATATTCTTCCAGCCCAATTGTTCATTTGATGAGCGGGCCCAATTAATTGGCCCAATGACCTTCCACCAGCCCCAAACTATGATCCTAATTCTACTAGATCAGCCCAAAAGGGAGATGTGAGGCCGGCTGGGCCATTGGGTTCACTAG
Source organism: Fagopyrum homotropicum (assembly GCA_033239125.1). NCBI lineage: Eukaryota > Viridiplantae > Streptophyta > Magnoliopsida > Caryophyllales > Polygonaceae > Fagopyrum > Fagopyrum homotropicum. The sequence goes on along the minus strand of BSWB01000008.1, from coordinate 25,613,955 downwards.
CCCAACTCTTCCATTCTAAACTCCTTCTAACCTAATTAAACTCTCCTAATGACCTTAACCCTAATTACGCTTTACCTTACCACATTCATCTTCTGCACGATCGAGAGCAGCAGCAACAACCTTCGGCCGTTACCATCTCCGTCCTCTTCTGCACAGTCGACAACAGCAGCAGCAACCTTTCCTCTGCGCCGGAACCTGCTTCGTCTTCATCGGCCAGGTGAGTACCGACTCTTCCCCTTCCTTCTACCGTATCCTACGCCTCAGGAACCATCTCTTCTGTACACACAGATCTTCACATCCTTCCCTCATCTTCAGTCGGTGATGCTTTGAACCACCGATAACCCGACCGTTCCACTTTAGCGTTACAAGCTGCTCGCCATACCTAACCGTCTTCTCTGCACGAGCAGACCATTTGCGTCGGGCCTTCCTTCTGCACCTCATCGATAGCAAGGTAACCCCTCAACCTCCCTTTCTTCGACCTTTCTATCTCTTATCGTAACCGACCTCGCTTCTCTATCATTTGGTTACGAGCAGATTCCATAGGAGGAGAGTCGATCCAAGGTACGAGTCTGCAACTTCCGAGCGCATTCGCCATTACCTCCGGCGTCTCCGCAGCAACAGACGACCCACCATTATCTCGGCGAGGTCCTTCCTAGTTTTGCTCGCAGCCGACAGAGTTTGGAATCGGTGCCTCGTTCCAACATCAGATCGTTACTGAAGCTTTGCCACTGGTGAGCCCCACCTTCATTACCTTGATTGCACAGTAGAGCGGAGGGTAGAGTTAAAGTGGTTGTTTATGGGTGGGTTTAGCTTTATTTGTGAGCCATGGAGTATTTTATGCGTTTTATTATTGTTCTGAGTCACAAGTGAATGCACTGACTAATAATACTAAGGTCTTACATGATATGTACGTGGATAATGGTTAAATTAAGGTTTAGATAATTGTGGTTATGGATATCATTAGTGGGTGATCTCATATTTATAGGTATTATATAAAATAAGTACACGTAGATGTTAATTAGATACAAATGTAGAATAGGGTGAAAATTGTATATATATAAATACATTTGCAGCAGTGCACGTAGTTGTCGATATAAAATTTCACATGGAAATAAGAGTGCTGAACATATAAGTATATATATACGTATAGGAGTATAAACGTATATAAGTATATACATGTACGGATATAAGATATAAGTATGATATATATAAATATATATGTAAGTATATATGTGTATAAGTATAAGTGTAAGATATATATATAAGTGCATATATATTAATAGGTAGAGTGTATATATATACATAAGTATATATACATAGATGAGTAAGAGTAACATATAATATACGTACACACACATAAGTATTAGAGTGGAATAACCGGAGAAAGGATAATGTAGTTCTCTTTGACGAGGGTTTGAAATTGATCTTATAACCTCTAAGTAAGCTATCCGTGAGAACCAAATTTTGGAAACAAGTACTAAAAAGGAATGTTATATTTTAATGATAGACTTTGAGAATTTTCGGCACTAAGGGTAAAATGGTGTTTTACCGTAAGAGAGCTTTTTCCGTAATTCCTTCGCATGAGGTTGGACATCTGGATGTGATTTTGATCCACATGCCTTATTTGACAGGCGTTTGAGTTACCACGGGTTCGGACCGAGTTGAGATTTGAGAAAGCGATTTTTGATCAAGGTAAGTCCTTGCGACTTACTTAGCTGGTTTCTGGATATTAGTTGGGTGATAATGGTGGTGAGTGTGCAATGTGTGTGATAATAATGATAACAACTTGTTAGGACGACCGTTGTTATTATGTGTTAAGGCCCAAGTGTATGTATAACGGGCCGTGACATCACTGCCCAGCTCTGCCAGGAGACTGGGAGGTTCTCTATACCCAGACCATACAGGTACACGGTGAGATGCATCGGATCCACTCCTGATGGGTACACGGGGGCGTAGGCGAGGTTTGGGAATCCCTCGTGTCACAAAATAAGTATCATTAGAGTGAATGACTTAAATGAAGATAATAAATGGATTGTTTGAAAGCATGATGAGTGTTTATTATTTTATGTGTGTGTGTGTGCTATTATTATTCTCCTAATGTTTAGATAACTAGCTAATGGTTGTTTTGTTGTGCTTTTAGTTTTATCGCAGGTTAGAACAGCAGCTGAGTGATCCAGAAGTAGTGGTCAGCCGGGTCTCCGTACTCCTTAGAATGGGGTTGGGATGTTTCCTTTGTTGTTTATTCATCTTGTTAAAACAGTTAGTATGTTTCGTTGTTTAGGTAATATAGGCTGTTAGACGTTGTTGCATTCATCCCTATAAAATACTATTTTATGAATTTGGGTTTTTCTTATTGTGTCTTGTTGCAAGATCCTAGTAATATTGTTGTCAAACTGAGGTCGGGACCCATTGTGAGGTCCTAACCAGTAATGTCCCGAGTTCTGAGAATTCGGGGTGTTACATTGGTGCACTTGTTACAATGGGTGAATGCCTCTATTTATAGGTAAAGTGAAGGTGAATTTCCTAATAGAAAATTAGGAGGGTAAAGAAGGTGAACAATTCACCTTGTACAATTTACCACAAAATATCTAGCAATAATTCACTCTAGAATTCTCCTAGCAATCATGTTAGTAGACATACAAGTATTTGTAACTTATACTTTTAGAATGTATGTCTAACATGTATTTGTGATATTCCATAACACTCCCCCTTGAATGTTCACCTTCTTCCATTATCAAACTTGAGCGGTTGTTGTTGACTCCATACTCATTATACGCTTGGGTGAAGCTGCCTCATTAAAAACCTTGTGAAGAAAAACCCAATGGGATAAAAACCTGATCAAAGGGAAAAAGAGTGCAGCGCGTATAATGCTCACCCTGATTTCAACATATGTCTCGAAGTCTACACATTCCAATCTTGCGCACAAGCTCTTCAAATTTCTTTGGGCACAATGATTTTGTGAACAAGTCAGCAAGATTGTCACTGGAACGGATTTGTTGAATATCAGCTTCCCCGGTTTCCTCCAACTCACGAGTGGAGAAGAACTTTGGCAATATATGCTTTGTACGATCTCCCTTGATATGTCCTTTCTTCATATGAGCAATGCATGCTGAATTATCTTCATACAAGATGGTTGGTTCTTTAGTGATAGGTTTCATCCCACATTCCTTTTGTATGAACCCGATCATTGCCCGTAGGGACACACACTCTCTTCCAGCTTCATACAAAGCGATCAACTCTGCGTGATTTGAAGAAGTGGCGGTAATTGTTTGTTTTGTTGACTTCCATGAAATTGTTGTTCCTCCATATGTGAATACGTATCCGTTTTGGGATTTGGCCTTGTGTGGATCAAACAAATATCCTGCATCTGCATATCCAACCAAAGTGGCATCTTCTTTGTATTGATAAAATAGACCAAGATCATGTGTACCTCGAAGGTAACGGAATATACGTTTGATGCCATTCCATTGTCTTCTTGTAGGTGCACAACTGTACATAGACAACAAATTTACAGCAAAGGCAATATCTGGTCTTGTATTGTTAGTCAAATACATTAAAGCACCAATTGCACTTAAATATGGCACTTCTGGGCCAAGGATTTCTTCATCCTCTTCTCGAGGACGGAACTCATCGTTTTCCACATTAAGGGATCGAACAACCATGGGTGAGCTTAAAGGACGTGCTTTGTCCATGTAAAATCTTTTCAAGATTTTCTCAGTGTAATTAGATTGATGGATAAAGATTCCATCTCTTATGTGCTCAATTTGCAAGCCAAGATAAAACTTAGTCTTTCCGAGATCTTTCATCTCGAATTCTTTCATCAAATACTTTGCAGTTTCTTCAAGCTCGTTGGAAGTTCCAACGATATTTAAATCGTCAACATATACTGCGATTATAGCAAATCCACTTTTGGATCGCTTGATGAAAACGCATGGACATATAATGTTGTTCTTATATCCCTCCTTGAGAAGATATTCACTAAGACGATTGTACCACATTCGTCCTGATTATTTTAATCCATACAAGGATCTTCTCAATTTTATGGAAAACATTTCTCGTGGCTTTGAGGAGTTGGCCTCAGGCAATTTTAGTCCTTGTGGGACTTTCATGTAGATGTCGGTATCAAGTGACCCATATAAATATGCAGTCACGACATCCATAAGACGCATATGTAGTTTTTCAAAGACAGTCATGCCAATTAGGAATCTAAATGTGGTCGCATCAATTACTGGCGAATATGTTTCATCATAATCGATTCCTGGAATTTGAGAAAAACCTTGGGCTACAAGTCTCGCCTTATATCTCACAATTTCGTTTTTCTCATTTCGTTTTCTTACGAAAACCCATTTATAGCCGACTGGTTTTACACCCTTTGGTGTATGAACTACAGGCCCAAAAACTTCACGTTTTTCAAGTGATTTTAATTTTGTTTGAACTGCCTCTTTCCATTTTGGCCAATCCTTTCTACGACGACATTCATCAATTGATTTTGGCTCAATGTCGTCATCTTCAATTGTGATATCATTAGCCACAGAATAGGCAAATATATCATCAACAATGATATCCTTTCTATTCCATTGTATCCTTGTATCGACATAATTTATAGCAATTTCATAGTTGTCGATTCTTTCATCAAGGATATTATCTTCATTTGGGATGTTCTCATCCTCATTTTCTTTGTCTTTCTCATGTTCCTCATTTGATTCATTCACTATAGCCTCTCCTACTATACCCTTTTGGTTCCTTGCTTTTCTCGGTTTTAAATCTTTTGAACCAAGTGGTCTACCACGTTTTCGACGTGTTGTAGACTCATTCGCAATGGACACATTTGGTTGTCCAATGGGTACATCAATTCTTGCAGGAGCATTTGCTGCAGGAACATGTGACTTTACCACATTCTTAGTGTCTGTAAATACATCTAGTAATTGATTTGCAATACCTTGTAAGTGAATGATTCGTTGAACTTCTTGTTCACACATTTTTGTTCTTGGATCAAGGTGTGATAATAGTGTTGCATTCCGCGTAATTTCTTCAAACTTGGGTCCACTTTCTTCTTTTCTCCCCCTAAGATTGGGAATGTATTTTCATCAAAATGACAATCAGCAAACCTTGCTGTAAACAAATCACCCGTTGTTGGTTCAAGATATCTAATGATCGAGGGGGATTCAAAACCAACATATATTCCCAATCTTCTTTGTGGACCCATCTTTGTACGTTGTGGTGGAGCAATAGGAACATAAACTGCACATCCAAATATTTTTAGATGTGATATATTAGGCTCCTTACCAAACACTAATTGCAATGGGGATTGTTCATGGTTTGCACTTGGTCTTAATCGGACCAAGGCTGCAGCATGCAAAATCGCATGTCCCCAAGCAGATGGTGGTAATTTAGATTTCATCAATAATGGTCTAGCAATTAATTGCAATCTCTTTATCAATGATTCAACAAGACCATTTTGTGTGTGAACATGAGCTACTGGATGTTCCACATCAATCCCAATTGACATGCAAAAGTCATTGAATGTTTGGGATGTAAATTCTCCTGCATTGTCAAGCCGGATTTTCTTTATCGTATAGTCCGGAAATTGAGCTCTCAATCGGATTATTTGAGCAAGGAGTTTAGCAAATGCCGCATTTCTAGTTGATAATAGACTTACATGTGACCATCTTGTAGATGCGTCAATTAACACCATAAAGTATCGAAATGGGCCACACGGTGGAGCAATTGGTCCACATATATCTCCTTGTATTCTTTCCAAAAAATGCAGGAGTCTCACTTGTAACCTTACTTTTAGAAGGTCTAATTATTAGCTTTCCAAGTGAGCAAGCCGCACAATTAATATGACTTGGTGGCAGAACTTTCATGTTCTTTAGTGGGTGTCCAAGTGAACCCTTTATAATTTTGTGCATCATCGTTGATCCTGGGTGACCCAATCGGTCATGCCAAAGTGTAAATTCATCTCGGTCATCCGACCTTTTCTTAGATATCATATTAGCCTAAACCGGATAAATATATGTCTCATATAATCCGGAGGCTTGTCCTCGCATTTTCTCAAGGATCTGTTTCTTATCACATTCATGTGTTGTGATGCACAAATATTCTCTCCCATTTTCATTCATAGTTTCCATATGAAACCCATTTTGACGCACATCCTTAAAGCTCAATAAATTTCTTCGAGATTTACTCGAATATAATGCGTCATTTATTACTATTTTTGTTCCTTTTGGGAGTAGAACAAGAGCTCTTCCCGAGCCTTCGATGAGTTTAGCCACACCAGATATGGTATTCACATTTCCCTTAAAGGGTTTCAATTGTGTGAAATACTCTTTATTTCTCAAGATGGTATGTGTGGTGGCACTGTCCACAAGACATTGCTCCTTCTCATCGGGTCTTTCCTTAGAAGGTTTCATGTATTCTATAAAGAGGGAAACATTACTAAGTCAAGCCGTTAATAAAGAAAAACTTCTTATTATACATCAGGATAAGCATATTCTACATAGTCCTACTAGATCTTAAAGAAAAAACATTACATGACATTTCATGACATTACATCATATTATACAATATTATACAATAAAGGATGATCTCATAAGTTCTTAAACCAATGCTTCAGTCCAAGGCACATGCATCATCATTCTCAAAGTTGAGAAAGTGAGAGACATCTAGGCTGGTCATGGGTGAACTACCAACATCTTTGTTTTCAACAAAGTTGGTTTCATTAGCCTTTTCTTTGTTTCTTTCAGCTTGGTAAGCATCCACCAAATGTGATGCGGTACGGCATATTTTTGCCCAATGACCAGCTATGCCACATCTATAGCAGACAGTTCTTGGCTTATGAGAGGGCTCCTTTTTACCCGTCTGGACCTTTCGCTTTTCATTCCCATAGTTACCTCGATTATCATGGTGGCCATTATTATAACCTTGCCAACGGCCACGACCGCGACCACCACGACCACCACGGCCATCACGGCCGCCTTGATCTCCACGACCTTGGTCACGGTTATTACAGTTCCGTGACTGTTGCCCATGTTCTTTGCGATTTTTGTTTTTGTCATCGGATGTCTTTTCAGTGGCATTGACATCCGGAGTTGCTACTGATCCAGTGGGTCTGAGGTTGTGGTTTCTCATTAAGAGCTCATTATTCTTTTCAGCCACTAATAATACTTTCAAGAGGTCTGAGTACCTCTTGAAGCCTCTTTCTCGGTATTGTTGTTGCAACAATACATTCGTGGCATGCATAGTAGAGAATGTTCTCTCTAGCATTTCTTCTTGAGTGATCATATGACCACATAGCCTCAATTGGGAGGTGATCCTGTGCATAGCACTGTTGTAATCAGATATGGACTTATAGTCCTGGAACCTTAAGTTGTTCCATTCATACAGAGCTTGTGGGAAAAGGACTTCCTTTTGGTGTCCATATCTTTCTTTCAAACTTTCCCACAACTCTTTAGGATCCTCCACAAATAAGTATTCGGTCTTGAGGCTCTCATGAATGTGGTGGCAGAGGAATACAATTGCTTTTGCCTTCTCTTGTGGAGTGACATCATTGTTCTCCTCAATTGTTTTTTCAAGGCCATTCGCCTTAAGATGGGTCACCACATCTACCTTCCATTCAAGGTATTTTTGCCCCGATAAGTCAAGAATGTCAAAGTCTCTTTTTTCAATATTTGCCATTGGTTACTACATAAACATATAAATCAAGTATATAAAGTAAGTAAAAATGCAGAATTATAAAATTGTTAGTACATGTTAGCCATATGTTAGTCATGTGTTAGTAATATGTTAGACATAAACATAAGCAAATAAATAGTCAATAGTCACTTGTGTTAGTAGTCCGTCACGTGCAGTCATTGTGTCATTGTCCGTCAAGTACAATCATGTAAGTCATAGTCAATGGTCTTAATAGGAATGTCGTATAAGTCATAGTCATAGTCTTATTAGTCATTAATAGTTCATGAAGAGTAGTCATGTAAGTCATATCAATAGTCCGAAAAATGGTTGATTATGTATCATAAATTGTGATCATAGGGTTAAATTAGTCTAGTGGAAAAAATTGGAAAAACCGATTCCTTTTATCCTCTTTAATCTCCATCCATTCATTTTACTTTCATTTTCACTTTCACTTTCACCATCCTTATCTCCTTCTTCCTTAACTCCATTTTCATTATTCAAGTTCAAAGAGAAAAAACCATGGCCGATGATGAGATTACTAGTCGGCTTGTTGCTAATAACAACCGATTTTTAATCGAGCTTTTCATTTGCCTTGTCCTTATTTATATCATCGTCATTATCATAATCATTATTTTGATGGGAAACCTTCGTTCATAAACCAAGTGGTGGGAACTAAGAAGTTTGTGGGGCTTTGTCAAAAAAGGTAAGCAAATATTAATTTTGTTTCTATCTTAGCGTAAATCCAAAAAACCATAATTTTATTTTGACAAGAGTTATTTTAGATCTCAGGTTAAAATAACGAGTTTTTGATGTAGAAGTTCCCGAATTTGGGCAACTACAGAGCATACTCCTCGAATTTAGTTAGTTTACAAATACTTGAGTTTTTTATGTAGAAGATCCCGCGAAGGGCAACTACAAAGCATAATCCTCAAGTAGATTTTATGTAATAGTTTTGTGTAATGAAAGATCAAAGAATGTTTAAGAAACATACCTTAATAGTAGCAAAAACTCAGTTGGAAGTTAGAACCTCGTGCTGATAACGTGTTGTAATTTGATTGCTTTTAAAGCTCTTATTTACTTAGACTTTTGTGGAATGTGTTCAAGAACACTTAGAACTAGAAGAGAGGAATGAACAAGAAGAGTAGATTTCTTGCTTGCTCTTGGTGCACTTGTTACAATGGGTGAATGCCTCTATTTATAGGTAAAGTGAAGGTGAATTTCCTAATAGAAAATTAGGAGGGTAAAGAAGGTGAACAATTCACCTTGTACAATTTACCACAAAATATCTAGCAATAATTCACTCTAGAATTCTCCTAGCAATCATGTTAGTAGACATACAAGTATTTGTAACTTATACTTGTAGAATGTATGTCTAACATGTATTTGTGATATTCCATAACAGTTACCATATTTATTGATTTTTTTACTGTTCACTTCCGTGAAAATAAAATATTTTATGGGTCTATTATAAAAAGAATACACTCTAATTTGCTTTGTAAAGAGTAAATTTTACTACATGTACCCACGTGAATATTGTATTTCTTTTACTTTACCTTTTATTTTATATTTGTTTTGAAATGGGCCCCTTTCCATTATAAAACATGCCTTTCTTTCCTTTACTACAAAATTCAGTTTTAGTTTTTTTGTCTTGCTTTTTTATTTTATTTTATTTTGAAAATTTACTTGTATTGATAGGGAGGATGGGATTTACATAGACATTGGTACACATCACAAAATTCAAAAACATCCATAGGGGGAAGTGGGGAAGAGTGAGTACTAGCAAGATGAATGCCCAACAGTCTAGCCGTCGCCATAGAGTTGCTCGATATGTCCTTTCAATGGTGAGCAACGTGCAGTTTGATAGCTCGAATGGCCTCGCCAACACAATCAATGGCTCTAGTATAGGTGTTATTATAGATGAGGTTGTTTCTTGCCTTCCAAGTGAAATAAATGAAGGCCGTAATCGAGGAGACACGGGTGCAATCATGAAGACTTCGTTTGGGATTGAGGTGGTTTCTAAGCCAGTGCCAAAGATTGTGGAGGTAAGGAGCAGGGTAAGGGGTACTAGTCCATCGAGAAATGATATCAAGAACTAGGGAAGTGTAGCTATATCTTGACCAAAGGTGATCTTCATCCTCATGAATGATGCTGCAGAGTTTGCATGTATCATTGTTGATCGGGTTCCATTGAAGCATCTTGATAAGGGTCGGTAGTCTCCTGAGGTTAGCAATCCAAGCAATGCAGCTGCACTTAGGAATGTTAAAATCATACGAGATCACAATGCAGGACGGAGCAGGAGGGAGGAGGGAGGCCGTTATGAAGATGTTGTATGCTTTCTTAGGCAAGAAGAGGCCCTGGGAGTTGGTGATGACATCAACATGCCTGCTTCCGTTAATAGGAAGGGAAAGTCATCTCTAATTTCAATTAGGCATCTCCAGGGGTAGCTATGGTTGATGGTTGCTTGGCAATTCCAGATGGATTGTTCCTTCAAGATGTTAAGTGTAACCCAAGAGCACCAAAGATTATCCACATTACGGTCAATGTCAAAGATTAGTCGAGCCAATCAAGCTTTATTCCTAGCACACAGATCCAAGAATCTAAGGCCACCTGAGCTCTAAAGAGTGGGTACCGTATTCCAAGCAACAAGGGAACATTTTCTATTTTCCTTACCCAACCACAGGAAGGACCAAAGAAAAGATTGTATCTTACTCAAGATAGAAAGAGGGATCATGAACATTGTGCACCAATAATGATTAAGAGACGTGAGAGTAGACGAGATTAATTGGACTCGACCAACATAGGAAAGGAGCTTTACACTCTAGGACTAGATTTTTTTGGTGGTTTTGTGAATGAGGGGTAGAAAATCCGAGAGCATTAGCCTGCTACTACCCACAGGGACTCCCAAGTAATGGAAAGGGAGAGACCCAGGAAAGAAGCCCGTAGAGTTGATGATGTGTTCCTGAGTGACATTAGAGATACCCCCAAGGAAAATAGACGACTTATCAAGGTTGATCTTAAATAGAGATCTCTCCAAAGGTATCAAGAGTGGATTTTAGAGTGAAGATGGAGGGAAGGTCACCACAACAGAAAAGCATTAGGTCATCGGCAAAATATTTGTAGTGATACGGGGTTGTGACATTTAGGGTGAGAGTTGAAGTTCGGGTTTGATGTGTTGGAGAGGATCATCGCAGAAAAGAATTCCATGGCTATAGTAAATAAAGGAGGGGAGATCGGGAACCCTTGTCGCAGTCCTCTAAAGCTCATGAAGTGACCTTCAAGGGATCCGTTAACGTTGATGGAATAAGAGGCCGTCGTGATACATTCCATGATTAATAGAATGATATGCTCAGGGAATCTGATCATTTTGAGGTAGTGAAGGGTGAAGCCATGGTTTACAGTGTCAAATGCATTAGTAATATCATACTTTAGGGCAGCACGAGGGGAGATGTGCTTCCTCCTATATTTGTTGAGCAACTCCTCACAAATAAGGACATTATGCTTGATGGATTTGTTACTAACAAAGGCACTCTGATAGGGCCCTATAATGTGTGGAAGAATGGAGTTAATGCGTGAAGCGATGACCTTGCCAATGGTCTTATATGTGGTGTTATAACAAGAGATTGGTCTATAGTCAGAAGGTGATGAAGGGTTGTCATTTTTTGCAACAAGAGAAATCGAGGCATGGTTGATCTGCCTGAGCATTTTCCTTGTGGAAAAGAAGTCCAAAATAGCCGATGTAAAATCATCTTTAGTAATGCTCCAAGAGGCTTTGAAAAACTAGGCATTGTAGCCATCCAGACCCGAAGCTTTGTTATTGCGAATACTAAAAAGAGCTTTCTTGATCTCCTCAGAAGTAACCTGCACAAAAAGGGCGCTAAAGTCATTAGGATCTTGTTTTTCTTTCTTTTCTCTTTTCTCTTCAATTAAATATATAGTGAGTACACGAGTCTAAATTTACAACACTGCTCAGGTACGACCCTTAATTTCCGGTAAGGTTGTGCGGCCGGCTGTAAGCCTGTAAGCATGTTCATGGGTCATAGGTTACCCGTGACCCGACGGGTGACGGGTACGGGTAAGGGTCGAGGTGATTCTTACCCGTGACCCGGCGGGTCGACCCGCCAACGTTCAATTTTGAAAAAAAATAAAAAATCTAACCCAACGGCTAAAATAGCCGTTGGGCCAACCCATTGGCGGGTCGACCCGCCAAAGAACCCTTTTCTTTTTTTTAAAAAAACATTCGGGTTTGAAAACAAAAGGGCCAACCCGTCGACCCGGCGGGTCTGACCCGTGACCCAGCGGGTCCGACTTGCGGACATGCTTAGCCGGCTGTGCGGCTGACACGTATCCCTTTTTTTTTTTTTTTCCCGAAACGAATGAAAATGATGGTGCAAAACTTATAAAGGGATAGTGCATAGCTTATAAAAGTATAGTTGGTGAATTATAATAGAATAGTTCATAATGCAAAACTTATAAAGGATAGTGCATAACTTATAAAATGATAGTTCATAAATTATAATAGAATAGTTCATAACATATAAACGATTAATTTATAAATAATTTGATATAATATGTTAAAAAGTAATAATTCATGTATTATAATAGAATAGTTCATAACATATAAATGATTAATTTATAAATAATTTGATATAATATATTAAAAAGTAATAGTTCAGGAATTATATGAGAATAGTTCAAAGTTTATAAGATAATAATTCAGAATTTATAACATGGTAGTTCATTATAGTTAAAAGTATTCAGAATATATTTTCTCCAAAAAGAAATCATTTTTTTGGACATGTGTCAAGTGCACAACCTTACTACAATAATGTGTCTTACCTGAACAACCCTTCTAAAGGACATATGCGAGGTTTAATTTTCTAACTATACATACCACATAAGATTTCTCCACTTTTCAGTAAGATACAATGGATATGTTTATTAATCAAAATATTAAATATGAATCTAAAAGGATAAAAAAAACATAAATGTAGATTTAACCAAAATTATATAAAATTTCTGTAAAATGTGTGGATAAAAATTAACAACTATAGGCTTTGATTACAAATAATATCCCATACAATAATCGTCGTATCCTTGTGATAACTCATAATTGAAAACATCCAAGAAAAATTTGTAGCACCATTAAGAACATATGCTACCCTACATTACAATAATGTATGAATGATTGAAGATATCTGAATATAAGCTTGCTGAGAGCTCAAACCTCAGAAAACAAAGCAAATTAAGCAATGGACTACCAAACTACACTCTTGTTTTCCTTATCATCTTTACTATTCCTCTATTATCTTCTCAAAGGAAAGTTCATCAGCAAATTTCCTCCGGGACCAAAGCCATGGCCTATCATTGGCAACATTCTCCAACTCACCGAAAACCCGCATCGCTATCTCGGCCACCTTTCCGAATCATACGGCCCTCTAATGGCCCTTAAGCTAGGGAGTTTCACTACCATTGTTGTTTCCTCAGTAGATATGGCTAAAGAGGTTTTTCAAAATCATGACCTATCTTTCTCTACTAGAAAAATTCCTTATGCTGCTAAAGCATTGAATCACCATAACTACTCTGTGGGTTGGTTACCCGTTTCGCCTAAATGGCGAAATCTAAGAAAGATTTGTTCAGTCAGCATCTTTGCTAAAAAAAGCTTAGATGCAACCAAGCTGTTGCGTCAAGAAAAAGTGCAAGAGCTCCTTGATCATGTAGGGGAGAGTTGTAGGAGTTGTCAAGTTGTGGAGATTTTCGGGGTAGCTTTTACGACGTTACTAAATTTGTTATTGAACACGTTTTTCTCTATTGATTTGGTTACCCAAAGCTCTGAGGAGTCCCAAGAGTTTAAGGACGTTGCTAAGGATATACTTGAAGCTAGTACTGGAAAGCCTAACTTGGCTGACTATTTTCCAGTTTTTGGTTATTTTGATATGTTTGGTGTTAAGAGAAATGGAGAAACTTGTATGAGTAAGTTACTTTCTGTTTTTGATGATATTATTAGGCAAAGGTTAGTTGTTGATGAACCTTCTTATAAGAGTGATGCTTTGTCCAAACTCATCAAGATGAGTAAAGAAGATGGATCTGACTTGAGTCTTGATGATATTAAGCACCTGCTTCTGGTAAGTTCTTGTTTTCTTTTCTTGCTTATAATTATGTTGAATATATTTATACGGAAGTCGTAAACACACTAAGATGAAATTCATAAACACACAACGAATCCGGAATATGTAACCCTCACGGTTACGGGTTTCGGATCCGTGATGATTTTCTTTGTAAATTCTAACGAAAAAAAATTAACACTGTCCCGGGTTTGTGTCAGCTGTACCGACTACGGGTTCTGAATGTGCAATGCATTTGTGACTATCTATTCTCTATTTGCAGAACTTGTTCGTTGCAGGAACAGACACGACATCTACAACGTTGGAATGGGCAATGATGGAGCTACTCTACAATCCCGAAAAGATGGTGAAAGCTCAAGATGAGTTAGATGAAGTACTTGGCAAGAGTGGGCTTGTTAAAGAATCTGATCTAGAGAGGCTCCCTTAGTTGCAAGCAGTAGTAAAAGAAGCCCTACGGCTGCACCCACCGGCCCCGTTTTTGCTCCCTCGGAAAGCCGCGAATGATGTAAGCTTGTGTGGCTACAAGATTCCCAAGGACTCGCAGTTGCTTGTTAATGCATGGACTATTGGTCGAGACCCGAGCGCTTGGCGTAACCCTTCAGTGTTCTTGCCTGAGAGGTTTTTGGAGTCAAAAATCGATTTTATAGGTCATCAGTTCAAGTTAATCCCGTTCGAAGCTGGAAGAAGGATGTGTCCTGGACTTCCATTAGCTAATAGGATGTTGCACTTAATGTTGGCTAATCTTCTTCATTCTTTTAACTGGAAGTTTTGGAATGGAATGAGAAAAGAAGATGCTGACATGACTGAGGTGTTTGGATTCTCCTTGCATAAAGCCAAACCTCTCTTAGCTCTCCCTCTTGCTAAATGATCACCATTCTAGAATGGAAAAAGATTATTGTTGACATTTTTATGTAACATATTAAATCTTTGTTTAGCTATTTTGGGGTAAAACTGTGGTCATGTTTATGGTTGTATTTTGAGTAAATCTTGTTTTAAGATTTGTGGCTTATAAAAAGAAGAAATTGTTTATGTGTTTAGTTAGATTGTTCGAAATTAGTTGTATCAACCGAGTAACCCAGTAGCCCATGGACTTCAGCCATATCTTGTATATTTGTTTCCTTATCAATTCCTTGTATGTCTATATATACCCTATTAAGGTTATTCAATCAATAACAGAGATAACTATTATTCCCCATTTACATTGTAAGATCCTAGGTTTTTGCCTTAACAGCCCCTGCGGTGAGGAGGGCCGCCCCCGCGCCTGTGAGATCCGCCCTTGCGGATCGTGCGACAGATCGTGTCGACCTGTTTTCGTCGTTTTATCTTTCTTCCATAGATAGAATATTTGATATTCTATCTTATGGGCCGGTTTTCTTGTTTTCTTTCTAACCCTAGACGCCCTTCCGTCTAGCGTTCAAGCCCTCCCTATATATTCTCTTCCTTCTCTCCTTTTTCCCGTTCCTTGCTATCGCCTTCAAACCCTAGAGAGCTGCAACCGTCCTTGCTTCCTGCAACTTCGCTGAACGTGTAAGTTCATTCCTTCCTGGTTCTTTCTCACGTTCTTACAGTGCTGCATGTCTTCTCCTTCTGTTTTGGTTTCTCCCTTGCATTTCTTTCTTTTCTTCTTCTTCAAGGATCAAGCATGAGCCTTGATTCTTGTATAGTGTTCCGATGTTGACCTTTCGTTGTTCTCAGGCTCTCTGGAGTTGAGTCTCGATGTGTTGGAACCGAAGGTCCGAGCTTTGGTTGCCCCTGTTGTGAGATCTGTCGAAGAGAAGCCCGACAGTAGCTTCTGACGAAGATCCGCCCCTGCGCCTGCACATAGCTGCCCCTGTGCCTCTGTCACAGCCGCCCATGCGCCTGCACAGAGACGCCCCTGCGCATCTATCTAACCGCCCCTGCGGTTTCATTGCAATGACTCACGTCTTTGGTGAGTTGCTTCCTTCCTTCCTTCCTCGTTCCTTCCTTGGTTCCTTATGGTTGTTCCTTGTTCCCCTGAGTTGTTGTAAGACTAAGGTTGAGCCCTTAGCATGTGTTGATCTCTTAGAGATCGTTGAGACTAGAAGTCATAGACTTCTAACAACCATTCCTTTCTTGATTCGTGTTGCTTGTTCGTACAGACTTTCCTTGCTCCTTTTCTGAGGGAAACTGAACTTCCTTGTGTGTTTCTGAGTTGTTCGCTGATCTCTTGTGTTACCTTCGTGTGAGGTAAGTCCCTTGGACTTACTTAGCTTCATTCCGCGTATTAGTTGGATTGTTTTGGCTTGTTTGTGTTGCTATCATGTTTATAACGGATAATTGGAAATATGATTCACCCTTTGTTACCCTTAACTGGCCCAAGTGTATTATAACCGGGCGGTGACCACTTGTCTAGTTCTACATGAGACTAGAATATACTCTTGCAACCTAGACCCGTAGGTAACGGATATTACTTATCTATTCCTATTGGTAGACGGAAGCAGAGGCGAGTTTCGGGAGATTCTCGTGTGACAAAAGAGTTGAATTAGTAATGGATAACCTTAATGAAAGATAATAACCGGTTGATGTGTGAGCATACTATGTGTTTTCTGTACCTTATGTGTGTTTGTGCCTTTACACTCTTTCTTATACCTAGAATGTTAACTAACGGTTTATACCGTCGTTGTAGATGTTCCGCAGGTTCAGGATGCTGCTGAGTGATCCGGATGGTGTGGTCAGCCGGGGTTCCCGTACATTATAGGACGGGATTGGGTTTTTGTTTCGTTTGTTGTTTCCCTTTTGTTTTGACCCGGCTGTGGAGCTTTTGTGCTTTCTTCAGTTTGAACCTTTGGTTTTATATTAAGTTTTAGTTTTCATTCTTCTGTGCCTTGTTGTAAGATCCGTTTGCTGTTGCTACTCTGAGGGTTGGGACCCATTGTGCGGTCCTAGCCCGTGGCGCTTCAAGTACTCAGAACTTGGGGTGTTATAATATGGTATCAAAGCTCTAGGTTGGCAACAATGGCACTCAAAATCTTCTATAGGTCGGATGGATAAATAAATAGAACCCGGAAGGGGTCTAACGTTTTCAAAAGGGGGTTTCGTTTTAACCTTTTGGTCTGAGATAGATGTATGGGCGACCACCACTACCTCCACGGATCTCAACTGTGCAGTTTCTTTCGTGTTGGCCTTTATATGTGCTTTTTTTTTCTGGACTTTTACTTTAGCTGTAGCATGGCCTATCTATATATGTAGTCTTTTATATCTATCCTTATAGCAGATGGGGCGTACTAGAGCTACATCTGCTATGGGGCGAGGAAGGGGTCGACCACCACTTCCACCTGCCGTCCGTGGACGAGGACGTACAGGAAGACCTCCACTAACTAGAGGTCGGGGCCAAGCCCCAATTGTTGATCCGCCTATCGCTGAGGCGTTTGCTGAGTTGTTGAGAGCATTGTTCCTGAGGCTGGAAATAGGACCGTTGCTAGGTCTAGAGCATAGAGAGCGCCATCAACAGAGTCCGCACGAGTGTCTATCGGAGCTTCTGCATTTTGCGACTATGTGCAAAGGGTTGAGAAGGCTATCAGGACTGGAGGACCAGTACCAGTGCCGCCAGTTCCTGCGAGATCAGCTGAGGTTTCGCAGAGGGTTACACAAGTTGTTGCCCCGCCTGTTGGAGTTGTTGAGGTTGTTAGAGCGCCGGCTGAGGGAAAAGAGCCAAGGCCTGACATTTGGTTGAAGGCTTTCGACCAGCTGAAGGTTCCCGTCTTCGTGGGAAGAACTGGCTTGGAGGTGGAACAGTGGCTAGGACAGGTGGATTCTGCCATGGAGGCTATCGGTTGCCCTGAGGGACGTCGAGTCAACATAGTACAAACATTGCTGAAGGATCAGGCTCATTCTTGGTGGAGAACCATTCGTAGTAAGATCACCAATCATGAGCAGATGAAGACAGTGATCAGGGATCGCTATTGCCCTGCAGCAATGAGAAGGGATCGTCTTCAGGATTTCCTTGAGGCTGGATTCGAGGATTTGCCTATTGCTGAGATCATCGTAAAGTTTCAGGACGAGTTGGCGTTGCTAGGTCCGTCCGCACCGCCGGAGGATCAGCATGTTTACCTTTTCTCTCGGAGGTTGAGAGAATCGACACGCTCTTATCTTACTGGTTTCCATTGTGAGTCTTTGGCGGACTATCAGGATAGAGCTTTTGCTTATGAGAGAGACCGACCGGGTCAGAGGAGAGCTTCTCAAACAGGAGGTCCTGAGAAGAGACAGAAGACTGGATCAGCCAGTGCTGGAGCTGGAGCAGCTGGTTTTGGGCGTAGTCAGACGCTTGGACGTTCTACTTTCCAACAGAGTTTTGATAGAGGACGGTAGTGCCATAACTGCGGAGTAGCTGGGCACATCCGAGCTGACTGCAAGAAGCCAGCAGTGACTTGCTTTTCTTGTGGCAAGCCCGGACACAGAACTGCGTTTTGCCGTCTGGGCAAGGCGCTATCTCAACAGGGTTCTTCACCTGCCAATGTTGTTGGAGGAGGACAAAAATCTCAGTACCAGCAGCAGCAGCAGAGAGTTTCAGGTTCTGCCGCTCCTTAGGGTTCCACTCCGGGACAGGGGAGAGGTAGAGGACGTGTTGGTGGATCTCCAGAGACCAGAGATACACCAGCCAGAGTTTATGAGTTGAGGAGTGTTGTAGAGCCGACAACGCCAGCAACTACAGGTACCATTCACATTAATGGTTTTCCTGTCAGAGTTCTTTTTGATACTGGTGCTACGCATTCTTTTATATCTGATGCATGTGTAGATAGATTGACCTTAGTTACTGTAGAGGGTAGACCCTTCTTTATAGGATTACCCGATGGGGGTAAGATACGAGGTACGCGAGAGGTTCGCAATTGCCTTATTAGATTGGGAGGTCGGGATTGGCCAGCTAACTTCTTCGTCATGTACTTAGTACATGAAGAAGTTATTCTGGGCATTGATTGGATCGATCGACATCGAGAAGTTCTAGACAACAGCAAGAGGACAGTGACAGTAACTACAGATGCAGGCCACGTTGAGATCTTCCGAGGATGGGATCTTGGGAAGACTGGTACAGTCATCAGTGCAGTACGAGCTGCGAGACTTATCAGTCAGGGATGCGAGGCTTTTTGGTGCTATGTCATGAAGGATAGTACTAGTTTAGCTTTGGAGGAGATTCTAGTAGCTTGGGAGTTTGCTGACGTCTTTGGAGAGCCATCAAGTTTACCTCCACAACGGAGTGTAGACTTTGGCATTGATCTAGATCCCGGTACGAGACCGATCTCTAAGGCTCCTTACCGCATGGCGCCTATCGAGATGCTTGAGTTGAAGAAGCAGCTTGAGGAGTTAGCAGAGAAGGGCTTCATCCGCCCTAGTGTATCTCCTTGAGGTGCACCAGTTCTCTTCGTCAGGAAGAAAGACGGGTCAATGAGGTTATGTATCGACTACCGAGAGCTAAACAAGGTGACGATCAAGAACAAGTACCCATTTCCCTGTATCGATGATCTTTTAGATCAGCTGCATGGAGCTTCAGTGTTTTCGAGGATCGATTTGAGATCAGGATATCACCAGCTAAGGGTGAGAGAGCAGGATGTAGCCAAGACAACATTTCGGACTAGATATGGACACTACGAGTTTGTAGTGATGCCATTTGGGCTCACGAATGCGCCCGCAGTCATCATGGAGTTGATGAACAACATCTTCATCGACTTTCTAGACCAGTTTGTAGTTGTCTTCATCGACGACATTCTGGTTTACTCCCGTAGTAGAGAGGAGCATGCAGTACACTTGAGGATCGTTCTTCAAGTCTTACAGGATATAGAGCTCTACGTCAAGCTCTCTAAGTGCGAGTTTTGGATGTCCGATGTAGCATTCCTTGGTCACACTGTTTCAGCTGAAGGGATCAAGGTAGATCCGGCGAAGATTGAGTCAGTAGCTTCCTGGCCGCCACCTAAGAACATTAAGGAGGTTCGCAGCTTCTTAGGATTGGCAGGCTACTACAGGCGTTTTGTTGAGGGCTTTTCAGTTATCGCCCGACCGCTCACTTCCTTGCTGCGGAAGTCTACGAGGTTCGTATGGTCCGAGTCGTGCATGCGGAGCTTCGAGGAGCTGAAGAATAGGTTGACCTCTGCTCCTATCTTAGCTCAACCAAAGGGCATTGAGGATTTTGTGGTTACAACGACGCATTCAAGCTGGACTTTGGATGTGTTTTGTTGCAAAGGGGAAAGGTGATTGCCTATGCGTCTCGACAGTTGAAAATGTACGAGGAGAATTACCCTACCCACGATCTTGAGTTAGCTGCTGTTATTCATGCTTTGAAGATTTGTAGACATTATCAGTACGGAGCCACGTGTCAGATTTTCACAAACCATAAGAGTCTAAAGTACATATTCACTCAGCGGGAGTTGAATAACCGCCAACGCAGATGGTTAGAGTTGATCAAGGACTTTGATCTTGAGATCTTATACCACCCAGGAAAGGCTAATGTGGTAGTAGATGCCCTCAGTAGGAAGACTTCCCGGGAGATGGCGATCGCTAGGCTGACAGCTCAGCCACAGTTACAGCGAGATTTGGCATGGCTAGAGATGGATATCTACTTCCCAGATTCCGGCAGCCAATTGTCCACCTTGGAGTTAGTACCTGATCTGTTGGCCGAAATCCGACAGAAGTAGGAGAGTTGCCCAGCTTTGACACAGATCCAAGATCGGATGTCTCGAGGAGAGGCACCCCAGTTTACAGTTGGTGCTGACGGAGTTTTGAGACGCTAGGAGCGTGTTTGTGTGCCGTCAGATCGAGAGTTGAGGCAGAGGATCCTTCAGGAGGCTCATTCTTCACCTTACTCAGTACACCCTGGTGCGAGTAAGATGTATCAGGATATCAGACGCTCTTTTTGGTGGGGAGGTCTGAAGCCAGATGTGACGAGATATGTAGCTCAGTGTGTGACCTGTCAGCAGGTCAAGATCGAGCATCATCTCTATGGATTTTGTGACTGGTTTGAGACCGAGTGGTTTTGATGCTATCTGGGTCATTGTAGATCGACTGACGAAGACCGCACGTTTCATTCCGATTAAGGAAACGTGGCCGGTGAGTCGATTAGCAGAGGAGTTCACGAGATAGATAGTGAGACTTCATGGAGTACCTAGGACTATTGTTTTTTATAGAGACGGACGGTTCACTTCGAGATTCTGGCAGCAAGTTCATGCCGGCCTAGGTACGAGTCTACAGTTCACAACAGCTTATCATCCTCAGACCGATGGTCAGTCTGAGCGGATCATCCAGGCTTTGGAGGACATGTTACGAGCCTGTGTTTTAGATTGGGGACAGGTGTGGCCAGATCACCTTCCCTTAGTGGAGTTTTCATATAATAATAGTTGGCACGCATCGATCAGGATGACTCCTTATGAGGCTTTATATGGACAGAGATGTCGTACACCGTTGTGTTGGGACGAGCCCAATAGTGCCAGCGGAGTAGCACCCGAGCAGATTCAGGATGACATGGCTTGAGTAGCAGTAATCCGAGAGCGGATGTTAGTAGCACAGAGTCGACAGAAGTCTTATGCACATAAGAGGCGCAGACCTCTAGAGTTCAGAGTTGGAGCTCAGGTTTGGTTAAGAGTATCCCCGACCCGAGGCGTCAGACATTTTGGTGTCAAAGGGAAGTTGAGTCCTAGATATGTTGGACCGTTCGAGATTCTTGAGCGAGTTGGAGAGGCAACATACAGACTTACGTTGCCACCTAGACTCGAGGGTGTTCACCCAGTTTTCCATGTGTCTCAGCTACGGAAGTACATACCTGACCCGAGACACATCGTCAGTCATGAGGATCTAGTGATCGAGCCAGACCACACGTTCGTAGAGCACCCGGTGGCTGTCTTAGAGCGTAGTATGAGACGCTTGCGTTCGAAGGACATACCGATGATGAAGATACAGTGGTCGATGCGGGGAGCTGATGAGGCGACTTGGGAGACAGTGGATAGTATCCAGAGTTTTACGCTGAGCTTGTTGCACCTTTAGCTTAGTCGGTTGTTTGGTTTTTCCTTTGTTGCATTGTGAACGCTTTTGTGTGACGTTTTGTGCTACGTGCCCCGAGTGGGAATATATGAGCTCAGTTCTTTTTCTGTGTGTTGTTTTGACCGTTTGGCTTTTGTAAGTTTCGGGACGAAACTTCTTTTTAGGGGGATCTGATGTAAGATCTTAGGTTTTTACCTTCATCGCCCCTGCGGTGAAGAGGGCCGCCCCCGCGGCCAGCCGCCCCCACGGATGTGAGATCCGCCCCTGCGGATCGTGCGACAGATCGCGCCGACCTGTTTTCGTCGTTTTATCTTTCTTCCATAGATAGAATATTCGATGTTCTATCTTATGGGCCGGTTTCCTTGTTTTCTTTCTAACCCTAGACGCCCTTCCGTCTAGCGTTCCATCCCTCCCTATATATTCTCTTCCTTCTCTCCTTTTTCCCGTTCCTTGCTATCGCCTTCAAACCCTAGAGAGCTGCAGCCGTCCTTGCTTCCTGCAACTTCGCTGAACGTGTAAGTTCATTCCTTCCTGGTTCTTCGTCACGTTCTTACAGTGCTGCATGTCTTCTCCTTCTGTTTTGGTTTCTCCCTTGCATTCCTTTCTTTTCTTCTTCTCCAAGGATCAAGCATGAGCCTTGATTCTTGTAGAGTGTTCCGCTGTTGACCTTTCATTGTTCTCAAGCAATTTGGAGTTGAGTCTCGACGTGTTGGAACCGAAGGTCCGAGATTTGGTTGCCCCTGCTGTGAGATCTGTCGAAGAGAAGCCCGACAGTAGCTTCTGACGAAGATCCGCCCCTGCGCCTCTGTCACAGCCGCCCCTGCGCATGCACAGAGACGCCCCTGCGCCTCTGTTCAGCCGCCCCTGCGCATCTGTCTAACCGCCCCTGCGGTTTCTCTGCAATGACTCACGTCATTGGTGAGTTGCTTCCTTCCTTCCTTCCTCGTTCCTTCCTTGGTTCCTTATGGTTGTTCCTTGTTCCCCTGAGTTGTTGTAAGACTAAGGTTGAGCCCTTAGCATGTGTTGATCTCTTAGAGATCGTTGAGACTAGAACTCATAGACTTCTAGCAACCGTTCCGTTCCTGATTCGTGTTGCTTGTTCGTACAGACTTTCCTTGCTCCTTTCCTGAGGGAAAGTGAGCTTCCTTGTGTGTTTCTGAGTTGTTCGCTGATCTCTTGTATTACCTTCGTGTGAGGTAAGTCCCTTGGACTTACTTGGCTTCATTCCGCGTATTAGTTGGATTGTTTTGGCTTGTTTGTGTTGCTATCATGTTTATAACGGATAATTGGAAATATGATTCACCCTTTGTTACCCATAACTGGCCCAAGTGTATTATAACCGGGCGGTGACCACTTGTCTAGTTCTACAGGAGACTAGAATGTGCTCTTGCAACCCAGACCCGTAGGTAACGGATAGTACTGATCTATTCCTATTGGTAGACGGAAGCAGAGGCGAGTTTCGGGAGATTCTCGTGTGACAAAAGAAGTTGAATTAGCAATGGATAACCTTAATGAAAGATAATAACCGGTTGATGTGTGAGCATGCTATGTGTTTTATGTACCTTATGTGTGTTTGTGCCTTTACACTCTTGCTTATACCTAGAATGTTAGCTAACGGTTTATACCGTTGTTGTAGATGTTCCGCAGGTTCAGGATGCTGCTGAGTGATCCGGATGGTGTGGTCAGCCGGGGTTCCAGTATGTTATCGGACGGGATTGGGTTTTTGTTTCGTTTGTTGTTTCCCTTTTGTTTTGACCCGGCTGTGGAGCTTTGTGTTTTCTTCTATTTAAACCTTTGGTTTTATAATAAGTTTTGGTTTTCATTCGTTTGTGCCTTGTTGTATGATCCGTTTGTTGTTGCTACTCTGAGGGTTGAGACCCATTGTGTGGTCCTAGCCCGTAGCGCTTCAAGTTCTCAAAACTTGGGGTGTTACATATATTCTCCATATGGTATCAAGAGCCATAGGTTAAAAACCAAAATTTTTTTAACCTTCCGCCGCTGTTCTCCGCACAACCATGTCGACAGTTTCATCAAGCTCAAACCTCCTCTCCACCGCATCCAACACCACCCCGCTCAACTTCAACCTGCCCAATCTTACAATAAAATTCGATATCCATAACTACTCTCTTTGGAAAAGCACCATCCAATCCGTACTTGAAGCCTTTGAACTTGAGGAATTCATCCTCCCCACTGCTAAACAACCATCAGAAACCTTATCGGCCAATGATCAATCACCAGCTGAACCAAACCCGGCCTTCGCTACTTGGAGACGCAAAGACAAGATCGTTCTCCTATGGCTTCATATGACACTTTCCGACCATGCTCTCGCTCTTGTTGCACGCTCGACCACATCCCGTGATGCTTGGGTTACACTAGCCACTTCCTATCAGTTTCAAACTCGTGCTCGTAGAATGACACTCAAACAACAGTTTCAAACTCTCTCCAAAGGCTCTCTTCCAATGATGGAATACCTAAAAAAGAAATGCTTAATATCTTACTCCCTTGCTCATAGTCTGTATGTTGTTCCAACTGAAGACTTAGTGAGTTATGTTCTCACTGGATTAGATTCCTCTTATGGTCTGTTTCGCACAATCTTCATGATGCAAACTGATAACCCAACAATTGATGATCTTATTGGTCTTTTGCTCCAAGAAGAGGAATGTCTCTCTGCTAATGCCGTCCATGCTAATCTCTCGACTGCAGCAGCACAGACTGAACTTCCTCTGCTGACTTCTCCAGCCGCCAACTACACATCCAAAACGCCGCTTTTTTCTAAACATGAATGTGACCCGAATAAGAACTCCCTTTAGATTGAACAAATGAGAAATAGATCTCAGATTCATCCGCATCTTCTTCTTCATCATCTCCAAATTCAACCTTCCCCTTCCTATTCGGTTTTTTATTCCCATTTACTCCGTTTGAATTCGCAACTGAATGAGAGATTGAGGTTGAATCACCAGGGTTTGAAGGGAGCAGATCTCGCGTAGATACGTATAGACAGAAGAGCGACTGAAGCGGTGGTCGGAAAGGAAAGATGGGGACGATGTGGAAGAGGTGGTGGCGAATCGGTGTGGAAGCTGCACTAAGAAGGCCGGGTTTGATTTCAAGTACGTGATAGAGAGGTGGAAGGGAGAAGGAGAGGCGGAAGGGAGAAGGAGAGGCGTGATATAGAGGTGCTACATTAGGGTTACGGGAAAAAAAAGGAGCTGGGGTAAATTTTCTTAACTAAAAAACACTAAAGGTCTAGTTACTAGATAAAAATCTAGAAAAAGGCTAGTTACCTAATTTTCCGTGAAAAATTAGGTTAAATAGGAATATATTTACTATATGAGTTTGTGTTATAATTACTCTTAATAGAGTAATAGTGGTAAAAGATCTAGTTGATCATTTAACTCTTTCATAAACACTTTGTACTTCTTAATTATTGAATTTAAAATTGAATAAACAAATCATATATTTTCCTTTTCAAATTTAAAACACACTTGAAAATCTTTAGTATTAAAACTTAGGTTGTTAACCAACTTAAGATTTAAGGTTTATTTTTATATAATTTTTACATAAATTACTTTTTCAAAAAAAAAGTGATTCAATTGTTAAAAGTGTGACCTATGCTTTTTTTTTTGGTAATGAATACATTGGCAATAGATGCCGCCGTATAAGTATTATTCAACGAGAAGCCAAGCTAACAATTAATAGACCTTTGGGTCGCTACTCCGTGGGCATCAATGTTCAAGAAATGTTTAATAGATTCCGGGGCAATAGGCCAAGTAAAAAACCTAAAGGATAACTTGAAGAATTTGAATCCAAGTGATCAGCTGCAAAATTAGCTTCGCGATATATGTGAGGGAACTGGACTTGCCAATTCCTACTCAAGAAGCCTTGACATTTCGATGTCAAACTGAATAGAGGGTGTGACGGAGATATGGGTAGGTGATAAGCCGTATGACAAGCTCCGAGTCGGCTTCGACAAAGATTTTCCGATATCCTTTTTCCCAAGCGAGGTAGAGACCCATACCGATGCCCCAGATCTCGGCCATAGGAACAGTGCAAGCTCCGATGTTCGCCACAAAATCGCAAAGCCAACGCCCATTGTGATCACGAATGATGCCCCTGCCGCAACCGAGCCAAGATTAGGGCTAACTGTGTAACACCCCAAATCCGCCGGACTCGGGGCGTCACACTGGGCCAGGATATCACAGTGGATGCCGACCCTAACTTGACAACAAGTTCACTAGAACTTACAACATGACACCGACAGATATAAAAACAAATTCATAAAACGGTGTAACTGTATAACAAAAGGGTATACAAGACCATATCCAAGTGTAAAACCACAACAACCACAACAACTTATACAACGTATCCAAAATATCCCGAAAAGCCCACGCAACACCTATGTACGGAAGTCCTCGGCTAGTCACCTTGCCGGATCACTCCGCAGCTCTCCTATCCTACAAAGCATCTACAACACGGTATAAAACCGTTAGCTAACCATTCATATATAAGGTAATGCATAAGCACAAACACAAATCATGAAAGATAAACACATAATCATGTTGTCACACATTTACCCATTTTAATTATCTTATATATAAGGTAATCCACTCAAATCGTACATATATAGATATATGAAACTATGTGACACGAGGAACGTATCATCCTCACCTCTGGGCCTGCTAGCCATCTGGAGTAGTATCGGTCACACAACCCCTGTACCCTATGGGAGTGGTGTAGTGCCCTTCCTTTATACCAGGTCTGGCTTGACGTCGAAGAACCTCCCAACTCCTTACATGATGAAAGGGAAAGATTATCACTTCCACTTCAAGGGGCTATGAATAAAACATAGGTCGGTAATAATCGACATCGCATGCTATCATATCAAGCATATAACACACACCACTCATGCATACACCCAATATAAGGATGATGGCTAAGTAAGTCCTACGGACTTACCTCAACCTATGATACTCTCAACCACGAGCAACCTCGATCAATCCAGATAACGACACTGCCTAATAATAAGACATAGAGATATATCAATCTCCTATTCATCAAAGGGGTCACACCTAGACCCAAAGGATCCATAGGATCATAATCAACCTAAGCCTGACATCTTAGTAATCCTCAAAGCCATAATCGACATAACATGATATCATAATATCCTCATCACACTCTCATCTATACCTAGCATGATGCTACACACTCACACTAGGAAAGGAAAGGACAATGTCATCCAGAGGCAAGCCCGAAAATAAAACACACCTGCGTGACAAGAACAACACAAGGCTGGATGTAGGGAATCGCATGGGCAGCCCTGGGTGGCGCAGGGGCGGCGTCTGGCCGGCGCTGGGGCGTCCTGGCTAGGCGCTGGGGCGGCTGGTTTGCA
This sequence comes from Fagopyrum homotropicum, assembly GCA_033239125.1. Classification (NCBI taxonomy): domain Eukaryota; kingdom Viridiplantae; phylum Streptophyta; class Magnoliopsida; order Caryophyllales; family Polygonaceae; genus Fagopyrum; species Fagopyrum homotropicum. The sequence continues at coordinate 25,586,790 of BSWB01000008.1, read as the reverse complement.
GATTGCACACTTCGGCTCCTCTTCACTTCTTCACTCGAACCTCTTCACTCCTTCTTCATCCAGCATCCCCATACATATATATACATACATATATACATCAAACAAAGCCTAGGAAGGCTGTCAAAAGATCAAATCTTGTGGAATCCTAAGCTAGAAAGGAAAAGAGAAGAAAAGAAGAAAGAAAGAAGAAAGAGAGAAGAAAAGAAGGAAGAACTCACCAGCTGAACCCTAACAGAGGAAGAACCACACACCACAACCTCAAGGCTAGCTCAACACAAGCACAACAACAACATCAATCACCATCATCATCATACAAACATCAAACTCTCTTCAAAACTCAAATAAAACTCAAAAGAGATCAAATGAGAAAAGAAGGAGAAGAAGATCGTGAGGAGAAAGATGCAGTTGGAGAAAGAATGAGGAAACCCTCATCTGGAAGAAGATGAAGATATATAAAGGAAGAGGGGTCAAAAGCAAAGGCACGAGTCAACGAAGGTGGCTGCAGCACACCCCAAACCGCAGGGCGGCTCATGGAGGCGCAGGGGCGGATTAAGATGGCCGCTGGGGCGGTTCAGGCATGGCTCAACACTCTGAACAGCTACGTCTCAGCTGAGGCGCAGGTGCGGGATCTCCAAAAGACTAAGGCTCTTACATCTCACCCCCTAACAACAAGTTTCGTCCTGAAACTTGCAAAATCCCAAATCCTCTCAGACCCATATGCCGAGGTATAACTCTCTCCATCGGAGGTATCATATCTCTGCTCAAAAGGTCACAACCTATAACAATCTATAACCACAAAACACAGGCATGGAGGAATCATCAATTCCGAGAATCAAGATCATAACGCTATCCAAAGGCATAGAGGAATCACATCTCTTGCCATACTCACATCACATGGCATAGAGGAAGCACATCTCTAGCCAGATCATACTCATACACCAAGCATGGAGGAAAAACATCTCCAGCGAGACTATGTCCATCGAAATAGCATGGAGGAATAATCATCTCCAGCTAGATCCTAATCGCACTCAAATAACACGGAGGACAGAACCATCTCCAACTAATAATAAATCGCGCTAGCACATTAAGATCTAATAAGATCATATATCACATTATAGCTAGCATGAAAATAACACATCAAAGCATATAAGAACATAATCACAACACTCACCAAGATAACACTAAGATCTACTCGTCGATCCTACAGGTGCATCTATTTCAACATAAAACTCAGGATAGTTCCTCTAGATACTATCCTCAGTCTCCAATGTAGCCTCATCAGGTGCTCCTCTCGAACACTGTATCCTCAACATGGGAATGTCCTTCGAACGCAGGAGTCTCATACCTCGTTTTAGGACTGTAATGGGTGCTCAACAAAAGTGTGGTCCGGCTCAACCACCAAATCATCATAACTCACAATGTGTCTCGGATCTGGTATATAATTCCTCAGTCGAGATGCGTGAAACATAGATGAACACCCTCTAACCTTGGAGGTAAAGTTAACATGTATGCTGCACTCCCAACTCTGTCCAATATTTCAAAAGGACCGACATATCGGGGACTCAGCTTCCCCTTTATGCCAAAATGTCTAACACCTCGCGTCGGAGATACTCTCAGCCTGACATGAGCTCCCACTCTGAACTCTAGAAGTCGACGCCTCCTATCTGCATATGACTTCTGGCTACTCTATGCAGCCAATATCCTCTCTCTGATCAGCGCTACTCGAGTCATATCATCCTGAATCTGCTCTGACGCTATACCACTGATACAACTAGGCTCATCCCAAAATAACGGTGTACGATATCTACGCCCATACAGTGCCTCATATGGTGTCATCCCAATCGATGTAGGTCAGCTGTTGTTGTATGAGAAATCAACCAAGGGGGAATAATCTGACCATCCTTGTCCCCAATCCAACACACAAGCTCGCAGCATATCCTCAAGGGTCCGGATGGTCCTCTCTGACTAACCATCCGTCTGAGGGTGGAACATAGTCGTAAAGTGTAGACTCGTTCCTAGAGCAGTCTGAATCTGCTGCCAAAACCTCGAGGTAAATCGCCCATCTTGATTTGAGACAATCGTCCTCGGTACACCATGGAGTCTCACTATCTGCCTAGTGTACTCCTCAACCAATCTACTCACTGGCCACGTCTCTTTGATAGAAATGAATCGTACAGTCTTCGTCAGTCTATCAACTACAACCTAGATAGCATCAAAACTTATACTAGGTCTCAATCAAGTCACAAAGTCCATGGAGACGTCCTCCAACTTCCATTGCGGCACTGGCAGTGGATGGAGCTCACCTCCAGGTCTGCAATGCTTTGTCTTGACGTGATGACAAGTCGCACACTCTGCTACAAATCTGTCTACATCGGGCTTCAGCCCTGCCAACCAATACGATCGTCTCACATCATGGTACATCTTACATGTACCTGGATGTGCTGAGTAAGGTGTACAGTGATCATCTTGCAAAATCCTCTGCCTTAACTCCGCATTAGCGGGTACACAAACGCGGTCGTGGCGTCTCATCACTCCATCTGCTCCTATGGAGAACTAGGGTGCCTCAACACGATTCATCCTCTCTCAAATCCTCAACAGGGTCGGGCAGGTCCCCTGCTTCTGCTGGATCTCATCCAATAGATCAGGTAGAACCTCTAAAGTGTACAACTAGGCATCCTCATTAGGAAACTAGATGTCCAACTCTAGCCAAGCTAGATCCCGCTGAAGCTGAGGCTGAACTATCAGTCTCGCAATCGCCTTCTCTCGATGCGTATTCCTACTCAGGGCGTTGGCGACAACGTTCGCCTTCCCCGGATGATACAAAATCTCAAGGCCAAAGTCCTTGATCAACTCGAGCCATCTACGCTGGCGGTTATTCAATTCCCGCAGCATAAACATATACTTTAGACTCTTATGGTCTGTGAAGATCTGACATGTAGCACCATGCAGGTAATGTTTCCAGATCTTCAAAGCATGAACTACCGCTGCTAACTCCAAATCATGAGTTGGGTAGTTCTCCTCATACGTCTTCAACTGTCTAGACGCATATGCAATCACTCTGCCCCTTAGCATCAACACACATCCCAAGACTAGCTTGGATGCATCACTGTATACCACAAAATCATCAGTACCCTTTGGTTGTGCCAAGATTGGAACAGAAGTCAAACGTCTCTTCAGCTCCTCAAAACTCTAGGCACACTGCTCAAACCATACAAATCTGGTAGTCTTCCTCAGCAAACTCGTAAGTGGACGGGCAATCACAGAAAATCCCTCCACAATACGTCGGTAATATCCGGCTAGGCCAAAGAAATTGTGCACTTCCTTGACCTTCGTCGGTGTCGTCCATGCTGCAACTGACTCGATCTTCGCCGGATCAACCTTGATCCCATTGGAGGAGACGATATGACCCAAGAATGCTTCCTTTGGCATCTAGAACTCATACTTAGAGAGTTTGACGTACAACTCTCTATCTTGCAAAACTCGCATCACAAACCTCAGGTGTCCTGCATGCTCCTTCTATGGATTGTTGCAACACCAAGTATCGTTCCAGAATCTCACTCTAGAGCCATTAAACGTTATCCATCTTAACCCAGACAGAAGCACACATTCTTTGCCCCAGAAAAGACTTTTGAGGATATATGATCCTTTTCTTTAGTAAAAAAAAGCGTATACTTTGATCTTTAATGTTCTTTTAACTAGTACAAATCTTAAGTTTCTAGGGATCTTTTTTGCATTACGGTAGGGAGTTTTCTACGTCCCGTTATACCTTTGGCCGAGATCTTTTTCTCGGGACATTATATCAAACTCCTGAGAAATAAAAACACTCTAGGGAGTTTTTTAGAAAAGTCCCGAGAAACGTTTCTAGGGAGTTTCTTAGAAAATTCCTTAGAGACGTTTCTCGGGAATTTTTAAAAAAATTCCCGAGAGACATTTCTTAGCCTTTTTTATATAAACTCCTGCGACCCATATGTGTAGGTATTTAAAAAACTCCCGAGAGACATTTTTACGCCTTTTTAAACTTCTTTATAGGGATTTTTTTCTTTAAAAAGGCCGTAAGCTATTTTAATTTTTTTATTACACATTTACAATAGCTTATTTCTTGTCAAAATATAAAACTTGAAACCCTCGAAGGCTCAAATGTTTAACAACAAAATAAAGGCACCAAAAGTTGTCCAAAATCAAATGCACTATTACAATTGTTCAAAGATTCAACAACACATGCATTCTCATATTCTATTATATGGATTGTACTCCCCTCCTTATTGGGGGCATTGGTATAAAAATTCAAATTGTCATTTATGATAGAACTGATATTTAAGGAGTCTTCTTAACCTTCCGTATATTTGTTCGAAATCATCATCGTCCAAGAAAATTCAAGGTACTTAATGGGTATATCCACCTGATATATGAGAAATTAAATAGAGCATTACAATACTATTGCTAACATTCTATTACAAAGCACAAAATAAATCAATCTCAAAATATGCCTCTTTATTGAACATAGTGTGCACAAATTTTATTAAAACAAAAGCACCTAAGCAAGACAATCCAAAGCATAAATTACCTCAAGGTTTTATGTGCTTCTCAACAAAATCTTTCCCACCAGAGAATGGGTATCTGTTTATCTGCACGCCAATAAACCAAAGTAAATACCTTTCAAGAAATAAATGAAGAATTTATGATTATGTCAATGGTACAATGATCAATTTTATTTTAAGAAGAAAGTCAACATAGCAGAATATCAATGTATACTTCTACAGAGCTAAAAAAAGAAATTGATATCAATTCATAAGTAATTTCTTACAAAATTATCATCAAGAAAATCATCAAGCCATTTGGATCTTCTAAGAAATCAAATTACAAATTTATATGTCTCGTATGAGACCAAGTATCTTAAATTTGCAATACTAAAGTTAGACTTTGATGAAATTCTATCCTGGAGAATGTATAGGCTAAACTTCTTGTCCAGCTATAATATTTGAGTGAATCAAAGGTTGCAATTGGATTCACTGTTTAAGATATACCCTATCCTTTTTCAAGCTCAAAGCAAGAAGGCAAGTGGATTCAAGATCCTACGTTCTCTCATTACAGCTTACTTCTAAATTTGTTATATATTTTTCTATGCGTATCCTGTATAGACTTTTATTATTTTAAATTGTATAATTGATGGTGAATCAAAATTACATCCTCCTATTTATTTTGTATGAGCAGTAGATTCTATTATAGCTAGCAACATCATTATCTTACATTAGTATAACTCTTACACTAGCTTACAACTAACTGAACTACTAAACTAGCTGAACTACTAAACTAGAGGGTTACTCAAGTATGTCGCTGTTGGCTTCTGCTGAATCCCAAGGACAAGTGAAAAGAGCATCTAATAAGATACATGGAAGATTAATTGAGCCCATTTTAAATCTTTAGGAACCAAATTGACTGACCTGATCAATTGATCATCGGGAGGACAGTACAACAGAAAGCTTCAAGTGATAGCCATACAGAAAAATCATCAAGCTAAGATGCAACTAGTTTAACAATATAGCTAGATTTTTCCATCAAGGATGCTCTTGATATCTATCCAAACCATACTACATAAATACAGAATGCAAACATAATTAAGTAAAGAAAATTTAAATCCATAATCAACCATATGTACCATGTGATAACCGAAAATTTTAAACTCCATTTAAAACTGAACTTAACCGGATTCCGATCCGTCAATCTTAAATAAATAAATAAATAAAATAAAATAAAATAAAACGAGTTTTAATATCATTTTATGTGACCTTAATTCACATAAAATGATGAAACTATGTAACCGGAAATAATTCCGTATCTTTCAAATAAATGATAATTTATTTTAATACAATAAATAATTCCGAAATTTATTCTTCGGTCCGGGGCGATTAACGAGTTCCTTAGCCTTGTTCTAATGGGAGAGCAGGCCGGTTTTGGCCCAACACCAGGCCCAAGCCCACCGGCCCACCTCCTTAAACTAATCCTAACCCTAATTTTAATTCTACGCTTAAACCTAATCTAATGAGGCTGCCGCTTCTCTCTCTCTCAACCGCAAATACATATTCTACGTCCTCTTCCCCGCTCTTCTGAAAAACGACAGCAGCAGCATCCCACCAACAGCTATGCAGCAACCACCGAGAGTCTGCCGCCGACGCCGTCGACCGCCAGAGTAGCCGCTCCGTCCGCCGACGCCGTCGACTGCCAGAGTAGCCGCTCCGTCCGCCGACGCTGTCGACCGCCAGGTGAGTCGTCCTTTAATTCCGTCTGCTTCCTTCCTCTCTACTTCGAGACTCACCGACCGCCGCTCTGGACTTCACACCACAGCCGCGCTCGACCACCAGTGAAGACCGCAAGGAAACCGATCGACATCGTGACGGATTATCCCCTTCGCTGCAATGGTGAGTTTCGTCCTCCCTCTCCCTCCGTCCCTATCTCGCCTTCTCCTGTCGTATGTATAACCGATTAGATCCATTCCCTCTCAGACCCTGCAGTGTCTCCAGCCAAAGGTGAGGTGCGCTGTGGGGAGCTTTTTCGAACCAGCCTACAAGCTCCGGCCTGGGACGCCTTGCTACACCCTGCTACGCCGCAAAATCCGAAGAGGAAGACTTCTGCAGCCTGCGGTAGGTAGCCTTTTGATGTACAACAGTGTGTGAAGAGATGGTTCTATATGTACGTGTGTGTGCTGAATAAGTCATGGTATACATACGTATAGTAATGCTGAACGTATAAGTGTATGTGTACATATAGAAAGAGTATGTTTGTATATATATATACATACATGTTCGAATAGGAGATAGGTAAGAAATGTGAAAGTGTAGTGTATATGTGAATGTATATATAGATGTAAAGATTTAATGATCAATAATATATAAGAGTAGATTTAGATTGAGAGGGTATAGTTGTATATACGTGAACTATAGAGTGTAAAACGTGAGAGTATAAATAGGTATTTTTGGAATGGATTGGAATTTTGGACATATATACGTAAGTATATATGTATATACATCGGTATCAGATGGGAGAGATAAAAATATGTAGATATATATATAAGCATACCGAGTAGTTACATGAGTATACGAGTTGAAGGAAAAGTTAAGATATGTACGTAAGTATATATAAATGTATAAGAGTAGAGTAGTAACCGGAAAGGAGGAGGAGTGTTTTTCTTTTTCGAGTGGATTCAAGTTTGAACTCATAACCTATAAGTAGCTAACCGAGAGACACAAATTATGGAAAACAAGTTCTAAAAGGAATAGGATTTAAGAATAAACTTTGAGAATTTTCGGCACTAAGGATAAAATGGTCTTTTACTGTAAGAGAGTTTTTTCCGTAATCCCTTCGCATGAGGTTGGACATCTGGATGTGATTTTGATCCACATGCCTTAATTGACAGGCGTTTGAATTACCACGAGTACGGACGATTTGAGACTTGAAAGAGTGTGATTGGACTCAGGTAAGTCCTTGCGACTTACTTAGCCAGTTTCTGGATATTAGTTGAATGATATTGGTTGTGTGTGTGCGATGTGCGTGATTATAATAATAACAACTTGTTCAGGACGACCGTTATTATTATGTTTAAGGCTCAAGTGTATGTATAACGGGCCGTGACATCACTGCCCAGCTCTGACAGGAGACTGGGAGGTTCTCTATACCCAGACCAGGCAGGTACAAGGTGAGATGCATCGGATCCATTTATAGATGGTTACACGGGGCGGAGGCGAGGTTTGGGAATCCCTCGTGTCACAAAATAAGTATCATTAGTAAGAGTGAATAACTTAAATGAAGATAATAAACGGACTTGTTTGAAAGCATGATGGGGTGTTTGTATTTTTATGTGTGTGTGCGCTATTATTACTCTCTTAATGTTTAGATAACTAGCTAATGATTTCTCTTATTGTGTTTTTAGATATACCGCATGTTAGATCAGCAGCTGAGTGATCCGGACGTAGTGGTCAGCCGGGTCTCCGTACTCCTTAGAGTGGGGGTTGGGGTTGTTGGTTGTCGCTCTTTCTTTTGTTAAGACCGTTGATCGTTTTTCCCTTTGTTTAAGTACTATAGGCTGCTAGACCTTGTTGCATTCATTCCTTTAAAAATACTATTTCATGAATTTCGGTTTTTCTTATTTCTGTCTTGTTGCAAGATCCTAGTAATATTGCTGTCAAACTGAGGTCGGGACCCATTGTGAGGTCCTAACCAGTAACGTCCCGAGTTCTGAGAATTCGGGGTGTTACATACCAACCTAGACAAATATCTTGATTCCTGAAATTCTGGTAATGAATGTAGTTATGGTCTGTGTGTTGCTTTCTCCGTAATTGTAATGGTTTTATGGAAACTTATCTATTTTTTATAATTATATTTCAGGTTGCAAAAGGAACAATATTAATCACAGTGGCAAATCTTGCTTTGAACAAGGAAGATCATAGCATAATACACCATTCAAGAAGAGGATGTTGTTTACCCAAAGCGATGTAGTAACGCGTGATGGAGACATTAACACTGAAAGTGTATCTAACTTATCTACAAAGGGGAATCAAAATTCGAGTGTTTCGGTTACAAAGCATCATTCCGGCAACAAAATATCATCTTCATGTGCAGACTGTGAAAGATCTTTAAGCAGTTCTCATGGTACTGTACTGATAACTTAACCTTTTGAATGACCTTATGCTCTTTTGTATAATAGATGCTAAAACTTGTTGTTTATGATTTATTTTCACTAGTGAAGCTTTCCATTGAGTCCTTCAAAGTACCAGAGCTTTTAATTGAGGACGCTGATAGTACAACTGTTGGTTCACTAAAGGTATATCAAATTTCACCTACTCTACCCAAGATTCCTGAAATTCAACATTGTAGGTGTGCTGAATCCGAGAAATTAGGGCCATCTTTTCCACAAATTAACAAACTGAATTACAACAAATCCAATGCCAATAATCGAGAGAATACAAAATGAGGAAGGAAGGTATTCACCTCATGGTGAGCGGATCACTGACATCTCTCTGTTTGGCGAGCTATCCTTATTTTCTTCAATACATATCTATAAACTCAGTCAAGAAACAATCGATTAATCGTGGCAAACAAATAACATTGAGGATAAACTTCAAATAAAGGTAGGAGTGATTCGAGGAAGAAGGAGGTCTATACTTCTCTTGCTTGTAACGAACAAGAATGGCGGATCTGAAAGCTCCGCGGCTCACTTACTCTTCTTCATACCCTTCTTCTTCTTCTTGCCTCCATCTTCCTACCGGCCTTTGTCTTCTCCTCCGCTGGACCTTCTCTGCCATGGGAACCATTGAAACTAGGGTTTCTTCTCGGGACGAAAAGAGGGCAACGAAGGTGAGAGTAAATGAATGTGGACGCGCCCAACATTTACTCGGGAGTTAGAAAAGAAAAGTCCCGTGAGTATTTAAAAATACTAGTGATTTAAATAAAAAACTCCTGAGAACTTAATGTATTTATAAAAAAATAAAATAAAATTTTTTTAACGTGAGTTATTTTTGTAAGTCCCGAGAGTGTGTTTTTTACGAGACTTTACCTAATACCCGAAAAAATTATCCCAAGAAACATAAGAACTGTACTAGTTTAATTCTAATCGAGGATGCTCGTGTACTTATACATATTTTGCCATTGGTTCCCAATTTTTAAATGAAAAAAATGATCAAGAATAATACCAACTATGAGGTATGAACCAAAAATAATACAATCTTTAAAAAGTACTAGTTGGTATACAAACTATTTCACATTAAATCAATTTTGATACGGGGGTGAAGTTATAGCCAATTTTATTACAAAAATCGCCCATAACTTTTTAAATCATACAATTACCCCTGCATTATATTTTCTTTCACAAAACACCCATATAACTTTTTTATACCTAACGAATTATATAATAAAGGTTATTTGTCACTTTATTCTTAAATATTTTAGGTCATTTATTTAAAATATAACTATATGAATGATTGAGAAGTTTTAACACTTTAAAAATAAAATTTTGGTTAAAAGACTCATACTTGATGACATTCCCACAATTTTTTGGTATAAAGTAAGATTGATTTTTGAATTTTTAAAATTTAAGCATGGAATGTAGATTTTTTTCGACAAATTTAGGTTAAAGATATTAATTTTAAATTTCAATTTACACAAATTTTCAAATTATTATTATATTCTTTCGTTAAATTTTACCTATAAATATGGATTATTCCCTAAAACTACACCCATAAAACAATAATGACACAAAACATGGTTCTATTAACCAAACTTTCATTTTTAAAACTTCTTAATTTTTTTAATGAATAAACTACCTTAAATATTAAAAAAAATAAAGTGATGACTAACTCTTTTACCTAATTCGTTAAGTATACAAAAATAATATGAATGATTTTTGAAAGAAAATGAAATATAGGGGTCATTTTGTGTGATTTATAAATATGTGGGAGGTTTTTTAATAAAAGTTGGTTAGATTTTCACCCCGTATCAAAATTGGTTTAATGTGAAACAGTTTATGCATCAAATAGTAATTTCTAAAGTTTGTATTATTTTTAGTTCATACCCTCATAATTGATATTATTTTTGGTCATTTTTCCTTTTTAAATTCTATCATTAAGTTTAAAATGTTAAGTTATTTATCGAGACTTCGATTTTATTATCCTTTATTACGAAAGTAAGATTCATTTTGGTATAGTTATAAAATATAACATGTTATTATCAATCAATGACAAAATTAAAAGTAACAATTATTCTTTAATTTAAGATATTTAAACATGCGCCATTTATGTCACGTGTCGAATAACAAAATAAGATATATCAATTTTATATTTACTGAATATATCATTATCTTTTGTATTGTCCGTAAAAAAATAATTATATTATATTTAAAATATTTCTTTAAAAGTTTAATAAATTAAAAAATATTTTATTTTAAACTCTAAATCAATATTAATGATTACAATAAAATTGGTTTCATTTAAAAAAAATGAATATATATTTAACCAAAATTATATAAATATTTACAATGCAATAAAAAATTAAGATAGATATTTAACCAAAATTATATAAAAATCTGCACAATTGAAAACAACCAAAAAAATGTTTGTAGTAAACCCAAGGCATGCTACTCTACATTGCGTACGATGATGTATATATGATTGAAGATTTCAGAATATGAGCTTCATGATAATGATGTATATATTCACGAGCTTGCTGAGAGCTCAAACCTGATACAAGAAAGCAATGTACATAAAAATCAGCAAATTTTTTTAGTTAATTAAATTCAGTAAATATCAAGTTTTAAAATAGTTCCTTCTAACAACTACATATAAATATCCAACACATTACACAAATCGGTATCATCCACCCGGATTTGGTTAAATTACCTCATCCAAATTACTACGTAAAAACAACATTTTTTTTATCTCTCATCCTGAAAATGAAAACATAATATCCAACTAAAAATCAGTCTCTTTAATGAATATGAAATTCATCATAAGATAGACTCAACCCGGACGTCGGATGCATTACTTGTTTTGGACATGTTGTGAAGTGTATTCTGAGTTCAGCTACAATAAGGCAGTAGGGATGATGCAAAAGGAAGCTGTGTTTGGTTCTGTAAAGTGGTTATATGAGGCGGGAGAACAACATAACAGTGGGCTAGACAGATGTTTGATCTATCATTGTTTAATGAAGAAAATACGAGCAACTTTCTCGAGAGTTTCATTTCTATTCTTGGAGTAGATAGACTCAACCCGATCTTGTCTTTACTTGAAGGTTCAGTTTTAGTTTACATGTTTGATTCAATGTCTATACTTTATAATCATATAAATATGCTTACATACTAAATGGCGTGAGCTATATTATATAAGTTAAGGGATTCGAAGAACAAATATGGTTAGATATGTGAAACGGAAAGAAAACGCAAAGACAAGTATCTACTTAGCACACTAATGATAAAGGCTAAATCAAGACGAGTACAAAAATATAAAATACATCACGAAACCAACACCAACATCGTATAATAAAATGTGTACAAATTCTCCTTTTAATAAAATTTTAGTTCAACCCTAATCTAATCCTCTTGATTCAAAATAATATTAATACAAAATATTTAGGGGGTTTTATTAATTGGACCAACCCCGGATTTTTAAGGGTTGCCTACGTATGCAACCCTTGAGGAGATACGTATACGTATCTCTTTAAAGAGAATCAAGTCTTACGTAGTTTAGTTGATTTTATGCATAAGAGGATATAATTTAGACCCAACTTCCATCAAGTCTTACGCAACCTTTTTCGAAAACATCAAATCAAGTGTAGTTTTTGAGAAAAAGAGGTTTGTGGGTTATTATTGTAACAGTGAACATAAATAGAGGTATAATGTTTTTATGAATATAAATTAGGCCCCTTTAATTTATTTTAAAAGGGCTCTACCACACTAATAGTCTCATTATTTAAAATTGTGAAATTGTGAAATTGTAGGGACCTACTTTGTATTTGTGATATAAAAAAGGCTCTACTATACCAATATTCTCTAGTTCTTTTGTGGAATTTGTATTTGACTTTATACTTTAGTTTAAGTTGAAAGTAAAAAATACGTATGCGGTTGAATGTAATACATTTTTATTTTGTATTAAGTTTCCTACGTATCCATTATATTGAAATCAAATCTTACGTAGTTATTTTTGACATTTTCTATTTTGAAAGAATTTGGCCAAATAGGTCCTTTTCTATTTCCATTAGATTTGTGTACCTCTTTAATTTTTACCACTTTCATTAAATTGAAGTTGGAAGGTAAGGGGTTTGATTAGGGGTACATTTGTTAAACATATTTATACCACGAGCCTAGTTACTAGAGAGAAATATAAAAAATGCTTACTTAACTAATTTGAGATTTTATTTTTAGGTCCAAGATTTGTAATAAATTATACTTTACTTGGACAAGGATGATTGAATCCTATATAATTAAATATCGGATTTTCTATATAGCTCGATAGAGAATCAGGTCACAACATATTTTTTTTTCTTTTATGATAAAGAGGCATTTATATTTTAATTTTATGACTTTTAACTTTATGAAAGTTGTAACACCCCAAGTTTTACAACTCGGGGAGCTACTGGTTAGGACCTCACAGCGGGTCCCGACCTTAGTTTGACAACAACTTAACTAGATCTTACAACAAGGCACATATAAGGAAATTCATAAATCGTAAAGTAGGTTTTAGCAAAACAATGAATGTGACTAGAAACGAATAGCCGGAAACAACAAAGTCTCATAAACTGAGAAAAAGTACAGTCATAACTGAAAGACTAACAAAAGAAACTGCACCCCATCCTAAGGAGTACGACACCCCGACTGTCCATTACCATCCGGATCACTCGGCATCTACTCTAACCTGTGGCAAGTCTAAACAACAATAAACAGTTAGCTAACTAATCAAATATAAGCAGAAGGATAAATAGCACAAACACACTGAAGACGAATATAAACACTCAACATGCTGGCACACAATTAGGTTATTATTTGATAACTTACGTGATTCACTTTATCCAATTTTAAAAGTTGTAGCACGAGAAATCTTAAGATTCTCTCCTCCGTTCCTTATCCAACTAGTGATGGTTTGGCACACCTCCGCCGGTGGCGTCCCCGCAAACCAAGTATGGACTAGTCCCGAAAGAAACCCCCAGCGCCCTCGGGCTAACTGAGCACAATGCTACCGCCCGTTACTCTTAGGCCAGATATATAAGTCAGTCGATATTTATATAAACTATACTAGGGTACACATCATTCACACACCACTATCATCATTCACACTCATATCTGACAGCTAGCTAAGTAAGCCCAAAGGACTTACCTTAAATAGATCTTGACTCTCGAATGTGCAATTCGATCTGTAAAAGTAGGAATTCAGTGGCCTGTCAAAGGAGGCAAGTGTGTCAGCACACTTCCTAGGAAATTAGAAATCTAAGACTTCTAAGATAGAAGATCTTATTAGAACAGAACTGATTACAATACTAATTTATGGTAAAAAAGACTATTTTACCCTTGGTCCTGAAACCTCCAAAATTTCCATAATTTATGCTTAAACTCTTATTTGAGACTAAAACACCATATTCTAACCCTTAAGGATGAGTTTGGGTAAAACTAGAAAAACTACACACTTTTCTATTTCCCGAAAAGTCGCTAAGGTCCAACTTCAGCTTCAAATATGAAATTCGAATAAACTTATAAAATTTCCGAAATAATTCCATAGATCATCTATGATATCCCATCTACTCATAGGAGCAACAATTTCTTAAAACTGTTCAACCATCACTTCTACAATAATCTCTAAAGTCGGCTATAATACAACAAAAAAAATGTTCTATACTTAGTCAAAATCTCACTGCTCGAAAACAGCCCAACTACCTTACTTTGGAACCTTATAGCTTCCAATCCAACCGTTCATTTATTCTCAAAGTTTAACATAGTAAACTATATATACCTATCTATGATCTATCAAGATTTCAACGGTGGATCTTTAACCAATTTTTTTAACATTGATTAACAATAGTGGTCATTCTTACTTTGAAAACTGAGATTTTAAGGGAAGTTTCTCACTTCCATTTCTATGATAGTCTGATTTACTTCACTAAGTCATCTAATGGTCAAAATTTTGACACTCTAGAAGGGTACAACAAACTCGCTTACTACTCGTCCCTTCTCTAGTTTAATCTCTCTTCACCACAACACTAAAACATTTTAAAACTTAGGTAAACCCATGTCTAATTCATCTAGAGTTTAATGACGGAACTGCAACAAGGTAAAGGGGAATGGTTGATCCCTTACTAAAGAGTTTGATGAACTGCAGAAGGTAAGCTCCTGGACCAGTGAGGGAGGGTTTGATTCCAAGGGTGGCTGCACATAAGATCATAGTACCAAGGCACTCTCACATTAGTAACTGGCTCTACAGAAAGGAGACTAGAGAGGAGTAGAGACTAACCCGCTGGAGAGATCTTCACTTCTATCAACGTAAGAGGAAGAATGGTGCTGCACTCCAAGATTGTTATCTACTGGAAAGGGGAGTGAGTACTGAGAGTTAAATCAAGAGAGAAACCCGAGTGTAGAAGGGTCTATGAAACTCACCTAAGAGAGTAGTTGTAGCAGGCAGGGAGTATCGCTTCTGGTGAGGCCTGTACAGCGTGCATAGCTCTACTCCTAGCGCGACCCTGGTACTGCTTACTCGTGAGTCTGCTGTCAACGCAGAAGGGATGGAATTGGCTTGTTCGTGGATCTGGATGTGAAGGTTTGTGTGTACGAGACCAATGGGTCGCAAGGCGTAGTATACTGCAGAAGAAAGGGCGAAGAAGGAGATTCTGAATGTAGACAGAAGCGTGGGACGTGGGGCTGCATTCAGAAGGGAAAAACGTTCCAGCGTGAATCAAGGAGCGGTTTATTTGAAGAAGATCTGCATTTTGTTCCAGCTCAGCAACCCTTGGCGTCCCAGCTGCTGCTCTCCCTTAGGCTGGCGCCTCCTGGGCTTGCAGATCCGGTTGTCTGGCCTTGTCACAAAACTGTCTGGGCCTTGTCATGGCTGGTGCAATCAAGGAAGTGGGCTGGCAAGGAGACGGGCTGGAGTTGTTGTAAGGCTGAGCTGGTTCTTGGGCTGGAGCAATCTGGACATGAAGAGGTGAGCTGAAGTTGTATAAAAAAACAAGGGTGGGTTGGATTGTCAAAACTCGCCAAAACTCGTCATGGCCTTGTCAAGCCCATGCATGGCCTTGTCACGAATTTGTCATGGTCTCGTCTTGATCTCGTCACCAGGATGTCATGACCTTGTCAAGGACAAGTCATGTTATAACTAGGGTTTGGCTTATGGTTTGCTACAAATAAAACCTTATCATTTTATGTGAAGTGATATTGCATAAAATGATAAAATTTTGAGATATTGTGTCCAACTACGTAGACATCTAAGGATCAAAAGATTGAAATCCAGTTTGCTATCGAATTAAACGGAATAAAAGATTTCCGGATATTACATCAGTACCCCCTTAAAATAAGTTTCGTCCCGAAACTTAGAGTAAGATATCTAATTACACTATGTCTCAACGAGATTAGTATTATTTGTGCTCAATAACAGTTAAATTTAGTTTCTTAACATGCAACCACTCAGTCATCATAATTAGACAATAAATAAAAGAAACACCATCACACAATCCAACATAAACTCATAAATGTCAAACAAAACAACATCAGAGTACTAACTCGTCGGCACAAAAGTAGCGGCTAACTCCGCAAAGAACTCAAGATAACTATGTCTAATGCTCTCCTTTGTCTCCCAGGTAGCCTCATCGGCTCCTCGTCTAGACCATTGGATCCTCAACATCGGTATCTCCTTAGAACGCAGACGTCTAGTACTGCGGTCTAGGACGGCTACTAGGTACTCCACAAAAGTGTGGTCTGGCTCAACTATCAGATCCTCATGGCTGATGACGTGTTTGGGATCCAGTATGTACTCTCTCACCTGAGATACATGAAAGACCGGATGGACTCCCTCCAATCTCGGTGGTAATGCCAATCTGTAGGCAACCTCCCCGACTCACTCCAAGATCTCAAATGGGCCAACATATCGGGGACTCAGCTTTCCCTTAATGCCGAAACGCCGGACGCCTCTCGTCGGTGACACTCTCAACCACACCTGTGCACCTACTCTAAACTTCAGTGGTCGACGCCTCTTGTCGGCGTAGGATTTCTGACGACTCTGAGCTGCCAACATCCACTCTCGGACTAAGGCAATCCGGGCGATGTCATCCTGTATCTGATCTGGAGCTACTCTATCAGCTCTGATAGGCTCGTCCCAATACAATGGTGTGCGACATTTCCGTCCATACAACGCCTCATAAGGTGCCATCCCAATAGACGCGTGCCAACTATTATTATATGAAAACTCTACCAGAGGGAGATGATCTGGCCATACCTGTCCCCAATCCAGTACACAAACTCGTAGCATGTCCTCCAACGTCTGGATGGTCCTCTCAGACTGACCGTCGGTTTGTGGGTGATAAGCCGTGGTAAAGTGGAGACTTGTCCCCAAAGCAGTATGCACTTGCTGCCAAAATCTCGAGGTGAAACGTCCATCCCTATCGGAGACGATATTCCTCGGTACCCCATGGAGTCTCACGATATGTCTGGTAAACTCCTCAGCTAGACGACTTACCGGCCACGTTTCCTTAATCGGAATAAAACGTGCGGTCTTCGTCAGATGGTCTACTACCACCCAAATATCATCAAAACCTCTGCTGAGCCTCAACCCTGTGACAAAATCCATAGATATATCCTCCCACTTCCACTGTGGTACTGGAAGTGGGTGGAGTTCTCCTCCGGACATGCGATGCTCAATCTTGACCTGCTGGCAGGTCACACACTGAGCTACATACCGAGCCATATCAGGCTTCAAACCACCCCACCAGAAGGAGCGTCTCACATCCTTATACATCTTACTCGCTCTAGGATGTACTGAGTATGGGGTAGCGTGAGCCTTGTTCGCCACTTAGCGTGCGTGCAATCAAGCTTTAAATTTATAAAACTAGAATAAAAGCAAGCGAACCCGCAGTGTACGGATCGGCGTAGATTAGCAAGTATTCCAGAGTATCGAACACAGGGATTTGTGGGGTTAAATCCAATTATAGAATTGTCAAGCAGGTAAATGTAAGAACTTTTGTAATTATTGGGAAAACAACAATCCTAAAGATCCAGGAATCCAGCTGTGGCAATCGATTCAAGATATACTAAAGATATAAGGACAGAGTTGAGGTATGCAAAGGTATACGAATATAAGGCAATGTACGGTGAAGTTCAAAGACCTTGTATGATTCACCTAAAGGCACTCTCTATAAAGGTTGTTGAGGCTTCAGTATAGAAAGATTCTAAAGGTAAATATTAACGTCAAATACCCAAACTTGTAATCCAAGGATCAAGACTAACTTAACCGATTAAGGTTGTGACACTCGAAATCGAGGTAGAGGTTGTTGAGGCTTCACTACCACCTAATAAAGGCAAGCCAAGACTAAGTTAAAGCAAATCTTTAACTTTGGATTAAAGTAAAAGCAAGGTTCGTAACTGACAAAAAATTACGGGTAGTTCTTGAGTTCCACGGCCGTGGAAGCTCAAGAACAGACCGTGGATTAGGTTCGTCGGCGATTCTCTCAAACTCTCAAGGTCCAATCTGTTTACGATCGATCTGTCATCATCTAAGCCACAACTATCAACCCTTCACCTTAGAATTGCTAAAGGGTTTTAGCCAACAACAGTCATTATGATATCAAATTCAAGATTTAAAAGAATGAAAGATGAAACCCTTCGAAAACCTTGAATAAATCTCAAATCAATCTCAAATCCACAAACAAAGAACAATGATGTAAGTAGATTCAGAATAACACAAACAATCTCAATCCTTGATAAGAACGAAGAACGGGATGTCAATCCGTCTTCTAATCAAACCTAAGGACAAAGTATGAAATCTCCTTACGAACAATCTTCCAAATCTTCACTCTTTCTCCAACTTTCCGTCAATCCGGAAATCTCAATAGGGCTAGGCGCAGCCTCTCCATGGAGGTCTAAGCGAAGGTGACGGAATCTCTCTCTTTCCGTCCTTTTATAGGGCAAAATAAAATATGAGCCCAGCCCATTGTGTAAAATATTGTGGCTTAAAATATTGCGTAAAAAGATCGTCAAGATCACGGTCGTGGAAGGGTTCCACGCCCGTAATTTAGAGCGTGGAGTTGGATCACGGTTCCTCAAATCCTCCACGGTCGTGTAAGTTGCTGGAATGCTCACGCTTGTCTTGCTAAAGTTCCACGGCCGTGGATTAGAGCGTGGACTCTAATACGGCCGTATTTTAGGGCGTGGAACACATGTAGATCGTAATTCTCCTTTGTCTCGTGCTATTCTTCAACTTAGCATCTTCCTTAGCTCCTAGTGATGTCCTCAATCCTTGGACATGCTCAATCTATCTCCATTCTCCCTCGATTTGTCCGGATTTAGCTCTTAATTGCCTACAATCAACACAAAACTTATGTAGACCTCTATATCGACAAAATAGATAAACTAACTCACAAATGCTTCAATGCTTTATCAATGATCACCAATATGGATGAAATACACTTAGAAAACGTGCCTAAAATATCACAATATTTCATGCTAACTAATAACCCCATACTTGCCACTTGCTTGTCCCTAAGCAAGGTCTTTCAAAAGCTTTAAAACTTCAAGTTAGGATGAAATATGGATATACTCTCAAAGCAAAACTTCTTTTAGGTGAATGTGCTTTCTAATCAATAGATCATTCTCAAATCTTGCTTCATTCGTTTATAAGACTTTCGTATACACAATCAAAGAGTAAGAAGTAAAGAAAGCTCATGAATTAATCAAACTTCCATGTAAATATCATAACCTTCAAACATTATCAAAATCAATCATAAGAAACTTCAATTTAGAACACCAAGTCATATATCATTCTCTTGATATTAAGGACTTTCAAACAAGGTCTAGAATGCGGAAAAGGAGGGAAAACTTTAAGGAATGTGGTGCATGAATCCGGGAAAGTGGATAACTACTCTTTTCTTTTTCTCTTGCGGTTTCCGCAGCACTTTCAACTTAGAGCTTCGCTCTCTTCTTTTCAATTCATTTTTCGACTTTACTTTTGGAGTTATGGATAGAGGTGCACAAAAACCGAAGCCTAGGAGATTGGCGTTTCTCATTTTTACGAGATGCCTCAAACCCTTGATGCACATCCCATAATCCGCTAGGAATATCGCTCAATCCGACTTTGGCAAGACACAAACACCCGGCTATGTGAATGGTGCCGAGTTACTCATCATCATGATTGACTTCCCCAAACCTATAATTTCTTTCTATTCTTTTGAATGCAAAGTATTGCTTTCATGGCCCTCCCACATCAAACATGCCAATTATCAACTCCTCCAAATTCCCGGATAGGTAAAGGAGGCCATTATTTCAATGAGGGGCTAAATGATCAAAGGAAGAAGAAAAAAAATCGAACTGCCTTAATCATCTCAAAAAGAAGCATAAGAACTTATCATGTGATTTCAACCTTGTTTTCTCAACATGATTTAAGTAACATTCATCACATTATAAAATTTGCAAAAGAGGAATAATCAACTCATTCAATTTCTTTTCAACTCACTATTTGTTTAAGCATGCGATTGCCATCAAAACTCAATTCACAAGTGGTGATTATCATAGAAATCATCTCTATCCTTAGAAGCACAAAATTTTCAAAATTTTTCAATTTTTATGGGTTTTTCAAAAGCTTTTTCATGCAATGCAATAATGAAACGTGTAACAATAGAATGAACATACAGGATAGTCTCGATAGAAGCATACAAAAGTGAGTAAGAGTTATTACAAACTATTAGTCACACCCCACCCCATACTTGGAACAAACATTGTCCCTAATTTTCAAAAAGAAAAAGAAGAAAAGAAAGAAAGAAAAAGAACTCACAAAATGGCGGTGGAGCGGCTAAAACGGTCGATCATCAAACGTCATCACTGAGGTGGAGGCGGTGGTGGAAACGGGGAGAAGCTGGGAAACATCTCTCATCATATGGTCAAGATCATCGGCTCGTGCATCTCTAGCATCAGCACGAATCTCCAAAGCTCCAACCCTATCGGAAAGGTCGGTAGCCCACTATGGCAGCTGCTCGTACCAACCAGGCGGTTGGCTGTACCATGCCGGTGCATCTAAAGGTGCTGGTGCTGGTGGTGGCTGTGAGTGCCAAGATGATGGAGCTCCCATCCAATCCGGTTGTGTCCTATACCAAGTAGGAGGGTCCGCCATCCAAGTCGGCCTCTCGCTCACACTAGCACGGCGAGAGGAAGATCCAGAAGCTCTGGTGAGGCGGGGAGAGTGTCTAGGAAGGTTAGGAACTGCATCCGGCTGATCCGGGAATGTATCAAAGTCATGATCAGCTCCTCCTCCCTCGAACTCGTCATCCCCTCTCATCTCCTCCTCTACAACTGGTGGTGGTGGAACATAGGGAGGGGCTACTAATCTGTTCGCGTGCATGGCAGCGAACGTCGCCTTCCAGTTATGGCGTCCAGCCATAATGGAATACTTAGGGAGCCACTCTATCCCTCTCCCTGTCCTACTCTCCCAAGGCATAGCAGCATATGGTGGACCTCTATGGGTAGGGAAAATAATGCCTCTAGTCATGAGGCTATGTAGTCCTAGGGGTGTAGCAGCAATACGTGTACAAGCCGAGAAATCAACCCCTAACTGTCTAGCAAGGTGGGTGACCATCCCACCATATCCAATGTTACCAGCCCTCTTGTTCTTTAGCTTGCTCATAGTAGCAGCTAAGAGGGTGGCACAATCTGCTGGTCTACCGTATAACATACAGTAGAGAAGAAACAGCTCGTTAGTCTTAATCTTCTAAGGCGTCTCCGTCCTAGGGAAGAGACACTCAAAAAGTACCCTATGAGCAATCTTCAAGGCTAGGTGATACATCAACCTAGCCTTGGTATCAGCTGGCTGCCAGCGGTCCTCGCTGGCGTAGATCATGGCGATCTCCTCGCAGAAATCCTTGGCGTACACGCCACTGGGGAAACGACCATTGAAGGTCTCGTGGAACCCAAAGAAGGCTCCAAACTCCCTGATGGAGAACTCATAATCTCTTTCCATCAGCCGAAAAGAAACAGTCCTATCTACATGACTGTGCTGGAAGGAAACCACAAACTCCCTCGTGATCTCCTCATAAGCATCTTCCCGAATAGCGGAGAAGATGACTAGACTGGCTCTATCTAAAAGCCATGTAAGGTCTCCTATCACATGTAGAGGCTCTAACTCCTCCAGCAGTAGGTATCTAGGTCCTATGACCGCTCTCTTGTGGATCCTCTCTAAGGCATCGAGATGATCGTCATGGATAGTAGGGATCCTAGGGCGAGGTGGTGATGGTGATGAAGGAGGTGAAGGGGATGAAGGGGGTGGTGCTCTAGAAGAGGAAGAGGGGTTGCCCTTCCTCTTTTTGTTCTTATCATTGTTCTTATCCTTGTTCTTATCCTTGTTCCTACCGGACACTCTTCTCACAAAATCCATATCTGACAAATTCCACGGTCTGTTCTAGGGGTTCCACGGTCGTGGTTCTTCCAGAAACCGTGGTTCGGCACGTAATTTTGCAAATCTCAACAGAGTCACACCAAACTCAGCAGCAAACAGTCCTAGACTAATTTCCGTCCAATTCCAATTAGTTCTTCCTAAAAATTCTAGCAAAAATGAAGCCAAATCGACAAAGAGAGAAAGAACCAAAAACCTAGGTTTTCGGATTTTGTAATCCGAATTCCGCCTTCTCCGGTTATTTGCCACTTGAATTGTTGCTTGGATCTTGTAGGTGATTGGATTTGCTTCAGTTTTGGTCAAAGAATCGTCGAAAACGATTAAAGAATGAGGATTTGAGGAAGGGGGCGTGGATTCGGCGAAATAGGGCGTGGTTTGGTATTTTGTGAAGAAACGTGGTTTATATAGTGGCCGTCAAATTTTTTGAAAATCACGGTCTGTCGGGAGGTTCCACGGCCGTGGAAATGTACGGAACCGTGGATTTGGTGATTTTTCTCAAGCTTTTGAAAATTACGGTCACTGTAGCTGTCACGACCGTGGTTTAGGCCGTGGAACTCTCTGTAATGCTCCAAAGTCCAAGTTTCGTAAATTTTCTTCAAGTTTTTCCTTCCCCTTTTCTTTTCCACTGTTCCTACATCCAAAAACACAAACATACCGGAAGGTATCGAAGGCCAAACAAAGCAAAATGTTTAAACTAAACTAATCTATGAATCAAAAACAAAAACATAAATGCAATACCTTGGGTTGCCTCCCAAGAAGCGCTTTGTTTAAGGTCCGTAGCTAGACCATATTCGCACTTATTCGAGTGCGGTGGGCGGAAACTCTTCAGCTAGGAGTTCCGGTGGGTACTTCTTGAGTCGTTGACCGTTCACCTTAAAGCTTCCGCCCGTTTCATCCCATACTTCAACTGCACCATGGGGAAAAATACGTTTGATTAGAAAAGGTCCGGTCCAACGAGATTTAAGCTTACCTGGAAAGAGACGAAGCCTTGAATTGAAGAGGAGAACTTGATCTCCTTCTTCGAAGTCCTTTGGGATGATATGCTTATCATGCCAACGCTTTGCTCTTTCTTTGTAGATCTTGGCGTTTTCGTAAGCGTTCAAGCGGAGTTCTTCAAGTTCATTTAGGTCCAAGAGATGCTTCTCTCCCGCTTCCTTCATGCTGAAATTTAGCCACTTGATTGCCCAAAACGCCTTGTGCTCCAACTCTACCGGTAGATGGCAAGACTTCCCATACACAAGGTTGTATGGTGTAGTTCCGATGAGAGTCTTATATGCAGTCCGGTATGCCCCCAATGCATCATCTAGCTTCAAGGACCAATCCTTCGTAGTCCTTGAAACCGTCTTCTCTAGGATTCCTTTGATCTCCCGGTTTGAGATCTCCACTTATCCACTAGTTTGTGGATGATAAGGGGTGGCGATCTTGTGAGTCACCCCATACTTAGCTAAGAGAGCTTCAAAGCGCCGGGCAATGAAGTGAGAGCCTCCATCACTACTGATGGTCCGTGGTGTCCCAAATCGTGGGAAGATGGTCTCGTTGAAGAACTTAACCACTATCATGGCATCATTGGTGGGAGAGGCAATCGCTTTAACCCATCTTGAAACATAATCAACCGCCAAAAGTATGTATTGGTTACCACAAGATGATGGGAAAGGTCCCACGAAGTCTACTCCCCAAACGTCAAAGATCTCCACCTCTTGGATGTTGTTGAGAGGCATCTCATTCCTCCTAGATATATTTCCTGTTCTTTGACAAGCATCGCAGCAGGAAACAAAGGTTTGCACATCTTTAAATAGAGTAGGCCAAAAGAATCCAGATTGCAATACCTTAGCGCTAGTCTTGTTCGAACTAGCGTGTCCTCCACAAGGTAGTGATAGACAATGGCGGATGACACTTTGCATTTCATCTTCCGGCACACATTGCCGAATAATGCCATCCGGACCTCTCTTAAAGAGGAGAGGTTCATTCCAAAAGTATTCCCGAACATCCTTAAAGAACTTCTTTCTTTGTGCGTAGGATAATCCGGGCGGTAATTCCTGACAAACCAAATAGTTAACAAAATCAGCAAACCATGGTTCGTTACCTTTGGCAATCACATCGATGCACTCCCCTATAATATGTAAATGCTCGTCCGGAAAGGAGTCATCTATAGGTAGGTGGTCGTCCTCTAGATGTGTTAGACGACTCAAATGATCCGCAACAGAATTTTCCGAACCCTTCTTGTCGCGGATCTCTAGATCGAATTCTTGTAGGAGAAGAATCCATCTAATTAGCCTTGGCTTCACGTCCTTCTTTGCAAGGAGATAGCGGATCGTAGCATGATCCGTGTATACAATCACCTTTGCACCTACAAGATAAGAGCGAAATTTGTCAATTGCATATATAATGGCTAAAAACTCTTTTTCGGTAGTGGCGTAGTTGAGCTGCGCCTCATCTAGCGTCTTGCTAGCGTAGTAGATAGCGTGGGTTCGCCCTTCCATTCTTTGCCCAAGGACAGCTCCTATAGCTACGTCACTTGCGTCACACATAACCTCAAAGGGAAGATTCCAATCCGGAGGTTGGATAATCGGAGCTGAAATTAGAGCTTCCCGAATCATATTGAACGCATCTAAACATTCCTGCGAAAACTCAAAAACTGCATCCTTCATCAATAGATTAGTAAGCGGTTTTGATATTTTTGAGAAATCCTTTATGAAACGCCTATAGAATCCAGCATGTCCTAGAAAACTTCTTATCCCTTTCACCGAAGTTGGGGGAGGAAGCTTTTCTATTGTCTCTATTTTAGCTTTATCAACCTCAATCCCTCTACTAGAGATTAAGTGTCCTAATGCAATGCCTTCCTTCACCATGAATTGACACTTCTCCCAATTAAGAACTAGTTTAGTGTCTTCACACCTTTGTAATACAAGAGCAAGGTTAGAAAGGCAATTGTCAAAAGAGGAACCATAAACGGAGAAGTCATCCATAAAAACCTCCATGATTTCCTCTATGTATTCCGAGAAGATGGCCATCATGCACCTTTGAAAGGTGGCTGGGGCGTTGCAAAGCCCGAACGGCATCCTCCTATAGGGAAACGTACCCCACGGGCACGTGAACCTGGTCTTCTCTTGATCATCCGGGTGTATCGGAATCTGAAAGAAACCACTATAACCGTCAAGATAGCAAAAATGTGAATGTTGTGCTAACCTTTCAAGCATTTGATCGATGAAGGGTAGTGGGAAGTGATCCTTCCTCGTCGCGTTGTTTAGCTTGCGGTAGTCTATGCACATCCGCCATCCTGTTACGGTTCGGGTAGGAATGAGTTCGTTATTCTTGTTGGTGATGACCGTCATTCCTCCCTTCTTCGGAACCACTTGTACGGGACTCACCCACTTGCTATCGGAGATAGGGTAGATGATACCTGCATCATGAAGTTTAAGAATTTCCTTCTTGACAACCTCCTTCATGGTCGGATTCAACTGCCTTTGAGGTTGTCGTGAAGTCCTAAAGTCCTCTTCCATTAAGATCTTATGCATGCATAGGGAAGGTTTGATTCCAACTAAGTCTTCTATAGTGTATCCTACAACTTTTCTATGTTTCCTAAGGACAACCATAATCTTACTATGTTCGTCTATGCTTAAATCGGAACTAACAATTACCGGAAAGGTAGAACTAGGTCCAAGAAATGCGTACCTTAGATGTGTAGGGAGTGGCTTTAGTTCCATCACTATCGGAGTCTCCAATGGCTCTTGAGGAATATCCGATGGTTCCTTAGAAGCGTCTAAGGAAGTAGAAGGTGTTGGAGAAGAATCAAGAGAAGTTGAGGAAGAGACACAATTGCTTTCGGAATCACCCAATATTACAGCCTCTCTGCATCCTCCACGGCCGTGATTTTGGGCGTGGAAAATATTTACGGTTGCTCTGTTCTCTCCACGACCGTGTAAGCCTCTGGAGTGCTCCACGCTTTTGTTAGTGAAATCCACGGCCGTGGAATAGAGTGTATGACCGTGGATCCGTACGTTTTCTGCCTCGTCGTGAAGTTTCTCAAACTCTTCTTCACACACTTCTTCTTGTGCTTCTAAGGCTTCAATTGCCTCATTGCACTCCTCTTCTTCCCCTATATTCATTATGCTCATAGAAATAACCTTTTGCAAAGGATCTTTGAAGAGAATAGCACTTACCTCCTCTCTAGACAACCCTTCTTCATCTTGGATATTGAATATATCCTCATCAAAGATTGGTTCTTTAACTAGAGTGGAAAGGACAAACTCTACCTTTTCTTCTCCTATGTCAAAGGCGAGTCTAGCATTCTTGCAATCGACTATGCAGCCGGATGTTGCAAGAAACGGTCTTCCGAGAATGATCGGGACCGGACTATCTGCAGGAATGTCAAGCACAACAAAATCTATAGGAACATAGAATTTACCTATCTTGACCGGGACGTCTTCAACAATACCGACGGGACGAGTTATGGATCGATCCACCATGTACAACGTCATCTTCACCGGTTTAGGGTCGCCTAAACCGATCTTCCTGCATAAGGCAAGTGGGATGATGCTCACACTTGCTCCTAAGTCACATAATGCATCGTATGTGACATCTCCCACTTCTATGAGAATACAAAATGACCCCGGATCCTTTAGCTTTGGGGGAATCTTCTCTTTCATGGTCTTGACGAGATCCGAAGAATCCGAACTCATCTTAACCTCTCCAAAATCCTCTAGCTTTCTCTTGTTAGAGAGGATCTCCTTTAAGAACTTACCATAAGCCGGCATACCTACAATAGCATCAATGAAAGGTATATTAATATGCAGTTTGCTCATGAGTTCAATAAACTTACCGAATTGCTTGTCTAGACGCGCTCTTGCTCTAGATTGCAGGAACGGTAGGGGAGGTTTGTAAGCTGGAGGAGGAATCCTTCCCCTTTTCTTTCTCTTTCTCAACGGGGACTTCTACAAACTTAGGCTGCGGGTCGGTAGTTGTCACTCCGCTCCTAGTTGTGATTGCCATCACCCTTCCTTTTGGGTTGTCCTCCGTTTTTCCTGAAAGTTTCCCTTGATTCCTAGGAACTTCCTCCGCATGGCTGAACATTTGGTTTTCTAAAACCTTTTGGGCTTTATCAACCTTAGTAATGTGATCATCAACCTTGATGATGTGAGTCTCCAATCCTTGAAGCTTCCCCAAAATTGTTTCCAACATGGGATCGGGCTTCTCTTTTCCCGAAGTACTTCCACCATTAGATGTTTGCCCCTGGCTTTTCAAAGGAGTGGAAGAAGAGGAAGGTGGAGTTAGTGAATTTCCTGAATTGGAAGGATAAGAATTACCGGAATTTTGTTGATTGGAACGCCAATTGTTGTTGTTTGAACCCCTATTGTTGTTCCAATTGTTGTTCCGGTTGTTGTTGTTGTTGTTCCAATTGTTCTGGTTGTTGTTCCAGTTATTGCGATTGGTATTCTCATTACCGTTGTGGTTATTGTTGTTGCCTGAATAACCCACATCTTGCTCCTTGTGCTTCGGAAAGTTGGTTTTGATGGCTTCTTTCAATTCCTTAATCTCCGTATTGAGAGAAAAGATTTGAGTTTGAGCTGCTTGTGATAGCTTTGCTCCTTGATCCACATGATTCGCCTCCACTTTCCGATGAGAATACTTCTCTATAACTCCAATAGTGCAAGCTTGGATATGCCATGATGAGGGCAATCCAATAGCAAATCTTGAAATCTTTCCCAAGATTGAAACAAACTTTCGTTAGATCTCATAGAAAATGCATTAAGCTTACCTCTTAACTCCGCCGTTTTAGATGGCGGAAAGAACTTAGTGAGGAATTCCGAAGAAAGATCCTCCCATGTTTCAAGCTTCCCACTTGGAAGAGCTTGATACCAAGACAATGCTTTCCTCTTCAAGGAGAAGAAGAAAGGCTTGAGTTTGTAGCTGTTGGTAGTTGCGTTCTTCGGCTTCATTGTCTCCATCATAATCTCAAAGTTTTGTAGATGTTGATGTGGAGATTCAGCGCTTGTTCCACCAAATTGATTTTGGCGAACAATAGTAATAACTTGAGGGTTGAAGCTAAACCCTTGTGCATCATCAGCATCAAAGTTCACACCTAAACGGCGTGGTTGCTGCGTTGGATCCATCCTTTGGCCAAGAGTTCTTGGCTCCTCATCTACACGTTCGACTCTCGCACTTCTAGGTGGAACACGGCGATTTGCAGCTGGCCGTGGGAAGAATGGATTCACATTGATCGTTGGATCAATTTCCTCTAGTGGTGGCATGGAGGAGTCGCTATCCTCATTGGATGAGTTGGCTCTAACCGATCTTCCCGGTCTCCTCCTTTTCTTTTTCTCCTTGAGGTTGTTTATTTCCAGCCTCATTTGGAACATCATGTCCGTTAGATCATCAACCTTCATTTGTTGACGATCCGTTTCTTCCCTACGGGTCTTCTCACTCCATTGGTGTTGAGCTTCCTTTTCCGCTAACTCCGATTGGAGATCACGTTCTCTTTCTTCAGCCATTCTTCTTTCCTTAAGCTTTCTCCTCAAAGTCCTCTCAAGCTCTTGATCAAGAGGAATGAGGTCTTCGTTGTTCCTAGATTTGCGCATACACTCGAAAAGATATCAAATAACAAGGGAAAAGCTCCCAAGCTTGACAACCGATAACCGAAATCAGCCTAGACCAAATCCCCGGCAACGGTGCCAAAAACTTGTTCGCCACTTAGCATGCGTGCAATCAAGCTTTAAATTTATAAAACTAGAATAAAAGCAAGCGAATCCGCAGTGTACGGATCGGCGTAGATTAGCAAGTATTCCAGAGTATCGAACACAGGGATTTGGGGGGTTAAATCCAATTATAGAATTGTCAAGCAGGTAAATGTAAGAACTTTTGTAATTATTGGGAAAACAACAATCCTAAAGATCCAGGAATCCAGCTGTGGTAATCGATTCAAGATATACTAAAGATATAAGGACAGAGTTGAGGTATGCAAAGGTATACGAATATAAGGCAATGTACGGTGAAGTTCCAAGACCTTGTATGATTCACCTAAAGGCACTCTCTATAAAGGTTGTTGAGGCTTCAGTATAGAAAGATTCTAAAGGTAAATATTAACGTCAAATACCCAAACTTGTAATCCAAGGATTAAGACTAACTTAACCGATTAAGGTTGTGACACTCGAAATCGAGGTAGAGGTTGTTGAGGCTTCACTACCACCTAATAAAGGCAAGCCAAGACTAAGTTAAAGAAAATCTTTAACTTTGGATTAAAGTAAAAGCAAGGTTCGTAACTGACAAAAAATTACGGGTAGTTCTTGAGTTCCACGGCCGTGGAAGCTCAAGAACAGACCGTGGATTAGGTTCGTCGGCGATTCTCTCAAACTCTCAGGGTCCAATCTGTTTACGATCGATCTATCATCATCTAAGCCACAACTATCAACCCTTCACCTTAGAATTGCTAAAGGGTTTTAGCCAACAACAGTCATTATGATATCAAATTCAAGATTTAAAAGAATGAAAGATGAAACCCTTCGAAAACCTTGAATAAATCTCAAATCAATCTCAAATCCACAAACAAAGAACAATGATGTAAGTAGATTCAGAATAACACAAACAATCTCAATCCTCGATAAGAACGAAGAACGGGATGTCAATCCGTCTTCTAATCAAACCTAAGGACAAAGTATGAAATCTCCTTACGAACAATTTCCAAATCTTCACTCTTTCTCCAACTTTCCGTCAATCCGGAAATCTCAATAGGGCTAGGCGCAGTCTCTCCACGGAGGTCTAAGCGAAGGTGACGGAATCTCTCTCTTTCCTTCCTTTTGTAGGGCAAGATAAAATATGAGCCCAGCCCATTGTGTAAGAGATTGTGGCCTAAAATATTGCGTAAAAAGAACGTCAAGATCATGGTCATGGAAGGGTTCCACGCCCATAATTTAGAGCGTGGAGTTGGATCACGGTTCCTCAAATCCTCCACGGCCGTGTAAGTTGCTGGAATGCTCCACGCTTGTCTTGCTAAAGTTCCACGGCCGTGGATTAGAGCGTGAACTCTAATACGGCCGTATTTTAGGGCGTGGAACACATATAGATCGTAATTCTCCTTTGTCTCGTGCTATTCTTCAACTTAGCATCTTCCTTAGCTCCTAGTGATGTCCTCAATCCTTGGACATGCTCAATCTATCTCCATTCTCCCTTGATTTGTCCGGAATTAGCTCTTAATTGCCTACAATCAACACAAAGCTTATGTAGACCTCTATATCGACAAAATAGATAAACTAACTCACAAATGCTTCAATTCTCTATCAATGATCACCAATATGGATGAAATACACTTAGAAAACGTGCCTAAAATATCACAATATTTCATGCTAACAAGCCTCACCTAGTATCCTCTGTCTCAACTCACTGTCCGATGGCACACTGATGTGGTCCTGACGTCTCATCACTCCATCGGCACCAATAGTGAACTGAGGTGCCTCATCTTGAGACATCCGGTCTCGGATCCGGGTTAAAGTCGGACATGTCTCCTGCTTCTGTCGGATCTTACCCAACAGATCAGGAAGTAACTCTAAGGTGGCTAACTGATGAGCTGTATTTGGGAACTGGATCTCTACCTCCAACCAAGCTAAATCTCTCTGCAACTGCGGTTGTACTGTCAACCGGGCTATTGCCTTTTCCCGAGGCATCTTCTGACTCAAAGCGTCAGCAACTACATTTGCCTTCCCGGGGTGGTATAGAATCTCAAGGTCGAAATCAATGACCAACTCTAACCACCTCCTCTGGCGGTTATTCAACTCCCGTTGAGTGAATATGTTCTTCAGACTCTTATGGTCTGTGAAGATCTGATAGGTCGCCCCATAGAGATAGTGATGCCAGATCTTAAGAGCATGTACTACTGCAGCTAACTCTAGGTCATGTGTGGGGTAGTTCTCCTCATACGTCTTCAGTTATCGAGACGCATATGCTATGACCTTACCCCTCTGTATCAAGACACATCCCAAGCCCAACTTGGATGCATCACTATACACTACAAAGTCCTCTGTACCCTCAGGCTGTGCTAAACTCGGAGTTGACGTTAATCTCCTCTTCAGCTCTTCAAAACTCTGCTAACACAGCTCAGACCAGACGAATCGAGTAGTCTTCCTCAGAAGACAAGTAAGTGGTCGGGCAATTAGGGAAAACCCTTCCACAAACCTGCGGTAATAACCTGCCAATCCAAAAAAGTTGCGAACCTCCTTAACATTCTTCGGAGGTTTCCAAGAAGACACTGACTCAATCTTTGCCGGATCGACCTTAATCCCCTCGGCAGTCACCACATGGCCTAGAAAAGCCACCTCGACCGAGGTGATCCAGGGAAGTCGACTCGACCGAGGCGAATACCTAGGACGCGGCAAGAATATTTTATTCTTGGCTGAGATCTTTTATCTTTGGAAAGTGATCTTATATTTTTGGGCTTGGCTCCTGGAAGGAAGAAGATATATTAGATCTTATATTTTACCAATTTTTATGGGAAGAGCTCTTTTCTAAGATATCTTATCTTTAGAGGGTTATTTTCCTATAAAAAGGGTTGGATTTCCACAAAACTGAGAGTTAAGTGTTAGAGTTGGGAGATTTGAAGAACCTTTTTGAAGGTTGAAGGAAGATTGAAGATTGTAGCTTTTATAGCTTTTGGAAGGTTTTCTTGCAAGATTACCTTACATTCTCTTCCTTGTTGTCTTGCTTGTTGGATTTATAACCAAGGAACGCTTTTGTTGTGATATTTGATTCAGTTATTGAAGTCTTTTCATTAAATTCTTCTTGTTCAAATATTCACCTTCTTCCCATATATTTGATTAATACTTTCATGATGATGAGTGACTAACTTCTTTGTGTGATTCTAGGGTGATTGGCTGAAGGTTGTGAGAAAAACAATGATAGAATAATCTTAGATTCCAGTAGGACCCTGAAAGTTCGAGTCCTTAACCTTAACCCTAAGCATCTCGCTCAGTCGATGAACATCTCGGCCGGGGTGGAATTTGGCTGACCGAGGTGACTTATCTGATCCAAAACTGAGAGTTAAGTGTTAGAGTTTGCCAAATCCTATTCTTATTACACCTTTCCTGGTTCAATGCAAGCTTAGGATGAGACTTACCCGGTAATTCCTTGGTTTGTGTACCTAAGATCATAAGTGTAGGTAATAAAGGTTTGTCCTTTATTGGGGTTTGAGTATGCTTTCATCCCATCTTTGTGAGTTAGCCTGAGACTTACCCGGTAAAGGTTGATTCTATTCCCTTAGATGGTGTGCTAGTTTGAGATTATAGTTCTTTATCTTAATTCCTTGAGACTTACCCGGTAAAGGTTGATTCTATTCCCTTAGATGGTGTGCTAGTTTGAGATTATAGTTCTTTATCTTAATTCCTTGAGAATTACCCGGTAATAGGAGTTACGGTTTAGGATTAGTGAGTAATGAGACTTACCCGGTGATCTATTCCACATTAGTAACACCTTCCCCATGCAAAAAACCTCAGCTTTGTCCGCTTATCTTTAGATCTTGAGTTGGAACCACAACTAGATGCTTTAATCCCTAGAATTGCATGTTTGCTTTATTGGCTTCTTATTCATCTTTGATTGTTTTAATTGCTCTTGTGGTTAGTATTTACATAAGCATACCGTGATTGGACTTTGTTTCACTAAGTCCCTGTGATCGACCCCTGGAATTCCTTGCTTTTTACTACGATTGACCCGTACACTGCGGGTTCGCATCCTTGTTTTAAGCTTACGTCTAGGGTTATAAATTTAAAGCTTGCACACACCGTTTGGAGCGAACAAGTTTTTGGCGCCGTTGCCGGGGACTTGGTCTACACCGAGCCGGTTACGGTTTGCTCTTGGGGCACTTGCCCCGTGTCTACTAACCACTCTACTTGAGTGACTTTTGCAGGTTCTTTCTTTAGGTATATGCGAAGAACCCGCACTGGGAAGGAAATCGTTCCTTACGATCCCAAACCAGAAAAGACATACAAGCGACGCTTAAGAGAAGCAAAGATGGCCCAACAAGACAACCGCGATCTTGAGGCCGAGTTGAAAGAGGCGCTAGAGCTGCTACGTCTCAGCAGGGAAGAACTAAGGCGAGAGAAGGAAGAAACTCGCACCAAGATTGAAGCAATCGAAGCAGAGATGGCCGTCATACGAGACCAAATTCTACTTCGACCGAGGGAAGATCCAGTCCCAGATCCTCGACCGATGCAGGATCCAGTTGCTGACCCTCGACCGAGGCAGGTTCCAGTACCTGACGCCCCGGCCGAGATACTTCCACCTCGGATGCCAGTCCGAAACGTTCTTCTTGCAGGAATCCCACAAACCCTAGGTAAAAGGATGGACCCTAATCAACAACTGAGGCGTCCAGGAGTTAACCTAGGAGATCCAGCGGACCATGACTACGAACTTCGACCGCAAGTTCTATCCATGATTCGCCAATGCCAGTTCGGAGGACTAGAGAAGGAATCACCACATCAACATCTTTAAAACTACGAGATCTTGATGGAGACCTTGAGACCTCCGAGGATTGAAAATAACAACTACAAGCTAAGACCTTTTTACTTTTCTTTAAAAGATAGAGCTCTTACTTGGTATCAATCTCTTCCTCCAGGAAAAATCAGCACATGGGAGGAGATGACTACGGAGTTCTTGACCAAATTCTTTCCCCCCTCAAAGACAACTGAAATGAGAGGGAAGATAAACGCTTTCATTATGAAGGACAAGGAGAGCTTGTCCAAGTCATGGGAGCGGTTCAAGGACATTCTTTTGGATTGCCCACATCATGGGATTCCAAAGTTAGAGTTATTGGAGATTTACTTCAAGGGACTGGACGGAAGCACCCAGTTCAATCTCCAACTACTCTCCGCCGGTACCTTCATGGACATGGCGATTGACGAGGCTTGGGACTTCATTGAGAAGCAAACCTTGCATATGGAGAAGTACACCCACCAAGGAGCTAAAGGTGGAGTTAAAAGAGTTAACTTCCAAGAAACTCAGCCCAACAACAATCAACTCACGTCTTTGAAGAATGACGTGAAGCAATTGAAGGAACTCTTGGTTGCTCAAACCAAGAAGGAAGAGCAAGGGCAAAGGAACAACAACAACGGATACCGTAACAACAACAACGGTTCCCGGAACAACAATTACAACAACAACAATAGAGGATCCAATAGCAACAATTGGAGGGCGAACAACCAAAATTCTGGTAACAATCATTCAAACTCCAACTCTAACGATTCCTCTAACCCTTTCCTCTCTTCCCCATCTTCTTCTTCTACTCCATTAAAAAGCCAGGGGCAAGGATCAAGTTCGTCTCAGCCGTAAAAGAAAGACGCAGTTCTGGAGGCTATCTTGATCAAGCTCAACGCTATGGAGACTTCTATGACCTCATTTTTGAAGGCCCAAAAAGCCTTTGAACAACAACTTGCAAGTAGGGCGAATGAAGCGCCAAGAGATCCAGGGAAGCTTCCAGCAAGGACGGAAAGCAACCCTAAGGGCCAGATCATGGCCATAACTACGAGGAGTGGACTGAAAACTGCAGATCCAGTGCCTCGGTCTGTGCCAGTACCGACGAAGACCACCTCGGTCCAGATGCAGTCGAAGAACACTTCGGCCGAGATACCAACCGAGGTGGAGCCACAGAAAGCGGAGGGGAAAACTGAAGTTTATGTTCCACCTCCTGCATACAAACCACCACTTCCATTCCCCCATTCAAGGGCCATAGCACATCTAGACAAGCACTTTGGTAAGTTCCTTGACTTGATGAATAAACTGCATATTAACATTCCTTTTCTTGATGCTATTCTAGGAATGCCCGCCTATGGGAAGTTCTTGAAGGAGATCCTATCAAGGAAAAGAAAGCTGGAAGACTTTGGTGAAGTTAGGATGACATCTAAATCCTCGGAGCTCATACAAATCATGAAGGAGAAGATGCCTCCTAAATTGAGAGATCCCGACTCATTTTGCATTCCCATTCAAGTTGGGGATGTCACTTGTGAAGCCCTTTGTGATCTAGGAGCCAGCGTGAGCATCATTCCATTGGAGCTATGTGTGAAGATCGGACTTGGAGAGCCCAAGCCGGTCAAGATTCGACTTTATATGGCGGATTTATATCGCTCCATCACCCATCCCGTGGGCATCTTGGAGGACGTTCCGGTCAAGTTAGGTAACTTCTATCTACCTATAGATTTTGTTGTACTTGACATTTCCGCAGATTATCCTGTTCCTATTATTCTCGGGAGGCCATTTCTAGCAACTTCGGGTTGCAACGTGGATTGCAAGAACGCCAAGTTGAAATTCAACATTGGTGGCGATGAGGTGGAGTTCGCACTACTTGCAGCCATGAAAGGGGAGCAGCTGAGTGATGATATCTTCAACATCTATGATGAAGAAGAATCAAGAGAATTGGTGAGCTCTATACTTACTAACGATCCACTCGAAAGAGTTATTAGCTTCAGTTTAATGGAGGAAGGTATAGATGCTTCTTGTGATGCAGATATACGGAGCTTAAAAGCACTGGAAGAGGATCCAGGAGCTAAAACTGAGAAGCTAACCCAGGAGACGAAGATCTCCAGTTTCAGTTCCAGTTGCAGTACCTCGACCGAGGCACTTCCTGGACTGAGCGAGGCGACTGAAGAACATCTCGGTCAACGCCTCTGCACCTCGACCGAGGTCGATGACGAGAAGATGTCAACTGAGACTACTGAGAACAATAAACTTCTTACTCCTTTCTCTGACATTCATCCTTAGTTGGTGGAACATTCTATCCGCCAACTCTTTGATAATAACGGATCTTGGTATGCTGATATTGTGAATTATCTTGTTTGCCAGGAAATACCGCCCGGATTGACGTACTCTCAAAAGAAGAGATTCTTCAAAGAAGTACGACATTACTACTGGGACGAACCGCTGCTATTCAAGCGCGGGCCGGATGGGATGCTTCGAAGATGCATTCCGGAAGATAAAGTTAATAGCGTTATACGGCATTGTCATTCACTTCCTTGTGGAGGACATGCCAGCATCGATAAAACATGCGCTAAGGTATTGCGTTCCGGTTTCTTTTGGCCTACATTATTTAAGGATGTACAATCGTTTGTTGTCTCTTGTGATGTATGCCAAAGAACAGGAAATTTATCAAGGAGGAACGAGATGCCACTTAACAACATCCAAGAGGTGGAAATCTTTGATGTATGGGGGATAAACTTCATGGGACCTTTTCCATCCTCCGGAGGAAACCTCTATATTCTTCTTGCGGTTAATTACGTCTCTAGATGGGTTGAAGCCATTGCTTCTCCCACTAACGACGCCAAGGTGGTTGTGAAGTTCTTAAATAGAACCATCTTTCCACGGTTTGGAACTCCATGCATCATCATCAGCGATGGAGGAACGCATTTCATCAACCGGAAGTTCAAGGCACTTCTATCGAAGTATGGGGTAACCCACAAGGTATCAACCCCTTATCACCCTCAAACTAGTGGACAGGTCGAAATCTCGAATAGAGAAATCAAAGCAATTTTGGAGAAGACCGTCTCTAGGACGAGGAAGGATTGGTCCATGAATTTGGACGATGCTCTTTGGGCGTACAGGACTGCATTTAAGACTCCCATAGGTACCACCCCTTATAATTTGGTATATGGGAAGTCTTGCCATTTGCCCGTTGAATTGGAACACAAAGCGTATTGGGCGATCAAATGGTTGAACTTCGACATTAAGGAGGCCGGCGAGAAGCGACTATTGGAACTCAACGAGCTGGAGGAGCTGCGTTTGAACGCTTATGAGAATGCCAAAATCTATAAGGAAAGGACGAAGAGATGGCATGACAAGCGTATCGTCCCAAAGGAGCTTAACGAAGGAGACCTAGTTCTACTCTTCAACTCCCGCCTCCGCCTTTTTCTAAGTAAGTTAAAATCTAGATGGACCGGACCTTATGTTGTGAAACACGTTTTTCCTCATGGTGCAGTTGAGATATGGGGCAAAACTAGCGGAAGCTTCAAGGTCAACGGTCATAGACTTAAGAAATACCAACCGGAAACTCCGGTTGAGGAGGTTGCACCAATATAACTCGTTTGAGACGCATTATGGTCTAGCTAGCGACCTTAAACCAAGCGCTTCTTGGGAGGCAACCCAAGGTATTGCTTTCTTTTCCCTTTTTCTAGTCTACCTTAGATAGTTTTTGCTTTTGCTTTGCTTTGTTTTGTTTTTGGCGTTCTAGACAGATAATAGGAGACATCTAAGGAAGGAGTATAACTGGAAGGACAGAAGTTTGAGAATTTGAGAAGACGGAGTTTGACTGAGGCATCTCGGTTGCTATCAGAGCACCTCGACCGAGATGATTCTTGAGCAACCGAGGCGACTAGGGTTTTCTAAAGAACCACCTCGGTCCGTACCACCTCGGTCCAGTCGAGACCATCTCGACCGAGGTGACAGCAGTCCAGAAAAGGGTATAAAAGGCGGAAGATTTCTCTCTCCGCACTTTACTCTTTCCCCTCGACCGCGGCGACTGTCCACCTCGCTCCTCCGATTTCTTGCTTGTTTTCAACGATTTCTGTCTCCAAACAGCGATTGAAGGATAGAGGATCGTGTTGCAAGTATAGATCTGCAGAAAATCGAACCCATTCGGCCAAAACGAAGTAAAACAAACCGAAACCCTAACCTCTCCGTTTTGCTTCAATTTGGGCTTTGGTTGCCCCTGCATTTGTTGAGGAAAGGCTTAAGTACCCCATAGGAAGCAGTTGTAGTGATTTTGGGGGAAAGAACTGAATTTTCAAAAGGAATTAGAATCCAGTTTTCCGCCTCGGTCCAGTCGAGCTGTGCCTCGGCCGAGGTGATTCTTGAGTGTTGTCAGTCGACCGAGGTGACTTGACAGTTTGATTTTCTGAAAATGAGTTCTGACCGCCGGCTTACCCTCAGGGATAGATCCTCACCTTCCCCTTCTTCCTCTTCTTCCCGACCTTACCGCCCGGTGATCCATGAGCGACACCGGGTGGATTATGAGCGTATTTCCGGCCGTCCAGTGATTGCACCACGCTTCCTGGACGTGTCTGCTTTTGATTGCCTCTAGGTAGACGGAGACCTTAGGAGGATGATTTCTACAGTTGTGCTGGATCAGTTTACTGAGATCCGAGCCCCAGCCTATTTGGAGCCGACCTTAGAGTTCGTTAGCTCCTTCACTTACCTCCCCACAGAGCGTTCTGTGAAGTACCGGTTGATGAACCGGAACTTCTTAGTGCCACTTGAGTACTGGAGAGATATTTTTGGCTTTCCTGAGCCCACCGCTGTTGACTTCCCGTCCCGATCAGTAGCTAGGGAGTTTTGGGGGCAGATTGCCCATATTGTTGAGCACGCAGATAGATGGCGCCTTGGAGATTCCAGGGAGAAGGTCATCTTCCATTTATCCTTTTAGGTTAGCCCACCGGATATTCAGCGAGACACTTCTGGCGCGTACTGAGACGCCCCAGAAGATCCGACAGGGAGAGCTTTTCAGTTTGTACTGCATGGTTACTAGGGGTATCCCGGACTTTGGCTTGATGCTGGCAGAGGATCTGCATAGGATCAAGGCCAAGGCGAAGGGAGACATCTGTTGTGGAGGGCTTGTCACCCATATAGCTAGCTATCAGGACATGGATCTCAGTGCTTGCACGATGGTGGCGGCTGCCAAGCCGCTTGGATTGCAGGAGATGATCACTCGGCGGATTCTAGTTCCCCGAGGTCTGACTACTCCGTACGTGGCTATGCCGTGGGAGCTGACTGCGCCACAGGGGATCAGGTGGTCTGCCCAGTTCACTGTTTATGACCCACATTATTGGCAAACCGCTTGGGCTCCACTGATGGAGGATTACAGGGAGGCAGCAGCTGCCCCAGCTGAGGAGGAGGCTGATGATGAGGAGACAGTTGATGAGAGAGAGGGTGGAGTCCCGATGGATACAGGGACAGATACTGAAGGGACGAGCGCACCACTAGTTATAGATCTGGAT
Organism: Fagopyrum homotropicum; assembly: GCA_033239125.1. Taxonomy (NCBI): domain Eukaryota; kingdom Viridiplantae; phylum Streptophyta; class Magnoliopsida; order Caryophyllales; family Polygonaceae; genus Fagopyrum; species Fagopyrum homotropicum. The sequence continues at coordinate 25,547,723 of BSWB01000008.1, read as the reverse complement.
GAGGAGGACACTGAGCCTGCACCTGCTACTTCTCCAGTGAGACCTGCTAGGCGTAGGACACGCCGACACAGGGATTCAGAGGCTCACAGACGGATCGATGACCTGACGGATCAGGTTATTGATTCATATGCTGCTTTATCACTAGATATCCGCGAGATGAAGGAGCGGCAGCACTACCAGCACATGATGGCCCAAATCCAGTTTGAGCACATCATGGGGTATCCGTTCGACCCGACCCAGTATCCGTACGTGCCACCACCACCACCACCGGATCGTGATTACTGAGAGCTGCAGGATTTTCTTTATCATTTTTATGCAGTTCAGCTATTTATCCGGTGAGTATTTTTATCCTTTAGACTTATTTTGACCCACTGGGACAGTGTGTCCCAAGTATGGGGTGTTTATGTGATATTTGACACTTATGTATGACTCTACTTGATCAGATATTGATATTTTATGCTTCAGTTGCTTCTATATGTTTATCTGAGATTGCATGCATAATTACAGGTTATTTGATTGAGAAAAACGTCGAAACTGAAAGAAAAATGGTTTTAAAAAAATTTTTTTTGGACCTCGACCGGGGCAGTTTTGGCCGAACGAGGCGTTTCACCTCGGTTGACCTAAGAACACCTCGACCGAGGTGTGTTAACTGAGACTTTTCGAAAACGATTTTTGTGTTACTTATCTGGATATGATCTCAGTGAAGATCTTGCTTACTGACTGGTTTTAAATTCTTTATGTGTTTGAAAGGTTTTATAATATGTTTAAGTTGCTAAATGCTTTGTTTGAAATTATTGGCATGTTTAATACTTTGTTTTTATCCAAATTATGATGAATTTGAAGGTTGACACCACATTATGAGTTCTCTCACTTTCTTCCTGGAAAGACCAAGGCAATTCATTCTTCTCTCTTCTTCTTCTTGATCATGCTTAGCCCCTCATATACATTTTGCCTCCCTTTACCTATCCGGGAATTTGGAAGCAAGCAAAGTGGTGAAAGCAAGTGAAGTAAAAGTTGAGAAGTTGGCTGGAAGTGAAAATGCTAGAAAGTAATAATAGGTTTGGGGAAGTCAATCATGAAGATGAGTAACTCGGCACCATTCACATAGCCGGGTGTTTGTGTCTTGCCAAAGTCGGATTGAGCGATATTCCTAACGGGTCATGGTATGTGCATCAAGGGTTTGATGCATCTCAAGAAATTGATGATTGCTGATTTCCTAGGCTTCGGTTATTGTGCACCTCTGTCCATGCATCCCAAAAAGTAAAGTAAAAAGAAAAAGTGTGAAATAAGCAAAGCTTATTGGTGGAAGATGTTGCAAGTCAAAGTGAAAGTGAAGTTCATCCTTTTCCCGGATTCTAGCACCACATTACCTTACATACATCCCTACCCTACACGTTTCTTGACCTTTCTTTTGAGAAGCCCTTGAGACCTTGAGCTTGTTGATTGACTTAGTGGTTTAAACTGGATTATACATGATTAATTTCGATAATTATGACTTATTATGCATTCTATGATTTTATGCAAAGATGAACAACTTTCCTATACTTATAAAATGTTTTGATCACACATTGATTTTAAATTCCATGAAGTATTCTCTTAGAGTGATCTTTGATTGTAGCACACCATAAAAATGTTTTGAAAGACTTTTCATTGATTTTCTTGACTATTAATCCATCCTATCTTGTCTTTTATATGCGGAACTTGCTTGGGGACAAGCAAGGGCTAAGTATGGGGTATTTTGATAGCATGGATTATAGTCTATATTTTGGGGTTTGTTTGGACGTTTTATCTTTCATAATCTGCATGTTTGTATGTATATTATGTGATTATATTACCATTTCATCTACCTTTGCGGGAAATCGAGTTCTACACCTAGTTTTGTTGTAATCGTAGGTAAAATGGCACGTTTTGCATCGAAAAGGAGCAAAAGGAGCTATGGAGTCATTGAAGCTACATTGAGGAACATAAGGAACCATCCAGGAAGCATGGCCATGGATTTGAGATTCACTTTGGACCAGTTTTGAGAGATTTCACATTCAGTTATGACTCACCTCTGTTGACCACAGATTCATCTCGACCGAGGTGATCCAGGGAAGTCGACTCGACCGAGGCGAATACCTAGGACGCGGAGAGAATATTTTATTCTTGGCTGAGATCTTTTATCTTTGGAAAGTGATCTTATATTTTTGGGCTTGGCTCCTGGAAGGAAGAAGATATATTACATCTTATATTTTACCTATTTTTATGGGAAGAGTTCTTTTCTAAGATATCTTATCTTTGGAGGGTTATTTTCCTATAAAAAGGGTTGGATTTCCACAAATCTAACATCCTGCATACAGTTGGAGATTCCGCATAACACACAACAACTATACTCCAGTTGGGAGATTTGAAGAACCTTTTTGAAGGTTGAAGGAAGATTGAAGATTGTAGCTTTTATAGCTTTTGGAAGGTTTTCTTGCAAGATTACCTTAGATTCTCTTCCTTGTTGTCTTGCTTGTTGGATTTATATCCAAGGAACGCTTTTGTTGTGATATTTGATTCAGTTATTGAAGTCTTTTCATTAAATTCTTCTTGTTCAAATATTCACCTTCTTCCCATATATTTGATTAATACTTTTATGATGATGAGTGGCTAACTTCTTTGTGTGATTCTAGGGTGATTGGCTGAAGGTTGTGGGAAAAACAATGATAGAATAATCTTAGATTCCAGTAGGACCCTGAAAGTTCGAGTCTTTAACCTTAACCCTAAGCATCTCGCTCAGTCGATGAACATCTCGGCCGGGGTGGAATTTGGCTGACCGAGGTGACTTATCTTATCCAAAACTGAGAGTTAAGTGTTAGAGTTTGCCAAATCCTATTCTTATTACACCTTTCCTGGTTCAATGCAAGCTTAGGATGAGACTTACCCGGTAATTCCTTGGTTTGTGTACCTAAGATCATAAGTGTAGGTAATAAAGGTTTGTCCTTTATTGGGGTTTGAGTGTGCTTTCATCCCATCTTTGTGAGTTAGCCTGAGACTTACCCGGTAAAGGTTGATTCTATTCCCTTAGATGGTGTGCTAGTTTGAGATTATAGTTCTTTATCTTAATTCCTTGAGACTTACCCGGTAATAGGAGTTACGGTTTAGGATTAGTGAGTAGTGAGACTTACCTGGTGATCTATTCCACATTAGTAACACCTTCCCCATGCAAAAAACCTCAGCTTTGTCCGCTTATCTTTAGATCTTGAGTTGGAACTACAACTAGATGCTTTAATCCCTAGAATTGCATGTTTGCTTTATTGACTTCTTATTCATCTTTGATTGTTTTAATTGCTCTTGTGGTTAGTATTTACATAAGCATACCGTGATTGGACTTTGTTTCACTAAGTCCCTGTGATCGACCCCTGGAATTCCTTGCTTTTTACTGCGATTGACCCGTACACTGCGGGTTCGCATCCTTGTTTTAAGCTTACGTCTATGGTTATAAATTTAAAGCTTGCACACATCATTTGGAGCGAACAACCATATAGCTGGCTATCCTGTAGAATCTGTAACACTGTCCTCAAGTGCCCGGCATGCTCCTCTCGACTCCTAGAGTAAACTAGGATGTCGTCAATGAAGACCACTACAAACTGGTCTAAGAAGTCGATGAAAATCCCGTTCATCAACTCCATAAATACTGTTGGCGCATTAGTGAGCCCGAATGGCATCACTACAAACTCATAGTGGCCATACCTAGTCCGGAATGCCGTCTTAGGTATGTCTTGGTCTCTCACCCTCAGCTGGTGATAACCCGATCTCAAGTCTATCCTCGAGAACACTGATGCTCCATGCAGCTGGTCCAGCAGATCATCTATGCGAGGCAGTGGATACTTATTCTTGATGGTGACCTTGTTTAACTCTCTGTAATCAATGCACAGCCTCATCGATCCATCCTTCTTCCTCACAAATAACATTGGTGCTCCCCAGGGAGAAACACTAGGGCGTATGAAGCCCTTCTCTGCTAACTCCTCTAACTGCTTCTTCAGCTCAAGCAGCTCTATCGGTGTCATACGGTACGGGGCCTTCGAGATCGGTCTCGTGCCTGGCTCTAACTCAATGCTAAAATCAACACTCCTTTGTGGGGGAAGCCTTGGCAGGTCGTCACTGAATACCTCGGCAAACTCGCATGCAACTGGTATCTCCTCTACTGTCTGGCTCTTGCGTTCCTTCATGGCATAACACCAGAAGGCCTCACAACCCTGTGCTATCAGTCTCGCTGCTGTCACTGCACTGATAACGGTGCCGGACTTTCCGAGGTCCCAACCTCGAAATATTACTCTGTGACCCTCCTCCGTGGCGACAGTCACCGTCCTCCTACCAATGTCTAAGACTGCTCCGTGTCTCGTCATCCAATCTATCCCTAAAATCACGTCCTCATGTGCTAAGGGCATGACTAGAAAATTTACCAGCCAATCCCGGCCTCCTAGATGAATAGGGCAGTCAAAAATCTCTCAAGATCCTCTAATCTTACCCCAATCAGGTAAACTAACCACAAAAGGTGCACCTTCTATGGTAGCTAAGGACAACCTATCTACGCATGCATCTGATATAAAGGAGTGCGTAGCACCCGTATCAAACAAAACTCGCACAAGTAAATCATGAATCCAGATAGTACCTGTGGTCGTAGGTGCCGCTGGCTGATCAGCACTCCTAAGCTCAAACACCCTTGTTGGGGCTCCTCTAGTATCAGTAGTACCACAACGTCCCCTGCCATGGCCTGATCCTTGTGAAGTACTGTGTGAGGCAGGATGTCCTGGAGCCGGATACTGCTGCTGCTGCTGCTACTGATCAGCACTCCTGAGGAGGCCTCTGTCCACTCCTATCAGCACCTGCAGGCGAAGAACCCTACTGTGACGGAGCTTTGCCCCGATGGCAGAAAGTCGACCGGTGTCCCGGTTTCCCACAAGTGAAGCAGGTAGTAGGTGGTCTCTTACAGTCTGGTCTGAGATGATCTCAACTGCCGCAGTTAAAACACTGCCGCTCTCTGCCAAAAGTTTGAGTTGTAGTGTGGTAGCTCAACTTCCCCTAAGTCTGCCCTCGTCCAAATCCGGATACCGCGGTACCACCACTAGCATAACCTGTCTTCTGTCTCTTATCCGGCCTACCGAACTGAACTGCTCTCCTGGAGACTGACCTATCTCTCTCATATGCAGAAGCCCTATCCTAATAATCTGACAAAGACTCGCAGCGAAATCCTGCCAGATAGGAACGGGTACTCTCTCTCAATCTCCGGGAGAAGAGGTAAACATGCTGCTCTTCCGGCGGTGCAGCTGGTCCAAGTAGGGTTAACTCCTTCTGAAACTTCTTGATGGCAGCAACAATCGGAATATCCTCAAATCACGCCTCAATGAAATCATGAAATCTCTCTCTCATCAGGGAGACAGGGCAATACCTCTCTCTAATAATGCTCCTCATCTGCTCCCAACTAGTGACTCTGCTACGAATGGTCCGCCACCAGGAATGAGCATCCTCCGTGGAACATGTCTGCACCAAATCCACCTGTCGATCCTCGGGGCAACGTATCGCCTCTAGGGCAGTCTCTACGTGTCCAATCTAGTGCTCCACCTCTAACTCTATCTCTCCACTGAATGTGGGGACTTTCTGAGAGTTGATAGCCTTCAACCACTCATCAGGTCGCGGTGCTCTAGACCCAGTAGGAGCTCTATCAACCTCAACCCTCCTCTCAGGTATAACCGGCACCTAAGGCACTTCCTGTGTTACCTGAACTGACCTAACCGGTACCGGTGGTACCTGGGTAAGTCTCTCTCCTTTGGCAGCCTCCTCCATACGCTCGACGTATGCTCTGTACTCTCTGTACTCATATGCTCCAATAGAAACACGTCTTGACTCAGTCGAACGTGCTCTCTGCGCTCCAGGCCTAGCAGCTGTCTCATTCCTGACCTTGGGACCTACACTCTCAGCTACCTCTTCCACAACAGCATCTGGCATGCTCGCGTCCGGTGGATCCTCTCGAGGGACTCGTCCTCGACCTCTCCCTAGTGGAGGTCTACCTCCACGACCACACCCTCTAACAGCAGGGGTCCTATCAACTCGATCCTGTGGGGACGACCCCTACCTCGGCCAGTCGCTGGTGTAGCCCTAGTACGTGCCATCTGTACGAGCGATAACAACTATAGTTATAATCTAATCTAATCTATCATAAGTAGTAAAAGTCTAAAGTGATAATGCTAAGAATACCGAGATCCGCGGAGGTAGTGGTGGTCGTCCATACTTTCTATCCCAACCCGACTATGCATGCATTTTAAAACCAAAATTCCTTTGGAAAACTCAGACCCCTTTCGGGCTCTACTTATTTACTTATATGACCTTTTAGAAGATTTCAAGTGCCATTGTTGCCAACCTAGAGCTCTGATACCATGTTGTAACACCCCAAGTTTTATAACTTGGGGAGCTACTGGTTAGGACCTCACAGGTGGTCCCAACTTTAGTTTGACAACAACTTAACTAGATCTTACAACAAGGCACATATAAGGAAATTCATAAATCGTAAAGTAGGTTTTAGCAAAACAATGAATGTGACTAGAAACGGACAGTCGGAAACAACAAAGTCTCATAAACTGAGAAAAAGTACAATCATAACTGAAAGACCAACAAAAGAAACTGCACCCCATCCTAAGCAGTACGACACCCCGGCTGTCCACTACCATCCGGATCACTCGGCATCTGCTCTAACCTGTGGCAAGTCTAAACAACGATAAACAGTTAGCTAACTAATCAAATATAAGCAGAAGGATAAATAGCACAAACACACTGAAGACGAATATAAACACTCAACATGCTGGCACACAATTAGGTTATTATCTGATAACTTACGTGATTCACTTTATCCAATTTTAAAAGTTGTAGCACGAGAAATCTTAAGATTCTCGCCTCGTTCCTTATCCAACTAGTGATGGTTTGGCACACCTCCGCCGGTGGCGTCCCCGCAAACCAAGTATGGACTAGTCCAAAAAGAAACCCCCAGCGCCCTCGGGGTAACTGAGCAGAATGCTACCGCCCGTTACTCTTAGGCCAGATATATAAGTCAGTCGATGTTTATATAAACTATACTAGGGCATACATCATTCACACACCACTATCATCATTCACACTCATATCTGACAGCTAGCTAAGTAAGCCCAAAGAACTTACCTTAAATAGATCTCGACTCTCGAATGTGCAATTCGATCTGTAAAAGTAGGAATTCAGTGGCCTGTCAAAGAGGCAAGTGTGTCAGCGCACTTCCTAGGAAATTAGAAGTCTAAGACTTCTAAGATAGAAGATCTTATTAGAACAAAACTGATTACAGTACTAATTTATGGTAAAAAGACTATTTTACCCTTGGTCCCGAAACCTCCAAAATTTCCATAATTTATGCTTAAACTCTTATTTGAGACTAAAACACCATATTCTAACCCTTAAGGATGAGTTTGGGTAAAACTAGAAAAACTACACACTTTTCTATTTCCCGAAAAGTCGCTAATATCCAACTTCGGCTTCAAATATGAAATTCGAATAAACTTATAAAAATTCCGAAATAATTTCCTAGATCATCTATGATATCCCATCTACTCATAGGAGCAACAATTACTTAAAACTGTTCAACCATCACTTCTACAATAATCTCTAAAGTCGGCTATAATACAAAAAAAAAATGTTCTATACTTAGTCAAAATCTCACTGCTCGAAAACAGCCCAACTACCTTACTTTGGAACCTTATAATTTCCAATCCAACCGTTCATTTATTCTCAAAGTTTAACACAGTAAACTATATATACCTATCTATGATCTATCAAGATTTCAACGGTGGATCTTTAACCAATCTTTTTAACATTGATTAACAACAGTGGTCATTCTTACTTTGAAAACTGAGATTTTAAGGGAAGTTTCTCACTTCCATTTCTATGATAATCTGATTTACTTCACTAGGTCATCTAATGGTCAAAATTTTGATACTCTAGAAGGGTACAACAAACTCGCTTACTACTCGTCCCTTCTCTAGTTTAATCTCTCTTCACCAAAACACTAAAACAATTTAAAACTTAGGTAAACCCATGTCTAATTCATCTAGAGTTTAATGACGGAACTGCAACAAGGTAAAGGCGAATGGTTGATCCCTTACTCAAGAGTTTGATGAACTGCAGAACGTAAGCTCCTAGACCAGTGAGGGAGGGTTTGATTCCAAGGATGGCTGAACATAAGATCATAGTACCAAGGCACTCTCACATTATTAACTGGCTCTACAGAAACGAGACTAGAGAGGAGTAGAGACTAACCCGCTGGAGAGATCTTCACTTCTATCAACGTAAGAGGAAGAATGGTGCAGCACTCGAAGATTGTTATCTACTGGAAAGGGGAGTGAGTACTGAGAGTTAAATCAAGAGAGAAACCCGAGTGCAGAAGGGTCTATAAAACTCACCTAAGAGAGTAGTTGTAGCAGGCAGGGACTATCGCTTCTGGTGAGGCCTGTACAGCGTGCAGAGCTCTACTCCTAGCATGACCCTGGTGCTGCTTACTCGTGAGTCTGTTGTCAACGCAGAAGGGATGGAATTGGCTTGTTCGTGGATCTGGATGTGAAGGTCTGTGTGTACAGAAGCAATGGGTCGCAAGGCGTAGTATACTGTAGAAGAAAGGGCAAAGGAGATTCTGAACGTAGATAGAAGCGTGGGACGTGGGGCTGCATTCAGAAGGGAAAAACGTTCCAGCGTGAATCAAGGAGCGGTTTATTTGAAGAAGATCTGCATTTTGTTCCAGCTCAACAACCCTTGGCTTCCCAACTGCTGCTCTCCCTTGGGCTGGCGCCTCCTGGGCTTGCAGATCCGGTTGTCTGGCCTTGTCACAAAACTGTATGGGCCTTGTCATGGCTGGTGCAATCAAGGAAGTGGGTTGGCAAGGAGATGGGCTGGAGTTGCTGTAAGGCTGAGCTAGTTCTTGGGCTGGAGCAATCTAGACATGAAGAGGTGAGTTGAAGTTGTAAAAAAAAACAAGGGTGGGCTGGATTGTCAAAACTCGCCAAAACTCGTCATGGCCTTGTCAAGCCCATACATGGCCTTGTCACGAATTTGTCATGGTCTCGTCTTGATCTCGTCACCAGGATGTCATGACCTTGTCAAGGACAAGTCATGTTATAACTAGGGTTTGGCTTAGGATTTGCTACAAATAAAATCTTATCATTTTATGTGAAGTGATATTACATAAAATGATAAAGTTTTGAGATATTGTGTCCAACTAAGTAGACAGCTAAGGATCAAAAGATCGAAATCCAGTTTGCTATCGAATTAAATGGAATAAAAGATTTCCGGATATTACAAAAGTGAAAGTATATATGCGGTTTAATTTAATATGTATTTATTTAGTATCAAATTTCTTACGTATTTGTTTTGACGAAATCAAATCTTACGTAGTTCTTTTCGGGAAATATAATATGTGACCTATTCAATATGTTACCGTATTTATTGATTTTTTACTGTTCACTTCCGTGAAAATAAAATATTTTATGGGTCTGTTCTAAATAAAATACACTCTAATTTGCTTTGTAAAGTGTAAATTTTACTACACGTGTGAATATTGTATTTTATTTACTTTACCTTTTATTTTATATTTGTTTTGAAATGGCCGTCATTCCATTATTAAACACGCCTTTCTTTCCTTTTCTACAAAATTCAGTTTTAGTTTTTCTTTGTCTTGCTTTTATTTTATTTTTTTTTTGTTTTAAAAATTTACTTGTATTGATAGGGAGGATGGGATTTACATAGAGAGATTGGTACACATCACAAAATTCAAAAACATCCGTAGGGGGAAGAGTGAGTACTAGGCAAGATGAATGCCCAACAGTCTAGCCGTCGTCATAGAGTTGCTCGATATGCCCTTCCAATGGTGAGCAAGCTGCAATTTGATAGCTCAAATGGCCCCGTCAACACAGTCAATGGCTCTAGTATATGTGTTATTATAGATGAGGTTGTTTCATGCCTTTCAAGTGAAGTAAATGAAGGCCGTAATCGAGGAAACACGAGTGCAATCATGAAAACTTCGTTGGGGATTGGGGTGGTTTCTAGGCAGGTGCCAAATATTGTGGAGGTAAGGAGCAGGGTAAGGGGTACTAGTCCATCGAGAAATAATATCAAGAACAAGGGAAGTGTAGCTACATCTTGACCAAAGGTGATCTTCATTCTCATGAATGATGTTGCACAATTTGCATGTATCATTGTTGATCAGGTTCCATTGAAGCAGCTTGATAAGGGTCGGTAGTCTCCTGAGGTTAGCAATCCAAGCAATGCAGTTGCACTTAGGAATGTTAAAATCATACCAGATCACAATACAGGCCGGAGCAGGAGGGGGGAGGGACGCCGTTCTGAAGATGTTGTATGCTTTCTTAGGCGAGAAGAGGCCCTGGTAGTTGGTGATGGCATCAACATGCCTGCTACCGTTAATAGGAGGGGGAAGGTCATCTCTAATTTTAATCAAGCAACTCCAGGGATAGATGTGGTTGATGGTTGCTTGACAATTTCAGATGGATTGTCCATTCAAGATGTTAAGTGTAACCCAAGAGCACCAAAGATTCCACAATACGGTCGATATCAAATATTAGTCGAGCCAAGCAAGCCTTGTTCCTAGCACACAAATCCAAGAACCAAAGGCCACATGAGCTCTAAAGAGTGGGTACTGTATTCCAATTTCCAAGCAACAAGGGAACATTTGCTATTTTCCTTACCCGACCATAGGATGGACCTAAGAAGAGATTGTATCTTACTCAAGATAGAAAGAGGGATCATGAACTTTGTGCACCAATAATGATTAAGAGACGTGAGAATAGACGAGATTAATTGGACTCGACCAGCATAGGAAAGGATCTTTACACTCCAAGACTGGATTTTGGTGGTTTTGTGAATGAGGGGTAGAAAATCCGAGAGTATTAGCCTGTTACTACCCACAAGGACTCCCAAGTAATGGAAAGGGAGAGACCCAGGGAAGAAGCCCGTATAATTGATGATGTGTGCCTGAGTGAGATTAGAAATACCCCCAAGGAAAATAGACGACTTATCAAGGTTGATCTTAAGTAGAGATCTCTACAAAGGTATCAAGAGTGGATTTTAGAGTGAGGATGGAGGGAAGGTTACCACGGCAGAAAAGCATTAGGTCATTAGCAAATATTAATGAGTGATACGGGGTTGTGACATTTAGGTTGAGAGTTGAAGTTCGGGTTGGATGTGTGGGGGAGGATCATATCAAAAAGGAATTCCATGGCTATAGTGAATAAAGGAGGGGAGAGCGGGCACCCTTGTCGAAGTCCTCTAGAGCCCATGAAGTGACCTTCAAGGGATCCGTTAACGTTGATGGAATAAGAGGCCGTCGTGATACATTCCTTGATTAATAGAATGAGATGCTCAGGGAATCCGATCATTTTGAGGTAATGAAGGATGGAGCCATGGTCAATAGTGTCAAATGCCTTAGTAATATCAATCTTTAGGGCAACACGAGGGGAGATGTGCTTCCTCCTATATTTGTGGAGCAACTCCTCACAAATAAGGACATTATGCTTGATGGATCTGTTATTAACAAATGCACTCTGATAGGGCCCTATAATATGTGGAAGAATGGAGTTAATACGTGAAGCGATGACCTTGACAATGGTCTTATATGTGGTGTTACAACAGGAGATCGGTCTATAGTCAGAAGGTGATGAAGGGTTGTCATTTTTTACAACAAGAGAAATCGAGGCATGATTGATCTGCCTGAGCATTTTCCTTGTGGAAAAGAAGTCCAGTATAGCCGATGTAAAATCATATTTAGTACCACTCCAAGAGGATCCGAACCCGGAGCTTTGTTATCGCCATTACTAAAAAGAGCTTTCTTGATCTCCTCATAAATAACCTGCACAAAAAGGGAACCAAAGTTATTAGGATTGCTTTTTCTTTCTCTTCTCTTTTCTCTTCAATTAAATATATAGTGAGTACACGAGTTTAAATTTAATGTTAAACACGATAATTCTTTTTCGACAACTCTAAAAGCCCTTCTAAAGGACATATGCCAGGTTTAGTTTTATGCCTATAAATACCACATAAGATTTCTCCATTTTTCAATAAGATACAATGAATATGTTTATTAATCAAAATATTACATATGAATCTAAAAGGATAAAAAAACAAAAAACAAAATAACATGAATGCAGATTTAACCAAAATTATATAAAATTTTAGTAAAATGTGTGGATAAAAATTACCCACTGTAGGCTTTGATTACAAATAATATCCCATACAATAATGTATGAAAACATCCAAGAAAGATTTGTACCACCATTAAGAACATATGCTACCCTACATTACAATAATGCATGAATGATTGAAAATTTCTTAATAACATGAGCTTGATGATGTCTTTATATTTATATTGACGAGCTTACTGAGAGCTCAAACCTAAGAGAACAAAGCAATGGACTACCAAACTACACTCTCCTTTTCCTTATCATCTTTACTATTCCTCTATTATCTTCTCAAAGGAAAGTTCATTAGTAAACTTCCTCCAGGACCAAATCCATGGCCTATCATTGGCTACATCCTCCAACTCACCAAAAACCTGCATCGCTATCTCGGCCACCTTTCCGAATCACATGGCCCTCTAATGACCCTTAACTTGGAGTTTTACCACCATTGTTATTTCTTCAGTAGATATGGCTAGAGAGGTTTTTCAAAATCATGACCTATCTTTCTCTACTAGAAAAATTCCTTATGCTGCTCAAGTATTGAATCACCATAAATACTCTGTGGGTTGGTTACCCGTTTCGCCTAAATGGTGAAATCTAAGAAAGATTTGTTCTGTCAACATCTTCACCAAAAAAAGTTTAGATGCAACAAAGCAGTTGCGTCAAGAAAAAGTGCAAGAGCTCCTTGATCATGTAGGGGAGAGTTGTAGGAGTTGTCAAGCTGTGAAGATTTCCGGGGTAGCTTTTACTACGTTACTAAATTTGTTATCGAACACGTTTTTCTCCATTGATTTGGTTACCCAAAGCTCTGAGGCGTCCCAAGAGTTGAGGACGTTGCTAAGGATATAATGGAAGCTAGTGGAAAGCCTAACTTGGCTGACTATTTCCCGGTTTTTGGTTATTTTGATATGTTTGGTGTTAAGAGAAATGGAGAAACTTGTATGAGTAAGTTTCTTTCTGTTTTTGATGATATTATTAGGGAGAGGTTAGTTGTTGATGAACCTTCTTATAAGAGTGATGCTTTGTCCGTACTCATCAAGATGAGTAAAGAAGATGGATCTGACTTGAGTCTTGATGATATTAAGCACCTGCTTCTGGTAAGTTCTTGTGTTTCTTTTCTTGCTTATTTATGTTGAGTAAATTTATAAGAATCCGTAAATACATGGCGATGAAATTTACAAAGGCATAACGCATTCGGAACCCGTAACCGTGACGGTTCCGGGATGATTTTTTTTTTAAATTCTAACAACAAAAAAATAAAAAAAAATAATCTCGGATCCGGAACTCGTAACCGTCAAGGTTACAGGTTTCGGATTCGTGATGATTTTCCAAGTGAATTCTAATCCAAAAAAAGACCTGACACTGTCCCGTTTCCGTGTCAGCTTTCACGGTTTCGGAACCCGTAACAGTGACCGGCTACGGGTTTCGAATGCGCAATACATTTGTGAATTTCATCGCTATGTACATAATACCCCTCTATTTATATGATTACTCTCTATTCTCTATTTGCAGGACTTGTTCGTTGCAGGAACAGACACCACATCTACAACGTTGGAATGGGCAATGACGAAGCTACTCTGTAGTCCTGAAAAGATGGCGAAAGCTCAAAATGAGTTAGATGAAGTACTTGGCAAGGATAGGCTTGTTAAAGAATCTGATGTAGAGAGGCTGGCTCCCTTACTTGCAAGTAGTAGTGAAAGAAACCCTACGGCTGCACCCACCGGCGCCGTTTTTGCTCCCTCGAAAAGCCGCGAATGATGTAAGCTTGTGTGGCTACAAGATTCCCAAGGACTCGCAGTTGCTTGTTAATGCATGGGCTATTGGTCGAGACCCGAGCGCTTGGCGTAACCCTTCAGCGTTCTTGCCTGAGAGGTTTTTGGAGTGGGAAATCGATTTTAGAGGTCATCAGTTCAAGCTGATTCCGTTCGGAGCTGGAAGAAGGATGTGTCCTGGAGTGCCTTTAGCTGATAGGATGTTGCACTTGATCTTGGCTAATCTTCTTCATTCTTTCAACTGGAAGCATGGGAATGGAATGAGAAAAGAAGATGTTGACATAACTGAGGTGTTTGGACTCGCCTTGGATAAAGCCAGACCTCTCTTAGCTCTCCCTGTTGCTAAATGATCACCATTCTAGACTGGACAAAGATTATTGTTTGCACTTTTATGTAACATATTAAATCTTTGTTTCGCTATTTTGGGGTAAAATTGTGGTTATGTTTATGGTCATATCTTGAGTAAGCGTTGTTTTAAGATTTGTGGTTTATAAAAAGAAGAAAAATTGTAAATGTGTTTAGCTAGATTGTTCGAAATTAGTTGGATTTTATGTAAAGAATAAAATATCCCTATCATTTTACCTAATTTCAGCACCAAACCCTCGCCTTTGTCCCAAACTCGTTTCTATTCATCAACTTGTCTTCTTTAAGTTTACTCTGATCATCAATGGCGAATCTAGTTCTGTTGTTTCCTTTATTGGAGTCGCACTCCAAACTGTTTTGATTACAATAGTTGCAGCCTTTGTCCTCTCCGTCGGCTCGGATAGAGCTCGTTGCCCGAAAATCAAGGGAACTCCCCTTCTTCCCTATTAATCATGGTGGTGGTGGTGGTTTTTTTTTTTGTGAAAACATGTTTTTCCAAGGTCTCTTTTGAAAAACAAGGTCTCTTTTGCCCCTTCTTTATACTCCCTTCTACATAAATCTTTCTTTTTTACATATATCTTTTAATGTATCGTGCGTCGTATAGTGTATTGAAACGCTTTCGTTTATAAAAAAATTTATCTTCGATAGATATGAACAAAAGAAGAAGATTGGGGCCAGAGAAGGACCGTGGAGAATGCCGGAGAAGAAGACTCTTGCAACGGCAAAGGGACAAGGAGCACTCGTGATTTTCCGAACCCTAATCTGATCGAAGATGAAACCCTAGAACCAGTATTCGGAATAAGGAAGGGTCTTTACAACCACAAATCATAACGGGAAAGGGCCTTCGCAACCCTAGATCTGGCGATGGAAACCCTTAAAGAACAAAGATGGAGAGGAGAAAGGGGAAGAGCTTTTGCAACCGAAAAGCTCATCTCTCTTCGTCACCTCACTAATGGTCGTCTCTCTCTACCCCCGTTTCAAATGATAGAAAAGGGTATTAATACCTCGATGTAACAATGAAACTCTTAACAAAAAATGGAGATTGAATGCAATTCATATTCTTCCTCTTAAAATGGTATCGGAGCGTATTGTAACTTCGTGAGAGATCTTGCTATCTTTCCTTTGCGATTAAGTACGATTGAAGATTAGCTAAAGTTCCACAAGTTGTGATTTAGTTTTTAATCACAAATTGTGTTCATATTCTTCATTTGTAGTTTCGATTACAGTTTTGTTCATTTTGATTTGATTACGACAATCATGAATCGAAATGATCTGGTGGTTGACAAATCCATGCCAGAAAATACAAATGATCCTTTGTACCTTGCTACCTCAGATAATCTAGGTATGTAGTTAGTTTCTATATTGTTCGATGGACTGAATTTCTTATTCTAGAAGAGGAATATTAGAATGGGTCTTGGAGCTAAATTGAAGTTAGGTTTTGTGGACGGATCATGTACAAAACTAAAGATGATGAAGATAAGATATCGAGATGGATTAGAGCAGATTATATGGTGAGATGCTGGCTCATTCACTCGATAAAAAGAGAAATTGCAGCTAGTTTCTCTTATGTTAATTGTACGAAGGAATTATGGGATGAAATTGCTAAGCAATTTCAATCTCTAATGCACCTCTTGTCTATCAAATACACAAGGATCTGACAAATTTAAAGCAAGAGAACACAACAGTGTCCATCTATTACCGTAAATTGTAGAAACTTTGGGATGAGCTCCAAAGTCTTGAAGCTTTACCTTCTTTTATTTTTAAAGGAATCACACTTTGCAGTTGTGAAATCCTTAAGAAACTGAATGAAAGTGAAACAAATACTAGACTCATGCAGTTCTTGATGGGATTGAATGATCAATTTGATCATATTCGTAGCACCATTTTATCATCTCAACCTTTACCTTCCATTAGTAGAGCTTTTCATATGGTGCTTCAAATTAAAAAGCAAAAAGAAATTACTATTATGAGTACCATTCCACAAATGCATCATGAGGCTTTGGCCTTTGATCGACAATCAAACTCCACCTATAGACAAGCTGGTAAAAGCATAATAGATTTCAGAAAAGACAAACCTATTAGAAAATGTGTTCACTGTCATGAGAAAGGCCATTTCAAGGATAGTTGCTTCAAGTTGATTGGTTATCCTGACTGGTGCAAACCTAAAACTGAGGGATAAGAAGTTATATCTCGTGGAGCATGCTCCTTTGTTGCTAATATCACTGAAGTTCTAGTTTCTAATTCACCTATAGACTGCATTAATGAATCTGCCAAAGGTCTTGATCATACCTTGGTTTCAATAGTTTTCTAAGAAGTTGTCAAGATTATGAAAACCAGGAACAACAACTCTACTACTATCACTTCTGCTAGTGCTATCAATTTTGCAGGCAACTTGATAGCTTTCGTTGCTCACACACCTTTAATATCTATCTCTTTGATCATTGACTCAGGGGCTTCAGATTATATATCATTCTGTAAAGATTTATTCATTGAGATTCATTCTCTCGCAAAATCCGTTCTTATTGGATTACCAGATGGTACCATCAAAGAAGTCTTTCAAGCGGGGACTATTTCTTTACCTTCTTCTCTTATACTTCGAGAAGTATTGTTCATGCAATATTTTAGGCACAATTTATTATATGTGCCTAAACTAGTTGAATATCCTGCTTATGAAGTTGTTTTTGACTCTTCTACTTGCACATTTCAGGACCTTACCAGTTGAAGGTTTTGGATATTGGACATAAAGTAGGAGGTTTATACACACTCTCTATAGATTGTCTTCCTCTACAATCTACTTCAACTTTTTGAGCTTTATCTTTTAATAATAAGAGTGTGCCTTTGTTGTATGCTAGATTGGACCATTCTTATGTGAGCAAATTGAAGCAATAGGACAATTTTCATATTGCACATGACACTATCATTGATTGTGCTACTTGTGTGTTAGCTAAACAACACAAAATTCCTTTTCCACACAATATTTCTTATTCTCGACATCCTTTTGCTCTTGCTCATCTTGATATTTGGGGACCTTATCATACACAATCCTTATGTGGTGCCAAATATATTTTCTCACTATTGTAGATGATCATACTAGGTGCACATGGACTTTTCTCATGTATGACAAAATGCAAGTACACAAACTTGTGTCTGAATTTATGATATATGTGCAAAATCAATTTCAATATTCTATTCAGTGTTTTAGATTAGACAATGGTGATGAATTTCTTTAACATAAGCTTCAAGATTTATTTAGACAGTAGGGGATTTTGCATCAAAAATCAGTGGCTTATGTTCCTCAACAAAATGCTAGGGTTGAAAGAAAACACAAGCATTTATTGGAGACTATTCATGCCATTAGACTTCATGGCAATTTGCAGGTCAAGTTTTGGGGAGAGTGTATTCTGGCAGCCACTTAGTCTCATAAGATTTTTGTATCAGGCATGTGCTCTTTAAAGAAGATCAATTTCCATTGAGATCTTCTTCTGGCATTTCAGCTCCTCCTGCTTCTCCCTCTTTTCCTCTAGTGTCCCTAGTTGTTGAATCTGATGATAATTCATTTCCTTCTTCTACTCCTTCTCCACCATATTCTTCTTTTGTATCTGATCACTCAGATCACCCTCCTACACCTTCTTTTGCCTCTCCTATTCCTGTACCTTTCTCCATAGAAATGTCCCATTCACCACCACGTTCCCTCTCTGATCATACATCTTTCCCATCATATGTAGATTCTTCTCTACAACCTAGAAGAACTACACGTGTATCTCATAAACCTTCCCGGTTGCATGACTATTTTTGTGCATCTACACAATCAGATACCATCGACATCCCACATCATTTCTTTCCTTCTAAATCAAAACTACTCACCTGATTTCATTTAATCTTATTGTCTGATGTTATCTACATTTGAGCCTTCTCATTATGGCTAGGAAAAGGATAACCCCATTTGGGTTCAAGCAATGTAGAAAGAACTTTCAGCTCTTGAAGCCAATCATACTTGTTATTTGACTACTCTTCCCTCTAGTTATAAATCCATTGGTTCTAAGTGTGTCTATAAGATCAAATATAATCCAGATGGTTCTGTTGAGAGATGCAAAGCCAGATTAGTGGCCAAAGGTTATAATCAAATTAAAGATAAAGATTATAAACATACATTTTCCCATGTTGCTAAATTCACCATAGTGAGGACTATTTTGGCTTTAGCAGTTGCTCACTCTTGGCCTTTACACCAACTTGATATCAATAATGCCTTTTTACGCGGATTTTTAGAGGAAGAAGTGTACATGACTCCTCCACAAGGTTACACCAAGGCTACTCAAGGTCAAGTCTATCATTTGAAGAGATCACTTTATGGCTTGAAACAAGCTAGTCGACAGTGGAATATTGAACTCAATAAAGCTCTTCTTCTTCTTGGCTTAGTTCAAGCATGATTACTCTATGTTTGTCAAAAATTCTTCTTCAGGGATAACCATTTCTTTAATTTATGTTGATGATATGCTTCTTATTGGCACAGTACCATTTTCCATTTAGGTTGTCAACACTGTTATTGACAAAGCCTTTACCATCAAAGATCTTGGCTTTACTAGATTTTTTCTAGGAATGGAGATTTCTAGAACTTCATCTTGTCTATTCTGAACCAAAGAAGGTACATCTTGAATATTCTCCAAGATTCTCATTTGTAGGATTGTACTCCTACTTCTTTTCCCATGCAAAGAAATCTCAAAATCACTCCTGATTGTGGAGAGTTATTTTTTGATCCTAAATCTTACAGGAAATTAGTGGGAAAGTTGCTATATCTTACTCTTACCAGACAAAATATTTCTTACACAGTTCAACAACTTAGCCAATTTTTGGCTTCTCCTCGAGTCCCTCATTGGCTTGCTGCTACATATTTGCTCAAATATCTTCGAGGGTCTATTAATCAAGATTTATTCTATTCCGCTGCTTTCTCTACCACCATTACAGCTTACATTGATGCAAATTGGGGATCATGTGCATTCACTTGCAGCTCTATTATTTGTTTGTTCTTTGGCAAAGCTTTGTTTTCATGGAAGTCTAAAAGTAGAAAATTGTCTCCAAATTGATAACACGATTTATGACTTCGGTTTAGGTAATCATTTAGATAGAATTTTCGCTCATTCATGCATGGTTTAGCACTAGTTCACGACGTTTGCACTCAATTCACGTATTTTGTCGAGATAGACGTCTACACGGACTTGTGCATTGCTTTGTAGGTATTTTGGGAGATTTAGGAGCTGAAACGATACGTTTGAGGATCGTTCGTCAAGATGACACACCCTCGGACTCATTAGGATGCAAGCTAAAGGCTAGGGAGGACTCATGGAACCTTGCCACCACAAGCCATGCACCAAATCGAAGCTTAAAGATCAAAGGCAAAGCTGAAGCACAAAATCACGGTTCACTGACACTCCACGGCCGTGGAACTTCCCGTGGACTTTGCCAGGTTTTCGTGACAACTGTGCCACGATCTCTTGGCGAGCTCTTGCAAAGTTGGAGTATAAAAGTGGTCCTGCATTGGCTGAGAGAATCATCTTGGAGCAGCTCTCCATTATCCACTATCATCCAATCAAAATATTCTCTTAACAAGAAGATTCTTGGAAGAAGGAGGTAGAAGGAAGCTACCATTGGAGGAAGAGCTTCATTGGAAAAGAAGAAGAGCATACCATTGATAGATTAACATAGCCTTGTAGTGAAGAATTTCGGAATCGATTTCTAGAGTTGTATGAACCATTTGAACCTTCTTTAAGAAGGGGTGTGAGTCACTCTAATTCCCTTTTTAGCTTGGTTTTGTTTACTTAACTTGTTCATCTCTTTCTCTTCATTATCTTGCAAATGGAAGCCATGATTTTATGTTCAATGATTTCGATTGCTATAATGAATGTTGTAGGCTAAATAGATGTGATTCTAGGGTAAGGAAGGAATGGTTATGGCTAGGACTATGATAGGATGGACTTAGATCAACCCTTGGATGACTTGTGTGCTTGAACGTAGCCTCTGTTAAGATCCACGGTTTGTTCTTGCCAAACCACGGCCGTGGACTTGGTAGAACAACCCGTGATCTTCCCTGGTTCGATGGATCTAGCTTTAGTTTGTTAGAGTGTTAAAATCCTAGATTTTGTTGATTTAAATCTACCCTAGGATGACCTAGTGTTAGCAACTAAGTGTTAGAAGAGACCTACCCGGTGATTCTTACCCTTAGATTTGGAAGATGACAAACCCTAGGTAGTGGTGAGCCTCATAAGCCGCCATTGGACTAAGTGTGCTAGGATAGTTGCTTAGGACTAACCCTTTCGAGACTTACCCGGTAAGAATAGGTTAGATCTCAAGGTGATAATCCGGTTTGTGTAGAATTCCGTCCCTTAGGTTCTTAGAGACTTACCCGGTGATGAGACCTTAGGAATGGACTAGTGGACCATGAGAGCTACCCGGTAATTGATCCCAATCTAGAAATGCTTACTCCCAACATATCATAGTTAATCCAAGGAATGATTAGATAGCTTGAGTCTTATGCCATAACCGGACTTTCCAACCCCCTAGAATCCGCTTTCCTCTATTTGATCCATACCTTGTGTTTATCTTGTTTGCTTGCGTTGATAGCATAGTTGATTTGTTCATTCGCATGAATTGTGATCCTTGATTCATCACCTAAAAGCCTCCCAAAAACATTGAGATTTTCATTTGTTTATTTATTTCTCTTTTCTTAACCTAGATCTTTACTAGACTTAATCATAAATCGAATCAATCTCACCTTAGTCTTTGTGTTCGACCTCGGAATACTATCCCTACTACAAACGTCCCGTACACTGCGGGTTCGCTAGGAGTTAGGATAAATATAACGAGAATATAAATTTAAAACCCATTGCGTATCACATCCTGAGCGTGACATGTTTTTGGCGCCGTTGCCGGGGACTAGGTCTAGATTGAGTCTATTTTGTGATTGTTAGTAGTGTAGATCTTTCTTGTTGCTTTTGATCTCTTTTTGGTTTGTGTCTTTGCTTTTTCAGGACATCTCACTCTTTAGGTGTATGCGAAGATCTCGTGGTAAGGATTTAGCTCCATTCGATCCCGAACCGGAGAAAACCCTTAGATCTAGATCCAAGAGCATTAGAAAGGGAAAAGAGATGGCCGGAAGAGATCTCCAAGCTGAATTAGATGAGGCTTTAGAGCAAATAAGGATAAGGGATGAAGCTCTGGAGAATGAAAGGAGACTTGCCAATGAGAGGCAAGAGGCAACTAGGAGGGAGATTGAGGAGATTGGACAAGCTCTTGTGCAAAGAGAGATTAACCGTCAACAACCTCCTCCACCTCCACCACAACCGCAGCCGGCGGCGGTGAATATTAGGGTTGTGCCCATTGCTATGGAAGAGCCACAAACGTTGGGGCAACGTATGGATCCGGCACAAAGAGCACACCGTCCGGGTGTGAACTTAGGAGATCCCGTAGCCTATGATTACGAGCTCCGCCCTCAAGTTCTACAAATGATCCGGCATAATCAATTTGGAGGGATGGAAGGAGAGTCTCCTCATCAGCACTTGATGAACTATGAGATTTTGATGGAGACTCTTAGACTGCCAAGATTGGAGAGAAACAACCATAAGCTTAGGGCTTTTTCCTTCTCTCTTAAGGATAAAGCCTTGGCTTGGTATCAATCTATTCCACAAGGGCGAGTTGGTACTTGGGAGGAGATGATAACTGAGTTTTTGACTAAGTTCTTCCCACCTTCCAAGACTACCGAGTTAAGAGGAAAGATCAATGCATTCGTGATGAAGGATAGAGAGAGTTTATTCAAGTCTTGGGAGAGGTTCAAAGACCTTCTCCTAGATTGTCCACACCATGGCATACCAAAAATTGAGCTATTGGAGATCTACTTCAAAGGACTTGATGAAGATAGCCAATTCAAGCTTCAATCTCTTTCCGGTGGGACTTTCATGGAGAAGCATGTAGATGAAGCTTGGGAGTTTGTAGAGAAGCAAGCTCTAGTAATTGAGAAGTACTCCCATAGGAAGAGTGCAGGGAGAAAGGCGGGAGCATATGAGGTGAGTGAAGTCACCATGAGCAATTTCAAGCTTGATGCCATCAATAATGAATTAAAGTCCTTGAGGTAGTTGTGTGCTACAACTTTGAAGAATCAAGCAACTCCTCAAGTGCTCCCACAAGCTAACTTATCTTCCAAGGAGGAGGATGTGAATTACATGGGAAGGGGCAATTACAACAACTATCAAGGCCCAAGGAACTTCAACAACAACCGGCAATTCAACAATTACCGGCCCAACCACAACCATCCCGGGTTTTCCTACTCTAACCCGGATGGAGCCTTGAACCCTCCCGCTTCCACAAGCACAACTCCACCACCAAAAGCTTCACAAGAACCTCCACCCGGATTTACTCAACCTCCAAAGGATAGGACCGAAATGATGTTTGAGCAATTGCTAGGAAGGTTGAGTGGTCTTGAGAGCACCGTGGCTTCAATTTCTAAAGCTCAAAAAGTGTTGGAAGCACAAGTGTTTCAAAAAGCAGGTGAAGCCCATAGAGATCCGGGAAAGCTTCCCGGAAGGACCGAAGACAACCCAAGAGGCCAAGTGTTGGCTATCACAACAAGGAGTGGGTTGAGTATGAAAGATCCTTTGCCCAAGGAGAATGCTAAAGGGAAACAAGTGGTGATAGAGGAAGAAACTTTGCAAAGAGATGGAGGCAAGAGCAAGGATGTAGAGCCAACGTATGTGGCACCGCCTCCATACAAGCCACCACTACCATTCCCTCAATCACGAGCAAGAGCTCGCTTGGACAATCACTTTGGTAAATTCCTTGAACTAATGTCTAAATTGCATATTAACATTCCGTTCATGGATGCTATTTTAGGAATGCCGGCATATGGCAAGTTCTTGAAAGAGATACTCTCCAACAAAAGGAAGTTGGAGGAGTATGGGGAGATAAGAATGACTAAGAGATCCTCGGAATTGATCCAAACGATGAAGGAGGAGATGCCTCCCAAGCTAAGAGATCCGGGTTCCTTTTGTGTCCCTATTGGAGTGGGAGATGTGAAGTACGAGGCCCTTTGTGATCTTGGAGCGAGTGTAAGCATCATACCGCTTGCACTTTGCAACAAGGTTGGGCTAGGAGAGCCAAAACCGGTCAAGATGACCCTCTATATGGCGGACCGTTCTATCACTCACCCGGTTGGGATCTTAGAAGACATCCCGGTGCAACTAGGAGGATTCTATGTGCCAATTGATTTTGTTGTCTTGGATATTCCGGCGGACTATCCGGTTCCCATCATCTTAGGAAGACCTTTCCTAGCCACCTCCGGATGCCTAGTGGATTGCAAGAATGGGACTCTCTCCTTCAACATTGGAGAAGAGAACATCAAGTTCAAGTTGTCCACAATGATGAAAGGGCCAACCCTTGATGAGGATGTCTTCAACATAGTCGAGCAAGAGGAATCTAGAGAAGTTGTGAGCTCGATCTTGATCAAGGATCCCTTGGAGAAGGTTCTTACCTTAAGTATGATGGAGGAAGGTGTTGAGGAGGCTTGCAATGAAGAGGTCAAGGCCTTAGAAGCATTGGAAGAGGAGACAAGGGCTCAAATTGAAAGCCACGAAGAAGTGTTGAACACTTGTAGGTTCCACGGTCTAGATTTATATTCCACGGCTGTAGAACTCTCTGGAGAACTCCGAGAAGCAGGCTTGGCAGCAACCACAGCCGTGGACTTGGATCAAACCGTGGAGTTGGCCGTGGTTTCCCCTGAATCAACCCTTAATGATGATCAAGCTTCTAGGAGTCATGGAGAGCCTTCATTTGCTTTGGATTCATCTCGTCCAACCTTATTTTGATCGTCTCCAATCGATAAAGGTCCACCTAAACTTGAACTCAAACCCCTCCCCTCTCATTTGAAGTATGCTTTTCTTGGTGATAATTCTACATATCCGGTGATTGTTAATGCATGCTTGAGTGATAATGAACTTGCTAAGTTGTTGCATGAACTAAGATTGCACAGGAAAGCCATTGGCTATACTATTGATGATTTGGTTGGCATTAAGCCTTCTTTGTGCATGCATAAGATATTGATGGAAGATAATCATAAACCCTCTATTGAACATCAAAGAAGATTGAACCCTATAATGAAAGAGGTAGTCAAAAAGGAGATCATTAAGTTGCTAGATGCGGGGATTATCTACCCTATCTCGGATAGTAAGTGGGTTAGTCCCGTTCATGTAGTACATAAGAAGGGTGGGATGACCGTAGTGACTAATGAGAACAATGAACTAATCCCAACTAGGACGGTTACGGGGTGGAGAATGTGCATTGACTATAGAAAGTTGAACATAGCCTCTAGGAAAGATCACTTCCCTCTCCCCTTCATTGACCAAATGCTAGAGAGGTTAGCTCAACATTCTCATTTTTTCTATTTAGATGGCTATAGTGGATTCTTCCAAATCCCTATCCACCCCGATGACCAAGAGAAAACAACATTTACATGTCCATGGGGTACTTTTGCATATAGGAGAATGCCATTTGGGTTGTGTAATGCACCCGCCACCTTCCAAAGGTGTATGATGGCTATCTTTTCGGATTAAATTGAAAATATCATGGAAGTGTTCATGGATGATTTCTCTGTTTATGGTTCTTCCTTTGATAATTGCTTGGCTAACTTGTCATTAGTATTGCAAAGATGTGAGGAGACAAATCTTATCTTGAATTGGGAAAAATGCCACTTCATGGTAAGTGAAGGTATTGTGTTATGACACTTGGTGTCTAACCGTGGCATTGAGGTTGATAGGGCCAAGATTGAGACGATAGAGAAGTTACCACCACCTACCTCGGTGAAAGGGGTAAGGAGTTTTTTAGGGCATGCCGGTTTTTACCGGAGGTTTATTCAAGACTTCTCTAAAATTTCTAAGCCTCTTACTAACCTACTAATGAAGGATGTTGATTTTGTCTTTTCCAAAGATTGTCTTGAGGCTTTTTGTAGGTTGAAGAACGCCTTGATCTCCACACCTATCATGCAACCTCCGGATTGGAATTTACCATTTGAGATCATGTGTGATGCAAGTGATGTAGCCGTTGGGGCTGTTTTAGGGCAAAGGAAAGATGGGCGCACTCATGCTATTTATTATGCTAGCAAGATACTAGATGATGCCCAACTCAATTATACTACCACCGAGAAAGAGTTGCTAGCAGTGGTGTATGCTTTTGAGAAGTTCCGCTCATATCTTGTTGGAGCAAAAGTCATAGTTTACACGGATCATGCTGCGATCCGTTACCTCCTTACCAAGAAGGATGCAAAGCCTAGGTTGATTTGGTGGATCCTTCTTCTTTAAGAGTTTGATTTGGAAATCCGGGACAAGAAAGGATCCGAGAACTCAGTGGCGGATCACCTTAGTAGACTCTCACCATTGGAGCTTGAAAGAGATGAAATCCCGATCGATGACTCATTCCGGGATGAGCAATTGCAAATGGTTGAGGAATGCTTTTTCCAAGTGTCTAGAGGAAGCGAGCCATGGTTTGCCGACATTGTGAACTACTTAGTGTGTGAAGAAGTACCTCCCGGTTTGACATATGCCCAAAGGAAGAAGTTCTTCAAAGATGTGAGGCATTACTATTGGAGCGAGCCACTTTTGTTCAAGAGAGGGCCGGATGGAATGTTTAGAAGATGCATACCGGAGGATGAGGTGGAGAGTGTGATCCGCCATTGTCATTCCTTGCCATGTGGAGGGCTTGCTAGCTCCCACAAGACATGTGCAAAGGTGTTGCAATCGGGCTTCTTTTGGCCAAGTTTGTTCAAGGATGTGCAAAGCTTTGTGGTAGCTTGTGATGCTTGCCAAAGGACGGGCAACATCTCAAGGAGGAATGAGATGCCCTTGAACAACATACAAGAAGTGAAAATTTTTTATGTGTGGGGTGTGGACTTCATGGGACCATTCCCTTCTTCATGTGGCAACCTCTACATCCTATTGGCGGTTGATTATGTATCAAGATGGGTGGAGGCAGTCGCCTCTCCTACAAATGACGCCAAGGTTGTGGTGTGGTTCTTCAACCGAGTGATCTTTCCTAGGTTTGGAACACCAAGGGTGATCATAAGTGATGGAGGAAACCATTTCACCAATAGGAACTTTGGGGCACTTTTGGCTAAGTATGGGGTGACTCATAAGGTGGCAACACCTTACCATCCCCAAACTAGTGGCCAAGTGGAGATCTCCAACCGGGAGATAAAGGGAATTCTTGAGAAGACGGTCTCTAGGACAAGAAAGGATTGGGCTATGAAGCTCGATGATGCCTTGTGGGCATATAGAACCGCTTTCAAGACACCAATTGGCACTACTCCTTACAAGTTGGTCTATGGCAAGTCTTGCCACCTTCCGGTAGAAATAGAGCATAGAGCACATTGGGCCATCAAGTGGCTAAATTTTGATCTTAAAAAGGCCGGAGAGAAGAGGTTGCTTGATATGAACGCACTTGAGGAGATCCGGTTGGATGCATACGAGAATGCCCGGATCTACAAGGAGAGGACCAAGCGGTGGCATGACAAGAGGATCATCCCCAAGGAGTTGAGTGAAGGAGACCTTGTCCTTCTCTTCAACTCAAGGCTGCATCTTTTTCCCGGAAAGCTCAAATCAAGATGGACCGGGCCATATGTGGTAAAGAAGATCTTTCCCCATGGAGCTATTGAGATAGGAGGGGAGCATTGTGAAAACTTTAAGGTGAATGGGCACCGGTTGAAGAAGTATATCCCGGGAGCTCCGGTGGATATGATTGCCCCACTTTACCTTGAGTAGACGCCCCCGAGTTTGGTCAAGCTAATGACCTTAAAAGAGCGCTTGGTGGGAGGCAACCCATTGGTAACATTTTCCCTTTCTTGTTTTGTTTAGATTTTTCTGTTTTTGGTTGTGTTTTGTGTGCTTTGTGTGTGCTAGAACCTTAGTAGCATTGGAAGCCTTGTTTGGCATGAGAATGATGATGATGAGCCCCTCATCAATTACGGGTGGAGCGGACGCGGAACTTGGACGGCTAGCAGTGCCTAGCGCGGGTCCCGACGCTTTGATGAATACTTAGAGCTCTCTACCATGGTTGATAGGATCATCCAACATCAATTCACTTGAGCATTCCCAAATACCATAGCAAACCACTTTTACATTGTGAGAACCTTCTTTCACTCTTCTTTACTTCATTTACACATTGGGGACAATGTGTTTCTAAGTATGGGGTGGGGCTTGGCATGATCCTTTGCATGATGAGCATCTAGGGTAGTTTAATATTTTCACATGTCTTGCATTGTATATATTCATTTCGAAAATCCCATAAAAATTCAGAAAATTTAAAATTTTTTGTGCTTTCTAGTCTTGGATATGACCCTAATGATGAATCTTGTCTTGTGGATTGGCTATGGATGGCCTTATGTGTTAAATTGATGAATACATATGTGGACTTGAAGTACTTCTTTTGAATTCCATGGATGATTTGTGATCATGATGTTTGCCTAGGATGAATTGAGTATTGAAAGTCGAAATTACATGCTAGTTCTTGCATACCATCTAGGAATGAATGAGGCAATTCATCTCTCTCTAATTCTCATCTTAATCATGATTGTTTGAGCACCTCAATTGATATAAATTTGACCTCTTTTGACCCATCCGGGAATAGGAACATGTTAGTGTGTTGATGTGGTGAAAAGCAAGTGTGGGGTGAAAATGTTGATGAAAGAATGTCAAGAATAAAATGCTGAATTTGTTGTGAAAGTGTAGCCAAAAATATAGGCTTGGGGACGTTGGCTTAAATGACAAGTAACTCGGTACACTTCACATAATCGGGTGTTGGTGCCTTGCCAAAGTCAAATAAACCAATAGTCCTAACGAGTTTTGGTATGTGTGCCCGGTGTGGATGCACCTCGAAAAATAAGAAAAAGCCCAAGGATGGCTAATCACCAAGGTTTCGGCTTTTGTACACCAATGCCATTGTCTCAAAAATAAGCGAAAGAAAAAAAAAAAAGAAAAGATAGAGAAAAGTATACACTTGAGGGAAGTTGATCGAGGACAAGATTGTGGAGTTAGTTCCATTCCCGGATTAGCATCACA
The DNA here is from genome assembly GCA_033239125.1 of Fagopyrum homotropicum. Lineage (NCBI taxonomy): Eukaryota > Viridiplantae > Streptophyta > Magnoliopsida > Caryophyllales > Polygonaceae > Fagopyrum > Fagopyrum homotropicum. The sequence continues at coordinate 25,519,280 of BSWB01000008.1, read as the reverse complement.
TGGCCTAGAAAAAATCCCCACCTAATCACAACGTTTCTTGGCCTTTTAGTTCATAAGACCTTATGACCTATTTGCATGTTTGTAAGACTTAGTAATCTAGATTGGATATACTCTTGATCTTCTTGGCTTCTTCATTTTTACATTTCATGCATGCTTTTGAGTTAAGTACAATTGTCTTTCCATGCCTTCATTTATTTGATGCACAATTGCTTGTCCGTTGCCATAAAACATGACTATGAAGGTGATCCAATAGTAGAAGCACAAACCCAAAAAGATTTTACCATTTTTCTGCATACATAAATCATGTTATCTTGTAGTCTATAGTTGAGAAATTGCTCGGGGACGAGCAAACCTTAAGTATGGGGTATTTTTGATAACACGATTTATGACTTAGGTTTAGGTAATCATTTAGATAGAATTCTCGCTCATTCATGCATGGTTTAGCACTAGTTCACGACGCTTGCACTCAATTCACGTATTTTGTCGAGATAGACGTCTACACGGACTTGTGCATTGCTTTGTAGGTATTTTGGGAGATTTAGGAGCTAAAACGATACGTTTGAGGATCGTTCGTCAAGATGACACACCCTCGGACTCATTAGGATGCAAGCTAAAGGCTAGTGAGGACTCATGGAACCTTGCCAACACAAGCCATGCACCAAATCGAAGCTTAATGATCAAAGGCAAAGCTGAAGCACAAAATCACGGTTCACTGACACTCCACGGCCGTGGAACTGCCCGTGGATTTTGCCAGGTTTTCGTGACAGCTGTGCCACGATCTCTTGGCCAGCTCTTGCAAAGTTAGAGTATAAAAGTGGTCCTGCATTGGCTGAGAGAATCATCTTGGAGCAGCTCTCCATTATCCACTATCATCCAATCAAAATATTCTCTCAACAAGAAGATTCTTCGAAGAAGGAGGTACAAGGAAGTTACCATTGGAGGAAGAGCTTCATTGGAAAAGAAGAAGAGCACACCATTGATAGATTAACATAGCCTTGTAGTGAAGAATTTCGGAATCGATTTCTAGAGTTGTATGAACCATTTGAACCTTCTTTAAGAAGGGGTGTGAGTCACTCTAATTCCATTTTCAGCTTGGTTTTGTTTACTTAACTTGTTCATCTCTTTCTCTTTCTTATCTTGCAAATGGAAGCCATGATTTTATGTTCAATGATTTCGATTGCTATGATGAATGTTGTAGGCTAAATAGATGTGATTCTAGGGTAAGGAAGGAATGGTTATGGCTAGGACTATGATAGGATGGACTTAGATCAACCCTTGGATGACTTGTGTGCTTGAACGTAGCCTCTGTTAAGATCCACGGTTTGTTCTTGCCAAACCACGACCGTGGAATTGGTAGAACAACCCGTGATCATCCCTGGTTCGATGGATCTAGCTTTAGTTAGTTAGAGTGTTGAAATCCTAGATTTTGTTGAGTTAAATCTGCCCTAGGATGACCTAGTGTTAGCAACTAAGTGTTAGAAGAGACCTACCCGGTGATTCTTACCCTTAGATTTGGAAGATGACAAACCCTAGGTAGTGGTCAGCCTCATAAGCCGTCATTGGACTAAGTGTGCTAGGATAGTTGCTTAGGACTAACCTTTTCGAGACTTACCCGGTAAGAATAGGTTAGATCTCTAGGTGATAATCTGTTTTGTGTAGAATTCCGTCCCTTAGGTTCTTAGAGACTTACCCGGTGATGAGACCTTAGGAATGGACTAGTGGACCATGAGACCTACCCGGTAATTGATCCCAATCTAGAAATGCTTACTCCCAACATATCATAGTTAATCCAAGGAATGATTAGATAGCTTGAGTCTTATGCCATAACCGGACTTTCCAACCCCCTAGAATCCGCTTTCCTCTATTTGATCCATACCTTGTGTTTATCTTGTTTGCTTGCGTTGATAGCATAGTTGATTTGTTCATTCGCATGAATTGTGATCCTTGATTGATCACCTAAAAGCCTCCCAAAAACATTGAGATTTTCATTTGTTTATTTATTTCTCTTTTCTTAACCTAGATCTTTACTAGACTTAATCATAAATCGAATCAATCTCACCTTAGTCTTTGTGTTCGACCTCGGAATACTATCCCTACTACAAACGTCCCGTACACTGCGGGTTCGCTAGGAGTTAGGATAAATATAACGAGAATATAAATTTAAAACCCATTGCGTATCACATCCTGAGCGTGACACAAATCTTGCTGAGAGTGAATATAGGGCAATGTCTACCACTGCTAGTGAGATAGTTTAGCTTGAGGGTTTGTTATCTGATCTTCACATCTCCATCTCTCTTCCAATTTCCATGCAATGTGATAATAAAGTTGCTCAACACCTTGCTGTCAATCTTGTATTTCATGAAAGAACCAAACATCTTTGCCTTAATTGTCACTATGTTCGTGATGAAGTGCAGAAGGGCTTCATTCAACAGAAAGACTGCTTCACAAACAATGGATAATCTTGGTGGGACTGGGTAAACTGTAGCTGGAGAAGTAGCTTAGTGAATTCAATGTTCCATGAATGACTGGCTTGCTTAAGGCCATAGAGAGATCACTTTAGTCGACACACATGACCAGATAGTACCTTAGTATATCCTTGTGGAGGCAACATAAAGACTTCTTCATCAAGATATTCACGAAGAAATGCGTTGTTAATATCCAGTTGATGGAGAGGCCATGAATGAGTAGCAGCAAGATCAAGTACTACACGAATTGTGGCAAACTTAGCAACTGGACTGAAGGTATTTTTGTAGTCTTTGTTCTTAATCTGATTATAACCTTTGGCAACAAGACGTGCTTTATGTCTCTCTATAGTACCATCCAGTCTATATTTGATTTTGAAAATCCACTAGGAACCAATTGTAACCTTGCATGGGGATAAATGAACAATCTGCCATGTGTCATTAAGTTCTAGAGCATGAATTTCTTTGGTCATGACATCAATCCAAGGAGTTGAATTTTTTTCCTGATGATATGTAGAAGGTTCAAATGTCTATATAACATTGCATAGAGCACGAATGTATTTAGAAGAATGAGAGTTGAGATCAAAATGATGTAAGGCTGAAATGTTATTGCAGGTGTAATCTTTGAGATATGAAGGACGGGTGATGGTTCGGGATGGTCTAGAATGAGGTATATTTACTGAGGAGGAAGGAAGAGGTATGAATGTAAGATGAAGTATCTAGAGATGATGAAATAATTAAAGATGGTTGACCAGAAGGACTATCTGTAGAGGAGGTAGAGAAAGGTACTTTAAAAGGTTGAGCAAAAGAAGGATTTGCAGATGATGGAGGAGTTAATTGTGGATAAGAAGAGGATGAGGGTGAAAAATTTGGAGGAATGATAGATGATGTAGAAGGAGTAGGAATGATAGGGAAAATTGGATGATCAACATCAGGTGCTGGTGTGACAAAAGGAAGAGAAGTAGAGGAGGAGGAAGGCTGGAAAGGTAATGGACATTTAAAAGGAAAAGCGTGCTCTTAAAAACGACATGGCGGCTAATAAGGAATTTGTTTGTTGTAAGATTGAAAAGTTTATAGGACTTTTGACCCGGAGGATATCCAAGCAGGATGCATGGTCTCGAGACAGGTTTCAGTTTATCTCTCTTAGGAAGAAGGCTGAAGCATAAACAACCAATAACCCTCAGATGTTCATATGAAGGTTTAGTATGATGAAGCAGCTCAAAGGGTGACTTCCATGCAAGAATGGAAGAGGGCATAAGATTAATTAAATATGTAGCTGTAAGTATACACTCACCCCAAAGATAAAGAGGTAGATTGACATGTAGACGAATAGCTCGAGTAGTCTCTGACAAATGACGATGCTGGCGCTCAACTCTGGCATTTTGTTGAGGTACATAGGGTGTGGATTTCTGATGAATGATACCCGATGCAAGGAATAGATTTTGCAATTGATTCTGCATAAACTCGGCTCTATTATCTAAACGAAAAATCTGAACAATAGTGTGAAATTGTGTCTTCACATAGGCCAGAAAATTGGTAATGATCGTGTACACCTGTTGTTTATTTGAGATGAGGAATGTCCATGTACATCGAGTAAAATCGTCTACAATTGTTAGAAAATAACGAGCACCACATAAAGCCAAAGTATGATAAGGTCTCCAAATGTCAACATGTATCATGCTAAAAACAGTTTGAGCTCGAGAACTGCTTGGTACAAAAGGCAGTTTATGTTGTTTAGGTGTGATGCAAGCATGACAGTCTAGATGTTTTAATTTGGATGTAAAAGAAGCATCTATATGCTGAATTTTAGACAATGAGATATGTCCTATCCTGGCATGAAACAAGGACATATCATAAGATTTATGATCTAGATATATTAGAGACAACACAAGTAGTGTGTTTGAATCCAGTCGAGCTGATTTTGTAAAGATTCCCTTCCTTGTAACCAGTGGCAATAATAAATCACTAGTAAGGTCCTGAAATAAACAGGAAGTGTGAGTAAAGGTAATTTTCATAGGCAGATCAAGAATCAATCGAGATATAGAAAGAAGGTTATGCTTGGAGGATGGAAGATAAAGAACATTGTGTGAAGTGTGATGACTGGAGACAAAATCACATTCCCTCTGTAAAGAACTTCTTTAACTGAGCCATCAGGAAGGCCAACTAAAATTGGTTTGTCAAGCTATATCAACTCAGAGAAGTAAGATTTGCAAAAACTGATATGATTTGTGGCCCTAGAGCCCAAGATCCATGTGCATATATTGACAACAGTATGTACAAAATGATTAAGGATACTAGCAAAATTAATAGATGAATGTGACTGCTTATCCATCATTAATTTGAGAACCTCTCGGTAGATATAGCATTCACCACGGATAGATCCATAATAAGTAAGGGGAGGTAATATCTGTAATGTCCAGTGGAGTGTCTGCAACTGTAACTTCCAAATTATTTGCAGATCTGGAAGCTGGAGCATAAGTACTAGCATGAACTCATGGCACCTTGTCCTCTTTCTGCTTGAATTCTATATACCAATCAGTGACACCTATGAGCTTGAAACAAGCCTCACGAAGGTGACCTTTCTCCTTGCAATATGAGCATTGTTGATCATATTTTTCCTTTTTAAAATCCTTCCTAGTGCCACCTTCTTGCCTATAAGGAGCAGATCGAGCTACAGCAAGAATATCACGTGCAATTGGAGCATGACAGGTAAGCTCCTTTTGCTTCTCTACTTGCAATATCATGTGAAAAACTCTATTTTTAGTAGGCAGAGTTTCTAGAGATAAAATATGACTGCGTATATGTTCATATTGCTCATTAATTTAATCCCATATGAAAATGCATAACTCCATTATTGTCAGCATCATCCTCTCTCATGTCCATGAATGTGCCACAAGAGAGAGATTGGAGATTGAATTGTGTCTCCACATCCAATCCTTTGTAGTAGATCTCCAATAATTCCAGCTTGGAAATGCCATGGTGTGGGCAATCCAACAAGAGATCTTGAAACCTTTCCCAAGATTGAAACAAGCTTTCATTAGGTTTCATAGAAAAAGCATTTGTTTTACCTCTCAATTCCGCTGTTTTGGATGGCGGAAAGAATTTGGTGAGGAATTCCGAAGACAATTCCACCCATGTTGCTAGCTTTGTAGTTGGAAGTGTTTGGTCTTGTAATTGCTTGTAGTAGCCTTCTTCGGCTTCATAGTATCCATGAGAATCTCAAAATTCTGCAAGTGTTGGTGGGGAGATTCAGTACTTGCTCCGCCATATTGACTTTGGCGAACCATGGTGATGACTTGTGGTGAGAAGCTAAACTCTTGGATATCTTCAGTTCCGAAATCCACACCTAGATGGCGTGGTTGCTGAATTGGATCCATTCGTTGCCCCAAAGTTCGGGGTCTATCACCGTCATTAACAGCTCTTACGTTCCTAGTTGGAAGGCGAGGAACAACCCGTGGTTTTGGGGTGTTCCGAATAGGACGAAGTAGTGGATCGATCTCCTCAAGTTCCGGCATGTCCGGATCTATCTCTTCATCATCGGATGAGTCATTTCGAATGGATTTAGTTGGCGTCTTGACTTTCTTCTTCTTCCTGGATTCGTTCAACTCCAACTTCATGTCCATCATCATGGCTCATAGTTCATCAATCTGAAATTGATGACTCGTTTCAGCATCTTTTCGTGCCTTCTCACTCAACTGGAGTTGGCGTTGAGCTTCATTCAGTTCAGCCTGGTAGTTTCTCTCATCGTTTTCAGCCATTTTCTTTTCCTTCAACTTTTTCCTCAAAGTTCTCTCCAATTCGGGATCGAAAGGGACTAGATCTTTAATGGATCTAGTCTTTCACATATACCTAAAGAACCTGCAAAGATCACTCAAGTAGACAAATCAAATCACAAGAGCAAAAGCTCTCAAGCTAGACAACCGAAAACCGAATTTGGTCTATACCAAATCCCCGGCAACGGCGCCAAAAACTTGTTCGCTCAAAAGGTGTGTGCGTCAAATTCTTAAATTTATATCTAGAACTCAAAGCAAAGCGAACCCGCAGTGTACGGATCAGCTGTAGTAAGGTAAGAATTCCAGAGTCGAACTCAGGGATTTGGTGAGAATAATTCCGATTTCAATTATCTAGCAAAAAGTGTGAAAAGCTTTTGTGATCAAATAAGGGGGAAATGATTCCAAGGATTCAAGTATCCGATTTCGGCTATCGATTCAAGACACTTCTATAGATATAGGACAAAGTTTATATTGCCAAGATTAAATGTTCAAAGGTAGGATTCGTACGGTGAAGTTCCGAAGCCTATATGACTAATCTAAAGGTTCTCTCTATAAGGGTTGTTGAGGCTGCAATATAGAAAGATCTAAAGACAAGAATTGTGTTCAAACTAACTATCTAAAACTCCAGGATATGACTCTCCAAAGTAAAGAATAGCAAGCACAATTAAAATCTTAATAAAGGATGTTGAGTCTCTTTATTACCCAAATCTTGAAATCTTAATCTATTAAATGTAGAATCAGGTTTGAAGTGTCTTCATACATTCAATTAGAGGGTAAAAAGGTTAATCAAGGTTGGGATTTAGGCAAGGATTAGTTTTGATTAAAGATTGATTCAATTAAGGTTCGTCAGAGGAATAAATCGGGCTTTTCATAAGAAAATCGGCTGATTTACTCAAGAACAGTCCGATTTTCCTGTTATCGCAAAACTAAAATCTAAACTCTCAGGGTCCTAATGATTGAATGAGTTCAGTCTATCATCATCTAAGCCTTAATCATCAACTATTCTCTCCAGAATCACAAAGGTTTTAGCCAACCATTTTCAAAATCGAATCAAATTAATTATTGAGAGAGATATCACAAAGAAACCGAATCTTGAATAAAAATTCCAAAAACCTTCAAATCTGTAAACGATTGTCAAAACAAATCAATGTATCTCTTAAACAACTCAAATTCGTGCTCAAAAACAGCAAGTACTTCAATGGACAAAGAAATCTCACAACTAGAATCCAAATTAACTTCCCGGCAAAGAGCACTTCAATCTTCCTCCAAGAATCTTCGAATTCTCTCAAACGTGTAAAGATTTCCCGCTGCGGCCTCCTCGTTTTCGTTCGTAGGGTTCTCTTCTATAGTTTCTTGCAAATGGGCTGGTTGGCAAAACTCTCTTCAAGCCCAAAAGAATTGGGCTTTGTATCGTCTTTCCATTTAGCCGAAAAACAGAATAAATCGACCCAGGCAATTTATGTACAAAATCGTTCGAATTCTTGAGGGGAAAATCGTCCGATTTATCTACATATTGGCACGATTTTCTTCAACAGAAAGTGTTCCACTCTTGGCTCGTTTTCTATGCTTTTCCCTTGCAATTCTTCAACTCTTTATGACCCCTTTCTGGTTCCTTTAGCTTCCTTAACATCCTTAGATACTCCTTGCTTTGCTTTTGCTTCTAATTCCACTCCATTTACCTATAATTCATCAAAAACTCGTGTAGACCTCTATTTCCGACAATTAATTGAATAGAACACAAAAGGCACACAAAATCTCTCTAAATGCAAGGTAAACTGAGATAATCTTCTGTAATATGCATGAATATGATGATACATAATTCATGTCATCAACAGCCATCATGCTTTCAAACAAGTCCGTTTTATTATCTTGAGTTAAGTCCTCTTTCACGCTAATGATACTTATTTTGTGACACGAGGGATTCCCAAACCTCGCCTCCGCCCCCGTGTAACCATCAGGAATGGATCCGATGCATCTCACCTTGTACCTGCCTGGTCTGGGTATAGAGAACCTCCCAGTCTCCTGTCAAAGCTGGGCAGTGATGTCACGGCCCGTTATACATACACTTGGGCCTTAAAAGTGATAATAACAGTCGTCCTAGCAAGTTATTATTATTAAACACGCAAATAGCACACACGACCACTATCACTCAACTAATATCCAGAAACTGGCTAAGTAAGTCACAAGGACTTACCTGAGTCAAAACACTAACACTCCTCAAATAGTCCGTACTCGTGGTAACTCAAGCGCCTGTCAATTAAGGCATGTGTAACAAAATCACATCTCGATGTCCAACCTCATGCAAAGGAATTACGGAAAGAAAGATTCTCATACGGTGAAAGACCATTTTACCCTTAGTGCCGATAATTCTCTGAGTCACTTCTTGACTTCTAATATTTCTTTTTGAACGCTTTTCAGTATCTGACTACTCCAGAAAGGTTTACTAGAGGTAAAAATATTATTCTCATCCACTCGTCATCTAGAACCACATTCCTTCATTCTCGGTATTATCTAATCTTATATATATCTATATATATACATACTTATGTGCATACTAACTTCCTTCCAATTCTATAAATCCGTCACTCCTAGGTATTTATACAGATATATATATATATATATATATATATATATATATATATATATATATATATATATATATATATATATATATATATATATATATATATATATATATATATATATATATATATATATATATATATATATAGCCACATACTTATTATTTTCACTAACTCGCACTCATATGTATACTTTTATTTCATATAATATATATATATACGTATATTTTATACACTCGGCATACACGACTCCTATATACACTATACTAACTGATACTTAGTTTTATAACTTTCCGCTTCTACTTCTTATCATATATACATGTATACATTGTACTGCATTCGTATTATTCCACTATGTATATATATATTTACGTATCACATTGTACTAGCATTCATATTATTCCACTATGTATATATATTTACGTATCACATTGTACTAACATTCACATATCTACATCATAGTCTATACATTTCTACATCACAGCCGATACACATTCATTCCCATTCTTATATACGCAGGAACAGGAGGAGAGGAACCGGTAGAAGACTCTTACCGGCTGCAGTCCGGTGGCGATGGTTGGCGACCTGGCGGCGATGGCTAGCGACCTGGCGGCGATGGCTGGTGCTCCGGCGATGTACTGAGTATGGTGGTCCGGTTGTAGGGTTACTGCAGGTCGAAGCGAGATCGCTGGGTCAACGAATGCGGAACGAGAGGAAGAAGTGAGGGAAAGAGGGGCAAGGCTTACCGGTTTCTAATGTTGCGAGGCGGTGCGGCGGTGCCTGCGCGGTGACTCCGGTGGAAGACGAGGAGAGTGGCGGTGTCCTCGACCTGCTGTAGCAGTCGGGGTGGTGAGTTCCGGAAGCGTGCAAAATGCAGAGAAGGGACGGAAAGAGAGGGGGATGCGTCTTACCGGACTGTTGGCGGCGAGCGGCGGAAGCGGTGGTTGCAGGAAGTCCGGCGGCAGCACAAGATTTGTGAGGTGCAGCCGGTTTGCGAGGAGGGAGCAACACAAGCGGCAGAGGAGGTTAGGAGAAAAGTAATTAGCGGATTAGGTTAAGAGGGATTAGGGTTAGGATTTAATTAGGAGGTGGGTTGATGATTGAGCCTCGCAGTGGCCCACATCCGGCCCGCCTTCTTATTAGCACGGAATAGGAACTCGTTACTCTTTAATTATGTGCGGAAATTATATAATACGGAATTAAATTCCGTATTATCTAATTTATCATTATTTTTAATTTAAGGTGCGTATTTATTTCCGGCTACAAGGCTTCGTCATTTTATGTGACTTAAAGTCATATAAAATGATAACTTTTAAACTCGTTTTATTTTATTTTATTTATTATTTAAGATTGTCGCATCGGAATTTGGTTAGTTGCAGTTTACCGGAACTTTAAAATTTTCGGTTATTACATCACTGCCCTCTTAAAAGAAGTTTCGTCCCGAAACTTAGAACGTTCCTCTTACTCACACATTTCTTCGGTATATTTTAGTTTCTCGACCTTTTCATTTTCTACCACGCAACTACTCAACCATCAAACAGACAAGTATCACAAAAACAGAAACACCCAAATCAATATGAAAACCTGAAAAGTCCAACAACACAACATCCGAGTACTAACTCGTCAAACAGGAGTAACCTCTAACCCCGCAAAGAACTCGGGATAGTTACGTCTAATACTCTCCTCAGTCTCCCAAGTGGCCTCATCAGCTCCTCTCCTAGACCACTGGATCCGCAACATAGGTATAACCTTGGACCGCAGACGTCTAGTACTGTGCTCCAAGACAACTACTGGGTACTCTACAAATGTATGGTCAGGCTCAACTGTCAGATCCTCATGGCTGATGACGTGTCTCGGATCCGGGATGTACTCTCTCAACTGAGATACATGAAAGACTGGATGGACACCCTCTAGTCTCGGCGGTAGTGATAGGCTGTAGGCCACCTCTCCAACTCTCTCCAAGATCTCAAAAGGTCCGACATATCGGGGACTCAGCTTCCCCTTAATGCCGAAACGCCTGACCCCTCTCGTAGGTGACACTCTCAGCCACACCTGTGCACCCACTCTAAACTCCAAAGGTCGACGCCTTTTGTCGGCGTAGGACTTCTGACGACTCTGAGCTGCTAACATCCGCTCTCGGACTAGGGCGATCCGAGCGATGTCATCCTGTATCTGATCTGGAGCTACTCCATCAACTCTGCTGGGCTCATCCCAACACAATGGTGTACGACATCTCCGCCCGTACAAAGCCTCATAAGGAGCCATCCCAATAGACGCGTGCCAGCTATTATTATACGAAAATTCTACCAGTGGAAGATGATCTGGCCATACCTGTCCCCAATCTAGTACACACGCCCGAAGCATGTCCTCTAAGGTCTGAATGGTCCTCTCAGACTGTCCGTCTGTCTGTGGGTGGTAGGCGGTAGTAAAGTGGAGACTCGTCCCCAAAGCATTATGTACCTGCTGCCAAAATCTCGAGGTAAAACGTCCATCTCTGTCAGAGACGATAGTCCTCGGTACTCCATGGAGTCTCACAATGTGTCTGGTGAACTCCTCAGCCAGACGACTCACCGGCCACGTTTCCTTAATCGGAATGAAACGTGCGGTCTTCGTTAGGCGGTCTACCACTACCCAAATAGCGTCAAATCCTCTGCTGAGTCTCAAACCTGTGACAAAATCCATAGATATATCCTCCCACTTCCACTGTGGTACTGGAAGTGGGTGGAGCTCTCCTCCAGACCTACGGTGCTCAATCTTGACCTGTTGGCAGGTCGCGCACTAAGCTACATACCGAGTCACATCAGGCTTCAAACCACCCCACCAGAAGGACCGTCTCACATCCTTGTACATCTTACTCGCTCCAGGATGTACTGAGTATGGGGTAGCATGAGCCTCACCTAGTATCCTCTGTCTCAACTCACTATCTGACGGCACACAAACACGGTTCTGACGTCTCATCACTCCATCTGCACCAATAGTAAACTGTGGGGCCTCATCTCGAGACATCCTGTCTCGGATCCTGATCAAAGTAGGGCCAGTCTCCTGCTTCTGTCGGATCTCATCCAACAGATTAGGAAGTAACTCCATGGTAGCCAACTGACCATCAATATCGGGAAACTGAATCTCTATCTCCAACCAAGCCAAGTCCCTCTGCAACTGTGGCTGTATTGTCAATCGGGCTATCGCTCTCTCCCTAGGCGTCTTCCGGCTCAAAGCATCAGCTACCACATTCGCTTTTCCGGGGTGGTAAAGGATCTCAAGGTCGAAGTCCTTGATCAACTCTAACCACCGCCTTTGGCGGTTATTCAACTCTCTCTGAGTGAATATGTACTTCAGACTCTTATGGTCTGTAAAGATCTGACATGTCGCCCCATAGAGATAGTGACGCCAGATCTTAAGAGCATGGACTACTGCATCCAACTCTAGATCATGTGTGGGGTAGTTCTCCTCATACGTCTTCAACTGTCGAGACGCATAGGCTATGACCTTACCCCTCTGCATCAAAACACACCCCAAGCCCAGCTTGGATGCATCACTGTATACCACAAAGTCATCAGTACCCTCAGGCTGTGCTAAAATCGGAGTGGACGTCAATCTCCTCTTCAGCTCCTCAAAACTCTGCTGACACGGCTCAGACCAGACAAACCGAGTGGTCTTCCTCAGAAGACAAGTAAGTGGTCGGGCAATCAAGGAGAACCCTTCCACAAACCGGCGGTAATAACCTACTAAACCTAGAAAGCTGCGAACCTCCTTGACATTCTTAGGAGGTTGCCAAGAAGATACTGACTCGATCTTCGCCGGATCGACCTTAATACCCTCAGCAGTCACCACGTGACCTAAGAAAGCCACCTCTGACATCCAAAACTCACACTTGGATAGCTTAGCATACATCTGGCTATCCTGTAGAATCTGCAGTACTGTCCTCAAGTGTCCGGCATGCTCCTCTCGACTCCTAGAGTAGACTAGGATGTCGTCAATGAAGACCACTACAAACTGGTCTAAGAAGTAAATGAATATCCCATTCATCAACTCCATGAACACCGCTGGTGCATTAGTGAGCCCAAATGGCATCACTACGAACTCATAATGACCATACCTAGTCCGGAATGCCGTCTTAGGTATGTCCTGATCTCTCACCCTCAACTTGTGGTAACCTGACCTCAAGTCTATCCTCGAGAACACAAACGCTCCATGAAACTGGTCTAACAGATCATCTATGCGTGGCAGTGGGTACTTGTTCTTGATGGTCACCTTGTTCAGCTCTTTGTAGTCTATGCACAGCCTCATCGATCCGTCCTTCTTCTTCACAAATAACACTAGCGCGCCCCAAGGAGACACACTAGGGCGTATGAAACCCTTCTCTGCTAGTTCCTCTAACTGCTTCTTCAGCTCAAGCAGCTCTATAGGTGCCATACGGTACGGGGCCTTCGAGATAGGTCTCGTGCCCGGCTCCAAGTCAATGCTGAAATCAACGCTCCTCTGTGGAGGTAGTCCTGGCAGGTCATCACTGAATACCTCCGCAAACTCGCATGCAACAGGTATCTCCTCTATAGTTAGGCTCTTGCTTTCTTTCATGGCATAACACCAGAAGGCTTCGCAACCCTGTGCTATCAGTCTCGCTGCCCTCACTGCACTGATAACTGTGCCTGACTTTCCGAGGTCCCAACCTCGGAATATCACCCTATGACCCTCCTCGGTGGCAACGGTCACTATCCTGTTACCAATGTCTAAGACTGCTCCGTGTCTCCTCATCCAATCTATCCCTAGAATCACATCCTCATGAGCTAAGGGCATGACTAGAAAATCTACTAGCCAGTCTCGATCTCCCATGCGAACAGGACATCCATAAATCTCTCTAGTCCCTCTTACCTTACTCCCATCAGGTAAGCCTATCATATAAGGTATCCCCTCTATAGTAGCTAAGGACAACCTATCTACGCATGCATCAGATATGAAGGAGTGTGTAGCACCCGTATCAACTAAAACTCGTACTGGTAAGTCATGAATCTGGATCGTACCTGTGGCAGTCGGTGCATCTGGATGATCAGCATCTCTCAACTCAAACACTCGTGCCTGAGCTCCCCTAGTATCATCTACACGACCACGTCCTCTGCCCCGACCTGATTCCTGCATAGAACTCTGTGGTGGTGTGTGTCCTGGAGCCCTGTAAGACTGCTGCTGACTAGGAGCTCTGTACTGCTACTGCTGACTCGGAGTCCGGTACTGTGGCGGTCTTTGTACACTCCCTGATAAGCCTGCAGGAGAAGAACCCTGCTGAGAGGGAGCCTTGCCCTGACGGCAGAATGTACCCTATGTCCAACCTTGCCGCACTGGAAGCAAGTCACTGCTGGCTTCGTGCAGTTCGATCGGATGTGTCCATAGCCACTGCAGTTGTGGCACTGTAAGCCACCAGCTGAAGTCTGACCAGTAGCTATATGGCTATGTCGCCCCTGAGTCTATCCTCGTCCGAAAACAGCTACTCCTGAACTACCACTAGCATAACCTGTCCTCTGCCGCTTATCTAGCCTGTCTGACTGAGCAGCTCTCCTCGACACTGGTCTGTCTCTCTCATATGCAAATGCTCTATCCTGATAGTCTGACAGAGTCTCACAGCGAAATCCTGCCAGATCGGACCGAATGCTCTCTCTCAATCTCTTCGAAAAAAGATATACATGTTGCTCCTCAGGAGGTGCAGCTGGTCCAAGCAGTGTCAGTTCCTTCTGGAACTTCTTGATGGCATCAGCAATCGGAATGTCCTCAAATCCAGCCTCAATGAAGTCCTGGAATCTCTCTCTCCTCAACGAGACAGGGCAGTATCTGTCTCTAACAATGCTCCTCATCTGCTCCCAACTGGTGACTCGACTACGCATGGTCCGCCACCAGGAATGAGCATCTCCAGTGAAGCAGGTCTGCACCAATTCCACCTGCCGATCCTTTGGGCATCGTATTGCCTCTAACGCAGTCTCTACCTATCCAATCCAGTGCTCCACCTCCAGTCCTATCTCTCCACTATATGAAGGGACCTTCTGAGAGTTGAAAGCCTTCAACCACTCATCCGGCCTCGGTGCTCTAGTCCCAGTAGGCGCTCTATCAGCCACAACTCTCCTCCTAGGTACAGCTGGCACCTGAGGCGCTCTCTGTGTCACCTGGACAGATCTAACCGGTACTGGTGGTACCAGGGTAAGTCTCTCTGTCCTAGCAGCCTCCTCCATACGCTCAACGTATGCTCGGTACTTTCTGTACTCAGTCGCTCCAATGGAAACACGTCCTGACTCTATCGAACGTGCTCTTTGTGCTCCAGACCTAGCAACGGTCTCATTCCTGACCTCAGGACCTACACTCTCAGCTACCTCCTCCATTCCAGCCTCTGACATGATCACTGCTGGGGGATCCTCTCGTGGAGCTCGACTTCGACCTCGGGCTAGTGGAGGTCTACCTCCACGGCCGCATCCTCTAACTGTAGGGGTCCTATCTCCCCTACCTGGTCCAGCTGGAGGGAGATGTGGACGACCTCTGCCTCGACCAGTAGCTAGCGTAGCTCTAGTACGTGCCATCTGCGCAAAGAATAATACTATAATTACTACTAACTAAAGTCCATAAAGTCCATCTATAGTAAAACCTAAAGTCCAACTAAGCATACTGAGATCCGCGGTAGTAGTGGTGGTCAGCTGTACTTTTCTATACCCAACCAGACTATGCATGCATTTAAACCAAAAATTTTCTTTTTAAAACTCAGACCCCTTTTCGGGTTCTGTTTAAAACTTATTCGGTCTTTCGGAAGATTTCAAGTGCCATTGTTTCCAACCTCGCTCTGATACCATGTTGTAACACCCCGAATTCTCAAAACTCGGGCATTACTCGTTAGGACCTCACAATGGGTCCCGACCTCAGTTTGACAACAACATTACTAGGATCTTGCAACAAGACACAAATAGAGAAAACCGAAATTCATAAAAATAGTATTTTTAGGGTAATGAATGCAACACTGTCTAACAGCCTAAAGTACTTAAACAAAGGAAACGAACAACTGTCTTAACCAAAAGAAAGGAAAGACAAAAACAATCCCCAACCCCCACTCTAAGGAGTACGGAGACCCGGCTGACCACTACTTCCGGATCACTCAGCTGCTGATCTAACCTGCGGTAAATCTAAAAACAACAGCAAGAAGAACCGTTAGCTAGTTATCTAAATATTAGCAGAATAATAGCAGCACAAACACACACATAAAAATATAAACACCCATCATGCTTTCAAACAGGTCCGTTTTATTATCTTGAGTTAAGTCCTCTTTCACGCTAATGATACTTATTTTGTGACACGAGGGATTCCCAAACCTCGCCTCCGCCCCCGTGTAACCATCAGGAATGGATCCGATGCATCTCACCTTGTACCTGCCTGGTTTGGGTATAGAGAACCTCCCAGTCTCCTGTCAGAGCTGGGCAGTGATGTCACGACCCGTTATACATACACTTGGGCCTTAAACGTAATAATAACAGTCGTCCTAGCAAGTTATTATTATTAAACACGCAAATAGCACACACGACCACTATCACTCAACTAATATCCAGAAACTGGCTAAGTAAGTCGCAAGGACTTACCTGAGTCAAAACACTCTAACACTCCTCAAATAGTCCGTACTCGTGGTAACTCAAGCGCCTGTCAATTAAGGCATGTGTAACAAAATCACATCTCGATGTCCAACCTCATGCAAAGGAATTACGGAAAGAAAGATTCTCATACGGTGAAAGACCGTTTTACCCTTAGTGCCGATAATTCTCTAAGTCACTTCTTGACTTCTAATATTTCTTTTTGAACGCTTTTCAATATCTGACTACTCCAGAACGGTTTACTAGAGGTAAAAATATTATTCTCATCCACTCGTCATCTAGAACCACATTCCTTCATTCTCGGTATTATCTAATCTTATATATATCTATATATATACATACTTATGTGCATACTAACTTCCTTCCAATTCTATAAATCCGTCACTCCTAGGTATTTATACAGATATATATATATAGCCACATACTTATTATTTTCACTAACTCGCACTCATATGTATACTTTTATTTCATATATATATATATATATATATATATATATATATATATATATATATATATATATATACGTATATTTTATAAACTCGGCATACACGACTCCTATATACACTATACTAACTGATACTTAGTTTTATAACTTTCCGCTTCTACTTCTTATCATATATACATGTATACATTGTACTGCATTCGTATTATTCCACTATGTATATATATATTTACGTATCACATTGTACTAGCATTCATATTATTCCACTATGTATATATATTTACGTATCACATTGTACTAACATTCACATATCTACATCACAATCTATACATTTCTACATCACAGCCGATACACATTCATTCCCATTCTTATATACGCAGGAACAGGAGGAGAGGAACCGGTGGAAGACTCTTACCGGCTGCAGTCCGGTGGCGATGGCTGGCGACCTGGCGGCGATGGCTAGCGACCTGGCGGCGATGGCTGGTGTTCCGGCGATGTACTGAGTATGGTGGTCCGGTTGTAGGGTTACTGCAGGTCGAAACGAGATCGCGGTGTCAACGAATGCGGAACGAGAGGAAGAAGTGAGGGAAAGAGGGGCAAGGCTTACCGATTTCTGATGCTGCGAGGCGGTGTGGCGGTGGCTGCACGGTGGCTCCGGTGGAAGACGAGGAGAGTGGCGGTGTCTTCGACCTACTGTAGCAGTCGGGGTGGTGAGTTCCGGAAGCGTGCAAAATGCAGAGAAGGGACGGAAAGAGAGGGGGATGCGTCTTACCGGACTGTTGGCGGCGAGCGGCGGAAGCGGTGGTTGCAGGAAGTCCGGCGGTAGCACAAGATTTGTGAGGTGCAGCGGGTTTGCGAGGAGGGAGCAGCACAAGCGGCACAGGAGGTTAGGAGAAAAGTAATTAGCGGATTAGGTTAAGAGGGATTAGGGTTAGGATTTAATTAGGAGGTGGGCTGATGATTGGGCCTCGCAGTGGCCCACATCCGGCCCGCCTTCTTATTAGCACGGAATAGGAACTCGTTACTCGTTAATTATGTGCGGAAATTATATAATACGGAATTAAATTCCGTATTATCTAATTTATCATTTTTTTTAATTTAAGGTGCGTATTTATTTCCGGCTACAAGGCTTCGTCATTTTATGTGACTTAAAGTCATATAAAATGATAACTTTTAAACTCGTTTTATTTTATTTTATTTATTATTTAAGATTGTCGCATCGGAATTTGGTTAATTGTAGTTTACCGGAACTTTAAAATTTTTGGTTATTACAGAGGACAACAAATTTCCTAAACCCTTTTCTGAGACTCATTTACAGTTGGTGGAGCATTGGCTCCACCAAGCTTCCGATAGTAAAGAGCCTTGGTATGCTGATATTGTTAATTATCTTGTTTGCTAGGAAATACCGTCCGGATTGACGTACGCTCAAAGGAAGAAATTCTTCAAGGATGTGCGCCACTACTACTGGAATGAATCTCTATTGTTTAAGAGAGGTCCGGATGGGATGCTTCGACAATGCATTTTAGAGGATGAAGTTGCTAGTGTTATACGGCATTGCCATTCGCTTCCTTGTGTAGGACATGCTAGCGCTCACAAAAGGTGCGCTAAGGTATTACGTTCTGGTTTCTTTTGGCCTACATTATTTAAAGATGTGCAAATGTTTGTTGCTTATTGTGATGCATTCCAAAGAAGAATGAACTTGTCTAAAAGGAACGAGATGCCACTCAACAATATTCAAGAGGTTGAAATTTTTGATGTATGGGGGGTTGATTTAATGGGACAATTCTCATCATCCGGAGGAAATCTTTACATTCTCCTAGCTGTTGATTACGTCTCTAGATGGGTGAAAGCCATTGCCTCTCCCACTAATGACGCCATGGTAGTCGTGAAGTTCTTCAATGGACTATTTTTTTGCGTTTTGGGACACCACGTATCATCATCAGCGATGGAGGGACACATTTCATCAACCGGAAGTTCAAGGCACTTCTATTGAAGTATGGGGTCACCAACAAGGTAGCAACCCCTTATCACCTTCAAACTAGTGGATAGATTGAAATCTCGAATAGAGAGATCAAGGCGATTTTGGAAAAGACCGTCTCCAGGACGAGGAAGGATTGGTCCATGAAGTTGGAAGATGCTCTTTGGGCTTATAGGACCGCATTCAAGACTCCCACTGGTACCACTCCTTATAATTTGGTATTTGTGAAGTCCTGTGATCTACCTTGGAGCTGGAGTACAGGGCATATTGGGCAATCAAGTGGTTGAATTTTGACATCAAGGAAGCCGGAGAGAAGAGACTTTTGGATATTAATGAGCTGGAGGAATTCCGCTTGAACACTTATGAGAATGTCAAGATCTACAAGGAAAGAACTAAGAGATGGTATGACAAGCATATCATACCTAAGGAGCTCAAAGAAGGAGATATCTTCCTACTCTTCAACTCCCGCCTCCGCCTCTTTCCAGGTAAGTTCAAATCTAGATGGACAGGACCTTACGTTGTGAAAACTGTTTTTCCCCATGGTGCAGTTGAAATTTGGGGTGAGACAAGCGGAAATTTGGGGTGAGACAAGCGGAGGAGATTGCACCTCTACACCTTGTTTGAGGATGATGCATGGTTCAACTAGCGACCTTAAACCAAGCGCTTCTTGGGAGGCAACCCAAGGTATTGCTTTCTTTTCCTTTTCCTAGCTTAGTTTTAGATAGTTTGCTTTGTTTTGTTTTTGGCTTCTTCTAGACAGAAACCCGGTATTCCCTAAGGAAGGATTACATCTCAGGAGCTACACTAGAAGGACAGAAGTTCTAGAAATTGAGAAGACGAAGTTGACTGAGACACATCTCGGTTGCTGTCATAGCGCCTCGACCGAAATGTTCTTGGGCAACTGAGGCGACTAGGTCTGACAATCCAGTCAAACACCTCGGTCCGGTCGGGACCACCTCGACCGAGGTGATATCAGATTCAACGAGGGGTATAAAAGGTGAAGCGGATTTCTCTCTCCTTACTTTTCGCTCTCAACTTCAACCTCGAATGCGGTGGAGATCTTGCCTCGTTTCCTCATTTCTCGCTCATTTTCCACAATTTTTTGTTCTATTTCGCCAAGAGAAGAAAGGGGATCAGATTTCAAGCACCAAACTGCAAGAAAAACACTCCAAAATTGCGTAATCGGGGTAATTTGTTCCCAAACCCTAACCTCTCTCCTTTCACTGATTTAGGAAAAATCCGGCTCTAGTTGCCGATTATTGTTGCTGAAAAGGATATAAGTACCCGATAGGAAGCAATTGGTAGTGATTGTGGGGGGAAATAACTGGAAAATCAGAGAGTGGAATCGCGCAACACTTCGCCTCGGTCCAGTCCAGCTGTGTCTCGGCTGAGGTGTTCTTCAGCTTGTCAGAGCAACCAAGGTGTTCATCTTGTCAGCAGTCATGAGCAACAGATCCGATCGTCAGCTTGTTTTGAGAGATGGTCCTAGTGGTTCCTCTCCTTCTTCTGCATCTCATCCTTCTATACCGGTGATTCATGAGCGTCACCAGCGGACTTTTATCGTATTTGCGGGCGTCCCATAGTTGCCCCGCGATTTTTAGATGTTGCTGCCTTCGAGTGCCTTCACGTGGTGGAGGACTTGAATAAGATGATTTCTATGGTAGGGCTGGAGGACTTTATGGAGATTCGAGTTCCAGCCTACCTCGAGCCGACTATGGAATTTGTGAGTTCCGTTACTCACGTCCCAAAGAGGAACAACATCAATTTCCGGTTGATGAACCGGAA
Organism: Fagopyrum homotropicum; assembly: GCA_033239125.1. Taxonomy (NCBI): domain Eukaryota; kingdom Viridiplantae; phylum Streptophyta; class Magnoliopsida; order Caryophyllales; family Polygonaceae; genus Fagopyrum; species Fagopyrum homotropicum. The sequence continues at coordinate 25,498,648 of BSWB01000008.1, read as the reverse complement.
CCACATAGTTCCGATGGATCATTTTAGGGAGATCTTTATCTTCCCGACTCCCACCGTTACCGACTTTCCTTCCCGAGCTGTGGCTCGATATTTCTGGGGCCAGATTGCCCATGTGGTGGAGCACAATGATAGATGGAGACCTGGAGACTCCAGAGAGCGCATTATCTTTCATTTAGCTTTCCGTCTTGCCCACCGCATATTCAATGAGACTCTTCTGGCGCGTACTAAGACGCCCCAGAAGATCAGACAGGGGGAGTTGCTGAGTTTATTTTGTATGGTCACTGGTGGAGAGCCTGACTTTGGAGGCATGCTGGCTGAGGACTTGCATAGGATCAATGGCAAGTCCAAGGGAGATATCTGATGTGGAGGGCTGGTGACCCATATTGCGGGTTACATAGGTTTGGATTTGAGTGCGTGTACAGTTGTTGCGGCTGCGAAGCCGCTTGGACTTCAGGAGATGATCACGAGGCGTATTCTAGTTCCTCATGGTCTCAATACACCGTACGTTGCTATGCCTTGGGAGACGACTACTCCTCAGGGTATTCTATGGTCAGCTCAGTTCACAAATTTCGATCCTCAGTACTGGTTTTCTGCTTGGCTTCCATACATGCAGAATGCCCGAGATGCCGACGCTGTTGCTGAGGAGGAGGAGTATGATGATGAAGGAGCTGCCATGAAGACCGGTACTAATACCGGTGGTCCGAGTGTTCCAGTTGTCGACCTAGATGATGAGGCGACAGAGGAGGAGGCAGCGGCACCATCATGACCAACCCGGCGCAGAGTCCGCTGACAGAGAGATCCAGTAGCTCACCGACAGATTGATGAGCTGACTGACCAGATGATCGACTCCTACGCATCCTTGACAGTGGACATCATGGAGATTAGAGAGAGCCAGCACTACTAGTGCCGGATGATGGAGATTCAGTTCCAACACATGATGGGATATCCTTTTGATCCATCTCATCACCCCTACATCCCACATCCACCACCACCACCAGCGGACGAGGACTAGAGCAGCATGGATTTTCTTTTTTATTTATTTTGCAGCTCAGCTAGGTCTGGTGAGTTTTCTATTTCTTTAGACTTATTTTGACCCATTGGGACAATGTGTCCTAAGTATGGGGTATGTGGATGTACTTATTTGACTTATGTGTATGTCAGCACCCCTACATCATACATACATGTTTTTGTTTGAAAAAAACGTGGAAAACTGGTTTAAAAAAATTTTTTTTATGACCTCGACCGGGATGATTCTGACCAAACGAGGTTGAACACCTCGGATGACCTAGAACACCTCGACCGAGGTGGTTTAACTGAGATTTTTCGAAACGAATTTTTGTGCTTCTTCTCTGGATATGACCTCAGATAAGGTTTGCAGATTGACTTTGAAATCTTTATATGTTCGCAAGGTTTTATGACATGTTTAAGTTTCTAATTGCTTTGTCTTCAAATGTTAGCATGTTTAATTTTTTGTTTTTATCAAAATTATGTCGAATTTGAAGGTTGACACCACATGATGAGGTCTCTCACATTCTTCCTGGAAAGACCAAGGCAATTCATTCTCTTCTCTTCTTCTTCTTGATCATGCTTAGCCCCTCATATACATTTTTTCCTCCCTTCACCTATCCAGGAATTTGGAAGCAAGTGATGGAAAGCAAGTGAAGTAAAGTTGAGAAGTTGGCTGGAAGCGAAAGTGTTAGAAAGAAATATTAGGTTTGGGGAAGTCAATCATGACAATGAGTAACTCGACACCATTCACATAGCCGGGTGTTTGTGTCTTGCCAAAGTCAGATTAAGCGATATTCTTAACGGGTCATGGTATGTGCATCAAGGGTTTGATGCATCTCAAGAAATTGATGATTGTAGATCTCCTAGGCTTCGGTTATTGTGCACGTCTGTCCATGCATCCCAAAAAGTAAAGTAAAAAAGGTGAAAAATAAGCAAAGCTTATTGGTGGAAGATGTTAAGATTCAAAGGAAAGTGAAGTAAGATCCTATTCCCGGATTCTAGCACCACATTACCTTCTATACTTCCCACCCTGACACGTTTCTAGACCTCTTTTGGAAAGCCCTTGAGACCTCTAGCTTGTTGATTGACTTGGTTGTTTAAACTGGATTATACATGATTGATTTCGATAAACATAAATTATTATACATTCAATGATTTTAAGCAAAGATGAACAGCTTTCTTATATTCATGAAATGTTTTGACCATGTTTTGATTTTATTTGTTATGAGGCATTCTCTTAGGGTGATCTACGAGTGGAGCACACCATCAAAAGGTTTTTCAAGGATTTTTCATTGATCTTTCTGACTTATAATCCATTCTATCCTCTATCTAATATTCGGAACTTGCTTGGGGACAAGCAAGGGATAAGTATGGGGTATTTTGATAGCAATTATTATAGTCTATGTTTTGGGATCGGTTTAGACGTTTTATCTTCATAAATCTGCATTTATAAATGTATATTTTGCGGTTATATTCTTGTTTTATCCATCTTTGGGGGAATCGAGGTCTATACCTAGTTTCTTTGAAAATGTAGGTAAAATGACACGGTTTGGACTAAAAAGGAGCTAAGGAAGCTAAGGAGACATTGGAGCTACATTCAGGGATACTCAAGAAGGCTCAGAAAGCATTCAAATGGATTAGAGACTTGATTTTGAACCAAATTAGAGATGATTTACTCTCAGCTGAGACTCACCTCGGTCAGCTACAGTACCTCCTCGACCGAGGTGATCTTGAGGAGCGCCGCGACCGAGGCGAACACCCTGTCGCCGGCGAGATCTTATTTTTGGCTGAGATCGTTTATTTTTGGAAGGAGGATATCTTATATTTTTGGGCTGGATTTTTGGAAGGAATAAATTATTTTTGGAGATTTAGTTTAGGAGATACGGATATATTTTATAGGAAATTATCTTTTTAAGATATTTTATCTTTGGAAGATAATTCTCCTATATATATGGGCTGATTTTCTACAATTCAGCCATCACGGAAATTTCCGGATCATCAGATCTTCGGATAAAGGATTTTCTGGAGGGTTTTCTGAAGAGTTTGAAGGTTGAAGTTGAAGGAAGAAATCATTGTTGGAAGTTAGCTTTTGAAGGAGTTTGTAAGATTCTCTTAGGCTACTTTCGGTTTGTTGTATTTGTTGATTTGTGACTTTTGAAACACTGATTTGTCACTTGTTTGATTCAGTTATTGAAGCCTTTTTATTAATGTCTTCTTGTTCGATTATTGATTCCTTTCTCCTTAATTTGATTATTGTTATCATGATGATTGTTGGCTAAGTTTCTTATGCGATTCTAGGGTGATTGGCTGAAAGTTGTGGGAAAGACGACGATAGAATAATCTTAATCCCAGCAAGACCCTGAAAGCTTGAACCTTTACCTTAACCGACGAACACCTCGCTCAGTCGATGAACATCTCGACCGGGGTGGAATTTGCCTGAACGAGGTGAACGTTTTCCTGATCCAAATCTAAGTTAAGATCCAGTTTGCCAAACTCTATCCTTGTTATACCTTTCTTAGTTCAATGCAAGCTAAGGATGAGACTTACCCGGCGATTCCTTTGCTTGTTTACCCAAGATCATAAGCGATAGATAATAAAGGTTTGTCCTTTATTGGGGTTTTAGTGTGCCTTCATCCCATTCTTGAGAGTTAGCCTGAGGCTTACCCGGTAAAGGTTGATTCTATTCCCTTGGGTGGTGTGTTGGTTTGAGGTTATAGTTCTTTCCCTTAGTTCCTTGAGACTTACCTGGTAATAGGAGCTACGGTTTGGGATAGTGAGTAGTGAGACTTACCTGATGATCTATTCCACCTTAGAAACACCTTCCCTTTGCAAAAATCTCAGGTTTGTCCGCTTATCTTTAGAAATCTTGAGTTAGAACCACAACTGATTCTTTAATCTCTAGAATCCGCATTTTCCCTTACTTGAATTATATCATCTTTGATTGCTTTGATTACTTTTGGTTAACTGCATCATTTGACTACCGATTCTGTGTTTGGTTTCTCCATAGTCCTTGTGTTCGACCCCTGGAATTCTTGCTTTTATTACAATTGACCCGTACACTGCGGGTTCGCATATTTGTTCAAGCATACTTCTTGGGTTATAAATTTAAACTTGCACACACCTTTTGGAGCGAACAAGTTACAATTCAATGTAAATGGCGATATCAAAGCAATGGTCAAATCGTATACATGAACCTTCTTCAAGATACTTCATGTATGACTTAATCTAATCTATGGTCCATGACTACTATCCAAACACTAATCTTATTTATGCGAGATTAATAGAACAAATCTCGATTCTAGAGAGCTAGAAGAGTATGGTTTCCCAACCTACTCCCCAGAAGGTCTAAAAACCCTAACAACAAGTTGGATATGAATCATCCAACAAAATAAATCTATTTGTGCTTATAGTTGATGTTCTTAGATTACTGAAGTTCAATGTGCTGGTTTGGTGCTTCTCTTTCGCTAAATGTGAAAGACGGATAGTAACAACTTCTCTAGACCACAATGTCAGAACCCCAAAAACAACAAGAAAGGGAAGAGTTGAAACAAAAATCAGGTGCTCTCTAACCCTTTTTCATTTCATTGATGAATATGAATCAACCTTTCTATATGATTTGAGTTTTTGCATCAATCTATGGAATTTAGTTTACTCTTCTTGCAGTACCAATCTCACTCAGCACCTAGCACATTATTGTTTGTTTAACTATCATGATGTTGTGTATTTGATTAGAGCCCGGAACATTGTAATTATCAACTATCTATTTTTATTCAACTTTCCTAAATTGAGTTGCTATTTGCTGCACATGAATCTACTATGATGGCCTACTTGTTGATATTTGGGCAGGTAAACAAGAATACAAAGGGAGACTTAACCATAATAACAACTCTTGAACATCAGTATGGTATAAAAAGTTGGAAATATGGAACCCATTTCCTGCCTAGCGGTCTAAATTGGTATGTGTTTCTTTGTAAATGCTTTAGGATAAGTCTTGTACTAATTTACTCCTTGTTGTCTTGCATAGAAGAAGGAATACAACAACAACCATCCATAAAAACTTCTCCTGTTATAACAGGGAAGAAGTTATGGGATTGACCAAACATGGATCCAAATCTCCAAACCAATGGGAGATTTTAAAAATCTATGGAACAAACTCAAATAGTGTTCCTAAACTGATAGGCTTTGTAACTAGAAACTGTGTTCAACTGGAGTGCCCTTCTGACATTCATTTATGAAAATATATACAGTGTTGTTGGTTTCTTTGTTCAAATTCAGCCTTTTAAATCCAGAACAATATTTTTTAACTATCATTACCACATGCATATCTCTAGTTTATGCTATGGTGATAAGCATTGTGATGATATGAGTCTTTTCCTGAATTTATTGAAGATGAAGGAAAGAATAAAAAATGCATCCACAACAAAGAGCAAGAAGGAGGAATAAAAAAAATCATAGAGAGATCTAGCCTCAGCTTCAGAGAGATCTAGCGAATGTTGTAGCTGACGCCTTGAGCAGGAAGACGCCTCGAAAGATTCTGTATCAAGGACATTGACCTTGAGATTTTGTATCGTCCTAGAAAGGCGAATGTTGTAGCTGACTCCATGAGCAGGAAGACGCCTCAAGAGAAGGCGATTGCGAGACTGACAGTTCAGCCTTAGCTTCAGAGAGATCTAGCTTGGCTAGAGTTGGACATCTAGTTTCCTAATGAAGATGCCCAGTTATATGCTTTAGAGGTATTACCTGGTCTGTTGGATGAGATCCAACAGAAGCAGGGAACCTGTCCGACTTTGAGGAGGATCAGAGAGAGGATGTCTAGTGGAGAGGCACCACAGTTTTCCATTAGAGCTGATGGAGTGATGAGACGACATGACCGCATCTATGTACCTGCCGATGCATAGTTGATGCAGAGGATCTTACAGGAGGCTCACAGTACACCTTACTCAGTACATCCAGGTACGAGTAAGATGTACCATGACGTGAGACGTTCATACTGTTAGCATGAAATATGACGATATTTTAGGCACTAGTTCTAGTTGTTTTTCCCTCATTATTGTGTACATGGTTGTAGTTTTGAAGCAATTGTTAAATTGTTCACCTATTTTGTCGATATAGAGATCTACACTAGCTTTGTTTTGTTTATAGGTGAATAAGAGCTTGAATCGGAGCAAATGATGGAAGAGAAGGAGTATTTGATCATGTTCGAGGACAAGGAGATGCATTAGGGAGGCTAAGGAAGGAGCATGGATGGAAGATTGCACAAAACAAAGGCAAAAGAGGAAGTTAAGCAAGTCCACGCCCTAAATTACGGCCGTGGAGAAGGGAATTGAAGTCCACGCTCTAAACCACGGCCGTGGACTTGGCATCATGAACGTGGTAGAGAGTTTAGAGCATTCCAGAGAGTTACACGGTCTAAACCACGGCCGTGGAAGTTATATGGCACCGTAATCTGCTTTCACGCTCTAAACCACAGCCGTGGAAGGTTCTACATGACCGTGATCTTGGCGAATATTATGACGTATCATACTTGCCACGTCATCAAAGTTAATGGGATTTTATCGTAACCCTTCCTCGCTCTATAAAAGGAGTAGGGAACGGAGTTTTCGGCATCCACGCCTACCCCCGCTTACCTCGTATTTAGGGTTGCTTTGGACGCCGCTTAGAGTTCCGGAGCTGACGGCCAGGATTGAAGATCAAAGTTTACTTGCGGCGGAAGTTTGGTGATTTCTTAGGTTTTGATTCCGGAAACGATTGACAACCGTTTTCCTTTGTTTGCCTGAGATTATTTGTGAGATTCTTATTCCATCTTCTGAATCCATTAAACATATTGCTTTGTTATTTGGATTTAAGATTGATTTCAAGTGTTTATTGAGTTTCCAAGGGTTTTCATATTTCTCTCTTTCTTATTTGAATATTGAATCAATGACAATGATTGTTGGCTAAAACCCTTTAGCAATTCTATGGTGAAGGGTTGATAGTTGTGGCTTAGATAATGATAGATCGATCGTAACTTGATTGGACCCTTACAGTGTGAGAAACATTGTCGGCGAACCTAAATTACGGCATGCTCTTGAGGTTTTACGGCCGTGGAACTCAAGATCCTGCTGTGATTTTCCCTGATCTACGACCTTTGTTTTTGCTTTAATCTGCAGTTAAATATTTTCTTTAACCTAGACTTGGTTTGCCTTTCCTAGGTAGTAGTGAGACTCAACATCCTCTATTTCGGTTTCGAGTGTCACAACCTTAACCGTTTGAGTTTATCTTGATCCTTTGGGTTTGGGCTTGGGTATTTGAGATCAATTCTTGTCCTTAGATCCTTTCTATACTGCAGCCTCAACAACCTTTATAGAGGGTGCCTTTGGGTGAGACATATAAGGTTTTGGAACTTCACCGTACATTACCTTGCTTTAGTATACCTTTGCAATTCTCAACTCTGTCCTTATATCTATAGTATATCTTGAATCGATTGCCACAATTTGATATCCGGATCTTTAGGGTTGTTGTTTTCCCCAATATTTGCAAAGCCTTACACTTTTACTTGCTTGACTACTTGAGACTGAAATTTGACTCACCAAATCCCTGAGTTTGATACTCTAGAATACTTGCTAATCCACGCTGATCCGTACACTGCGGGTTTGCTTGCTTTTATTCTAGTTTTATAAATATAAAGCTTATTTGCACGCACGTTTCCGGGCGAACACATACTGGTGGGGAGGGCTGAAGCTCGATGTAGCCTGATTTGTGGCTCAGTGTGCGACTTGTCAACAGGTCAAGATAGAGCATTTCAAACCTAGAGGTGAGCTCCATGCACTGCTAGTACCGCAATGGAAGTGGGATGACGTCTCTATTGACTTAATGACCGGTTTGAGGCCAAGTAGGAGTACACTAGACAAATAGTGAGACTCCATGGTGTACCAAGGATGATTGTCTCTGATCGTGATGGACGGTTTACCTCGATGTTTTGGCAGCAGATTCAGACTACTTTGGGGACGAGTCTACATTTCACGATTGCGTTTCACCCCCAGACAGATGGTTAGTCTGAGAGGATCATCCATACCTTGGAGGATATGCTGCGAGCTTGTGTGTTGGATTGGGGACAGGGATGGTCTAATTACCTCCCACTTGTTGAGTTCTCATACAACAACAGATGGCATGCATCTATTGGGATGGCTCCTCATGAGGCACTATATGGACGTAGGTGTCGTACACCTTTATGGTGGGATGAGCCTAGCAGTATCAGTGGGATAGCGCCAAAGCAGATTCAGGATGATATGGCTCGAGTAGCGCTGATTAAAGAGGGGATGTTGGCTGCACAGAGTCGCCAGAAGTCGTATGCAGACAGGAAGCGTAGGCCTCTAGAGTTCAGGGTAGGAGATCATGTCTAGTTGAGAGTATTTCCGACGCGTGGTGTCAGACTTTTTTGCATAAAAGGGGAAGCTGAGTCCCCGATATGTCGGTCCTTTTGAGATATTAGATAAAGTTAGGAGGGGAGCCTACATATTAGCTTTGCCTCCGAGGTTAGAGGGTGTTCACCCTGTGTTCCATGTGTGTCAGCTGAGAGAGTACTACCAGATCCGAGGCACATTGTGAGTTATGATGATTTGGTGGTGGAGCCAGACCACACCTTTGCTGAGCATCCATTTGCAGTCTTAGAGCGAGGGTGAGACGCCTGCGTTCGAAGGACATTCCCATGATGAGGATACAGTGGCCGAGACGTGGACCTGAGGAGGCTACATGAGAGACTAAGGATAGTATCCAAAGGAAGTATCCAGAGGTTTATGCCGAGATAGATACACCTAGGGTCGAGGAGTAGATCTTAGTGCTATCTTGGTGAGTATGTGATTATGTGCTTATATGCCTTGATGTGTTTATTCCATGCTAGCTATGATGTGATTGACGATCTTATTAGATCCTGATGTGCTAGCGTGATGTATGTTATAGTTGGAGATGATTATTTCCTCCAACCTATATACATATGATTTATGTTTGTAGTTGGAGATGGTTCTTTCCTCCATGATATTTGAGTTGATCAGGATTCAGCTAGAGATGGTTCTTTCCTCCATGCTACTTTGATGAACATAGTTTCTATGGAGATGTTATTCCTCCAAGTGTTATATATGATTATGTTTTCGCTAGAGATATGCTTCCTCTGTGCCTTGTGATATGGTATGGTGAGAGATGTGATTCATTTATGCCTTTTGGGTAGCGTTATGGCCCTATTTTCTGGAGATGGTGATTCCTCCATGTTCATGTTTGAGGTTATACATTGATATAGGTTATGATCTTTTGAGCGGAGATGTGATACCTCTGATAGAGAGAGAGGAAGAGTTATACCTCGGCTTATGGGTCCGAGAGGAATTGAGTTTTGCAAGTTTCAGGACGAAACTTGGGTTTTAAGGGGGTGAGATGTAAGAGCCTAGTTGTTGAGTTGCTGAGTATGTGAGCCGAGGACCCAAATTTAGCCTGATCCGCCCCTGTGCCACCTATGATCCGCCCCTGCGCCCTCCTGCATCAACAAGGTTCTTCTCTTGGTTCTGTAGTTGTGTATTGCTTCTAGGCATGCCTTAGGGTGCCTTTGCTCCCTCCTTTCCTACTATGAGTGTATAGGATCATGCTAGATGTGTGAGGTTGTGTTTTGATGAGGTTATGATCAGTTTATGCCTTGTATGGCCTTTGAGGTTTATTAGATTGTGAGGTTAGGTTGAGGATGGTCCTATGGATCCCTTGGGTCTAGGTGTGGCCCCTTTGATTGATTGATAGGAGATTGATATATCTCTATGCCTTGTTATTGGGCAGTGCACCTCTCAAGATCAGAGGTTGTTCGTGGTTGAGTGTTGTATGAGGTCGAGGTAAGTCCGTAGGACTTACTTAGCTACCATCCCTATATTGGGTGTTTGCATGAGTGGTGTGTGCATTGTATGTTTGCTATGATAGCATGAGATGTCGTTTATACCGACTTATGTTTTATTGACTGCCCCGTCCGTGGCTTTGATAACCTTTCCCTTTCATCCCGCCGTGGAGTTTGGGAGGTTCTTTGTTGTCAGGCCAGTCTAGTTTACAGGAAGGGCGCAACCCACTCCCATAGGGTACACGGGTTATGTGACCGATACTCGTACAGCTGGCTATCAGGCTCAGAGGCGAGGATGTATCAGTCCTTGTGTCACATACTTTTATCTATCTATATATATACGATTTGAGTGAACGACTATTGATATAAAGATGATAAAATGGGTAAATGTGTGATATTATGTGTTCGCCACTTAGTGTGCGTGCAAATAAGCTTTAATTATAAAACTAGAAATCAAGCAAGAGAACCCGCAGTGTACGGATCGATATAGTTGAGCAAGAATTCCAGAGTATCGAACATAGGGATTTGGGGGGTTAAATCCAGTTATAGATTATCAAGCAAATAAATGTATGAAGCTTTTCAAATTATTGGGAAAACAACAATCCTAAAGATCCAGGTATCCAGTTGTGGCAATCGATTCAAGATATACTTAATGATATAAAGACAGAGTTGAGGTATGCAAAGGTATACTAATGTAAGGTAATCGTACGGTGAAGTTCCAAAAACCCTTATATGACCCACCTAAAAGACACTCTCTATAAAGGTTGTTGAGGCTTCAGTATAGAAAAGATCTAAAGGCAAGAATTAACGTCAAATACCCAAACTTGTAATCCAAGGATCAAAACTAACTAAATCGATTAAGGTTGTGACACTCACAATCGAGGTAGAGGTTGTTGAGGCTTCACTACCACCTAGAAAAGGCAAGCCAAGACTAAGTTAAAGCAAATCTTTGACTTTGGATTAAAGTAAAAGCAAGTTCGTAAACTGACACAAAATTACGGGTAGTTCTTGAGTTCTACGGTCGTGGAAGCTCAAGAACAGACCGTGGATTAGGTTCGTCGGCGATTCTCTCTAACTCTCAGGGTCCAATCTGTTTATGATCGATCTATCATCATCTAAGCCACAACTATCAATCCTTCACCTTAGAATTGCTAAAGGGTTTTAGCCAACAACAGTCAAATTGATATCAAATTCAAGGTTTAAAAGAATGAAAGATGAAAACTTTCGAAAACCTTTAATAACCTTCAAACTAATCTCAAATCCACAAATCAAGAACAATAATGTCAATGGTTTCGGAATAACACAAGCAATCACAATCTTAGATAAGAGTGAAGAACGGGATGTCAATCCGTCTTCTAATCAAACCTAAAGATGAAGCGTAATCTCCTTGCGAACAATCTTCCAAATCTTCAACTCTTCCGTCAATCCGGAAATCTCAATAGCAAAGCGCAAATCCCTTAATCACAATCTCCCACAAAAGTGTAAACTAGGGTAAGCCGAAGTGTAAGCCTAAGCAAAGGTGTAAGCGAAGGTGACGGAATATCTCTTCTTCCGTCCTTTTATAGGGTAAGATAAAATATTGGCCCGGCCCATTGCGTAGAAGATCGTGGCTTATAATATTGCGTAAAATATTGCCAAGATCACGGTCGTGGAAGGGTTCCACGCCCGTAATTTAGAGCGTGGAAGTTGGTCACGGTTTGTCACAACCCTCCACGGCTGTGTAAGTTGCTGGAATGCACCACGCCTCTCTTGCCAAGGTTCCACGGCCGTGGACTTGAACGTGGAAACTAGTACGGCCGTATTTTAGAGCGTGGTTTAGAGGTAATTCGTGGTTTTCCTTAGCCTCGTGCTATTCTTCAAGTTAGCACCATCCTTAGCTCCTAGAGATGTCCTCAATCCTTGGACATGCTCAATCAAACTCTATTCTCTCTCAATCCGTTCGGATTTAGCTCTAAATCGCCTACAATCAACACATAGCTTATGTAGACCTCTATATCGACAAAATAGATAAACTAACTCACAAATGCTTCAATGCTTTATCAATGACTATCAATATGGATGAAATACACTTAGAAAACGTGCCTAAAATATCACAATATTTCATGCTAACATTATGCTGATGTGTTTATTCTTATATAATTGTGTTTGTGCTTATGCATTACCTCATATATATATGGTTAATTAATGGTTTCATACCATGTTATAGATGCCTTGCAGGATAGGCGTGCTACTGAGTGATCTAGCAGGGTGGCAGGCCGAGGACCTCTCTTACATAGGATGGTTGTGTCTGTTGGGGTTGTTTACCTTTTCCCTCCTGCTTGAGGATGATCTTTTGTTACCTCTTGTGTGAGGGCGTTGTGGTTTATACTCGGCTATGTTGTCTTCCCTTTTGGTTGTACAATTATATAGTTTTATGTATTTGTTTTATATCTGTAAGTGCCATGTTGTAAGGTCCAATGAACTTGTTGTCAGGCTAGGGTCAAGATCCATTGTGAGATCCTAGCCCAATGTGACATCCCGAGTCCCGCGGAATCGGGGTGTTATATCATTTGGATGACTTGGGTATAGAATTCATAATCATGACCAATTAGATTTCGAAATCCACTCCAGGACGGCGTGTACGTTGTGTTGGGTCAATCCTTTGACCAAGAGTTTGTGGTTCTCCCACAAATGGATCAACTCTAACATTCCTCACAGAAGGGTGAGGTACAGCAGTTGGTAGTTGACGATGGGGTTTAGCAGGAGCCGGATTTGGTGGAGGTATCTCCACGCGGATGTTTCCTCCTCTTTCAAGGAGCAAGTGCCTCATATTGGCTTGCATCTCATCCATTCTTGCTTGAAGTGCATCAACATCTTCCCACACTTTTTCTTCTACCTAAAGCAATTGTTCATTTGCAAGCCTTTCTCATTCCAAGGCGTCTTCCAAATCAGCCTGAACGTCTTTGTCATCCATCTTCTTCTTACTAGCTTATCTTATCCTTCGTTGTATGGTTCTTTTTGGTTCGGGATCGTAAGGAACGAGCTCTTTATCGGCGCGAGTTCATCGCATAAACCAAAAGGGAATTCATGTAAGCGCAACTACTCAAGCAAAAAAGATTAATAGAAAAAGTAAAAAATTTTAACTAGACAACCGAAATTACCGCTTGGTCTAGACCAAGTCCCTAGCAACGGTGCCAAAAACAAGTTCACTCTCCGATGTGTATGTATATTGATAGCATGAATTATAGTCTATATTTTGGGGTTTGTTTGGACGTTTTATCTTCAATAATCTGCATGTTAGCATGTATAATATGTGATTATATTACCATTTCATCTACCTTTGCGGGAATCGAGGTCTACACCTAGTTTTGCTGTAATTGTAGGTAAAATGGCACGTTTTGCATCAAAAAGGAACAAAAGGAGTTATGGAGTCATTGGAGCTACATTGAGGAGCATAAGGAACCATCCAGGAAGTATAGCCATGGATTAAAGATTCACTTTGGACCAGTTTTGAGAGATTTCACATTCAGTTATGACTCACCTCGGTTGACCAGAGATTCATCTCGACCGAGGTGATCCAGAGACGCCGACTCGACCGAGGCGAATACCTAGGACGCGGCGAGAATATTTTATTCTTGGCTGAGATCTTTTATCTTTGGAAGGTGATCTTATATTTTTGGGTTTGGCTCCTGGAAGGAAGGTGATCTTATATTTTACCTATTTTTATGGGAAAAGATCTTTCTAAGATATTTTATCTTTGGAGGGTTATTTTCCTATAAAAAGGGTTGAATTTCCACAAATCCAACATCTCGCTTACATCCCGCTTAGCACGTTATACACCATTGAAGGCTGCGAGATCCAGCATACATCGCTGCAGCATACTCCAGTTGGGAGTTTTGAAGAACCTTTTTGAAGGTTGAAGGAAGATTGAAGATCATAGCTTTTATAGCTTTTTAGAGGGTTTTGTAAGATTGTCTTTAATTCCCTTCCTTGTTGTCTTGTCTTGTTCGATTGCTATCCAACGAACGCTTTTTGTGTGATATTTGATTCAGTTATTGAAGTCTTTTCATTAAATTCTTCTTGTTCAAATACTCACCTTCTTCCCATATATTTAATTAATACTTTCATAATGATGATGAGTGGCTAATTTCCTTGTGTGATTCTAGGGTGATTGGCTGAAGGTTGTGGGAAAAACAATGATAAAATAATCTTAGATCCAGTAGGGCCCTGAAAGTTCGAACCTTAACCCTAAGCATCTCGCTCAGTCGATGAACATCTCGGCCGGGGTGGAATTTGGCTGACCGAGGTGACTTATCTGATCCTAAACTGAGAGCTAAGTGTTAGAGTTTGCCAAATCCTATTCTTATTACACCTTTCCTGGTTCAATGCAAGCTTAGGATGAGACTTACCCGGTAATTCCTTAGTTTTGTGTACCAACGATCATAAGTGTAGGTAATAAAGGTTTATCCTTTATTGGGGTTCGAGTGTGCTTCCATCCCATCTTTGTGAGTTAGCCTGAGACTTACCCGGTAAAGGTTGATTCTATCCCCTTAGATGGTGTGTTAGTTTGAGGTTATAGTTCTTTATCTCGATTCCTTGAGACTTACCCGGTAATAGGAGTTACGGTTTTGGATTAGTGAGTAGTGAGACTTACCCGGTGATCTACTCCACTTTAGTAACACCTTCCCCTTGCAAAAATTTCAGCTTTGTCCGCTTATCTTTAGATCTTGAGTTGGAACCACAACTAGACGCTTTAATCCCTAGAATTGCATGTTTGCTTTATTGACTTCTTATTCATCCTTGATTGTGTTAATTGCTCTTGTGGTTAGTATTCGTGAAGCTTACCGTTATCGACTTTGTTTCACCGAGTCCTTGTGATCGACCCCTAGAATTTCTTGCTTTTTACTACGATTGACCCGTACACTGCGGGTTCGCATCCTTGTTTTAAGCTTAAGTCTAGGGTTATAAATTTAAAGCTTGCACACACCGTTTGGAGCGAACAAGTTTTTGGCGCCGTTGCCGGGGACTTGGTCTAGACCGAGCCGGTACGGTTTTCTCTTGGGGCACTTTCCCCCGTGTCATCTAACTACTCTACTTGAGTGACTTTTGCAGGTTCTTTCTTAGGTATATGCGAAGAACCCGCACTGGGAAGGAAATCGTTCCTTACGATCCCGAACCAGAAAAGACATACAAGCGACGCTTAAGAGAAGCGAAGATGGCCCAACAAGACAACCGCGATCTTGAGGCCGAATTGAAAGAGGTGTTAGAGCTGCTACGCCTCAGCAAGGAAGAACTAAGGCGAGAGAAGGAAGAAACTCGCACCAAAACCGAAGCAATCGAAGCAGAAATGGCCGTCATACGAGACCAGATTCTACTTCGACCGAGGGACAACCCAGTTCCCGATGCTGGACCGAGGTAGGTTCCAGTTGCTGACCCTCGACCGAGGCAGGTCCCAGTACCAGACGCCCCGGCCGAGATACTTCCACCTCGGATGCCAGTCCAAGATGTTCCCCTTGCAGGAATTCCACAAACCCTAGGTCAAAGGATGGACCCTAATCAACAACTGAGGCGTCGAGGAGTCAACCTAGGAGATCCAGCGGACTATGACTACGAACTTCGACCGCAAGTTCTATCCATGATTCGCCAATGCCAATTCGGAGGGATGGAGAAGGAATCACCACATCAACATCTTCAAAACTACGAGATCTTGATGGAAACTTTGCGACCTTCCAGAATTGAAAATAACAACTACAAGCTAAGACCTTTTTACTTTTCTTTAAAAGATAGAGCTCTTACTTGGTATCAATCTCTTCCTCCAGGTAAAATTAGCACATGGGAGGAGATGACTACGGAATTCTTGACCAAATTCTTTCCCCCCTCAAAGACAGCTGAAATGAGAGGAAAGATCAATGCTTTCATTATGAAGGACAAGGAGAGCTTGTCCAAGTCATGAGTGCGGTTCAAGGACATCCTTTTGGATTACCCACATCATGGGATTCCAAAAATCGAGTTGTTGGAGATCAACTTCAAGGGACTGGACGGAAGCACCCAGTTCAATCTCCAACTACTCTCCGCCGGTACCTTCATGGACATGGCGATTGACGAGGCTTGGGACTTCATTGAGAAGCAAGCCTTGCATATGGAGAAGTACACCCACCAAGGAGCTGAAGGTGGAGTTAAAAGAGTCAACTTTCAAGAGACTCAATCCAACAACAATCAACTCACGTCTTTGAAGAATGACGTGAAGCAATTGAAGGAACTCTTGGTTGCTCAAACCAAGAAGGAAGAGCAAGGACAAAGGAACAACAACAATGGATACCATAACAACAACAACGGTTCCCGGAACAACAACTACAACAACAATAATAGAGGGTCCAATAGCAACAATTGGAGGACGAACAATCAAAACAACCAGAATCCTGGTAACAATTATTCAAACTCCAACTCTAATAATTCCTCTAACCCTTTCCTCTCTTCTCCTTCTTCTTCTTCTACTCCATTGAAGAGCCAGGGGCAAGGATCAAGTTCGTCTCAGCCAGAAAAGAAAGACGCAGTTCTGGAGGCTATCTTGATCAAGCTTAGTGCTATGGAGACTTCTATGACTTCATTTTCGAGGACCCAAAAGTCCTTCGAACAACAACTTGCAAGTAGGGCGAATGAAGCGCCAAGAGATCCAGGGAAGCTTCCAGCAAAGACGGAAAGCAACCCTAAGGGCCAGTGCATGGCCATAACGACGAGGAGTGGACTCAAAACTGCAGATCCAGTACCTCGCTCGACGCAGACCACCTCGGTCCAGATCCAGTCGAAGAACACCTCGACCGAGATACCACCCGAGGCGGAGCAACAGAAAGCGGAGGGGAAAACTGAAACTTATATTCCACCTCCTGCATACAAACCACCACTTCCATTCCCCCAGTCAAGGGCCAGACCACATCTAGACAAGCACTTTGGTAAGTTCCTTGACTTGATGAATAAGCTGCATATTAACATTCCTTTCCTTGATGCTATTCTAGGAATGCCCGCCTATGGGAAGTTCTTAAAGGAGATCCTATCAAGGAAAAGGAAATTGGAAGACTTTGGTGAAGTTAGGATGACATCTAAATCCTCGGAGCTTATCAAGATCATGAAGGAGAAGATGCCACCTAAATTAAGAGATCCCGGCTCATTTAGCATTCCCATTCAAGTTGGGGATGTCACTTGTGAAGCCCTTTGTGATCTAGGAGCCAGCGTGAGCATCATCCCGCTGGAGCTATGCATGAAGATCGGACTTGGAGAGCCCAAGCCGGTCAAGATTCGACTTTATATGGCGGATCGCTCCATCACCCATCCCGTGGGCATCTTGGAGGACGTTCCGGTCAAGTTAGGTAACTTCTATCTACCTATAGATTTTGTTGTACTTGACATTCCCGCAGATTATCCTGTTCCTATTATTCTCGGGAGGCCATTTCTAGCAACTTCGGGTTGCAATGTGGATTGCAAGAACGCCAAGTTAAAATTCAACATTGGTGGCGATGAGGTGGAGTTCGCACTACTTGCAGCCATGAAAGGGGAGCAGCTAACCGATGATATCTTCAACATCTACGATGAAGAAGAATCAAGAGAATTGGTGAGCTCTATCCTTATTAATGATCCACTCGAAAGAGTTATTAGCTTCAGTTTAATGGAGGAAGGTATAGATGCTTCTTGTGATGCAGATATACGGAGCTTAAAGGCACTGGAAGAGGATCCAGGAGCAAAAACTGAGAGGCTAATCCAGGAGACGAAGATCTCCAGTTTCGGTTCCAGTTGCAGTACCTCGACCGAGGCACTTCCTGGACTGAGCGAGGCGACTGAAGAACATCTCGGTCAACGCCTTTGCGCCTCGACCGAGGTCGATGGCGAGACAACTTCAACTGAGACTTCCGAAGGTCCAATTTCTGAATCCACTCCACTGGAAGGAGGAAGCAAGGATCCCCCTCAGAAAGCACCCCCAGTCGTGGAGCTTAAACAACTCCGTATTCACTTGAGGTATGTCTTTCTTGGACCGGATTCTACTTATCCCGTAATTGTTAGTGCTTCCCTTTCCGAATCTGAATTGTCTAAGTTAATGCATGTCCTGAGAAAGCATCGAAAGGCTATAGGTTATACCACGGATGATCTTATTGGCATTAAGCCTTCTTTCTGCATGCATAGAATTCTAATGGAAGATAATCATAAGACTTCACGGGAACCTCAAAGACGGTTAAATCCGATCATGAAAGAGGTTGTGAAGAAGGAAGTTCTTAAGTTGTTGGATGCAGGTATTATTTATCCTATCTCGAACAGCAAGTGGGTTAGCCCGGTGCATGTAGTTCCGAAGAAAGGAGGGATGACCGTTGTGACGAATAAGAACAACGAGTTGATCCCAACTAGGACCGTTACGGGCTGGAGGGTTTGCATTGATTATAGGAAGCTGAACACGGTGACTCGGAAGGATCATTTTCCGCTTCCCTTCATCGATCAAATTCTCGAACGGTTAGCCCAGCATTCACACTTTTGCTACTTGGACGGCTATAGTGGATTCTTCCAGATTCCTATCCATCCGGATGATCAGGAGAAGACCACTTTTACTTGTCCATGGGGGACATTTGCCTATCGGAGGATGCCATTTGGATTGTGCAATGCACCCGCTACCTTCCAGCGATGCATGGTGGCTATCTTTTCCGAGTACATAGAGGAGATCATGGAGGTATTCATGGATGATTTTTTTGTATATGGTTCCTCTTTTGATGATTGCCTATCTAACCTTTCTCTAGTGCTTAAAAGATGTGAAGACACTAACCTTGTTCTGAATTGGGAAAAGTGTCATTTTATGGTTAATGAAGGCATTGTACTAGGACACCTCGTTTCTAATCGAGGTATTGAGGTCGATCGAGCTAAGATCGAGACTATTGAGAAACTCCCTCCTCCTTGTTCTGTTAAAGGTGTGAGGAGTTTTCTCGGACATGCAGGTTTCTACAGGAGATTCATCAAGGACTTCTCTAAGATTTTTAAACCTCTAACTAACCTCTTGAATAAAGATGTTGTTTTTGAGTTTTCGCAGGAGTGTCTTGATGCTTTTTACAGGATTAAGGAAGCGTTGATCTCCGCTCCCATTATCCAACCTCCTGATTGGACCTTGCCCTTTGAGGTCATGTGTGACGCTAGTGATGTAGCCGTAGGAGCGGTGCTCGGACAGAAGAAGGATGGCCGGACCACCACCATTTACTATGCTAGCAAGACGCTAGATGTAGCCCAGCGCATATACGCTACCACTGAGAAGGAGTTGTTGGCGGTTGTATATGCTTTCGAGAAGTTTCGTTCCTATTTAGTAGGAGCGAAAGTCATTGTCTACACCGACCATGCAGCCATCCGTTACTTGTTGGCTAAGAAAGATGCCAAGCCACGCCTTATTCGATGGATTCTCTTGCTTCAAGAGTTTGACCTAGAGATCCACGATAAGAAAGGATCCGAGAATTCTGTTGCGGATCACCTCAGCCGGCTACCTGCATCTTCACGTGAGAAAGACGACCCGCCCATAGATGATTCATTCCCCGATGAGCACTTACACTTGTTGGAGCGTTTGATAGATTTACTTACTTCACCCCACGATGGAGGTGAAGTATGGGGTGAGGGCACCTCCCATCACAATTAGAGACGCACTATGGTCCAGCTAGCGACCTTAAACCAAGCGCTTCTTGGGAGGCAACCCAAGGTATTGTTTTTCTTTTCCCTTTTTCTAGTTTAGCTTAGATAGTTTGCTTTTGCTTTGTTTTGTTTGTTTTTGGCGTCCTAGACAGATAACAGGAGACACCTAAGGAAGGAGCATAACTGGAAGTACAGAAGTTCGAGAATTCGAGAAGACGAAGTTTGACTGAGACACCTCGGTCCAGTCGAGGCCACCTCGACCGAGTTGATTCTTGAGCAACCGAGGCGACTAGGGTTTCTACAGAACCACCTCGGTCCGTACCACCTCGGTCCAGTCGAGACCATCTCGACCGAGGTGACAGCAGTTCCAGGAACAGTATAAAAAGGGAAAAAATTTATTTTTCACTTTTTTACCCACTTCGACTCGACCGTGGCGCCTCCTCACCTCGCTTCCTCGAATCTTGCTCGTTTTCGAAGATTTCCGCTTCCAGAGTGCGATTGAAGGGTAGAGGATCCCATTGCAAGTGCAGATCTGCGAAGAAATCGAACGAATCAACCGAAACGAGGTAAAAACAGTCGAAACCCTAACTCGTTCATTCGTTTCGATTTGGGCTTTGGTTGCCCTTGCATCTGCTGAGAAAAGGCTTAAGTACCCCATAGGAAGCAATTGTAGTGATTTTTGGGGGAAAAGAACTGGATTTCTGAGAATTGAATCGCGAACTGCTTCCGCCTCGGTCCAGTCGAACTGCGCCTCGGCCGAGGTGATTCCTGAGAGTTGTCAGTGACCGAGGTGATCTGACAGTAGCTGAGAGAAAATGAGTTCCGAACGTCGTCTTGCCCTCAAAGATGGATCCTCACCTTCCCCTTCTTCCTCTTCTTCCCGACCTTACCGCCCGGTGATCCACGAGAGATGCCGGGTAGATTATGAGCGTATAGCTAGCCGTCCAGTGATTGCACCACGTTTCCTGGATGTGTCTGCTTTTGATTGCCTAGGGGTAGATGGAGACCTTAGGAGGATGATTACCACAGTTGGGCTGGATCAGTTTACTGAGATCCGAGCCCCAGCCTACTTGGAGCCGACCCTAGAGTTTGTTAGCTCCTTCACCTACCATCCCACAGAGTAGTATGTGAAGTACCGGTTGATGAACCGGAACTTCTTAGTGCCGCTCGAGATTTGGAGAGAGATTTTCGGCTTTTCTGAGCCCACCGCCATTGACTTCCCTTCCCGATCTGTAGCTAGGGAGTTCTGGGGGCAGATTGCCCATATTACTGAGCACGCAAATAGATGGCACCCTGGAGATTCCAAGGAGAAGGTCATCTTCCACCTAGCCTTTAGGTTAGCCCATAGGATATTCAACGAGACACTTCTGGCGCGTACTGAGACGCCCCAGAAGATCCGACAGGGCGAGCTTTTCAGTCTGTACTGTATGGTTACGGGGGGTTTCCCGGACTTTGGCTTGATCTTGGCAGAGGACCTGCACAAGATCAAGGCCAAGGCGAAGGGAGACATCTGCTGCGGAGGGCTTGTCACCCACATAGCTGCTTTTCATGACATGGACCTCAGTGCGTGTACGATGGTGGCGGCTGCCAAGCCGCTTGGATTGCAGGAGATGATCACTCGGAGGATTCTAGTTCCATGAAGTCTGACCACACCCTACGTTGCTATGCCGTGGGAGCTGACTGCACCACAGGGGATCCGATGGTCTGCCCAATTCACCGTTTATGACCCACACTATTGGCAGACCGCTTGGGCTCCACTGATGGAGGATTATAGGGAGGCAGCAGCTGCCCCTGCTGATGATGAGGAGGAGGCTGATGACGAGGATACAATGGATGAGAGAGATGGTGGAGTCCCGATGGATACAGGGACAAATACTGTAGGGCCGAGCGCGCCGCCAATCATAGATCTGGATGAGGATGAGACTGAGCCTGTGCCAATTGAGACTTCTCCGGTTAGGCCTGCTAGACGCAGGAGGCGCAGAGTGAGGGATCCAGATGCCCACAGACGGATCGATGACCTGACGGATCAGGTTATTGATTCATATGCTGCATTGTCGCTGGATATCCGCGAGATGCAGGAGAGGCAGCATTATCAGCACATCATGGCCCAGCTTCAGTTCGAGCGTACCATGGGTCATCCATTCGACCCGACTCAGTATCCATACGTGCCACCACCACCACCACCGGATCGCGACTATTGATGAGCTGCAAGATTTTCTTTATTATATTTTATGCAGTTCAGCTATTTATCCGGTGAGTACTCTTATTTTTAGACTTACATTGACCCACTGGGACAGTGTGTCCCAAGTATGGGGTATTTGTTGTACTTATTTGATGACGACTTGGTGTACTTATTTGATTACTTTGATGTATGACTCGTACTTTATCGGATATTTCATGTTTATGCTTCACTTCTGCATTTATATGTTTATCTGAGATTGCATGCATATTTACAGGTTATTTGATTGAGAAAAACGTCGAAACTGAAAAAAAAAAATGGTTTTAAAAATTTTTTTTTGACCTCGACCGGGACAGTTTTGGCCGAACGAGGTGTTTCACCTCGGTTGACCAAGAACACCTCGACCGAGGTGGGTTAACTGAGAGTTTTCGAAAATTATTCTTATGTTACTTATCTGGATATGATCTCAGTGAAGATCTTGCTTACTGAGTGGTTTTAAATTCTTTATGTGTTTGAAAGGTTTTATAATATGTTTAAAGTTGCTAAATGCTTTGTTTGAAATTATTGGCATGTTTAATACTTCGTTTTTGTCTAAATTATGTTGAATTTCAAGGTTGACACCACATCATGAGTTCTCTCACTTTCTTCCTGGAAAGACCAAGGCAATTCATTCTTCTCTCTTCTTCTTCTTATTCATGCTTAGCACCTCATATACATTTTGCCTCCCTTTACCTATCCGGGAATTTGGAAGCAAGCGAAGTGGTGAAAGCAAGTGAAGTAAAGATGAGAAGTGGCTGGAAGTGAAAGGTTTAGAAAGCAATAATAGGTTTGGGGAAGTCAATCATGAAGATGAGTAACTCGGCACCATTCACATAGCCGGGTGTTTGTGTCTTTCCAAAGTCGGATTGAGCGATATTCCTAACAGGTCATGGTATGTGCATCAAGGGTTTGATGCATCTCAAGAAATTGATGATTGCGGATTTCCTAGGCTTCGGTTATTGTGCACCTCTGTCCATGCATCCCAAAAAGTAAAGTAAAAAGAAAAGTGTGAAATAAGCAAAGCTTATTGGTGGAAGATGTTGCAAGTCAAAGTGAAAGTGAAGTTCATCCTTTTCCCGGATTCTAGCACCACATTACCTTACATACATCCCTACCCTACACGTTTCTTGACCTTTTCTTTTGGGAAGCCCTTGAGACCTCGAGCTTGTTAATTGACTTAGTGGTTTAAACTAGATTATGCATGATTAATTTCGATAATTATGACTTATTATGCATTCTATGATTTTATGCAAAGATGAACAACTTTCTTATATTTATAAAATGTTTTGATCATATTTTGTTTTTAAATTCCATGAAGTATTCTCTTAGAGTGATCTATGATTGTTGCACACCATAAAAATGTTTTGAAAGACTTTTCATTGACTTTATTGACTTATAATCCATTCTATCTTGTCTTCTATATGCGGAACTTGCTTGGGGACAAGCAAGGGCTAAGTATGGAGTATTTTGATAGCATGAATTATAGTCTATATTTTGGGGTTTGTTTGGATGTTTTATCTTCAATAATCTGCATGCTAGCATGTATAATATGTGATTATATTACCATTTCATCTACCTTTGCGGGAATCGAGGTCTACACCTAGTTTTGCTGTAATTTTAGGTAAAATGGCACGTTTTGCATCAAAAAGGAACAAAAGGAGCTATGGAGTCATTGAAGCTACATTGAGGAGCATAAGGAACCATCCAGGAAGCATAACCATGGATTAAAGATTCACTTTGGACCAATTTTGAGAGATTTCACATTCAGTTATGACTCACCTCGGTTGACCAGAGATTCATCTCGACCGAGGTGATCCAGAGACGCCGACTCGACCGAGGCGAATACCTAGGACATGGCGAGAATATTTTATTCTTGGCTGAGATCTTTTATCTTTGGAAGGTGATCTTATATTTTTGGGCTTGGCTCCTGGAAGGAAGGTGATCTTATATTTTACCTATTTTTATGGGAAAAGATCTTTCTAAGATATTTTATCTTTGGAGGGTTATTTTCCTATAAAAAGGGTTGGATTTCCACAAATCCAACATCTCACTTACATCCCGCTTAGCACGTTATACACCATTGAAGGCTGCGAGATCCAACATACATCGCTGCAGCATACTCCAGTTGGGAGTTTTGAAGAACCTTTTTGAAGGTTGAAGGAAGATTGAAGATCATAGCTTTTATAGCTTTTTGGAGGGTTTTGTAAGATTGTCTTTAATTCCCTTCCTTGTTGTCTTGTCTTGTTCGATTGCTATCCAAGGAACGCTTTTTGTGTGATATTTGATTCAGTTATTGAAGTCTTTTCATTAAATTCTTCTTGTTCAAATACTCACCTTCTTCCCATATATTTAATTAATACTTTCATAATGATGATGAGTGGCTAATTTCCTTGTGTGATTCTAGGGTGATTGGCTGAAGGTTGTGGGAAAAACAATGATAGAATAATCATAGATCCAGTAGGGCCCTGAAAGTTCGAACCTTAACCCTAAGCATCTCGCTCAGTCGATGAACATCTCGGCCGGGGTGGAATTTGGCTGACCGAGGTGACTTATCTGATCCTAAACTGAGAGCTAAGTGTTAGAGTTTGCCAAATCCTATTCTTATTACACCTTTCCTGGTTCAATGCAAGCTTAGGATGAGACTTACCCGGTAATTCCTTAGTTTTGTGTACCAACGATCATAAGTGTAGGTAATAAAGGTTTATCCTTTATTGGGGTTTGAGTGTGCTTCCATCCCATCTTTGTGAGTTAGCCTGAGACTTACCCGGTAAAGGTTGATTCTATCCCCTTAGATGGTGTGTTAGTTTGAGGTTATAGTTCTTTATCTCGATTCCTTGAGACTTACCCGTTAATAGGAGTTACGGTTTTGGATTAGTGAGTAGTGAGACTTACCCGGTGATCTACTCCACTTTAGTAACACCTTCCCCTTGCAAAAATCTCAGCTTTGTCCGCTTATCTTTAGATCGAGTTGGAACCACAACTAGACGCTTTAATCCCTAGAATTGCATGTTTGCTTTATTGACTTCTTATTCATCCTTGATTGTGTTAATTGCTCTTGTGGTTAGTATTCGCGAAGCTTACCGTTATTGACTTTGTTTCACCGAGTCCCTGTGATCGACCCCTGGAATTTCTTGCTTTTTACTACGATTGACCCGTACACTGCGGGTTCGCATCCTTGTTTTAAGCTTAAGTCTAGGGTTATAAATTTAATGCTTGCACACACCGTTTGGAGCGAACATATATGAACGAAAATAAGTCTTAAATTTATACCGGAAATAAAGCAAATAAGCAAACTTTCAATGTACGAATCAATTGCAATAAAGACAAATATTCCAAGGTCGAACACAAGGACTTTGTTGAAACAAAATAGTAACAGTAAATCTAGTTAAGACAATTGCAAATATCGATGACTGAAAATAGCAAAAAGCAATGATTAGAATATATCTAATATTTGGGAGTGAAGATTCTAGAGATCAAGGTATCCAATTGTGGTATTCGATTCAAGACTTCTAACGATCTATGGACAGATTCGGGATCGCAAAGGAAAGGTGTTTCTAAGGTGGGATAAATCACGGGGGAGGTCTCACTATCCACTAAACCCAAACCAAAGGTCCTATTACCGGTTACGTCTCAAGGATCTAAGAAAGGAACTATAATCTCAAACCAACCACTCAACCTAAGGAAATAGAATTAACCATCACCGGTTAAGTCTCAGGTTAACTCACATAGACAATAAGAAGACACACTCAAACCTAATAAAGGATAAACCTTTATTACCTAGAACTCATCATCTTTGGAACCAAGAAAGGGAATCAATGGGTAAGACTCTTCCCAAGCTTGGATATAAGCTTGAAAGGCTCAACAAGGATAGGATTTAGGCAATCTATAACCTAGGATTAAGAATATAACAAAAACTGAACGACAAAAGAAACCACGGGTTGTTCTTGGTGAAATCTAGGCCGAGATTATCAAGAATAGACCGAGATTTGGTTATGAGAAGGTAAAAACAACTCTCAGGGTCTGATTTAAACTTAAAGGCTCAGTCTATCATCGTTTAAACCACAACCTTCAACCAATCACCCTAGAATCGCAAGGGTTTAAACCAATAACTTACATCCACAAATCAAGATTGTAATATAAAAAAAATAAACCAAGAAAACTAATGAAACTGAAAGATGAGCAAGAAATACTTAACAAAAGGTCTTCAATAATCAAAATCTGAATGAAAGCATTAACAAAGATTTGGTCTTGTCTTCCAAAGCAAATAAAGAAGTTCGAGAAATTGAGAAGACGAAGTTTGACTGAGACACATCTCGGTTGCTGTCGCATCACCTCGACCAAGAGTTCTTGGGCAACCGAGGCGACTAGGTCTGACAATCCAGTCAGACACCTCGGTCCGGTCTCGACCACCTCGACCGAGACGATATCAGATTCAGCGAGGGGTATAAAAGGCGGAGCGGATTTTTCTCTCCTCAGTTTTCCCTCTCAACCGAGTCTCGACCGCGGCGGTACCCTAGCCTCGGTTCCTCATTTCTTGCTCATTTTCCACAATTTTTGGTTCGATTTCACCAGAGGAAGCGAGAGGATCGGATTTCAAGCACCAAACTGTGGAAAAAACGCTCCGAATCTGCGGAATTTGGGTATTTCGTTCAAAAACCCTTTCTCTCTTTCTTTTACTGCTGTTAGACGGATTTGGCTTTGGTTGCCATCCATTGTTACTGAAAAGAATATAAGTACCCCATAGGAAGCAATTGATAGTGATTTGGGGGAAAATAACTTGGAAATCAAAGAGTGGAATCGCACAGCACTTCGCCTCGGTCCAGTTGTGTTGTGTTTCGGCCGAGGTGGTTGTCAGAGCAACCGAGGTGTTCTTCATTCAGCATTCATGAGTAGCAGATCCGATCGTCAAATTTTTTTGAGAGATGGTCCCAGTGGTTCTTCCCTTCTTCTACATCTCATCCTACTATACCGGTGATCCATGAGCGTCACCAGGCCGACTTTGACCGTATTTGCGGGAGTCCCATTATTGCCCCGCGATTTTTAGATGTTTCTGCCTTCAAGTGCCTCCACGTGGTGGAGGACTTGAAGAAGATGATATCGATGGTAGGGCTGGAGGAATTTATGGAGATCCGAGCTCTAGTCTACCTAGAGCCGACTATGGAGTTTGTGAATTCTGTAACTTACGTCCTTGAGAGGAACAACATCAAGTACCCGTTGCTGAACCGGAACTACATAGTACCGATGGATCAGTTTAGGGAGATCTTTGGCTTCCCGACCCCCACCGTGACTGACTTTCCTTCCTGGGCCATAGCTCGAGACTTCTGAGGTGAGATTGCCCATGTGGTGGAGCACAGTGATAGATGGAGACCTGGGGACTCCAGAGAGCGTATTATCTTCCACCTAGCCTTCCATCTTGCTCACCGCATATTCAGCGAGACACTTTTAGTGCGTACTGAGACGCCTTAGAAGATTAGATAGGGGGAGCTTTTGAGCTTATTTTGTATGGTGACAGGTGGAGTGTCTGACTTTGGAGGCATGCTGGCTGAGTACTTGCATAGGATCAAGGGCAAGTCCAAGGGAGACATATGCTGCGGAGGCTTAGTGACCCATATTGCTACGGCCATGGTTTGGATCTGACTGCATGTACAGTGGTAGCGGCTGTGAAGCCGCTTGGACTTCAGGAGATGCTCACGAGGCGCATTCTGGTTCCTTGTGGTCTTAGTACACTGTATGTCGCTATGTGTTGGTAGACGACTGCTCCTCAGGGCATTCTATGGTCAGCTCAGTTCTCAGTCTTTGACTAGCAGTATTGGTCTTTTGCTTGGCTTCCCTACATGCAGGATGCCAAAGACGGTTTTGTAGCTGATGAGGAGGAGTATGATGATGGAGGAGCTGCTATGGAGACCGGTACTGATACCGGCGGTACTAGTGTGCCAGTTGTCGATCTTGATGACGATGCGATAGATAAGGAGACAACAGCACCACCACGACCAGCTCGGCGCAGAGTCCACAAGCACAGAGATCCCACAGCTCAATGACGGATAGATGAGTTGACTGAGCAGATGATCGACTCCTATGGCGCTATGACAGTTGATATATCCCAGCGCTTCGATGATGAGCGCCGACATACTGACAGCTTGATGCATCAGATTAGAGAGAGCCAGCACTACCATCACGGATGATGGAGATCCAGTTCCAGCATATGATGGGGTATCCATTTTATCCATCTCAGCACCCCTACATCCACATCTACCCCCACCACCGCCAGCTGACGAGGACTAGAGTTGCATGGATTTTCTTTCTTATTTATTATGCAGTTCAGCTAGGTCCGGTGAGTATCCTATCTTTAGAATTATTTTGACCCCTTGGGACAATGTGTCCCAAGTATGGGGTATGTGGATGTAGTTATTTGACTATGTGTGTATGTTTGTATGACTCTATCGGATATTTATGATCATATTCTACTTTACTTGGCTTTATGTGTTTATCTGCCATTACATGCATACATACATGTTTTTGTTTGAGAAAAACTGGCTTAAGAAAAAAAAATTTATGACCTCGACCGGGATGATTCTGCCAAACGAGGTTGAACACCTCGGATGACCTAGAACACCTCGACCGAGGTGGTTCAACTGAGAGTTTTCAAAACGATTTGTGTGCTTCTTCTCTAGATATGACCTCAGTGATCATTTTTGTTTGCAGATTGGCTTTGAAATCTTTATATGCTCAAAAGATTTTATGATATGTTTAAGTTTCAAAATGCTTTGTTTGAAGTTTTGGCATGTTTAATATTTTGTTTTTATCAAAATTATGTTGAATTTGAAGGTTGACACCACATGGTGAGTTCTCTCACATTCTTCCTGGAAAGACCAAGGCAATTCATTCTCTTCTCTTCTTCTTCTTGATCATGCTTAGCCTCTCATATACATATTTGCCTCCCTTTACCTATCCGGGAATTCGGAAGCAAGCAAAGAAAAGCAAGTGAAGGTGAAGTGAGAAGTTGGCTGAAAGTTTAGAAATAAACAAATAGGTTTGGGGAAGTCAATCATGATGATGAGTAACTCGGCACCATGCACATAGCCGGGTGTTTGTGTCTTGCCAAAGACGGATTGAGCGATATTCCTAATGGGTCATGGTATGTGCATCAAGGGTTTGAGGCATCTCGAGAAATTGATGATTGCTAATCTCCTAGGCTTTGGTTATTGTGCACCTCTGTCCATGCATCCAAAAAGTAAAGTAAAAAAGTGAAAATAAGCAAAGCTTATTGGTGGATGATGTTGTGATTCGAAGAAAGTGAAGTGAGATCCTTTTCCCGGATTCTAGCACCACATTACCCTATATACATCCCCCCTTACACGTTTCTTGACATCTTTTGGAATGCCCTTGAGACCTCAAGCTTGTTGATTGACTTGGTGGTTTAAACTGGATTATACATGATTGATTTCGATAAATATGATTTATTATGCATTCTATGATTTTATACAAAGATGAACATCTTTCTTATATTTATAAAATATTTTGATCATGTCTTGATTTAATTGCCATGAAGCATTCTCTTAGAGTGATCTATGAGTGGAGCACACCACGAAAAAGGTTTTGAAAGGCTTTTCATTGATCTTTTCTGACTTATAATCCATTCTATCTTGTATCGAAGATTTGGAATTTGCTTGGGGACAAGCAAGGGACAAGTATGGGGTATTTTGATAGCATGTATTATAGTCTATATTTTGGGGCTGGTTTAGACGTTTTATCTTCATAAACCTGCATGTATGGATGTATATTCTACGATTATATTGTTATTTGTCTACCTTTGCGGAAATCGAGGTCTACACCTAGTTTCGTTGTAAATGTAGGTAAAATGGCACGTTTTGGACTAAAATGGAGATAAAGGAGCTAAGAAGTCATTGGAGCTACATTCTGGAGCTTAAGGAAGATCTCAGGAAGCATGTAAATGATTAAGAAGATTAACTTTGGACCAGATTCGAGACATTTCACATTCAGTTGAGATTCACCTCGGTCAGTGTTCGCCCAAAAGCGTGCGTGCAATCAAGTCTTAAATTTATAAAACTAGAATATAAGCAAGCGAACCCGAAGTGTATTGATCGGCGTAGATTAGCAAGTATTCCAGAGTATCGATCACAGGGATTTGGTGAAACTAAATCCAATTCCAGATTATCAAGCAAATAAGATGTAAATCTTTGCAAATATTGGGAAAACAGCAACCCTAAAGATCCAAGTATCAAATTGTGGCTATCGATTCAAGATATACAATAGATATAAGGACAAAGTGAAGAATTGCAAAGGCATACTAAAGCAAGGTAATGTACGATGAAGTTTCAAAACCCTATATCTCTAACCCAAAGAACTCTCTATAAAGGTTGTTGAGTCTTCAATATAGAAAGGATCTAAAGACTAAAATTGATCTCAAATACCCAAACTTGTAACCCAAGGATCAAGATAAACTCAAACGATTAAGGTTTTGACACTCAAAACCGAAATAGAGGATGATGAGTCTCTCTACTACCTAGGAAAGGGCAAGCCAAGACTAGATTAAAGCTAATCTTTAACCTTGGATCAAAGTAAAAGCAAAGTACGTAAAATGGGGTGAATCACGGTCAGATCTTGAGAACCACGGCCATGGACACCCAAGAACAGACCGCGATTTAGGTTCATCGACGATATCTCTCTAACTCTCAGGGTCCAATCGATTTACGCTCGGTCTATCATCATCTAAGCCACAACTATCAACCCTTCACCTTAGAATTGCTAAAGGGTTTTAGCCAACAATTATTGTCATGATATCAATATTTGAATTAAAGAGAATAAAAGATGAAAACCCTCGAATACTCAATAAAACTTCAAAACCAATTCTCGAATCCGAAACACAAGATTCAATGTTTAATGGATTCAAAATGTGTAACATGTAACTACCCGTATATTAGGTGCGTTTTCGATTTTTTTTTGTTAATAATTTAATGGCCTCGATATATTTTCACGAGTATATTATTATTATTGGATACGTTCACGTATATCCGCGTCTTTATTTATTTATTTTTTTTTTTTTTCTCTCGGAAAAGTTTTGCGGTTTGAAAATCCCGATCCGAGTTTTTCGATCGAGTTCATTCCATTTTTATTTTTAATTATTTTCTATTTCTTTTATTTTAGTTTATGTTTTTTTTCCCTGCTTCTTTCTCAATGCCAAGTAGATGGCGTGTCAATGCTTTTCCCCCGCCCACCCTGGTCATAGACCTCTGATGCAGCCTAGCTAGCCGACTTCTCGGTCTCAGCTGCTTCCCTCTGCTCTCTTCTCTCGCTCACCAGTCTCTCCTTCTCATTCTCTTCCTCACGCAACAGAGAAGCCAATCTCTCACCATTGCATTATCTGCAACCATCTCTCCCTAAGCCGGCAGCATCTCGTCTCTGTTCGCTGTCGGATGAGTAGCTTAGACGCCGGAGGAGAGCCAGCGGCAGCCCCACCCCATCCCGTCTGTCTAGCCGGGAGCCACCCTGTGCTCTTCCTCTCTGCAACGCCATCTCTCTGTTCTTCCCCTCTCCCCTTCTCCTCCACCATCGAGCTTCGCCTGAGAAAGAGAGGAGCTGCAGCCATAGCACCTGAGAGAGCCCCACCGTCGACCTGCCGGAGCCTCTACAGGCTCCATCTCTCTCGCTCCCTTGTTGCAGCCACACCGGGCAAGAGGCCCCTGTCTAGCCCGAAGGAGCCCAGCCTTTTCCGCTACAGAAGGCCGCCGGAGACCGAAGCTCCCACCGCCAGAAGAAGCCCTCACCTCCACTATCATCGTCGGAGACCACAACCGCCACCACGCCGGGGCCCCTGTGCTCTGCCCTGCTCGCCGCCGCCTGCTGCTTCCCTTCTGCTATTTTACGCGTGTTGAATTAGGTTGAAGAAGGTCTTTAACCTAATTCAATCAGCCCCCTCTATTTGTGTTAATTCCGGAAATGACCCCCTGTTTTGTATTTATAGTATTTACCTAGATTATTGGAAAATTTCTAATCTACCCTCTGTGATTTTATTTGCTGAATTGGCCCCAAGGATTTAATTATGGATTATGACCCATAGTTTTGGAATTGTATATTTTGCGCAGAAAATATAATTACAGATTTTAAATTCGGGTTTTTACTTCGAGTTCTAGTCTTGTATTTCCTTACACGATGTTTTATGCCTTTGTGTATAATCTTGGATTTTACCCAAAGTTTATTTCGGGAAATGGCCAAGTTTCGAGAGTTTCTCAGTTGCCCGGAAAGTTGTTTTGGTTTTGACCCGTATTTATAAATCGTTGTGATCACCCCGAAAAATGTTTGCGAGTTTTACCCTTGTTTTGAAAGCGGGGATTCCTTAGATTTTTATATGCTTTAATCTTCCTTCCAAAATTAGCGTTTAAGCTAATTTTGTGTACCTTTGGTTTTAGGTCCGGAAGTGCCCTGATAAAGGCCTAACGAGTCCAAGTTCGACATCCGTCTTGACGTCGTGTGAGTATTCTCTTCCTCGATTTAGTTATGTTTAGTATTAGTATCATGCTAGGTTGGATAATCTTGCATAACTTAGAGTGAATACCAAGTAGTGGTTATTGACCTTAGGTGAGTGTTTAAGGATTGTGAAATGTTTTATGACTTAAGGTGTTGATGTCACTTTGTGAGGCTTGTGAGGTTTGAGAATTGGAGTATATGGTTGATGAGTTTATGGGCTAGGATATGCTTATCTTAGCATGGTGTTGTTACCGTTGAGTTTATTTGGACTAGGCATGTTATCCTAGTTGCGTTGTGAGCTATGATCTTGCGAGATCTGAGGGTTTAAAAGTCTTAGGACTTCTAGCTTGTGTTGAGTGTGATGTGAGCATGAGGGATTCTAGGATGCGGTCCTAGAATTGAGAGTCAAATGGTCTTGCGTAGATCATTTGTATAGAAGTCTAAGACTTCTATTGCGAGTGAGTTTATGTTGATATAGTAATCTTCTTGTGAGCAGGTTACGGGCTTCCTCCCTAAGGAAGCGAGAGTGTTGTGAGTTGAGTGTGGCGATAAGGTAAGTCTCCGGACTTACTTAACTCGTATTCCTTGTATTAGCATTGATGTGTGTTTGGTGGTGTGTGTTTATTCTTTATTGTTTATAACAACTAAACCGGAATTAGGATTACCGACCTTTATATTATTTTGGCCCAAGTGTATGATAACGGGCGGTGACAACTTGCCTAGCTCCCGCGAGAGCTAGGAGGTTCTCGGCGACTATCCCGTGCTGGTAGACGGTCGGATGCATCAGTACCATTCCATGCCGGTAAGTAGGGACCGAGGCGAGTTTCGGTGACTCTCGTGTCACAACCTAAGTTGAATTAGAACGGTATACGACCTAATAATAACAAAGATAATAAACCGGATTGGTGTGCTTTTATGTATGTTGTATGCTTGTGATGAGATTACTTGTGTATGTGCCTTTCCCATTGATTCTAATGCCTCGAATATTAGCTAACGGTTTTATACCGATTGTTGTAGATTGCCTTGCAGGTAGGAATGCGGCCGAGAGATCCGGAAGAGTGGGCAGCCGGGGTTCCGTACATTTTAGGATTTGGTTTTGGGTGGAGTCGAGTTTGAGTATTGTATTTATTGTATATTGTATGTCGCGTGTTGCGTTTAGTCTTGGAGTTGTATTTTCGGTTGAAGTCCTTTGTTGTATTCTTTCGGGTTTTCTTTTCATTGCATAAAAATGTTTTTCGGTTTTGACCTTTATTTGTGCCATGTTGCAAGATCCGTTGAAATTGTTGTCAGGCTAAGGGTCGGGACCCATTGTGAGGTCCCAACCCGTAGCGCCCCGAGTCCCGCGGATTTGGGGTGTTACAAAAGTGGTATCAGAGCCCTAGGTTGACAACAATGGCACTCGCAATCTTCTAACGGCTGAATGAGGAATAAACAGAACCCCGCGGGTTCTAAGTTTTCGTTTTCAAAATCACATGCATGAGTCGGGGTAGAATGTACGGACCACCACTCTTCCGCGGATCTCGGCAGCTTAGTTTATTGGATTTTGATATGTATATATATGTATATATAGATATGGATATGAGGTTTGTAGTTATGCATGATGAAGTTGATGTGTATCTTTGTAGATTGTAGTTGCATGATGAACATGATTTATGTGTATAGTTGTATATGTTAATGATTATATGTTTTGGACCTTGTATTGTTATAATTGAATCCGAATGCGTGATATTAGTAGTAATATATGGACTTAGGACTTATATGTTTATGTATACATATTCTTATTATATATAGTAGCATATGAAGTTATGGAACCTTTTAGCTAAGATGATAGTAAGATATCATTACCTTGAAGACGATGAGGTGGCTTGGGATAGCGTTCATACGTGGAGGAGTATACTTAAGTATCGAGTTTAGTATCACGCTCTGAAGATCACCTTGGTTTCTCGGAATCCTTTAAAAGGACATCAAAGAGGAGGACTAGAGATGACATAAACGAAGGACGAACAAGTAGAAAGAAGAACTCGAGACGACTTAAGGGCGATCAAGATAGGAGCAATACAAGAAAGGGGAGCAACATTAAAGTGTAGAAGCGGTTCTAAAGAGGCCATGATCGAAGGACGACGAGACCAAGGGAGAGAAGGAACTTAAGTTCTTCGAGAAGAAGCGTGGATAACTAAAGAGGTAAATCGAGGAGGAGATGAGTACATTCTAGCAAGGTTAAGGTAGTATTCCATTAAGATGTGAAGCTTCCTTAGACGCTCCTAAGTATTGGAGTCAAGATGAGAAGAGTGATCGGACCATTTGCGAAAAATTTAAGATATTATAAGTTAAGCTTATGAGGTACCAATAAGTGGAGAGTCAACATTACTAGAGTTATGAGAAGAAGGGCATGGTGGGATTCACGTAGAGTTGACCGACTTCCGTTATGATGATAAGACTAAGAAACGCCAAGAAGAAAGAAGTGTGAGTAGGCGTGATCCCGAGAAGATAAGTCACGCAACAAGGAGCTTTTAGTTATGAAAAGACGTAAGACAACAACCAAGATAAATGCGAACGATCACTGAGTAAACTTAGAGATTTGAGAAGACACACTTACAAGATAACATGAGGTGTGGTTAAGCTTATGAAGGTGAGTTATACGGCGTGCGGGGCTTGGAAGAGTATAGTTATCTTATGAAAGAAGAGGAAGCATGGAATGAAGAAAGAACTAATGAAGTTTAAGACAGAGTACCCTGAGAGGGTAGCGTTTAGGGTATGGTAACACGGAGGGTAAGAAGATTGGTAAGTCATTGACATCGGAGAAGGTCAGTTATAAGTTAATTGGTGACAGCCAAGAACGCTCGTGTGCGGGTTGTCTATTGGTGAGTGTAAATGGGATGAGTAAACAAGATTATGGGCATATAGAGGGATTTGGATAACCTTATGCAACCTTTGTAGGTCATGAAATTGGCATATGGGAGAACGACACAAATTAGAGGTTTTAAAGTTTGACCACGGTAAAGAGGAAGTAGTGAATCAAGAAGAAGGTAAGGTGTCATGGAGGTGGTACGTAAACGGGAGTATATAGAGGATGCATGGTATGAAATGGATGATATGTTACCGCCGGCAAGAGATAAGTCAAGTTTCTATACTCACATGGAAGAGACATGGTGGTTATGGCGTGAAAGAGAGGACCTATATTAGGGCAACGCTGTAGGCTTAGATTTACGATATTAGTACCTGGAGATGTAATGAGTTTGACATTTTAGTGGTTTTGGATAGAGAGTTTCTTCTAGCATTTCTCCACGGGGCATACCGGTACAATTGTGAAGTTGTTCATGGAATACCGAGAGATGCATAAGGTGACCAACAAGAGTAAGAGAAGATCAAAATTTTAAAGTTTGATGTCGACAAGAGATGTACAAAAAGTATATGGAAGGTTGTGGTTAGAACCTCTACCGTCGGATTGACTTTACAAAAGGAAAATGAAGTATAATTTCTACTTGAAGAAAGGATGTCCATGGTGAAAGCTTATGTAGAATACAAAGAGCTCCTCCCATATGTTGGGATGTCGTGGAAAGTGAAGAAGATAAGGTCAATTGTTTTGAAACACGGTTAAGTCCTACCGACTGGACCCTTATGGTTGCACATAAGTGAGAGATCTTAGAAGATTTTTTAATCATGCCATTTAAGAGGGAAAACTAGATTAAGTTATAGGATTACTTAAATAAGGCTACAAGAGTTAGAAGACTCGAGCAAGTCTCTTGAGTTCAAGAGATGAAGGATCTCTTAAAGAGGACGGTAAATATTGTAGCTAAAGATGGAACAACACACGTGTATAAAGGACGTCACCCCAACACTGGGGTAGATCATTAGTATCATGACCACTTGTAAAGTGATAAGACAAGATTGTGTCGGTTATTACGATATGTGACGTTAAGAGAAAAGATGAAACATGAGATATCACGGATTCCAATACGTCAGAATGTGGAATTTTCTACTAAGGTCGAGCTTGATTTAATTCCAATGTCTAAGACGCCGTGTGAAATAACACTTGTGCAGAGACATGAGTTGTGGAAGCAAGTGAAGGAGAAATTGCAAGAACTTAATGATAAGATTTCATTAGGATTAGTGAAATGCCATAGAGAACATCAGACATTATCTTGAACTCTTGATTTGAAGTTATGGAGAACACCAGTTTGCAAAAAGTGAGACGGTTATATCCGTTTGTACATCGATTACAGTGAGCTAAACAAGATTACAATGAAGAACAAGTACCCCTTACCACGTATAGATGATCTACTTGATCAGTTGCAAGGGTCGGTAGTCTCTTTTAAAATTGATTTAAGGTCTGATTGTCACCAATGGAGAGTTTGAGACTAAGATATTGCAAATAAGGCATTCCGGACAAACCATGGTCACTATGAGTTGTAGTGATTCTACATAGGCTTCTTAATACACCGTGTAAGATATTTGGTCTACTCTCTAACTAGAGAGCAATTGATTGACAAGTTGTCTCAGGGTGGAAACCACCGAAGGATGTAAAAGAAGTTATAAGTTTTCTTGGTCATGCCGGCCATTACCGGATTTGGGGAGAGATTCTCCAAAGTAACACCGTCTAGGACTAACCTACTTCGGAAGACAAGAAATTTTGAATGAGAAAAGTATCACAATAGTTGTTAAGAGTTAAGAGAAGAGTCATTAGGCAACTATTTTGACATTGCCTCGAGGTATGATGGGTTTGAAGTGTACAAGAGATTCTTCAAGACAAGATCTTGAGTGAGTATTGAGGAAAGATGTAAGAATAATAACATATGTGCCTCGTTAGTAGAAGCGGTGTGCAGTAAAGTACTTCCTTCGTTAATTGAAATTGCCACAATAATGGAGGAAACGTAACATCAAAGTTTGGTTTGACAAGAACCAAAGCTAATGGTGTAATTGGAAGTTTGATCTTCTTTGATAGAGAAATCAAAGAGAAGCCTAATGGAAATGTTGTATTAAGAAAGACCCGAGAAGGAAGTTGAGTTTTCGATATATCGGACCTTTTTGAGATCTTAGCGCAAGTTGGAGAACTGGCTTACAAGTGGGCGTTGCCACCCGGTGTTTCATGTGTATCAGTCGAGACGTACACAACTCGAGAAAGATTGTCAGTTATGGTGATTTAGTCGTAGACGAAGAACCGAAGATGCTAATAGGAAGACGGAGTATAGTATATTTGGTTGAGTTTTACGCCGATTTAGTAGCTTTGATAGAATCGACAGGTTAGACCTAGTTCTTCCCTTAAGTTATTTGTGCTTTTGTGTGATGTTATATGTGGTTCTGTGCCCCGTGCGGGAATGTGCATTATGACCTGATATATCTTGCGATGGTAGTTCGATTAGTTTGTGTACATAGATTAGAAGGTTTAAGCCTTCTTAGTTTGAGAGTTCACACCTCGGCCTTAGGGACCGAGAAGTTCGACGTATAGCAAGTTTCGGGACGAAACTTGTTTTTAGGGGGATCTAATGTAACTACCTGTTTATTAGGTGCGTTTTCGATTTTTTTTTGTTAATAATTTAATGGCCTCGATATATTTTCACGAGTATATTATTATTCTTGGATACGTTCACGTATATCCGCGTCTTTATTTATTTATTTATTTTTTTCTCTCGGAAAAGTTTTGCGGTTTGAAAATCCCGATCCGAGTTTTTCGATCGAGTTCATTCCATTTTTATTTTTAATTATTTTCTATTTCTTTTATTTTAGTTTATGTTTTTTTTCCCTGCTTCTTTCTCAATGCCAAGTAGATGGCGTGTCAATGCTTTTCCCCCGCCCACCCTGGTCATAGACCTCTAATGCAGCCTAGCTAGCCGACTTCTCGGTCTCAACTGCTTCCCTCTGCTCTCTTCTCTCGCTCACCAGTCTCTCCTTCTCATTCTCTTCCTCACGCAACAGAGAAGCCAATCTCTCACCATTGCATTATCTGCAACCATCTCTCCCTAAGCCGGCAACATCTCGTCTCTGTTTGCCGTCGGATGAGTAGCTTAGACGCCGGAGGAGAGCCAGCGGCAGCCCCACCCCATCCCAACTGTCTAGCCGGGAGCCACCCTGTGCTCTTCCTCTCTGCAATGCCATCTCTCTGTTCTTCCCCTCTCCCCTTCTCCTCCACCATCGAGCTTCGCCTGAGAAAGAGAGGAGCTGTAGCCATAGCACCTGGGAGAGCCCCACCGTCGACCTGCCGGAGCCTCTACAGGCTCCATCTCTCTCGCTCTCTTGCTGCAGCCACACCGGGCAAGAGGCCCCTGTCTAGCCCGAAGGAGCCCAGCCTTTGCCGCTACAGAAGGCCGCCGGAGACCGAAGCTCCCACCGCCAGAAGAAGCCCTCACCTCCACTGTCATCGTCGGAGACCACAACCGCCACCACGCCGGGGCCCCTGTGCTCTGCCCTGCTCGCCGCCGCCTGCTGCTTCCCTTCTGCTATTTTACGCGTGTTGAATTAGGTTGAAGAAGGTCTTTAACCTAATTCAATCAGCCCCCTCTATTTGTGTTAATTCCGGAAATGACCCCCTGTTTTGTATTTATAGTATTTACCTAGATTATTGGAAAATTTCTAATCTACCCTCTGTGATTTTATTTGCTGAATTGGCCCCAAGGATTTAATTATGGATTATGACCCATAGTTTTAGAATTGTATATTTTGCGAAGAAAATATAATTACAGATTTTAAATTCGGGTTTTTACTTCGAGTTCTAGTCTTGTATTTCCTTACACGATGTTTTATGCCTTTGTGTATAATCTTGGATTTTCCCCAAAGTTTATTTCGGGAAATGGCCAAGTTTCGAGAGTTTCTCAGTTGCCCGGAAAGTTGTTTTGGTTTTGACCCGTATTTATAAATCGTTGTGATCACCCCGAAAAATGTTTGCGAGTTTTACCCTTGTTTTGAAAGCGGGGATTCCTTAGATTTTTATATGCTTTAATCTTCCTTCCAAAATTAGCGTTTAAGCTAATTTTGTGTACCTTTGGTTTAGGTCCGGAAGTGCCCTGATAAAGGCCTAACGAGTCCAAGTTCGACATCCGTCTTGACGTCGTGTGAGTATTCTCTTCCTCGATTTAGTTATGTTTAGTATTAGTATCATGCTAGGTTGGATAATCTTGCATAACTTAGAGTGAATACCAAGTAGTGGTTATTGACCTTAGGTGAGTGTTTAAGGATTGTGAAATGTTTTATGACTTAAGGTGTTGATGTCACTTTGTGAGGCTTGTGAGGTTTGAGAATTGGAGTATATGGTTGATGAGTTTATGGGCTAGGATATGCTTATCTTAGCATGGTGTTGTTACCGTTGAGTTTGTTTGGACTAGGCATGTTATCCTAGTTGCGTTGTGAGCTATGATCTTGCGAGATCTGAGGGTTTAAAAGTCTTAGGACTTCTAGCTTGTGTTGAGTGTGATGTGAGCATGAGGGATTCTAGGATGCGGTCCTAGAATTGAGAGTCAAATGGTCTTGCGTAGATCATTTGTATAGAAGTCTAAGACTTCTATTGCGAGTGAGTTTATGTTGATATAGTAATCTTCTTGTGAGCAGGTTACGGGCTTCCTCCCTAAGGAAGCGAGAGTGTTGTGAGTTGAGTGTGGCGATAAGGTAAGTCTCCGGACTTACTTAACTCGTATTCCTTGTATTAGCATTGATGTGTGTTTGGTGGTGTGTGTTTATTGTTTATTGTTTATAACAACTAAACCGGAATTAGGATTACCGACCTTTATATTATTTTGGCCCAAGTGTATGATAACGGGCGGTGACAACTTGCCTAGCTCCCGCGAGAGCTAGGAGGTTCTCGGCGACTATCCCGTGCTGATAGACGGTCAGATGCATCAGTACCATTCCATGCCGGTAAGTAGGGACCGAGGCGAGTTTCGGTGACTCTCGTGTCACAACCTAAGTTGAATTAGAACGGGATACGACCTAATAATAACAAAGATAATAAACCGGATTGGTGTGCTTTTATGTATGTTGTATGCTTGTGATGAGATTACTTGTGTATGTGCCTTTCCCATTGATTCTAATGCCTCGAATATTAGCTAATGGTTTTATACCGATTGTTGTAGATTGCCTTGCAGGTAGGAATGCGGCCGAGAGATCCGGAAGAGTGGGCAGCCGGGGTTCCGTACATTTTAGGATTTGGTTTTGGGTGGAGTCGAGTTTGAGTATTGTATTTATTGTATGTTGTATGTCGCGTGTTGCGTTTAGTCTTGGAGTTGTATTTTCGGTTGAAGTCCTTTGTTGTGTTCTTTCGGGTTTTCTTTTCATTGCATAAAATTGTTTTTCGGTTTTGACCTTTATTTGTGTCATGTTGCAAGATCCGGTGAAATTGTTGTCAGGCTAAGGGTCGGGACCCATTGTGAGGTCCCAACCCGTAGCGCCCCGAGTCCCGCGGATTTGGGGTGTTACATAACACAAAACCTCACAATAATCTTAGGCAAGAACGAAGAACGGGATGTCAATCCGTCTTCAATATCAAAACCTAAGAAAAAAAACTAAACCTTGGCGATCTTCAATCCACCCTAGGCGAGGATGCTCCAAGCAAGGTAAGCGGCCGTTCACGTCCGTCGGCGTCTCAACGGGATCAAAACGCGAGTATTACGAGATGCCCTCAAACTCTCTTCTGTGGCCTTTTTATATGTATCCGGAAAGAATATCGTCCAAGCCCATTACATAAATCATGTGGTCAGTAAAGACACGTCAAAAGATCGCCTAAATCACGGTCTTAGGGGTTTCCACGACCGTGGTTTAGAGCGTGGAATGGGGTTATGGTCTCTTGTGATTTCCACGGCCGTACTTTAGGCCGTGTAACTTACTGGAGTGCTCCACGTTCATGATGCCAAGTTCCACGGCCGTGGTTTAGAGCATGGACTCTTCTACGGCCGTAATTCAGGGCGTGGAAGTGTAAAACACTTGTGGTTTCCTTTGTGTCATGACATTCTTCATCCTAGCTCCTTCCTTAGCTTCCTTGATGTGTTCCTAATCCTTGAATATGATTGATTACTCCCTTTTCTCTCTGAACTGCTCTTATTTAGCTCCTTTTCACCTAAAATCAACACAAAGCTAGTGTAGACATCCATATCGACAAAATAGACTAACAAGCTAACAATTTCTTCCAAAATTCATCCATGTACACAATAATAAGGGAAAAGTGACCAAAATAAGTACCTAGAATATCGCAATATTTCATGCTAACAAAATACCCCATACTTGTCACTTGCTTGTCCCCAAGCAAGGTTTTTAAAAGCTTAGAATACGAGTTAGAATGAAATATGCATGCAATCTCAAAACAAAAACATCTCTTAGGTAAATGTGTTTCTAGTCAATAGATCATTCTCAAACCTTGCTTCATTCATCCTTGAAACGCTTATATACATAAACCAAAGAATGTAAAGCAAAGAAACATCATGAATTGCTTAAACTTTAGGACAAACATCATAACCTTCAAGTATTTTCAAAATCAAGCATAAGAAACTTCAATTTAGATCACCAAGTCAAATAACATTCTTTTGATCTTAAGGACTTTCAAGTAAGATCTTGAATGCAGAAGAGAGGGAAACTTATAAGGGAGGTGGTGCATGAATCCGGGAAAATGGATAACCCAACTTTTTTTCTTTTTATTTTGAATTGCAACACCATCAACTTTGAGCTTTGCTCTCTTCTTTTTCACATTATTTTTCGACTTGACTTTTTGGAAATATGGACAACGGTGCACAAAAACCGAAGCCTTGGAGATCGGCGTTTCTCAATTTCGAGATGCCTCAAACCCTTGATGCACATACCATAATCCGTTAGGAATATCGCTCAATCCAACTTTGACAAGACACAAACACCCGGCTATGTGAATGGTGCCGAGTTACTCATCATC
This sequence comes from Fagopyrum homotropicum, assembly GCA_033239125.1. Classification (NCBI taxonomy): domain Eukaryota; kingdom Viridiplantae; phylum Streptophyta; class Magnoliopsida; order Caryophyllales; family Polygonaceae; genus Fagopyrum; species Fagopyrum homotropicum. The sequence goes on along the minus strand of BSWB01000008.1, from coordinate 25,456,606 downwards.
ATGATTGACTTCCCCAAACCTATTTTTTTCTATTCTTTGAATGCAAAATTTTGCTTTCATGGCCCTCCCACATCAAACATGCCAATTATCAACTCCTCCCAATTCCCGGATAGGTAAGGGAGGCAATTACTTTTATTGTGGGGCTAAGTGATCAAAGAAAGAAAAAAAGAAAATCGAATTGCCTTAATCATTTCATAAAGAAGTATAAGAACTCATCATGTGATTTCAACTTCAATTTCTCAATATGATTTAGATAGAACTTTCACATTATGAAACTTTCAAAAAAGGATAATCAACACATTCAATTCCTTTTCAATTCATTATTCCATTTAAGCATATAATTGTCATCAAAAAGTCATTCCACAAGTAAGAGCTATCATAGAAGTCATTTCTAATCTTAGAAACACAAGAACTCTTTCAAAATTTTCCAAAATTTGCGAATGTTTGTGGGTTTTTCAAACTTTTTCATGCAATGCAATAATGAAACGTGTGACTATGAAAATGAAACATGCAAAGTGTTATGGATAGAAGCAAGCAAATGTAGTAGAGTTATTACAACACATAGTCAGACCCCACCCCATACTTAGAACATACATTTTCTTTTTTTTATTACGTGGTTTTCTTTTTTAAATTTATATCTTACCAAACTATAATAAACTATAAAATGTCTAATATTCTTTAAACGGATTAACTACCGGTGCTAAAAAGTGCAACACCCCCCTATAGTTTGTATTTTTTTCTGCAATTTAAAAAGTTTGTGTCACCTTCCGCAACAATAGCAAAGGTTGTGTTATTTAGAGCATTTTGCCCATTTTTTACTACTGAATATTGGAATTGACTAATTTATCTTTTTAAATTTTATAATGAAACAATTTGGTTTACTAGGCTTTTTCTAGTTTTGTGTTTGTAAATGTACCCTTTGAGAGGAGAGTGTGTAGAGTTTGAGAATAAATACAAAAGGTTAGGGTATATTTACTTAATTGAAACATTAAAAAGCCTAGTTACTACTATAGTTTTTCAAAAAGGCCTAGTTACCAAAATTGCCCAATTTTAATTTACAAAATCTGATGTTGAAAATATAATAGCAAAATATTGTCCTGGTTGATGAGTTTATATATATACACAAAAATCTTATATCACATATACTTGATCGTAAATACTTATCCATTGTTTTGTTTTTGTTGAAATAACTTGGTTTACTAGCCTTTTTCTAGTTTTGTGTTTAGCAAAATATCATCTCATCATGCTCCCGGCTTCTAGTCTCCTGCGTGTCTCTATGGATCTCCAAGTCACCAACTCGCTTAGAAAGGTCAGTAGCCCAATCCGGTAGCTGCTCATACCAAGCCGGTGGCTGGCCGTACCATGCCGGTGCGTCCTGTGGAGTCGGTGCTGATGGTGCTACTGGTGCCTGACTATACCAAGGTGGTGGAATCCCATCCACTCCGGCTGTGCTCCGTACCAAGCGGGAGGAGTATCCATACATGTCGACCTCTCACTCACGCTAGCACGGCGAGAGGAAGAGGCTCCTGAAGGTCCAACGGGTCGTGGTGAACGCCTAGGAGGGTCAGGGAAGTGTTCCGGCTGATTCGGGAAAGTGTCAAAGTCCTGCTCATCACCTCCTCCCTCAAAACTATCACCTCCTCCTACCTCCTCCTCAACATCTGCAGCCGGAACCTCATCGGGGACATAGGGAGGTGCCACTAGCCTATTCGCATGCATAGCAGCGAATGTGTGCTTCCAATTATGGCGTCTAACCATAACGGAATACTCAGGGAGCCACGGGATGCCTCTACCTCCTCTCTCCTCCCAAGACATACCGGCGGTGGGTGGACCGTGATGCCTAGGGAAGATGATACCCCTCGTCATTAAGCTATTGAGACCCAAAGGTCTCGCTACAACCCTAGTACAAGAAGAAAAGTCAATCTCTAACTGCCTAGCAATGTGGGTAACTATACCACCATATCCAATGTTTCCGGCTCTCTTATTCTTGAGCTTGCTCATGGTGGAGGCTAAGAGGGTAGCACAGTCAGCATGTCTACCGTGAAGCATATAGTAAAGAAGAAACAGTTCATCAGTCTTAATCTTCTGAGGGGTCTCAGTCCTAGGGAAAAGGCACTCAGAAAGGACTTTATTGGCTATCTTCAAGGCTAAGTGGTAGATGAGCTTAGCCTTGGTGTCAGCTGGTTGCCAGCGGTCCTCGCTGGCATAGATCATGGCTATGTCCTCCCAGAAATCCTTAACGTATACACCGCTAGGAAAATGACCATTGAAGGTCTCGTGAAACCCAAAGAAGGATCCAAACTCCAAGATTGAGAACTCGTAGTTCTCCTCCATCAGCCTAAAGGAAACTGTCCTATCCATGGCATTGTGCTCAAAGGAAATCACAAACTCCCTAGTAATCTCCTCATATGCATCTTCCCTAATAGCGGAGAAGATGATTAAACCAGCTCTATCTAGAAGCCACGTCAAGTCAGTCACTACATTCAGCGGCTCTATCTCCTCAAGAACTAAGTAGCACGGTCCTATAACCGCCCTCTTCTCAATCCTTTCCAAGGCATCGAGGTAATCCTCATGGATGGTTGAAATTCTAGGAGGTGGGGTGATGGTGATTTATTAGGAGGGTTTTGGGAGGAGGAGGAAGTGTCACCTTTCCTCTTCTTGCTTCTAGTAGACATTCTCCTTATCAAATCCATTTCAGATGGGAAATCACGGCCTGTTATACAGAAACCACGGCCGTGGAACCTACAAGGACCGTGGTTTGGAACTGTTTTGCTCAAATCTCAACAAATCAATCACCAAACTCAGCAAAGCCTGTCCTAGACTAATTTCAATCTCAATCCTATGTAATTCCTCTAAGTTCTTGCGAGAAATAGACCCGAATTGACAAAGTAGAGAAATAAAAGAAAAACCTAGGTTTTTGGATCTTTGAATCCAAATTCCGCCTTCTGCAGGGATTGTCCACTTGATTTGTTGATTGGATCCTGTAGATGATCGGAAATGCTTCACTTTAGCACGAAGAATGGCTCGAAACGGTTTCCGAACGAAGAAATGCGGGACGGGGATGATTTTCGGCCTTTAGGTCGTGGAAGAGGGGCGTGGAATTGGGGAATGGGGTGTTTTTGTGAAGGAAGGTGGTTTATATAATGGCCGTAAAAATCTTTGAAAATCACGGTCACTCGGGGTGATCTACTGCCGCGGAATGGTACGGACCCGTGATTTTTGGGGATTTTTCTCAGATTTTGAAGAATTACGGTCACTGTAGCTTCCACGACCGTGGTTTTGGGCGTGGAACTCTCTGTATTGTGTCAAAACCCAAGTTTCGTCAATTCCTTCTAGCTTTTCCTCCTTCCATTGCCTATTCCATTTCTCCTACATCCATAAACACAACATACCGGAAGGTATCGAGGGCAAAACAAAACAAAAACGTCTAAACTAGTCTAATCTAAGAATGAAAAACAAAAGTGCAATAGCTTGGGTTGAAGTTATGGAGAACACCAGTTTGCAAAAAGTGAGACGGTTATATCCGTTTGTACATCGATTACAGTGAGCTAAACAAGATTACAATGAAGAACAAGTACCCCTTACCACGTATAGATGATCTACTTGATCAGTTGCAAGGGTCGGTAGTCTCTTTTAAAATTGATTTAAGGTCTGATTGTCACCAATGGAGAGTTTGAGACTAAGATATTGCAAATAAGGCATTCCGGACAAACCATGGTCACTATGAGTTGTAGTGATTCTACATAGGCTTCTTAATACACCGTGTAAGATATTTGGTCTACTCTCTAACTAGAGAGCAATTGATTGACAAGTTGTCTCAGGGTGGAAACCACCGAAGGATGTAAAAGAAGTTATAAGTTTTCTTGGTCATGCCGGCCATTACCGGATTTGGGGAGAGATTCTCCAAAGTAACACCGTCTAGGACTAACCTACTTCGGAAGACAAGAAATTTTGAATGAGAAAAGTATCACAATAGTTGTTAAGAGTTAAGAGAAGAGTCATTAGGCAACTATTTTGACATTGCCTCGAGGTATGATGGGTTTGAAGTGTACAAGAGATTCTTCAAGACAAGATCTTGAGTGAGTATTGAGGAAAGATGTAAGAATAATAACATATGTGCCTCGTTAGTAGAAGCGGTGTGCAGTAAAGTACTTCCTTCGTTAATTGAAATTGCCACAATAATGGGAGGAAACGTAACATCAAAGTTTGGTTTGACAAGAACCAAAGCTAATGGTGTAATTGGAAGTTTGATCTTCTTTGATAGAGAAATCAAAGAGAAGCCTAATGGAAATGTTGTATTAAGAAAGACCCGAGAAGGAAGTTGAGTTTTCGATATATCGGACCTTTTTGAGATCTTAGCGCAAGTTGGAGAACTGGCTTACAAGTGGGCGTTGCCACCCGGTGTTTCATGTGTATCAGTCGAGACGTACACAACTCGAGAAAGATTGTCAGTTATGGTGATTTAGTCGTAGACGAAGAACCGAAGATGCTAATAGGAAGACGGAGTATAGTATATTTGGTTGAGTTTTACGCCGATTTAGTAGCTTTGATAGAATCGACAGGTTAGACCTAGTTCTTCCCTTAAGTTATTTGTGCTTTTGTGTGATGTTATATGTGGTTCTGTGCCCCGTGCGGGAATGTGCATTATGACCTGATATATCTTGCGATGGTAGTTCGATTAGTTTGTGTACATAGATTAGAAGGTTTAAGCCTTCTTAGTTTGAGAGTTCACACCTCGGCCTTAGGGACCGAGAAGTTCGACGTATAGCAAGTTTCGGGACGAAACTTGTTTTTAGGGGGATCTAATGTAACTACCCGTTTATTAGGTGCGTTTTCGATTTTTTTTTGTTAATAATTTAATGGCCTCGATATATTTTCACGAGTATATTATTATTCTTGGATACGTTCACGTATATCCGCGTCTTTATTTATTTATTTATTTTTTTCTCTCGGAAAAGTTTTGCGGTTTGAAAATCCCGATCCGAGTTTTTCGATCGAGTTCATTCCATTTTTATTTTTAATTATTTTCTATTTCTTTTATTTTAGTTTATGTTTTTTTTCCCTGCTTCTTTCTCAATGCCAAGTAGATGGCGTGTCAATGCTTTTCCCCCGCCCACCCTGGTCATAGACCTCTAATGCAGCCTAGCTAGCCGACTTCTCGGTCTCAACTGCTTCCCTCTGCTCTCTTCTCTCGCTCACCAGTCTCTCCTTCTCATTCTCTTCCTCACGCAACAGAGAAGCCAATCTCTCACCATTGCATTATCTGCAACCATCTCTCCCTAAGCCGGCAACATCTCGTCTCTGTTTGCCGTCGGATGAGTAGCTTAGACGCCGGAGGAGAGCCAGCGGCAGCCCCACCCCATCCCGACTGTCTAGCCGGGAGCCACCCTGTGCTCTTCCTCTCTGCAATGCCATCTCTCTGTTCTTCCCCTCTCCCCTTCTCCTCCACCATCGAGCTTCGCCTGAGAAAGAGAGGAGCTGTAGCCATAGCACCTGGGAGAGCCCCACCGTCGACCTGCCGGAGCCTCTACAGGCTCCATCTCTCTCGCTCTCTTGCTGCAGCCACACCGGGCAAGAGGCCCCTGTCTAGCCCGAAGGAGCCCAGCCTTTGCCGCTACAGAAGGCCGCCGGAGACCGAAGCTCCCACCGCCAGAAGAAGCCCTCACCTCCACTGTCATCGTCGGAGACCACAACCGCCACCACGCCGGGGCCCCTGTGCTCTGCCCTGCTCGCCGCCGCCTGCTGCTTCCCTTCTGCTATTTTACGCGTGTTGAATTAGGTTGAAGAAGGTCTTTAACCTAATTCAATCAGCCCCCTCTATTTGTGTTAATTCCGGAAATGACCCCCTGTTTTGTATTTATAGTATTTACCTAGATTATTGGAAAATTTCTAATCTACCCTCTGTGATTTTATTTGCTGAATTGGCCCCAAGGATTTAATTATGGATTATGACCCATAGTTTTGGAATTGTATATTTTGCGAAGAAAATATAATTACAGATTTTAAATTCGGGTTTTTACTTCGAGTTCTAGTCTTGTATTTCCTTACACGATGTTTTATGCCTTTGTGTATAATCTTGGATTTTCCCCAAAGTTTATTTCGGGAAATGGCCAAGTTTCGAGAGTTTCTCAGTTGCCCGGAAAGTTGTTTTGGTTTTGACCCGTATTTATAAATCGTTGTGATCACCCCGAAAAATGTTTGCGAGTTTTACCCTTGTTTTGAAAGCGGGGATTCCTTAGATTTTTATATGCTTTAATCTTCCTTCCAAAATTAGCGTTTAAGCTAATTTTGTGTACCTTTGGTTTAGGTCCGGAAGTGCCCTGATAAAGGCCTAACGAGTCCAAGTTCGACATCCGTCTTGACGTCGTGTGAGTATTCTCTTCCTCGATTTAGTTATGTTTAGTATTAGTATCATGCTAGGTTGGATAATCTTGCATAACTTAGAGTGAATACCAAGTAGTGGTTATTGACCTTAGGTGAGTGTTTAAGGATTGTGAAATGTTTTATGACTTAAGGTGTTGATGTCACTTTGTGAGGCTTGTGAGGTTTGAGAATTGGAGTATATGGTTGATGAGTTTATGGGCTAGGATATGCTTATCTTAGCATGGTGTTGTTACCGTTGAGTTTGTTTGGACTAGGCATGTTATCCTAGTTGCGTTGTGAGCTATGATCTTGCGAGATCTGAGGGTTTAAAAGTCTTAGGACTTCTAGCTTGTGTTGAGTGTGATGTGAGCATGAGGGATTCTAGGATGCGGTCCTAGAATTGAGAGTCAAATGGTCTTGCGTAGATCATTTGTATAGAAGTCTAAGACTTCTATTGCGAGTGAGTTTATGTTGATATAGTAATCTTCTTGTGAGCAGGTTACGGGCTTCCTCCCTAAGGAAGCGAGAGTGTTGTGAGTTGAGTGTGGCGATAAGGTAAGTCTCCGGACTTACTTAACTCGTATTCCTTGTATTAGCATTGATGTGTGTTTGGTGGTGTGTGTTTATTGTTTATTGTTTATAACAACTAAACCGGAATTAGGATTACCGACCTTTATATTATTTTGGCCCAAGTGTATGATAACGGGCGGTGACAACTTGCCTAGCTCCCGCGAGAGCTAGGAGGTTCTCGGCGACTATCCCGTGCTGATAGACGGTCAGATGCATCAGTACCATTCCATGCCGGTAAGTAGGGACCGAGGCGAGTTTCGGTGACTCTCGTGTCACAACCTAAGTTGAATTAGAACGGGATACGACCTAATAATAACAAAGATAATAAACCGGATTGGTGTGCTTTTATGTATGTTGTATGCTTGTGATGAGATTACTTGTGTATGTGCCTTTCCCATTGATTCTAATGCCTCGAATATTAGCTAATGGTTTTATACCGATTGTTGTAGATTGCCTTGCAGGTAGGAATGCGGCCGAGAGATCCGGAAGAGTGGGCAGCCGGGGTTCCGTACATTTTAGGATTTGGTTTTGGGTGGAGTCGAGTTTGAGTATTGTATTTATTGTATGTTGTATGTCGCGTGTTGCGTTTAGTCTTGGAGTTGTATTTTCGGTTGAAGTCCTTTGTTGTGTTCTTTCGGGTTTTCTTTTCATTGCATAAAATTGTTTTTCGGTTTTGACCTTTATTTGTGTCATGTTGCAAGATCCGGTGAAATTGTTGTCAGGCTAAGGGTCGGGACCCATTGTGAGGTCCCAACCCGTAGCGCCCCGAGTCCCGCGGATTTGGGGTGTTACATAACACAAAACCTCACAATAATCTTAGGCAAGAACGAAGAACGGGATGTCAATCCGTCTTCAATATCAAAACCTAAGAAAAAAAACTAAACCTTGGCGATCTTCAATCCACCCTAGGCGAGGATGCTCCAAGCAAGGTAAGCGGCCGTTCACGTCCGTCGGCGTCTCAACGGGATCAAAACGCGAGTATTACGAGATGCCCTCAAACTCTCTTCTGTGGCCTTTTTATATGTATCCGGAAAGAATATCGTCCAAGCCCATTACATAAATCATGTGGTCAGTAAAGACACGTCAAAAGATCGCCTAAATCACGGTCTTAGGGGTTTCCACGACCGTGGTTTAGAGCGTGGAATGGGGTTATGGTCTCTTGTGATTTCCACGGCCGTACTTTAGGCCGTGTAACTTACTGGAGTGCTCCACGTTCATGATGCCAAGTTCCACGGCCGTGGTTTAGAGCATGGACTCTTCTACGGCCGTAATTCAGGGCGTGGAAGTGTAAAACACTTGTGGTTTCCTTTGTGTCATGACATTCTTCATCCTAGCTCCTTCCTTAGCTTCCTTGATGTGTTCCTAATCCTTGAATATGATTGATTACTCCCTTTTCTCTCTGAACTGCTCTTATTTAGCTCCTTTTCACCTAAAATCAACACAAAGCTAGTGTAGACATCCATATCGACAAAATAGACTAACAAGCTAACAATTTCTTCCAAAATTCATCCATGTACACAATAATAAGGGAAAAGTGACCAAAATAAGTACCTAGAATATCGCAATATTTCATGCTAACAAAATACCCCATACTTGTCACTTGCTTGTCCCCAAGCAAGGTTTTTAAAAGCTTAGAATACGAGTTAGAATGAAATATGCATGCAATCTCAAAACAAAAACATCTCTTAGGTAAATGTGTTTCTAGTCAATAGATCATTCTCAAACCTTGCTTCATTCATCCTTGAAACGCTTATATACATAAACCAAAGAATGTAAAGCAAAGAAACATCATGAATTGCTTAAACTTTAGGACAAACATCATAACCTTCAAGTATTTTCAAAATCAAGCATAAGAAACTTCAATTTAGATCACCAAGTCAAATAACATTCTTTTGATCTTAAGGACTTTCAAGTAAGGTCTTGAATGCAGAAGAGAGGGAAACTTATAAGGGAGGTGGTGCATGAATCCGGGAAAATGGATAACCCAACTTTTTTTCTTTTTATTTTGAATTGCAACACCATCAACTTTGAGCTTTGCTCTCTTCTTTTTCACATTATTTTTCGACTTGACTTTTTGGAAATATGGACAACGGTGCACAAAAACCGAAGCCTTGGAGATCGGCGTTTCTCAATTTCGAGATGCCTCAAACCCTTGATGCACATACCATAATCCGTTAGGAATATCGCTCAATCCAACTTTGACAAGACACAAACACCCGGCTATGTGAATGGTGCCGAGTTACTCATCATCATGATTGACTTCCCCAAACCTATTTTTTTCTATTCTTTGAATGCAAAATTTTGCTTTCATGGCCCTCCCACATCAAACATGCCAATTATCAACTCCTCCCAATTCCCGGATAGGTAAGGGAGGCAATTACTTTTATTGTGGGGCTAAGTGATCAAAGAAAGAAAAAAAGAAAATCGAATTGCCTTAATCATTTCATAAAGAAGTATAAGAACTCATCATGTGATTTCAACTTCAATTTCTCAATATGATTTAGATAGAACTTTCACATTATGAAACTTTCAAAAAAGGATAATCAACACATTCAATTCCTTTTCAATTCATTATTCCATTTAAGCATATAATTGTCATCAAAAAGTCATTCCACAAGTAAGAGCTATCATAGAAGTCATTTCTAATCTTAGAAACACAAGAACTCTTTCAAAATTTTCCAAAATTTGCGAATGTTTGTGGGTTTTTCAAACTTTTTCATGCAATGCAATAATGAAACGTGTGACTATGAAAATGAAACATGCAAAGTGTTATGGATAGAAGCAAGCAAATGTAGTAGAGTTATTACAACACATAGTCAGACCCCACCCCATACTTAGAACATACATTTTCTTTTTTTTATTACGTGGTTTTCTTTTTTAAATTTATATCTTACCAAACTATAATAAACTATAAAATGTCTAATATTCTTTAAACGGATTAACTACCGGTGCTAAAAAGTGCAACACCCCCCTATAGTTTGTATTTTTTTCTGCAATTTAAAAAGTTTGTGTCACCTTCCGCAACAATAGCAAAGGTTGTGTTATTTAGAGCATTTTGCCCATTTTTTACTACTGAATATTGGAATTGACTAATTTATCTTTTTAAATTTTATAATGAAACAATTTGGTTTACTAGGCTTTTTCTAGTTTTGTGTTTGTAAATGTACCCTTTGAGAGGAGAGTGTGTAGAGTTTGAGAATAAATACAAAAGGTTAGGGTATATTTACTTAATTGAAACATTAAAAAGCCTAGTTACTACTATAGTTTTTCAAAAAGGCCTAGTTACCAAAATTGCCCAATTTTAATTTACAAAATCTGATGTTGAAAATATAATAGCAAAATATTGTCCTGGTTGATGAGTTTATATATATACACAAAAATCTTATATCACATATACTTGATCGTAAATACTTATCCATTGTTTTGTTTTTGTTGAAATAACTTGGTTTACTAGCCTTTTTCTAGTTTTGTGTTTAGCAAAATATCATCTCATCATGCTCCCGGCTTCTAGTCTCCTGCGTGTCTCTATGGATCTCCAAGTCACCAACTCGCTTAGAAAGGTCAGTAGCCCAATCCGGTAGCTGCTCATACCAAGCCGGTGGCTGGCCGTACCATGCCGGTGCGTCCTGTGGAGTCGGTGCTGATGGTGCTACTGGTGCCTGACTATACCAAGGTGGTGGAATCCCATCCACTCCGGCTGTGCTCCGTACCAAGCGGGAGGAGTATCCATACATGTCGACCTCTCACTCACGCTAGCACGGCGAGAGGAAGAGGCTCCTGAAGGTCCAACGGGTCGTGGTGAACGCCTAGGAGGGTCAGGGAAGTGTTCCGGCTGATTCGGGAAAGTGTCAAAGTCCTGCTCATCACCTCCTCCCTCAAAACTATCACCTCCTCCTACCTCCTCCTCAACATCTGCAGCCGGAACCTCATCGGGGACATAGGGAGGTGCCACTAGCCTATTCGCATGCATAGCAGCGAATGTGTGCTTCCAATTATGGCGTCTAACCATAACGGAATACTCAGGGAGCCACGGGATGCCTCTACCTCCTCTCTCCTCCCAAGACATACCGGCGGTGGGTGGACCGTGATGCCTAGGGAAGATGATACCCCTCGTCATCAAGCTATTGAGACCCAAAGGTCTCGCTACAACCCTAGTACAAGAAGAAAAGTCAATCTCTAACTGCCTAGCAATGTGGGTAACTATACCACCATATCCAATGTTTCCGGCTCTCTTATTCTTGAGCTTGCTCATGGTGGAGGCTAAGAGGGTAGCACAGTCAGCATGTCTACCGTGAAGCATATAGTAAAGAAGAAACAGTTCATCAGTCTTAATCTTCTGAGGGGTCTCAGTCCTAGGGAAAAGGCACTCAGAAAGGACTTTATTTGCTATCTTCAAGGCTAAGTGGTAGATGAGCTTAGCCTTGGTGTCAGCTGGTTGCCAGCGGTCCTCGCTGGCATAGATCATGGCTATGTCCTCCCAGAAATCCTTAACGTATACACCGCTAGGAAAATGACCATTGAAGGTCTCGTGAAACCCAAAGAAGGATCCAAACTCCAAGATTGAGAACTCGTAGTTCTCCTCCATCAGCCTAAAGGAAACTGTCCTATCCATGGCATTGTGCTCAAAGGAAATCACAAACTCCCTAGTAATCTCCTCATATGCATCTTCCCTAATAGCGGAGAAGATGATTAAACCAGCTCTATCTAGAAGCCACGTCAAGTCAGTCACTACATTCAGCGGCTCTATCTCCTCAAGAACTAAGTAGCACGGTCCTATAACCGCCCTCTTCTCAATCCTTTCCAAGGCATCGAGGTAATCCTCATGGATGGTTGAAATTCTAGGAGGTGGGGTGATGGTGATTTATTAGGAGGGTTTTGGGAGGAGGAGGAAGTGTCACCTTTCCTCTTCTTGCTTCTAGTAGACATTCTCCTTATCAAATCCATTTCAGATGGGAAATCACGGCCTGTTATACAGAAACCACGGCCGTGGAACCTACAAGGACCGTGGTTTGGAACTGTTTTGCTCAAATCTCAACAAATCAATCACCAAACTCAGCAAAGCCTGTCCTAGACTAATTTCAATCTCAATCCTATGTAATTCCTCTAAGTTCTTGCGAGAAATAGACCCGAATTGACAAAGTAGAGAAATAGAAGAAAAACCTAGGTTTTTGGATCTTTGAATCCAAATTCCGCCTTCTGCAGGGATTGTCCACTTGATTTGTTGATTGGATCCTGTAGATGATCGGAAATGCTTCACTTTAGCACGAAGAATGGCTCGAAACGGTTTCCGAACGAAGAAATGCGGGACGGGGATGATTTTCGGCCTTTAGGTCGTGGAAGAGGGGCGTGGAATTGGGGAATGGGGTGTTTTTGTGAAGGAAGGTGGTTTATATAATGGCCGTAAAAATCTTTGAAAATCACGGTCACTCGGGGTGATCTACTGCCGCGGAATGGTACGGACCCGTGATTTTTGGGGATTTTTCTCAGATTTTGAAGAATTACGGTCACTGTAGCTTCCACAACCGTGGTTTTGGGCGTGGAACTCTCTGTATTGTGTCAAAACCCAAGTTTCGTCAATTCCTTCTAGCTTTTCCTCCTTCCATTGCCTATTCCATTTCTCCTACATCCATAAACACAACATACCGGAAGGTATCGAGGGCAAAACAAAACAAAAACGTCTAAACTAGTCTAATCTAAGAATGAAAAACGAAAGTGCAATAGCTTGGGTTGCCTCCCAAGTAGAGCTTGTTTAAGGTCCATAGCTAGACCGTACCTGCGTCTGTTCGAGTGCGGTAGGCGCGAACTCCTTATCTTGGAGCTCCGGTGAATACTTCTTGAGTCGTTGATTGTTCACCTTAAAACTTCCGCCTTTCTCATCCCATACTTCAACTACGCCATGGGGAAAAACGTGTTTGATTAGATAAGGTCCGGTCCAACGAGATTTAAGCTTACTTGGAAAAAGCCGAAGTCTCGAATTGAAGAGGAGAACTTGATATCCTTCCTTGAGGTCTTTTGGAATGATATGCTTATCATGCCAACGCTTCGCTCTCTCCATATAGATTTTGGCGTTCTCGTAAGCGTTTAAGCGAAGTTGTTCAAGCTCGTTAAGGTCCAAGAGGCGCTTTTCGCCCGCTTCCTTCATGCTGAAGTTCAACCACTTTACCGCCCAATACGCTTATGTTCCAGCTCTACCGGTAAGTGACAAGACTTCCCATACACAAGGTTGTATGGTGTCGTTCCTATGGGAGTCTTGTATGCAGTCCGGTATGCCCACAATGCATCATCTAGCTTCAAAGACCAATCTTTCCTTGTCTTCGAAACTGTTTTCTCTAGGATTCCTTTAATCTCCCGATTCAAAATCTCCATTTGTCCACTCGTTTGTGGATGATAAGGGGTGGCGATCTTGTGAGTCACCCCATATTTAGCTAGTAGTGCTTCGAATCGTCGGGCAATGAAGTGAGAGCCTCCATCACTAATGATAGTCCGTGGTGTTCCAAACCTTGGGAAAATAGTTCGGTTAAAGAATTTAACAACCACCATTGCATCGTTAGTTGAAGAGGCAACAACTTCAACCCATCTCGAAACATAATCTACAACGAGAAGTATGTATTGGTTTCCACAAGATGATGGGAAAGGTCCCATGAAGTCTACTCCCCAAACGTCAAAGATCTCTACCTCCTGAATGTTGTTCAGAGGCATTTCGTTTCTCCTAGATATGTTCCCTGTTCTTTGACAAGCATTGCATCAGGAAACAAAGGTTTGCACATCTTTAAATAAAGTAGGCCAAAAAATCCAAATTGCAATACCTTGGCGCTAGTCTTGTTCGAGCTAGCGTGTCCTCCACAAGGTAGTGAATGACAATGACGGATGACGCTTTGCATCTCGTCTTCCGGCACACATCTTCGAATGATGTTGTCAGGACCTCTCTTGAAGAGTAGAGGTTCATTCCAAAAGTATTCCCAGACGTCCTTAAAGAACTTCTTCCTTTGTGCATAGGATAGTCCGGGTGGTATTTCCTGACAAACCAAATAGTTAACAAAATCAGCAAACCATGGTTCGTTACCTTTAGTTATCTTGTCGATGCACTCCTCTATGATGTGTAAATGCTCGTCCGGAAAGGAGTCATCTATAGGTAGATCGTCGTCCTCTAGATGTGGTAGACGACTCAAATGATCCGCAACAGAATTTTCCGAACCCTTCTTGTCACGGATCTCTAGATCGAACTCTTGTAGGAGAAGAATCCATCTAATCAGCATTGGTTTCACATCATTCTTTGCGAGTAGATACCGGATTGCAGCATGATCTGTGTTTACAATCACCTTTGCACCTACAAGATAAGAACGAAACTTTTCAAAGGCATAAACAATGGCTAGAAATTCCTTTTCAGTAGTGGTGTAGTTAAGCTGCGCTTCATCTAGCGTCTTGATAGCATAATAGATTGCATGGGTTCGGCCTTCCTTCTTTTGCCCAAGTACAGCTCCTATAGCTACGTCACTTGCATCACACATAACCTTGAATGGAAGATTCCAGTCCGGAGGTTGCATGATCGGGGCTGAGATTAGAGCTTCCCGAATCTTATGAAACACATCTAAACAATCCTGCGAGAAATCAAAAACTGCATCCTTCATCAATAGATTAGTAAGAGGTTTTGATATCTTAGAGAAATCCTTTATAAAACGTCTATAAAATCCAGCATGTCCTAGAAAGCTTCTTATCCCCTTCACCGAAGATAGAGGAGGGACCTTTTCTATGGTTTCTATCTTAGCCTTATCCACCTCAATCCCTCTACTAGAGATCAAGTGTCCGAGTTTAATGCCTTCCTTCACCATAAATTGACACTTCTCCCAATTAAGAACCAGGTTAGTGTCTTCACACCTTTGTAGCACAAGAGAAAGGTTAGAGAGACAATTATCGAAAGAGGAACCATAAACAGAAAAGTCATCCATGAAAACCTCCATGATATCCTCTATGTACTCCGAGAAGATAGCCATCATGCACCTTTGGAAAGTGGCTGGGGCATTGCAAAGCCAGAACGGCATTCTCCTATAAGCGAACGTACCCCATGGGCACGTGAACGTGGTCTTCTCTTGATCGTCCTGATGAATCGGAATCTTAAAGAAGCCACTATAGCCGTCTAGATAGCAAAAATGAGAGTGTTGTGCTAACCTTTCAAGCATTTGATCGATGAAGGGTAATGGGAAGTGATCCTTTCTAGTTGCATTATTTATCTTCCGGTAATCAATGCACATCCTCCATCCAGTCACGGTTCTTGTAGGAATGAGCTCATTGTTCTTGTTGGTGATAACCGTCATTCCTCCCTTCTTTGGAACAACCTGTACGGGACTCACCCACTTGCTAACGGCGATAGGGTAGATGATACGTGCAGCAAGTAGTTTAAGAATTTCTTTCTTGACAACCTCCTTCATTGTCGGATTCAACCGCCTTTGAGGTTGTCGCGAAGGTCTAAAGTCTTCTTCCATTAGGATCTTATGCATGCACAATGAAGGCTTAATTCCCACTAGATCCTCTATAGTGTAACCTAAGGCTTTCCTATGTTTCCTTAGAACAACCATAAGCTTACTATGTTCATCTTCGCTTAGATCGGAACTAACAATTACCGGAAAAGTAGAATTAGTTCCTAGAAATGCGTACCTTAGATGCGTGGGAAGTGGGTTCAATTCCATCACTATTGGAGTCCCCAATGCTTCCTTAGAAGTCTCTAAGGGTATAGAAGTTGTTGAGGAAGGCTCAAGAGCATTGGTGGATAGGATGTAATTTTTCTCGGAATTTCCCAAAATTACAGCACCACTGTTACTTCCATAACCGTGGTTTTGGGCGTGTAAGTCAATTACGACACCTCTGATAGTTCCACGGCCGTGGCTTTGGCCGTGTAACTTACTGGAGTCCTCTAAATAGGTGATTACGGTCATGTTGGTGGAAACCACGGTCGTGGAATAGCACGACTGACCGTGATTCCTCACATCCTCTGACCCATCGTATAGCTTTTCAAACTCTTCTTCATGCACTTCCTTTAGCTCTCCCAAAGCTTCAATTTCCTCATTACATTCCTCTTCCTCTCCTTTCTCCATAATGCTCATAGTGATCACCTTTTGCAATGGATCCTTGAATAGAATCAAGCTTACTTCCTCTCTAGATGCCTCTTCGTCATGGATGTTAAACATATCTTCTTCAAGAGCTGGCTCTTTCACCAAAGTAGAAAGAACAAACTCTACTTTCTCCTCTCCTATGTCGAAAGCAAGTCTAGCATTCTTGCAATCTACCATACAACCGGAAGTTGCAAGAAACGGTCTTCCGAGTATGATCGGGACCGGACTATCTGCAGGAATGTCAAGCACAACAAAATCTATTGGAACGTAGAACTTACCAAGCTTGACCGGGACGTACTCAATGATACCGACGGGACAAGTTATGGATCGATCCGCCATGTATAACGTCATCTTCACCGGTTTAGGTTCACCTAAGCCGATTTTCCTACATAAGGCAAGCGGTACGATGCTAACGCTTGCGCCTAAGTCACATAATGCATCATATGTGGCTTCTCCTACTCCAATCGAAACACAAAATGACCCCGGATCATTCAGGTTTGGGGGCATCTTTTCCTTCATTGTTTTGATGAGATCTGACGATTCCGAACTCATCTTGACTTCTCCAAAGTCTTCCAGTTTCCTCTTTTTAGAGAGGATATCCTTTAAGAACTTCCCATAAGCGGGCATACCTACAATTGCATCAATGAAAGGTATATTAATGTGCAGTTTGCTCATGAGTTCAATGAACTTACCGAATTGCTTGTCTAGACGCGCTCTTGCTCTAGATTGCGGAAATGGTAGGGGCGGTTTGTAAGCTAGAGGAGGAACGTAGATGTTTTCTTTCTCCTTCCCCTTTTCCTTCTCCGTGTCGACGGGAACCTCAACAAACTTAGGCAGCGGGTCGGTAGTTGTTGCTCTACTCCTAGTTGTGATAGCCATCACCCTTCCTTTCGGGTTATCCTCCGTCTTTCCTGGAAGTTTTCCTTGATTTCTAGGAACTTCCTCAGCATTGCTAAACATTTGGTTTTCTAAAACCTTTTGAGCTTTATCAACCTTAGTGATGTGATTCTCCAGCCCTTGAAGCTTTCCCAAGATCGTTTCCAGCATGGGATTGGGCTTCTCTTTCCCCGAAGTACTTCCACTATTAGATGTTTGCCCTTGGTTTTTCAAAGGAATTGAAGAAGAAGATGGTGGAGTTAGTGAATTTCCTGAATTGGGATAAGAATTACCGGAATTTTGTTGTTGGTTGGAACGCCAATTGTTGTTGTTTGAACTCCTATTGTTGTTCCAATTGTTATTCCGGTTGTTGTTGTTCCAATTGTTCCGGTTCTTGTTCCAGCTGTTGCGATTGGTGTTCTCATTCCCTTTATGGTTATTGTTGTTTCCTAAATAACCAACATCTTGCTCCTTAGGCTTTTGAAGGCCAGCTCTAATGACTTCCTTCAACTCCTTAATTTCGGTGTTGAGGGAAAAAATCTGAGTTTGAGCAGCGTGTGTTAGCTTCGCCCCTTGCTCAACTCGGTTAGCTTTTGTCTTCCGGTGAGAGTACTTCTCAATGACTCGGGCTTGCTTCTCAACGAAGTCCCAAGCATCATCTTCCCTCATGTCCATGAATGAGCCACATGAAAGGTATTGGAGCTTGAATTGTGTTTCCACATCCAACCCCTTATAATATATCTCCAACAACTCCAATTTGGAAATGCCATGGTGTGGGCAATCCAATAATAAATCCTAAAATCTTTCCCAAGACTGAAACAAACTTTCATTAGATCTCATAGAAAAAGCATTGATTTTACCTCTCAACTCCGCTGTCTTGGATGGCGGGAAAAACTTGGTTAGGAACTCTGAAGATAGATCCTCCCATGTATTAGTCTTCCATTTGGAAGAGCTTGATACAAAGATAAAGCCTTCCCTTTCAAGGAGAAGAAGAATGGCTTGATTTTGTAACTGTTGGTGGTTGCATTCTTTGGCTTCATTGTCTCATCAAAATCTCAAAATTATGTAAATGTTGATGTTGCTGGTTTTGGTGAACGATGGTAAAAACTTGTGGGTTGAAGCTAAACCCTTGAATATCGTCAACATTAAAGTTCACACCTAGACGGCGTGGTTGCTGAATCAGATCCATTCTTTGACCAAGAGTTCTTGGCTCTTCTTCTACACGAGTGGCTCTCGCATTTACAGCTGGGACACGAGGAATGACGGCTGGTATTGGATTAATCCGGATTGGATTAATCGATGGTTCAATCTCCTCTAGTGCTGGAATATCCGGATCGAATTCCTCATCATCGGATGATTCCACTCTAATGGACTTAGTTGGTTTCTTGACCCTTTTCTTCTTCTTAGAATCATTCAGCTCCAACTTCATAGCCCTGAGTTCATCAATTTGGAATTGATGACTTGTTTCCGCATCTCTACGAGCTTTTTTACTCAACTTAAGTTGACGTTGAGATTCATCCAACTCCGCTTGTAAATCCTTCTCTTTATTTTTAGCCATCTTTCTTTCCTTGGCTTTCTTCCTAAGAGTTTTCTCAAGTTCCGGATCAAAAGGTACGAGGTCTTTGTTGGATCTAGACCTGTGCATATACCTAAAAGAACCTGCAAATAACACTCACAAGAGATATCAAATAACAAGAGCAAAGCTCCCAAGCTTGACAACCGAAAACCGAAGTTTGGTCTAAACCAAATCCCCGACAACGGCGCCAAAAACTTGTTCGCCCAAAAGCGTGCGTGCAATCAAGTCTTAAATTTATAAAACTAGAATAAAAGCAAGCGAACCCGCAGTGTACGGATCGGCGTAGATTAGCAAGCATTCTAGAGTATCGATCACAGGAATTTGGTGAAACCAAATCCAATTCCAGATTATCGAGAAAATAAGATGTAAAGCTTTGCAAATATTGGGAAAACAGCAACCCTAAAGATCCAAGTATCAAATTGTGGCTATCGATTCAAGATATACTATAGATATAAGGACAGAGTTAAGAATTGCAAAGGTATACTAAAGCAAGGTAATGTACGATGAAGTTCCAAAACCCTATATGTTTAACCCAAAGAACTCTCTATAAAGGTTGTTGAGGCTTCAGTATAGAAAGGATCTAAGGACTAAAATTGATCTCAAATACCCAAACTTGTAACTCAATGATCAAGATAAACTCAAACGGTTAAGGTTGTGAAACTCGAAACCGAAATAGAGGATGATGAGTCTCCTTACTACCTAGGAAAGGGCAAGCCAAGACTAGATTAAAGCTAATCTTTAACCTTGGATCAAAGTAAAAGCAAAGTTCGTAAACTGGGGTGAATCACGGTCAGATCTTGAGAACCATGGCCGTGGACACCCAAGAACAGACCGTGATTTAGGTTCGTCGACGAGATCTCTCTAACTCTCAGGGTCCAATTGATTTACGCTCGGTCTATCATCATCTAGCCATAACTATCAACCCTTCACCTTAGAATTGCTAAAGGGTTTTAGCCAACAATCATTGTCATAATATCAATATTTGAATTAAAGAGAATAAAAGATGAAAACCCTCGAATACTCAATTAAATTTTAAAACCAATTCTCGAATCCGAAACACAAGATTCAATGTTTAATGGATTCAGAATGTGTAACACAAAATGTAACACCCCAAATTTTACAACTTGGAGAGTTACTGGTTAGGACCTCACAGTGGGTCCCGACCTTAGTTTGACAACAACTTAACAAGATCTTACAACAAGGCACAGATAAGGAAAAACCGAAAATCATAAATTAAGTCTTAACAACGTATGAATGTGACCAGAACAACCGACAGCTGGAAAACATAAGATAACAACTACGGATAGAAAGAAAAGAACCAAGGTCCAACTAGAAATCCCACAAATAAAGAAACTGCAACACGTCCTAAAAGTACGACACCCCGGCTGACCACTACCATCCGGATCACTCGGCATCTGCTCTAACCTGTGGTACGTCTACACAACATAACAACTGTTAGCTAACTATCCAAATATAAGTAGAATAATAACAGCACAAACAAACGCAGAATAATATAAACAAACATCATGCTGGCACACAACCGTTTATTATCTATTACTTAGGTGATTCATCTTATTCAATTTTACAGTTGTGGCACGAGAACTCTTAATAGTTCTCGCCTCCGTTCCTTATCCAACTGGGTGTAGGTCTAGCTGACCTCCGCCGGTAGCATCACTACAAACGGAGTATGGACTAGTCCCTAAAGAAACCCCCAGCGCCCTCAAGCTAACTGAGCAGAATGCCACCGCCCGTTACACTTAGGCCAAGTATAGGCGGTAAATATCTATCACAACCTATAACTCTAAACATTTCAATCACACACCACTATCATCATTCATGCTCATATTCAGAAGTCAGCTAAGTAAGCCCAAAGGACTTACCTGTTATAAATCTCGATTCTCTGTAAACCAAACTCGCTCTATAACTGTAGCAACTCAGTTGCCTGCCAAAGGAGATATGTGCATTAGCACACTCCAAAGTATTTAGAAGTCTAAGACTTCTAAGATAGAAGATCGTAATAGGACAAAACTGATTACAGTACTAATTTATGGTAGAATGACTATTTTACCCTTGGTCCCGAAACTCCCAGAATTTCCAAAATTTTTGTCTAAACTCTTATTTGAGACTATAAAGTCATATTCTAAGTCTTAAAGTTTAGTTGGTTACAATCTGGCACTTTTCTTATTTTCCTATTTTCCGAAAGATCGTAAAGGTCCAACTTCGGTTTCAAATATAAAATTCGTACAAGCTTATAAAAATTCTGAAATAATTCTCTAGATCATCTATGATGTTCCATCTACCCTTAGGAGCAAGTATTTCTCAAAACTGTTCATCCATTATTTTTATAAAAATTCTCAAAGTTTCCTACAACACTTACATTTTCTATACTTAACCAAAATTCCAATGTTTACAAAAACTGCTTAACTACCCTACTTTGGAAGCTTATAACTTCTAATCCGACCGTTCATTTCTTCTCAAATTTGAATATAGTAAACTACATACATCTACCTATCACCTATTAAAATTTCAACGGTGGATCATAATCCAAACTCTCTAACATTGGTCTCCAACTATGCCCGTTTCCATCTTACAACAATGAAATTAAAACAATGTATTTCACTTCTCTTTCTCTTGCCTCTCATTCCTGTTTTACAGCAGTCTAATCTTCTTAGGGTTCTCTATTCGACTCTCCCCGAGTACACTGGTTTAAACACTTGAACTCGCACATCCTAGGTTCTATTCTCATGGAATTCACTACATCTATTTCATAAGCAGAAGTGAGAGAGAAAAACTGACCTCTCACTGGACTGGGGCCTTGACTCGTTTTTATTGACGATCCAAGGAGCAACTACAGCCTAACACACTGCTGCATCAATGGGGAGGCAGTCCAGCACAAAAGGGAGGTATAAGACACGGATTTAACTAGTAAGGAGATGACAGAAGAGATAGAAATGCAAATAGATTTTTACCCAGTTGTATTGAACAGGGTCAAGTGTATTTCCTTCTAGCCGGAAGAGAATTCGCTGCACTGAAAGTCTCTTATTAGAGATGCAATCAAACGGCTACAAATCAGAAGGTAAGAGAAGTAAACTCTACCGGATTTGTGTACTCGCTGTGCAGAAGAGTTGTGTGCAGAAGAGCCGTGTGCAGAAGAGATCGATTGAGATGAGTCGTCTACTGCAGAAGGAAGGATGAAGAAGAGAGGATTCTGAATGTAGATAGAAAGTTGGGAATGTGGGCTGCATTGAGAAGGAGATAAATGTTCTGCGTAAATCAAGGAGCAGTTACATACAAAAGATTGCATTGTTCAACTCACCAAATCCAAGACGTCACAGCAGCTTCTCTCCCTTGGGCTGGCGTGCTCATGGGCTTGCGAAAGGAATGGCCAGCTTCTCCTTCTCCATGCTGGACTGGGCTGCGCTGGCGTGCTGAAGATGGGCTGAAGAAGGGCGCTGGCATGCTGGGCTGCAGATGGTGCTGGGCACGCTGAAGATGGTTGAAGATGGGCGTTGGCATGCTGGGCTGAAGATGGCGCTGGGCACGCTGAAGATGGGCTGAAGCGGACGCTGCTGGCAATCTGGGCTGGGGCTGGCGCTGATGGTCACGACTGGGCTGTCAACAGTTTGTCTGGGCTTGTCATAGATTCGTCATAGCCTTGTCTGGCCTTGTCACAGCTTCGTCACAGATTGTCTGGGCTTGTCACAGCTTCGTCACAGACTTGTCTGTGCCTTGTCACAGCTTCGTCACAGTTTTGTCTGGGCCTTGTCACAGCTTCGTCACAGACTTGTCTGGCCCATGCATGTACTTGTCCCGAGTTTATCTTGGTCTCGTCTTAACTCGTCTTGGTCTCGTCTCGACCTCGTCACTAGGATGTCATGACTTGTCAACGACGAGTCATATTCTAAATTAGGGTTTGGGGCTAAACTTATTATTTTATGTGAAGTCGTTCTAAATTAGGGTTTGGGGCTAAACTTATTATTTTATGTGAAGTCGTTCTAAACTAGGGTTTGGGACTAAACTTATTATTTTATGTGAAGTCAAGGGATCGGAAACTGGTAGGCTACGGAAATAGACGGAATAAAAATTCCGGATATTACATCAGTACCCCCTTAAAATAAGTTTCGTCCCGAAACTTAGAATAAAGTATATACCCAAAACAATCTCACCCTAAAAAAAATATATTCTGGTCTCACTCCAATTTATCTCACTTTCCTAGCACGCAAACTACTCACGCTATTAAGCACATAAACATAAACAATCACTTAAGCATATAATCACAGAAATCATATAAAGTATCGTCTCAGTACTAACCCGTCGCTACTGAGGTAGCGGCTAACACCGCAAAGAACTCAGGATAGTTACGTCTAATACTCTCCTCTGTCTCCCAGGTAGCCTCATCAGCTCCTCGTCTAGACCACTGGATCGTCAACATCGGTATCTCCTTAGAAAGCAGGCGCCTAGTACTACGCTCTAGGACGGCTACTAGGTACTCCACAAAAGTGTGGTCTGGCTCGACTATCAGATCCTCATGACTGATGACGTGTCTAGGATCCGGTATGTACTCTCTCAGCTGAGATACATGAAAAACTGGATGTACTCCCTCCAATCTCGGTGGCAGTGCTAATCGGTAGGCAACCTCTCCGACTCTCTCTAAGATCTCAAATGGACCGACATATCGGGGACTCAGCTTCCCTTTAATGCCGAAACGCCTGACTCCTCTCGTAGGTGACACTCTCAGCCACACCTGAGCACCCACTCTAAACTCCAAAGGTCGACGCCTTTTGTCGGCGTAGGACTTCTGACGACTCTGAGCTGCTAACATCCGTTCTCGGACTAGGGCAATCCGGGCGATGTCATACTGTATCTGATCTGGTACTACCCCATCAGCCTTGTTAGGCTCATCCCAGCACAACGGTGTACGACATCTCGCCCGTACAAAGCCTCGTAAGGTGCCATCCCAATAGACGCGTGCCAGTTGTTATTATATAAAAACTCTACCAGTGGGAGATGATCTGGCCATACCTGTCCCCAATCTAGTACACATGCCCGCAACATGTCCTCTAAGGTCTGAATGGTCCTCTCAGACTGACCGTCTGTCTGTGGGTGATAGGCAGTGGTAAAGTGGAGACTCGTCCACAGAGCAGTATGTACCTGCTGCCAAAATCTCGAGGTAAAACGTCCATCCCTGTCAGAGACGATAGTCCTCGGTACACCATGTAACCTCACAATGTGTCTGGTGAACTCCTCAGCTAGACGGCTTACCGGCCACGTTTCCTTAATCGGAATGAAACGTGCGGTCTTCGTCAGACGGTCGACCACTACCCAAATAGCATCAAAACCTCTGCTGAGCCTCAACCCTGTAACAAAATCCATAGATATATCCTCCCACTTCCAATGTGGTACTGGAAGTGGGTGGAGCTCTCCTCCGGACCTGCGATGCTCAATCTTGACCTACTGACAGGTCGCACACTGGGCTACATACCGAGCCACATCAGGTTTCAAACCACCCCACCAGAAGGAACGTCTCACGTCCTTATACATCTTACTCGCTCCTGGATGTACGGAGTATGGGGTAGCATGAGCCTCACCTAATATCCTCTGTCTCAACTCACTATCTGATGGTACACAGATGCGGTCCTGACGTCTCATCACTCCATCAGCACCAATAGTGAACTGAGGTGCCTCATCTCGTGACATCCGGTCTCGGATCCGGGTCAAAGTCGGACATGTCTCCTGCTTCTGTCGGATCTCACCCAACAGATCAGGAAGTAACTCTAAGGTGGCTAACTGATGAGCGGTATCAGGGAACTGGATCTCTACCTCCAACCAAGCTACATCTCTCCGTGACTGTGGATGTACTGTCAATCGGGCTATCGCCTTCTCCCGAGGCGTCTTCTGACTCAAAGCGTCAGCAACTACATTCGCCTTCCCGGGGTGGTAGAGAATCTGAAGGTCGAAATCCTTGATCAATGTCCGCTCCAAACGGTGTGTGCATACTTTAAATTTATAACCCTAGACGTAAGCTTAAAACAAGGATGCGAACCCGCAGGGTACGGGTCAATCGTAGTAAAAAGCAAGGAATTCCAGGGGTCGATCACAGGGACTTAGTGAAACAAAGTCCAATTACGATATGCTCAAGCAATCACTAACCACAAGTAATTAAAACAATCAAAGATGATAAAAGACAATAAAGGAAACATGCAATTCTAGGGATTAAAGCATCTAGTTGTGGTTCCAACTCAAGATCTAAAGATAAGTGGACAAAGCTGAGGTTTTTTGCATGGGGAAAGTGTTACTAAAGTGGAATAGATTACCGGGTAAGTCTCACTACTCACTAATCCCAAACCGTAATTCCTATTACCGGGTAAGTCTCAAGGAATCAAGATAAAGAACTATAATCTCAAACTAACCCACCATCTAAGGGAATAGAATCAACCTTTACCGGGTAAGTCTCAGGCTAACTCACAAAGATGGGATGAAAGCACACTCAAACCCCAATAAAGGATGAACCTTTAGTACCTACACTTATGATCTTAGGTAAACAAACTAAGGAATTACCGGGTAAGTGTCATCCTAGGCTTGCATTGAACGAGGAAAGGTGTAATAAGAATAGGATTTGGCAAACTCTAACACTTAACTTCTCAGTTTCGGATTAGATAAGTCACCTCGGTCAGAAGAATTCCACCCCGGCCGAGATGTTCATCGACTGAGCGAGATGCTTAGGGTTAAGGTTAAAGACTCGAACTTTCAGGATCCTACTGTGATTTAGGATTATTCTATCATTGTTTTTCCCACAACCTTCAGCCAATCACCCTAGAATCACACAAGGAAATTAGCCACTCATCATCATGAAAGTATTAATCAAGTATATGGGAAGAAGGTGAATATTTGAACAAGAAGAATTTAATGAAAAGACTTCAATAACTGAATCAAATATCACAACAAAGCGTTCCTTGGATATAAATCCAACAAGCAAGACAACAAGGAAGAGAATCTAAGGTAATCTTACAAGAAAACCTCCAAAAGCTATAAAAGCTACAATCTTCCTTCTTCAACCTTCAAAAAGGTTCTTCAAATCTCCCAACTAGAGTATGGCTGTTGCGGTGTATAAACCCTGATCGGTGGTATAGCATGATATGGATTTGTGGGAAATCCGACCCTTTTTATAGGAAAATTACTCTCCAAAGATAAGATATCTTAGAAAGATCTCTTCCCATAAAAATAGGTAAAATATATGATCTAGCATATCTTCTTCCTTCTAGGAGCCAAGCCCAAAAATATAAGATCTCTTTCCAAAGATAAAAGATCTCAGCCAAAAATAAAATATTCTCGCCGCGTCCCAGGTGTTCGCCTCGGTCGAGTCGACTTCTCTGGATCACCTCGGTCGAGGTGACTCTGTAGTCAACCGAGGTGAGTCGCAACTGAATGTGAAATCTCTCAAATCTGGTCCAAAGTGAATCTCTAATCCATGGCTATGCTTCCTGGATGGTTCCTTATGTTCCTGAATGTAGCTCCAATGAATCCATAGCTCCTTTTGCTCCTTTTTTATGCAAAACGTGCCATTTTACCTACGATTACAACAAAACTGGTGTCGACCTCGATTCCCGCAAAGGTAGATGAAATGGTAATATAATCACATAATATACATACAAACATGCAGATTATTGAAGATAAAACGTCCAAACAAACCCCAAAATATAGACTATAATTCATGCTATCAAAATACCCCATACTTAGCCCTTGCTTGTCCCCAAGCAAGTTCCGCATATAAAAGACAAGATAGAATGGATTATAAGTCAAGAAAATCAATGAAAAGTCTTTCAAAATATTTTTATGGTGTGCTACAATCATAGATCACTCTAAGAGAATACTTCATGGAGTTTAAAATCAAAACATGATCAAAACATTTTAGAAATATAAGAAAGTTGTTCATCTTTGCATGAAATCATAGAATGCATAATAAGTCATAATTATCGAAATTAATCATGCATAATCTAGTTTAAACCACTAAGTCAATCAACAAGCTCGAGGTCTCAAGGGCTTCCCAAAAGAAAGGTCAAGAAACGTGTAGGGTAGGGATGTATGTAAGGTAATGTGGTGCTAGAATCCGGGAAAAGGATATACTTCACTTTCACGTTGACTTTCAACATCTTCCACCAATAAGCTTTGCTTATTTCACACTTTTTCTTTTTACTTTACTTTTCGGGATGCATGGACAGAGGTGCACAATAACCGAAGCCTAGGAAATCAGCAATCATCAATTTCTTGAGATGCATCAAACCCTTGATGCACATACCATGACCCGTTAGGAATATCGTTCAATCCGACTTTGGCAAGACACAAACACCCGGCTATGTGAATGGTGCCGAGTTACTCATCTTCATGATTGACTTCCCCAAACCTATTATTGCTTTCTAACACTTTCACTTCCAGCCAACTTCTCAACTTTAACTTCACTGGCTTACACCACTTCGCTTGCTTCCAAATTCCCGGATAGGTAAACGGAGGCAAAATGTATATGAGAGGCTAAGCATGATCAAGAAGAAGAAGAGAGAAGAATGAATTGCCTTGGTCATTCCAGGAAGAAAGTGAGAGAACTCATAATGTGGTGTCAACCTTCAAATTCAACATAATTTAGACAAAAACAAAGTATTAAATATGCCAAGAATCTCAAACAAAGCATTTAGCAACTTAATCATATTATAAAACCTTTCAAACACATAAAGATTTCAAAACCAGTCAGTAAGCAAGATCTTCACTGAGATCATATCCAGATAAGAAGCACAAAAATCGTTTTCGAAAACTCTCAGTTAACCCACCTCAGTCGAGGTGTTCTTAGGTCAACCGAGGTGAAACACCTCGTTCGGCCAGAACTGCCCCGGTCGAGGTCAAAATTTTTTTTTTAAAAACCTGTTTTATTCAAGTTTCGACGTTTTTCTCAATCAAATAACTTGTAAGTATGCATGCAGTCTCAGATAAAAACATAGATGCAAACTGAAGCATAAATATAAATATCCGATCAAGTAGAGTCATACATAAATATCAAATAATACACAAATACCCCATACTTGGGACACACTGTCCCAGTGGGTCAAAATAAGTCTAAGGAATAAAATACTTACCGGATAATAAGCTGAACTGCATAAAAATAAGAAAGAAATCCTGCAGCTCTCAGTAGTCACGATCCGGTGGTGGTGGTGGTGGCACATATGGATACTGAGACGGGTCGAACGGGTAGCCCATGATGCGCTCAAACTGGATCTGGGCCATCATGTGCTGGTAAAGCTGTCGCTCCTACATCTCGCGGATATCCAATGATAGAGCGGCATATGAATCAATCATCTGATCCGTCAGATCATAGATCCGACGGAGTGCCTCTAAATCTCTGTATTGGCGTGCTCTACGCGTAGCAGGTCTCACCGGTGATGCAGCAGGTGCCGGCTCAGTATCATCATCATCATCATCCAAATCAATAACCGGCGCACTCGTCCCGGCAGTATCTGTCGCTGTATCCATCGGGACTCCACCATCCCTGTCATCAGCAGTCTTCTCATCATCTACCTCCTCCTCCTCAGCTGGGGCAGCTGCTGCCTCTCTATAATCCTCCATCAGTGGGGCCCAGGCGGTCTGCCAGTAATGAGGGTCATAAATTGTAAACTGTGCGGACCACCTGATCCCTTGCGGTGCAGTCAGCTCCCATGGCATAGCCACGTATGGTGTAGTCAGTCCTCGGGGAACCAGAATCCGCCGAGTGATCATCTCCTGCAGCCCAAGCGGCTTGGCAGCCGCCACCATAGTGCAAGCGCTGAGATCCATGTCCTGGTAGCTGGCGATGTGGGTGACAAGTCCTCCGCAGCAGATGTCCCCCTTCGCCTTGGCCTTGATCCTGTGCAGATCCTCTGCTAGCATCAAGCCAAAGTCGGGGATCCCTCCTGTCACCATGCAGTATAGGCTGAACAGCTCCCCCTGTCGGACCTTTTGGGGCGTCTTAGTACGCGCCAGAAGCGTCTCGCTAAAAATACGGTGGGCTAACCTAAAAGCTAAGTGAAAGATGACCTTCTCCCTGGAATCTCCAGGGCGCCACCTATCTGCGTGCTCAACCACGTGAGCAATCTGTCCCCAAAACTCCCTAGCTAAAGATCGGGACGGGAAGTCAACAGCTGTCGGGGCAGGAAACCAAAAATATCCCTCCAATACTCAAGTGGCACGAATAAGTTCCGGTTCATCAACCGGTACTTCACAGAATGCTCTGTGGGGAGGACGGTGAAGGAGCTAACAAACTCTAGGGTGGGCTCCAAATAGGCAGGGGCTCGGATCTCAGTAAATTGATCTAGCCCTACTGTCGATATCATCCGTCTAAGGTCTCCATCTACATGGAGACAGTCAAAGGCTGACACTTCCAGGAAGCGAGGTGCAATCACTGGACGGCCGGAAATACGGTCGTAATCGACCCGGTGTAGCTCGTGGATCACCGGGCGATAGGGTCGGGAAGAAGAGGAAGAAGGGGAAGGGGAGGATCTATCCCTAATGGCAAGGCTTCTGTCGGAACTCATTTTAAGAATCTCTCACGGTCAGGTCACCTCGGTCGGCTGACAATACTCAAGAACACCTCGGCCGAGGCACATCACGTCTAGACCGAGGCGAAAAACTGTGTGATCTAATCTCTCAGAAATCCAGTTCTTCTCCCCCAAAATCACTACAACTGGTTCCTATGGGGTACTTAATTTATTTCTCAGCAAATGCAGGGCAATCCAAGCCCGAATCGAAACGAAATCAGCGAGGTTAGGGTTTTGGTTCGATTTACCTCGTTCGGCCGTTTCGGTTCGATTTCTTCGCAGATCGACGATGCACTGGGATCCTCTATGCTTTGATTGCAGTTTGGAAGCGAAAATCTTCGAAAACGAGCGAGAATCGAAGAAGCGAGGTGAAGGAGGCTGCCGCGGTCGAGGAAGGGTGAAAACGAAGAAAGAGAAATTTTTCCCCTTTTTATACCCTTTCTGGAACTGCTGTCACCTCGGTCGAGGTGGTCTCGACTTGACCGAGGTGGTACGGACCGAGGTGGTTCTTCAGAAACCCTAGTCGCCTCGGTTGCTCAAGAATCATCTCGGTCGAAGTGCTTTGACAGCAACCGAGATGTGCTTCAGTCAAACTTCGTCTTCTTAAATTCTTGATCTTCTGTTCTTCCAGTTATGCTCTTTCCTTAGATGTCACCTGTTATCTGTCTAGAACGCCAATAACAAAACAAAGCAAAGCAAAAGCAAAACTATCTAAGCTAGACTAGAAAAAGGGAAAGGAAAACAATACCTTGGGTTGCCTCCCAAGAAGCGCTTGGTTTAAGGTCGCTAGCTGGACCATTCTCCATAAAATTACTCAATGTACCTTGAACACCATGGAGTGCTCATCACATCCATCATAAAATTCTTCCAAAAATGTTCCGGTTCCTAATTTCACCGGCAAATGGTAAGATCTCCCACGTACAAGCTTGTACGGTTTGATTCTCACCGGAATCCTTCTAGCCTTCCGGCACTTCAATGGGACATAATCTAGCCTTGCGTCCCATCCTTTCCTTGATCGAGAAAACAACTTCTCGAGAATCCTAGTAGCTTCCCCATCTTTAGCATGGGGATGGTACAAGGTCCTTAGCATGCGAGGGACCCCATACTTGAACAAGAGACACTTCATCGCCTTAACGGTGTAGTGCTTGCAAACTCCACTCCTTATAATCCAAGGAGTATCTTCTTCCAACAGTTTCAACGGAGGTTTCATCTTGATCTTAGGAGGTTCTTTCGGAAGAGACCTCCAACTCTCCGGTGCATTCCTGAAAAATTCAGAAATTTTAATAGGGATTTCAAATGAAGTAGGAGAATGTAACTCGTAAAGTTCTCCAAAGCTTGAGACAAGTTCATGTTGGGTTGATATTCCACACACGAAATCCCTCCCAACTCAGCTGATCTTTCTTCCACCTTGACCACAGTCTCAATAATTTGGTCAAGGTTCTCCGTATCTTGCAGTTCTACAGATTGTTCCTCCACCTTGGCCGATCTCTCTTTCACCTCGGCCGAGGTCTCAACGGTTAGATCAAAATCTTCCAAATCTTCTTCTCCCTCAAAAGCTTCAGGAGAAACTTCTTGTTTGATTGGAGGGGTGCTTGGAACTTGCAGCACTTCCTGATGCTCCTCTTCCGGCTTAGCATAGGATAGGGTGCTTTCCTTGAGCTCCTCCACCTTCTTCATCAACCTCTCCCATCTTGATTCAAGAGAATCTTCAAGGGGTTGCTCACAAATTTTTTTAGTGACATTCAGTTCATCCCACATTGCAAGTTCATGCTTAATGGCCTCTTCTCTTTCCCATTCATTGTTGAACCAATAGAAGGAGTACTTCTCCTCCAAGTATTCATAATGGTCCGCCCTAGCACTTTGCCTTGCTATCCAGGCTGGATCAAATTAAGTCATCGGAAATCGTGAAAACTACAAAACTCATAGAAAGAGTAGTTAGTAGCAACAGGGGCAAGTGCCCCGAAAGCAAACCGCAACCGACTCGGTCTAGACCAAGTCCCCGGCAACGGCGCCAAAAACTTGTTCGCTCCAAACGGTGTGTGCAAGCTTTAAATTTATAACCCTAGATGTAAGCTTAAAACAAGGATGCGAACCCGCAGTGTACGGGTCAATCGTAGTAAAAAGCAAGGAATTCCAGGGGTCGATCACAAGGACTTAGTGAAACAAAGTCCAATTATAAGAAGCACAAAAATTCAACATAATTTAGACAAAAACAAAGTATTAAATATGCCAAGAATCTCAAACAAAGCATTTAGCAACTTAATCATATTATAAAACCTTTCAAACACATAAAGATTTCAAAACCAGTCAGTAAGCAAGATCTTCATAGAGATCATATCCAGATAAGAAGCACAAAAATCGTTTTCAAAAACTCTCAGTTAACCCACCTCGGTCGAGGTGTTCTTAGGTCAACCGAGGTGAAACACCTCGTTCGGCCAGAACTGCCCCGGTCGAGGTCAAATTTTTTTTTAAAAAACCAGTTTTATTTAAGTTTCGACGTTTTTCTTAATCAAATAACCTGTAAGTATGCATGCAGTCTTAGATAAACACATTGATGCAAACTGAAGCATAAATATAAATATCCGATCAAATAGAGTCATACATAAATATCAAATAATACACAAATACCCCATACTTGGGACACACTGTCCCAGTGGGTCAAAATAAGTCTAAGGAATAAAATACTCACCGGATAATAAGCTGAACTGCATAAAAATAAGAAAGAAATCCTGCAGCTCTCAGTAGTCACGATCCGGTGGTGGTGGTGGTGGCACATATGGATACTGAGACGGGTCGAACGGGTAGCCCATGATGCGCTCAAACTGGATCTGGGCCATCATGTGTTGGTAATGCTGTCGCTCCTACATCTCGCGGATATCCAGTGATAGAGCGGCATATGAATCAATCATCTGATCCGTCAGATCATCGATCCGACGGTGAGCCTCTGAATCTCTGTGTCGGCGTGCTCTATGCCTAGCAGGTCTCACTGGTGATGCAGCAGGTGCCGGCTCAGTATCATCATCATCATCTAAATCAATAACCGGCGCACTCATCCCGGCAGTATTTGTCCTTGTATCCATCGGGACTCCACCATCCCTGTCATCAACAGTCTCCTCATCATCTATCTCCTCCTCCTCAGCTGGGGCAGCGGCTGCCTCTCTATAATCCTCCATCAGTGGGGCCCGGGCGGTCTGCCAGTAATGAGGGTCATAAACTGTAAACTGTGCTGACCACCTGATCCCCTGCGGTGCAGTCAGCTCCCATGGCATAGCCACGTATGGTGTAGTCAGTCCTCGGGGAACTAGAATCCGCCGAGTGATCATCTCCTGCAGCCCAAGCGGCTTGGCAGCCGCCACCATAGTGCAAGCGCTGAGATCCATGTCCTGGTAGCTGGCGATGTGGGTGACAAGTCCTCCGCAGCTGATGTCCCCCTTCGCCTTGGCCTTGATCCTATGCAGATCCTCTGCCAGCATCAAGCCAAAGTCGGGGATCCCTCCTGTCACCATGCAGTATAGGCTGAACAGCTCCCCTTGTCGGACCTTCTGGGGCGTCTCAATACGCGCTAGAAGCGTCTCGCTGAAAATACAGTCGATCACAGGTTGTGCTAAAATTGGAGCAGACGTCAATCTCCTCTTCAGCTCCTCAAAACTCTGCTGACACGGCTCAGACCAGACGAACCGAGTAGTCTTACTCAGGAGACAAGTAAGTGGTCGGGCGATCAGGGAAAACCCTTCCACAAACCGGCGGTAATAACCTGGCAATCCAAGAAAGCTGCGAACCTCCTTAACATTCTTCGGAGGTTGCCAAGAAGACACTGACTCAATCTTCGCCGGGTCGACCTTAATCCCCTCAGCAGTCACTACATGGCCTAGGAAAGCCACCTCTGACATCCAGAACTCGCACTTGGATAGCTTAGCATATAGTTGGCTATCCTGTAGAATCTGTAATACTGTCCTCAAGTGTCCGGCATGCTCCTCTCGACTTCTAGAGTAAACTAGAATGTCGACAATGAAGACCACTACAAACTGGTCTAAGAAGTCGACGAAAATCCCATTCATCAACTCCATAAATACTGCTGGCGCATTATTGAGCCCGAATGGCATCACTACAAACTCATAGTGGCCATACCTAGTCCGGAATGCCGTCTTAGGTATGTCCTGGTCTCTCACTCTCAGCTGGTGATAACTTGATCTCAAGTCTATCCTCGAGAACACTGACGCTCCATGCAGCTGGTCCAGCAGATCATCTATGCGAGGCAGTGGATACTTATTCTTGATGGTGACCTTGTTCAACTCCCGGTAATCAATACACAGTCGATCCATCCTTCTTCCTCACAAATAATACTGGTGCACCCCAAGGAGAAACTCTAGGGCGTATGAAGCCCTTCTCTGCTAACTCCTCTAACTGCTTCTTCAGCTAAAGCAGCTCTATCGGTGCCATGCGGTACGGGGCCTTCGAGATCGGTCTCGTGCCCGGCTCTAACTCAATGCTAAAATCAACACTCCTCTGTGGAGGTAGCCCTGGTAAGTCGTCACTGAATACCTCTGCAAACTTGCATGCAACTGGTATCTCTTCTACTGTCAGGCTCTTGCGCTCCTTCATGGCATA
Organism: Fagopyrum homotropicum; assembly: GCA_033239125.1. Lineage (NCBI taxonomy): Eukaryota > Viridiplantae > Streptophyta > Magnoliopsida > Caryophyllales > Polygonaceae > Fagopyrum > Fagopyrum homotropicum. Next base: position 25,422,950 of record BSWB01000008.1, on the reverse strand, counting down.
ACACCAGAAGGCCTCGCAACCCTGTGCTATCAATCTGGCTGCTCTCACCGCGCTGATAACTATGCCGGACTTTCCGAGGTCCCAACCTCGGAATATCACTCTGTGACCCTCCTCAGTGGCGACAGTCACAGTTCTCCTACCAATATCTAAGACTGCTCCATGTCTAGTCATCCAATTTATCCCCAATATCACGTCCTCATGTGCTAAGGGCATGACTAGAAAATTTACTAACCAAATCCGGCCTCCCAAATGAATAGGGCAGTCATAAATCTCTCGGGATCCTCTAACCTTACCCCCATCTGGTAACCCAACCACAAAAGGTACACCCTCTACTGTAGTTAAGGACAACCTATCTACGCATGCATCTGATATAAAGGAGTGCGTAGCACCCGTATCAAATAAAACTCGCACACGTAAGTCATGGATCCAAATAGTACATGTGGTCGCGGGTGCTGTAGGCTGCTCAGTGCTCCTCAGCTCGAACACTCTCGATGGTCCTCCTCTGGTGTCAGTGGTACTACCACGTCCCTTGCCACGACCTGATCCCTGTGCCGTACTGTATGAAGCAGGATGTCCTGGAGCCCAGTACTGTTGCTGCTGCTGACTCGGTGCTCGGTACTGAGGAGGTCTCTATCCACTCTTCTCAGCACCTGCGGGAGAAGATCCCTGCTGTGAAGGGGCCCTACCCTGACGGCAGAAAGTAGCCCTGTGTCCCGGCTTCCCACAAGTGAAGCAAGTAGTAGGTGGCCTTTGGCAGTCCGTCTTAATGTAATCGTGGCTACCACAGTTAAAGCATTGTCGATCTCTACCTGAAGTCTGAACTGTAGGGTGGTCGCTGGACCTCCCCTGAGTCTGTCCTCGACCATAACCTGCTACTACTGCACTGCTACCAGCATGTCTTGTCCTCTGTCGCTTATCCGGCCCACTAGACTGAACTGCTTTCCTCGAAGCTGGCCTGTCTCTCTCATAAGCAGAGGCCCTATCCTGATAGTCAGACAAAGTCTCACAGCGGAATCCTGCCAGATATGATCGGGTACTCTCTCTCAATCTCTTGGAAAAAATGTAAACATGCTGCTCTTCTAGAGGTGCAGCTGGTCCAAGTAGGGTCAACTCCTTCCGAAACTTCTTTATGGCTGCAGCAATCGGGATATCCTCAAATCCTGCCTCAATAAAATCCTGGAATCTCTCCCTCCTCAGCGAGACAGGACAGTACTTGTCCCTAACAATGTTCCTCATCTGCTCCAAACTGGTGACTCGGCTACAAATGGTCCGCCACCATGAATGAGCATCATCTGTGAAACAAGTCTGCACCAAATCCACCTGTCGATCCTCGGGGCAACGTATCGCCTCTAAAGCAGTCTCTATCTTCCCTATCTAGTGCTCCACCTCTAGCCCTATTTCTCCACTGAATGAGGGAACCTTCTGAGAGTTGAAAGCCTTCAACCACTCATCCGGTCTCGGTGCTCTAGACCTAGTAGGCTCTCTATCAGCATTAACTCTCCTCTCAGGTACAGCCGGTACCTGAGACACTCCCTGTGTCACCTGAACTGACCGGGCCGGTACCACCGGCGGTACCTGGTTAAGCCTCTCAACTCTGGTAGCCTCCTACATATGCTCAATGTATGCTTTGTACTCTCTATACTCAGATTCTCCAATAGAAACACGTCCTGACTCAGTCGATTGTGCTCCCTGCGCTCCAGACCTAGCGGCGGTCTTATGCCTGACCTCAGGACCTACACTCTTAGCTACCTCTTCCACAGCAGCCTCTGGCATGCTTGCTGCAGGTGGGTCCTATCGAGGAACTCGTCCTCGACCACTCTCTAGTGGAGGTCTACCCCCACGACCACGCCCTCTAACAACAGGGGTCCTATCAGCTCGATCCTGTCTAACTGGGAGAAGGGGGGGACGACCCCTATCTTGGCCAGTCGCTGATGTAGCCCTAGTACGTGCCATTTGTACGAACGGTAACAACTACAGTTAAAATCTAACTAATCTATCATAAGCAGTAAAAGTATATAACAATAATAATACTAAGAATGCCGAGATCCACGGAGGTAGTGGTGGTCATCCGTACTTTCTATCCCATCCCGACTATGCATGCATTTTAAAACAAAAAATCTTCTTTGGAAAACTCAGAACCTTTTCGGGTTCTGTTTATTTACTTATATGACCTTTTTAGAAGATTTCAAGTGCCATTGTTGCCAACCTAGAGCTCTGATACCATGTTGTAACACCCCAAATTTTACAACTTGGAGAGTTACTGGTTAGGACCTCACAGTGGGTCCCGACCTTAGTTTGACAACAACTTAACAAGATCTTACAACAAGGCACAGATAAGGAAAAACCGAAAATCATAAATTAAGTCTTAACAACGTATGAATATGACCAGAACAACCGACAGCCGGAAAACATAAGATAACAACTACGGATAGAAAGAAAAGAACCAAGGTCCAACTGGAAATCCCACAAATAAAGAAACTGTAACACGTCCTAAAAGTACGACACCCCGGCTGACCACTACCATCCGGATCACTCGGCATCTGCTCTAACCTGTGGTACGTCTACACAACATAACAACTGTTAGCTAACTATCCAAATATAAGTAGAATAATAACAGCACAAACACACGCAGAATAATATAAACAAACATCATGCTGGCACACAACCGTTTATTATCTATTACTTAGGTGATTCATCTTATTCAATTTTACAGTTGTGGCACGAGAACTCTTAACAATTCTCGCCTCCGTTCCTTATCCAACTGGGTGTAGGTCTAGCTGACCTCCGGTAGCATCACTACAAACCGAGTATGGACTAGTCCCTAAAGAAACCCCCAGCGCCCTCAAGCTAACTGAGCAGAATGCCACCGCCCGTTACTCTTAGGCCAAGTATAGGTCGGTAAATATCTATCACAACCTATAACTCTAAACAGTTCAATCACACACCACTATCATCATTCATGCTCATATTCAGAAGTTAGCTAAGTAAGCCCAAAGGACTTACCTGTTATAAATCTCGATTCTCTGTAAACCAAACTCGCTCTGTAACTGTAGCAACTCAGTTGCCTGCCAAAGGAGATATGTGCATTAGGACACTCCAAAGTATTTAGAAGTCTAAGACTTCTAAGATAGAAGATCGTAATAGGACAGAACTGATTACAGTACTAATTTATGGTAAAATGACTATTTTACCCTTGGTCCCGAAACTCCCAGAATTTCCAAAATTCTTGTCTAAACTCTTATTTGAGACTATAAAGTCATATTCTAAGTCCTAAAGTTTAGTTGTTTACAAACTGGCACTTTTCTTATTTTTCTATTTTCCGAAAGATCGTAAAGGTCCAACTTCGGTTTCAAATATAAAATTCGTAGATGCTTAAAAAAATTCCGAAATAATTCTCTAGATCATTTATGATGTTCCATCTACCCTTAGGAGCAAGAATTTCTCAAAACTGTTCATCCATTATTTTTATAAAAATTCTCAAAGTTGGCTACAACACTTACATTTTCTATACTTAACCAAAATTCCAATGTTTACAAAAACGCTTAACTACCCTACTTCGGAAGCTTATAACTTCTAATCCGACCGTTCATTTCTTCTCAAATTTTAATATAGTAAACTACATACATCTACCTATCACCTATTAAAATTTCAACGGTGGATCATCATCCAAACTCTCTAACATTGGTCTCCAACTATGCTCGTTTCCATCTTACAACAATGAAATTAAAACAATGTATTTCACTTCTATTTCTCTTGCCTCTCATTCCTGTTTTACAGCAGTCTAATCTTCTTAGGGTTCTCTATTCGACTCTCCCCGAGTACACTGGTTTAAACACTTGAACTCGCACATCCTAGGTTCTATTCTCATGGAATTCACTACATCTATTTCATAAGCAGAAGTGAGAGAGAAAAACTGACCTCTCACTGGACTGGGGCCTTGACTCGTTTTTATTGACGATCCAAGGAGCAACTACAGCCTAACACACTACTGCATCAATGGGGAGGCAGTCTAGCACAAAAGGGAGGTATAAGACACGGATTTAACTAGTAAGGAGATGACAGAAGAGATAGAAATGCAAATAGATTTTTACCCGTTTGTATTGAACAAGGTCGAGTGTATTTCCTTCTAGCCGGAAGAGAATTCACTGCATTGAAAGTCTCTTATTAGAGATGCAATCAAACGGCTACAGATCAGAAGGTAAGGGAAGTAAACTCTACCGGATTTGTGTACTCGCTGTGCAAAAGAGTTGTGTGCAGAAGAGCCGTGTACAGAAGAGATCGATTGAGATGAGTCGTCTACTGCAGAAGGAAGGATGAAGAAGAGAGGATTCTGAATGTAGACAGAAAGTTGGGAACGTGGGCTGCATTCAGAAGGAGATAAATGTTCTGCGTAAATCAAGGAGCAGTTACATAGAAAAGATTGCATTGTTCCAGCTCAGCAAATCCAAGACGTCACAGCAGCTGCTCTCCCTTGGGCTGGCGTGCTCCTGGGCTTGCGAAAGGAATGGCCAACTTCTCCTTCTCCATGCTGGACTAGGCTGCGCTGGCGTGCTGAAGATGGGCTGAAGAAGGGCGCTGGCATGCTGGGCTGCAGATGGCGCTGGGCACGCTGAAGATGGCTGAAGATGGCGTTGGGCACGCTGAAGATGGGCTGAAGCGGACGCTGTTGGCAATCTGGGCTGGGGCTGGCGCTGATGGTCACGACTGGGCTGTCAACAGCTTGTCTGGGCTTGTCACAGATTCGTCACAGCCTTGTCTGGCCTTGTCACAGCTTCGTCACAGATTGTTTGGGCTTGTCACAGCTTTGTCACAGACTTCTCTGGGCCTTGTCACAGCTTCGTCACAGTTTTGTCTGGGCCTTGTCACAGCTTCGTCACAGACTTGTCTGGCCCATGCATGTACTTGTCCCGAGTTTATCTTGGTCTCGTCTTAACTCGTCTTGGTCTTGTCTCGACCTCGTCACTAGGATGTCATGACTTGTCAACGACGAGTCATATTCTAAATTAGGGTTTGGGGCTAAACTTACTATTTTATGTGAAGTCGTTCTAAATTAGGGTTTGGGGCTAAACTTACTATTTTATGTGAAGTCGTTCTAAATTAGGGTTTGGGGCTAAACTTATTATTTTATGTGAAGTCAAGGGATCGGAAACTGGTAGGCTACGGAAATAGACGGAATAAAAATTCCGGATATTACACAAAACCTCACAATAATCTTAGGCAAGAATGAAGAACGGGATGTCAATCCGTCTTCAATATCAAAGCCTAAGAAAAAAAACTAAACCTTTGCGATCTTCAATCCACCCTAGGCGAGGATGCTCCAAGCAAGGTAAGCGGCCGTTCACGTCCGTCGGCGTCTCAACGGGATCAAAACGCGAGTATTGCGAGATGCCCTCAAACTCTCTTTTGTGGCCTTTTTATATGTCTCCGGAAAGAATATCGTCCAAGCCCATTACGTAAATCATGTGGCCAGTAAAGACACGTCAAAAGATCGCCTAAATCACGGTCTCAGGGGTTTCCACGACCGTGATTTAGAGCGTGGAATGGGGTTACGGTCTCTTGTGATTTTCACGGCCGTACTTTAGGCCGTGTAACTTACTGGAGTGCTCCACGTTCATGATGACAAGTTCCACGGCAGTGGTTTAGAGCGTGGACTCTTCTACGGCCGTAATTCAGGGCGTGGAAGTGTAAAACACTTGTGGTTTCCTTTGTGTCGTGACATTCTTCATCCTAGCTCCTTCTTTAACTTCCTTGATGTGTTCCTAATCCTTGAATATGATCGATTACTCCCTTTTCTCTCAACTGCTCTTATTTAGCTCCTTTTCACCTAAAATCAACACAAACCTAGTGTAGACATCCATATCGACAAAATAGACTAACAAGCTAACAATTGCTTCCAAACTATATCCATGTACACAATAATAAGGGAAAAGTGACCAAAATAAGTGCCTAGAATATCGCAATATTTCATGCTAACAGTCAGCTACAATACCATCTCGACCGAGGTGATCTTGAGGAGCTTCGCGACCGAGGCGAACACGTTGTCGCCGGCGAGATCTTTATTTTTGGCTGAGATCTTTTATTTTTGGAAGGAAGATATCTTATATTTTTTGCTGGATTTCTAGAAGGAAGATATTATTTTTGGGAGATCTATTTTAGAAGATATGGATATATTTTATGGGAAATTATCTTTTAAGATATTATTATCTTTGTAAGATAATTCTCCTATATAAAGGGTTGGATTTTCTACAAATTCAACCATGCTTAGAGCATCCAGCAATTGAGGGATTTTCTGGAGGTTTGAAGGAAGGATTGAAGTTCAAGGAAGGAAGGAATCATAGTTGGAGTTTTCTTTTGAAGGAGTTTGTAAGACTTTCTTAGATTGTCTTTTTGGTTTGTTGTCTTTGTTGATTTGTGATTGAGGAACGCTTGTTTGTTTGTTATTTGATTCAGTTGTTGAGACCTTTTTCTTAAGGATTTCTTGTTCGAATATTGATTCCTTTCTTATAAATTTAATTATTGTTATCATGATTATTGTTGGCTAAGTTTCTTATGAGATTCTAGGGTGATTGGCTGAAGGTTGTGGCAAAGACGATGATAGAATGATCTTAATCCCAGTAGGACCCTGAAGACTCGAGCCTTTATCTTAACCCTAGAACACCTCGCTCAGCCGTGGAACATCTCGACCGAGATGTTACATTAACTGAACGAGGTGAACCTTTCCTGATCCGAAACTGAGTTAAGATTCAAAGTTTGTCAAATCCTATCCTTGTTATACCTTTCCTGGTTCAACGCAAGCCTAGGATGAGACTTGCCCGGTGATTCATTTTCTTATTTACCCAAGATCATGAGTGTAGGTAATAAAGGTTTATCCTTTATTGGGGTTTGAGTGTGCCTTCATCCCATCTTTGTGAGTTAGCCTGAGACTTGCCCGGTAAAGGTTGATTCTATTCCCTTGGGTGGTGTGTTGGTTTGAGATTATAGTTCCTTTCCTTAGTACCTTGAGACTTGCCCGGTAATAGGAGCTTCGGTTTGGGATAGTGAGTAGTGAGACTTACCCGGTAATCTATTCCCATCTTAGAAACACCTTCCCTTTGCAAACCTCAGCTTTGTCCGCGTTATCCTTTGAGACCTTGAGTCATAACCACAACTAGATGCTTTAATCCCTAGAATCCGCATTTTCCCTTACTTGACTTTTACATCATCTTTGATTGCTTTAATTCCTTTTGGTTAATTGCAACATTTGACAACCTGATTCCGTGCTTTGTTTCACCTAAGTCCCTGTGATCGATCCTTGGAATTCTTTCTTTTATTACAATTGACCCGTACACTGCGGGTTCGCATATTTGTTCAAGCATACTTCTTGGGTTATAAATTTAAAGCTTGCACACACCTTTTGGAGGGAACAATTGTTTTCACTAAACCACGGTCAAGCCTGTTACAAATCTCGGACGATATTTCTCTTAATGACCCGAGATTTGTACTATACAGCGTGTTATCTCTTAGCTTTTCCTTCTATCTTCTTATATGATATCTTATCTTCTCTTTTATTCTCTAGAATGTTTCCCATGCAGTCCACCTTGATGCGTTGTCCATGAATGTTCCATTTCTGCTCCAAATTATGCCAATTTACCTTTAATTGCAATATAACTTTGTGTAGATATCTATTCTAATAATATAGGTAAATATAAGCTCAAATGCTACAAATGTTGTGTGTATGCATGCAAAAGAAAGGGAAATACTACCTATATGAGTGTCTATTCTAAGGTCATAATTCATGTCATCAGTGGTAGCACTCTTGGTCTTGAGTTTAAGTTTATAAGACTATATTGGTCTTTGTTTTGTTTCTTTACATGGTTTAAAAATGCATTTTATTAAGACTATTTACGAATTAAAGGTCACTTTTTTTTGGCAAAAAAGGTTAATTTACAGAAAATAAAAGTATTCATAAACCCAATATAGTTTATGAATACAAGTAACAAAGTATATGTACGGAGTGCCAAGACATGAACTCTAAGGCGCAAAACAGGGTAACACAAATAACCAAGGTCTCAAGGTGGACATGAAAAGTATAACATAACACCAGCAATGAAATGATATATAATCCTCATGTACTCAAAAACCGATAGATCAAACTCATAAGGCCCATCCACCTTCGGCAAAGCCATCAACAGACGGGAACCCAGTGAGCCAAGGGTGACCAGACACATCGGGAAGAGACATCCCCCACCTTTGGCATGGCCATCAGCATGGGAGAGGTCTAACCCGGGGAAGGTATCACATGCCAAATCCGGAGGGAAACGTCTCATAAAGGAGCCGAAAAACATGAGATCTGATGATTCGAACCAGAACGTCAATGGGAATTTTGTTTCCGTTGAAGATCAGGGCATTCCTAGAATGCTATAAGTAGTAAATCGTGGTTGAGAATGCATAGATCCTTTGTCTTCTCGTCCAACCTCTCCCAATGGCCGACTCTCTCAACCAAATAAGAGTCGTCGAAACAGAAGTCAAACTGTCAGCCATATCAAATCCCTCACAAATTGTCTCCACACCTCGCACGCATACGAGAATTCAAAAAACAAATGGTCATGAGACTCACTAACTCCTCTACACCATCTGCAGGTCGGATCAATGTCAAGAAAGGAGAGTCTATCTCTAGTAGAAAGGCGTCCAATGATGGCCATCCAGAGAATGAAAAAATGTTTCGGTGTATAATCTGAATCCCAAACCAGTCTTTACCAATCAACATCATGTCCGTGCTCTCTGAACTGATCATAAGCCCTAGTCACTAAGAACTTCTCTCCATGGCAACAAGATTCAAGGGTCTCATTCGAATATAGAGTCGGATCCCTACATCTCATAATCTCATCTCTCGCCCCAATAATAACCTTGATTAAGGGTGAGTCACGTATGTAAGCAACCCAGTCATAAGGCTCAGTCACCTGAAGATAGTGGTGGTGAATCCACCTCACCCAAAGACTATCTCGGCAGACGTGGATGTGATGGTAATGCTTGCACATAAATGACAAGTTGTTGGCACGAAGATCAAAGAGACCAAGACCACCTTCTCTCTTCGGCATGCAAACCTTATTCCAAGCAACTCTAGGCCAACTCCAAAGGAACCTCATACACATCCTAATCAGATGATCCAAAACCATGCTAGGAATAGGGAGCAAGGATAAATAGAAACAAACATTTCCCTAGAGGACAGCCCGGATTAGCTCAAGACGACCAGCAAAGGAGAGGTGTTGTTCCAAGCACTAATATGACTCCCGATACACTCAATTAGGGGAGAATAATCCAGCACCAAAGCTGATAGGGAGCGATTGGGATGCCCAAATAACGAAAGGGAACTCTACAACAGCAAACCAGAAATCTTAATCATGTCAGCAGCTTCAATACTAGGGATGGAGGCTAGGTAGATGGATGACTTGGGCAGACTACGCGCAAGCCCCGAGATCCTCTCAAATATGTGAAGGCAACCTAACAAGATATCAACCGAGGTCATGTCCCCACGACAGAAGAGGACGACATCATCTGCGTACATTAAGTGGGCGATATGGAGGCCACAACAATACTGATGGAACTAGAACTCCGGTCTGGTAGTCTCGTGACAAATCATTCCGGACAAGAACTCCATGCATATCACAAACAGAAGGGGGAAATGGGGAAACCTTGGTGGAGAACCCGTCGACCCTAGAAATGACCATGAGAATTCTTATTGGCCCGGATGGAGTAAGAAGTCGTGGTGACACACTTCATCACCCAATCAATGAACCTGGTCGGGAACAAGAGCTCCATCATGGAAAATCTCAAAAAGTCCCAAGATATGGTGTCATACACTTTAGCCAAATCAATCTTCATAAAGCACTTCCTAGTATCATTTTTGGCATTGTACTTCCGAAGGAGCTCTTGGACAAGGAAGATGTTGTCGGACATCAATCTCCTTGGAACAAAAGCAAACTGTGCAGAGTCAATCAGGTAACCAAGACAAGGGCCAAGACGGTTCGCCATGAGCTTGGTAATAATCTTGTACACCGCATTGCAACAGAAAATCGTCCTAAAGTGCTTAACCCGAGAGGGGTTATTCACTTTAGCAATCAGGGACACCGATGTATGATTGAGTTGACGAAGAAGCTTCCCATTAACGAAAAACTCCCGGACCGCGGCACAGACCTCCGGACCCTCAGTGTTCCAAGTGGACTTGAAGAACTTGAAGTTGTAACCATACGGGTCGGGGGCTTTAAGATCACCAATCGACCAAAGAGCCGCCTTAATCTCCTCGAAAGAGACTATCTCAACATGGCGGGTACTATCCTCAGCAGCAACACAAGGGCCATTCGCAAACCAATCGCTTTGGGCAATCTCAACCGGGCACGTGGTGCCAAAAAGACCCTGAAAGAAATTAACAAACCTCTCGGCCAATTCCTCAAGGGAGGAAGTGGATGAGTCATCAGCAAGCTTGAGCGACGGGATGATGTCCCGCCGCCCAATAGCCTTCATAATACCATGAAAATAAGAAGAGGAGCGGTCACTATTAAGGATATACCTGGCCTTAGCCTATTGGCTAAAAAATCTCCTCTCAACCGCATTGAGTCTACGGGACTTGGTCTTGAGGTCCAACAACTCGGTCCTGATAGACTTCGAATGTGGGTCAAGGCGAAGTCACTCCAAACAGTCGGTATAGTCCTCATTGGCCATCTTGGCCTTCTCTGCAATATGAGCAAAATGGCGTCTATTAAAACCTTTAAGCGGACCCTTAAGGCTCCGCAAGAGGGCACAAAGACGGAACTAATATCTACCCCTAAGGTGACAACTCCAATTCTCTCTAACAAGGTTCTGAAAATGGTCATCGTGGGTCCACATGTTGAAGAACTTAAAGCTAGGCTTGCCAGTGAGGGGTCAGTAGATAACATGAGCAATAGCCGGTTTATGGTCCAAATATTGCCACATGTTGGGGAAGGTAGCCCTACAGTACACGCCTTGTAACACCCCGAATCCGCGCGACTCGGGATGCTACAGGCGGAGACCTCATAATAGGTCCCGACCCTTAGCCTGATAATAATTTCACCGGATCTTGCAACAAGGCACAAATAAAGGCCAAAACCGAAATACATTTTTATGAATGTTATGAAACTTGAAAATAAAAGAAAGGAAAAAATTCAACCGTCCTTACAACAACATCAACACAAAAAACAATAACAACAACACAAGAACTCCAAAACACAACTCAACCTAAAATGTATAGAACCCCGGCTGCCCGCTCCTCCGGATCACCCGGCCACATCCTATCCTGCACATCAACTACAACAATCGGTATAAAACCGTTAGCTCATATTCTAGGAATTATAAAGATAATATGGCACAAACACACACAGGAGAACACAAGGCACACAACATGAACATTCATTCCATAATATCTTTTTAGGTCGTTCCATATCTAATTCATTTGTTTCAAGTGTGACACAAGAGTCTTATAACTCTTGCCTCTGTCCCCATGTAACCAACAGGAGTGTGGCGGCGCCCAACTCGTATACCCTGAGGGAGTGATGAAGAAGCCCGCCCGTATACCGTGTATGGCCTGGTCGCAGAGAACCCCCCAGTCTCCCTCGGGAATTTGAGCGGTGATGTCACCGCCCGATAATAATAGTAGCGAAGGGCCGATAATAAATAAGGTCAAGTAGATCATAATCCGTTTTCATGCTCAAAAGCGATAAACACAAACCACCATAATATATCCAAATAAGGCATAAAAGCGGCTAAGTAAGTCCGAGGACTTACCTCGTCTCAAAGCTAAACGAAACCGATATCACTCTCCAAAGGAAGATAACCAAAGCCTGTTCAAGACAAGGCACGATAATCAACAACTACTCACATGCTAGAAGTCCTTAGACCGCTCGTCCTATATCATCTTACTAGGTCATACACTCTCATAATCTAGGATACACTCGTAGCCCTCATAAACTCACGAGATCTCAACTATAGCCCCAAGTGCTAGGATACTCTCATCCTAAACTCTGCAATCTCAACCAACAAATGAATACCACCTCAAGTCTCACAAAATCAATCACGAGGATCACAACCGTATAATAACTCAAGATCAACACACCACATGTCAAAGAACATTAATAACCTCAAATACTCACCTAAAGGTTCAAAGCGACTACTTGGCATTTGCCCTAAGTTATGCTAGATCCAACTAGCATGATTCTACCACTAAATACAACTAGATCGAGGAAGAAGGTACTCACACACGATCCGAGGTTGAAGATGATGTACGGACGTCGAGATTGGACTCGTTGGTCTATACCGGCCGCTTCCGGACCTAAAACCAAAGTTAAGAAAATTCAGCTTGTATGCTAAATTTGAACTGAATATAACGTATAAAATTCTAAGAAAAAATCTCGCTTTGAAAACAAGGTTAAAAACCCGCAAAATATTTTCCAGGGTGATTTATACCATTTTATAGTCATGGGTCAAAACTAGGGTTTTTTTTCACAAGGGCAAAAACTGCATATCTCAAGAATAGTGGGTCAAGACCGTGATTATAGAAATCAGCAAGGGCATAAGTTGCAAATTCCAAAAGAGTGGGTTCAAAACTGCAATATATATAATGATGTGGGTACAAATTGCAACTATATCAATTTATGGGGCCAAAATCGAATTAATTAGAAAAAGAGGGCAAAAATTACAATAAGTCAAAACTCCTTCTTCAACCTATTGTAACACGCGTAGAAGAAGAAGGAAAGGCAGAGGGCTTCCGGCGGCTGCCCTTGCGGAGGAAGAGGAGAGGCGGCTGGGCGTGTAGGCGTCGTTCTCAAGCGGCGCCGTCTCCGGCGGCTGTCACAGCAACACGGCCACCAGTTACGCAGAAGAGAGAAGAACGAAAAGGAAATGAGAGGGAGAGAGAGAGGCGCAGCTCACCAGCAGGGGAGGGGCGTGGCGGCTCCGGTGGCCTGAGGCGGAGCGACTGCAGCGTTTCGGTGGGATGAGGCGGCAGCGGGGAGGGCTAATTCGGCTCTCCTCTGATGGCTGCTGAACCGCCTGATGGTTGCTCACACAAAGCAATGGAAGGGGAAAACAGAATGGGGTAGGAAGGCTGGAGTGAGGGAGGCTTGTGAGGTCAGGAGGGTGTAGGTGAGGGAGTAGGGCACAGGAGAGGGAGGCCAGAGGTCGGAACTGCTCAGCTCTACCCTGTCAACGAGGGGTCGGGAGGCCAGGGGTCGATCCCCTCAGCGTTCGTCCGCAGGGCCAAGAGAAGAAAGAGAAGAAAGAAGAAAAAAAAAGAAAAGAAAAGAAATGGAGGAAATAGAAATAAATAAATAAAAAAAAGAAAAGAAATAAGGGGTAAACTCGTAATCAAAAATCGGAATGGGATTTTCGAGTCTGGAAAAATTTCCGAACATCCCAAAAATAAACCCAAAATATAATTGTACTCGGGAATTTTATTTTTACATCTTAAATCACTTTAATATATATATATATATATATATATATATATATATATGAATTTATATAAAAAGAATATCGATAGAAGTACGCGAGAGGGGGAACGTCGAAACTAGGCATTACACACCTCGCTCAAGCCACTCATGATTAACCATCACCCTGTCAAGTTCGGTCAAGATCATTCGTCCAAATGAAAATATTTTCACTAGTGAATGGGGCATCGGAAAGATCAAGGATCTGACAACTCTCAAACATCGCCGTAGTCTCAGTCATACTAACCCTAACACCATTGACACGTTCAGTTGAGAACATGACATTGTTTAAGTCTCCCAGGACAAGTCAAGGAAGGGGATCTCTCTCCATCCTAACACTCATGATCTTCTAAATTTGAGCATGCTCAGTACTACTATGAAGCCCGTAAACAAAGCAGGTACCAAACCGGAGACTTGTGACCCTACAAGTAATAAGGCAAAAGATGTTTTGGATACCAGTCTCAACAACACAAATATCAAACTTACACTCATCCTACATGACTAGGATCCCGCATCGATCATCAACATGGAAGTTGGTGGTGAAGGACCAATTCGGGAATTGATTCCTCATCACCTCATCAATGCCAGATGGTCGTTGCGAAAACCTAGTCTCAAGAACACCACATAAACCGCACTTATACTCAACCAAAAGGTTTTTAAGGCCTTTTTGTATCCAGGGTTGGCGAAACCCCTATACATTCTAGGATATGGTACTCATCTGGCAACCCTAGGTAGGGGATATCTACCCCTAGGAACATCTCTCTTCCCGTGAACAAGAGATCTAGAAGCCAACCTAGTTGATGGCATGAAATATTACGTTAGTTTAGGTGTGCATATAGGTAGTTTTTCCCTTTTTTGAGTACATGGATGTATATTCATAACATTTATGAGCATATTCACCTATTATGTTGGAATGGAGATCTACGCGAGCTTTGTTGTGACTTTAGATGAATTGGCGCTGATTTGGAGTGGAAATAGAGAATTCATGGATTGTTGATCGAAGTAGACCTCAAAGGTAAACACTGGAGAAGCCTAAGAAGGAGTATGAAGGGAGACAAAGAGGAAAAACGTCAAAGAGAAGGAACCACGGCCAAAGAACAAACTTCCACAGCCGAGGTTTTATTAATTCATTGATTTCCACACGTGGAAAGAGAGGTCGAGAGGCATCACGGTACATACCACGGCCGTGGTTTTGTGACATCACCAGTGGTTTTCTTCAGGAAAATCCGTTCCATTATTGTCACGTCATCAACGCAAAGGATCTTTCTAGCCCTAACTTTATTCTATAAAATAGGGTTGTTGCGGTATTTTTCCGGGACCTCGTTATCACGTAGATCGTGTACTACTCTCGTAGAGATTTGGAGATCTTCTTGCTTCACACATCAAGGGCGGATTGAAGAGCTTTTGGATTTGCGACTTGTAGATTGGAGATATATGTGAGATTTTTCTTAGGTTTTGATTTTGATCTTTAGAGAACACAAGAATTGCGATTATTTGTTGTTTGATTCAGTTATTGAGATTTGGAGATTCA
This sequence comes from Fagopyrum homotropicum, assembly GCA_033239125.1. Lineage (NCBI taxonomy): Eukaryota > Viridiplantae > Streptophyta > Magnoliopsida > Caryophyllales > Polygonaceae > Fagopyrum > Fagopyrum homotropicum. The sequence continues at coordinate 25,407,941 of BSWB01000008.1, read as the reverse complement.
TTGTTCGGAAATCATAGTTCTTCTTTGTGTTTTCTTGGTTGCATGTTATTCTTGATTCCTTTCTTAATCTTGATTTAATGATGATGATTGTTGGTTAATCCCCCCTGCGATTCTAGGGTGATGGGTTGATCGTTGTGGTTTAGATGATGATAGATTAAACCTTATAAACACATTAGACCCTGAGAGTTGTGAGATTTAAACCCTCGTAGAAGGACTTCCACGGTCTGTGCTTGAGGTTCCACGCCCGTGATTTCCCAAGATCCTACCGTGGTTTCTTCTGTTTTGCACGTTTTGCTTTTACATTTACCCAAAGTTAAAGATTGCCTAAATCCTAGCCTTGTTGAACCATTCTAACCCATATTATTGCTTGGATACAAACAATTATGAGTTCTAGGTAATAGAGGATTCAAAACCCTCTATTAAGGTTGAGAGTGTCAAAGCCTTTACCTTTGTGCTTTCTTTTAACTTCCTTGGGTTTGGTGTTTGGTATTGAGAGTATAATCCTATCCTTAGATCCTCTATATATCGAGACTCAACATCCGGTGTTTAGAGAACCCTTGGGTGAGACAAGTGGATGTTGGAACTTCACCGTACGATATCCTACCTTAGAACATATACCATTGCAATCCAACTCTATCCTACACATATTTAGACATCTTGAATCGATAACCACAATCGGATACTTGGATCTCTAGAATCCGCATTCCCCAATTATATTACATATTCTTGTCATTACGTGTGATTATTGTTTTGCATTGCTTTCAAAGTTGGATTACTTGTTGTGTTGTTCTCACTAAATCCCTAAGATCGACTCCGGAATATTAACCTTTACTATGATAGATCCTTACACTGTTGGTTCACTTATCGTTAGACCTATAATTCAGTATATAAATTTAAAACTTTTTACGCACACACCTTTTGGAGCGAACACTAGTGGATCGCTGATACCCAAGACTCCCGTCTCTAGGTCTATACCGAGTACCATGTTGCTCCATCTTAGACTTAGCTCCACTCATATGTTTACTAGGTCTTGGTAGAGAGGCCGTGCAAACCTCTCTAGCAGATTTAGATAAAACCTTAATGAACCCCTCACTCTCGTCACCATTAGGGAGGTTAGTAATAACATTGGGTAAAGGAGAATGTAAAATAGTTGAAGGAAAAATAGTTTGTTTACCATCACTTCCCGATCTTGGGGAGATCTCTCCTTCCTCCTTACCATCAAAGATTTCATCTTCTAGGTCATCATCCGAACAAAATCTCATTGTTGGCTTCCCTAGAGGCATCCTTATAGACGCCGTCAATGACGTCTTCTTCCACCTCGGAGCAAGACTTCTTAGATCCATCCACCGTGCTGGAGTAGCAAATAATGGAAACAGCCGAGGCCGGTTTTGATGTAGGACACTCATCAATCACCACAGGAAAGGTAGGGTTCACAGAGGAAAGTCTAGCAATCATGGCTTTCGCCCGTCGACACTTTCGCAACGCATTCTGGTGGGAATTATGCTTTTGGCGCAAAATAACATCCGAGGGAATACGGTCATAAGACTTTGTTCCGGACATACCAACTCCAAGATGGGTAGGTCCAACCTGCACGTTACCAATACCACAACCCACGTCATTAGTAACTATATGATCAATATTGACTTTACTTTTACCTTTATCCATGCTCTTCTTCTTTGTCTTTTCACCCTCCTTATCCTTACCTTGATCCTCATCAAACTTAGGAGGGTCTTTTTCTCCAATCTTAGTATCTCCCATGGGCTTCTTGTTAAATGAGCACATGGTATCCTTATGTCCAAACACAACACATCTACGACAATAATCAGATTCGTTTTCATATAACACTTTACAATTAATTAACACACCATCATCAAATTCCAAAGTAACTTCACATGCAAAATTAACCTCAAGTAAAACCCTAGCGTAAGCACCACGTTTTCGGGATTCGGTAACACTAGCTTGGAAGCCACTCTTCCAAGAATATCATGAGTCCAAAAGTCATTAGGGATTCCAAAAATTCGAGTCCAAAGAGGGATAGTTGCAACATCTTGTGGATTAACAAAAACTTATCCGGAATCATCTTTAACATTTTATTTCTTTATAAGAGAATTAATAGTAGGATAACCGGAGAGTAACCCACAAATTGACCTAGAAGACTATGACCCTAAATATCATGCTTATGCAAAGCTTTATCACAACATATTTTAACATGATTATCGAGACATGCAGTATAAGAAAGTTTACCACATAGGCCTTTGTTCATAAAGACCTTTTCGGGGGCCTATTCCAAGCATTTTAGGTCGGTAGAGGAGCCGGCTTTGTTCCAATTTTCATTAGATAAGAGATGTTCAGAATTGGCAGGGCATGTGTAAAGAGCAAGAGGAAGTAGGTCCGACGGAACAGAGGCATTAGGCATCTCAGCGATGCACGTCTATTCGAATTCAGGTTTGAGAGGCATCGAGGGTTGCTCGGTTGAAACATTGTCCGAGCAAAGATTGGAAGCTTCTCCAATGGTTAAGGCCACCGGTTCCAAGATTTTAGGGTTCTCGACATCTACTTGGGCGCCGCATCGACGATCATCTGAGTCCAGGTTCACACTTGGTCTTTGCTTAGTCGATGCAGAGAGGCGTCGCAAGGCCTTGGCCTTTCGAGCACTCAGCGTAGACGGTACAAGGGTCGCATCCTGGATATATTAGTCTCTTGTCCTAGGAGGCGGCCCGTCTGGCGTCTGGATGGAGTCGTTAGGGCGCTTCTGTATTATGTTATCCAAATCCAGAATTGGAACCATGGGAGTACTCAGATTGACAAGGGGAGTGTGAGTCCAAAGACAAAATTCCCATACAGATGAAGATGATGAAGAAAGATTGATAGTGAATCGAACGTGAGGAAGGGCAGTTACGGATGCCAAGCCAATCGCACAAAAAATCGCCCTAGTCGCCGCCGCTTTTCAGTCTTTTTAATTTAAATCCTATGCACTCTATCCCTCCATTTAGAATTATAATGTTGATTGGTAATTAAAGTTCGCTTATGTTTTGTTGTTTTGTCGTTCTCTTGTTGGGAGGTCTTATAGTGAAGTTGTTGTTAGGCTAAATTTAGTGATCCCACTGTGTGTTCATATCCAGTGACACTCCGGATTTTCCAAATTGGGGTGTTACAATACCCAATCAAGTCATTTTTAGAACTATGCTCTTTGTACGTGTAACACCCCGAATTCTCAAAACTCGGGACATTACTGGTTAGGACCTCACAATGGGTCCCGACCTTAGTTTGACAACAATACTACTAGGATCTTGCAACAAGACACAAATAAGAAAAATCGAAATTCATAAAAATATATTTGTAAAAGGATGAATGCAACAAAGTCTAACAGCCTATCGTACTTAAACAACGGAAAAGACTAACTGTCTTAACAAAAGGAAAAGACAACAAAGCAATAACCCAAACCCCCACTCTAAGGAGTACGGAAACCCGGCTGACCACTACTTCCGGATCACTCAGCTGTTGTCCTAACCTGCTGTAAATCTAAAAACACAACAAAACAACCATTAGCTAGTTATCTTAACATTTGAAGAATAGTAATAGCACACACACACATAAAATAATAAACACTCATCATGCTTTCAAACAATCCATTTATTATCTTCATTTAAGTCATTCACTCTAATGATACTTATTTTGTGACACGAGGGATTCCCAAACCTCGCCTCCGCCCCCGTGTACCCATCAGGAGTGGATCCGATGCATCTCACCGTGTACCTGTATGGTCTGGGTATAGAGAACCTCCCAGTCTCCTGGCAGAGCTGGGTAGTGATGTCACGGCCCGTTATACATACACTTGGGCCTTAACACATAATAACGATGGTCCTCCTAACAAGTTGTTATTATAAACACACATTGCACACACCACCATTATCATTCAACTAACATCCAGAAACCGGCTAAGTAAGTCGCATGGACTTACCTGAATCAAAACTCAAATCCCGTTATATCGACTCGGCCCACAGCCGTAGAAACTCAATCGCCTGTTATACAAGGCAAGTGGATCAATAATGTATCCCACTTTCTTATAAGTCTCCAACTTCTAAGATATATAATCGATCATAAAGAAATTACCAAAATACCCTTATACGGGTATATGACCATTTTACTCCTGGTCCCAAAACTTTATAAAATTCTATAACAAGGTTTCAAACTAATCTTTAGAACTCAAAAACACACTCTCACTCTAGAAAGGAAGTTTGTTAAAGTTTTAGAAGAGTTAACCACATTCTTGAATTTCATAAAAAGTCGTTAAGGTCCAACTTTGGCCTAAGATATGAGGCTCGGATAAAAGTATTAAATTTCGAAATAAATCTCTAGATCCTCTATGATATGCATACTAAATATAGGGGCAAAGATCTCTCAAAAATACTCAACCATAACTCCTACATAATTCTCTAAAGTTGGAATAAAAGCTAGAATTTCTATACTTAGTCAAATTTTCTACTGCTGTAAAAACAGCCCAACTGTCCTACTTTGAGCCCTCGTAAGTTCTAATCCGACCGTTAACTTTCTCCCAAATTTTAACACAGTAAACCTCATATTTTCGTCTACAATATATTAAAAATTCAACGGTGGATGTTCATCCTAAGGTATCGAAATTTATTCTCTAACTCGACAGTTTATGAGCACTAGATAAAAAAAATCTGGGCAAGCAGTTCATGGGATCTTTGGGTTCAAAACTCACTGTTAGTTATTCTTAACAAATTAAAATCATTCCCACAGATCCTACAAACCAAAGTGACCGCTACACACACTCCTACTCTAATTTCACTTCTTGTACTACTAACTTTTTGAATCTAAGTCCTACTGATTATGATTTGGAAACACAATTTAATTCCTCTGCATTACTACTATACTAACAGGAGGCTACAAAGAAGACTCACCCACAAGTTGTGACCCGATTCCCAGTCATGCGAATCAAGGTTGGCTCGCTTGCTTACACTCCCAACAGGGCTGAGACCCGACTTACACCAAAGTCGTAGTAGAGGGCTGGCTTGCACTCCCACCGCTGCGCCACCTTTCATGGTTGGCGACTGCATGACCCGTAAAAGACCCGCCTTACAGTTAGCGCAAGAAAACCGAAGGGAAGTAGAGGGGGAAGGGTTGGACGACTCACCTACTACAACGAATGAGGACCCTCGCTATTGTGTAGATCGGCACCACTGCAGCACCCACCGGTGTCTCCGCTTTGCTGCTGTGTGAAACCATGGCCAGGCTTCCGGCTGGTGATACCCGAGGACAGAGAGGAAGGAAAAACGTAGGCAGATATGACGGCTCCCTTGGTGGTCGACAGAGCCGGCGGAAGGGATCTCGGTGGATGCGGTGTTGCTGCCTTGCTCGTTGTCAGTCGCTGGTTCGGACGCCTTGCGTTGCTGCTGAGGAGTTGCTGCTGCACGTCGTCTCACAGAGGAAGGCGGAAGAGAGAGCGTAAGATTACCGCTTAGTTTAGGGTTAGATTAGATTAACATTGGATTAGGTTAGGTAATTATGGTTAAGATAGGTTATGGGCTGGGCTAGAAAACTAGGCTTACCAATGGGCCTTCTCACCAAAATAAAAAAAAAAAGGAATGGGTGAAAGAATTATCATTTTAAGTGCGGAATTATTTAAGGAATTATTTACGGGTTACATAAATTATCATTTTATGCGAATCAAGGTCACATAAAATGATAGAATTTAATATCGTTTACTTTTATTTAAAAGATTTAGGGTTGGCGGATCGGAATCTGGTTTGAGCCGGTATTAAATGGAGTTTAAATTTTTCGGATATTACATCAGTGCCCTCTAAAAATAAGTTTCGTCCCGAAACTTGGAATAATTTTGTTTTCTACCATGCAACTACTCAATCATCATGATCACGCCCACGTCAAAGAAAACACAAACACTCAATCCAAGGTAAAAACATGAAAAGTCAAACAACACAACATCCGAGTACTAACTCGTCGGTACAGAAGTAACATCTAACCCCGCAAAGGACTCGGGATAATTACGTTTACTACTCTCCTCTGTCTCCCAAGTGGCCTCATCAACTCGTCTAGACCACTGGATCCTCAACATTTGTATCTCCTTGAACCGCAAACGTCTAGTATTGTGCTCCAGGACAGCTACTAGGTACTCCACAAATGTATGGTCGGGCTCAACTATCAGATCCTCATGGCTGATGAGGTGTATCGGATTCGGTAGGTACTCTCTCAACGGTTTGGTTTTCTAAACTTACTTCCAACTCTTTGGATGACTCTCCAACCATAATGATCTTAAACTTCTGTCGGCACTTTGCTAAGTGCCTAAGGCTCTTTTGTAATACAAACGGCTTGGCCCGGTTTTCTCAATGTGACCTGATCGGATCGTTCCTTAATTAATGGGTTTTCACCTACTTCTTATCAAGCTTTCAAATTCATATAACTCAACACAACACCCACACCCAAGTGGGCCTTTTCATATAGATCTCTAATTCCTTAACTTGAAATCAGAGTTAACCTAACACTGATCTTCTTCATCTGTGGATTGTGTGCCTACCATGCTTCTGTTGTAACACCCATTAGGCACAATGGCGTCTTTCTGAGGGTCTACATGATTTACCCAACTCCCGCCTATACTTCCCTTCTAATATTAGCAAGATCCTCTTCAAACAAACCCTTACTCTCTTACTCAACCGTAGTCTTTTCCTAACCAACCAGCAAGCAACTTCTAACCCGATTCTCTCCATATCCTTAGATCACTCCAAAAGGTTGTCGTTGCCTCCTTGAGGAATCCTCCAAGGCATCGGTAAGGTTACTTCTTAAATCCGCAGTCACTAATGTTTCTTCTTAACGGTACCTACTCGTCAATACCAACCAACACTTACACGTCCTCAGTTGACGTCGGTCAGTCTATAATTGACTTATTTCAAAATCCCAGACTTACTCTCCTCATACCTATACTGGCGTTAAATTCTTGGTGAGCATCATCTGCCCGATTAATCCTTTCATGCTTTGCTAATTTGTTTTATCTTCCACACTTTTGTTTCTTTAGGCTAACTCTACTTCTCGAGCCCAACTGAGTCATTTATCTTGACATAAATAGTCATTCCAAGTCTTCAACTATGGATGGTAAGTGTCTTTGTAGTTCTGGTGACTTTAATTATCATTCCCTTGCAATTCCACTTGCATGGACCGTCGGTGTTGATGACTTAGGTCTTGTGATAATTGGGGTTACCTTGGACTTTCGAGTCCACCAAGGCCGTTCTCATATATACATTCCTTCGCTGGTGTTACCGGCAATATTGGCTTCATGCAACTCCATTGTTTCCGCTACAGGTTTTCAACTCTTTGGTACCGGCATTGCGATTTCTTTCAAATTCTTATATCTTTGAGGAGGTCAAAACCTCTTCACACTTGTATAGTCTACATCTTGCTTCTACACTCCATTGTAGGTATCTATTCCATGCACCTTAGATCCTCATATCCGGGTCGACATTTTATCTCTTTTGGTCTCTCAAGCTTGTCTTATGAATTCTTCTACTAGGTGACTCATCTTATACGTTTTTCTTCTCTGCATCGGTCTCTAACTATCTGTTGATCATTACTACCCATTCTGTGTTGGAACTTCAGTTACTTTATACTCTGGCATAGGTTTCCTAAGGACATCTTCATTTCAAGACTTTATTTAAATTTAGTATGACCCGCATTTTGATGCATGACTTTCCTTCTCACTAGTTAAGTTATACACTTGGTTTACACTTAATCCATCATAGTGTCCTCAGTCCGATAGTATAATTTTTATTAAACATCTAATGGTACCATTTGTATATGACATATCAGATGCATATGATTTTCTCACCAATCAAATTTCTCGCATTACATTTATTGTGTTTTCCTTATACTCATGTCGCTTTACCTTCTCTAAATCTTTACACCCCGTAAGATAGTTAAATCCCTTTGAGTTTTCTCGTATACGCTTTACGGACCACGTTGGTTGGTCTTATTACTTTCATCAATTCTTATGTCATCGGTCCAGCCTGAATTTTCATTGGAGTACCTCTATTTTCATTAAGCTTTTATATATACACTTTTCGGTAATCATGTTATTGGGGTAATACCGGATCCATATAACAGCCTTTAGTCATTCAACTTTACTCCTTCACATGTCTATTCTAGCCAACATGTAGATTCCATCTGTAATCAGCTCACAACTTGACCACACATTTCACCGAGGCTTTAAATCATACTCTCTATGTTTGTGCCACTTCTGAAATTCCAATTATTCTATATCACATCTTTAAATCGCAAGAGTTTCCCCTATCAATCAAGATAGTTTGACCCCACCTTTTCTCGGAGGAGCACCATCAGTCCTACATGTGTGGAATGCTAAGTCGTAGGACATGTTCACAATCATCTACTTCTTCTTACTATTCTAGTTCTCCTTATAAGGATCCCTTCATACTAACTTTGATATGTATCTTTCCTTAGTTACTAGTAAGTAACTACTCACAACAATTCCCTTTACACCATTTCTATCATCAATGGTCATTATCGACCGTTGTTCGCTCCAAACGGTGTGTGCAAGCTTTAAATTTATAACCCTAGACTTAAGCTTAAAACAAGGATGCGAACCCGCAGTGTACGGGTCAATCGTAGTAAAAAGCAAGAAATTTCAGGGGTCGATCACAGGGACTCGGTGAAACAAAGTCGATAACGGTAAGCTTCGTAAATACTAACCACAAAGAGCAATTAACACAATCAAAGATGAATAAGAAGTCAATAAAGCAAACGTGCAATTCTAGGGATTAAAGCGTCTAGTTGTGGTTCCAACTCAAGATCTAAAGATAAGCGGACAAAGCTGAGATTTTTGCAAGGGGAAGGTGTTACTAAAGTGGACTAGATCACCGGGTAAGTCTCACTACTCACTAATCCTAAACCTTAACTCCTATTACCGGGTAAGTCTCAAGGAATGAAGATAAAGAACTATATCCTCAAACTAACACACCATCTAAGGGAATAGAATCAACATTTACCGGGTAAGTCTCAGGCTAACTCACAAAGATGGGATGGAAGCACACTCAAACCCCAATAAAGGATAAACCTTTATTACCTACACTTATGATCGTTGGTACACAAACTAAGGAATTACCGGGTAAGTCTCATCCTAAGCTTGATTTGGACCAGGAAAGGTGTAATAAGAATAGGATTTGGCAAACTCTAACACTTAACTCTCAGTTTAGGATCAGATAAGTCACCTCGGTCATCCGAATTCCACCCCGGCCGAGATGTTCATCGACTGAACGAGATGCTTAGGGTTAAGGTTAAAGACTCGAACTTTCAGGGTCCTACTGGAATCTAAGATTATTTTATCATTGTTTTTCCCACAACCTTCAGTCAATCACCCTAGAATCACACAAGGAAATTAGCCACTCATCACCATTATGAAAGTATTAAATATATGGGAAGAAGGTGAATACTTGAACAAGAAGAATTCAATGGAAAAGACTTCAATAATGGAATCAAATATCACAACAAAAGCGTTTCTTGGATAGCAATCCAACAAGACAAGACAACAAGTGAGGGAATTAAAGACAATCTTACAAAACCCTCCAAAAAGCTATAAAAGCTATGATCTTCAATCTTCCTTCAACCTTCAAAAAGGTTCTTCAAAACTCCCAACTGGAGTATGGTTGCAGCGATGTATGCTGGATCTCGCAGCCTTCAATGGTGTATAACGTGCTAAACGGGATTGATACCGGATGCCGGATTTGTGGGAAATCTAACCCTTTTTATAGGAAAATAACCCTCCAAAGATAAAATATCTTAGAAAGATCTCTTTCCATAACAATAGGTAAAATATAAGATCTTTTTCCTTCTAGGAGCCAAGCCCAAAAATATAAGATCACCTTCCAAAGATAAAAGATCTCAGCCAAGAATAAAATATTCTCGCCGCGTCCTAGGTGTTCGCCTCGGTCGAGTCGGCGTCTCTGGATCACCTCGGTCGAGATGAATCTTTGGTCAACCGAGGTGAGTCATAACTGAATGTGAAATCTCTCAAAACTGGTCCAAAGTGAATCTTAATCCATTGCTATGCTTCCTGGATGGTTCCTTATGTTCTTGAATGTAGCTCCAATGACTCCATAGCTCCTTTTGTTCCTTTTTGATGCAAAACGTGCCATTTTACCTACAATTACAGCAAAACTAGGTGTAGACCTCGATTCCCGCAAAGGTAGATGAAATGGTAATATAATCACATAATATACATACAAACATGCAGATTATTGAAGATAAAACGTCCAAACAAACCCCAAAATATAGACTACAATTCATGCTATCAACCGTCAAGAGCTGCTCTTTAATTTCTTTATTAGAGTTATCATACTGTACTCCTTCAACGTTACCATCAAGGCTACTAGTACTTGTATTGATTTAACCTCACCATTGTCGTCGTCGATCTCTGGAAGAAATTCACCAGATATCGGTAAAATTCCTTTATAACCTTGTGGTTATTCTTCTTATCTGTCAACTACCCATCGCTAGTTAGCTAATATGTGTAAATTCTCTATTGTTACCAATTAGTTTGTAGTTGACCTTCTATAAGATCGAAGACTTACTTTTCTTCTATCTCTTTTGTGATTTGATATATGTAACACCCCAAATCCGCGGGACTTGGGGCGCTACGGGTTGGGACCTCACAATGGGTCCCGACCCTTAGCCTGACAACAATTTCACCGGATCTTGCAACATGGCACAAATAAAGGCCAAAATAGAAATACATTTTTATGCAATGAAATAAAAAAAAAACCCGAAAGAATCCAACAAAGGACTTCAGCCGAAGATACAACCCCAAAGACTAAACGCCATCCAACATACAATAAAAACAATACTCAAACTCGACTTCAACCAACCCATCCTAAAATGTACGGAACCCCGGCTGCCCACTCTTCCGGATCTCTCGGCCGCAATCCTAACCTGCAAGGCAGTTTACAACAATCGGTATAAAACCGTTAGCTAATATTCGAAGCATTAGAATCAAGGTGAAAGGCACAAACACAAGTAAATCAACATAACACACAATGTACACCAAATAACACAAGTCCGGTTTATTATCTTTTTATTATTAAGTCGTATCCCGTTCTAATTCAACTTCTGTTGTGACACGAGAATCTCCCGAAACTCGCCTCGGTCCCCACTTACCGCATGGAACGGTGGATGCCTCCGACCGTCTAACCACACGGGCTAGTTGCCAAGAACCTCCTAGCTCTGCGCAAGAGCTAGGCAGTGATGTCACCGCCCGTTATCATACACTTGGGCCAAATAATATAAAGGTCGGTGGTCCTATTTCCGGTTTAGTTGTTATAAACAATAAAGAATAAACACACACCACCAAACACACATCAATGCTAATACAAGGAATACGAGCTAAGTAAGTCCGGAGACTTACCTTATCGTAACACTCGACTCACAACACTCTCGCTTCCCTTGGGAAGGAGTCCACAACCTGCTCACAAGAAGATAACTATATCAACAACTCGCTCAACTCAAGAAGTCTAAGACATCTACACAAATGATCTACGCGAGATCATTTGACTCACATTCTAGGACCGCATCCTAGAATCTCTCATGCTCACATCACACTCAACACTAGCTAGAAGTCCTTAGACTTCTAGACCCTATGATATCGCAGGATCATAACCCATAACACATACTAGGATATACATGCCTAGTGTCAACAATCTCAACGGTATCAACCCTATGCTAGGAGACGCATATTCTAGCCCATAATCTCAAACCATATACTCCAATTCTCAAACCTCACAAGCCTCACAAGATAACATCAACACCTCAAGTCATATAACATTTCACAATCCTCAAACACTCACCTAAGGTCCATAACCACTACTTGGTATTCACTCTAAGTTATGCTAGATCCAACCTAGCATGATACTAATACTAAACATTACTAGATCGAGTAAGATCATAAACTCGGGGGAGGGTGTACTCACGTGACGTCAAAAGACACGGATGTCGAACTTGGACTCGTTAGGCCTTTATCGGGGCGCTTCCGGACCTAAAACCAAAGCTAAGCAAATTTAGCTAATACGCTAAATTTGAACGGAAGATTTAATATATATAAATGCAAGATAAACCCCACTTTTAAAACCCAAGTTAAAAACCGTAAATATGTATATACATATATATATATATATATATATTCCAGGCAAATTGTATAACCTCATAAACTCAAGGTAAAGCTCGTTTTCAAAGTCAACCTTAAAATCCCGTAATTAATCCATCAAGGGCATAATATATATATGGTATATAAATATAAGAATATCCCACCAATTAAAATCCAATGTTAAAACCCGCTAACCATTTTTTTTATGGGGCAATTTATACACTTATATAAACATGGCCATTTTCAGAAAATAAAACTTTTGGGTCAAAACTATAATTAAGTCCAGCAGGGGTATAATTGATACATTCTAAAAATCTGGGTAAAAACTGTAAATGCAAAGCAGTGGGTAACATTTGCAATTATACCTAAAGTTAGGGGGGCCAGATTTAATTAATGTAAAGGGTTTTTTAACCCTTTTCAAAGCAGCGGGAAGGCACTTGAACAGGACGGCCGCCATGGCTCCGGAAGGCAAAGGCATAGCCAGCCCAGGCGGTGGCGCAGGAGAAGAGAACAGCTGGCGGTGAGGTTCCCCCGGCCGGCTTCGATGGCGAGTGGAGGGCAGCACTCCGGCGACCTGCGACAAGTGTTCGAGACGAAGGAGATACAATGCGGCTCGAGAGTGGATGTGGCTCGTCGAGAGGCTCCGTTTAAGGTGCGATAACAGAGGACACAAGTAGAGGAAGGCTGGGGAGTAGTCGGGGTCGAGGGACTGGAGAACAAACATGGGAGGGAGGACGGCGGCGGCTCAAGCGGCCAATGCGATGACAAATCTTCCAGGCTCCCTCCGGTGGCTGCAGAGGTTGGCCTTGCTTGGCGGCGGCTCGTGCTCCGGCAACGAGGAAGAGGAACACAACAAGGAGGCGGTGAAAAACTCGAGACGAGGCAGGGCAGGGTAACAGCTTCAAAGCTTCCGGTTGTAGAGAAGTGGAAGAAAGAAGAGGAAGAGAGGTGAGGGAGGTAGATCATTACTGGTCCAACAGGGAAGGTAAAGTGGCAGGAGTGAGTCAAGAGAGTTACAAGGTGAGATGGTAGCTTGTTGAGGAGGAGTTGCACAGAGGGACAACAAGGTCGAGGGGTCGGACTTAGTAGGCCAGGCTAGCGTGCATAGGGAGGTTAGGCTGCAGAGGGAGTATCATCACATTGAAGAGAAGGTGAAAGAAAGCAAGATTAAAGGGAAATAAAAATTAAAAATTAATTACGAACATGACATAGCAAATTAAAATAAAGTCGATCAAATTAACCGGACAGGATTTCCTGTTGGGAAAACTCTCGAACTTCCCGTGAAATAAAATATGTAATATATATATATATATAAACTCATGAAACTTTAATTTACAATGTGAAAATACTCATAAAAATTATTTAAGTGATAAAAATATCGATAAAGCCGGAAAGATAATATCGAATATGCGCCAAAATTTGGGGCGTTAAAATATACATGGTGAGAATATATCTCTTCCATTTATACTCATTTAGCTCATTCTACAAATTACACTCCTATAAGAGTACAATACTCTTACGAGTCTAGTTGTATCTTCGTCTCCCGTCAACGGACTTGTCAATTCTTCTACCATAACTTGTACGCATTTCTCCATGATTCTTTTTACCCGAGTTATTGATCACTTGCGGTTCTCTGTTATGACTCGCTAGTGTTATTAACTTAAATCCCTTCGTCAGTTTGGGGTGTTGCTTGTACTTCCGCCTCTATAGAAATCTGATCTTTGTTGTATCCCGATCCTTGTTGAAATTCTTGTTCTTCTAGGAGGTCACACCACTTCCATGTCGGTGAAATCGGCCTTCCCCTTTCTAGCAACCTGTAAGCTTTCATTTTTCGGCTCTTTAATTCTTCGTACCGGGATGGACAATGTATCTTATCTTGACTCTTACGCTTATGATTGTCTCGGTTTCCCATCTTAATTGTGGTGGCAAGTAGCTTGTCAAGAGTGATCATATTCCACTCTGCTTCTAGCCTCAAACTTTTACCTTCTGGTTCGTCAGTAAGCTTAGATCCAATGCCTCTTGTCTGGATCGCAACTATATTTAACCTTGACCTTCATGCCTATTTGTGTTTCTGAAGGCATCCCTATTGTTGTAACGTTGCTTTACACCATCTTGAAAGAACATATGGGTTGTCTCTTCCAATTTGTATACTTGCCGGTCATCCACTGCGTTGCCGGAACCACCATCATGTATATTCTTCATTTGGTCCTATTGAGTTGACTCGGGGTTCCCTTCTTGTCATCGTCGTTGGTGTTGTCTTTTAGTATCCACTTTTCCGTCTCGACGTTCCCCAACAAGCTCGAAGGAGTTGTCCGCCGTTCGTCTACCCTAATGCACATAAGATGTGCATATTAATCCTCACGTTGACACCCTTCAAAATCTACTTAGATGTGTCAAAGGGGTGAGAAACTCATTACTTTATCTCCTTTAAGGGCATAACATAACTACAATTTCTACTAATCTTCGGCATATATTTATCTATACTACATATCTTTATAATCAACCTAATAAGTCCAACTAAAGTAAAACCTAAAGTTCATACTAAGCATACTGAGATCCGCGGTAGTAGTGGTGGTCAGCCGTACTTTTCTATCCCCAACCAGACTATGCATGCATTTGGAAACCCAAAACTTCCTTTTAAAACTCAGATCCCTTTCGGGTTCTGCTCAAGTACTTATTCGGTCTTTCAAAAGATTTCAAGTGCCATTGTTGCCAACCTAGAGCTCTGATACCATGTTGTAACACCCCGAATTCTCAGAACTCGGGACATTACTGGTTAGGACCTCACAATGGGTCCCGACCTCAGTTTGACAACAATATTATTAGGATCTTGCAACATGACACAAATAAGAAAAACCGAAATTCATAAAAATATATTTGTAAAAGGATGAATGCAACAAAGTCTAACAGCCTATCGTACTTAAACAACGGAAAAGACTAACTGTCTTAACAAAAGGAAAAGACAACAAAGCAATAACCCAAACCCCCACTCTAAGGAGTACGGAAACCCAGCTGACCACTACTTCCGGATCACTCAACTGCTGTTCTAACCTGCTGTAAATCTAAAAACACAACAAAACAACCATTAGCTAGTTATCTAAACATTTGAAGAATAATAATAGCACACACACACATAAAATAATAAACACTCATCATGCTTTCAAACAATCCATTTATTATCTTCATTTAAGTCATTCACTCCAATGATACTTATTTTATGACATGAGGGATTCCCAAACCTCGCCTCCGCCCCCGTGTACCCATCAGGAGTGGATCCGATGCATCTCACCGTGTACTTGTATGGTCTGGGTATAGAGAACCTCCCAGTCTCCTGGCAGAGCTGGGTAGTGATGTCACGGCCCGTTATACATACACTTGGGCCTTAAGACATAATAACGACGGTCCTCCTAACAAGTTGTTATTATAAACACACATCGCACACACCACCATTATCATTCAACTAACATCCAGAAACCGGCTAAGTAAGTCGCATGGACTTACCTGAATCAAAACTCAAATCCCGTTATATCGACTCGGCCCGTAACCGTAGAAACTCAATCGCCTGTTATACAAGGCAAGTGGATCAATAATGTATCCCACTTTCTTATAAGTCTCCAACTTCTAAGATATATAATCGATCATAAAGAAATTACCAAAATACCCTTATACGGGTATATGACCATTTTACTCCTGGTCCCGAAACTTTATAAAATTCTATAACAAGGTTTCAAACTAATCTTTAGAACTCAAAAACACACTCTCACTCTAGAAAGGAAGTTTGTTAAAGTTTTAGAAGAGTTAACCACATTCTTGACTTTCATAAAAAGTCGTTAAGGTCCAACTTTGGCTTAAGATATGAGGCTCGGAGAAAAGTATTAAATTCCGAAATAAATCTCTAGATCCTCTATGATATGCATACTAAACATAGGGTCAAAGATCTCTCAAAAATACTCAACCATAACTCCTACATAATTCTTTAAAGTTGGAATAAAAGCTAGAATTTCTATACTTAATCAAATTTTCTACTGCTGTAAAAACAGTCCAACTGTCCTACTTTGAGCCCTCGTAAGTTCTAATCCGACCGTTAACTTTCTCCCAAATTTTAACACAGTAAACCTCATATTTCCATCTACAATATATTAAAAATTCAACGGTGGATGTTCATCCTAAGGTATCGAAATTTATTCTCCAACTCGACAGTTTATGAGCACTAGATAAAAAAATCTGGGCAAGCAGTTCATGGGATCTTTGGGTTCAAAACTCACTGTTAGTTATTCTGAACAAATTAAAACCATTCCCACACATCCTACAAACCAAAGTGACAGCTACACACACTCCTACTCTAATTTCACATCTTGTACTACTAACTTTTTGAATCTAAGTCCTACTGATTATGATTTGGAAACACAATTTAATTCCTCTGCATTACTACTATACTAAGAGGAGGCTACAAAGAAGACTCACCCACAGGCTGAGACCCGATTCCCAGTCATGCGAATCAAGGTTGACTCGCTTGCTTACACTCCCAACAGGGCTGAGACCCGACTTACACCAAAGTCGTAGCAGAGGGCTGGCTTGCACTCCCACCGCTGAGCCACCTTTCTTGGCTGGCGACTGCAGGACCCGTAAAAGACCCGCCTTATAGTTAGCGCAGGAAAACCGGTGGGAAGTAGAGGGGGAAGAGTTGGACGACTCACCTACTTCAACGAATGAGGACCCTAGCTATTGTGTAGATCGGCACCACTGCAGCACCCACCGGCGTCTCCGCTTTGCTGTTGTGTGAAACCATGGACAGGCTTCCGGCTGGTGATACCCGAGGACAGAGAGGAAGGAAAAAGGTAGGGAGAGATGACGGCTCCCTTGGTGGTCGACAAAGCCGGCGGAAGGGATCTCGGTGGCTGCGGTGTTGCTGCCTTGCTCGTTGTCGGTCGCTGGTTCAGACACCTTGCGTTGCTGCTGAGGAGTTGCTGCTGCACGTCGTCTCACAGAGGAAGGCGGAAGAGAGAGCGTAAGATTACCGCTTAGTTTAGGGTTAGATTAGATTAACATTGAATTAGGTTAGGTAATTAGGGTTAAGATAGGTTATGGGCTGGGCTAGAAAACTGGGCTTACCAATGGGCCTGCTCACCAAAATAAAAAAAAAAGAAATGGGCTGAAAGAATTATCATTTTAAGTGCGGAATTATTTACAGAATTATTTACGGGTTACATAAATTATCATTTTATGTGAATCAAGGTCACATAAAATGATAGAATTTAATATCGTTTACTTTTATTTAAAAGATTTAGGGTTGGCGGATCGGAATCTGGTTTGAGCCGGTATTAAATGGAGTTTAAAATTTTCGGATATTACAGTACGTTAAGCATTTGTTCTTAGGACCATTTAAATAACTAAACATGTGTTTCATAGCATCCTAGTGTGGCAAAGTAGGGTTAGCCATGTATCTACTTTGCACACTAATTCTAAAGGCTAAATCAAGCCGAGTACAAAAACATAAAATACAACATGAATCCAACACCAACATCATATAGCACTTTAGACATTTTAGTCTTACCATCTAAAGTGGTACGATATGTTGAAGGTAAATGTGTACAAATTTCCAAAATACTATTTCGTTTGATTTCAATAAATTTTTAGTTCGACCCTATTTTTATCCTCTTGATTCGAAATAATATTAATACAAAATATTTAAGGAATTTTATTAAATGGGTTGCACCCGAATTTTTAAGAGTTACCTATGTATCTCTTTAAAGAGAATCAAACCTTACGTAGTTTTTAGTTGATTTCATGCATCAGAAGATATAATCTAGACTCACCTTCTACGAAAGGGTTGCCTAAACATAACCCAACTATCATTTGCATGGTTTTATATTTTCGATCATGCATCAAAGGATAAGATTAAACCCACTTTCTATGAAGGGTTTCTTAACTCTCATAATATCATTTAGATAAGTAGGAAATGTATTTTTATTTCTTTTAAATTTATGCTTTGATATTCTAGCAAATTTGGATCTTAGTTTTAGGGTTTAATTTTTTTATAAAATTCAAATATTTTTTTTTGTTAAACTCGACGAGTGAATGCTTAATATCGAGTTTAGAAATATTTGAGAATTTTGGTTTAACTCCAAGATTTGCTTCAAAGTTGATTTCATTTGCGCAGTACGACTGAATCCAATCGTGAATTTCATTTTTGTAGCTCGGAAAAAAGATCAAGTCATAACCTAGTTTTGGAGTTTTATTTTATTTTGTATGCAACTTTATTTATATTTTCAAAGTTAATTTAATATTTGTGATTGGACTCGACAATTTAAAAGCCGAGATTCCTAAGTTGTCTTTTTAAAAAATTTTGGTATGAACTTCTGGTATGAAAAATTTCGTTATGAACTTCCGCTATAAAAAATTTCGGTATGAACTTCCGGTATGAAAAACTTCATTAAGAACTTTCGGTATGAACTTCCAGTATGAAATACCGGTATAAAAAATTTCGGTATGAACTTCCGGTATAAAAAATTTCGGTATGAACTTCCGTTATGAAAAATTTCGTTATGAACTTCCGGTATGTAAAATGTCCGGGTGTAAATGTCCAGTATGTAAATGTCTTGCATATAAAATATCCGGTATGTAAATGTCCGGTATGTAAAATTTCCGGTATGTAAATGTCCGGTACGTTAATGTCCGGTATGTAAATGTCCGGTATGAAAACATAAAATAAAAACGGAAATAAAAAAAAAAATTCAGTATTTAAAATCAAAATTCACATAACAAACATCAAATATTCTTTCTTCTTTAATAGAAGGGTTAATTAGTTTTACATTACCATTAAATGAAAGTGGTAAAAAATCATAAGTATATTTACTAAATTGAAAACTATAAAAGGCCTAGTTAGTATACAATAAAATAAAAAAGCCATCAATACTCAGTTGGTCTAGTGGTTGTGGTGCTAGACTCCTTAAGTGTTAGCCCGGAGATTCGAGTTCGAATCCTCCTGGAGACATGTATGGAAAAATTGGAATCGGGAGGGTATCCCCTTAATGGGCCACTGTATATACCCTATCCGGACGTAGGCAAAGTCGAACCGGAAACGTAACATTTCAAAAAAAAATAAAAAAAATAAAAAATAAAAAAACCTAGTTACCTAATCAGCCCCAAAAAAACTATTGCCAATTAATATTTAACTAATACATACGCAAGAAATAATATGCAGAACTCGTTCAACACTTGATTGTCATAGAATTATGTACCGGATCGGCATCTACCAAGGAACAATGAAGAACGCACAAGCAGAAACAATGGAGTTTCGTTTTTCCAGAAAAAGGGACGTTCATATGATATTCCCCGATTTAAAGGAGACTATTAGTATTTACTTCCTAAACTAAAGGTTTCAATAATAATTACCGTCTTTAATTAGCTTAATTAATAAAGATAAATAGGATAGAAAAATATCATGATTTATAGAGAATCTTTATTTTGTTTATTATAAATCTTTTTAGTAAAGTATGGAGAGACCTAGTTTGTTAACATATAAACAAATGTGCCTAGTTTATACACTTCATTATATAACTTGACTACTTAACCAAATCATCCATTATGATTTTATTTTCAAACATGGCGCTGGAGCCCAATTTTTAATTTTTTTTAAAAAAATGGACGCTATTGTCTTTTATTTAATTGACCCTCTTTATCATTTCAAATTTATCCTTTAATAATTTTGGGTATAATGGCGGAGTATATATATTTTGTAACCATGAGCATATAAAGGGCCCCAAGTTTTTTTTTTTTTTTGATACATAGGTAAAAGAATTAGGCGGATTAGTTTCTAGAAACCGATCGGCCTAAGGCATCCTTGCGGATGAGGTCTTGAACATCTTCCGGAATGGCATTAACATCCATCGTGAAATTGTGCCCATGCATGGCAATCTTGTCCGCGACCGTGTTGATTTCCCTGTAGACATGTTGCGCTCTAAAGTAGGAGAATCTCGAGATCGTATTGGAGATATCAGAGATGATCATATCTTGTTCCCATGGGGGTTTCCATATTTGATTTATCGAATTAATGAGCATCAGGTTATCTCCTTCTATCTCGATGGATGCAATTCGTAGCTCCTTGGCCTTTTGAAGGCCCTCCCGCAAAGCATAGGCTTCTGCTTCCAACACTGAATCAGCATTGCAACGACCGCTTCCTACAACAATAGGAACGACGCATTGATTTCTGATGATGTAACCAAAAGAAAATTGATTCGTTGAGTTTTGTGAGGCATCAAAGTTGAGTTTTAGGTTTCCGGTCTCTGGGCGTTTCCATTTTATATTTTTCGTTTTCCTTGTAACACCCCGAATTCTAAGAATTCGGAGGATTACTGGTTAGGACCTCACAATGGGTCCCGACCTCAGTTTGACAACAACATTACTAGGATCTTGCAACAAGACACAAATAAAGAAACCGAAATTCATAAAAACCATGTTTTTAGAGTAATGAATGCAACACTGTCTAGCAGCCTACAGTACTTAAAGAAAAGAAAAGAACAACTATCTTAACCAAAAGAAAGGAAAGACAAAACAACCCCAACCCCGCTCTAAGGAGTACGGAGACCCGGCTGACCACTACTTCCGGATCACTCAGCTGCTGATCTAACCTGCGGTAGATCTAAAACAACAACAAGAAGAACCGTTAGCTAGTTATCTAAATATTAGCAGAATAATAGCAGCACAAACACACTCAGATAAACATAAACACTCAGCATGCTTCAAACAAGTCCGTTTTATTATCTTGCTTTAATTTACTCGTTCACTCTAGTGATACTTATTTTGTGACACGAGGGATTCCCAAACCTCGCCTCCGCCCCCGTGTAACCATTAGGAATGGATCCGATGCATCTCACCTTGTACCTGCATGGTCTGGGTATAGAGAACCTCCCAGTCTCCTGTCAGAGCTGGGCAGTGATGTCACGGCCCGTTATACATACAATTGGGCCTTAAACGTAATAATAACAGTCGTCCTAGCAAGTTATTATTATTAACCACGCGAATAGCACACACAACTACTATCACTCAACTAACACTCAGAAACTGGCTAAGTAAGTCGCAAGGACTTACCTGAATCAAAACACTCTACACTCCTCAAATAGTCCGTACTCGTGGTAACTCAAGTGCCTGTCAATGAAGGCATGTGTATCAAAATCACATCTCTATGTCCAACCTCATGCGAAGGAATTACGGAAAGAACGATTCTCATACGGTAAAAGACCGTTTTACCCTTAGTGTAGATAATTCTCCGGGTCACATCTTGACCTCTAATATTTCTTTTGGAACACTTTTCTAATCTAAGATTACTTCCAAAATAGTTTACTAAGGTTATAAAAATTAATCTCGTCCACTCGTCATCTGAAATTACATTACTTCATTTTCGGGTATTAACTAGTCTTATATACATATCTATATATCTGTATATATATATATATATATATATATATATATATATATATATATATATATATATATATATATATATACGTCCATGCATACTAACCTTCCTTCCAATTATATAACATCCGTAACTCTTAGGTATTTAGATATATATATCAATTCACATACTTATAATTCCTCCAACTCAACTCATAAGTATATTTTTATTTCATATATTATATATACGTATATTTTGTACTCGACATACCCTCTCCTATATAAACTCACACCTGTTCTTATTACTCTTCCGAACTGAATGTACATATGTACTTATATGTATCTTATATATATATATTTTCCGAGCCAAATAAATCATACACATCTTGTATCTCCATTCACGTTTTCTTACCCTATATTAACACCGTACTCGTATATATATACACACTTACGTCTCTTATACCTATCAATCCATACATATATACGGGTAAGACACACATCTAAACTATATACATATATATGTACTGCAGGGGTAGGAGCCATATCAAAAATATACATATATGTAATATCCGGAATTTTTATTCCGTTTATTTCTGTAACAAACCCGATCTCGATCAGTTGACCCATATCCGTCTACTTAGTTAGACACATTATTATAAAATTTATCATTTTATGTAGCTTCCCTTCACATAAAATGATAGGATCTTTATAAAATTTTATCATTTTATGTAGCTTACCTTCACATAAAAAAATAAGTTTAGCCCTAATTTAGAGTATGACGAGGCCCGGACAAGTCTGTGACGAAGCTGTGACAAGGTCCAGACAAGTCTGTGACGAAGCTGTGACAAGGCCAGACAAGGCTGTGACGAGTCTGTGACAAGGCCAGACAAGGCTGTGACAAGTCGGTGACAAGCCCAGACAGGCTGTTGACAGCCCAGCGAATCCAGCACCCTCAGCCCAGCAGCGCCAGCTGCCCAGCCCATGAACTCTCCAGCCTCAGCAGCTTGTCCGCAGCCCAGCTTCAGCACCTTGGATCCACAGTTTCAGCCCATCTGCTACTCTACCTTTCAGCAGCCCAGCCTTACAGCAACTCCAGCCCATCTGCTGCTTTGCCTTTCAGCCCGGCGTTGCCAGCTCCAGCCAGCGCCAGCCCAACTGCAATACCACGTTCTCTTGCTGAACGTTACTAGGAAAGTAACAGCCGAGATCTTCGCATATTCACTTCCATTCTGCTGCTTGCATTCCGTCCAGATACATCCACAGAAGAAACGCTTTCCTTGCTTACTCATCCCTTGCACGCAGCAGATCCTCCGGCTCCTTCGTCTTCTGTCAACCAGCATACCGCAGCTCCCTCCCTCACACCTCTTGAATGTGGCCAGCGACACGCCATCAGCAACCATGGGAGTCGCCTCCCTTCTCCAGTCGCGCAACAGCAACAACCATGCCGTCACCTTCTGCGAGTCTCGTGTATGACCACTCTCTACCTCCTTACTTCCCCTCCATGTTTATGTGTCAATGGGTGCCTCTAAACCATCTTTAAACCCATATATTTCAGCCAAAGGAGCAACTTCAGAGAGCTGTTGATTTTTCTAGTTTTCCAACATTGACAGCATCCAACTTCGGGTTCCGATTTAGGTATGAAATACTGATCCATTTCGGCTGAAATTTTTTATATGTTATAGATGAGATATTGTGGTAGCACATATTAAAATTTGGGATTATTCTGAGTTATAGTTTAGGAGATATGATTTTCTCAAGTTGGCTATTCAAGCAGTTTTTTTTAGTGTGCTGAGTTTGAGGAAAAATGCTTGAGATGCAGTTTTGTGGAATAAATTTGGATAGGCTTTTGATCTCTGTTAGGCTTGAAATTTTGATATGATATAGTTGACATCTTGTTGTAGATCATATTAAAATTTGGGAAGAATCGGAGTTACGGTTTGAGAGTTATTGTGTTTCAAATTTGACGTTTTTATATACGTGCTGAGTGTTGGGGAAAACAGCAAGTGATGCTGTTTTGTGAGATGATTTTGAATAAGCTCTTGATATCCGTTGGACTTGAATTTTGGATATGATATAGTTTACATACTGTTGTAGAACATATTAAAATTTGAGAGGCATCCAGCGAGTGGTTTGGGATTTACGATTTTTCCAAGATTGAGTCGTAAGCAGTTTTCTGTTGTGCTGAAATTCGGTTTTGGGAGATAGTTTTAAATAGGATTTTGATCTCCTTTGCAGCTAAATTTTGGATATATTATAGATAAGATTTTATAGTAGAACATATTAAAATTTGGGATAAATTCAGTGAGTGGTTTAGGAGTTATGATTTTGCAAAGTCTACTCAGATTTGGGCTAAGTATAGAATTTGTAAAGGGAGTAGTCAACTTTAGGAATTTTTATAAAACTGTTGAATGAACAGTTTGGAGAAATTCTTTCTCCTAAAGTTAGATAGAACCTCATAGATGATCTAGAGATTTAATTCGGAATTATTATAAGCTGTTAAGAATTTTATATTTAGAACCGAAGTTAGACCTTTTCAATTCTTCCGGAAAATAGAAACATAGAAAAAAATGTCAGTTTGGAACCAAATAAAATTTTAGGAGTTAGAAAATAAATTTAGAACCTCAAATAGGAGATTAGACATGAATTCTAGATTTTTCGAGAATTTCGGGACCAAGGGTAAAATGGTCATTTTACCCTAAATTAACACTGTAACTAGTTATGTCTTAATACATCATTCGATCTTAGAAGTTTTAGACTTCTAACTACGTGAGAGTGTGCTAATACACTTATCGCCTTTGACAGGCAACTGAGTTGCTACAGTTTATAGAACGAGTGGTTTACAAAGAGTCGAGCTGTATATCAGGTAAGTCCTTTGGGCTTACTTAGCTGACTGCTAAATATGAGTATAAATGATGATGGTGGTGTGTGATTGAAATGTTAGAGAGATAGGTTGTGATATATAATTACCGACCTATATTTTGGCCTAAGAGTAACGGGCGGTGGCATTCTGCTCAGTTGCTCGCGGGGCGTTGGGGGTTTCTTTCGGGACTAGTCCATACATGGTTTGTAGTGATGCTACCAATGGAAGTCAGCTAGACCTACACCAGTTGGATAAGGAACGGAGGCGAGAATTAATAATAATTCTCGTGCCACAACTTAAATTGAATAATGTGAATCACTTAAATAATAGATAATAATTGGTTGAGTGCCAGCATGATGTTTGTTTATTTTTGTTTCTGCTTGTGTTTGTGCTGTTATCATTTTGCTTATATTTGGATAGTTAGCTAACGGTTTATCCGTGTTGTAGACCTGTAGAGATAGACAGTTGCAGAGAGATCCGGAACGGATGGTCAGCCGGGTCCACGTACTCATTAGATGGGGACGGGGGAGTCTTCCATACATCATGCATGTTATGTATCTTTATATATGTTTGTAAGGCTGTCACATGTGTACGTTAATACCATTAAAAATATTATGTTTTGGAAATTGTTTTAAATACATTTGTGCCTTGTTGTAAGATCCAAGTAATGTTGTTGTTAAACCAAGGTCGGGACCCATTGTGAGGTCCTAACCAGTAGTTCCCCGAGTTCCGAGAATTTGGGGTGTTACAACATGGTATCAGAGCTCTGGGTTGGCAACAATGGCACTTGAAATCTTCGAAAAGACCGAATGTATAAAATAACTAGAACCCGAAAGGGGTCTAAGATTTTCAAAACGGATTTCTGTTTTACACACGTGCATGGTCGGGTTGTTGGGTTAGTAGTATATCGGACCACCATCGTTCTCCGTGGATCTCTGCAGCTTAGTAGATGAGAAATAGTTTGTGGACTTATAGTATTGTATGTTTATGTAAGTTATATGTATATCTATACGCATGTAACTTTTTAGTACCTTAAAGGATAGGAAATATACTTTAGTTGAGTTAATATCATGCGATCATCGCCTTATGATAAAATTTTAGTAGATCGTAAAGAGTATCTCTATAGGAAAATAATGGACTCCGACCTCGGAGTAAAGTAATGTGTCCTGACGTACATTCTGGCGATTCCTACGATCATGTGAAGAACGAGTTGACATAAAGTGAAGATTAAAAGATGATCCTTAACCACGAGAATAATTAGATAAGAAAGAATATCAAATAAACTCAGATAGAAGTGATAGAAGTCCATACAAGGAATTTAGCGGTGGGAAGACGAGAGATGAAACTCAAGAATATACGTAAGGACTGATAAGAAGCGCAAATTGAAGCGGACAAAATCGGAATAAAAATTAAGTGGTGTCGAGTACAACTACACTTGGCGGGTTAAATGACAGTGCAACAAAGGTGGACGGCGCCATAGGCAAGTATGGGCATGAGAGTGCAAAGAGGATAGGGTGTTGACCCAAATGTGAGAGATTAAAGGTTACAAAGATAGAGAGTGAGTTTAATGACGATAAATAGACTGTGTAACCATGGAAGCAAGTGGAGTCCTCCAAGATACGGGAATTTTGAAAGAAACTTCGACATCATAAGTATCAAAGAAACTAGAAGACTAAAACTGTGACAACGAATTTCCATAAGGGTATCATGGTCAAAACAAAACCAATTAAGAGGAAGAATGTGGGAAAGATAATTTGGTGGATTAGAGAGTCCATAATAACTTCTCATTCACATAAAGATCTAAGTTACCAACATTAACGGTCATATCAGGGAAACACGAACAAACGATGAACCAAGCAGGAAGAATTGTGAAGACACGCTTACAAGTTATCGTGGAAGACATGACAAACTCATCGACGGCATATGAATGTTGGGACTAGACTCAAAAGAGTATAGTGATCTCATAAGAGAACCAGAGAGGTGTAGATTGTGGAAGGAGCTAAAGAGTTTTAACAAAGAAGCTGGAGAAAATAGATTTCACCAACTATATCAAACGTCGAAAGAGATAGAAGAACAATAAGTCCGTGGTCTTATTGAAGGTCAACTACCGACTAGTTGGTAATAACTGAGACATAACACGTGCGGGTCAACTAGTGGTAACTGGTTAGCAGATAAGGAGGATAACCCTAGACTTATGAAAGAATTTCATAGATATTTGGAGGACCCTCCAAGAGATCAACGACGACAGATGTGAAGCTAAATTGATACGCGTGCTAGTACCCTTAATAATAACATGGAGTGAGTTCGAGCCAAGAACCCTAATTAAGAACTTAAGAAGAAAGACGAGACGGCCCGGAATAACCCCCTTATGTCATGTGAGACCAAGGAAATTGTGTGAGTGATGTACTACCTATTGGCTAGGAAAAAGGTACATGTCACAGCTAGTACCGATGGCTGGTACAAGAAGAACTAGAGGAGTAAGAAGTATACACTTTTGATTAGGTTCTATGTCAGTCAAGACACAATGTGCGTAGCATTCCATACAAGGGAGAACGATAATTCTATTCCGATATTTACGGAAGAAACCCTTGTGACTAAGAGGTGCAAGGAACGAAGACCTGCAATTGAGTGTAAGAGCGAAGATAGACCTCCCAAGTGTAGAGAAGTTTGATCTCGTCAGAGGTATAAGAAGTTGAAAGGAATCACGACGCCAATATTAAAAAGAGTAAAGGGCCGGTGGTAGAGTCAATGGAGTTCAACAAAGCGATAGTATAAACAACGGTACGGAAGGAGCAGGTGAGAATGACCTAGGGGACTCGAGAAAGAGAGTTGGCCCTAAGGGTAAGGAAGTGGGGAAGATAGAACGAACTAAAGAAGGGGAAAAGGGATTAACCGAGTAGTTGTTACTTACCAGAAATTTTATGCCAATGGAGGTACGAGAAGAGCGAGTACGAGATATCGAGGTAAGTCAACTATAGACTAACCAATATCCATGGAGGATGTGCAAATGTCGCTGGTATTGATGAGTTATGTGCCGCCAAGAAGAGATATTTGTGAATGTGGATTTACGAAGTAGCTTTACCGATGCCTTGGAAGATTTCTTCCAATAGGCAACGACAACCTTCTTGGATGAACTAAAGGTATAAAGAGAACCATGTTAGAGATTTCGTATTGGTTGGTTAGATCAAACTTGGTCGAATCAAAGAGTTTGAATCCGTGTTAGAAGAATTCCACAAAATGAACGGGAGAGGTTGTCTTCTAACCGTTATCTTATATCCTTTAAGCAAGTAAGGAAAGTTCTTGATACTTCATCCGTATAAGACTTGTGGTCGAATCGGGAGGAAGAGTTTTGGGGTCAATCATTTTAGACTCAAGGAAAATGTCCTTATGGTTAACGGGTGACAACATAATTATCAAAGTAACACAGCGGAAGCGTGATGGGTCCTAACCCACATAACAAGAAATTCGAGAGTACAGAAAATGACGTGTCGAGTGTAAGACGGTGATAATTGGTAAAATGCATTTCGTTTAGAAAGAACGTGAAATAGGCTACGTGGAATGACAGGAAATTTTGTAGAGGAACTGTATCACCATCTAGATAGATGAGAAAGTATGCGCACATAGAAGTATAGAAAGAGAGTGGTACCCCATTATAGATACAAGTGAAGCATGCCGACCTCCTCACATGTCGGCATACAAGTAAATTGGGAACTTAATACCTAGCAGGGTACTTTAGAATGACTTTCTTGATGGAATGAAAAAGGAAGCTACGGGAGTGTACTTACAGACCAGTACTCGTACATATAGAAAACATAATCTCAAGAGTAGAATATAAGAAGAATTTTATACCAGAACAGATCCAAGTTGCGTTGCATGTCAGAGAAATATTATCGGTCTGATAGACGTGAGGGATATAAGAGTAGAATGTTGATGGTGTGTTAGCAGTTATCAAGCAATTAGGATCAAACGATGGTGAGGTAAGATTACCTTGTGCCTAGTGTCGTCATCGTGAATACATTCTATATCACCTAAGATTTCGATACTGCGTAAGAAGCTTGAGTGGAACTAGAAATCTACAAAATATTATGATAACGTCGGTAGAACACCAAGATTGACCACCGGATTGTGATTATTAAGTTATACCAAGTTTATTCTTTAATTATTCTTTAATTGAGGAACCATATGACTGAGTCATATTAGTAGACATGACCAAGGGAGTTGTGATACAACTAACCTTAAGCACTTGGTAAAGCACCAGAAGATGTATAAGGGGGATATCCTAGATCGGATACTAGGAACCTTTTTAGAAGACCAAAAGGAAAGGAATTGGAATAAATTACCTCAGGAAGGTCATCAAAAGATCTAGAGGTGAGCTAGGTAAGACAACCTTGTGAAACCTTACAAACGGAGTTGAAAGTGAGTGAGGGACTACTATTCCTCACCCTATTGAAGAGAACAACCCCATTGGTCAACATATTTAGTTAGAAGGAATACCTACTAGACACGAGTTAGGACCTCAGAATAGAGGTTCGGACAGTTGGGCCGAATGATACCGGTGAGATATTCGATAACCAATATATGACGTGATAGCAAGCGCTTATGATGTATGTACATGTAAAGATTTTCGGAGAAATGGGTTTTATGGAAAGCCAACGAGGTTACCTGAGATATTGTAGATAGTATGAGACATCACCTTTCAGAGATCGTTGTGGAGATAGTTGTAATAATCTAGGGAGCGACGAGTTAAGGCTTGGACCTATATCTGTGTTATATTATCTGACTACTTGTTTATTTCATGCTTGAGTGCTTAGTCTAGATGTGTGTTATTGGTGACCTTAATATGCGGGATACTTATATGTGGAAACGATGACTCTTGTACGGTAACAAGTAGATACACTAGACTCGTACCTTGAGGGCTGACCTTATGACTGACGTACTTTAAGTTTCGGGGCGAAACTTATCCTAAGGGGGAATTGATGTAATACCCGGGAATAATTCTTCCGGCTATTTCAGAAACAAATTAGAACTCGACCGTTGTGACCTCGTTCCGGCGCTTAAACTCGTTTGCATGGACTCCGACGTTACGAGTCTTCCGTTAAGTTTCGGGACGAAACTTATTTTAAGGGGGTACTGATGTAATATCCGGAATTTTTATTCCGTTTATTTCTGTAACAAACCCGATCTCGATCAGTTGACCCATATCCGTCTACTTAGTTAGACACATTATTATAAAATTTATCATTTTATGTAGCTTCCCTTCACATAAAATGATAGGATCTTTATAAAATTTTATCATTTTATGTAGCTTACCTTCACATAAAATAATAAGTTTAGCCCTAATTTAGAGTATGACGAGGCCCGGACAAGTCTGTGACGAAGCTGTGACAAGGTCTAGACAAGTCTGTGACGAAGCTGTGACAAGGCCAGACAAGGCTGTGACGAGTCTGTGACAAGGCCAGACAAGGCTGTGACAAGTCGGTGACAAGCCCAGACAGGCTGTTGACAGCCCAGCGAATCCAGCACCCTCAGCCCAGCAGCGCCAGCTGCCCAGCCCATGAACTCTCCAGCCTCAGCAGCTTGTCCGCAGCCCAGCTTCAGCACCTTGGATCCACAGTTTCAGCCCATCTGCTACTCTACCTTTCAGCAGCCCAGCCTTACAGCAACTCCAGCCCATCTGCTGCTTTGCCTTTCAGCCCGGCGTTGCCAGCTCCAGCCAGCGCCAGCCCAACTGCAATACCACGTTCTCTTGGTGAACGTTACTAGGAAAGTAACAGCCGAGATCTTCGCAGATTCACTTCCATTCTGCTGCTTGCATTCCGTCCAGATACATCCACAGAAGAAACGCTTTCCTTGCTTACTCATCCCTTGCACGCAGCAGATCCTCCGGCTCCTTCGTCTTCTGTCAACTAGCATACCGCAGCTCCCTCCCTCACACCTCTTGAATGTGGCCAGGGACACGCCATCAGCAACCATGGGAGTCGCCTCCCTGCTCCAGTCGCGCAACAGCAACAACCATGCCGTCACCTTCTGCGAGTCTCGTGTATGACCACTCTCTACCTCCTTACTTCCCCTCCATGTTTATGTGTCAATGGGTGCCTCTAAACCATCTTTAAACCCATATATTTCAGCCAAAGGAGCAACTTCAGAGAGCTGTTGATTTTTCTAGTTTTCCAACATTGACAGCATCCAACTTCGGGTTCCGATTTAGGTATGAAATACTGATCCATTTCGGCTGAAATTTTTTATATGTTATAGATGAGATATTGTGGTAGCACATATTAAAATTTGGGATTATTCTGAGTTATAGTTTAGGAGATATGATTTTCTCAAGTTGGCTATTCAAGCAGTTTTTTTTAGTGTGCTGAGTTTGAGGAAAAATGCTTGAGATGCAGTTTTGTGGAATAAATTTGGATAGGCTTTTGATCTCTGTTAGGCTTGAAATTTTGATATGATATAGTTGACATCTTGTTGTAGATCATATTAAAATTTGGGAAGAATCGGAGTTACGGTTTGAGAGTTATTGTGTTTCAAATTTGACGTTTTTATATACGTGCTGAGTGTTGGGGAAAACAGCAAGTGATGCTGTTTTGTGAGATGATTTTGAATAAGCTCTTGATATCCGTTGGACTTGAATTTTGGATATGATATAGTTTACATACTGTTGTAGAACATATTAAAATTTGAGAGGCATCCAGCGAGTGGTTTGGGATTTACGATTTTTCCAAGATTGAGTCGTAAGCAGTTTTCTGTTGTGCTGAAATTCGGTTTTGGGAGATAGTTTTAAATAGGATTTTGATCTCCTTTGCAGCTAAATTTTGGATATATTATAGATAAGATTTTATAGTAGAACATATTAAAATTTGGGATAAATTCAGTGAGTGGTTTAGGAGTTATGATTTTGCAAAGTCTACTCAGATTTGGGCTAAGTATAGAATTTGTAAAGGGAGTAGTCAACTTTAGGAATTTTTATAAAACTGTTGAATGAACAGTTTGGAGAAATTCTTTCTCCTAAAGTTAGATAGAACCTCATAGATGATCTAGAGATTGAATTCGGAATTATTATAAGCTGTTAAGAATTTTATATTTAGAACCGAAGTTAGACCTTTTCAATTCTTCCGGAAAATAGAAACATAGAAAAAAATGTCAGTTTGGAACCAAATAAAATTTTAGGAGTTAGAAAATAAATTTAGAACCTCAAATAGGAGATTAGACATGAATTCTAGATTTTTCGAGAATTTCGGGACCAAGGGTAAAATGGTCATTTTACCCTAAATTAACACTGTAACTAGTTATGTCTTAATACATCATTCGATCTTAGAAGTTTTAGACTTCTAACTACGTGAGAGTGTGCTAATACACTTATCGCCTTTGACAGGCAACTGAGTTGCTACAGTTTATAGAACGAGTGGTTTACAAAGAGTCGAGCTGTATATCAGGTAAGTCCTTTGGGCTTACTTAGCTGACTGCTAAATATGAGTATAAATGATGATGGTGGTGTGTGATTGAAATGTTAGAGAGATAGGTTGTGATATATAATTACCGACCTATATTTTGGCCTAAGAGTAACGGGCGGTGGCATTCTGCTCAGTTGCTCGCGGGGCGTTGGGGGTTTCTTTCGGGACTAGTCCATACATGGTTTGTAGTGATGCTACCAATGGAAGTCAGCTAGACCTACACCAGTTGGATAAGGAACGGAGGCGAGAATTAATAATAATTCTCGTGCCACAACTTAAATTGAATAATGTGAATCACTTAAATAATAGATAATAATTGGTTGAGTGCCAGCATGATGTTTGTTTATTTTTGTTTCTGCTTGTGTTTGTGCTGTTATCATTTTGCTTATATTTGGATAGTTAGCTAACGGTTTATCCGTGTTGTAGACCTGTAGAGATAGACAGTTGCAGAGAGATCCGGAACGGATGGTCAGCCGGGTCCACGTACTCATTAGATGGGGACGGGGGAGTCTTCCATACATCATGCATGTTATGTATCTTTATATATGTTTGTAAGGCTGTCACATGTGTACGTTAATACCATTAAAAATATTATGTTTTGGAAATTGTTTTAAATACATTTGTGCCTTGTTGTAAGATCCAAGTAATGTTGTTGTTAAACCAAGGTCGGGACCCATTGTGAGGTCCTAACCAGTAGTTCCCCGAGTTCCGAGAATTTGGGGTGTTACAACATGGTATCAGAGCTCTGGGTTGGCAACAATGGCACTTGAAATCTTCGAAAAGACCGAATGTATAAAATAACTAGAACCCGAAAGGGGTCTAAGATTTTCAAAACGGATTTCTGTTTTACACACGTGCATGGTCGGGTTGTTGGGTTAGTAGTATATCGGACCACCATCGTTCTCCGTGGATCTCTGCAGCTTAGTAGATGAGAAATAGTTTGTGGACTTATAGTATTGTATGTTTATGTAAGTTATATGTATATCTATACGCATGTAACTTTTTAGTACCTTAAAGGATAGGAAATATACTTTAGTTGAGTTAATATCATGCGATCATCGCCTTATGATAAAATTTTAGTAGATCGTAAAGAGTATCTCTATAGGAAAATAATGGACTCCGACCTCGGAGTAAAGTAATGTGTCCTGACGTACATTCTGGCGATTCCTACGATCATGTGAAGAACGAGTTGACATAAAGTGAAGATTAAAAGATGATCCTTAACCACGAGAATAATTAGATAAGAAAGAATATCAAATAAACTCAGATAGAAGTGATAGAAGTCCATACAAGGAATTTAGCGGTGGGAAGACGAGAGATGAAACTCAAGAATATACGTAAGGACTGATAAGAAGCGCAAATTGAAGCGGACAAAATCGGAATAAAAATTAAGTGGTGTCGAGTACAACTACACTTGGCGGGTTAAATGACAGTGCAACAAAGGTGGACGGCGCCATAGGCAAGTATGGGCATGAGAGTGCAAAGAGGATAGGGTGTTGACCCAGATGTGAGAGATTAAAGGTTACAAAGATAGAGAGTGAGTTTAATGACGATAAATAGACTGTGTAACCATGGAAGCAAGTGGAGTCCTCCAAGATACGGGAATTTTGAAAGAAACTTCGACATCATAAGTATCAAAGAAACTAGAAGACTAAAACTGTGACAACGAATTTCCATAAGGGTATCATGGTCAAAACAAAACCAATTAAGAGGAAGAATGTGGGAAAGATAATTTGGTGGATTAGAGAGTCCATAATAACTTCTCATTCACATAAAGATCTAAGTTACCAACATTAACGGTCATATCAGGGAAACACGAACAAACGATGAACCAAGCAGGAAGAATTGTGAAGACACGCTTACAAGTTATCGTGGAAGACATGACAAACTCATCGACGGCATATGAATGTTGGGACTAGACTCAAAAGAGTATAGTGATCTCATAAGAGAACCAGAGAGGTGTAGATTGTGGAAGGAGCTAAAGAGTTTTAACAAAGAACCAGAGAGGTGTAGATTGTGGAAGGAGCTAAAGACAGTTGCAGAGAGATCCGGAACGGATGGTCAGCCGGGTCCACGTACTCATTAGATGGGGACGGGGGAGTCTTCCATACATCATGCATGTTATGTATCTTTATATATGTTTGTAAGGCTGTCACATGTGTACGTTAATACCATTAAAAATATTATGTTTTGGAAATTGTTTTAAATACATTTGTGCCTTGTTATAAGATCCAAGTAATGTTGTTGTTAAACCAAGGTCGGGACCCATTGTGAGGTCCTAACCAGTAGTTCCCCGAGTTCCGAGAATTTGGGGTGTTACAATATACACGTACTGCAGGTGGGGAGAAGGATCGGAGAGGTCGGCTTACCGGGGTTGCAATCCGGCAGGGCGGTGCACTGGCGTTCCGGCGGCAGCACTGGTGGTCGATTTGTTACCGCTGCGGAAGGCCGAGAGGTGGTGGGTGAGTTCCGATCAACAGAGGTGGGGAAGTATTAACAGTGAAGAAGAGGTGCACTTACTGGAGTCGAAGGCTCGGTGGCGGCTGCTGCGGGACAACGACTGGCTCGGCGGTTGCGGTCGCCGGCGGACGAGGGAAGGCGGCCAAGGCGGTGGCAGCGTCGTCTTCGACGACAGAATTGAAGGTGAGTTTAAAAAAAAATGAAAGAGGGAAAGGAAGGCGGAAGGAAGAAGGAGACGCAGCTTACCGGCGCCACTGCGGCGGACGGCGGAAGCGGCGTGGCTCGGTGGTGTCTTGGTGTCGACAGCAGCGGCTCGGCGGCGATTGCAGGAGTCCGGCGTGATGTGGTTTTGTGCAGTAGGTTTGCGAGAGAGAGAGGCAGTATCGGCTGCTGTTCTCTTTTGTCCAGAAGCAAGGCGAAGAAGCGGCAGGTAATTAGCGTAGGATTAGGTTATTAGGGTAATTAGATTAGGTTAAGTTATTGGGCTTAGGATAATGGGCTGGCTGCTTGGGCCCAAGTGGGACTATTGAGCGGTTAGCTCATAAAAAAATTTGCGGAACTCGTAACTCGTAAATTTTGTGCGGGAATTTATATAATACGGAATTAAATTCCGTATTTATAAATTATTATTATTTTTATTTTAAAAACGTAAATTATTTCCGGTCATTTAGTTTATCATTTTATGAGAATCTGGGTCACATAAAATGATAGAACTAACTCGTTTTATTTACTTATTTGTTTATTTACGATTATCTCATCGGACTTTGGTTAATTTCAATTTACCGGAACTTAAAATTTTCGGTTATTACATCAGTGTCCCCTTAAAAGAAGTTTCGTCCCGAAACTTAGATTATTTCCCTTACTCACACATTTCTTTCGGTATATTTTAGTTTTCTCGACATTTTTGTTTTCTACCAAGCAGCTACTCAGGCATCAAACAAACAAGTATCACAAAAAGAAACAGAATCGCTCAAATCAATATGGAAACCTGAAAGGTCAAACAACACAACATCCGAGTACTAACTCGTCAAACAGAAGTAACCTCTAACCCCGTAAAGAACTCGGGATAGTTACGTCTAATACTTTCCTCAGTCTCCCAAGTGGCCTCATCAGCTCCTCTCCTAGACCACTGGATCCTCAGCATAGGTATCTCCTTGGATCGCAGACGTCTGGTACTGCATTCCAAGACAGCTACTGGGTACTCTACAAATGTATGGTCAGGCTCAACTGTCAAATCCTCA
The DNA here is from genome assembly GCA_033239125.1 of Fagopyrum homotropicum. Classification (NCBI taxonomy): domain Eukaryota; kingdom Viridiplantae; phylum Streptophyta; class Magnoliopsida; order Caryophyllales; family Polygonaceae; genus Fagopyrum; species Fagopyrum homotropicum. Next base: position 25,372,352 of record BSWB01000008.1, on the reverse strand, counting down.
TGGCTGATGACGTGTCTCGGATCCGGAATGTACTCTCTCAACTGAGATACATGAAAGACCGGATGGACACTCTCTAGTCTGGGCGGTAGTGCTAGTCTGTAGGCCACCTCTCCAACTCTCTCTAAAATCTCAAAAGGTCCGACATATCGGGGACTCAACTTCTCCTTAATGCCGAAACGCCTGACTCCTCTCGTGGGTGACACTCTCAACCACACCTGAGCACCCACTCTAAACTCCAAAGGTCGACGCCTTTTGTCGGCGTAGGACTTATGACGACTCTGGGCTGCTAACATCCGCTCTCGGACTAGGGCAATCCGAGCGATGTCATCCTGTACCTGATCTGGAGCTACTCCATCAACTCTGCTAGGCTCATCCCAACATAAGGGTGTACGACATCTCCGCCCGTACAAAGCCTCATATGGGGCCATCCCAATAGATGCGTGCCAGCTATTATTATACGAAAACTCTACCAGTGGAAGATGATCTGGCCATACTTGTCCCCAATCTAGTACACACGCCCGAAGCATGTCCTCTAAGGTCTGAATGGTCCTCTTAGACTGTCCGTCTGTCTGTGGATGATAGGCGGTAGTGAAGTGGAGACTCGTCCCCAAAGCAGTATGTACCTGCTGCCAAAATCTCGAGGTAAAACGTCCATCTCTGTCAGAGACGATAGTCCTCGGTACCCCATGGAGTCTCACAATGTGCCTGGTGAACTCCTCAGCCAGACGACTCACCGGCCACGTTTCCTTAATCGGAATGAAACGTGCGGTCTTCGTCAGGCGGTCTACCACTACCCAAATAGCATCAAATCCTCTGCTGAGTCTCAAACCAGTGACAAAATCCATAGATATATCCTCCCACTTCCACTGTGGTACTAGAAGTGGGTGGAGCTCTCCTCCAGACCTACGGTCCTCAATCTTGACCTGCTGGCAGGTCGCGAACTGAGCTACATATCGAGTCACATCGGGCTTCAAACCACCCCACCAGAAGGACCGTCTCACATCCTTGTACATCTTACTCGCTCCAGGATGTACTGAGTATGGGGTAGCATGAGCCTCACCTAGTATCCTCTGTCTCAACTCACTGTCTGACGGTACACAAACGCGATCCTGACGTCTCATCACTCCATCTGCACCAATAGTAAACTGTGGGGCCTCATCTCGAGACATCCTGTCTCGGATCCTGATCAAAGTAGGGCAAGTCTCCTGCTTCTGTCGGATCTCATCCAACAGATCAGGAAGTAACTCCATGGTAGACAACTGACCATCCGTATTGGGAAACTGAACCTCTATCTCCAACCAAGCCCAGTCCCTCTGCAACTGTGGCTGTACTATCAACCGGGCTATCGCCCTCTCTCTAGACGTCTTCCGGCTCAAAGCATCAGCTACCACATTCGCCTTTCCGGGGTGGTAAAGGATCTCAAGGTCGAAGTCCTTGATCAACTCTAACCACCGCCTCTGGCGGTTATTCAACTCTCTCTGAGTGAATATGTACGTCAGACTCTTGTGGTCTGTAAAGATCTGACATGTCGCCCCATAGAGGTAGTGACGCCAGATCTTAAGAGCATGAACTACTGCAGCCAACTCTAGATAATGTGTCGGGTAGTTCTCTTCATACGTCTTCAACTGGCGAGACGCATAGGCTATGACCTTACCCCTCTGCATCAAAACACACCCCAAGCCCAGCTTGGATGCATCACTGTATACCACAAAGTCATCAATACCCTCAGACTGTGCTAAAATCGGAGCGGACGTCAATCTCCTCTTCAGCTCCTCAAAACTCTGCTGACATGACTCAGACCAGACAAACCGAGTGGTCTTCCTCAGAAGACAAGTAAGTGGTCGGGCAATCAAAGAGAACCCTTCCACAAACCGGCGGTAGTAACCTGCTAAACCTAGAAAGCTGCGAACCTCCTTAACATTCTTAGGAGGTTGCCAAGAAGATACTGACTCGATCTTCGCCGGATCAACCTTAATACCCTCCGCAGTCACCACGTGACCTAAGAAAGCCACCTCTGACATCCAAAACTCACACTTGGATAGCTTAGCATACAGCTGGCTATCCTGTAGAATCTGTAGTATTGTCCTCAAGTGCCCGGCATGCTCCTCTCGACTCCTAGAGTAGACTAGGATGTCGTCAATGAAGACCACTACAAACTGGTCTAAGAAGTCAATGAATATCCCATTCATTAACTCCATGAACACCGCTGGTGCATTAGTGAGCCCGAATGGCATCACTATGAACTCATAATGACCATACCTAGTCCGGAATGCCGTCTTAGGTATGTCCTGATCTCTCACCCTCAACTGGTGATAACCTGACCTCAAGTCTATCCTCGAGAACACAGACGCTCCATGCAACTGGTCCAACAGGTCATCTATGCGTGGCAGTGGGTACTTGTTCTTGATGGTTACTTTGTTCAGCTCTCTGTAGTCTATGCACAGCCTCATCGATCCGTCCTTCTTCTTCACAAACAACACTGGCGCACCCCAAGGAGACACACTAGGGCGTATGAAACCCTTCTCTGCTAGCTCCTCTAACTGCTTCTTCAGCTCAAGCATCTCTATAGGTGCCATACGGTACGGAGCCTTCGAGATAGGTCTCGTTCCCGGCTCCAAGTCAATGCTGAAATCAACGCTCCTCTGTGGGGGTAGTCCTAGCAGGTCATCACTGAATACCTCTGCAAACTCGCATGCAACAGGTATCTCCTCTATAGTCAGGCTCTTGCTTTCCTTCATGGCATAACACCAGAAGGCTTCGCAACCCTGCGCTATCAGTCTCGCTGCTCTCACTGCACTGATAACTGTACCTGACTTTCCGAGGTCCCACCCTCGGAATATTACTCTATGGCCCTCCTCCGTGGCAACGGTCACTGTCCTCCTACCAATGTCTAGGACTGCTCCGTGTTTCCTCATCCAGTATATCCCTAAAATGACATCCTCATGAGCTAAGGGCATGACTAGAAAATTGACTAGCCAGTCTCGACCTCCCATGCGAACAGGACATCCAAAGATCTCTCTAGTCCCTCTTACCTTACTCCCATCAGGTAAGCCTATCATAAAAGGTATCCCCTCTACAGTAGCTAAGGACAACCTATCTACGCATGCATCAGATATGAAGGAGTGTGTAGCACCCGTATCAAATAAAACTCGTACAGGTAAGTCATGAATCTGGATCGTACCTGTGGCAGTCGGTGCATCTGGCTGATCAGCATCTCTCAACTCAAACACTCGTGCCTGAGCTCCTCTAGTATCAAGCACACTACCACGTCCTCTGCCCCGACCTGATCCCTGCATAGAACTCTGTGGTGGTGTGTGTCCTGGAGCCTTGTAAGACTGCTGCTGACTAGGAGCTCTATACTGCTGCTGCTGACTAGGAGTCCGGTACTGTGGCGGTCTCTGTACACTCCCTGATAAGCCTGTAGGAGAAGAACCCTGCTGAGATGGAGCCTTGCCCTGACGGCAGAATGCAGCTCTATGTCCAACCTTGCCGCACTGGAAGCAAGTCACTGCTGTCTTCGTGCAGTTCGATCGGACATGTCCATAGCTACTGCAGTTGTGGCACTGCAAGCCACCAGCAGAAGTCTGACCAGTAGCTGTGTGGCTCTATCGCCCCTGAGTCTGTCCCCGTCCAAAAGCAGCTACTCCGAACTACCACTAGCATAACCTGTCCTCTGCCACTTATCCGGCCTGTCTGACTGAGCAACTCTCCTAGACACTGGTCTGTCTCTCTCATAAGCAGATGCTCTGTCCTGATAATCTGACAGAGTCTCACAGCAGAACCCTGCCAAATAGGAACGAGTGCTCTCTCTCAATCTCCTCGAAAAAAGATATACATGCTGCTTTTCAGGAGGTGCAGCTGGTCCAAGCAGTGTCAGTTCCTTCTGGAACTTCTTGATGGCAGCAGCAATCGGAATGTCCTCAAATCCAGCCTCAATGAAGTCCTGGAATCTCTCTCTCCTCAACGAGACAGGGCAGTATCTGTCTCTAACAATGCTCCTCATCTGCTCCCAATTGGTGACCCGACTACGCATGGTCCGCCACCAGGAATGAGCATCTCCAGTGAAGCAGGTCTGCACCAAGTCCACCTGCCGATCCTCTGGGCAGCGTATTGCCTCTAACGCAGTCTCTACCTGTCCAATCCAGTGCTCCACCTCCAGTCCTATTTCTCCATTATATGAGGGAATCTTTTGAGAGTTGAAAGCCTTCAACCACTCATCTGGCCTCGGTGCTCTAGTCCCAGTAGGCGCTCTATCCGCCACAACTCTCCTCTCAGGTACAGCTGGCACCTGAGGCGCTCCCTGTGTCATCTGGACAGATCTAACTGGTACTGGTGGTACCTGGGTAAGTCTCTCTGTCCTAGCAGCCTCCTCCCTACGCTCAACGTAGGCTCGGTACTCTCTGTACTCAATCGCTCCAATGGAAACACGTCCTGACTCTGTCGAACGTGCTCTCTGTGCTCCAGACCTAGCAACGGTCTAGTTCCTAACCTCAGGACCAACACTCTCAGCTACTTCCTCCACTCCAGCCTCTGGCATGATCACTGCTGGGGGATCCTCTCGTGGAGCTCGACCTCGACCTCGGGCTAGTGGAGGTCTACCTCCACGGCCGCGTCCTCTAACTGTAGGGGTCCTATCTCCCCTACCTGGTCCAGCTGGAGGGAGAGGTGGACGACCTCTGCCTCGACCAGTAGCTAGCGTAGCTCTAGTACGTGCCATCTGCGCAAAGGACAATAACTATAATTACTACTAGCTAAAGTCTAAAAGTCCAACTACCGTAAAACCTAAAGTCCAACTAAGCATACTGAGATCCGCGGTAGTAGTGGTGGTCAGCCGTACTTTTCTATTCCCAACCAGACTATGCATGCATTTAAAACCAAAAGTCCTCTTTTTAAAACTTAGAACCCTTTCGGGTTCTGCTTACAACTTATTCGGTCTTTCAGAAGATTTCAAGTGCCATTGTTGCCAACCTAGAGCTCTGATACCATGTTGTAACACCCCGAATTCTAAGAACTCGGAGGATTACTGGTTAGGACCTCACAATGGGTCCCGACCTCAGTTTGACAACAACATTACTAGGATCTTGCAACAAGACACAAATAAAGAAAACGAAATTCATAAAAACCATGTTTTTAGAGTAATGAATGCAACACTGTCTAGCAGCCTACAGTACTTAAAGAAAAGAAAAGAACAACTGTCTTAACCAAAAGAAAGGAAAGACAAAACAACCCCAACCCCGCTCTAAGGAGTACGGAGACCCGGCTGACCACTACTTCCGGATCACTCAGCTGCTGATCTAACCTGCGGTAGATCTAAAACAACAACAAGAAGAACCGTTAGCTAGTTATCTAAATATTAGCAGAATAATAGCAGCACAAACACACTCAGATAAACATAAACACTCAGCATGCTTCAAACAAGTCCGTTTTATTATCTTGCTTTAATTTACTCGTTCACTCTAGTGATACTTATTTTGTGACACGAGGGATTCCCAAACCTCGCCTCCGCCCCCGTGTAACCATTAGGAATGGATCCGATGCATCTCACCTTGTACCTGCATGGTCTGGGTATAGAGAACCTCCCAGTCTCCTGTCAGAGCTGGGCAGTGATGTCACGGCCCGTTATACATACAATTGGGCCTTAAACGTAATAATAACAGTCGTCCTAGCAAGTTATTATTATTAACCACGCGAATAGCACACACAACTACTATCACTCAACTAACACTCAGAAACTGGCTAAGTAAGTCGCAAGGACTTACCTGAATCAAAACACTCTACACTCCTCAAATAGTCCGTACTCGTGGTAACTCAAGTGCCTGTCAATGAAGGCATGTGTATCAAAATCACATCTCTATGTCCAACCTCATGCGAAGGAATTACGGAAAGAACGATTCTCATACGGTAAAAGACCGTTTTACCCTTAGTGTAGATAATTCTCCGGGTCACATCTTGACCTCTAATGTTTCTTTTGGAACACTTTTCTAATCTAAGATTACTTCCAAAATAGTTTACTAAGGTTATAAAAATTAATCTCGTCCACTCGTCATCTGAAATTATATTACTTCATTTTCGGGTATTAACTAGTCTTATATACATATCTATATATCTGTATATATATATATATATATATATATATATATATATATATATATATATATATATATATACGTCCATGCATACTAACCTTCCTTCCAATTATATAACATCCGTAACTCTTAGGTATTTAGATATATATATCAATTCACATACTTATAATTCCTCCAACTCAACTCATAAGTATATTTTTATTTCATATATTATATATACGTATATTTTGTACTCGACATACCCTCTCCTATATAAACTCACACCTGTTCTTATTACTCTTCCGAACTGAATGTACATATGTACTTATATGTATCTTATATATATATATATTTTCCGAGCCAAATAAATCATACACATCTTGTATCTCCATTCACGTTTTCTTACCCTATATTAACACCGTACTCGTATATATATACACACTTACGTCTCTTATACCTATCAATCCATACATATATACGGGTAAGACACACATCTAAACTATATACATATATATGTACTGCAGGGGTAGGAGCCATATCAAAAATATACATATACACGTACTGCAGGTGGGGAGAAGGATCGGAGAGGTCGGCTTACCGGGGTTGCAGTCCGGCAGGGCGGTGCACTGGCGTTCCGGCGGCAGCACTGGTGGTCGATTTGTTACCGCTGCGGAAGGCCGAGAGGTGGTGGGTGAGTTCCGATCAACAGAGGCGGGGAAGTATTAACAGTGAAGAAGAGGTGCACTTACTGGAGTCGAAGGCTCGGTGGCGGCTGCTGCGGGACAACGACTGGCTCGGCGGTTGCGGTCGCCGGCGGACGAGGGAAGGCGGCCAAGGCGGTGGCAGCGTCGTCTTCGACGACAGAATTGAAGGTGAGTTTAAAAAAAAAATGAAAGAGGGAAAGGAAGGCGGAAGGAAGAAGGAGACGCAGCTTACCGGCGTCACTGCGGCGGACGGCGGAAGCGGCGTGGCTCGGTGGTGTCTTGGTGTCGACAGCAGCGGCTCGGCGGCGATTGCAGGAGTCCGGCGTGATGTGGTTTTGTGCAGTAGGTTTGCGAGAGAGAGGCAGTATCGGCTGCTGTTCTCTTTGGTCCAGAAGCAAGGCGAAGAAGCGGCAGGTAATTAGCGTAGGATTAGGTTATTAGGGTAATTAGATTAGGTTAAGTTATTGGGCTTAGGATAATGGGTTGGCTGCTTGGGCCCAAGTGGGACTATTGAGCGGTTAGCTCATAAAAAAATTTGCGGAACTCGTAACTCGTAAATTTTGTGCGGGAATTTATATAATACGGAATTAAATTCCGTATTTATAAATTATTATTATTTTTATTTTAAAAACGTAAATTATTTCCGGTCATTTAGTTTATCATTTTATGTGAATCTGGGTCACATAAAATGATAGAACTAACTCGTTTTATTTACTTATTTGTTTATTTACGATTATCTCATCGGACTTTGGTTAATTTCAATTTACCGGAACTTAAAATTTTCGGTTATTACATTCCTTCTTTTTTTTCTAATTGTTGTATCGTTGTTGCTTGAATTCTTATTCGCCTGTTCCCATGTAGATACTTGATCTAGCGCTATTGCTCTAATATTTTGCGGGATCGTTTTTTTGTTGAAAATGATCTGATTCCTAGCCAACCACATGTTCCACCATATGACAACAAGAAGTCTCAATTCAGCACTTGTTACTTTTCCTTTGAGATCGTTAAGGACCTCTGCAATCCCCTGGCTATCCAGGTCATAGTTCAGTAGAATGGTTGTAATCTTTTGTTCATCAACTGTAGTAACCATAAAAGGACACTAGAAGAACAGGTGTTTGGAACTTTCAGTATGATGGTTACAAAATTCACAGTTCATAACGACAGGGATTCTTTGCCTATCGAGATTTTGTTTTGTAGGAAGACCGTCCATAGCTAGTTTCCATACAAAATTTTTTATTTTTCGCATTACATCCATTTTCCATATCCAGGTTTTGTCCATGGTTACCCCAATCTTTCGTTTTTGAATCAGTTCCATGGCAGATTTAGTCGAATACCATCCTTCATCATTCCCCGCCCAATACAGTCTGTCCCTAATAATGTTATTGGGAAGGTTGTACTTCTTAATCTTGTCGACAATGTTAGAAGGTAATATAGTGTTGAGTCCATTTAATAGATGGTGGTTCCATTTTTTGTTAGTAATATACGAGGAAGTCGGTTCCATTTGGTCTACCAAATCCTTATTGGTCACCAACTCGAGGAGCGGTTTGTCGCTTATCCATTTGTCTTTCCAGAATTTGATCGTGTTTCCATCTCCTACTCGCCATCTAATTCCTTTGTCAAAATCTTCTCTTAATTTTATTAGTTTCTTCCATTGCCATGATGTGTTTGAACCACATTGATAATTCGAGAGGCAAGATCCTTTAAGGTATTTTTCTTCAACAATTTTAACCCATATATTTTCCGTTTCTGCCATGATTTTCCACAGAAGTTTCATTTGTAATGCTTTGTTCATATCTTTTGCTTTCCTAATTCCTGTTCCACCGAGGGACCTTGGTTTACAAATTTTGTCCAAACTAATTAGTGGGTGGAAATTAGGTCCCTTATTCCAAAAGAAATTCCTATTTAGTTGGTCTAGTTCAAGGTGAATACTTGTTGGTAACATAAAAGCTTGCATTAGGTAGCTTGGTTTGGCATTAAGATTGGCTTTTATTAATATCATTCTTCCTTCTTGCGACAGGGACGACGCTTTCCACCTGGTAAGTTGTTGCTTGGTTTTAATGATGACAGAATTAAAAATTTCTTTATTAACGCGGCCATTGATGATTGGGCATCCTAGGTATTGCTCAAGATTGGTTGTGCCATTAATACCTAAATGACCTTGGATTCGTCTTTTATTACTTTGATCAATGTTTGCGGTTCTTTGAAATGCAGATTTATGGAAGTTGATGATTTGTCCTGAGATGTCACAATAATCTTTAAGAGCCGAAAGAATCGTATTGCTTGCTTGTTCAGTTGTCTTAGCGAAGATTATAATATCATCAGCAAACGCTAAGAAAGGTATTCTTGTCCCGTTTTTTGTGATGGGGAATCCGACTGATTTGGGATTTTCGTTAGATAGTTGTTGTATGTTTCTGGCAAGAACCTCCGCGCAAAGATTAAACAGAAGGGGAGAAAGTGGGTCACCTTGGCGGAGACCTCTTTGCGGCATGAAAATATTAGTGGGGGAATCATTGATTAAAATGGAATAGGAAACTGTAGTGATACATTCTTGGATCCAATTCCGAAATTTGTCTCCGAAGCCGAATTTTTCTAGTACTGCTTTTAAGAAAGCCCATTCTACCTTGTCATAAGCTTTTTCCATGTCCAGCTTTATAGCCATATACCCGTCTTTTCCTTTTTTTGACTTGAATCCATGAAAAATTTCGTGTGCGATAAGCACATTGTCGTGGATTGCTCTATTTTTAATGAAGGCACTTTGAAGTGGATGAATCAATTTAGGGAGGACTAGGCTCAGTCTCTTTGCCAATATTTTTGCAATAATTTTGTACACAGTTGATACTAGACTTATAGGCCTGTAGTGGGAAGTTGTTGTCGGATTATTCGTTTTTGGGAGTAAGGCAATAAAAGTATGATTGGTTTGTCTCAATATTTTTCCGGTACTATAAAAACTCTTTACCGCCCTAATGACTTCTGGCCCAACAATGTGCCAGTATTTCTGATAGAAACCAGCTGGCATCCCATCAGGTCCTGGGGATTTGTCACTACCGATATCAAAAAGGGCATCCTTGATTTCTTTAGTAGAGAAAGGCGCTGATAGATTTGCGTTCTCAATTGAAGATATTTCTGATTGAATAACTTCTAATTGATTTTGAAGTTTATTTAAGTCTATTTTTGATGCTGTAAAACGAGACTTATAATCTTTTAAGAATTCATCATTAATATCATTCTCTTTAGATAGCACCAAACCGTCGTTTTTAGTGATCGTTGTAATGATTTTTTTATTTCTTCTTCCCGTAGCTTTCCTATGATGGAATTTCGTATTCTTATCTCCTAGTTGTAAGTTTCTTGTTTTAGCTCTTTGCATCCAATACTTATGTTGGTATTCCACTAGGCACTCCCTTTTCCTGATTAGTCTGTTAATTTTATCATTTTTAGATTGGTCAAATATCGCAAAGCTTTGTTTTTGGAGGGCTTCTAATTCATCATCGAAGTTTTGTAGTTGTTTGTGAATATTACCGAAATTATCCCGGTTCCATTGTTTTAGTTTTTGTTTGAGTAGTTTTGTCTTCTTAGCAAGATTGAACATGTGCGTGCCTGTAAATTGTGTTCTCCAAACTTGTTTAATTAGATTCTCACAATCTTGTCTTTGCATCCACATTGTTTCAAACCTAAATGGTTTATTCTTAGATTCTGAGTACGTGTTTTGCACACAGATGGAGATCATACAATGATCAGAGTTCGTAAAAGCATGGTTTCTTGTGTGAAGCCCAGGATATTCCTGAATGATATCCAGAGAAGTCATTACCCTATCTAGTTTTTCATACGTATTATCATCACCATCTTTCTTCTTTTTCCACGTGAAAACATTTCCTTTAGTGGGAAGATCTCGTAGGTTGTACTGGTGGGATAGTTGTTGTAATCTAACGAACTTGTTAATAGCGAGAGGCGCCCCCCCTTTCTTGTCAACTGGTTCCAGTAGCTCGTTGTAATCCCCAATGACTATCATTGGTATGCTAATGGTATTCATTTCTCCCGCAAGTTGTGTCCAAAACTCGTTTTTCATTTGCTCATTAGGGGGAGCATAAATGAAGAAAATCATAGATTCGAAATTAGTGTGATTATTTGTATGTTTAACCATAAGGTATCTGTCGGAAGATTTAATAATCTCGATTTTTTCGTCCTTAAGTTGATATTCTTTCCATAATAGGCACAAACCCCCTGCGTACCCCATTGCTGGAATGAAAAAAATTCTATCGAAACCTGCGCTTTTCCATACAATTTCATCTGGTTCATCCTTAGCTTTTGTTTCAGCCAACATAATCATTTGAATGTGTTCGTTTTTACATGTGATATTGATTTTAGTCCAAAAGTTCTTTTTTTTCATACCCCTACAATTCCAAAATGCGATCTTCATTTAAAACCTTTCAATTACCAGCGGGTGTTTAAATCACTTTGTTCCAAACCTAATCTCAATTTTCTCCGTTATTCCGATACTCCACTTCATTATAGTGAGGAAGATGAAATTCGTCCAAAAGTTCTTATACCAACAACTCTTTTGTTTATTAGTGGTATATGGGATCGGAAGTGTTTTTTCCAAGTCAAACCTAATTGATGGAGACATAACGTACGCTTTGTTATTGATGGGTTTCGAATTACGGCCATCAGAATATAAGGGAAAATTCGGACATACAGAAATTATGAGTATGCGGAGACAGATATCCGGATACCATAATTTTAGTACCTTCTCATTTGGCATCTGTATTCTCATGTAACATTTTGTTTTAAACACAATTTGATTATGAAATTGCTCTACAAGCGCCAACTTTATTTTTAACCCTTTATAAAGTTGGCAAAATGAGTAAAACATAGTCTCAAAACAACTTTTAAAAACATCAGGATCTCTACAATGAATACTGGCATATAGATACACCTTGTTTAACACATTTAGATATTGTCTTGTAATCCTTTCATCAATCATGATTCTAGGATAAACTTCTGGATGTTGTACATTGATCTTTGTTAATATCCTGTGAAAGGATTTGTTCTTATTATTCGTTAGTCTTGTTTCCGCATCAGTGTTGTTGTTCCCTCCGTGCATAATCCCTTCACACTCCGACACAACCTTCATAAGCCTACCAGTCAGGTAGCTGAACACAGTTACCATCTTCATAGACATCAAAACACAAGTAGTGTATAGAAATTTATTCATAAATATAGTACTTTTTACGAAGTTATTAATTCGGAACTCAGACTTATTTTTATTCCACATTTCTTGATGCTTGAAGTTCCTGGTTTGTGGTTGTATCTCACTCGATAACCCTTTGGTAGTCAAAACTTGGCCATTGCTGGTGCAATAAGTAATTGGGCCTACAACACAAAAACTCGAAAAGCAGGAAACACAGTACGAGCAATTTGACACCAGCATACATTTCACTAGTAGGTGTTGGTCTAAAATGATGGTCTCAGTTTTCCTTGTGTTTCTCAACCTGCAAAGATTCAATAAAGAAGGCAGACGACACCAGTTGCAAACAAATCTGTGCACATCAGTATTTAAACTATCCATGTTTTCAATTAAATCTAAGTAATGTAGGATGTTGTTTATTTTGGAAGAATACATGAGGTTTTTTGTATAGATAATCAAAATAGATCGCTGATGAAAGAACATATATGCTTTCTCATTGCAGTGTAAACAACTATTTATCAGATTACTAATATTGTTCTGTGTTTTAAGATGCTTATGTTTGCTCTTTTTTTCTCTAGATATTCCACAAATCATACTCAGCAAGAAAGGTTCAATAATACCATCTACTGATTTAGTATTACCCTGAAAAAAACTAGGATTTTTGATTCGGAAAGAGTTCCGAGAGGGGATAAAGTGTTTACCTTTTTGAGTCTTTATTAGTTGGTCTATCATACCAACTAAAATTTTTCTGTTAACTATAGATTTCGAATACAGACTTCTACTCACTTGCCAGTACAGGAAAGAGAACATGAACTGTAAAAACCACTTGAATAAAGACCAAAGTACTACAACAGTACACAGAGGAGCAATTTTCTCAATCACAACAGTCCCGAATGACAATACATAAGCAGGCTTATTCTTAATCTTTCTAGGTATAACATGATTCAAACAGAGCAGGAAAGATTCACCCCTACCAACTGTATGATTTCTGAAAAATAATTTGTGCATACACAGATTATCCCAAATACACAAGCATAAATGAATCAGATAGTTCGAAGTTTTATCCAACAAGGAGAATGAAGTGACATCCAAATAACACAAGATAGCAAAAGAAAATATCTCATTTACCATACGAAGGGCCAAAGAGTACCTGATTCGTGTCACTTAAAGTCTAATTTTCTCCATTGTTCTTGTTCTTGTCTGCTTCATTTTTTCGACCTTAATACCAGGCAAAACCACTGCTTTCCCTTTTAAGCGAAGAAATGAGTGTTGGTTGTGAAACTTGTTGTTTTGGGAATAGGGATTGTACAAGCAAACCATACCAGGTTCTGATTGTTCATAAAAATGACCATGGGACCTCAAATTTGTTGTTCTAGCAGTGAAGGGGAGCCACCATTCAGGGTGGTGTATCAACGCAAATGACGACACTTCTGAGGCTGACTTTGATGGAGGAAATGACATCTTACTGGACACCGATGAAAGAGTTGAGGGACTCCCAAGAGAAAACGAGATGAGGCTCCTTCTTCCTTGCCGCCACCGGGTAGAAATTTTGGACAGTTTCTTCTTTCTTTGCTGTTTGACAATGAGACTATCGACAATCTTCTTTCCATGACTGTAGAATTGACTCTTGTGAGTTACGGAGATGAAAGTTGTACACAGATGGAGGAGAGCATCAACGTGAAAGATGAATCTCTCAGATATGGAAATCAAGGGTTTCAAAGTGTTAGGGTTTTTTTTGGGCGGCGGCAGCTCCAAAGGATTTTTTAGCGCGTGTGGCGCGTTCTTTAGGCGTAAAAAAGGGTTTCCGGAAGTCATTTTTCCAATAGGGCCCCAAGTTAATAATGCCTACAAAATAGGTCCCTCCACATTATATAAAAAAGATTTATTAAAATAAAAAGCGGATATTAAAGAAATCAGAATATCTTTCTCTCTCCATTTATTAAGCAACTAATTATTACAAAACGAAAAAAGTAAATATGTTTATCTCTCCATTTATTAAAAGAATCAAAATATCTCCATTTATTAATGAAATCAAAATATTTTTCGAAATCTTCGTCCTTTCCAACTTGCGTTCATCCATGGCGACGATATTGAGATTTCCGCAGCAACATGTGTACATAATCGCCTGAGACTGGAAACATATTTACATATACACTTAGTTAGAAACATTTTTGCAGTAAAATATGTACATAATCACAGAGGCTGCAAACATATGTACATGCAAACACAAAAGAAGCCTGTATAACAACATATTTTGTTCTACTGTACATATTCAAATCGACGACATGCTATATGTACACACAAATATGTACATAATCACCAGATATTGCAAACACAAAGCTGTACATATTCTAATCGATATCATGTTATATGTACACAAAAAATATGTATGTGTACATAATCAACCCCTATCCGAATATGTCATACCTAGCTATGGCAACTGAAGTTAGTCAAAATACTGTAGAAGTCTCACCTACCCAAAACTGCTCACTGAACTACCGGAAGAAGTGGAGAGCGGTTGATGGCCGGCAAGTTGAGGTGACGGTATGTAATGCCCAAAATTTTGGCGCGTTTCGATATATATTTTATCCTACTTCTACCGATATTTTCTTAACTTAAATATTGTATTAAAAGTATTTTACTACGTAAAATATCTTTTCCGAGTATATTATTATTTTGGATACGTTCGCGTACATCCATTTTCATTTATTTTACAGAAAAAAATCGGAAAGTTTTCCGACTCGAAAATCCCATTGCGAATGCTTTTAATCGAGTTCACCCTTCTACACTAGCCACTTTCTATTTTATTTATTTTATTTTATTCATTTTATTATTATTTTTTTCTTTCTTTATCTCTCTCCTTTGGCTGGTGAGTAGCACTCACTCCCGACATTTGGCTTCCCGACTTCTCGTTTCTGCACAACCTGACTCCTCGTTATGCACTGACCCTTCTCTTCTCCCACTATGCCCTATCTCCCTCTCCTACACAGCCCCACCTTGCTTCTCTGCCTCCTCACGCCTCTCCTCTCTTTGTTTGTTACAGCAAGGGGCGTTGATGACTTACCTTCATCTCCCATCTCCATTCTGGGCAAGCTCCGTCGAAGCCCACGACCCCTCCTTGCCGGCAACGGTGATGTCGATGTCCGGCTGAGCCACCAGCACCACCGCCTCGCCGTCTAAGAGCCGCACCTTGCTTTGCTCCTCCGCCTTGCTGCACCACCACTCAAACAGATCCGCCCACTCAGCCTCGCACAATCTTCACGACTCATCTCCCTCCTTGCCCTGTGTCTCTCCCTCGCCATCCGAACTCAGAGCCAGGAACGAAAGGATTCATCCGCCGAATCGAGATCCAGCCGGGAAGGAGCCAGCGCCGCCGGCTCGAGATTTGTCGCTGCAACCAACTGTGAGGCCGGAGAAGGAACCCAACGTTGCCATAACAGCCCCCACCAGCCCCGTCGGAGCCGCCTCTGCCTTCCCTCTTCCTTCTCCTCTGTCGCGATTCGAAATCGACCGCCGCCTTACCACCGCTGCCGTTGAAGGGCCTCGCTTGGGCCGTTGAAGAACAACGCCGGAGGAGTAGCAGGAGCGGCCACCATCTCACCTTGCGTTGCTGAAGGTTGAAGAACCTTTTAGGGCTTTTAATTCGAGCCCCTTCCTTTTGTGGCATTTGCAAATGGTGACCCACTGTTTGTATTTGCAGTTTATAACCCAACTTTTGGAAACTTGCATTTATGCCCTTTGCATGTGAAATTACAGATTTTGCCCAAGATTTTATTTACAGAATATATCCTAAATTTATGGAACTTTATGAGGTGCCCGGAAAATGTTTTTACGGACATTCAACCAAAGTTTTATAACGGATTTTATTCTTATAGTTTATATTTGTTATATATTATGACCCATGTATATAATTGTATAATTTGTCTCGGAAAGTATTCAAGCGGTTTTAATCTTGGTTTTGAAAACGGGTGTTACCTTAGATTTTATATAAGTTATATATCCCGTTAAAATTTAGCTTATAAGCTAAATTTGTTTAGCTTTGATGTTAGGACCCGAAGTGCCCCGATAAAGGCCTAACGAGTCCAAGCTCGACATCCATTCTCGACATCCGTAGATCGACTTCCGTCTTTTGACATCGTGTGAGTTTTCTTTTCCTCGATTTAGTTATGTTTAGTATTAGTATCATGCTAGGTTGGATAATCTAACATAACTTAGAGTAAATGCCAAGTAGTGGCTCGGAACCTTAGGTGAGTGGTTGAGGTTTGTGGAATGTTCTAAGGCTTAAGGGTTAATGTTATCTTGTGAGTTTGTTATGGTTTTAAGTTGTGTGTTGAGCTTGTGAGAATTTAGTGGTTGAGGGGTCGTATGATTGTTGAGGTTGTGGACTAGAACGGGAGTATGCTAGCTTGTGTTGTGATGGTTATGACCTTGTGAGATCGTGAGGACTAGGAGTTCGCTATTCTAGCATGGTTATGGTTTATGATCTTGCGAGATCATTGGGACTAGAAGTCTAAGGACTTCTAGCATGTGAGAGAGTTGTTGATTGTGTGCCTTGTTTTGACCAGGCGTTGAGTGCCTTCCTACGGGAAGTTGAGAGCGGTGGTTAGCGGGATTATCTTTGGGACGAGGTAAGTCTCCGGACTTACTTAGCTCGTATTCCTTGTATTAGCATTGATGTGTGTTTGGTAGTGTGTGTTTATTGTTTATTGTTTATAACAACTAAACCGGAATTAGGATTACCGACCTTTATATTATTTTGGCCCAAGTGTATGATAACGGGCGGTGACAACTTGCCTAGCTCCCGCGAGAGCTAGGAGGTTCTCGGCGACTATCCCGTGCTGGTAGACGGTCAGATGCATCAGTACCATTCCATGCCGGTAAGTAGGGACCGAGGCGAGTTTCGGTGACTCTCGTGTCACAAGCTAAGTTGAATTAGAACGGGATACGACCTAATAATAACAAAGCTAATAAACCGGATTGGTGTGCTTTTATGTATGTTGTATGCTTGTGATGAGATTACTTGTGTTTGTGCCTTTCACCTTGACTCTAATGCTTCGAATATGAGCTAACGGTTTTATACCGATTGTTGTAGATTGCCTTGCAGGTTAGGAATGCGGCCGGGAGATCCGGAAGAGTGGGAAGCCGGGGTTCCGTACATTTTAGGAGTGGGTTTTGGTTAGAGTCGAGTTTGTATATTATTCATGTATATTGTATATCGCGTGGTGGCATTTAGCCCTTGGTGTTGTATATCGGCTGAAGTCTTTTGTTGTTTCTTTCGGGTTTTCTTTCATTGCATAAAAATGTATTTAAGTTTTGGCCTTTATTTGTGCCTTGTTGCAAGATCCGGTGAAATTGTTGTCAAGCTAAGGGTCGGGACCCATTGTGAGGTCCCAACCCGTAGCACCCCGAGTCCCGCGGATTTGGGGTGTTACAAAAGTGGTATCAGAGCCCTAGGTTGACAACAATGGCACTCGCAATCTTCTAAAGGTCGGATAAGGAATAAACAGAACCCCGTGGGTTCTGAGTTTTCGTTTTCAATATCACATGCATGAGTCGGGGTAGAATGTACGGACCACCACTCCTTCCGCGGATCTCGGCAGCTTAGTTTATTGGATTTTGATATGTATATATATGTATATATAGATATGGATATGAGGTTTGTAGTTATGCATGATAGAATTGATGTGTATCTTTGTGATTGTAGTTGCATGATGGACGTGATTATATGTATAGTATATATGTGGACTATAATATATGCTTTGGACCTTGTTGTATTGTAATGAATTACCGGATGTGTTATATTAGTATTTATATGGGCATAGGACATATATAAGTTTATATACGGACTCTTATATATAGTAGTATATAGTATGGGACCTTATAGTTAGGACGACGGAAAGATAGCAGCACCTTTAAGACGACGTTGTTGGCTTGGGATAGCGTTCATATATGGATGAGTATGCTCAAGTATCGAGTTGAGCATTTCGTGCTAATGAACACCATGACGGTTATCGGATTCCTTTAAAGGGTGTCAAAGAGAAGGATTAGAGACGACATAAACGACGGACGAACAAGTGGAAGGAAAAACTCGAAACCACTTAAAAGAAATCGAGATGGAAGCAATGCAAGTAAGGGAGCAACATTAAGGTATAGAAGAGGTTCAAAAGAAACCATGATTGAACGACAACGCGACCAATAGATATAACGAGTTTGATTTCTTCATGAAGACACGTGGATAACTAAAGATGCGAATCGAGGAGGAGATGGGTACGTTCTAGCAAAGTTGATGGTGGTATTCTACTAAGATGTGAACTTTTCTTTAGACACTCCTAAGCCTTGGAGTCAAGATGAGAAGAGTGATCAAACCAATTGCGAAACATTTAAGATACCGTAAGTTAAGCTTATGAAGTACCAATAAGTGAAGTGTCAACATTACTAGAGTTATGAGAAGAAGGGCATGGTGGGGATTCACGTGGAGTTGACCGGTTTCTGTTATGATGATAAGGCTAAGAAATGCCAAGAAGGAGGAGGTGTGTATAAATGATGATCCTAAGAAGATGAAAGATGAAACAAAGAGCTTTGGTCGAGAGATTTAAGATACCAACCAAGAGGAATACGAGTGAGTGCTAGCTAAGGTTATAATATTTGGGAAGATGCTCTTGAAAGACATCAAGAAAGAATGGTTAAGTATCTCAATGGGAGCTATATGAAACAACAAGGCCAAGAAGATATAGTTACCTTATAAAGAAGAGGAAGACTGGAATGAGGAAAGAATTAACGGAGTTTTAAGGCAATGTACCCCGAGGAGGGTATCCTTCATGAGAAGGTAATATGAGAAGTGTAATTGAATAATAATTCGTTGACTTCGGAGAAGGTCAGATACATGTTAATCAGTGACAACTGAGAACGCAGAGGTGCGGGCTGTCTACTGGTGAATGTAAGTGGGAGAGTAATCTAGGTGTGGGGTCATGAAGAAGGGTAACGAGAACTCAAAATATTCGTGGTGGTTGAATGTCGACAATGAAGAGGTATATCAAGGGAAGTGCAAATATCTTAATCAAGTAACAATTTACCGATTGCAACAAGTGATGGTAACGTATCTTGTGGAGGGATTATAACGATCTAATACGACCTTCTTAGGTCATGGGGGTTGTTATATGGAGAAATGACACGGATCAAGGTAAAGTAAATTGGAAGGACAAAGAGGAAATTGAGTCTTCTATAGTTGTTGTGCGGAAAGGGGGTATATATAAGGGGAGGTAAGATATGTTTGTTCTAAGGGTATGGATGACATGTTTTCACGAGCCAAGCTAAGTCAAGGTTTTTGTGACTCGTACGGCGGAGCCATAGTGGCTATAACATGAAACGAGGAATCTGGATTGGGGAAACACTACAAGCTTAGGGTTATGATGTTAGTGATGGGTGGAGTTATGAGTTGGATACTTCAGTGATATTGGTAGGGGGATATTAGCCTAGCGTTCTTCACAAGGCATATTGTTACGGTTGTGAAGTGGTTCATGAAATAGCAAGAGATGCTTAAGATGACCAACAAGAGTAAGAGAAGACCGAAGTTTGGAAGTTGGATGTCGACAGGAGATGTACGAGAAGTACATGAAAGATCAAGGTTAGAGCATCTGCGGTTGTTCATGTTACCTAAGAGAATGAAGTGTAAATTTCTACGCCGACTTGAAGAAAGGATGTCTATGGTGAAAGCTTATGTGGAAGACGAAGAGATCCTTCCATATGTTGGGATGTCGTAGAAAGTGAAAAAGATAAGGTTAATTGTTTTGAAGCACGGTTAAGTCCTGCAATTTGGACCCTTATGGCTGCACATAAGTGAGAAACCTTATAAGATTTTTACAATCATGTCACCAAAGAGGAAGAATGAGATTAAGTTAAAAGAATACTTAAATAAGACCCCAAGAGTCAAAAGGCTCGAGCAAGTCTCTCGATTTCAGGAGATGAAGGATCTTTGAAAGAGAACGGTCAACATTGTATCTAAAGATGGAGCAATACACGTGTTTAAAAGATGTCACCCAACAAATCGGGGTAGATCATTAGTATCATGACCACTTGTAAAGTGATAAGACAAGATTGTGTCGGTTTTCACGATATGTAACGGAAAGAGAAAAGATGAAACATGAGATATCACGGATTCCAATACGTCGGAATGTGGATTTTTCCACTAAGGTCAAGCTTGACTCGATTCCGAGATCTAAGGCGCCTATGGAATGACACTTGTGAAGAGACATGAGTTGTGGAAGCAAGTGAAGGGGCAATTACAAGAACTTAATGATAAGATTCATTAGAATTAGTGAAATGTCATAGAGAACACTAGACGTTATCTTGAACTCTTGATCTGAAGTTCATATTAGTATCTATCTTAAACTCTTAATTTGAAGTTGTTATAGAGAACACCAGTTTGCGAAAAGAGAGACGGTTTTCTCCGTTTGTACATCACCTTGAGCCGAACAAGATAAAAATGACGAACAAGTATTCCTCACCCGGATAGATGACCTACTCAATCGGTTACAAGGGTCGGCAGTCTCTTCTAAAATTATTTAAGGTCTGATTGTCACCAATGGATAATTCAAGACTGAGATATTGCAATTACGGCATTCCGGACCAACCAGGGTCAATTGAGTTGTAGTTATTCTGTATGGGCTTACTGATGCCCAGGATAAGATAGTTTGGGTCTACTCTTAAAGAAGAGTGAAGTTGTATGTCAAGTTGTCTCGGGATGGCAAACCCCGAATGATGTGAGAGAAGTTGCAAGTTTTCTCAGATGTGCTGAGCATTACCAGATATGTGAAGAGATCCTCCAAAAGATAACACCATTTATGGTAGCTTACTCCGGATGTCACCGAAGTATTGAATATGAGAAAAATTGACAATAGAGTTGTTGAAAGCTAAAAAGGAGATTCATTGGTCCAACTGTTTTGATTTACCTTGAGGTATGATGAGTTTGATAAGTACAAGTGATTCTTCAAGTTATGGTTTACCTTGATCGAGTATTGCGGAGCAATGTAAAAGTAATAGCATATGTGTCTGGTTAATAGAAGTAATATGGAGTAAAGTACTTCCTTCGTTACCTAGAACTTGGAACAAAAATGGAGGGAACGTAACATCAAAGTCTGGTTTGACAAGAATCAAAGCCCACGGTGTAAATTGGGAGTTCGATCTTCTTTGTTAAAGACAAGCAAAGAGAAACATAAGGGAAATGTTGTATTGAGAAAGACTAGAAAGGGAAGTTGAGTTTCCAATATATTATACCTGTTTGAGTTCTTAGCGCAAAGTTGAGTAGTGGTTTACAAGTTAGCGTGGCCGCCGAGAGTAGAGGGTGTTCACCCGGCGTATCAGGTGTATTAGTCGAGGGAGTACATGCAAGACTTGAGTTATGATGTTAGTCGTGATGATCTAGTGGCAGATGAGGAGCCGATGAGACTACCGGGAGAACATAATATAGTATATTTGGTTGAAGTTTTACGTTGATCTAGTAGCATCTATAGAATTGGTGGGATAGACCTAGTTATTTTCTAGGTTGAGTTTGTGCACGTGTGATGTTATTTGTAGTTTGTGCCTCTTGCGGGAATGTGTTATACGACCTAATATATCTTGCGGTGGTAATTTGAGTAGCTTGTGTGTATAGATTAGAAGGTTAAAGCCTTCTTAGTGTGAGAGTTCATACCTTGGCCTCAGGGACCAAGAAGTTCGATGCATAGCAAGTTTCGGGACGAAACTTGTTTTTAGGGGGATCTGTTGTAATGCCCAAAATTTTGGCGCGTTTCGATATATATTTTATCCTACTTCTACCGATATTTTCTTAACTTAAATATTTTATTAAAAGTATTTTACTACGTAAAATATCTTTTCCGAGTATATTATTATTTTGGATACGTTCGTGTACATCCATTTTCATTTATTTTACAGAAAAAAATCGGAAAGTTTTCCGACTCGAAAATCCCATTGCGAATGCTTTTAATCGAGTTCACCCTTCTACATTAGCCAATTTCTATTTTATTTATTTTATTTTATTCATTTTATTATTATTTTTTTCTTTCTTTATCTCTCTCCTTTGGCTGGTGAGTAGCACTCACTCCCGAAAATTTGGCTTCCCGACTTCTCGTTTCTGCACAACCCGACTCCTCGTTATGCACTGACCCTTCTCTTCTCCCACTGTGCCCTATCTCCCTCTCTCACACAGCCCCACCTTGCTTCTCTGCCTCCTCACGCCTCTCCTCTCTTTGTTTGTTACAGCAAGGGGCGTTGATGACTTACCTTCATCTCCCATCTCCATTCTGGGCAAGCTCCGTCGAAGCCCACGACCCCTCCTTGCCGGCAACGGTGATGTCGATGTCCGGCTGAGCCACCAGCACCACCGCCTCGCCGTCTAAGAGCCGCACCTTGCTTTGCTCCTCCGCCTTGCTGCACCACCACTCAAATAGATCCGCCCACTCAGCCTCGCACAACCTTCGCGACTCATCTCCCTCCTTGCCCTGTGTCGCTCCCTCGCCATCCGAACTCAGAGCCAGGAACGAAAGGATTCATCTGCCGAATCGAGATCCAGCCGGGAAGGAGCCAGCGCCGCCGGCTCGAGATTTGTCGCTGCAACCAACTGTGAGGCCGGAGAAGGAACCCAACGTTGCCATAGCAGCCCCCACCAGCCCCGTCGGAGCCGCCTCTGCCTTCTCTCTTCCTTCTCCTCTGTCGCGATTCGAAATCGACCGCCGCCTCACCACCGCTGCCGTTGAAGGGCCTCGCTTGGGCCGTTGAAGAACCACGCCGGAGGAGTAGCAGGAGAGGCCGCCATCTCACTTTGCGTTGCTGAAGGTTGAAGAATCTTTTAGGGCTTTTAATTCGAGCCCCTTCCTTTTGTGGCATTTGCAAATGGTGACCCACTGTTTGTATTTGCAGTTTATAACCCAACTTTTGGAAACTTGCATTTATGCCCTCTGCATGTGAAATTACAGATTTTGCCCAAGATTTTATTTACGGAATATATCCTAAATTTATGGAACTTCATGAGGTGCCCGGAAAATGTTTTTACGGACTTTCAACCAAAGTATTATAACGGATTTTATTCTTATAGTTTATATTTGTTATATATTATGACCCATGTATATAATTGTATAATTTGTCTCGGAAAGTATTCAAGCGGTTTTAATCTTGGTTTTGAAAACGGGTGTTACCTTAGATTTTATATAAGTTATATATCCCGTTAAAATTTAGCTTATAAGCTAAATTTGTTTAGCTTTGATGTTAGGACCCGAAGTGCCCCGATAAAGGCCTAACGAGTCCAAGCTCGACATCCATTCTCGACATCCGTAGATCGACTTCCGTCTTTTGACATCGTGTGAGTTTTCTTTTCCTCGATTTAGTTATGTTTAGTATTAGTATCATGCTAGGTTGGATAATCTAACATAACTTAGAGTAAATGCCAAGTAGTGGCTCGGAACCTTAGGTGAGTGGTTGAGGTTTGTGGAATGTTCTAAGGCTTAAGGGTTGATGTTATCTTGTGAGTTTGTTATGGTTTTAAGTTGTGTGTTGAGCTTGTGAGAATTTAGCGGTTGAGGGGTCGTATGATTGTTGAGGTTGTGGACTAGAACGGGAGTATGCTAGCTTGTGTTGTGATGGTTATGACCATGTGAGATCGTGAGGACTAGGAGTTCGCTATTCTAGCATGGTTATGGTTTATGATCTTGCGAGATCATTGGGACTAGAAGTCTAAGGACTTCTAGCATGTGAGAGAGTTGTTGATTGTGTGCCTTGTTTTGACCAGGCGTTGAGTGCCTTCCTACGGGAAGTTGAGAGCGGTGGTTAGCGGGATTATCTTTGGGACGAGGTAAGTCTCCGGACTTACTTAGCTCGTATTCCTTGTATTAGCATTGATGTGTGTTTGGTAGTGTGTGTTTATTGTTTATTGTTTATAACAACTAAACCGGAATTAGGATTACCGACCTTTATATTATTTTGGCCCAAGTGTATGATAATGGGCGGTGACAACTTGCCTAGCTCCCGCGAGAGCTAGGAGGTTCTCGGCGACTATCCCGTGCTGGTAGACGGTCAGATGCATCAGTACCATTCCATGCCGGTAAGTAGGGAATGAGGCGAGTTTCGGTGACTCTCGTGTCACAAGCTAAGTTGAATTAGAACGGGATACGACCTAATAATAACAAAGATAATAAACCGGATTGGTGTGCTTTTATGTATGTTGTATGCTTGTGATGAGATTACTTGTGTTTGTGCCTTTCACCTTGATTCTAATGCTTCGAATATGAGCTAACGGTTTTATACCGATTGTTGTAGATTGCCTTGCAGGTTAGGAATGTGGCCGAGAGATCCGATGTACAGAAGTCCTCGGCTGGTCACACCATTTGGCCCACTCTACAGTCTTTCTAACCTGCACATTATCTACAACACGGTATACACCGTTAGCTACAGCAATAGATAAGTATGAAAGTAATAGCACACACACATCAACATCTCATACATGCAATGCCACACATATTTATTTATTATCTTTCATTTATGTTATTCCTTTACTAATTCAACTTCTTTTGTGGCACGAGGAGCCTAAAGAACCCCGTCGCTTCCCCCTTTAACTCAGGTGTTGCATGGGGATCTACCTCCCCCTGAGCTACTGGCTTCCGAGCACCTCGTTCCACTCTCGGCGAGCTTCTAGCAAGTGGTCACGACCCGTTATAATACACTTGGACCATTTAATGAAATCAAAGTTCATCCTAGTCTAGTTTAGGTTATAAATGCACAATCATATGAACACACACAACCATTACAATCACACAAATCCATAACTGAACGCTAAGTAAGTCCTATGGACTTACCTCATACACTCGTATCTAATACCACGTCACAGCTTCCCCTTGGGGAAGGAATCAACGCCTGCAATAGCAAGGCACACAACGTCATACACTGCAAGGGTTAGGAGACTCGTCTCCATAACCATACCCAACCTACAACCTCAATCTAAACCTCAAGATCACAACATGATGACAAAGGCCTAATGCATAAACTCAACATCAACACAAGTGCCTAAGGAACATCTCTATGATAAAACTTATCATAACCAAGCTAACCTAGCCAACATCTAAGCCAAGGCTAAAGGAAAGGAAGGAAGGAAGACATACCAACAAGGTATGCACCAATAGAAGCAAGGAACTCCAAGTTGACCAAGTGAGGCGCAGGGGCGGCTCACTCCAGGCGCAAGGGCGGCCACAGGCAGGCACAGGGGCGGCTGGGCTCAGGCGCAGGGGCGGCCAACTGTGTAGAGAGTTGGTCCCGACTTCTCTTCGATCCCTTTCTCGACTCTCTTCACTTCTTTAACACACCACAACAACACATATGCATATATACACATAAATGATCATCAAAAATCCAGGAAAGGATCCAACACAAGTCTAGCTTGTGATCCTAAGCTAGAATGAAAGAAAGAAGCAAGAAAGAAGAAAGAAGAAGGATGGGGGTGAAGAACTTACCACAACAACCCTAAGCATCAACTAGGAGCTACAACACACCTCACCACCTTAGAACATCAACAACAACACAGAGTATCAACCTCAACCACAAGCTCAAGATCATCCAAGCTTCAAACCAACACAAACTCACAAAAACTCTCTCACAAGATCAAAGAGGAATCAAGAGGAGAAGATGAAGGAGAAGAAGAACGTAAGAATGGAGATGGAGCTTAAAGGAGGTAACAAAACCCCTCATTTGAAGGATTGGAAGCTTATATAAGAAGCTAAACAAAAGCAAGTCAAGAGGTCAACAAAGGTGGCTGCAGCCGCACAATCCCGTAGGGGCGGATCAACTAAGGCGCAAGGGTGGCTCACCTGTGGCGCAGGGGCGGTACACAGGGCCCGCTGGGGTGGCTGACAGTGTCAAGAGAAGCTCAGCTAAGGCTCAACAGGGCTCCTAGGCTCCAAAGACTAAGGCTCTTACATTTACCTCTTTTTGGTTGTACAATTTTATACAACTTTATGTATTTCTTTTATATATGTTAGTGTCATGTTGTAAGGTCCAGTGAACTTGTTGTCAGGTTAGGGTCAGAATCCACTGTGAGATCCTAGCCCAATGTGGCATCCCGAGTCCCGCGGATTTGGGGTGTTACAATGTTGGAACCAGAGCCTTAGGTTGACAACAATGGCACTTGCTACCTGTAATGAGGTTTGATAGATAAAATAAACAGAACCCGAAAGGGGTCTTACGTTTTCAAAAGATTTTTGGTTTTAATGTGTGGTTTTGGGATAGAAAGTATGAGAAGTCGTCACCTCTACTATGGATCTCTGTAGTATATATATGTATATATGTATTGTGGTTTATGTGTTGTGGAAGCCGGCTTTGAGGATGTGCCGATTATTGATGCCATCAGCCTCTTCAAGATTGAGTTAGCTTTGTTGGGTCCAGGTAAACCATGTGAGGACCAACATGTGTACCTGTTCTCCCATCGACTGAGGAGAGTACACTCTCATACATGGCGGGATTTCATTGCAAGTCCTTGGCTGATTATCAAGACTAGGATTCCGCTTATGAGAGAGAGAGAGAGAGAGCCAGTTAAAGGAGGGCTTCTTAGATGGGACGGTCTGAGAAGAGGCAGCACATTGGACAGACCAGTGGTGTTGGGGTAGCATCTGGTTTTGGGCGAAGTCAGAGACGTCAGAGTTACCCCTCATCTGCATTGACTGCAAATAAGGGACGACAGTGTTACAACTGTGGTGATCTTGGACATTTGAGGCCAGAGTGTACCAGGCCAGTGGTGACTTGCTTCACCTGTGGTAGACCAAGTCATAGAGCTGCCTTCTGTAGGCAGGGTGGAGTTGCATCACAGCAGGGTTCTTCTCCTGCTAGTGTGACGGGAGGTGGTCAGAGGACACCTCAACAACAAACACAAGGACAACAGAGAGTTCTAGATCGTCCTTCTACTCAGGGATCTGCTCCCGGGCCGAGTAGAGGTAGATGTCGTGGTGGGAGTACCACGGACACCAAAGGAGCTCAATGTAGAGTCTTTGAGCTGAAGAGTGCAGACGAGCAACCTGCACCGGCTGCTACAGGTACCATTCTGCTTCATGGTTTACTTGTTAGAGTTTTGTTTTATACGGGTGCTACGCATTCCTTTATTTTAGATGTATGTGTTGAGCGTCTGAGTTTAGCTACTATAGAGGAGATACCCTTTACTATAGGGTTACCTGATGGTAGTAGGGTAAGAGGTACCCGTGAGATACGTAGTTGTCCCCTTTGCTTAGGGACTCGTGTGTTGCTCGTTGACTGCTTAGTCATGCCATTGATGCATGAAGAGGTCATATTAGGTATGGATTGGATGTGTAGACACCGTGCAATATTAGAAGTTGGTAGGAGGACTGTTACAGTCTCTACCGAGGTAGGTCAAATAGAGGTTGTTCGCTCTAAAATGTGCGTCACTAAGTGTTAAAATTTATAAAACTGAAATCAAAGCAAAGCGAACCCAAAGTGTACAAATCGGCACAGTAAAGCAAGAAATCCAGAGTATCGAACTCAGAGATTTGGGGAGAACAAGTAGTCTTTCAAATCGTCAGGCAAATAAAAGCTTTTATAAAGATGATAAGAAAAACAACGATTCTAAAGATTCAGGTATCCTATTGTGGCAACCGATTCAAGATATTCTAAGGATATAAGGACAGAGTCGGGATTGCAAAGGTATATCTAAGGTTGGGTAATGTACGGTGAACTTCCAAAACCCATATCTCTCACCCAAAAGCTGTCTCTATAAATGTTGTTGAGGCTGCAGTATCGAAAGGATCAAAGGATAAGAATTTCTCTCAAATACCCATTCCCAAACCCAAGGGAATCAAAGATAAGCCAAAACGGTTAAGGTTGTGACACTCGAAACCGAAGTATAGGATGTTGAGCCTCACTACTACCTAGAAAAGGTAAGCCAAGGCTAGGTTAAAGAAAATGTTTAACTTTGGAACAAATCAAAAGCAAATGACGTACGACAGAGGAAACCATGGCCAGATCTTGAGGAACCACGGCCGTTGAACTCAAGAACAAGCTGTGGAAAAAGTCGACGACTAGGTTTCTCGCAACTCTGAGGGTCCAATCTGTTTTGGTTCAATCTATCATCATCTATGCCACAACTATCAACCCTTCACCTTAAAAACTCTTAAGGGTTTTAGCCAACAATCATCATAATCAAAAAAATAATCAATATGAAAGGGAGAAAAGGTTAAACCTTGAAATCTCAATAACAAACACGAAATCAATGTCAAAATAAACAAAGCGTGCTTGTGTTCAAATGAATGTAGAATCAAAGGAAAAGAAAACCTCACAAAAATCTCTAGGGACAATGAAGAACGGGATGTAAATCCGCCTTCTAATGAAATCCTAAGATCTTCTCTAAGTACGCAATCTTCGAATATGCGTCCTTCTCCGAATCTTCGCTGTACGCAATAAGATCTTCCGAAATCTCTCCAATTCATGACTCGAAATGTCGCTAGATGCAAGACGTCCGTTTTCCTCCTTTCTTCAGCCTTCTTATAGAAGAAAAGTAGGGTTACAAAAGCCCAATAACCGCTACTGACGTGGCAAATATGACGCGTGGCTACCATTATAGAAATCACGGCCAAGAACAAACTTCCACGCACGTGGAATACACTGTGGAATTGTTTTCTTGCTCTCGACATGATTTTCCATGACCTCAATAAATAAACCACGGCCGTGGTTCTTTATATTTGGCCGTGGAAACTCCAAATTCTTAGTAATAGCCTTTGTTTCGTAAAGCTTTCTAATCATGCTCCTTCCTTAGCTTCTCCAATGCATCCTCTTGATGCCTAGCATGATCAAATACTCCAACTTACTCCATATATGCTCCAATCCAAGCCTTTATTCACCTAAAAACACCACAAAGCTTGTGCAGATCTCTATACCAACATAATAGGTGAATGTGCTCATAAATGCTTTACACTTATATCCATATACACAAAAGACGGGGAAAACCAACCAAAACAAGTGCCTAAAATACGGTCATATTTCATGCTATCAAAATACCCCATACTTGCCTCTTGCATGTCCCCAAGCAAAGTTTTCAAAAGCTTACAACATAAGGTAGAATGAAATGTGAATGCAAAACAAGGTAAAAACAATCTTTTTGGTATTGTGTTTCTAATCAATAGATCACCCTAAAATCTTGCTTCATGTTTCCTTGAGAACTTCTATGTACATGAATGAAATCATGTCAAGCAAAGGAAACATCATATATTGCAAAAGCTTCAAGACAAACATCATAACCCAAAGCAATGTCAAAATCAATCATGTTAAACTTCAATTTAGATCACCATGTCAAACAACATTCCATAGATCTTAAGGACTTTCATGTAAAGGTCAAGAAATGCGAATAGGTGGGAAACCTATAAGGGAATGTGGTGCACAAATCTGGGAAAAAAAAGGAACAACACAAACTCTTGTCTTTTTCATATTGAACTAACCACCATTTGAGAGCTTTGCTCTTCCTTTTCAGCATAAAATTCTTTTTCGACTTTACTTTTTGGAACTATGGACAACGGTGCACAAAAAGCGAAACATAGGAGATTGGCGTTTCTCAATTTCGAGATGCCTCAAACACTTGATGCTCATACCATAATCCGTTAGGAATATCGCTCAATCCGACTTTGGCAAGACACAAACACCCGGCTATGTGAATGGTGCCGAGTTAGTCATCATCAAGATTGACTTCCCCAAACCTATTTTCTATACTTTGAATGCAAAATTTCCTTTCATGGCCCTACCACATCAAACATGCCAAAATTCACTCTTCCTAATTCCCGGATAGATAAAGGAGGCAAACATTTTCGTTGAGGGGCTAATGAATAAAGAAGAAGCAAGAAAAGTTGAGGTGCCTTAATCATTTCATAAAGAAGGGCAAACACCTATAATGTGATTTCAACCTTCATTCCTCAATGTGATTTAATTATGAAACTTGCAAGAAGATCAAACAATGTATTCAATTTCTTTATGATTCACAACTCAATTTAAGCACATAAATGTCATAAAAAATTCAATCCACAAGTAGATTCATCATAGAGGTCATTTCTGATCCTAGAAGCACACTTATTTTCAAAAAATTTCAAGTTTTTATGGGTTTTTCAAAGCTTAATAATGCAATGCAATAAAGAAACGTGTGACAATAAAAAGAAAGATGCAAGTGTTCATGGATAAAGCAAAGCAAATATATCAAGTTATTACATCAACGAGAGTCATACCCCACCCCATACCTAGAAATACACATTGTCCTCAATGTAAGAAAAAAAGAAAAGAAAAAGAACTACGAAAACTCACAAAGGCGGTGGAGTAGCTCGAACCAAGCGTTCATCTCATCACACAAGAGGCGGTGGTGGTGGATAGGGGTAGAAGTTGGGGTCGAATGGACGCCCAAACTGCAGGCGGTAGACATCACGGAGGATCCTAACATTTTCCTTGCGTTCTCCATCATGCTCATCAAACCGGGTCTCTAGGTGATCCATCCGCTGTGTAAGACCGGTCACCCACCCCGGCTGCTGGTCCATCCAAGTAGGCCACTGTTGTATCCAATTTGGTGGAGACGCCACTCAAGCTGGAGGAGCACCCATCCAAGCCGGCTGCTGCTGCATCCACTCCGGTGGACCCTCCACCCATGTAGGACGCTCGCTCACGCTAGCACGTTTGGAAGAGGAAGAAGCGGGAGGCCGCTGGTGGTAAGTTGATCTCCTAGCAAGCTCTTGGAAATCTGCTAGCTGACCCGGAAAATCTCCAAAAGCTCCCTCAGTACCTCCCACGTCTGGGAACTCATCACCTCCCATCTCCATATCAACAGCATCATCATCATCAGCCTCGTCAGCAGCGGGTACCTCATCGGGAATGTAGGGTGGAGCTCCTAGACGGTTTGCATGCATAGGGACGAACGTAGCCTTCTAGCTCTGCCGGCTAGTCCTAAAGGAATAATTAGCGCTCCATGGGATACCTCTACCTCCCTTGTCTTCCCAAGGCATGGAAGCATTAGGTGGACCTCGGTGACGGGGAATCAAGAGCCCCCTAGTCATGAATCCATGAAGCCTCAAAGGCCTCGCAGTAGCTACCCTCCCACATGCTGAATAGTCAACTCCCAAGTGTTTAGCAATGTAGGTTACCATCCCTCCATAGCCAATGTTTCCCGTTGATTTGTTCATAACCTTGGTAAGGGTAGAGGCGAGCAGAGTAGCATAATCCGGAGAGTTACCGGCAATCATACATTAGAGAATGAAAAGCTCATCAGCCTTGAGCTTTTGGGGAGTCTCGGTCCTTGGGAAAAGACACTCAGATAGGATCCTATGGGCTAATTGATGGCAAGGTGGTAGATAAGCTTGGCTTTCGAGTCCGCTGGTAGCCAACGGTCCTCATGGCATACAATCATAGCAATCTCTCCCCAAAACTCTTTGGCTCTAATGCCCCTAGGGAATGTCCCATTGAACGTATCCACAAATCCGAACAATGCTCCAAACTGAGCAATAAACAAGTTGTAGCTGCGTTCCATCATCCGGAAGAACACCGTTCGGTTAACGGCGCTATGCTCAAAGGAAGTAATGAACTCCCTCGTAATCTCCTCATATGCATCCTCCCTAATGCTAGCAAACAAGGTCATTCTAGCCCTATCTATCATCCATCTCAAGTCCTCAACAACATTCAGCTCCTCAAGTTCCTCAAGCACAATATACCTAGGAGCTATCAACTTACGTTTATGAATTTTCTCAAAAGCTCCAAGGTAGTCTTCATGGATTTTAGGAACTGTAGGGGTGGGTGGGATAATGGGAGGGGGTTGGGAAGAGGACCCAATACCCTCGAAACGGTGTGTGCAAGCTTTAAATTTATAACCCTAGATGTAAGCTTAAAACAAGGATGCGAACCCGCAGTGTACGGGTCAATCGTAGTAAAAAGCAAGAAATTCCAAGGGTCGATCACAGGGACATAGTGAAACAAAGTCGGAATAGGTAAGCTTTAGCAATCACTAACCACAAAGCAATTAAAACAAGCAAAGATGATAAAAGTCAATAAAGGAAATATGCAATTCTAGGTATTAAAGCATCTAGTTGTGGTTCCAACTCAAGATCTAAAGATAAGCGGACAAAGCTGAGATTTTTGCATAGGGAAGGTGTTACAAAAGTGGAATAGATCACTGTTCGCTCCAAACGGTGTGTGCAAGCTTTAAATTTATAACCCTAGACTTAAGCTTAAAACAAGGATGCTAACCCGCAGTGTACGGGTCAATCGTAGTAAAAAGCAAGAAATTCCAGGGGTCGATCACAGGGACTCGGTGAAACAAAGTCGATAACGGTAAGCTTCGTAAATACTAACCACAAGGAGCAATTAACACAATCAAAGATGAATAAGAAGTCAATAAAGCAAATGTGCAATTCTAGGGATTAAAGCGTCTAGTTGTGGTTCCAACTCAAGATCTAAAGATAAGCGGACAAAGCTGAGATTTTTGCAAGGGGAAGGTGTTACTAAAGTGGACTAGATCACCGGGTAAGTCTCACTACTCACTAATCCTAAACCTTAACTCCTATTACCGGGTAAGTCTCAAGGAATGAAGATAAAGAACTATAACCTCAAATTAACACACCATCTAAGGGAATAGAATCAACCTTTACCGGGTAAGTCTCAGGCTAACTCACAAAGATGGGATGGAAGCACACTCAAACCCCAATACAGGATAAACCTTTATTACCTACACTTATGATCGTTGGTACACAAACTAAGGAATTACCGGGTAAGTCTCATCCTAAGCTTGCTTTGGACCAGGAAAGGTGTAATAAGAATAGGATTTGGCAAACTCTAACACTTAACTCTCAGTTTAGGATCAGATAAGTCACCTCGGTCATCCGAATTCCACCCCGGCCGAGATGTTCATCGACTGAACGAGATGCTTAGGGTTAAGGTTAAAGACTCGAACTTTCAGGGTTCTACCGGAATCTAAGATTATTCTATCATTGTTTTTCCCACAACATTCAGCCAATTACCCTAGAATCACACAAGGAAATTAGCCACTCATCACCATTATGAAAGTATTAAATATATGGGAAGAAGGTGAATATTTGAACAAGAAGAATTTAATGAAAAGACTTCAATAACTGAATCAAATATCACAACAAAAGCGTTCCTTGGATAGCAATCCAACAAGACAAGACAACAAGTGAGGGAATTAAAGACAATCTTACAAAACCCTCCAAAAAGCTATAAAAGCTATGATCTTCAATCTTCCTTCAACCTTCAAAAAGGTTCTTCAAAACTCCCAATAGGAGTATGGTTGCAGCGATGTATGCTGGATCTCGCAGCCTTCAATGGTGTATAACGTGCTAAGCGGGATTGATAGCGGATGCCGGATTTGTGGGAAATCTAACCCTTTTTATAGGAAAATAACCCTCCAAAGATAAAATATCTTAGAAAGATCTCTTCCCATAAAAATAGGTAAAATATAAGATCTTCTTCCTTCCAGGAGCCAAGCCCAAAAATATAAGATCACCTTCCAAAGATAAAAGATCTCAGCCAAGAATAAAATATTCTCGCCGCGTCCTAGGTGTTCGCCTCGGTCGAGTCGGCGTCTCTAGATCACCTCGGTCGAGATGAATCTCTGGTCAACCGAGGTGAGTCATAACTGAATGTGAAATCTCTCAAAACTGGTCCAAAGTGAATCTTAATCCATCGCTATGCTTCCTGGATGGTTCCTTATGTTCCTGAATGTAGCTCCAATGACTCCATAGCTCCTTTTGTTCCTTTTTGATGCAAAACGTGCCATTTTACCTACAATTACAGCAAAACTAGGTGTAGACCTCGATTCCCGCAAAGGTAGATGAAATGGTAATATAATCACATAATATACATACAAACATGCAGATTATTGAAGATAAAACGTCCAAAGAAACCCCAAAATATAGACTATAATTCATGCTATCAATCACCGGGTAAGTCTCACTACTCACTAATCCCAAACCGTAACTCCTATTATCGGGTAAGTCTCAAGGAATTAAGATAAAGAACTATAACCTCAAACTAACACACCACCTAGGGAATAGAATCAACCTTTACCGGGTAAGTCTCAGGCTAACTCACAAAGATGGGATGAAAGCACACTCAAACCCCAATAAAGGATAAACCTTTATTACCTACACTTATGATCTTAGGTAAACAAACAAAGGAATTACCGGGTAAGTCTCATCCTAAGCTTGCATTGAACCAGGAAAGGTGTAATAAGAATAGGATTTGGCAAACTCTAACACTTAACTCTCAGTTTCGGATCAGATAAGTCACCTCGGTCAGAAGAATTCCACCCCGGCCGAGATGTTCATCGACTGAGCGAGATGCTTAGGGTTAAGGTAAAGACTCGAACTTTCAGGGTCCTATTGTGATTAAGATCATTCTATCATTGTTTTTCCCACAACCTTCAGCCAATCACCCTAGAATCACACAAAGAGATTAGCCACTCATCATCATGAAAGTAATAATCAAATATATGGGAAGAAAGAGAATAATTGAACAAGAAAACCTTAAGAGAAAGGCTTCAATAACTGAATCAATTATAAAACACAAGTGTTCCTTGGATAGAAATCCAACAAGACAACAAACAAGAAGGGAATCTAAGATGATCTTACAAAAACCCTTCAAAAGCTATAAAGCTATAGACTTTCTTCCTTCAACCTTCAAAAAGGTTCTTCAAACCTCCCAACTAGAGTATGGCTGCAGCGGTGTATAAAACACAATCGGTGGTATAGCATGTGATAGCGGATGTCGGATTTGTGGGAAATCCGACCCTTTTTATAGAAAAATTACTCTCCAAAGATAAGATATCTTAGAAAGATCTCTTCCCATAAAAATAGGTAAAATATATGATCTAGCATATCTTCTTCCTTCCAGGAGCCAAGCCCAAAAATATAAGATCCTCTTTCCAAAGATAAAAGATCTCAGCCAAGAATAAAATATTCTCGCCGCATCCCAGGTGTTCTCCTTGGTCGAGTCGACTTCTCTGGATCACCTCGGTCGAGGTGACTTTGTAGTCAACCGAGGTGAGTCACAACTGAAAGTGAAATCTCTCAAATCTGGTCCAAAGTGAATCTTTAATCCATGGCTATGCTTCCTGGATGTTTCCTTATGTTCCTGAATGTAGCTCCAATGACTCCTTAGCTCCTTTTGCTCCTTTTTGATGCAAAACGTGCCATTTTACCTACGATTACAACAAAACTAGGTGTATACCTCGGTTCCCGCAAAGGTAGATGAAATGGTAATATAATCACATAATATACATACAAACACGTAGATTATTGAAGATAAAACGTCTAAACAAACCCCAAAATATAGACTATAATTCATGCTATCAAAATACCCCATACTTAGCCCTTGCTTGTCCCCAAGCAAGTTCCGCATATAAAAGGCAAGATAGAATGGATTATAAGTCAAGAAAATCAATGAAAAAGTCTTTCAAAAACATTTTATGGTGTGCTACAATCATAGATCACTTCTAAGAGAATACTTCATGGAATTTAAAATCAAAATATGATCAAAACATTTTATAAATATAAGAAAGTTGTTCATCTTTGCATAAAATCGTAGAATGCATAATAAGTCATAATTATCGAAATTAATCATGCATAATCCAATTTAAACCACTAAGTCAAACAACAAGCTCGAGGTCTCAAGGGCTTCCCAAAAGAAAGGTCAAGAAATGTGTAGGGTAGGGATGTATGTAAGGTAATGTGGTGCTAGAATTTGGGAAAAGGATATACTTCACTTTCACTTTGAATTTCAACATCTTCCACCAATAAGCTTTGCTTATTTCACACTTTTCTTTTTTACTTTACTTTTTGAGATTCATGGACAGAGGTGCACAATAACCGAAGCCTAGGAAATCAGAAATCATCAATTTATTGAGATGCATCAAACCCTTGATGCACATACCATGACCCGTTAGGAATATCGCTCAATCCGACTTTGGCAAGACACAAACACCCGACTATGTGAATGGTGCCGAGTTACTCATCATCATGATTGACTTCCCCAAACCTATTTATTTCTTTCTAACACTTTCACTTCCAGCCAACTTCTCAACTTTAACTTCACTTGCTTTCACCACTTTGCTTGTTTCCAAATTCCCAGATAGGTAAAGGGAGGCAAAAAATGTATATGAGGGGCTAAGCATGATTAAGAAGAAGAGGAGAGAAGAATGAATTGCCTTGGTCTTTCCAGGAAGAAAGTGAAAGAACTCATAACATGGTGTCAACCTTCAAACTCAACATAATTTGGATAAAAACAAAGTATTAAACATGCCAAAGATTTCAAACAAAGCACTTAGCAACTTAAACATATTATAAAACCTTTCAAACATATAAAGATTTCAAAACCAGTCAGTAAACAAGATCTTCACTGAGATCATATCTAGATAAGAAGCACAAAAATCATTTCAAAAACTCTCAGTTAAACCACCTCGGTCGAGGTGTTCTTAGGTCAACCGAGGTGAAGTACCTCGTTCGGCCAGAACTGCCCGGGTCGAGGTCAAAATTTTTTTTTTTCTGTCCAGTTTTGACGTTTTTCTCAATCAAATAACCTGCGTGTATGCATGTAATCTCAGATAAAACCATAGAAGCAAAATAATCATAAATATTCGATAATGTAGAGTCATACATCACATAAGTCAATCAAATACATAAACACCCCATACTTGGAACACACTGTCCCAGTGGGTCAAAATAAGTCTAAAGAAATAAATTACTCACCGGACATAAAGCTGAGCTGCATAATAAATAAGAAAGAAAATCCTGCAAGCTCTCAATAATCCTGATCCGGTGGTGGTGATGGTGGCATGTACGGATACTGGGACGGGTCAAATGGATAACCCATAGTCTGCTGAAACTGGATCTCCATCATCCGACATTGGTAATGTTGGCTCTCTAGCATCTGATGAGTCCAGCTGTCGATCTGTCGGTGCTAGGCGGCAAATCTCTCATGAATGTCCATAGTAAGGGCAGCATATGAGTCTATCATCTGATCCGTCAGATCATCGATCCGACGGTGAGCCTCTGGGTCTCTCTGTCAACGCACTCTACGCCTAACAGGTCGGACTTGTGATGCAGCCGGCGTGGTCTCAGTATCGTTATCATTTAGATCAATGACCGGCGCACTCGTCCCAGCAGTATCAGTCCCTGTATCCATAGGAACTCCACCATCCCTGTCATCATCATCAGCAGTCTCCTCCTCTACCTCATCCTCCTCAGCTGATGCAGTTGCTGTCTCTCTAGCATCCTCCATCAATGGAACCCAAGCAGTCTGCCAGTAGTGAGGATCATAAACAGAGAACCGGGGTGACCATCTGATCCCCTGTGGTGTAGTCGGCTCCCATTGCATCGCCACATATGGCGTAGTAAGTCCTCGGGGAACCAGTATCCTCCGAGTGATCATCTCCTGAAGCCCTAGCGGCTTGTCAGCTGCCACCATGGTACAAGCTCTGAGGTCCATGTCTTGGTAACTCGCTATGTGAGTCACAATCCCTCCGCAGCAGATATCCCCCTTCGCCTTGGCCTTGATCCTGTGCAGATACTCTGCCAGCATCAAGCCAAAGTCGGGGATCCCTCCAGTCACCATGCAGTAAAGGTTGAAAAGCTCTCCCTGTCGGACCTTCTGGGGCGTCTCAGTACACGCCAGAAGTGTCTCACTGAAAATACGGTGAGCTAACCTAAAGGCTAGGTGAAAAATGATGCACTCCCTGGAGTCTCCAGGGCGCCATCTATCTGCGTGCTCAACAACATGAGCAATCTGACCCCAGAACTCCCTAGCTACAGCTCGGGAGGGAAAATCTACAGCAGTCGGAGCCGGGAAACCAAAAATATCTCTCCAGTGCTCTAGAGGAACTAAGAAGTTCCGGTTCATCAACAGGTACTTCACAGCTCCCTCTGTGGGAAGGTAGGTGAAGGAGCTGACAAACTCCAAAGTGGGCTCTAAGTAGGCAAGTGCACGGATCTCAGTAAACTGATCTAGCCCTACCATCGAGATCATCCGTCTCAAATCTCCATCCACATGGAGACAATCAAATGCTGATATGTCCAGGAAGCACGGTGCAATCACTGGACGGGCTGCAATACGGTCATAGTCGACCTGGTGTCTCTCGTGGATCACCGGTCTATAAGGTCTAGAGGAAGAAAAAGAAGGGGAAGGAGAGGATCTGTCCCTCACGACAAGCTGTCTATCTGAACTCATTTTCCAAACTCTTTGTCAGATCACCTCGGTCGGCCTGACACAACTCAGGAACACCTCGGCTGAGGCACATAACGACTGGACCGAGGTGAATAATTGCCCGAACGAATCTCTCAAAAATCCAGTTCTTTTCCGCCAAAATCACTACAACTGGTTCCTATGGGGTACTTAATCTGTTTCTCAGCAAATGCAAGGGCAACCAAAGCCCAATTCGAAGCAAAACAGTGAAAAGGAGAGAGCTTAGGGTTTTTTCGATGTTTACCCTGATTAGGTCGATTCAGTTTGTTTTTCTCGCAGATTGACGCTTGCACTAGGATCCTCTATCCTTTCTTTGCAATTTGGAAGCAAGAATCGTCGAAAACGATAGAAGAAAGGCGAACCGAGGCGAGGGGCTGCCGCGATCGAGGAGAGGGTAAAATAAGAGAGAGAAATTCAGCCCCCCTTTTATACCCTTTCTGGAACTGCTGTCACCTCGGTCGAGGTGGTCTCGACTGGACCGAGGTGGTACGGACCGAGGTGGATCTTCAGAAACCCTAGTTGTTAGCATGAAATATTGTGATATTTTAGGCACGTTTTCTAGATGCATTTCATCCGTTTTTGGTGTTCTTTGATTAAGCATTGATACATTTGTGAGCTAGTTTGTCTATTTTGTCGATATGGAGATCTACATAAGCTTTGTGTTGATTGTAGGCAATTAAGAGCTAATTCCGAACGGATTGAGAGAGAATGGAGATAGATTGGGCTTGTCCATGGATTGAGGACACACATAGGAGCTAAGGATGATGTTAGGATGAAGAATGACACAAAAACAAAGGGAATTACGAGCTATGGATATTCCACGCTCTAAATTACGACCGTACCAAGGTCCACACTCTAATCCACGGCCGTGGAACCTTGGCAACACAAGCGTGGTTCATTCCAGCAACTTACACGGCCGTGGAGGATTGGAAGAAACCGTAATCAACTTCCACGCTCTAAATTACGGGCGTGGAACACCTTCCACGACCGTGATCTTGACGATCTTTTACGCACTATTTTAAGCCACGATCTTCTACACACATGGGCCAAAGACACATTTTATTTGGGCCTATATAAGGACGGAAGAAAGTAGATTCCGTCACCTCGGCTTAGACCTCGCTACCGCCTTGCTTACTTATACGCTTAGGGTTTACACCTCGTTTACACCTTTGTGGGATTTCGCTTATTGCACGTGCCTAGGGTTTCAGGAAGGACGTGTGGAGATTTTCCATTTTGCAACGGAGTTTTGCAAAGGCTTAGAGATTTGGAAGATTGTTCTTGGCGGAAGTTACGCCTTTTGATTCTAGGTTTGATTTGAAGACGGATTGACATCCCGTTCTTCGTTCTTATCTAGATAGTTGCTTGTTTGTGTTTATTCCGAATCTGATTTGCATTATCATTGATATTTGTGGATTTGAGATTAACTTATGGTTTATTAAAGGTTTTCGAAGGTTTTCGTCTTTCAATCTTTTAATTCTTGAATTTGATATCAATATGACTGTTGTTGGCTAAAACCCTTTAGCAATTCTAAGGTGAAGGGTTGATAGTTGTGGCTTAGATGATGATAGATCGATTGTAAACAGATTGGATCTTGAGAGTTAGAGAGAATCGCCGACAAACCTAAATCATGGTCTGTTCTTGAGGTTCCACGGCCGTGGAACTCAAGAACTACCCGTAATTTTGTGTCAGTTACGAACCTTGCTTTTACTTTAATCCATAGTTAAAGATTTGCTTTAACTTAGTCTTGGCTTGCCTTTTCTAGGTGGTAGTGAAGCCTCAACAACAATCTACCTCAATTTTGAGTGTCACAACCTTAATCGGTTTAGCTAGTCTTGATCCTTTGGTTACAAGTTTGGGTATTTGACATTAATTCTTGACTTTAGAACCTTTCTATACTGAAGCCTCAACAACCTTTATAGATAGTGTGTTTTAGGTGAGTCATATAAGGTCTTGGAACTTCATCGTACATTGCCTTACATTCGTATACCTTTGCATACCTCAACTCTGTCCTTATATCTTTAGTATATCTTGAATCGATTGCCACGACTGGATACCTGGATCTTTAGGATTGTTGTTTTCCCAATAATTACAAAGTTTCATACACTTTACTTGCTTGACAATTCTATAACTGGATTTAACCCCCCAAATCCCTGTGTTCGATACTCTGGAATTCTTGCTTAACTATATCGATCCGTACACTGCGGGTTCGCTTGCTTGATTTCTAGTTTTATAAATTTAAGACTTATTTGCACACACGCTAAGTGGCGAACAAGTTTTTGGCGCCGTTGCCGGGGATTTGGTCTAGGCCGAATTCGGTTTCTGGTTGTCAAGCTTGGGAGTTTCTCCCTTGTTATTTGATATCTTTTCAAGTGTATGCGCAGGTCTAGGAACACCGGAGACCTCTTACCTCTTGATCAAGAGCTTGAGAGGACTTTGAGGAGAAAGCGTAAGGAAAGAAAGATGGCTGAAGAAGCAGAACGTGATTACCAAACAGAGTTAGCGGAAAAGGACGCTCAACTCTAGTGGAGTGAGAAGACTCGCAGGGAGGAAATGGATCGTCATCAATCAAAATTTGATGATCTAACAGATATGATGTTCCAAATGAGGATGGAACTGAGCGATCTTAAGAGAAAAAGCAGCAAGAAGTCCTCAAGAAGATCCTCAAGGTCGGCTAGAAGCCATTCATCCGCTGAGGATAGCGACTCTTCCATGCCACCATTAGAGGACATTGATCCGAGGATCAATGTGAATCCATTCGCTCCACGGGCAGCTCCAAATCGACGTGTTCCACCTAGGAATGCAAGGTTAGACCGTGTAGATGAGGAGCCAAGAACTCTTGGCCAAAGAATGGATCCGACGCAGCAACCACGCCGTTTAGGTGTGAATTTTGATGCTGATGATGCAGGGTTTAGTTTCAACCCGCAAGTTATTACTATTGTTCGCCAAAATCTGTTTGGTGGAACAAGTGCTGAATCTCCACACCAACATCTACAAAATTTTGAGATTATGATGGAGACGATGAAGCCGAAGAATGCTACTACCAACGGCTATAAGCTCAAGCCTTTCTTTTTCTCCTTGAAAGGGAAAGAATTGTCTTGGTATCAAGCTCTTCCTAGTGGGAAACTAGACACATGGGAAGACCTTTCAGCAGAGTTTCTCACTAAGTTCTTTCCGCCTTCCAAAACGGCGGAACTAAGAGGTAAGATTAATGCATTTTCTATGACATCTAACGAAAGTTTGTTTCAATCTTGGGAAAGATTTTAGGATTTGCTCTTGGATTGCCCTCATCATGGCATATCCAAATTAGCGCTTTTGGAGATATATTATAAGGGGCTGGATATGGAAACACAATTCAAGCTCCAATCCCTCTCATGTGGTACATTCATGGACATGAGGGAAGATGACGCTTGAGACTTCATTGAGAAGCAAGCGCGAGTAATAGAGAAGTATTCTCACCGGAAAGTAGAGGTGAACCGTGCGGAGCAAGGAGCAAAGCTAACACATGAAGCTCAAACTCAAATCTTTTCTCTCAACAATGAGATGAAAGAGTTGAAGGAAGCTATCAAGACCAACTTTCCAAAGCAAAGCGGAAAGGATGTTGGCTACTTGGGCAACAACAACAACAATAACCAAAACGGTGGTGAGAATACAAACCGCAATAACTGGAACAACAACCGGAATAATTGGAAC
The DNA here is from genome assembly GCA_033239125.1 of Fagopyrum homotropicum. NCBI lineage: Eukaryota > Viridiplantae > Streptophyta > Magnoliopsida > Caryophyllales > Polygonaceae > Fagopyrum > Fagopyrum homotropicum. The sequence continues at coordinate 25,330,458 of BSWB01000008.1, read as the reverse complement.
AACAACAACAACAACCGGAACAACAATTGGAACAACAATAGGGGTTCAAACAACAACAATTGGCGTCCCAATCAACAAAATTCCGGTAATCCTTATTCTTCCAATTCAGGAAATTCACTAACTCCACCTTCCTCTTCTTCTATTCCTTTGAAAAGCTAGGGGCAAACATCTAATGGTGGAAGTACTTCGGGGAAGGAGAAACCCGATCCCATGTTGGAGACAATTTTGGGAAAGCTTCAAGGGTTAGAGACTCGCATCATCAAGGTTGATGATCACATAACTAAGGTTGATAAAGCCCAAAAGGTTTTAGAAAACCAAATGTTTAGTCATACGGAGGAAGTTCCTAGGAATCAAGGGAAGCTTCCAGGAAAGACGGAGGACAACCCAAAGGGAAGGGTGATGGCAATCACAAGTAGGAGCGGAGTAACAACTACCGACCCGCAACCTAAGTTTGTTGAAGTCCCCGTTGAGAAGGAAAAAGAGAAGGGGAAGGAGAAGGAAGATGTCTACGTTCCTCCTCCGGTTTACAAACCTCCCCTACCATTCCCTCATTCTAGAGCGAGAGCGCGTCTAGATAAACAATTTGGTAAGTTTATAGAACTGATAAGCAAATTGCATATTAATATACCTTTCATTGATGCAATTGTAGGTATGCCGGCTTATGGCAAGTTTTTAAAGGAGCTCCTCTCTAACGAGAGGAAGTTAGAAGATTTTGGAGAGGTTAAGATGAGTTCGGATTCATCGGATCTCATCAAAACCATGAAAGAGAAGATGCCCCCAAAGCTAAAGGATCCGGGGTCATTTTGTATTCCCATAGGAGTGGGAGATGTCATATGATGCATTATGTGACTTAGGAGCAAGTGTGAGCATCATTCCACTTGCCTTATGCAGGAAGATCGGTTTAGGCGATCATAAACCATTGAAGATGACGTTGTACATGGCGGATCAATCCATAACTCGTCCCGTCGGTATTGTAGAAGATGTCCCGGTCAAGCTCGGTAAATTCTTTGTTCCTATTGATTTTGTTGTGCTTGACATTCCTGCAGATAGTCCGGTCCCAATCATACTCGGAAGACCGTTTCTTGCAACTTCCGGCTGCATAGTCGATTGCAAGAATGCTAGACTCGCCTTCGACATAGGAGAAGAGAAGGTAGAGTTCGTTCTTTCCACTCTAGTGAAGGAACCAGCCTTTGATGAGGAGATATTCAATATCCAAGACGAAGAGCTAACTAGAGAGGAGGTAAGTTCTATTCTCTCCAAAGATCCATTACAAAAAGTTCTTTCTATGAGTATTATGGATGTAGGGGATGATGAGGAGTGCAATGAGGCAATTGAAGCAGTAGAGGCACAAAAGGAAGTATGTGAAGAAGAGTTCGAGAAACTCCACGATGAGGCTGAAAACGTGAGAATCCACGGTTATACACTTTATTCCACGGCCGTGGATTTCACCAACAAAAGCGTGGAGCACTCCAGAGGCTTAAACGGTCGTGGAGAGAACAGAGCAACCGTATTTACTTTCCACGCCCAAAATCACGGCGGTGGAGGATGCAGAGACGCCGTAATTTTGGGCGTGGACGAAGGCAATTGTGCCTCTTCCTCAACTTCTCCTGATTCTTCTCCAATACCTTCTACTTCCTTAGACGCTTCTAAGGAACCATCAGATATTCCTCAAGAGCCGTTGGAGACTCCTATTTTAATGGAATTGAAGCAACTTCCTACACATCTAAGGTACGCATTTCTAGGACCTAACTCTACCTATCAATAACTGTTAGTTCCGATTTAACCATAGATGAACATAGTAAGCTTATGGTTGTCCTTAAGAAACATAGGAAAGCTTTAGGTTATACTATAGAAGACTTAGTAGGAATCAAACCTTCCCTATGCATGCATAAGATCTTAATGGAAGAGGACTTTAGGACTTCGCGACAACCTTAAAGGCGGTTAAATCCGACCATGAAGGAGGTTGTCAAGAAGGAAATTCTTAAATTGCTTGATGCAGGTATCATCTACCCTATCTCCGATAGCAAGTGGGTGAGTCCCGTACAAGTAGTTCCGAAGAAGGGTGGAATGACGGTCATCACCAACAAAAATAACGAACTCATTCCAACTCGAACAGTAACAGGATGGCGGATGTGCATAGACTACCGCAAGCTCAACAACGCGACGAGGAAGGATCACTTCCCATTGCCCTTCATCGATCAAATGCTTGAAAGGTTAGCATAACATTCACATTTCTGTTATCTTGACGGTTATAGTGGTTTCTTTCAGATCCCGATACACCCGGATGATCAGGAGAAGACCACATTCACGTGCCCGTGGGGTACGTTTGCTTATAGGAGGATGCCGTTTGGGCTTTGCAACGCCCCAACCACCTTTCAAAGGTGCATGATGGCCATCTTCTCCGAATATATAGAGGAAATCATGGAGGTTTTTATGGATGACTTCTCCGTTTATGGTTCCTCTTTTGACAATTGCCTTTCTAACCTTGCTTTAGTATTACAAAGGTGTGAAGACACTAACCTAGTTCTTAATTGGGAAAAGTGTCAATTTATGGTGAAAGAGGGAATTGTATTAGGGCACTTAATCTCTAGTAGAGGGATTGAGGTAGATAAAGCTAAGATAGAGACCATATAAAAGCTTCCTTCCCCAACTTCGGTGAAAGGGATAAGAAGTTTTCAAGGACATGCTGGATTTTATAGGCGCTTCATAAAGGATTTCTCTAAAATTTCGAAACCGCTCACTAATCTATTGATGAAGGATGCATTTTTTGACTTTTCACAGGAATGTTTAGATGCGTTTAACATGCTTCGGAAAGCTCTAATCTCAGCTCCGATTATCCAACCTCCGGATTGGAATCTTCCCTTTGAGGTTATGTGTGATGCTAGTGACGTAGCTATAGGAGCTGTTCTTGGACAAAAGAAAGAAGGACGAACCCACGCTATCTACTATGCTAGCAAGACGCTAGATGAACGCAGCTCAACTACGCCACTACAGAAAATGAATTTTTAGCCATTGTATATGCAATTGACAAATTTCGCTCTTATCTTGTAGGTGCAAAGGTGATTGTATACACGGATCATGCTGCGATCCGGTACCTTCTTGCAAAGAAAGACGCGAAGCCAAGGCTAATTAGCTGGATTCTTCTCCTACAAGAATTCGATCTAGAGATCCGCGACAAGAAGGGTTCGGAGAATTTTGTTGCGGATCATTTGAGTCGTCTAACACATCTAGATGACGATCACCTACCTATAGATGACTCTTTTCCGGACGAACATTTACACATTATAGAGGAGTGCATCGACGTAATCTCCAAAGGTAACGAACCATGGTTTGCTGATTTTGTTAACTATTTGGTTTGTCAAGAACTACCACCCGGATTATCCTACGCACAAAGAAAGAAGTTCTTTAAGGATGTTCAGGAATACTTTTGGAATGAACCTCTCCTCTCAATAACATCCAAGAGGTGGAGATTTTCGACGTTTGGGGAGTAGAGTTCATGGGACCGTTCCCATCATCTTGTGGAAACCAATACATACTCTTAGCGGTGGATTACGTTTCGAGATGGGTTGAAGCCATTGCTTCTCCCACCAATGATGCCATGGTAGTGGTTAATTTCTTCAACAAGACCATCTTCCCACGATTTGGGACACCAAGGACTATCATTAGTGATGGAGGCTGTTCGCCCCTAGAGGTGTGTGCAAATAAGCTTTAAATTTATAAAACTAGAATCAAGCAAGCGAACCCGCAGTGTACGGATCGACGTAGATTAGCAAGAATTCCAGAGTATCGAACACAGGGATTTGGGTGGAACGAACTCGATCGCAGATTATCAAGCAAGTGAATATGGGAGTTTGCAAATTATCGGGAAAACAACAATCCTAAAGATCCAAGTATCCAGCTGTGGCAATTGATTCAAGATATACTAATGATATAAAGACAGAGTCGAGATATGCAAGGGTATACTAATGTAAGGTAATCGTACGGTTGAGGTTCCAAAAACCTTATGTAATTCACCTAAAAGACACTCCCTATACAGGTTGTTGAGGCTCAATATAGAAAGATTCTAAAGGCAAGGATTAGTATCAAATACCCAAACTTATAATCTAAAGATCAAGACTAACTTATCCGATTGAGGTTGTTGAGGCTCACAATCGAGGTAGAGGTTGTTGAGGCTTCACTACCACCTAGAAAAGACAAGTCCAAGCTAAGCTAAAGCAAATCTTTAACTTTAGATTAAAGTAAAAGCAGGCTCGTAGACTTAAGGAAAATCACGGTTAGTTCTTGAGATTCCACGGTCGTGGAACTCAAGAATAGCCCGTGATTTAGGGTTGTCGGCGATAATTCTCTAACTCTCAGGGTCTAATCTATTTACGATCGATCTATCATCATCTAAGCCACAACTATCAACCCTTCACCTTAGAATTGTTAAGGGTTTTTAGCCAATAACTGTCATATTGATATTGATTCAAGAATTAAGAGATAAAAGATGAAAACTTTCAAGAACTATCAATAATCTTCAAGTGAATCTCAGAATCACAATCAAGAACAAGTGTTATCTAAAGATTCAAAACGGACCAAGCAATCACAATCTTTAGGAAAGAAGAGAAACGGGATGTCAATCCGATTCTGAATCAAACCTAAACAAGAAGAGAGATCTTCTTGCAAAATCCTCCAAGAACTTCGATCTTCCACAAACACGAAGATCACCAACAGCAACTCTTCAATACGAACTTTGATCTTCAATGAGATCTCCAAATTACCTCCAAGATGAGGGTTTTTGCGTTTTGCCGCTAAGCGAGGGTTGAAAGGTCGTAAGCGAGGTGAGGTGACGGAATCTTGCCTCATCCGTCTATTTTATAATGCAGGGCAAAATGTCGGCCCGGCCCAATCTTCAAAAGATCGTGGCTTCGAAACATGGCGAAAAGATTCGCCAAAATCACGGTCGTGGAATCTTTTCACGACCGTAATTTAGGGCGTGGAAACTACTACGGTTAGTTCCACGGCCGTAATATCCCCTGGAATGAACATCGAATCCTGACTTGGTTTCCACGGCCGTAATTTAGGGTAAGAGCGTGGTTTTTGGCCTTCATTCGTGCATTCCTCAATCTAAGACTCCAAATTGCTTCCAAAAAGTGTCTTCGATCTATGGACATATCAACTCAACTCTCCTTTGCTCGATTCCGTTCGGAAATAGCTCCAAATCACCTATAATCAACATAGAACTCGTGTAGACATCCATATCGACAATATAGGCAATACTAGCTCACATATGCATAAAGCTCAATCAAAGACTATCAATATGAATCAAATACGATTAGAAAACGTGCCTAAAATATCACAATATTTCATGCTAACAAATAACCCCATACTTAGCACTTGCTTGTCCCTAAGCAAGGTCTTTCAAAAAGTTTTAAACAAGAGTTAGGATGAAATATGTGTACCTTCTTTTGGATGAAAGTGACTTCTAAACAATAGATCATTCTCAAACCTTGCTTCAATCGTTTTTCAAACTTTCACACACTTGATTAGAGAGTAAAAGGCAAAGAAAACTCATGAATCAATTTAACTTCCAAACAAGCATTATAACCTTCAAATATTATCAAAATCAATCATAAGAACTTCAATTTAGATCACCAAGCCATATAACATTCTTTTGATCTTAAGGACTTTCAAAGAAAAGGTCTAGAGTATGGAAGGGAAGGGAAAACTTTAAGGGAGAGTGGTGCATAAATCCGGGAAAGTGGACAACTACCTTCTTCTTCTTTTGCGGTTTCCGCAACACTTCACTTAGAGCTTTGCTCTCTTCTTTTTCGACTTTACTTTTGGAGTTATGGATAGAGGTGCACAAAAACCGAAGCCTAGGAGATTGGCGTTTCTCAAAATTGCAAGAGATGCCTCAAACCCTTAGCGCACATACCATAATCCGCTAGGAATATCGCTCAATCCGACTTTGGCAAGACACAAACACCCGGCTATGTGAATGGTGCCGAGTTACTCATCGTCATGATTGACTTCCCCAAACTTATAATTTCTTTCTATTCGATTGATTGCAAATAATTGCTCTCATGGCCCTCCCACATCAAACATGCCTTTTTCTCATTCACTTCTCCAAATTCCCGGATAGGTAAGGGAGGCTAATATTTCAATGAGGAGCTAGATGATCAAAGAAAGAAGAAAGAAAGTATCGAATTGCCTTAATCATTTCAACAAGAAGTATAGGAACTTATAATGTGATTTCAACTTCAATCTCTCAACATGATTTAGGTAACGTTTTCACATTATAAAGCTTGCAAAAGAGGTAAAATTCATTCATTCAAATTCATTTCAATTTACAATCCTTTTAAGCATGCAATTGTCATCAAACTCAATTCACAAGTAGTGATTATCATGGAAATCATCTCAATTCATTAGAAGCACAAAATTTTCAAAATTTTTCAATTTTTATGGGTTTTTCAAGTGACTTTTCATGCAATGCAAGAATGAAACATGTAACATATAATGAACATGCAATGATAGTCTCGTAATGGAAGCAACATATAGAGTAGAGTTATTACAAACATTTAGTACATCCCACCCCATACTTAGGGCGAACATTGTCCCTAATGTTCACAAGAAAGAACAAAAGAAAGCAAAGGAAAAAGAAACTCACAAGTGGTGGCGGGAATGTCTAAAACAAACTGTCATGCATCGATCACTGCAGTTTAGGACGAAGAATCGTTGAAAACGATTAGAAAATGAAGAATTTGGAGAGGGTTCGTGTTTTCGGTATCTAGGTCGTGGAATTGGGGAAGGATTGTGGTGTTTTTGTGACGAAGTGTGGCTTTTATACTCGCAGGCAAAATTTCAAAAATCACGGTCTGTCGGGGCATTCCACGGCCGTGGAAATGTACGGACCCGTGGTTTTGGTGATTTTTCACAGGCTTTTGAGAATTACGGCCACTGTAGCTATGACGACCGTGATTTAGACCGTGGAACCCTCTGTAAAGCTTCAAAGTCCAAATTTCGTCGCTTTTCTTTGATATTATCCCTCCTTTCTCCTTTTCCATCATTCCTACAACCAAAAACACGAACATACCGGAAGAAATCGAGGCAAAACAAAGCGAAAACGTCTATTCTAAACTAATCTATGAATCGAAAACAAAAACGAGAATGCAATACCTTGGGTTGCCTCCCAAGAAGCGCTTTGTTTAAGGTCCGTAGCTAGACCAATCTCGCACTTATTCGAGTGCGGTAGGTGCAAACTCCTCAGCTTGGAGTTCCGGCGAGTACTTCTTGAGTCGTTGGCCGTTCACCTTAAAACTTCCACTAGCTTCACCCCATACTTCAACTGCACCATGGGGGAAAATACGCTTAATTAGAAAAGGTCCAGTCCAACGAGATTTTAACTTACCTGGAAAGAGGCGAAGTCTCGAATTGAAGAGGAGAACTTGATCTCCTTCTTGGAAGTCCTTTGGAATGATATGCTTATCATGCCAACGCTTTGCTCTTTCCTTGTAGATCTTAGCGTTTTCATAGGCGTTCAAACGGAGTTCATCCAGCTCGTTGATGTCTAGGAGACGCTTCTCTCCCGCTTTCTTCATGCCGAAATTCAGCCATTTGATAGCCCAAAACGCTTTGTGCTCTAGCTCTACCGGCAAATGACAAGACTTCCCATACACAAGGTTGTATGGTGTGGTTCCTATGGGAGTCTTGTATGCAGTCCGGTATGCCCATAATGCATCATCTAGTTTCAAGGACCAATCCTTCCTAGTCCTTGAAACCGTCTTCTCTAGAATTCCCTTGATCTCCCTATTTGAGATCTCAACTTGTCCACTCGTTTGTGGATGGTAAGGGGTGGCGATCTTGTGAGTAACCCCATACTTGGTTAGAAGAGCTTCAAAGCGACGGGCTATGAAGTGAGAACCTCCATCACTAATGATCGTCCTTGGCGTCCCGAATCGCGGAAAGATGGTCTTGTTGAAGAACTTGACCACCACCATGGCATCATTTGTGGGAGAGGCAATTGCTTCGACCCATCTAGAGACGTAATCTACCGCCAATAGTATGTATTGGTTTCCACAAGAAGAAGGGAATGGTCCCATGAAATCGACTCCCCAAACGTCGAAAATCTCCACCTCTTGGATGTTGTTGAGGGGCATCTCGTTCCTCCTAGAGATATTGCCTGTTCTTTGACAAGCATCGCAACAAGAAACAAAGGATTGCACATCTTTAAATAAAGTAGGCCAATAGAATCCAGATTGCAATACCTTTGCGCTAGTTTTGCTCGAACTAGCGTGTCCTCCACAAGGTAGTGAATGACAATGACAGATGACACTTTGCATCTCATCTTCCGGCACACATCGCCGGATGGTGCCATCCGGACCTCTCTTGAAGAGGAGAGGCTCGTTCCAATGGTATTCTCGGACGTCCTTGAAGAACTTCTTCCTTTGTGCGTATGACAGTCCGGGTGGTATCTCCTGGCAAACCAAATAGTTAACGAAGTCAGCAAACCATGGTTCGTTACCTTTGGAGATTACCTTGATGCACTCCTCTATGATATGTAGGTGTTCGTCCGGGAAGGAGTCATCAATGGGTAAATGGTCGTCCTCTAGATGTGTTAGACGACTCAAATGATCCGCAACAGAATTTTCCGAGCCTTTCTTGTCGCGGATCTCAAGATCGAATTCTTGTAGGAGAAGAATCCATCTAATTAGCCTTGGCTTCGCGTCTTTCTTTGCAAGGAGGTACCGGATCGCAGCATGATCCGTGTAGATAATCACCTTTGCACCTACAAGATAAGAGCGAAACTTGTCAATAGCGTAGACAATGGCTAGAAACTCTTTTTCCGTAGTGGCGTAGTTGAGCTGGGCTTCGTCTAGCGTCTTGCTAGCATAGTATATGGCGTGGGTTCGTCCTTCCTTTCGTTGCCCAAGAACAGCTCCAATGGCTACGTCACTAGCATCACACATAATCTCGAAAGGGAGAGTCCAATCCGGGGGTTGGATAATGGGTGCTGAAATTAGAGCTTGCCGAATGGTGTTGAACGCATCTAGACATTCCTGTGAAAACTCAAAAACCGCATCCTTCATCAATAGATTAGTGAGAGGTTTTGATATCTTAGAAAAGTCCTGAATGAAACGTCTATAAAATCCAGCATGTCCTAGGAAACTTCTTATTCCCTTCACCGAAATTAGGGGAGGAAGTTTCTCTATGGTCTCTATTTTAGCTTTGTCTACCTCTATCCCTCTACTAGAGACTAAGTGACCTAACACAATTCCTTCCTTAACCATGAATTGACACTTCTCCCAATTAAGAACTAGGTTAGTGTCTTCACATCTTTGCAAAACAAGAGAAAGGTTAGAAAGACAATCGTTAAAAGAGGAACCGTAAACGGAGAAGTCGTCCATGAAGACTTCCATGATTTCCTCTACATATTCGGAGAAGATGGCCATCATGCACCGTTGAAAGGTGGCTGGGGCGTTGCAAAGCCCGAACGGCATTCTCCTATAAGCGAACGTACCCCAAGGGCACGTGAATGTGGTCTTCTCTTGATCATCCGGATGTATCGGGATCTGAAAGAAACCACTATAGCCGTCAAGGTAGCAAAAGTATGAATGTTGTGCTAACCTTTCAAGCATTTGATCGATGAATGGCAATGGAAAGTGATCCTTCCGCGTTGCATTGTTGAGCTTGCGGTAGTCTATGCACATTCGCCATCCAGTTACAGTTCGGGTAGGAATGAGTTCGTTGTTCTTATTGGTGATGACTGTCATTCCTCCCTTCTTCGGAACTACTTGAACTGGGCTCACCCACTTGCTATCGGAGATAGGATAGATGATACCTGCATCAAGAAGTTTAAGAATTTCCTTCTTGACAACCTCCTTCATGGTCGGATTCAACCGCCTTTGAGGTTGTCTTGAAGTTCTAAAGTCCTCCTCCATTAGTATCTTATGCATGCATAGGGAGGGTTTAATTCCTACTAAGTCCTCAATAGTATAGCCTATGGCTTTTCTATGTTTCCTAAGGACAATCATGAGCTGTTCATGTTCATCTATGCTTAATTCGGAACTAACGATAACCGGGAAGGTGGAATTAGATCCAAGAAAAGCGTACCTTAGATGAGTAGGAAGTGGTTTGAGTTCCATTGCTTTCGGAGCTTCCAATGATCCTTGAGGAGCTTCCGATGTTTCCTTAGAAGTTTCTAAGGAGGTTGGATGGTTTGGAGAAGAATTAGAAGAAGTTGGAGAAGTATGCCGATCACCATCTTCCACGGCCAAAATTACGGTCTCCTCTGGAGTTCCACGGCCGTAATATCCTCTGGAATGGAGGTTGATTTTGGTCGTGGAATCCACGGTCGTGGAATACAGAGTATGACCGTGGATTCGAGTATTTTCAGCCTCCTCGTGGAGTTTCTCAAACTCCACTTCATACATCTCTTCTTGTGCTCCTAAGGCTTTAATTTCCTCTTTGCACTCTTCCTCTTCTCCTACATCGGTTAGACTCATAGTAATAACCTTTTGCAAAGGATCGTTAAAGAGAATTGCACTTACCTCTTCCCTAGATAAACCTTCTTCGTCTTGGACATTGTAAATATCCTCATCAAAGATTGGCTCCTTCATTAGAGTGGAAAGAACGAATTCTACTTTCTCTTCCCCAATATCAAAAGCGAGCTTCCCATTCTTGCAATCGACCATGCAGCCAGAAGTTGCAAGAAACGGCCTTCCGAGTATGATCGGGACCGGACTATCCGCAGGAATGTCAAGCACGACAAAATCAATGGGAACAAAGAACTTGCCTAGCTTGACCGGGACGTCTTCTACAATGCCGACGGGGCGAGTAATGGATCGATCCGCCATGTATAACGTCATCTTCACCGGTTTAGGGTCGCCTAAACCGATCTTCCTGCACAATGCAAGTGGTATGATGCTCACACTTGCTCCCAAGTCACATAAAGCGTCATATGTGACCTCTCCCACTCCAATGGGAATGCAAAATGACCCCGGATCTTTCAGCTTTGGGGGCATTTTCTCCTTCATAGTCTTGATGAGATCCGAAGAATCCGAACTCATCTTGACTTCACCAAAATCTTCTAGCTTCCTCTTGTTAGAGAGGAGCTCCTTCAAGAACTTGCCATAAGCCGGCATACCTACAATGGCATCAATGAAAGGTATATTAATATGCAGCTTGCTCATGAGTTCTATAAACTTACCAAATTGTTTATCTAGGCGCGCTCGCGCTCTAGATTGAGGGAACGGTAGGGGAGGTTTGAAAGCTGGAGGAGGAACATAGACGTCTTCCTTCTCCTTCCCCTTTTCTTTGCCCTTCTCTACGGGGACTTCAACGAACGTAGGCTGCGGATCGGTGGTAGTCACTCCGCTCCTAGTTGTAATCGCCATTACCCTTCCTTTAGGGTTGTCCTCCGTTTTTCCTGGAAGTTTCCCTTGATTTCTAGGAACTTCCTCCGCATGGTTGAACATTTGGTTTTCCAAAACCTTTTGAGCTTTGTCAACCTTAGAAATTTGATCATCAACCTTGATGATGCGGTTCTCCAACCCTTGAAGCTTTCCCAAGATTGTTTCCAACATAGGATCCGGCTTCTCCTTTCCCGTATTGTTTCCTCCATTTGATGATTGCCCCTGGCTTTTCAAAGGAGTAGAGGAAGAAGAGGGTGGAGTTAGTGAATTGGAATTGGAAGGATAGGAGTTACCGGAATTTTGTTGATTGGAGCGCCAATTGTTGTTGTTCGAACCCCGATTGTTGTTCCAATTGTTGTTGTTCCGGTTGTTGTTGTTTCCATTCCAATTGTTATTCCGGTTATTGTTCCGGTTATTGTTGTTGCGGTTGGTGTTATCACCGCCGTTGTTGTTGCCCAAATAGCCAACATCCTTCTCTTGTTGCTTTGGGAAGTTGGTCTTGATAGTCTCCTTCAACTCTTTGATCTCATTGTTGAGGGAGAAAATCTGATTTTGAGCTTCATGTGTGAGCTTTGCTCCTTGCTCCACACGATTTCCCTCCACTTTCCGGTGGGAATACTTCTCTATGACTCTTGCTTGCTTCTCAATGAAGTCCCAAGCGTCATCTTCTCTCATGTCCATGAACGTTCCACATGAGAGGGATTGGAGGTTGAATTGCGTTCCCGCATCCAGCCCTTTGTAGTTAATCTCCAGCAAGGCAAGCTTGGATATGCCATGATGAGGGCAATCCAAGAGCAAATCCTGAAACCTTTCCCAAGATTGAAACAAACTTTCGTTAGGTCTCATAGAAAAAGCATTAATCTTACCTCTAAGTTCCGCCGTTTTGGATGGCGGAAAGAATTTGGTGAGAAACTCTGCGGAGAGGTCTTCCCATGTTTCTAGTTTCCCACTAGGAAGAGCTTGGTACCAAGATAGCGCTTTCCCTTTCAAGGAGAAAGAGAAAGGTTTGAGCTTATAGCTGTTGGTAGTAGCGCTCTTCGGTCTCATCGTCTCCATCATACACTCAAAGTTTTGCAAGTGTTGGTGTGGAGATTCAGCGCTTGTACCGCCAAACTGACTTTGGCGAACAAGAGTGATAACTTGAGGGTTAAAGCTAAACCCTTGTACATCCTTAGCATCAAAATTCACACCTAAGCGGCGTGGTTGTTGTGTCGGATCCATCCGCTGGCCAAGAGTTCTCGGCTCATTATCCACACGTTCGACCCTCGCGTTCCTAGGTGGAATGCGGCGGTTAGCAGCTCCTTGTGGATTGAAAGGATTTATATTGATCGTGGGATCAATCTCTTCTAGCGGAGGCATGGAAGAATCACTATCATCGGTGGATGAGTGGTTTCTTCTTCTAGACCTTGTTCTCCTTCTCGAGGACTTCTTGCCCACCTTATCTTCAAGATCGCTCATTTTTATCTTCATTTGGACGATCATGTCTTGTAGACCGTTAACTTGAGTTTGATGACGATCCATCTCATCCTGGAGGAGAGTCTCATTCCATCGGAGTTGAGCTTCTTTCTCCGCCAACTTTGTTTGAAGATTGTGCTCGTTTTCTTCAGCCATCTTCCTTTCCTTGCGCTTTTGCCTCAAGGTTTTCTCTAGCTCTTGATCAAGAGGTAAGAGATCTTTGGTGTTCCTAGACCTGCGCATGCACTCAAAGAAAAATCAAATAACGAGAGCAAGCTCCCAAGCTTGACAACCGGCTACCGGATTCGGACGAAGCCAAATCCCCGGCAACGGCGCCAAAAACTTGTTCGCCCCTAGAGGTGTGTGCAAATAAGCTTTAAATTTATAAAACTAGAATCAAGCAAGCGAACCCGCAGTGTACGGATCGACGTAGATTAGCAAGAATTCCAGAGTATCGAACACAGGGATTTGGGTGGAACGAACTCGATCGCAGATTATCAAGCAAGTGAATATGGGAGTTTGCAAATTATCGGGAAAACAACAATCCTAAAGATCCAAGTATCCAGCTGTGGCAATTGATTCAAGATATACTAATGATATAAAGATAGAGTCGAGATATGCAAGGGTATACTAATGTAAGGTAATCGTACGGTTGAGGTTCCAAAAACCTTATGTAATTCACCTAAAAGACACTCCCTATACAGGTTGTTGAGGCTCAATATAGAAAGATTCTAAAGGCAAGGATTAGTATCAAATACCCAAACTTATAATCTAAAGATCAAGACTAACTTATCCGATTGAGGTTGTTGAGGCTCACAATCGAGGTAGAGGTTGTTGAGGCTTCACTACCACCTAGAAAAGACAAGTCCAAGCTAAGCTAAAGCAAATCTTTAACTTTAGATTAAAGTAAAAGCAGGCTCGTAGACTTAAGGAAAATCACGGTTAGTTCTTGAGATTCCACGGTCGTGGAACTCAAGAACAGCCCGTGATTTAGGGTTGTCGGCGATAATTCTCTAACTCTCAGGGTCTAATCTATTTACGATCGATCTATCATCATCTAAGCCACAACTATCAACCCTTCACCTTAGAATTGTTAAGGGTTTTTAGCCAATAACTGTCATATTGATATTGATTCAAGAATTAAGAGATAAAAGATGAAAACTTTCAAGAACTATCAATAATCTTCAAGTGAATCTCAGAATCACAATCAAGAACAAGTGTTATCTAAAGATTCAAAACGGACCAAGCAATCACAATCTTTAGGAAAGAAGAGAAACGGGATGTCAATCCGATTCTGAATCAAACCTAAACAAGAAGAGAGATCTTCTTGCAAAATCCTCCAAGAACTTCGATCTTCCACAAACACGAAGATCACCAACAGCAACTCTTCAATACGAACTTTGATCTTCAATGAGATCTCCAAATTACCTCCAAGATGAGGGTTTTTGCGTTTTGCCGCTAAGCGAGGGTTGAAAGGTCGTAAGCGAGGTGAGGTGACGGAATCTTGCCTCATCCGTCTATTTTATAATGCAGGGCAAAATGTCGGCCCGGCCCAATCTTCAAAAGATCGTGGCTTCGAAACATGGCGAAAAGATTCGCCAAAATCACGGTCGTGGAATCTTTTCACGACCGTAATTTAGGGCGTGGAAACTACTACGGTTAGTTCCACGGCCGTAATATCCCCTGGAATGAACATCGAATCCTGACTTGGTTTCCACGGCCGTAATTTAGGGTAAGAGCGTGGTTTTTGGCCTTCATTCGTGCATTCCTCAATCTAAGACTCCAAATTGCTTCCAAAAAGTGTCTTCGATCTATGGACATATCAACTCAACTCTCCTTTGCTCGATTCCGTTCGGAAATAGCTCCAAATCACCTATAATCAACATAGAACTCGTGTAGACATCCATATCGACAATATAGGCAATACTAGCTCACATATGCATAAAGCTCAATCAAAGACTATCAATATGAATCAAATACGATTAGAAAACGTGCCTAAAATATCACAATATTTCATGCTAACAGAGGCTTTCACTTTATTGCCCGGCGCTTTGAAGCTCTTCTAGCTAAGTATGGGGTGACTCACAAGATCGCCACCCCTTATCATCCACAAACTAGTGGACAAGTTGAGATCTCAAACCGGGAGATCAAAGGAATCCTAGAGAAGACGGTTTCAAGGACAAGGAAGGATTGGTCCTTGAAGCTAGATGATGCATTGTGGGCGTATCGGACTGCGTACAAGACTCCCATCGGAACCACACCATAAAACCTTGTATATGGGATGTCTTGTCACTTACTGGTAGAGTTGGAGCACAAGGCGTTTTGGGCAATTAAGTGGTTGAACTTCAGCATGAAGGAAGCGGGGGAGAAGCGTCTCTTGGACCTCAATGAGCTTGAAGAACTTCACTTGAACGCCTATGAAAACGCCAAGATCTATAAGGAGAGAGCGAAGCGTTGGCATGATAAGCATATCATTCCAAAGGATTTCAAAGAAGGAGATCAAGTTCTCCTCTTCAATTCAAGGCTTCGGCTCTTTCCAGGTAAGCTTAAATCTCGTTGGACTGGACCTTTTCTAATTAAACGTGTTTTTCCCCATGGCGCAGTTAAAGTATGGGGTGAAAAGGGCGAAAGCTTTGAGGTGAACGGCCAACGACTCAAGAAGTATACGCCGGAACTCCAAGCTGAGGAGTTCACGCCCACCGCACTCGAATAAGTGCGAATATGGTCTAGCTACGGACCTTAAACAAAGCGCTTCTTGGGAGGCAACCCAAGGTATTGCATTGTCATTTTCGTTTTTGATTCATAGATTAGCTTAGTTTAGACGTTTTTGCTTTGTTTTGCCTTCGATTCCTTCCGGTATGTTGTGTTTTTGGATGTAGGAACAGTGGAAAAGAAAAGGCGGAGAGAAAGTTTGAAGAAAAGTGACGAAACTTGGACTTTGGAGCATTACAGAGAGTTCCACAGCCTAAACCACGGTCGTGACAGCTATAGTGACCGTGATTTTCCAAAGCCTGAGAAAAATCACCAAAACCACGGTTCCGTACATTTCCACGGCCGTGGAACCCCCCGATAGACCGTGATTTTCAAAAATTTTTACGGCCACTATATAAACCACGTTTCTTCACAAAACTCACCAAAAAAACCCAAACCACGCCCCAAAATCGCCGAATCACTCCCCCACTCTCAAATCTTCATTCGTTAATCATTTTTAACGATTCTTTGGCCAAAAATGAAGCAAATCCGATCACCAACGAGATCCAAGCAACATTTCGAGCGGCAAATCACCGGAGAAGGCGGAATTCGGATTACAAAATCCGAAAACCTAGGTTTTTGGTTCTTTCTCTTTCTTTGTCGATTCGTCTTACATTTGCTAGAAATTTTAGGAATAACTGATTGGAATTGGAAGAGAATTAGTCTCGGACTGCTGCTAATGAATTTGGTGAAATTCTGTGGAGAGTTGCGAAATTACGACAAGAACCACGGTTCCTGGGACTTCCACGGCCGTGGAAATTGAAGAACAGACCGTGATTCTTAACAGAATATGGATTTTGTGAGGAGAGTGTCCGGTAGGAACAAAGATAAGAACAAAAAGAGGAAAGGCAATGATGCTTCCTCTTCTAGAGCACCTCCCACCCAACCTCTTTCGCCTCCTTCATCACCATCACCACCTCGCCCTAGAATTCCCACCATCCACGAGGACCATCTCGATTCCTTAGAGAGGATCGAGAAGAGAGCTGTTATTGGACCTAGGTACCTACTACTAGAGGAGTTAGAGCCTCTACACGTGATAGGCGACCTTACTTGGCTTTAAGATAGAGCCAGCTTAGTCATCTTCTCGGCTATTCGAGAAGATGCTTATGAGGAGATTGCCCGAGAGTTTGTGGTCTCCTTCCAACATAGCCATGTAGATCGGACTGTCTCTTTCCGGCTGATGGAAAGAGACTATGAGTTCTCCATCCGGGAGTTTGGAGCCTTCTTTGGGTTCCAGAAGACCTTCAATGGTCGTTTCCCTAGTGGCGTTTACGCTAAGGATTTCTGGGAGGAGGTTGCCATGATATACGCTAGCGAGGACCGCTGGCAGCCAGCTGAAACCAAGGCTAGATTGATGTATCATCTAGCCTTGAAGATAGCTCATAGGGTGCTTTCTGAGTGTCTCTTTCCTAGGACGGAGACACCTCAGAAAATTAAGACGGATGAGTTGTTTTTGCTCTACTGTATGCTATACGGTAGACCTGCTGACTATGCCACCCTCTTAGCTGCTACCATGAGCAAGCTAAAGAATAAGAGGGCTGGCAACATTGGATATGGTGGGATGGTGACCCACCTTGCTCGACAACTAGGGGTAGATTTTTCTGCATGTACACGTATTGTTGCCACACCCCTAGGACTCCATAGCCTCATGACTAGAGGCATCATCTTCCCTACCCATAGAGGTCCACCTTATGCTGCTATGCCATGGGAGAGTAGGACGGGGAGAGGGATAGAGTGGCTCCCTGAGTATTCTATTATGGCTGGATGCCATAATTGGAAGGCGACGTTCGCTGCCATTCATGCGAACAGATTGGTAGCCCCTCCCTATGTTCCACCACCACCAGATGCTGAGGAGGAGGAGATGAGAGGAGGAGACAATTATGAGGGAGGAGGAGGAGCTGATCATGACTTTGGCACATTCCCGGATCAGCCGGATGAGGTTCCCGACATGCCTAGACATTCTCCACGTCCCGCTAGAGCTTCAGGATCATCCTCTCGCAGCGCTAGTGTGAGCGAGAGACCTACTTGGATGGCGGATCCGCTTAGGTGGTACAGCACTCAGCCGGACTAGATGGTAGCTCCTCCACCATGGACTACACAGGCACCACCAGCACCGGCACCTTCAGATGCACCGGCATAGTACAGCCAGCCGCCTGGTTGGTACGAGCAGCAGCCAACATGGGCCACCGATCTTTGCAGCAGGGTTGGAGCTTTAGAGATTCGTGCTGATGCTCGGGATGCACGAGCCGATGATCTTGACCACATGATGAGAGATGTTTACCGCCAGCAGTTCGGGCGGTACTATGATCCCAGCTTCTCTCCATTTCCACCACCGCCTCCACCTCAGTGATGATGTTTGACGATCTACAATATTAGCCGCTCCACCACCGTTTTGTGAGTTCTTTTTCTTTCTTTGTCTTTATTTTTCTTTTTGAACATTAGGGACAATGTTTGTTCCAAGTATGGGGTGGGGTGTGACTAATCATTTGTAATAACTCTTACTCACTTTGTTTGCTTCTATTGATGACACCGTTGCATGTTTCATTATTGTTACACGTTTCATATTGCATTGCATGAAAAAGCTTTTGAAAAACCCATAAAAATTGAAAAATTTTGAAAATTTTGTCTAGGAATTGAGATGACTTCTATGATAATCATTACTTGTGAATTGAGTTTGATGACAATCGCATGCTTAAACAAATAGTAAATTGAAAAGAAATTGAATGAATTGATTATTCCGATTTTGCAAGTTTCATAATGTGAAGAATGTTACCTAAATCATGTTGAGAAAATAAGCTTGAAATCACATAATAAGTTCTTATACTTCTTGTTGAAATGATTAAGGCAATTCGATTTTCTTTCTTCTTTCTTTGATCATTTATCCCCTCAATAAAACTATGACCTCCTTTACCTATCCGGGAATTTGGAGGAGTTGATTGATATTGGCATGTTTGATGTGGGAGGGCCTTGAAAGCAAATTTTGCAATAAAAAAGAATAGAAAGAAATCATAGGTTTGGGGAAGTCAATCATGACGATGAGTAACTCGGCACCATTCACATAGCCGGGTGTTTGTGTCTTGCCAAAGTCGGATTGAGCGATATTCCTAGCGGATTATGGTAAGTGCGCTAAGGGTTTGAGGCATCTCGAAAAATTGAGAAACGCCAATCTCCTAGGCTTCGGTTTTTGTGCACCTCTATCCATAACTCCAAAAGTAAAGTCGAAAAAGTATGTGCAAGAGAAGAAGAGCGAAGCTCTAAGTTGAAAGTGTTGCAGAAACCGCAAAAGAAAAAGAAAAGAGTAGTGATCCATTTTCCCGGATTCAAGCACCACATTCCTTAAAGTTTCCTTCCCTTTCCACATTCTAGACCTTATTTGAAAGTCCTTAAGATCAAAAGAATGTTATATGGCTTGGTGATCTAAATTGAAGTTTCTTATGATTGATTTTGTTAATGTTTGAAGGTTTTGATGCTTACGTTGAAGTTTGATCAATATATGAGCTTTCTTTACTCTTTACTCTTTGATTTTGTGTATGAAAGTCTTATGAACGAATGAAGCAAGGTTTGAGAACGATTTATTAACTAGAAAGCACATTCATGTAAAAGAAGTTTGTTTTGAGAGTGTATCCATATTTCATCCTAACTTGAGTTTTAAAAGCCTTTCGAAAGACCTTGCTTGAGGACAAGCAAGTGGCAAGTATGGGGTATTTTGTTAGCATGAAATATTGTGATATTTTAAGCACGTGTTCTAGATGCATTTCATCCGTTTTTGGTGTTCATTGATTAAGCATTGATACATTTGTGAGCTAGTTTGTCTATTTTGTCGATATGGAGATCTACATAAGCTTTGTGTTGATTGTAGGCAATTTAGAGCTAATTCCGAACGGATTGAGAGAGAATGGAGATAGATTTAGCTTGTCCATGGATTGAGGACACACATAGGAGCTAAGGATGATGCTAGGATGAAGAATGACACAAAAACAAAGGGAATTACGAGCTATGGATATTCCACGCTCTAAATTACGACCGTACCAAGGTCCACGCTCTAATCCACGGCCGTGGAACCTTGGCAACACAAGCGTGGTTCATTCCAGCAACTTACACGGCCGTGGAGGGTTGGAAGAAACCGTAATCAACTTCCACGCTCTAAATTACAGGCGTGGAACACCTTCCACGACCGTGATCTTGACGATCTTTTACGCAATATTTTAAGCCACGATCTTCTACACACATGGGCCAAAGACACATTTTATTTGGGCCTATATAAGGACGGAAGAAAGTAGATTCCGTCACCTCGGCTTAGACCTCGCTACCGCCTTCCTTACGTATACGCTTAGGGTTTACACCTCGTTTACACCTTTGTGGGATTTCGCTCATTGCACGTGCCTAGGGTTTCAGGAAGGACGTGTGGAGATTTGCCATTTTGCAATGGAGTTTTGCAAAGGCTTAGAGATTTGGAAGATTTTTTTTGGCGGAAGTTACGCCTTTTGATTCTAGGTTTGATTTGAAGACGGATTGACATCCCGTTCTTTGTTCTTATCTAGATAGTTGCTTGTTTGTGTTTATTCCGAATCTGATTTGCATTATCATTGATATTTGTGGATTTGAGATTGACTTAAGGTTTATTAAAGGTTTTCGAAGGTTTTCATCTTTCAATCTTTTAATTCTTGAATTTCATATCAATATGACTGTTGTTGGCTAAAACCCTTTAGCTATTCTAAGGTGAAGGGTTGAAAGTTGTGGCTTAGATGATGATAGATCGATCGTAAACAGATTGGATCCTGAGAGTTAGTGAGAATCGCCGACATACCTAAATCACGGTCTGTTCTTGAGGTTCCACGGCCGTGGAACTCAAGAACCACCCGTAATTTTGTGCTAGTTACGAACCTTGCTTTTACTTTAATCGAAAGTTAAAGATTTGCTTTAACTCAGTCTTGGCTTGCCTTTTCTAGGTGGTAGTGAAGTCTCAACAACCTCTACCTCGATTTTGAGTGTCACAACCTTAATCGGTTTATCTAGTCTTGATCCTTGGGTTACAAGTTTGGGTATTTGACATTAATTCTTACCTTTAGAACCTTTCTATACTGAAGCCTCAACAACCTTTATAGAGAGTGTCTTTTAGGTGAGTCATATAAGGTCTTGGAACTTCATCGTACATTGCCTTACATTCGTATACATTTGCATACCTCAACTCTGTCCTTATATCTTTAGTATATCTTGAATCGATTGCCACGACTGGATACCTGGATCTTTAGGATTGTTGTTTTCCCAATAATTACAAAGTTTCATACACTTTACTTGCTTGACAATTCTATAACTGGATTTAACCCCCCAAATCCCTGTGTTCGACACTCAGGAATTCTTGCTTAACTATATCGATCCGTACACTGCGGGTTCGCTTGCTTGATTTCTAGTTTTATAAATTTAAGACTTATTTGCACGCACGCTAATTGGCGAACACTAGTCGCCTCGGTTGCTCAAGAATCATCTCGGTCGAGGTGCTTTGTCAGCAACCGAGATGTGCCTCAGTCAAACTCCGTCTTCTCAAATTCTCGAACTTCTGTCCTTCCAGTTAGGCTCCTGGTTAGTACTCCTTCCTTAGATATCACCTGTTGTTTGTCTAGGACGTCAAAAACAAACAAAGCAAAGCAAAAGCAAACTATCTAAGCTAGACTAGAAAAAGGGAAAATAAGGCAATACCTTGGGTTGCCTCCCAAGAAGCGCTTGATTTAAGGTCGCTAGCTGGACCAGATGACATCTCAAACGAGGTATAGTGGTGCAACCTCCTCGACCAGAATTTCCGGTTTGTATTTCTTGAGTCTATGACCATTGACCTTGAAGCTTCCGCTCGTTTTGCCCCATATCTCTACTGCATCATGAGGAAAAACATGTTTCACAACATAAGGTCCGGTCCATCTAGATTTCAACTTACCTGGGAAGAGGCGGTGGCGGGAGTTGAAGAGTAGAACTAAGTCTCCTTCGTTAAGCTCCTTAGGAATGATACGCTTGTCATGCCATTCGTTCGTCCTTTCCTTATAGATTTTGGCATTCTCATAAGCGTTCAAACGCAGCTCCTCCAGCTCGTTGATATCCAATAGCCGCTTCTCGTCGGCTTCCTTAATGTCGAAGTTCAACCATTTGATCGCCCAATATGCTTTGTGTTCTAACTCAATGGGGAAATGACAAGACTTCCCATATACCAAATTATAAGGGGTGGTACCTATGGGAGTCTTAAATGCGGTCCTGTAGGCCCAAAGACCGTCGTCCAATTTCATGGACCAATCCTTCCTCGTCCTAGAGACGATCTTGTCCAGATTTGCTTTGATTTCTCTATTCGAGATCTCGACCTGTCCACTAGTTTGAGGGTGATAAAGGGTTGCTACCTTGTGGGTTACCCCATACTTCGATAGAAGTGCCTTAAACTTCCGGTTGATGAAATGCGTTCCTCCATCGCTGATGATGATACGTGGAGTTCCAAAACGTGGAAAGATAGTCCTTTTTAAGAACTTCACAACCACCTTGGCGTCATTAGTGGGAGAAGCGATGGCTTCAACCCATCTAGAGACGTAATCAACTGCTAGAAGAATATAGAGGTTTCCTCCGGAGGATGGGTAAGGTCCCATGAAGTCTATCCCCCATACATCAAAGATTTCCACCTCTTGAATGTTATTAAGTGGCATTTCGTTCCTCCTAGATAAATTTCCTGTTCTTTGGCATGCATCACAAGAGACAACAAATGATTGCACATCTTTAAATAATGTAGGCCAAAAGAAACCGGAACGTAATACCTTAGCGCATGTCTTATCGGTGCTAGCATGTCCTCCACAAGGAAGTGAATGACAATGCCGTATGATGCTATTAACTTCGTCTTCCGGAATGCATCTCCGAAGCATCCCATCCGGCCCACGCTTGAATAGCAGCGGCTCATCCCAGTAGTAATGGCGTACGTCCTTGAAGAATTTCTTCTTTTGAGAGTACGTCAATCCGGGCGGTAATTCCTGGCAAATAAGATAATTCACAATATCAGCATACCAAGGTCCTTTATTATCAAAAAGTTGGTGAATAGAAAGTTCCACCAACTGAGGATGAATGTCAGAGAAAGGAGTAAGAAGTTTGTTATTTTCAGAGAAAGGCGTTGACCGAGATGTTCTTCAATCGCCTCGCTCAGTCCAGAAAGTGCCTCGGTCGAGGTATTGTAACTGGAACCGAAACTGGAGATCTTTGTCTCCTGGGTTAGCTTCTTAGTTTTAGCTCCTGGATCTTCTTCCAACACTTTTAAGCTCCGTATATTTGCATCACAAGAGGCATCTATACCTTCCTCCATTAAACTGAAACTAATAACTCGTTCAAGTGGATCGTTAATAAGGATAGAGCTCACCAATTCCCTTGATTCTTCTTCATCGTAGATGTTGAAGATATCATTGCTTAGTTGCTCTCCTTTCATGGCCGCAAGTAGTGCGAACTCCACTTCATCTCCGCCAATGTTGAATTTCAACTTGGCGTTCTTACAATCCACGTTGCAACCCGAAGTTGCTAGAAATGGCCTCCCGAGAATAATAGGAACTGGATAATCTGCGGGAATGTCAAGTACAACAAAGTCTATTGGTAAATAGAAGTTACCTAAATTGACAGGAACGTCTTCCAAAATGCCCACGGGATGGATAATGGAGCGGTCCGCCATGTATAATCGAATCTTGACCGGCTTGGGCTCTCCAAGTCCGATCTTCACACATAGTTCCAGCGGAATGATGCTCACGGTGGCTCCTAGATCGCATAAGGCTTCACAAGTGACATCCCCAACTTGAATGGGAATGCAAAAGGAGCCGGGATCTCTCAACATAGGTGGCATCTTCTCCTTCATGATTTGTATGAGCTCCGAGGATTTAGATTTCATCCTTACTTCACCAAAATCTTCCAGCTTCCTCTTCCTTGATAAGAGCTCTTTCAAGAACTTCCCATAGGCGGGCCTCCCTAGAATAGCATCAAGGAAAGGAATGTTAATGTGCAGTTTATTCATCAAGTCAAGGAACTTACCAAAGTGCTTGTCTAGATGTGCTTTGGCCCTTGACTGGGGAAATAGAAGTAGTGGTTTGTATGCAGGAGGTGAAACATAAACTTTAGTTTTCCCCTCCGCTTTCTATGGGTCCACCTCGGTTGGCATATCGGCCGAAGTGTTCTTCAACTGCACCTAGACCGAGGTGGTCTTCGTTGGTACTGGCACCGACCGAGGCACTGGATTTGCAGTTTTCAGTCCACTCCTCGTAGTTATGGCCATAATCTGGCCCTTAGGGTTGCTTTCCGTCCTTGCTGGAAGCTTCCCTGGATCTCTTGGCGCTTCATTCGCCCTACTAGCAAGTTGTTGTTCAAAGGCCTTTTGGGCCTTCGAAAATGAAGTCATGGATGTCTCCATAGCACTAAGCTTGATCAAGATAGCCTTCAGCACTGCGTCTTTCTTTTCCGGCTGGGATGAACTTGATCCTTGCCCCTGGCTCTTTAATGGAGTAGAAGAAGAAGAAGAAGGGGAAGAAAGGAAAGGGTTATAGGAATCGTTAGAATTGGAGTTAGAATGGTTGTTACCAGAATTTTGGTTGTTCGCCCTCCAATTATTGCTGTTGGACCCTCTATTGTTGTTGTAGTTGTTGTTCCGGGAACCGTTATTGTTGTTACGGTATCCATTGTTGTTGTTCCTTTGTCCATGATCTTCCTTCTTGGTTTGAGCAACCAAGAGTTCCTTTAATTGCTTCACGTCATTCTTCAAAGACGTGAGTTGATTGTTGTTTGGCTGAGTATCTTGGAAGTTAATTCTTTTAACTCCACCTTCAGCTCCTTGATGTGTGTATTTCTCCATGTGCAAAGCTTTCTTCTCGATAAAGTCCCAAGCTTCGTCAATCGCCATGTCCATAAAGGTACCGGCGGAAAGTAGTTGGAGGTTAAACTGGGTGCTTCCGTCCAGTCCATTGAAGTATATCTCCAACAACTCTATCTTTGGAATCCCATGATGTGGGCAATCCAAAAGAATGTCCTTAAACCTCTCCCATGACTTGGAAAAGCTCTCCTTGTCCTTCATAATGAATGCATTAATCTTCCCTCTCATTTCAGCAGTCTTAGAGGGGGAAAAGAATTTAGTCAAGAATTCCGTAGTCATCTCCTCCCAAGTGCTGATTTTTCCTGGAGGAAGAGATTGATACCATGTAAGAGCTCTATCTTTTAAAGAAAAGTAAAAAGGTCTTAGCTTGTAGTTGTTATTTTCAATTCTTGAGGGTCTCAAGGTCTCCATCAAGATCTCATAGTTTTGAAGATGTTGATGTGGGGATTCCTTCTCTAGCCCTCCAAACTGGCATTGGCGAATCATGGAAAGAACTTGCGGTCGAAGTTCGTAGTCATGGTCCGCTGGATCTCCTAGGTTAACTCCTGGACGCCTCAGTTGTTGATTGGGGTCCATCCTTTGACATAGGGTTTGCGGGATTCCTGCAAAAAGAGCGCCTCGGACTGGCATCTGAGGTGGAAGTACCTCGGCCGGGGCGTTAGAGACTGGAACCTACCTCGGCCGGGTCTTGTAAGGCTGCCATATCTGCTTCGATCACTTCAGTCCTAGTGCGAGTTTCTTCTTTCTCTTGCCTCAGTTCTTCCCTGCTGAGGCGTAGCTGTTCTAACGCCTCCTTCAATTCGGCCTCAAGATCGCGATTGTCTTGGTTGGCCATCTTCGCTTCTCTTAAGCGTCGTTTGTATGTCTTTTCTGGTTCGGGATCGTAAGGAACGATTTCCTTCCTAGTGCGGGTTCTTCGCATAAACCTAAGAAAGAACCTGCAAAAGTCACTCAAGTAGAGTGGTTAGTAGACACGGGGGCAAGTGCCCCAAAAGCGTACCGTAACCGGCTCGGTCTAGACCAAGTCCCCGGCAACGGCGCCAAAAACTTGTTCGCTCCAAAGGGTGTGTGCAAGCTTTAAATTTATAACCCTAGATGTAAGCTTAAAACAAGGATGCGAACCCGCAGTGTACGGGTCAATCGTAGTAAAAAGCAAGAAATTCCAGGGGTCGATCACAGGGACTTAGTGAAACAAAGTCGGAATAGGTAAGCTTTAGCAATCACTAACCACAAAGCAATTAAAACAACCAAAGATAATAAAAGTCAATAAAGGAAATATGAAATTCTAGGGATTAAAGCATCTAGTTGTGGTTCAACTCAAGATCTAAAGATAAGCGGACAAAGCTGAGATTTTTGCATAGGGAAGGTGTTACTAAAGTGGAATAGATCACCGGGTAAGTCTCACTACTCACTAATCCCAAACCGTAACTCCTATTACCGGGTAAGTCTCAAGGAATTATGTTCGCTCCAAACGGTGTGTGCAAGCTTTAAATTTATAACCCTAGAATTAAACTTAAAACAAGGATGCGAACCCGCAGTGTACGGGTCAATCGTAGTAAAAGCAAGAAAATTCCAGGGGTCGATCACAGGGACTCGGTGAAACAAAGTCAATACGGTGTGCTTATGTCAATACTAACCACAAGAGCGATTAACACAATCAAAGATGAATAAGAAGTCAATAAAGCAAACATGCAATTCTAGGGATTAAAGCATCTAGTTGTGGTTCCAACTCAAGATCTATAGATAAGCGGACAAAGCTGAGATTTTTGCGTGGGGAAGGTGTTTCTAAAGTGGAGTAGATCACCGGGTAAGTCTCACTACACACTAATCCTAAACCGTAACTCCTATTACCGGGTAAGTCTCAAGGAATCAAAATAAAGAACTATAACCTCAAACTAACACACCATCTAAGGGAATAGAATCAACCTTTACCGGGTAAGTCTCAGGCTAACTCACGAAGATGGGATGAAAGCACACTCAAACCCCAATAAAGGATAAACCTTTATTACCTACACTTATGATCGTTGGTACACAAACTAAGGAATTACTGGGTAAGTCTCATCCTAAGCTTGCTTTGAACCAGGAAAGGTGTAATAAGAATAGGATTTGGCAAACTCTAACACTTAACTCTCAGTTATGGATCAGATAAGTCACCTCGATCAGCCAGTTTCCACCCCGGCCGAGATGTTCATCGACTGAACGAGATGCTTAGGGTTAAGGTTAAAGACTCAAACTTTCAGGATCCTACTGGAATCTAAGATTATTCTATCATTGTTTTTCCCATAACCTTCAGCTAATCACCCTAGAATCACACAAGGAAATTAGCCACTCATCATCATTATGAAAGTATTAAATGTATGGGAAGAAGGTGAATATTTGAACAAGAAGAATTTAATGAAAAAGACTTCAATAACTGAATCAAATATCACAACAAAAGCGTTCCTTGGATAGTTATCCAAAAAGACAAGACAACAAGTGAGGGAATTAAAGACAATCTTACAAAACCCTTCAAAAAGCTATAAAAGCTATGATCTTCAATCTTCCTTCAACCTTCAAAAAGGTTCTTCGAAACTCCCAACTGGAGTATACTGCTGCTACTGCGTAAAACCTCGATCGATGGTATAGCGTGATGTCCAGCTCTAAGCGGATACCGAAATTATGGGAAATCCGACTCTTTTTATAGGAAAATAAACCTCCAAAGATAATAAATCTTAGAAAGATATTTTCCCATAAATATAGGTAAAATATATGATTTTGCATATCTCCTTCCTTCCAGGAGCCAAGCCCAAAAATATAAGATCACTTTCCAAATTTAAAAGATCTCATCCAAGAATAAAATATTCTCGCCGCGTCCTAGGTGTTCGCCTCGGTCGAGTCGGCGTCTCTGGATCACCTCAGTCGAGATGAATCTCTGGTCAACCGAGGTGAGTCACAACTGAATGCGAAATCTTTCGAATCTGCTTCAAAGTAAATCTTTAATCCATGGTTATGCTCCTTGGATGTAGCTCCAAATGACTCATGACTCCTTTTGCTCCTTTTTGATGCAAAATGTACCAAATTACCTCCAATTACAACAAAACTAGGTGTAGACCTCGATTCTCGCAAAGGTAGGTGAAATGGTAGTAAAATCACATAATGCACATACAAACATGCAGATTATGAAAGATAAAACGTCCAAACAATCCCTAAAATATAGACTATAATTCATGCTATCAAAATACCCCATACTTAGCCCTTGCTTGTCCCCAAGCAAGTTCCTCATATAAAAGATAAGATAGAATGGATTATAAGTCAAGAAAATCAATGAAAAAGTCTTTCAAAAACATTTTATGGTGTGCAACTATCATAGATCACTCTAAGAGAATACTTCCTGGAATTTAAAAACTCAACATGATCAAAACATTTTATAAATATAGGAAAGTTGTTCATCTTTGCATAAAATCATAGAATGCATAATAAATCATAATTATCAAAATTAATCATGTATAATCCGATTTAAACCGCTAAGTCAATCAACAAGCTCAAGGTCTCAAGGGCTTCCCAAAAGAAAGGTCAAGAAACGTGTAGGGTAGGGATGTATGTAAGGTAATGTGGTGCTAGAATCCGGGAAAAAGGATGAACTTCACTTTCACTTTGACCTGCAACATCTTCCACCAATAAGCTTTGCTTATTCCACCTTTTTTTTTTTTCTTACTTTAATTTTTGGGATGCATGGACAGAGGTGCACAATAACCGAAGCCTGGGAGATTAGCAATCATCAATTTCTTGAGATGCATCAAACCCTTGATGCACATACCATGACCCGTTAGGAATATCGCTCAATCCGACTTTGGCAAGACACAAACACCCGGATATGTGAATGGTGCCGAGTTACTCATCTTCATGATTGACTTCCCCAAACCTATTATTGCTTTCTAACACTTTCACTTCCAGCCACTTCTCAACTTTAACTCCACTTGCTTTCACCACTTCGCTTGCTTCCAAATTCCCGGATAGGTAAAGGGAGGCAAAATGTATATGAGGGGCTAAGCATGATCAAGAAGAAGAAGAAGAAGAGAATGAATTGCCTTGGTCTTTCCAAGAAGAAAGTGAGAGAACTTAACCTGCGGTGTCAACCTTCAAATTCAACATAATTTGGATGAAAACAAAGTATTAAACATGCTAATAATTTCAAACAAAGCATTTAGCAACTTAAACATATTATAAAACCTTTCAATCACATAAAGAATTTAAAACCAGTAGGTAAACAGAATCTTCACTGAGATCATATCCAGATAAGTAACACAAAAAATCGTTTTCGAAAACTCTCAGTAACCCACCTCGGTCGAGGTGTTCTTGGTTCAACCGAGGTGAAATGCCTCGTTTGGCCAATACTGACTCGGTCGAGGTCAAAAATTTTTTTTATTTTTTTTTAAAAACCATTTTTTTTTTTTTTTTTTTTTTTTTTTTTTCGGTTTCGACGTTTTTCTCAATCAAATAACCTGTAGGTATGCATGTAATATCAGATAATCATATAAAGGCAACTGAAGCATAAATATGAAAATATCCGATAAAATATAATACATCAAAGGTAGTCGAATAAATACATCACGTAGTCAGATAAGTACAAATACCCCATACTTGGGACACAGTGTCCTAGTGGGTCAAATAAAAGTCTGGAAAACGAGAGTACTCACCGGATAAATAGCTGAACTGCATAAAAGAAAATAAAGAAAATCCTGCAGCTCCTCAGTAATCCTGATCCGGCGGTGGTGGTGGTGGCACATACGGATACTGTGTCGGGTCGAACGGATAGCCCATAGTCTGCTGGAACTGCAGCTCCATTATCCTACGCTGATAGTGCTGCCCCTCTAGCATCTGCTGAGTCCAGCTGTCAAGGTGTCGGTGCTCGGCGGCAAATCTCTCATGCATGTCCACAGTAAGGGCAGCATAAGAATCTATCATCTGGTCAGTCAGATCATCGATCCCACGATGAGCCTCAGTGTCTCTATGACGGCGTGTCCGACGCCTAGCAGATCTAGCAGGAGGTGCAGCAGGTGCTGGCTCAGTATCCTCCTCATCATCCAAGTCGATGATCGGTGGTGCGCTCGTACCTGCAGTATCTGTCCCTGTATCCATCGGGACTCCACCATCTCTCTCATCCACTGTCTCCTCGTCGTCGTCATCCTCCTCCTCCTCTATGTACTCGGAAAAGATAGCCATCATGCATCGCTGGAAGGTAGCGGGTGCATTGCACAATCCAAATGGCATCCTCCGATAGGCAAATGTCCCCCATGGACAAGTGAAAGTGGTCTTCTCCTGATCATCCGGATGGATAGGAATCTGGAAGAATCCACTATAGCCGTCCAAGTAGCAAAAGTGTGAATGCTGGGCCAATCGTTCGAGCATTTTGTCGATGAAGGGAAGCGGAAAATGATCCTTCCGAGTCGCCGTGTTCAGCTTCCTATAATCGATGCAAACTCTCCAGCCCGTAACGGTCCTTGTTGGGATTAACTCGTTGTTCTTATTCGTCACAACGGTCATCCCTCCTTTCTTCGGAACGACATGCACCGGGCTAACCCACTTGCTGTCCGAGATAGGATAAATAATACCTGCATCCAACAACTTAAGAACTTCCTTCTTCACAACCTCTTTCATGATCGGATTTAACCGTCTTTGAGGTTCCCGTGAAGTCTTATGATTATCTTCCATTAGAATTCTATGCATGCAGAAAGAAGGTTTAATGCCAATAAGATCATCCGTGGTATAACCTATAGCCTTTCGATGCTTCCTCAGGACATGCATTAATTTAAACAATTCAGATTCGGAAAGGGAAGCACTAACAATAACGGGATAAGTAGAATCCGGTCCAAGAAAGAAATACCTCAAGTGACTGGGGAGTTGTTTAAGCTCCACGACTGGGGGTGCTTTCTGAGGGGAATCCATGCTTCCTCTTTCCAGTGGAGTGGTATCAGAAACTGGACTCGATGAAGTCTCAGTTAGGGTTGTCTCGCCATCGGCCTCGGTCGAGGCGCAGAGGCGTTGACCGAGATGTTCTTCAGTCGCCTCGCTCAGTCCAGAAGGTGCCTCGGTCGAGGTACTGCTACTGGGACCGAGACTGGAGATCTTCGTCTCCTGGATTAGCTTCTCAGTTTTAGCTCCTGGATCTTCTCCCAGTGCCTTCAAGCTCCGTATATCTGCATCACAAGAAGCATCTATACCTTCCTCCATTAAACTGAAGCTAATAACTCTTTCGAGTGGATCGTTAATAAGGATAGCGCTCACCAATTCTCTTGATTCTTCTTCATCGTAGATGTTGAAAATATCATCAGTTAGTTGCTCCCCTTTCATGGCTGCAAGTAGCGCGAACTCCACCTCATCGCCACCAACGTTGAATTTCAACTTGGCGTTCTTGCAATCCACGTTGCAACCCGAAGTTGCTAGAAATGGCCTCCCGAGAATAATAGGAACAGGATAATCTGCGGGAATGTCAAGTACAACAAAATCTATGGGTAGATAGAAGTTACCTAACTTGACCGGAACGTCCTCCAAGATGCCCACGGGATGGGTAATGGAGCGATCCGCCATATAAAGTCGAATCTTGACCGGCTTGGGCTCTCCAAGACCGATCTTCGTGCATAGCTCCAGCGGGATGATGCTCACGCTGGCTCCTAGATCACAAAGGGCTTCACAAGTGACATCCCCAACTTGAATGGGAATGCAAAATGATCCGGGATTTCTCAACTTAGGTGGCATCTTTTCCTTCATGATCTTGATAAGCTCCGAGGATTTAGATGTCATCCTAACTTCACCAACATCCTCCAGCTTCCTCTTCCTTGATAAGATTTCTTTTAAGAACTTCCCATAGGTGGGCATACCTAAAATAGCATCAAGGAAAGGAATATTAATATGTAGCTTATTCATCAAGTCAAGAAACTTACCAAAGTGCTTGTCTAGATGTGCTCTGGCTCTGGACTGAGGGAATGGAAGTGGTGGTTTGTATGCAGGAGTTGGAACATAAGTTTTTGTTGTCCCTCCTGCTTTCTGTTGCTCCGCCTCGGTTGGCATCTCGGTCGAGGTGTTCTTCGACTGGATCTGGACCGAGGTGGTCTGCGTCGAGCGAGGTACTGGATCTGCAGTTTTGAGTCCACTCCTCGTCGTTGTGGCCATGCATTGGCCCTTAGGGTTAGTTTCCGTCTTTGCTGGAAGCTTCCCTGGATCTCTCGGCGCTTCATTCGCCTTATTAGCAAGTTGTTGTTCGAAGGAATTTTGGGCCCTCGAAAATGAAGTCATAGAATTCTCCATAGCGCTAAGCTTGATCAAGATTGCCTCCAGAACTGCGTCTTTCTTTTCTGGCTGAGACGAACTTGATCCTTGCCCTTGGCTTTTCAATGGAGTAGAAGAAGAAGAAGGGGAAGAGAGGAAAGGGTTAGAGGAATCATTAGAGTTGGAGTTTGAATGATTGTTACCGTAGTTTTGGTTATTCGCCCTCTAGTTGTTGCTATTGGATCCTCTATTGTTGTTGTTGTAGTTGTTGTTTCGGGGACCGTTGTTGTTGTTACGGTACCCGTTATTGTTGTTGTTCCTTTGCCCTTGCTCTTCCTTCTTAGTTTGAGCCATCAAGAGCTCCTTCAATTGCTTCACGTCATTCTTCAAAGACGTGAGTTGATTGTTGTTGGATTGAGTCTCTTGAAAGTTGACTCTTTTAACTCCACCTTCAGCTCCTTGGTGGGTATATTTCTCCATGTGTAAGGCTTGCTTCTCAATGAAGTCCCAAGCCTCATCAATCGCCATGTCCATGAAGGTACCGGCGGAGAGTAGTTGGAGATTGAACTGGGTGCTTCCGTCCAGCCCTTTGAAGTAGATCTCCAACAACTCGATCTTTGGAATCCCATGATGTGGGCAATCCAAGAGGATATCCTTGAACCGCTCCCAAGATTTGGACAAGCTCTCCTTGTCCTTCATAATGAAAGCGTTGATCTTCCCTCTCATTTCAGCGGTCTTTGAGGGGGGAAAGAATTTGGTCAAGAATTCCGTAGTCATCTCCTCCCATGTGCTAATTTTTCCTGGAGGAAGAGATTGATACCAAGTAAGAGCTCTATCTTTTAAAGAAAAGTAAAAAGGTCTTAGCTTGTAGTTGTTATTCTCAATTCTGGGGGGTCGCAAGGTTTTCATCAAGATCTCGTAGTTTTGAAGATGTTGATGCGGCGACTCTTTCTCTAGCCCTCCGAATTGGCATTGGCGAATCATGGCTAGAACTTGCGGTCGAAGTTCGTAGTCATGATGTGCTGGATCTCCTAGGTTCACTCCTGGACGCCTCAGCTGTTGATTAGGGTCCATCCTTTGACCTAGGGTTTGTGGGATTCCTGCAAGAAGAACATCTCGGACTGGCATCCGAGGTGGAAGTACATCGGCCGGGGCGTCAGGTACTGGAATCTGCCTCGGTCGCGGGTCAACTACTGGATCCTGCATCGGTCGAGGATCAACAGGAGGATCTTCTTGGATTGCCCACATCAACGGCCTATCGGGGTGTTCCACGGCTGTAGAAACGTACGGCCACTAGTGGAAAGTGGTTCTTTAATTTTGGTTAGATAAGACCTGGTTTTCCACAGATCTATTAGGCAAACCACGGCCGTGGTTTTGCCTTTTTGGCCATGGAATCCTTTGTTCTCACCAAAAATCCAAGTTTTGTCGTTCTTTTGGCTGTCTTTACTTCTTTTGCTCGTTTCTTATTGCTAACATCCAAAGTCACAAACATACCGGAAGTTATCGACGAAAAACAAACAAAAACAACTACTTTAAACTAGTCTAAGAAAAAAAACAAAAACAAAAGCGAGAATGCAAAACCTTGGGTTGCCTCCCAAAAAGAGCTTTGTTTTAGATCTGTAGCTAGACCATTCCATTATGTTTAAGCGAGGACAAACGGAGCGATTTCCTTAGTTTAGACTTCCGGTGAGTATTTCTTGAGTCGTTGACCATTCACTTTGAAACTTCCGCACTTCTCACCCCATACTTCAACTGCACCATGGGGAAAAATGTGTTTAATTACATAAGGTCTTGTCCAACGAGATTTAAGCTTACCGGGAAAAAGCCAAAATCAAGAATTGAAGAGAAGAAGAAGGTCTCCTTCTTTGAAGTCCTTTGGAATGATATGCTTATCATGCCAACGCTTCGCTCTTTCTTTGTATATCTTAGCGCTCTCATATGCGTTGAAGCGGAGTTCCTCTAGCGCATTAAGATCCAAGAGATGCTTTATGTTCCAACTGCACCGGAAGATGACATGACTTCCCATACACAAGGTTGTATGGCGTTGTGCCAATGGGAGTCTTGTATGCCGTTCTATGTGCCCACAATGCATCATCCAACTTTAATGACCAATCCTTCCTTTTCTTTGACACCGTATTCTCCAAAATTCCTTTAATCTCTCTATTAGAAATCTTCACTTGTCCACTTGTTTTTGGATGGTAGGGTGTGGCGATCTTGTGAGCCACCCCATACTTAGCTAGTAGAGCTTCAATGTGACGGGCAATGAAGTGTGATCCTCCGTCACTAATGATGGTTGGGGGTGTCCCAAACCTTGGGAAAATAGTTCGATTAAAGAACTTAAAAACCACCATTGCATCATTAGTTGGAGAGGCAACAACTTCAACCTATCCTGAAACATAATCTACAGCTAGAAGTATGTATTGGTTACCACAAGATGATGGGAATGGTACCATAAAATCTACTCCCCAAACGTCAAAGATCTCCATCTCTTGGATGCTGTTAAGAGGCATTTCATTCCTCCTAGAAATATTTCATGTTCTTTGACAAGCATCGCAACAAGCAACAAAGGTTTGCACATCCTTAAATAATGTAGGCCAAAAGAATCCGGATTGTAATACCTTAGTGCTAGTCTTGTGAGAGCTAGCGTGTCCTGAACAAGGAAGCGAATGACAATGACGAATGACACTTTGCATTTCATCTTCAAGCACACATCTTCTAAT
This sequence comes from Fagopyrum homotropicum, assembly GCA_033239125.1. Taxonomy (NCBI): domain Eukaryota; kingdom Viridiplantae; phylum Streptophyta; class Magnoliopsida; order Caryophyllales; family Polygonaceae; genus Fagopyrum; species Fagopyrum homotropicum. The sequence goes on along the minus strand of BSWB01000008.1, from coordinate 25,296,031 downwards.
GATGCCATTTGGACCTCTCTTGAAGAGTAGAGGTTCATTCCAATAATATTGGCGGGCATCCCTAAAGAACTTCTTCCTTTTTGCGTAGGATAGTCCGGGAGGTATTTATTGACAAACCAAATAATTTACAAAATCAGCAAACCAAGGTTCGTTACCTCTAGAAATATGATCGATGCACTCTTCCATTAGATGCAATTATTCTTCCAGGAAAGAGTCATCAATAGGTAAATCTTCACTAGTAGCATGTGGTAGACGACTCAAATGATCCGCAATAGAATTTTCGGATGCTTTCTTGTCACGAATTTCAAGATCGAACTCTTGAAGGAGGAGAATCCACCTAATCAGCCTTTGTTTTGCATCTTTCTTGGCAAGCAAATACCGAATTGCTGAATGATCCATGTACACAATCACCTTTGCTCCTACAAGATTAGAAAAAAAACTTTTCAAAAGCATAAACAACAGCAAGTAATTCCTTTTCCGTTGTAGCATAGTTGAGTTGCGTTTCATCTAGCGTCTTGCTAGCGTAATAGATGGCATGAGTGCGTCCACCCTTCTTTTGTCCAAGAACCGCTCCAACAGCTACGTCACTTGCATCACACATGACCTCGAATGGAAGATTCCAATCCGGAGGTTGAATTATTGGGGCTGAGATTAGAGCTTCCCGAATCCTGTAAAAAGCATCCAAACATTCTTTGAAAAATTTAAAAACAGCATCCTTCATCAAAAGATTAGTTAGCGGTTTAGGGATTTTCGAAAAGTCCTTAATGAATCTCCAATAGAATCCAGCGTGTCCTAGAAAACTTCTAATCCCCTTCACCGAAAATGGAAGAGGAAGTTTCTCTATTGTCTCAATCTTTGCCTTATCAACCTCAAAGTACTCCGAGAAGATGGCCATCATACACCTTTAAAAGGTGGTTGGAGCATTGCAAAGTCCGAATGGCACCATCCTATAAGCAAACGTACCCCACAGGCACGTGAATGTGGTCTTCTCTTGATCATCCGGATGAACCGGAATCTGAAAGAAACCATTATAACCGCAAGGTAACAAAAATAAGAGTGTTGTGCTAACCTCTCAAGCATATGATAAATGAAGGGCAGCGGGAAGTGATCCTTCCTCGTTGCGTTGTTCAGCTTGCGATAATCAATGCATATCCTCTATCCTGTCATGGTTCTTGTTGGAATGAGCTCGTTGTTTTTGTTGGATACAGCGGTCATTCCTCCCTTCTTTGGGACAACTTGAACAAGGCTCACCCACTTGCTATCAGAAATAGGAAAGATGATACTTGCATCAAGCAATTTAAGGATCTCCTTCTTCACAACCTCTTTCATGATCGGATTGAAACGTCTTTGAGGTTGACGTGAAGGCTTATAATCCTCTTCCATTAGAATCTTGTGCATACAAAAAGATGGTTTGATTCCTACAAGATCCTCTATCATATAGCCTAAAGCTTTTCTATGTTTCTTTGAAACAATCATACGCTTTTCATGTTCATCTTCACTCAAATCGGAACTAACAATGATGGGAAACGTAGAATTAGTTCCAAGAAATGGATACCTAAGATGTGCGGGAAGTGGCTTCAATTCCAAAGGTGTTTCATGCCTTTGGAGTGTCTTGAGGGTTGTCTGATGTTTCCTTGGAAGTCTCCAAGGGTGTGGAAGTGTTGGAAGAAAAATTTAGAATGTTTGTAGAAAGAACGGAATTATTCTCAACATTTTCCAAAACCACGGTGCCATTGTTACTTCCACGGTCGTGGAAAGTGTCTTGGGGGACGTGGAAAGTGGTGTCGGTTAAACCTTTGCTCTCGACATAGTATTCCATGGATGGAATAGCTGAAACCACGCCCGTGGAAAAGCACGACTGGCCGTGGTTTCTGACATTTTTCCGAGCCACCGTACAATTTTTCAAATTCTCCAACTTGCAATTCTTTGTGTCTTGCTGTAAGACCTGGTGAAATTATTGTAAGATCCGGTAAGATTATTGTCAGGCTAAGGATCGAGACCGAATTGCAAGGTCTTCGCCCTTAGCATTCCGAGTCCCGCAGAATCAGGGTGTTACAGGTATTTTCAGTAAGTAAATATGATATATAGAGAAACTTACAGAGATATTATTTTATGGATGTTTAGTTCCAACCAAAGCATGTCAAGCTTCTATTTAGAGGTGTAGTCGGCAATGCTAATGGAGGGGTCTCTAAATTCAGGCCCGTTTTATGGACAAACTTTGTTGTTCAGGTTTCTCGAAGGATGGTGCTCTTTGCAGCAATGGTGGCACTTCAAGGAAGAATAAGGACACAGTATCAGAGGAACAGGGATGACTGACTCGCTGAGAAGGGAGAAGAAGGGGAAGGCTGTAAGAGCCTAGTTGCTGAGTTGCTGAGAGAGTGAGTTGCGGCTTTGTGTGTTGCAGCCGTCTGTTTTGACCCTTTGACCCGTTCTTTACTCTTTTCACCCTTTATAACCTTCATCTCTTTCCTTCCGATAAGGGTTTATCATTTTCAGCTTCATCTCTCTCTCCTACATACATTTTCTTCTACTCTTTTCTCTCTTGGATCATCTTTGATCTTCTTTGAGTTTTTGTGAGTTTTGTGAGCCTTGTGCTTGGGTTTGCTTGTGGTTTGTCGATGATGATGTTGTTGTGCCTTGTTGAGCCAGCTTGAGGTTGTGATGGTGATGGGTTGATCTTGTGGAGGTTCATCTTGCTAAGCTTTCATGGCTTCCTTCCTTTCTTTCTTCTCTTCTTCATCTTTTCCTTCCTTTCCTTAGCCAAGCCTAGATTCCTTAGGTTTGGATCTTGTTCCAGCCTTGATTGACTTGTGTTGATATATATATATATATATATATATATATATATATATATATATATATATATATTTATATATATATACATATATTTATATATATTTATATATGTGTGTGTGTGTGTGTGTGTGTGTTCTGTATGTATGTTGATGTTGGAGTGAAGAAGAGAGAAGGGATCGAAGGAATAAGTGAAGAAAGGGCTGAAGTGCTGCCTCTGCTGTCCAATCGCCCCTGCGCCACCTTGCAGCCGCCCCATCACCGGCTTGAGCCGCTACTACGTCACCTGGAATCCGCCCCTACGGCCACCTGCATCAGCAAGGTTCTTCTCTTGGTTATGCAGGTGTGTGTTGCTTCTAGGCATGCTTTAGGGTGCCTTTGTTCCCTCCCTTCCTAGTGTGAGTGTATTGAATCATGCTAGATGTGTGAGGTTGTATTTTGATGAGGTTTTGATCGGTTTATGCCTTGTATGGCCTTTGAGGTTTATTAGGTTTTGAGGTTAGGTTGAGGATGATCCTTTGGATCCCTTGAGTCTAAGTATGACCCCTTTGATTGATAGGAGATTGATATATGTCTATACCTTATTATCGGGCAGTGCACCTCTCAAGATCAAAGGTTGTTCGTGGTTTAGTATTATACGAGGTTGAGGTAAGTCCTTAGGACTTACTTAGCTACCATCCTTATATTGGGTGTTTGCATGAGTGGTGTGTGCATTATATGTTGGCTATGATAACATGAGTTGTAGTTTATACCGACCTATGTTTTATTGATTGCCCCATTGCGTGGATGTGATAAACTGTCCCTTTTATCCCGTAGTGGAGTCTGGGAGGTTCTCTAACGTCAGGCCAGACTGGTTTACAAGAAGTGCACAATCCACTCCCATAGGGTACACGGATTGTGTGACCGATACTCGTACAACTGGAAATAACACTCAGAGGCGGGTATGTATCGGTCCTTGTGTCATATACATTCATTTATCTATATTTATATATATATATATATGACTTGAGAGAATGGCTATTACATTAAGTTAATAAAATGGGTTAATGTGTGATATCATGCTGATGTGTTTATCCTTACATTATTGTGTTTGTACTTATGCAATACTCTATATATGTGTGGTTAGCTAATGGTTTATTACCATGTTGTAGATGCCCCACAGAATAGGCATGTTGTTGGGTGATCTAGCAGAGTTGCAGGCCGATGACCTCTCGTATATAGGATGTTATGGTCTTTTGCGGTTTTTTTACTTTTTTCTCTTGTGTGAGGATGATCTTTTGTTACCTCCTGTGTGAGGATGTGGTTGTTTATACTCGGCTATGTTCTTTTACCTTTTGGTTGTATAGTTTATACAATTTTATGCATTTGTTTTATATTTGTTAGTGCCAGGTTGTAAGGTCTAGTGAACTTGCTGTCGAGCTAGGGTCAGGATCCATTGTGAGATCGAAGCCCAATGTGGACTCCCGATTCCCGCAGAATCAGGGTGTTACAGAGTTGGTATCAAAGCCTTAGGTTGACAACAATGGCACTTGCTACATGCAATGAGGTTTGATAGATAAAATAAACAGAACCCACATGGGGTCTGACGTTTTCAAAGTGTTTTTAGTTTTAAGTAAGGTTTTGGGTTAAAATGTACGAGAAGTCGCCACCTCTGCTATGGATCTCTATAGTGTAGATATGTATATATGTATTATGGATTGTGGATTATGTATGTTTATGTGCTAAGTCTATATATATATCTATACATATGGCCTATATAGATCCTTATAAGTTAGGTGTGCATACCCCGCAGATGGCTAGGACTAGAGCTACTTCTATTGTAGGTCGAGGTAAAGGTAGACCGCCTCTTCCTCCAGGCGTGACAGGAGAGGGACCAGTTTCCACTACCGATCCACCAGTGGTGGAGGAGATAAATGAGGAGGTTGCTGAGAGTGTGGTCCCAGAGACGAGGATTGGTGGATCTAGTAGACATCATTCACATCGAGTCTAGTCAGATGACTCGGATCGTGTCTCCATGGGAGGGTCAGAGTTTAGAGAGTACATTAGACGTGTGGAGGAGGCTGCTAGAGCTGGCAGACGTGCCCTAGATCTACCAGTGCATGGGGGATCTTCAGAGATGTCTCAGGGAGCAACACTAGTGCCAATTATGCCGTTACGTGTTGTTGAGACTGTTCGAGCTACAAAGGAGACTAGAGGGCCTCGACTAGATAACTAGTTGAAGGCATTTCATGAACAAGGAGTACCACCCTCTCCGGGCAGATTGGTTTAGAGACTGAGGTATGGATAGGACATGTAGACTCAACCATAGAGTCTATCAGATGTCTTGAGGACAGATTGTACGAGCCAAAGCCACCAGCTATGATCTCATGAGGAGTATGATACGAGAGTAGTTCTGCCCTGCCTCACTGAGGAGGGAGAAGCTACAGGATTTTGTGGAGGCCGGTTTTGAGTATGTGCCTATTGCTGATGCCATACGCCGCTTCCAGACTGAGTTAGCTTTGCTTGGTCCAGCTGCACCATCTGAGGACTAGCATGTGTATCTGTTTTCCCATCGTCTCAGAGAGAGCACACGTTCATACATGGTAGGATTCTGTTGTAAGTCCCTTGATGATTATCAGGACCGGGCTTCTGCTTATGAGAGGGCGCGAGCCAGTCAGTGGAGAGCTTCTCAGACAGGACGGTCTGAGAAGAGGCAGCACACTGGGCAGACCAGTGGAGTTGGAGGAGCATCTAGGTCTAGACGAGACTAGAGACGTCATAGTTACCCCTCGTCTGCACTGACTGCAGATAAGGGACGATAGTGTTAGACCAGTGGAGTTGGATGTTATGGTCTTTGAGGGTTTTTTACTTTTTCCCTCCTGTGTGAGGATGTGGTTGTTTATACTCGGATATGTTGTTTGACCTTTTGGTTGTACAGTTTATACAGTTTTATGCATTTGTTTTATATCTGTCAGTGCCATGTTGTATGGTCTAGTGAACTTGTTGTCGAGTTAGGGTCAGGATCCATTGTGAGATCCTAGCCCAATGTGGCATCCCGAGTCCCGCGGAATCGGGGTATTACAGAGTTGGTATAAGCCTTAGGTTGACAACAATGGCACTTGCTACCTGCAATGAGGTTTGATAGGTAAAATAAACAGAACCCACATGGGGTTTGACGTTTTCAAAGTGTTTTTGGTTTTAAGTACGGTTTTGGGTTAGAACGTACGAGAAGTCGCCACCTCTGCTATGGATCTCTACAGTGTAGATATGTATATATGTATTATGGATTATGGATTATGTATGTGTATGTGTTAAGTATATATATATCTATACATATGGCCTATATAGATCCTTATAAGTTAGATGTGCATACCCCGCAGATGGATAGGACTAGAGCTACTGCTGCTATAGGTCGAGGTAAAGGTAGACCGCCTCTTCCTCCAGGCGTGATAGGAGAGGGACCCGTTTCCGCTGCCGATCCACCAGTGGTGGAGGAGATAAATGATGAGGTTGCTGAGAGTGTCGTCCCAGAGACGAGGAGTGGTGGATCTAGTAGACATCATTCACATCAAGACGAGTCAGATGACTCGGATTGTGTCTGCATGGGAGGGCCAGAGTTTAGAGAGTACATCAGACGTGTGGAGGAGGCTGCTAGAGCTTGCAGACGGGCCCTAGATCTACCAAATCACGAGGGATCTTCAGAGATGTCTCAAAGAGCTACACTGATGCCAATTATGCCGTTACGTGTTGCCGAGACTGTTCGAGCTATAGAGTAGACTAGAGGGCCTCGACCAGATACCTAGTTGAAGGCATTTCATCAACAAGGAGTACCACCCTCTCAGGGCAGATTGGTTTAGAGACTGAGGCATGGATAGGACATGTAGACTGAGCCTTAGAGTTTATCAGATGTCTTGAGGACAAACTGTACGAGCCAAAGCCACCATCTATGATCGCATGAAGAGTATGAAAGGAGAGCAGTTCTGCCCCTGCCTCACTAAGGAGGGAGAAGGTGTAGGATTTTGTGGAGGCCGGCTTTGAGGATGTGCCTATTGCTGATGTCATACGCCGCTTCCACAGTGAGTTAGCTTTGCTTGGTCCAGCTACACCATGTGAGGACTAGCATTTGTATCTGTTTTCCCATCATCTGAGGGAGAGCACACGTTCATACATGGCGGGATTCCATTGTAAGTCCCTTGCTGATTATCAAGGCCGGGCTTCTGCTTATGAGAGTGCGAGAGCGACTCAGAGGAGAGCTTTTCAGACGGGACGTTCTGAGAAGAGGCAGTGCACTGAGCAGACAAGTGGAGTTGGAGGAGCATCTAGGTCTAGACGAGACCAGAGACGTCAAAGTTACCCCTCGTCTGCACTGACTGTAGATAAGGGACAATAGTGTTACAACAATGGGGATCCTTGCCATTTGAAGCTAGAATGTCCTAGGCCAGTTTTGACTTGCTATACTTGTGGTAGACCAGGATATCGAGCTGCCTTTTATAGGCATGGTAGAGTTACATTGCAACAAGGTTCTTCCCCTGCCACTGGGTTGGGAGGTGGTTTGAGGACGCCTTAGCAACAGACCTACGGACAGTAGAGAGTCCCAAATCGTCTTTCTACTTAGGGATATGCTCCTGGGCCGAGTAGAGGCAGAGGTCATGGTGGGAGTACCACTAACATCAGTGGAGCTCAGGGCAGAGCTTTTCACTTGAGGAGTGCAGAGGATCCACCTGCACTGGCTGCTACAGGTACCATTCTTCTTCATAGTTTACCTGCTAGAGTCTTGTTTGATACTGGTGCAACGCATTAATTTATTTATGATACATGTGTTGAGCATCTGAGTTTAGTTATTATAGAGGGGATAATCTTTACTATAGGGTTACCTGATGGTAGTCGAGTCCGAGGTACCCGTGAGATACGTAGTGGTCCCCTTCATTTAGGGACTCGTATTTTGCTTGTTGACTTCTTAGTCATGCCATTGATGCATGAAGAAGTCATATTAGGTATAGATTTGATGCGTAGACACCGTGCGGTTTTATATGTTGGTAGACGGACTGTTATAATCTCTATCGAGGTTGGTCAGATTGAGGTCTTCCGAGGTTGGGATCTTGGGAAGACATGTTTTGTTATCAGTGCCGTACGAGCAGCTAGACTGATAGCACAGTGATGTGATGCCTTCTGATGCTATGCCATGAAGGATGGAGAAAGTCCAATATTAGAGGACATACCAGTGGTCTGTGAGTCTACAGTCGTGTTTGTAGAGCCGTTGAGGTTGCCACCTCAGAGGAATGTGGATTTCAGTATTGAGTTGGAGCTTGGTACGAGACCCATATCGAAGGCCCTGTACCTTATGGCGCCTGTCGAGATGTTGGAGCTGAAGAAGCAACTCGAGGAGTTGGCTGAAAAGGGCTTCATTCGCCCTAGCGTTTCACCATGGGATGCACTTGTCCTCTTCGTGTGGAAGAAGGACGGATCGTTGAGACCGTGCATTGATTATAGAGAGTTGAACAAGGTGACCATCAAGAATAGGTATCCACTCCCTCGTATTGATGATCTACTTGATCAGCTTCAGGGAGCGACAGTCTTCTCCCAGATTGATTTACGCTCAGGGTATCACCAGTTGAGGGTGAGGGAGCAGGATGCACATAGGACGGCATTTCGTACCCTTATGGAAACTACGAGTTTGTAGTGATACCATTTGGGCTGACGAATGTCCCAACAGTTTTCATGGAATTGATGAACAGTATCTTCATCGACTTCCTTGACCGGTTTGTTGTGGTCTTCATTGATGACATTTTCGTATACTCTTGTAGCAGAGAGGAGCATCCCGGTCATTTGAGGACGGTTTTGCAGATTCTGAGGGATAGAGAGTTGTATGTTAAGCTCTCTATATGCGAGTTCTTGATGTCTTAGGTTGCTTTTCTTGGACATTCGTCTCCGCCGAATAGATTATGGTTGACCCGGCGAAGATTGAGTCTGTTGCTGCATAGAGGACATCGACGAAGGTCAAGGAAGTGCGTAGCTTTCTTGACCTAGCCGGTTATTACGCTTTGTGGAGAGATTTTTTGTGATTGCCCGTCCACTGACGAGTCTTTTGAGGAATACTACTAGATTTGTGTAGACGACCAGTGTGCCCAGAGTTTTGAGGAGTTGAAGAGGCGTTTGACTTTTGCTACTGTCTTGGCATAGCCATAGGGTTTTGATGATTTTGTGGTCTATAGTGATGCATCCAAGCTAGGCTTGGGATGTGTTGTTACGCTGGAAATGTGTAGCACAAAAGTCATAAATTTATAACTCGATATATTTTTCCTAACTTCTAGCGAACCCGCAGTGTATGGGTCGTTCTGTAGTAAGGATAGTATTCCGAGGTCGAACACAAGGACTATGCTGAAATTGAATCAATGGGGACTAAAAGCCAAAGAAAAACATACAATCCTTTAAAAGAAGGTTCGATTCGTTTCTTACAACCCTAGCAAGTGTCTTCAACAAAACTCACTCAAAATCACTAAATATCTATGAAAGCTTTGAGACTAGTGTTCTTCTCTTCTTCACCACAATGAGAGTGTTTCTTCTCCTACAAGACTAGCTCCAATCTAAATCAAAAATGAGGGAATGTGGGAGAAGGTATGTATGGCAAGCTCCCTATTAGAATCAGCCTGCAAGAGTGCTTATAGCCTTCACCATTTGCAAGAGTCGATTATGGAGATCGTGGGACAGCTGTCCCAGCTATGTAGAGGGAATCACGGTCCATTCCACGGCCGTGGAAGTACCAGGGACCGTGGTCCTATGTGTTCTCCTTTGCTCCTAACTTGCTTTCCAATGAGTCCGGATATGTGTCATCACGAGGAACGATCCTTGGATGTATCGATTTAGCTCCAAAAGCTCCCAAAATACCTACAGAACATGCAAAAGTCCGTGTAGACGTCTATCTCGACAACATACATGAATTAAGTGCAAATCGTCACGAACTAATGCCAAACTATGCATGAATAGCGGGAAAAACTATCTAAATGGATGCCTAGACTAACGTCATAAATCGTGTTATCAAAATACCCCATACTTAAGGTTTGTCGTCCCCGAACAAGTCCCAACTATAGACTAAGAGATGTCATGATTTATGCATGCCGAAAAACAACGAAATCTTTTTGGTATTGTGCTTCTAATATTGGATCACCTTTATAGTCATGTTTTATGGCAAATGGACAAGCAATCATGCATCAAATAAATGAAGGCATGGAAAGACAATTATACTTGACTCAAAAGCATGCATGCAAGGTGAAAATGAAGAGGTCAAGATGATCATGATCATATCAAGTCTAGATCACTAAGTCTTACACACATGCAAATAGATCACAAGGACTTAGGGAAGAAGAGGCTAAGAAACGTTGTGATTAGGTGGGAATTTTTTTAGGTCATGTGATGCTAATCCGGGGAAAGGAACTAACTCCAAAATTTCATTGATCAACTTTACCACAAGTGTATATTTTCTCCATCTTTTCTTCGTTTTCTATTCTTTTTCACTTTCTTTTATTTTTGAGGCAATGGCATTGGTGTACAAAAGCAGAAACCTTGGTAATTAGGGGGCCTCGGGATTTTTCCGAGTTGCCTCACACCGGGCACACATACCAAGGCTCGTTAGGACTATTGGTTTATCCGACTTTGGCAAGACACAAACACCCGATTATGTGAATGGTGTTGAGTTACTCGTCATCAAAACCAACGTCCCCAAACCTATATTTTTTTCTACACTTTCACAACAAATTCAGCACTTCATTCGCAACATTCATTCATCAACAACTTCACCCCACACATGCTTTTCACACACTCAACACACTAGCATGCTCATATTCCCGGATGGGTCAAAAGAGGCCAAATTTTATATCAATTGAGGTGCTCAAACAACATGACCAAGATGAGAAGTAGAGAAAAATGAATTGCCTTAATCATTCCTAGATGATGTGCAAGAACTAGCACGTAATTTGGACTATCAATCCTCAATCCAATCAAGGCAAACATTAGGGTCACAATCCATACATAGGATTCAAGACAAGTACTTCAAGTCCACATATGCATACATCAATTCAACACATAAGGCCATCCATAGCCAATTCACAAGACAATCTCATCATAAGGGTCATATCCAAGCTTAGACGCACTAAATTTTTTTTTTTAATTTTCTGATTTTTTGATTTTTCGAAATATGCATGTACAATGCAAGACCTAATGAAACATGTGACTAAAAGAAACTATCCTAGATGCTAATCATACAAGTGATCATGAAAACCCCACCCCATACTTAGAAACACATTGTCCCCAATGTGTAAATGAAGTAAAGAAGAGTGAAAGAGGGTCCTCACAATGTAAAATGGTTTGCTTCGGTATTTGGGTTCACTCAAATGGATTGATGGTAGATGATCAACCAAAGGTGGTAGAGATCTCAAGGTGTTCGTTATGGCGTCGGGGCGTCCGCTCCACCCACAATTGATGAGGGACTCATCATCATCATCCATATGTCATGCAAGGCTTCCATGCTATTTAGTCTCTAGCACACAAACTCCTAACACACAAAAACACACAAAAACAGGAAAAAAAAAGAACACAAAAACAAAAACGAAAAGGGAAAGATGTCTACCAATGGGTTGCCTCCCATCAAGTGCTCTTTTAAGGTCAATAGCTTGACCAAACTCGGGGGCGTCTCACTCAAGGTGAAGTGGGGAAATCATGTCCATCGGAGCTCCCGGGATATACTTCTTCAACCGGTGCCCATTCACCTTAAAATCTCCACAATGCTCCCCTCCTATCTCAATCGCGCCATGGGGAAAGATCTTCTTCACCACATAAGGACCCGTCCATCTGGACCTTAGCTTTCCAAGGAAGAGCCGCAGCCTCGAGTTGAAGAGAAGGACAAGGTCACCTTCACTCAACTCCTTCGGGATGAGATGCTTGTCATGCCAACGTTTAGTCCTTTCTTTGTAGATCCGGGCGTTTTCATAGGCATCCAACCGTATTTCCTCAAGAGCGTTCATGTCTAGCAATCTTTTCTCACCGGCTTTCTTGAGGTCAAACTTCAGCCACCTTATGGCCCAATACGCTCTACGCTCCATCTCTACCGGAAGGTGGCAAGACTTGCCATAAACTAGCTTGTAGGGAGTGGTGCCAATCGGTGTCTTGTAAGCAGTTCTATAAGCCCACAAAGCATCATCGAGATTCATAGCCCAATCCTTTCTCGTCTTAGAAACCGTCTTCTCAAATATCCCCTTAATCTCCCGGTTGGAGATCTCCACTTGGCTACTAGTTTTGGGATGGTAAGGTGTTGCCACCTTATGAGTCACCCCATACTTAGCAAAAAGTGTCCCAAAATTCCTATTGGTGAAGTGCTTTTCTCCATCGCTTATGATCACCCTTGGTGTCCCAAACCTAGGGAAGATCACTCGGCTAAAGAACCGCACCACAACCTTGGCATCATTGGTGGGAAGAGCGATTGCCTCCACCCATCTCGAAACATAGTCCACCGCCAATAGGATGTAGAGGTTGCCACAAGAAGAGGGGAATGGTCCCATGAAGTCCACACCCCAAACATCAAATATCCCCACTTCCTGTATGTTGTTCAAAGGCATCACAATCCTTCTTGAGATGTTGCCCGTCCTTTGGCAAGCATCACAAGCTACCACAAAATTCTGCATGTCCTTGAACAAACTTGACCAATAAAACCCGGATTGCAATACCTTTGCACAAGTCTTGTGTGAGCTAGCATGGCCTCCACATGGAAAGGAGTGACAATAGCGGATCACACTCTCCACCTCATTCTCCGGTATGCATCTCCTAAAAACCCCATCCGGCCCTCTCTTGAACAAGAGCGGTTCACTCCAATAGTAATACCTCACATTCTTGAAGAACTTCTTTCTTTGGGCATATGATAGACCGGGTGACACCTCTTCACAAACGAGATAGTTCACTATGTCGGCATACCATGGCTCATTACCCCTTGACACATGAAGCAAGCACTCCTCCACCATTTGCAATTGCTCATCCCGGAATGAGTCATCAATTGGGATGTCATCTCTCTCAATCTCCAATGGTGGAAGTCTACTAAGGTGGTCCGCCACAGAATTTTCGGACCCCTTTTTGTCCCGGATATCCAAATCAAACTCTTGGAGAAGAAGGATCCACCGAATCAAACGAGGCTTGGCATCCTTCTTTGTAAGGTGATAACGGATCGCAGCATGATCCGTATACACAATGACCTTCGCTCCAACAAGATACGAGCGGAACTTCTCAAATGCATACACATTCGCTAGCAACTCCTTCTTGGTGGTAGCATAATTGAGTTGGGCATCATCTAGAGTCTTGCTAGCATAATAGATGGCATGTGTAAGCCCATCTTTCCTTTGTCCCAAAACAGCCCCAACGGCTACATCACTCGGGGCACACATGATCTCAAATGGTAGACTCCAATCCGGAGGTTGCATGATAGGTGCGGAGATCAAAGCATTCTTCAACCTACAAAAAGCCTCAAGGCAATCCTTGGAGAAAACAAACTCAACATCTTTCATTAGTAGGTTAGTAAGAGGCTTAGAAATCTTAGAGAAATCTTTTATGAATCTCCGGTAAAAACTGGCATGCCCTAAGAAACTCCTTACCCCCTTCACCGAGGTAGGTGGTGGCAACTTCTCTATCGTCTCTATCTTAGCCCTATCAACCTCAATGCCTCGGTTGGACACCAAGTGTCCCAACACAATGCCTTCACTTACCATGAAGTGGCATTTTTCCCAATTTAAGACAAGATTAGTCTCCTCACATCTCTTCGATTATGGAGATCGTGGGACAGCTGTCCCAGCTATGCAGAGGGAATCACGGTCCATTCCACGGCCGTGGAAGTACCAGGGACCGTGGTCCTATGTGTTCTCCTTTGCTCCTAACTTGCTTTCCAATGAGTCCGGATATGTGTCATCACGAGGAACGATCCTTGGATGTATCGATTTAGCTCCAAAAGCTCCCAAAATACCTACAGAACATGCAAAAGTCCGTGTAGACGTCTATCTCGACAACATACATGAATTAAGTGCAAATCGTCACGAACTAATGCCAAACTATGCATGAATAGCGGGAAAAACTATCTAAATGGATGCCTAGACTAACGTCATAAATCGTGTTATCAAAATACCCCATACTTAAGGTTTGTCGTCCCCGAACAAGTCCCAACTATAGACTAAGAGATGACATGATTTATGCATGCCGAAAAACAACGAAATCTTTTTGGTATTGTGCTTCTAATATTGGATCACCTTTATAGTCATGTTTTATGGCAAATGGACAAGCAATCATGCATCAAATAAATGAAGGCATGGAAAGACAATTATACTTGACTCAAAAGCATGCATGCAAGGTGAAAATGAAGAGGTCAAGATGATCATGATCATATCAAGTCTAGATCACTAAGTCTTACACACATGCAAATAGATCACAAGGACTTAGGGAAGAAGAGGCTAAGAAACGTTGTGATTAGGTGGGAATTTTTTTAGGTCATGTGATGCTAATCCGGGGAAAGGAACTAACTCCAAAATTTCATTGATCAACTTTACCACAAGTGTATATTTTCTCCATCTTTTCTTCGTTTTCTATTCTTTTTCACTTTCTTTTATTTTTGAGGCAATGGCATTGGTGTACAAAAGCAGAAACCTTGGTAATTAGGGGGCCTCGGGATTTTTCCGAGTTGCCTCACACCGGGCACACATACCAAGGCTCGTTAGGACTATTGGTTTATCCGACTTTGGCAAGACACAAACACCCGATTATGTGAATGGTGTTGAGTTACTCGTCATCAAAACCAACGTCCCCAAACCTATATTTTTTTCTACACTTTCACAACAAATTCAGCACTTCATTCGCAACATTCATTCATCAACAACTTCACCCCACACTTGCTTTTCACACACTCAACACACTAGCATGCTCATATTCCCGGATGGGTCAAAAGAGGCCAAATTTTATATCAATTGAGGTGCTCAAACAACATGACCAAGATGAGAAGTAGAGAAAAATGAATTGCCTTAATCATTCCTAGATGATGTGCAAGAACTAGCACGTAATTTGGACTATCAATCCTCAATCCAATCAAGGCAAACATTAGGGTCACAATCCATACATAGGATTCAAGACAAGTACTTCAAGTCCACATATGCATACATCAATTCAACACATAAGGCCATCCATAGCCAATTCACAAGACAATCTCATCATAAGGGTCATATCCAAGCTTAGACGCACTAAATTTTTTTTTTAATTTTCTGATTTTTTGATTTTTCGAAATATGCATGTACAATGCAAGACCTAATGAAACATGTGACTAAAAGAAACTATCCTAGATGCTAATCATACAAGTGATCATGAAAACCCCACCCCATACTTAGAAACACATTGTCCCCAATGTGTAAATGAAGTAAAGAAGAGTGAAAGAGGGTCCTCACAATGTAAAATGGTTTGCTTCGGTATTTGGGTTCACTCAAATGGATTGATGGTAGATGATCAACCAAAGGTGGTAGAGATCTCAAGGTGTTCGTTATGGCGTCGGGGCGTCCGCTCCACCCACAATTGATGAGGGACTCATCATCATCATCCATATGTCATGCAAGGCTTCCATGCTATTTAGTCTCTAGCACACAAACTCCTAACACACAAAAACACACAAAAACAGGAAAAAAAAAAAGAACACAAAAACAAAAACGAAAAGGGAAAGATGTCTACCAATGGGTTGCCTCCCATCAAGTGCTCTTTTAAGGTCAATAGCTTGACCAAACTCGGGGGCGTCTCACTCAAGGTGAAGTGGGGAAATCATGTCCATCGGAGCTCCCGGGATATACTTCTTCAACCGGTGCCCATTCACCTTAAAATCTCCACAATGCTCCCCTCCTATCTCAATCGCGCCATGGGGAAAGATCTTCTTCACCACATAAGGACCCGTCCATCTGGACCTTAGCTTTCCAAGGAAGAGCCGCAGCCTCGAGTTGAAGAGAAGGACAAGGTCACCTTCACTCAACTCCTTCGGGATGAGATGCTTGTCATGCCAACGTTTAGTCCTTTCTTTGTAGATCCGGGCGTTTTCATAGGCATCCAACCGTATTTCCTCAAGAGCGTTCATGTCTAGCAATCTTTTCTCACCGGCTTTCTTGAGGTCAAACTTCAGCCACCTTATGGCCCAATACGCTCTACGCTCCATCTCTACCGGAAGGTGGCAAGACTTGCCATAAACTAGCTTGTAGGGAGTGGTGCCAATCGGTGTCTTGTAAGCAGTTCTATAAGCCCACAAAGCATCATCGAGATTCATAGCCCAATCCTTTCTCGTCTTAGAAACCGTCTTCTCAAATATCCCCTTAATCTCCCGGTTGGAGATCTCCACTTGGCTACTAGTTTTGGGATGGTAAGGTGTTGCCACCTTATGAGTCACCCCATACTTAGCAAAAAGTGTCCCAAAATTCCTATTGGTGAAGTGCTTTTCTCCATCGCTTATGATCACCCTTGGTGTCCCAAACCTAGGGAAGATCACTCGGCTAAAGAACCGCACCACAACCTTGGCATCATTGGTGGGAAGAGCGATTGCCTCCACCCATCTCGAAACATAGTCCACCGCCAATAGGATGTAGAGGTTGCCACAAGAAGAGGGGAATGGTCCCATGAAGTCCACACCCCAAACATCAAATATCCCCACTTCCTGTATGTTGTTCAAAGGCATCACAATCCTTCTTGAGATGTTGCCCGTCCTTTGGCAAGCATCACAAGCTACCACAAAATTCTGCATGTCCTTGAACAAACTTGACCAATAAAACCCGGATTGCAATACCTTTGCACAAGTCTTGTGTGAGCTAGCATGGCCTCCACATGGAAAGGAGTGACAATAGCGGATCACACTCTCCACCTCATTCTCCGGTATGCATCTCCTAAAAACCCCATCCGGCCCTCTCTTGAACAAGAGCGGTTCACTCCAATAGTAATACCTCACATTCTTGAAGAACTTCTTTCTTTGGGCATATGATAGACCGGGTGACACCTCTTCACAAACGAGATAGTTCACTATGTCGGCATACCATGGCTCATTACCCCTTGACACATGAAGCAAGCACTCCTCCACCATTTGCAATTGCTCATCCCGGAATGAGTCATCAATTGGGATGTCATCTCTCTCAATCTCCAATGGTGGAAGTCTACTAAGGTGGTCCGCCACAGAATTTTCGGACCCCTTTTTGTCCCGGATATCCAAATCAAACTCTTGGAGAAGAAGGATCCACCGAATCAAACGAGGCTTGGCATCCTTCTTTGTAAGGAGATAACGGATCGCAGCATGATCCGTATACACAATGACCTTCGCTCCAACAAGATACGAGCGGAACTTCTCAAATGCATACACATTCGCTAGCAACTCCTTCTTGGTGGTAGCATAATTGAGTTGGGCATCATCTAGAGTCTTGCTAGCATAATAGATGGCATGTGTAAGCCCATCTTTCCTTTGTCCCAAAACAGCCCCAACGGCTACATCACTCGGGGCACACATGATCTCAAATGGTAGACTCCAATCTGGAGGTTGCATGATAGGTGCGGAGATCAAAGCATTCTTCAACCTACAAAAAGCCTCAAGGCAATCCTTGGAGAAAACAAACTCAACATCTTTCATTAGTAGGTTAGTAAGAGGCTTAGAAATCTTAGAGAAATCTTTTATGAATCTCCGGTAAAAACTGGCATGCCCTAAGAAACTCCTTACCCCCTTCACCGAGGTAGGTGGTGGCAACTTCTCTATCGTCTCTATCTTAGCCCTATCAACCTCAATGCCTCGGTTGGACACCAAGTGTCCCAACACAATGCCTTCACTTACCATGAAGTGGCATTTTTCCCAATTTAAGACAAGATTAGTCTCCTCACATCTCTTCGATTATGGAGATCGTGGGACAGCTGTCCCAGCTATGCAGAGGGAATCACGGTCCATTCCACGGCCGTGGAAGTACCAGGGACCGTGGTCCTATGTGTTCTCCTTTGCTCCTAACTTGCTTTCCAATGAGTCCGGATATGTGTCATCACGAGGAACGATCCTTGGATGTATCGATTTAGCTCCAAAAGCTCCCAAAATACCTACAGAACATGCAAAAGTCCGTGTAGACGTCTATCTCGACAACATACATGAATTAAGTGCAAATCGTCACGAACTAATGCCAAACTATGCATGAATAGCGGGAAAAACTATCTAAATGGATGCCTAGACTAACGTCATAAATCGTGTTATCAAAATACCCCATACTTAAGGTTTGTCGTCCCCGAACAAGTCCCAACTATAGACTAAGAGATGACATGATTTATGCATGCCGAAAAACAACGAAATCTTTTTGGTATTGTGCTTCTAATATTGGATCACCTTTATAGTCATGTTTTATGGCAAATGGACAAGCAATCATGCATCAAATAAATGAAGGCATGGAAAGACAATTATACTTGACTCAAAAGCATGCATGCAAGGTGAAAATGAAGAGGTCAAGATGATCATGATCATATCAAGTCTAGATCACTAAGTCTTACACACATGCAAATAGATCACAAGGACTTAGGGAAGAAGAGGCTAAGAAACGTTGTGATTAGGTGGGAATTTTTTTAGGTCATGTGATGCTAATCCGGGGAAAGGAACTAACTCCAAAATTTCATTGATCAACTTTACCACAAGTGTATATTTTCTCCATCTTTTCTTCGTTTTCTATTCTTTTTCACTTTCTTTTATTTTTGAGGCAATGGCATTGGTGTACAAAAGCAGAAACCTTGGTAATTAGCGGGCCTCGGGATTTTTCCGAGTTGCCTCACACCGGGCACACATACCAAGGCTCGTTAGGACTATTGGTTTATCCGACTTTGGCAAGACACAAACACCCGATTATGTGAATGGTGTTGAGTTACTCGTCATCAAAACCAACGTCCCCAAACCTATATTTTTTTCTACACTTTCACAACAAATTCAGCACTTCATTCGCAACATTCATTCATCAACAACTTCACCCCACACTTGCTTTTCACACACTCAACACACTAGCATGCTCATATTCCCGGATGGGTCAAAAGAGGCCAAATTTTATATCAATTGAGGTGCTCAAACAACATGACCAAGATGAGAAGTAGAGAAAAATGAATTGCCTTAATCATTCCTAGATGATGTGCAAGAACTAGCACGTAATTTGGACTATCAATCCTCAATCCAATCAAGGCAAACATTAGGGTCACAATCCATACATAGGATTCAAGACAAGTACTTCAAGTCCACATATGCATACATCAATTCAACACATAAGGCCATCCATAGCCAATTCACAAGACAATCTCATCATAAGGGTCATATCCAAGCTTAGACGCACTAAATTTTTTTTTTTAATTTTCTGATTTTTTGATTTTTCGAAATATGCATGTACAATGCAAGACCTAATGAAACATGTGACTAAAAGAAACTATCCTAGATGCTAATCATACAAGTGATCATGAAAACCCCACCCCATACTTAGAAACACATTGTCCCCAATGTGTAAATGAAGTAAAGAAGAGTGAAAGAGGGTCCTCACAATGTAAAATGGTTTGCTTCGGTATTTGGGTTCACTCAAATGGATTGATGGTAGATGATCAACCAAAGGTGGTAGAGATCTCAAGGTGTTCGTTATGGCGTCGGGGCGTCCGCTCCACCCACAATTGATGAGGGACTCATCATCATCATCCATATGTCATGCAAGGCTTCCATGCTATTTAGTCTCTAGCACACAAACTCCTAACACACAAAAACACACAAAAACAGGAAAAAAAAAGAACACAAAAACAAAAACGAAAAGGGAAAGATGTCTACCAATGGGTTGCCTCCCATCAAGTGCTCTTTTAAGGTCAATAGCTTGACCAAACTCGGGGGCGTCTCACTCAAGGTGAAGTGGGGAAATCATGTCCATCGGAGCTCCCGGGATATACTTCTTCAACCGGTGCCCATTCACCTTAAAATCTCCACAATGCTCCCCTCCTATCTCAATCGCGCCATGGGGAAAGATCTTCTTCACCACATAAGGACCCGTCCATCTGGACCTTAGCTTTCCAAGGAAGAGCCGCAGCCTCGAGTTGAAGAGAAGGACAAGGTCACCTTCACTCAACTCCTTCGGGATGAGATGCTTGTCATGCCAACGTTTAGTCCTTTCTTTGTAGATCCGGGCGTTTTCATAGGCATCCAACCGTATTTCCTCAAGAGCGTTCATGTCTAGCAATCTTTTCTCACCGGCTTTCTTGAGGTCAAACTTCAGCCACCTTATGGCCCAATACGCTCTACGCTCCATCTCTACCGGAAGGTGGCAAGACTTGCCATAAACTAGCTTGTAGGGAGTGGTGCCAATCGGTGTCTTGTAAGCAGTTCTATAAGCCCACAAAGCATCATCGAGATTCATAGCCCAATCCTTTCTCGTCTTAGAAACCGTCTTCTCAAATATCCCCTTAATCTCCCGGTTGGAGATCTCCACTTGGCTACTAGTTTTGGGATGGTAAGGTGTTGCCACCTTATGAGTCACCCCATACTTAGCAAAAAGTGTCCCAAAATTCCTATTGGTGAAGTGCTTTTCTCCATCGCTTATGATCACCCTTGGTGTCCCAAACCTAGGGAAGATCACTCGGCTAAAGAACCGCACCACAACCTTGGCATCATTGGTGGGAAGAGCGATTGCCTCCACCCATCTCGAAACATAGTCCACCGCCAATAGGATGTAGAGGTTGCCACAAGAAGAGGGGAATGGTCCCATGAAGTCCACACCCCAAACATCAAATATCCCCACTTCCTGTATGTTGTTCAAAGGCATCACAATCCTTCTTGAGATGTTGCCCGTCCTTTGGCAAGCATCACAAGCTACCACAAAATTCTGCATGTCCTTGAACAAACTTGACCAATAAAACCCGGATTGCAATACCTTTGCACAAGTCTTGTGTGAGCTAGCATGGCCTCCACATGGAAAGGAGTGACAATAGCGGATCACACTCTCCACCTCATTCTCCGGTATGCATCTCCTAAAAACCCCATCCGGCCCTCTCTTGAACAAGAGCGGTTCACTCCAATAGTAATACCTCACATTCTTGAAGAACTTCTTTCTTTGGGCATATGATAGACCGGGTGACACCTCTTCACAAACGAGATAGTTCACTATGTCGGCATACCATGGCTCATTACCCCTTGACACATGAAGCAAGCACTCCTCCACCATTTGCAATTGCTCATCCCGGAATGAGTCATCAATTGGGATGTCATCTCTCTCAATCTCCAATGGTGGAAGTCTACTAAGGTGGTCCGCCACAGAATTTTCGGACCCCTTTTTGTCCCGGATATCCAAATCAAACTCTTGGAGAAGAAGGATCCACCGAATCAAACGAGGCTTGGCATCCTTCTTTGTAAGGTGATAACGGATCGCAGCATGATCCGTATACACAATGACCTTCGCTCCAACAAGATACGAGCGGAACTTCTCAAATGCATACACATTCGCTAGCAACTCCTTCTTGGTGGTAGCATAATTGAGTTGGGCATCATCTAGAGTCTTGCTAGCATAATAGATGGCATGTGTAAGCCCATCTTTCCTTTGTCCCAAAACAGCCCCAACGGCTACATCACTCGGGGCACACATGATCTCAAATGGTAGACTCCAATCCGGAGGTTGCATGATAGGTGCGGAGATCAAAGCATTCTTCAACCTACAAAAAGCCTCAAGGCAATCCTTGGAGAAAACAAACTCAACATCTTTCATTAGTAGGTTAGTAAGAGGCTTAGAAATCTTAGAGAAATCTTTTATGAATCTCCGGTAAAAACTGGCATGCCCTAAGAAACTCCTTACCCCCTTCACCGAGGTAGGTGGTGGCAACTTCTCTATCGTCTCTATCTTAGCCCTATCAACCTCAATGCCTCGGTTGGACACCAAGTGTCCCAACACAATGCCTTCACTTACCATGAAGTGGCATTTTTCCCAATTTAAGACAAGATTAGTCTCCTCACATCTCTTCGATTATGGAGATCGTGGGACAGCTGTCCCAGCTATGCAGAGGGAATCACGGTCCATTCCACGGCCGTGGAAGTACCAGGGACCGTGGTCCTATGTGTTCTCCTTTGCTCCTAACTTGCTTTCCAATGAGTCCGGATATGTGTCATCACGAGGAACGATCCTTGGATGTATCGATTTAGCTCCAAAAGCTCCCAAAATACCTACAGAACATGCAAAAGTCCGTGTAGACGTCTATCTCGACAACATACATGAATTAAGTGCAAATCGTCACGAACTAATGCCAAACTATGCATGAATAGCGGGAAAAACTATCTAAATGGATGCCTAGACTAACGTCATAAATCGTGTTATCAAAATACCCCATACTTAAGGTTTGTCGTCCCCGAACAAGTCCCAACTATAGACTAAGAGATGACATGATTTATGCATGCCGAAAAACAACGAAATCTTTTTGGTATTGTGCTTCTAATATTGGATCACCTTTATAGTCATGTTTTATGGCAAATGGACAAGCAATCATGCATCAAATAAATGAAGGCATGGAAAGACAATTATACTTGACTCAAAAGCATGCATGCAAGGTGAAAATGAAGAGGTCAAGATGATCATGATCATATCAAGTCTAGATCACTAAGTCTTACACACATGCAAATAGATCACAAGGACTTAGGGAAGAAGAGGCTAAGAAACGTTGTGATTAGGTGGGAATTTTTTTAGGTCATGTGATGCTAATCCGGGGAAAGGAACTAACTCCAAAATTTCATTGATCAACTTTACCACAAGTGTATATTTTCTCCATCTTTTCTTCGTTTTCTATTCTTTTTCACTTTCTTTTATTTTTGAGGCAATGGCATTGGTGTACAAAAGCAGAAACCTTGGTAATTAGGGGGCCTCGGGATTTTTCCGAGTTGCCTCACACCGGGCACACATACCAAGGCTCGTTAGGACTATTGGTTTATCCGACTTTGGCAAGACACAAACACCCGATTATGTGAATGGTGTTGAGTTACTCGTCATCAAAACCAACGTCCCCAAACCTATATTTTTTTCTACACTTTCACAACAAATTCAGCACTTCATTCGCAACATTCATTCATCAACAACTTCACCCCACACTTGCTTTTCACACACTCAACACACTAGCATGCTCATATTCCCGGATGGGTCAAAAGAGGCCAAATTTTATATCAATTGAGGTGCTCAAACAACATGACCAAGATGAGAAGTAGAGAAAAATGAATTGCCTTAATCATTCCTAGATGATGTGCAAGAACTAGCACGTAATTTGGACTATCAATCCTCAATCCAATCAAGGCAAACATTAGGGTCACAATCCATACATAGGATTCAAGACAAGTACTTCAAGTCCACATATGCATACATCAATTCAACACATAAGGCCATCCATAGCCAATTCACAAGACAATCTCATCATAAGGGTCATATCCAAGCTTAGACGCACTAAATTTTTTTTTTAATTTTCTGATTTTTTGATTTTTCGAAATATGCATGTACAATGCAAGACCTAATGAAACATGTGACTAAAAGAAACTATCCTAGATGCTAATCATACAAGTGATCATGAAAACCCCACCCCATACTTAGAAACACATTGTCCCCAATGTGTAAATGAAGTAAAGAAGAGTGAAAGAGGGTCCTCACAATGTAAAATGGTTTGCTTCGGTATTTGGGTTCACTCAAATGGATTGATGGTAGATGATCAACCAAAGGTGGTAGAGATCTCAAGGTGTTCGTTATGGCGTCGGGGCGTCCGCTCCACCCACAATTGATGAGGGACTCATCATCATCATCCATATGTCATGCAAGGCTTCCATGCTATTTAGTCTCTAGCACACAAACTCCTAACACACAAAAACACACAAAAACAGGAAAAAAAAAAAGAACACAAAAACAAAAACGAAAAGGGAAAGATGTCTACCAATGGGTTGCCTCCCATCAAGTGCTCTTTTAAGGTCAATAGCTTGACCAAACTCGGGGGCGTCTCACTCAAGGTGAAGTGGGGAAATCATGTCCATCGGAGCTCCCGGGATATACTTCTTCAACCGGTGCCCATTCACCTTAAAATCTCCACAATGCTCCCCTCCTATCTCAATCGCGCCATGGGGAAAGATCTTCTTCACCACATAAGGACCCGTCCATCTGGACCTTAGCTTTCCAAGGAAGAGCCGCAGCCTCGAGTTGAAGAGAAGGACAAGGTCACCTTCACTCAACTCCTTCGGGATGAGATGCTTGTCATGCCAACGTTTAGTCCTTTCTTTGTAGATCCGGGCGTTTTCATAGGCATCCAACCGTATTTCCTCAAGAGCGTTCATGTCTAGCAATCTTTTCTCACCGGCTTTCTTGAGGTCAAACTTCAGCCACCTTATGGCCCAATACGCTCTACGCTCCATCTCTACCGGAAGGTGGCAAGACTTGCCATAAACTAGCTTGTAGGGAGTGGTGCCAATCGGTGTCTTGTAAGCAGTTCTATAAGCCCACAAAGCATCATCGAGATTCATAGCCCAATCCTTTCTCGTCTTAGAAACCGTCTTCTCAAATATCCCCTTAATCTCCCGGTTGGAGATCTCCACTTGGCTACTAGTTTTGGGATGGTAAGGTGTTGCCACCTTATGAGTCACCCCATACTTAGCAAAAAGTGTCCCAAAATTCCTATTGGTGAAGTGCTTTTCTCCATCGCTTATGATCACCCTTGGTGTCCCAAACCTAGGGAAGATCACTCGGCTAAAGAACCGCACCACAACCTTGGCATCATTGGTGGGAAGAGCGATTGCCTCCACCCATCTCGAAACATAGTCCACCGCCAATAGGATGTAGAGGTTGCCACAAGAAGAGGGGAATGGTCCCATGAAGTCCACACCCCAAACATCAAATATCCCCACTTCCTGTATGTTGTTCAAAGGCATCACAATCCTTCTTGAGATGTTGCCCGTCCTTTGGCAAGCATCACAAGCTACCACAAAATTCTGCATGTCCTTGAACAAACTTGACCAATAAAACCCGGATTGCAATACCTTTGCACAAGTCTTGTGTGAGCTAGCATGGCCTCCACATGGAAAGGAGTGACAATAGCGGATCACACTCTCCACCTCATTCTCCGGTATGCATCTCCTAAAAACCCCATCCGGCCCTCTCTTGAACAAGAGCGGTTCACTCCAATAGTAATACCTCACATTCTTGAAGAACTTCTTTCTTTGGGCATATGATAGACCGGGTGACACCTCTTCACAAACGAGATAGTTCACTATGTCGGCATACCATGGCTCATTACCCCTTGACACATGAAGCAAGCACTCCTCCACCATTTGCAATTGCTCATCCCGGAATGAGTCATCAATTGGGATGTCATCTCTCTCAATCTCCAATGGTGGAAGTCTACTAAGGTGGTCCGCCACAGAATTTTCGGACCCCTTTTTGTCCCGGATATCCAAATCAAACTCTTGGAGAAGAAGGATCCACCGAATCAAACGAGGCTTGGCATCCTTCTTTGTAAGGAGATAACGGATCGCAGCATGATCCGTATACACAATGACCTTCGCTCCAACAAGATACGAGCGGAACTTCTCAAATGCATACACATTCGCTAGCAACTCCTTCTTGGTGGTAGCATAATTGAGTTGGGCATCATCTAGAGTCTTGCTAGCATAATA
The DNA here is from genome assembly GCA_033239125.1 of Fagopyrum homotropicum. Lineage (NCBI taxonomy): Eukaryota > Viridiplantae > Streptophyta > Magnoliopsida > Caryophyllales > Polygonaceae > Fagopyrum > Fagopyrum homotropicum. Next base: position 25,270,572 of record BSWB01000008.1, on the reverse strand, counting down.
GATGGCATGTGTAAGCCCATCTTTCCTTTGTCCCAAAACAGCCCCAACGGCTACATCACTCGGGGCACACATGATCTCAAATGGTAGACTCCAATCCGGAGGTTGCATGATAGGTGCGGAGATCAAAGCATTCTTCAACCTACAAAAAGCCTCAAGGCAATCCTTGGAGAAAACAAACTCAACATCTTTCATTAGTAGGTTAGTAAGAGGCTTAGAAATCTTAGAGAAATCTTTTATGAATCTCCGGTAAAAACTGGCATGCCCTAAGAAACTCCTTACCCCCTTCACCGAGGTAGGTGGTGGCAACTTCTCTATCGTCTCTATCTTAGCCCTATCAACCTCAATGCCTCGGTTGGACACCAAGTGTCCCAACACAATGCCTTCACTTACCATGAAGTGGCATTTTTCCCAATTTAAGACAAGATTAGTCTCCTCACATCTCTTCGATTATGGAGATCGTGGGACAGCTGTCCCAGCTATGCAGAGGGAATCACGGTCCATTCCACGGCCGTGGAAGTACCAGGGACCGTGGTCCTATGTGTTCTCCTTTGCTCCTAACTTGCTTTCCAATGAGTCCGGATATGTGTCATCACGAGGAACGATCCTTGGATGTATCGATTTAGCTCCAAAAGCTCCCAAAATACCTACAGAACATGCAAAAGTCCGTGTAGACGTCTATCTCGACAACATACATGAATTAAGTGCAAATCGTCACGAACTAATGCCAAACTATGCATGAATAGCGGGAAAAACTATCTAAATGGATGCCTAGACTAACGTCATAAATCGTGTTATCAAAATACCCCATACTTAAGGTTTGTCGTCCCCGAACAAGTCCCAACTATAGACTAAGAGATGACATGATTTATGCATGCCGAAAAACAACGAAATCTTTTTGGTATTGTGCTTCTAATATTGGATCACCTTTATAGTCATGTTTTATGGCAAATGGACAAGCAATCATGCATCAAATAAATGAAGGCATGGAAAGACAATTATACTTGACTCAAAAGCATGCATGCAAGGTGAAAATGAAGAGGTCAAGATGATCATGATCATATCAAGTCTAGATCACTAAGTCTTACACACATGCAAATAGATCACAAGGACTTAGGGAAGAAGAGGCTAAGAAACGTTGTGATTAGGTGGGAATTTTTTTAGGTCATGTGATGCTAATCCGGGGAAAGGAACTAACTCCAAAATTTCATTGATCAACTTTACCACAAGTGTATATTTTCTCCATCTTTTCTTCGTTTTCTATTCTTTTTCACTTTCTTTTATTTTTGAGGCAATGGCATTGGTGTACAAAAGCAGAAACCTTGGTAATTAGCGGGCCTCGGGATTTTTCCGAGTTGCCTCACACCGGGCACACATACCAAGGCTCGTTAGGACTATTGGTTTATCCGACTTTGGCAAGACACAAACACCCGATTATGTGAATGGTGTTGAGTTACTCGTCATCAAAACCAACGTCCCCAAACCTATATTTTTTTCTACACTTTCACAACAAATTCAGCACTTCATTCGCAACATTCATTCATCAACAACTTCACCCCACACTTGCTTTTCACACACTCAACACACTAGCATGCTCATATTCCCGGATGGGTCAAAAGAGGCCAAATTTTATATCAATTGAGGTGCTCAAACAACATGACCAAGATGAGAAGTAGAGAAAAATGAATTGCCTTAATCATTCCTAGATGATGTGCAAGAACTAGCACGTAATTTGGACTATCAATCCTCAATCCAATCAAGGCAAACATTAGGGTCACAATCCATACATAGGATTCAAGACAAGTACTTCAAGTCCACATATGCATACATCAATTCAACACATAAGGCCATCCATAGCCAATTCACAAGACAATCTCATCATAAGGGTCATATCCAAGCTTAGACGCACTAAATTTTTTTTTTTAATTTTCTGATTTTTTGATTTTTCGAAATATGCATGTACAATGCAAGACCTAATGAAACATGTGACTAAAAGAAACTATCCTAGATGCTAATCATACAAGTGATCATGAAAACCCCACCCCATACTTAGAAACACATTGTCCCCAATGTGTAAATGAAGTAAAGAAGAGTGAAAGAGGGTCCTCACAATGTAAAATGGTTTGCTTCGGTATTTGGGTTCACTCAAATGGATTGATGGTAGATGATCAACCAAAGGTGGTAGAGATCTCAAGGTGTTCGTTATGGCGTCGGGGCGTCCGCTCCACCCACAATTGATGAGGGACTCATCATCATCATCCATATGTCATGCAAGGCTTCCATGCTATTTAGTCTCTAGCACACAAACTCCTAACACACAAAAACACACAAAAACAGGAAAAAAAAAGAACACAAAAACAAAAACGAAAAGGGAAAGATGTCTACCAATGGGTTGCCTCCCATCAAGTGCTCTTTTAAGGTCAATAGCTTGACCAAACTCGGGGGCGTCTCACTCAAGGTGAAGTGGGGAAATCATGTCCATCGGAGCTCCCGGGATATACTTCTTCAACCGGTGCCCATTCACCTTAAAATCTCCACAATGCTCCCCTCCTATCTCAATCGCGCCATGGGGAAAGATCTTCTTCACCACATAAGGACCCGTCCATCTGGACCTTAGCTTTCCAAGGAAGAGCCGCAGCCTCGAGTTGAAGAGAAGGACAAGGTCACCTTCACTCAACTCCTTCGGGATGAGATGCTTGTCATGCCAACGTTTAGTCCTTTCTTTGTAGATCCGGGCGTTTTCATAGGCATCCAACCGTATTTCCTCAAGAGCGTTCATGTCTAGCAATCTTTTCTCACCGGCTTTCTTGAGGTCAAACTTCAGCCACCTTATGGCCCAATACGCTCTACGCTCCATCTCTACCGGAAGGTGGCAAGACTTGCCATAAACTAGCTTGTAGGGAGTGGTGCCAATCGGTGTCTTGTAAGCAGTTCTATAAGCCCACAAAGCATCATCGAGATTCATAGCCCAATCCTTTCTCGTCTTAGAAACCGTCTTCTCAAATATCCCCTTAATCTCCCGGTTGGAGATCTCCACTTGGCTACTAGTTTTGGGATGGTAAGGTGTTGCCACCTTATGAGTCACCCCATACTTAGCAAAAAGTGTCCCAAAATTCCTATTGGTGAAGTGCTTTTCTCCATCGCTTATGATCACCCTTGGTGTCCCAAACCTAGGGAAGATCACTCGGCTAAAGAACCGCACCACAACCTTGGCATCATTGGTGGGAAGAGCGATTGCCTCCACCCATCTCGAAACATAGTCCACCGCCAATAGGATGTAGAGGTTGCCACAAGAAGAGGGGAATGGTCCCATGAAGTCCACACCCCAAACATCAAATATCCCCACTTCCTGTATGTTGTTCAAAGGCATCACAATCCTTCTTGAGATGTTGCCCGTCCTTTGGCAAGCATCACAAGCTACCACAAAATTCTGCATGTCCTTGAACAAACTTGACCAATAAAACCCGGATTGCAATACCTTTGCACAAGTCTTGTGTGAGCTAGCATGGCCTCCACATGGAAAGGAGTGACAATAGCGGATCACACTCTCCACCTCATTCTCCGGTATGCATCTCCTAAAAACCCCATCCGGCCCTCTCTTGAACAAGAGCGGTTCACTCCAATAGTAATACCTCACATTCTTGAAGAACTTCTTTCTTTGGGCATATGATAGACCGGGTGACACCTCTTCACAAACGAGATAGTTCACTATGTCGGCATACCATGGCTCATTACCCCTTGACACATGAAGCAAGCACTCCTCCACCATTTGCAATTGCTCATCCCGGAATGAGTCATCAATTGGGATGTCATCTCTCTCAATCTCCAATGGTGGAAGTCTACTAAGGTGGTCCGCCACAGAATTTTCGGACCCCTTTTTGTCCCGGATATCCAAATCAAACTCTTGGAGAAGAAGGATCCACCGAATCAAACGAGGCTTGGCATCCTTCTTTGTAAGGAGATAACGGATCGCAGCATGATCCGTATACACAATGACCTTCGCTCCAACAAGATACGAGCGGAACTTCTCAAATGCATACACATTCGCTAGCAACTCCTTCTTGGTGGTAGCATAATTGAGTTGGGCATCATCTAGAGTCTTGCTAGCATAATAGATGGCATGTGTAAGCCCATCTTTCCTTTGTCCCAAAACAGCCCCAACGGCTACATCACTCGGGGCACACATGATCTCAAATGGTAGACTCCAATCCGGAGGTTGCATGATAGGTGCGGAGATCAAAGCATTCTTCAACCTACAAAAAGCCTCAAGGCAATCCTTGGAGAAAACAAACTCAACATCTTTCATTAGTAGGTTAGTAAGAGGCTTAGAAATCTTAGAGAAATCTTTTATGAATCTCCGGTAAAAACTGGCATGCCCTAAGAAACTCCTTACCCCCTTCACCGAGGTAGGTGGTGGCAACTTCTCTATCGTCTCTATCTTAGCCCTATCAACCTCAATGCCTCGGTTGGACACCAAGTGTCCCAACACAATGCCTTCACTTACCATGAAGTGGCATTTTTCCCAATTTAAGACAAGATTAGTCTCCTCACATCTCTTCAGCACCAAAGACAAGTTAGCTAAACAATCATCAAATGAAGATCCATAAACAGAGAAATCATCCATAAACACCTCCATGATATTTTTAATATATTCAGAAAATATAGCCATGATACACCGTTGAAAGGTGGTTGGTGCATTACACAACCTAAATGGCATTCTCCTATATGCAAATGGACCCCAAGGACACGTGAATGTAGTTTTCTCTTGGTCATCGGGGTGGATAGGGATTTGGAAGAATTCACTATAGCCATCTAAGTAACAAAAATGGGAATGTTGAGTTAATCTCTCTAGCATTTGGTCAATGAAAGGGAGAGGGAAGTGATCTTTCCTAGAGGCCACATTTAGTTTCCTATAGTCTATACACATCCTCCATCCCGTAACCATTCTAGTTGGGATTAATTCATTATTCTCATTAGTCACTACGTTCATCCCACCCTTCTTAGGAACCACATGCACGGGACTAACCCACTTACTATCCGAAATTGGGAAAATGATTCCCGCATCTAGCAATTTAAGGACCTCCTTCTTTACTACTTCTTTCATGATGGGGTTTAGTCTTCTTTGAGCTTCAATTGAAGGTTTATGGTTGTCTTCCATTAAGATCTTATGCATGCACAAAGAAGGTTTAATGCCGACTAAATCATCAATGGTATAGCCGATATCTCTCTTATGCGATCTCAACTCATGCAACAATCTATTTAACTCATCCTCATTCAAGCATGCATTAACAATCACCGGATAAGTAGAATTTTCACAAAGAAAAGCATACTTCAAATGAGAGGGGAGGGGTTTAAGTTCAAGTTTAGGAGGACCTTTATCGATTGGAGACGCTCCATACAATTTAGGTTGAGATGAATTCAAAGCTATGGAAGACTCCTCAAGGCTCCTTGAAGCTTGATCAACCACTAAGGCACTTTCTGGTAGAATCATGGTCTCTAGCAAAACCCCGGGCGTGGAACCTAAGAAACTGGCACCGTGGGGCACTCTAGAGAGTTCCACGGGACGAACCACGGCCGTGGTTCTTGGTGGCAGACCGTGATTCCTACAGCTTTTCAGCATACGCTCGTGCACTTCAAATTCAGCACTTGTCTCCTTTTGTAGTGCATCCAAAGCCTTGATTTCTTTATTACAACTATCCTCAACTCCTTCCTCCATCAAACTCAAAACTAAGAACCTTCTCCAAGGGGTCCTTGATCAAGATCGAGCTCACTACCTCTCTACATTCCTCTTGCTGGACAATGTTGAACACATCTTCACCAAGGGCTGGCCCCTTCATCATTGTGGATAATTTAAACTTAATATTCACTTCTCCAATGTTGAAAGAGAGGGTTCCATTTTTGCAATCCACCAAAGATCTGTATGTGGCCAAGAAAGGTCTCCCTAAGATGATAGGAACCGGATAGTTCGCCGGAATGTCCAAAACAACAAAGTCTATTGACACATAGAACTTCCCGAGTTGCACCGGTATGTCCTCCAAGATTCCAACCGGGTGAGTGATCGAACAGTCCGCCATATAGAGGGTTATCTTGACCGGCTTTGGCTCTCCTGGCCCAACCTTGTTGCAAAGTGCAAGCGGAATGATGCTTAAACTTGCCCCAAGATCACATAGGGCTTCATACTTCACTTCTTCAACCCCAATTTGCACACAAAAAGATCCCGGATCTCTTATCTTAGGAGGCATCTCCTCCTTCATGGTTTGGATCAATTCCGAGAACCTCTTTGTCATCCTCATTTCTCCATACTCCTCCAACTTCCTTTTGTTGGAGAGTATTTCCTTCAAGAATTTCCCATAGGCCGGCATAACTAGAATAGCATCCATGAACGGAATGTTAATATGCAATTTAGACACAAGTTCAAGGAATTTACCGAAGTGTTTGTCCAATTGAGCTCTTGCTCGTGATTGTAGGAATGGTAGTGGTGGCTTGTATGGAGGAGGTGCCGCATATTTTGGCTCATCATCCTTGCTCTTGCCTCCATCTTCTTGCAATGGCTCTTCTTCTACCACTACTTGCTTTCCCTTGTCATTCCCCTTAGGCAAGGGATCTTTCATGCTCAGCCCGCTCCTTGTGGTGATGGCCAACACTTGGCCTCTTGGGTTATCTTCGGTCCTTCCGGAAAGCTTTCCCGGATCTCTATGAGCTTCACCCGCCTTTTCGAACACTTGAACTTCTAGCACCTTTTGAGCTTTAGAAATGGAAGTCACCGTGCTCTCAAGACCACTCAACCTTCCAAGCAATTGTTCAAACATCATCTCGGTTCTATCCTTTGGAGGTTGAGTAAATCCGGGTGGAGGCTCTTGTTATGCCTTAGGTGGTGGTGCTGCGCTTGTGGAAGCGGGAGGGTCAAAGGCACCATCCGGGTAAGAATAGGAAAACCCGAGATGGTTGTGGTTAGGCCGGTAGTTGTTGAATGGCCGGCTGTTGTTGTTGAAGTTCCTGGGGCCTTCATAATTGTTGTAATTGTCCCTTCCCATGTAGTTCACATCTTCTTCCTTGGAAGACAAATTTGCTTGCACTTGCACTTGAGGGCTTGCTTGATTCTTCAAAGTTGTAGCACATAACACCCTTAAAGTTTTTAGCTCATTGTTGATTGCATCGAGCTTGTAGTTGCTCATGGTGACTTCACTCACTTCATATGCTCCCGGTTTCCTCCCATCACTCTTCCTATGGGAGTACTTCTCTATCACCAAAGCTTGTTTCTCTACAAACTCCCAAGCCTCATCCACATTCTTCTCCATAAAAGTTCCACCGGAAAGAGATTAAAGGTTGAATTGGCTATCTTCATCAAGTCCCTTGAAGTAGATCTCCAAAAGCTCTATCTTTGGTATACCATGATGTGGACAATCTAGGAGGAGGTCCTTGAACCCCTCCCAAGACTGGAATAGGCTTTCTCTATCCTTCATCACGAAGGCATTAATCTTCCCTCTTAGCTCGTTTGTCTTGGAAGGTGGGAAGAATTTAGTCAAGAACTCGGTTGTCATCTCCTCCCAAGTACTCACACGCCCTAGTGGAATCGATTGGTACCAAGCCAAGGCTTTATCCTTAAGAGAGAAGGAGAAAGCCCTAAGCTTATGGTTGTTGTTCTCCAACCTAGGCGGCCTTAGCGTCTCCATCAATATCTCGTAGTTCATCAAGTGTTGATGAGGGGACTCTCCTTCCATCCCTCCAAATTGATTATGCCGGATCATTTCTAGAACTTGAGGGCGAAGCTCGTAATCATGTGTTGTGGGATCTCCTAAGTGTACTCCCGGACGGTGCACTCTTTGAGATGGGTCCATGCGTTGCCCTAACGTGTGTGGCCCCTCAATAATGATCGGCTCAAACCGAACATTAACGGCCGGGTGCGGTGGTGGTGGTGGAGGTTGTTGACGATTAAGCTCTCTTTGCACAAGAGCTTGCCTAATCTCTTCAATCTCCCTCCTAGTTGCTTCTTGCCTCTCATTGGCAAGTCTCCTCTCATTCTCCAAGAGTTCATCCCTTAGTCTAATTTGCTCTAAAGCCTCATCCAACTCAGCTTGGAGATCTCTTGCGGCCATCTCTTTCTTCTTCTTAACACTCTTAGATCTAGCTTTAAGGGTTTTCTCCGGTTCGGGATCGAATGGAGCTAAATCCTTGTCACGAGATCTTCGCATACACCTAAGAATGAGAGATTTTCTGAAAATTCAAAGACACTAACCAAACAAGATCAACAGCAACAAGAAAGATCTACACTATAAACAATCACAAACAATGATTCAATCTAGACCTAGTCCCCGGCAACGGCGCCAAAAACTTTGTTACGCTGGAAATGTGTAGCACAAAAGTCTTAAATTTATAACTCGATATATTTTTCCTAACTCCTAGAGAACCCACAGTGTATGGGTCGTTTTGTAGTAAGGATAGTATTCCGAGGTCGAACACAAGGACTAAGGTGAAATTGAATCAATTGTGACTAAGGATAGTGAAGACCTATGTTGAGAAAAGAGAAAGAAATAAAGAAATGAAAATCTCAATTTTTTTGGATTGGTTTTGTGGTGATCAATCAAGGATCACGAATCGTGCAAGATTAACAAACAACTAAGCTAGCAACGCAAATAAGCAAACACAAACACGAGATAGATAATCAAAGAGAGAAAAGCGGATTCTAGGGGTTGAAAATTCCGGTTATGGCATTGGACTCAAGTTTCTAATCATTCCTTGGATTGACTATGGTATGTTGGGAAAGAATGTTTCTCAAATGGAACCAATCACCGGGTAGGTCTCTTGATCCACTAGTCCCGCAACTAAGGTCCTATTACCGGGTAAGTCTCTAGGAACCTAGGGTTGGGAATTCTACACAAACCGGATTGCTATCTAGGGATCTAACCTCTCCTTACTAGGTAAGTCTCGGGAAGGCAAGTCCTAAGCATCAATCCAGTCCAATAGCGGTTTGTGAGGCTCACTACTACCTAGAGTTCATCATCTTCGGTACTTAAGATCGGAAGTCACTGGGTAGGTCTCTTTCCTCACTTAGATTGCTAGCATTAGGTCACCCTAGGCTAGATTAAGCTTAACAAACACTAGGATTTCAACAATATAAAAACCTAACACTCAGATTTACCAATACAAGCAAGTTAAACAAAATCACGGGTAGTTCATCACTGCCACGGTCATGAAACTAGCTAGAACAGACCGTGGTTTACAATAGTAGCTAGATTCGAGAAAGAAAATCATCCAAAGATACTTTTAAGTCTATCCTATCATAGTCCAAGCCATAACCATCATTCCCTTACCCTAGAATCGCATCTGTTTAGCCAACAACATGCATCAAAACAATCAAGCTCAACAAGCATATATTCATGGATTCCATATCAAGAGAATGAAATGAAAGAGAGATGAAACAAGTAGAACAAGAATAACAAGCTGAATAAAAGCCAAAGAAAAAGATACAACCCTTCAAAAGAAGGTTCGATTCGTTTCTTACAACCCTAGCAAGTGTCTTCAACAAAACTCACTCAAAATCACTAAATATCTATGAAAGCAATGAGACTAGTGTTCTTCTATTCTTACCCACAATGAGAGTGTTTCTCCTCCTCCAAGAGTAGCTCCAATCCAAATAAAAAAATGAGGGAATGTGGGAGAAGGTATGTGTGGCCATCTCCCTATTAGAATCAGCCTACAAGAGTACTTATAGCCTTCACCATTTGTAAGAGTCGGTTGTGGAGATCGTGGGACAGTTGTCTCAGCTGTGCAGAGGGAATCACGGTCCATTCCACGGCCGTGGAAGTACCAGGGGCCGTGGTTTCGGTGTTTCAGTCCTCTTTTGATCGTTGAGCCATGATTTGATGCAAGGCATGCACCAACATGGTCCTATGTGTTCTCCTTTGGTCCTAACTTGCTTTCCAATGAGTCCGGATATGTGTCATCATGAGGAACGATCCTTGGATGTATCGATTTAGCTCCAAAAGCTCCCAAAATACCTACAGAACATGGAAAAGTCTGTGTAGACGTCTATCTCGACAACATACATGAATTAAGTGCAAATCGTCATGAACTAATGCCAAACTATGCATGAATAGCTGGAAAAACTATCTAAATGGATGCCTAGACTAACGTCATAAATCGTGTTATCATGTGTGTTGATGCAGAGAGGCAGAGTGATTGCATATGAGTCGCGCCAGTTGAAGATGTATGAGGGGAACTGCCCGACTCATAATCTGGAGTTGGCAGAGGTAGTTCATGCTTTGAAGATCTGGAGACATTACCTATATGGTGCTACATGTCAAATCTTCACAGACCATAAGAGTCTGAAGTACATTTTTACGCAGCGGGAGTTGAATAACCGCCAGCGTCGATGGCTTGAGTTGATCAGGGACTTTGACCGTGAGATGCTGTATCATCATGGAAAGTCGAATATTGTAGCAAACGCCTTGAGCAGGAAGACGCCTCGAAAGAAGGTGATTGCCAGATTGACAGTACAACCTCAGCTTCAAAGGAATCTAGCTTGGCTAGAGCTGGACATCCAGTTTCATGATGTGCATAATTTGAACGGCGCCAAAAACTTTGTTACGCTAAGATAGTGTGGCACAAAAGTCTTAAATTTATAAATCGATATATCTTTCATAACTCCTAGCGCACCCACAGTGTATGGGTCGTTTTAGGATAGTATCCCGAGGTCGAACACAAAGACTAAGGTGAAAATGAATCAACAAGTGACTAATCTAAGAAAAGAGAAAGGAATAAAGAAATGAAAATCTCAATTTTTTTGGATTGGTTTTGCGGTGATCAATCAAGGATCACGAATCATGCAAGATTAACAAACAACTAAGCTAGAAACACAAATAAACAAACACAAACACGAGATAGATAATCAAAGAGAGAAAAGCGGATTCTAGGGGTTGGAAATTCCGGTTATGGGATTGGACTCAAGCTTCTAATCATTCCTTGGATCAACAATGGTATGTTGGGAAAGAATGTTTCTCAAATGGAACCAATCACCGGGTAGGTCTCATGATCCACTAGTCCCGCAACTAAGGCCCTATTACCGGGTAAGTCTCTAGGAACCTGGGGTTGGGAATTCTACACAAACCGGATTTCTATTTAGGGATCTACCCTCTCCTTACCGGGTAAGTCTCGGGAAGGCATGTCCTGAACATCAATCCTAGCACACTCAGTCCAATAGCGGCTTGTGAGACTCACTACTACCTAGAGTTCATCATCTTCGGTACTTAAGATCGGAAATCACCGGGTAGGTATCTTTCCTCACTTAGATTGCTAGCATTAGGTCACCCTAGGCTAGATTAAGCTTAACACACACTAGGATTTCAACAATATAACATCTTTGCATGCAGATCTATCAATACAAGCATAACAGAAGCAAACTACGGGCAGTTCCTTCATTCCACGGCCGTGGTCTGGGTAGAACATACCGTGGTTTCTAACAGAACTTAAGTATGAGCAAGCAAGTCATCCAAAGATACATTTAGGTCTAGTCTATCATAGTCCAAGCCATAACCATCATTCCCTTACCCTAGAACCGCATCTATTTAGCCAACAACATGCATCATAAAAATAAAACTCAACAAGCATACATTCATGTATTCCATATCAAGAAAATGAAATGAAAGAGAGATAAAACAAGTAGAACAACAGAAACAAGCTGAATAAAATCCAAAGAAAGACTTACAACCCTTCAAAAGAAGGTTCGATTCATTTCTTGAACAAGAAAACCTTAAGAGAAAGGCTTCAATAACTGAATCAATTATAAAACACAAGCGTTCCTTGGATAGAAATCCAACAAGACAACAAACAAGAAGGGAATCTAAGATGATCTTACAAAAACCCTTCAAAAGCTATAAATCTATAGACTTTCTTCCTTCAACCTTCAAAAAGGTTCTTCAAACCCCCCAACTGGAGTATGGCTGCAGCGGTGTATAAAACACAATCGGTGGTATAGCATGTGATAGCGGATGTCGGATTTGTGGGAAATCCGACCCTTTTTATAGGAAAATTACTCTCCAAAGATAAGATATCTGAGAAAGATCTCATCCCATAAAAATAGGTAAAATATATGATCTAGCATATCTTCTTCCTTCCAGGAGCAAAGCCCAAAAATATAAGATCCTCTTTCCAAAGATAAAAGATCTCAGCCAAGAATAAAATATTCTCGCCGCGTCCCAGGTGTTTGCCTCGGTCGAGTCGACTTCTCTTGATCACCTCGGTCGAGGTGACTCTGTAGTCAACCGAGGTGAGTCACAACTGAAAGTGAAATCTCTCAAATCTGGTCCAAAGTGAATCTTTAATCCATGGCTATGCTTCTTGGATGTTTCCTTATGTTCCTGAATGTAGCTCCAATGACTCCTTAGCTCCTTTTGCTCCTTTTTGATGCAAAACGTGACATTTTACCTACGATTACAACAAAACTAGGTGTAGACCTCGGTTCCCGCAAAGGTAGATGAAATGGTAATATAATCACATAATATACATACAAACACGCAGATTATTGAAGATAAAACGTCTAAACACACCCCAAAATATAGACTATAATTCATGCTATCACTATCATCCATCTCAAGTCCTCAACAACATTCAGCTCCTCAAGTTCCTCAAGAACAATATACCTAGGATCTATAAACTTACGTTTATGAATTTTCTCAAAAGCTCCAAGGTAGTCTTCATGGATTTTAGGAACTGTAGGGGTAGGTGGGTTAATGGGAGGCGGTTGGGAAGAGGACCCAATACCCTTCTGTTTCTTGTTCCTGTTTGATTTCCTTGTTCCAAACATTTTCGATCAAAATAACCAAAACCACGGTCTGTTCTTCGATTTCCACGGCCGTGGAACTGTACGGCCACCCATGGAATCCCTCGATTTCACTCAAAAAAACAGAAAACCAACAACAAACACAACAACAACAGTCCTAAACTACTTCTAAGCTCAATTCTGTTCAGTTCTCCCAAAAAATCTTCAAGAAAAAAACAAACCAAAGAGAAGATTGAGAGAAAACCGAGGGTTTGGATTTGAGAAAAAAAACAAATTCACGTCCGATTACTGAATGTTCATGCAGTTTGTTGCAATAATCCGTTGTAGAATCTGATTTGCTTCAATTTAGGCCAAAGAATCGCGCAAAACGATTACCGAATGAAGCAGCACGGGATTGAGGGAGTGTCGGCGTGGTATTGGGCGTGGAGGGGTTGTGGTTTATGAGAAAATTGTGAAGAAAAATAACTTATATAGTCTTGTAAAATTCATGAAAACCACGGCCTATCGGGGTGGTCCACGGCCGTAGAAACGTACGGCCACCCGTGGAAAGTGGTTCTTTAATTTTGGTTAGATAAGACCTGGTTTTCCACAGATCTATTAGGCAAACCACGGCCGTGGTTTTGCCTTTTTGGCCATAGAATCCTTTGTTCTCACCAAAAATCCAAGTTTTGTCGTTCTTTTGGCTATCTTTACTTCTTCTACTCGTTTCTTATCCCTGACATCCAAAGTCACAAACATACCGGAAGGTATCGACGAAAAACAAACAAAAACAACTACTTTAAACTAGTCTAAGAAAAAAAACAAAAACAAAAGAGAGAATGCAAAACCTTGGGTTGCCTCCCAAAAAGAGCTTTGTTTTAGGTCTGTAGCTAGACCGTTCCATTATGTTTAAGCGAGGACAAACGGAGCGATTTCCTTAGTTTAGACTTCCGGTGAGTATTTCTTGAGTCGTTGACCATTCACTTTGAAACTTCCCCACTTCTCACCCCATACTTCAACTGCACCATGGGGAAAAATGTGTTTAATTATATAAGGTCCTGTCCAACGAGATTTAAGCTTACCGGGAAAAAGCCAAAATCTAGAATTAAAGAGAAGAAGAAGGTCTCCTTCTTTGAAGTCCTTTGGAATGATATGCTTATCATGCCAACGCTTCGCTCTTTCTTTGTATATCTTAGCGCTCTCATATGCGTTGATGCGGAGTTCCTCTAGCGCATTAAGATCCAAGAGACGCTTTATGTTCCAACTGCACCGGAAGATGACATGACTTGCCATACACAAGGTTGTATGGCGTTGTGCCAATGGGAGTCTTGTATGCCGTTCTATGTGCCCACAATGCATCATCCAACTTTAATGATCAATCCTTCCTTTTCTTTGACACCGTATTCTCGTTCCTTTAATCTCTCTATTAGAAATCTTCACTTGTCCACTTGTTTTTGGATGGTAGGGTGTGGCGATCTTGTGAGCCACCCCATACTTAGCTAGTAGAGCTTCAAAGTGACGGGAAATGAAGTGTGATCCTCCGTCACTAATGATTGTTGGGGGTGTCCCAAACCTTGGGAAAATAGTTCGATTAAAGAACTTAACAACCACCATTGTATCATTAGTTGGAGAGGCAACAACTTCAACCTATCTTGAAACATAATCTACAGCTTGAAGTACGTATTGGTTACCACAAGATGATGGGAATGGTCCCATAAAATCTACTCCCCAAACGTCAAAGATCTCCACCTCTTGGATGCTGTTAAGAGGCATTTCATTCCTCCTAGAAATATTTCATGTTCTTTGACAAGCATCGCAACAAGCAACAAACGTTTGCACATCCTTAAATAATGTAGGCCAAAAGAATCCGGATTGTAATACCTTAGTGCTAGTCTTGTGAGAGCTAGCGTGTCCTCAACAAGGAAGCGAATGACAATGACGAATGACACTTTGCATTTCGTCTTCAAGCACACATCTTCTAATGATGCCATTTGGACCTCTCTTGAAGAGTAGAGGTTCATTCCAATAATATTGGCGGGCATCCCTAAAGAACTTCTTCCTTTTTGTGTAGGATAGTCCGGGAGGTATTTCCTGACAAACCAAATAATTTACAAAATCAGCAAACCAAGGTTCGTTACCTCTAGAAATATGATCGATGCACTCTTCCATTAGATGCAATTATTCTTCCGGGAAAGAGTCATCAATAGGTAAATCTTCACTAGTAGCATGTGGTAGACGACTCAAATGATCCGTAATAGAATTTTCGGATGCTTTCTTGTCACGAATTTCAAGATCGAACTCTTGAAGGAGGAGAATCCACCTAATCAGCCTTGGTTTTGCATCTTTCTTGGCAAGCAAATACCGAATTGCTGAATGATCCGTGTACACAATCACCTTCGCTCCTACAAGATAAGAAACAAACTTTTCAAAAGCATAAACAACAGCAAGTAATTCCTTTTCCGTTGTAGCATAGTTGAGTTGCGTTTCATCTAGCGTCTTGCTAGCGTAACAGATGGCATGAGTGCGTCCACCCTTCTTTTGTCCAAGAACCGCTCCAACAGCTACGTCACTTGCATCACACATGACCTCGAATGGAAGATTCCAATCCGGAGGTTGAATTATTAGGGCTGAGATTAGAGCTTCCCGAATCCTGTAAAAAGCATCCAAACATTCTTTCAAAAATTTAAAAACAGCATCCTTCATCAAAAGATTAGTTAGCGGTTTAGGGATTTTCGAAAAGTCCTTAATGAATCTCCAATAGAATCCAGCGTGTCCTAGAAAACTTCTAATCCCCTTCACCGAAGATGGAAGAGGAAGTTTCTCTATTGTCTCAATCTTTGCCTTATCAACCTCAATCCCTCTATTAGAGATTAAGTGTCCTAAAACAATGCCTTCCATAACCATAAAGTGACACTTCTCCCAATTTAGAACAAGGTTTGTGTCTTCACACCTTTGTAGAACAAGAGATAGGTTAGCAAGACAATTATCAAATGAGGAACCATAAACATAAAAATCATCCATAAAAACCTCCATGATTTTCCTCAAAGTACTCCGAGAAGATGGCCATCATACACCTTTAAAAGGTGGTTGGAGCATTGCAAAGTCCGAATGGCACCATCCTATAAGCAAACGTACCCCACATGCACGTGAATGTGGTCTTCTCTTGATCGTCCGGATGAACCGGAATCTGAAAGAAACCATTATAACCGTCAAGGTAACAAAAATAAGAGTGTTGTGCTAACCTCTCAAGCATATGATAAATGAAGGGCAGCGGGAAGTGATCCTTCCTTGTTGCGTTGTTCAGCTTGCGATAATCAATGCATATCCTCCATCATGTCATGGTTCTTGTTGGAATGAGCTCGTTGTTTTTGTTGGATACAGCGGTCATTCCACCCTTCTTTGGGACAACTTGAACAGGGCTCACCCAGTTGCTATCAGAAATAGGAAAGATGATACTTGCATCAAGCAATTTAAGGATCTCCTTCTTCACAACCTCTTTCATGATCGGATTTAAACATCTTTGAGGTTGACGTGAAGGCTTATAATCCTCTTCCATTAGAATCTTGTGCAAACAAAAAGATGGTTTGATTCCTACAAGATCCTCTATGGTATAGCCTAAAGCTTTTCTATGTTTCTTTGAAACAATCATACGCTTTTCATGTTCATCTTCACTCAAATCGGAACTAACAATGATGGGAAACGTAGAATTAGTTCCAAGAAATGCATACCTAAGATGTGCGGGAAGTGGCTTCAATTCCAAAGGTGTTTGATGCCTTTGGAGTGTCTTGAGGGTTTTCTGATGTTTCCTTGGAAGTCTCCAAGGGTGTGGAAGCGTTGGAAGAAAATTTTAGAATGTTTGTAGAAAGAACGGAATTATTCTCAGCATTTTCCAAAACCACGGTGCCATTGTTACTTCCACGGCCGTGGAAAGTGTCTTGGGGGCCGTGGAAAGTGGTGTCAGTTAAACCTTTGCTCTCGACATAGTATTCCATGGATGGAATAGCTGAAACCACGCCCGTGGAAAAGCACGACAGGCCGTGGTTTCTGACATTTTTCCGAGCCACCGTACAATTTTTCGAATTCTCCAACTTGCAATTATTTGTGTCTTGTTGTAAGATCTGGTGAAATTGTTGTAAGATCCGGTAAGATTGTTGTCAGGCTAAGGATCGAGACCAAATTGCAAGGTCTTCGCCCTTAGCATCCCGAGTCCCGCAGAATCAGGGTGTTACAGGTATTTTCAGTAAGTAAATATGAAATATAGAGAAACTTACAAAGATATTATTTTATGGATGTTTAGTTCCAACCAAAGCATGTCAAACTTCTATTTAGAGGTGTAGTCGGCAATGCTAATGGAGGGGTCTCTGAATTCAGGCCCGTTTGGTGGACAAACTTTGTTGTTCAGGTTTCTCAAAGGATGGTGCTCTTCGCAGCAATGGCGGCACTTCAAGGAAGAATAAGCACACAGTATCAGAGGAACAGGGATGACTGACCTCCTGAGAAGGGAGAAGAAGGGGAAGGTTGTAAGAGCCTAGTTGCTGAGTTACTGAGAGAGTGAGTTGAGGACCTAGATTTTTCCTGATCCGCCCTTGCGTGACCTAGTAGGCGCCCCTGTGGTTTTCCTGAGCCGCACCTGCTGTTCACATAGTCCTCCCCTGCGGCTTTGTGTGTTGCAACCGTCTTCTTTGACCCTTTGACCCGTGCTTTACTCCTTTCACCCTTTATAACCTTCATCTCTTTCCTTCTGATGAGGGTTTATCATTTTCAGCTTCATCTCTCTCTCCTACATACATTTTCTTCTCCTCTTTTCTCTCTTGGATCATCTTTGATCTTCTTTGAGTTTTTTTGAGTTTTCTGAGCCTTGTGCTTGGCTTTGCTTGTGGTTTGTCGATGATGATGTTGTTGTGCCTTGTTGAGCCAGCTTGAGGTTGTGATGGTGATGGGTTGATTTTCTGGAGGTTCATCTTGCTAAGCTTTCATGCCTTCCTTCCTTTCTTTCTTCTCTTCTTCATCTTTTCCTTCCTTTCCTTAGTCTAGCCTAGATTCCTTAGGTTTGGATCTTGTTCCAGCCTTGATTGGCTTGTGTTGATATATATATATATATATATATATATATATATATATATATATATATATATATATATATATATATATACATATATATTTATATATATATATATATATGTGTGTGTGTGTGTGTTCTGTATGTATGTTGATGTTGGAGTGAAGAAGAGAGAAAGGATCCAAGGAATAAGTGAAGAAAGGGCTGAAGTGCTGCCTCTGCTGTCCAGCCGCCCCTGCGCCACCTTGCATCCGCCCCATCGCCGGCTTGAGCCGCTACTACGCCACCTGGAATCCGCCCCTACGGCCACCTGCATCAGCAAGGTTCTTCTCTTGGTTATGCAGGTGTGTGTTGCTTCTAGGCATGCTTTAGGGTGCCTTTGTTCCCTCCCTTCCTAGTGTGAGTGTATAGGATCATGCTAGATGTGTGAGGTTGTATTTTGATGAGGTTTTGATCGGTTTATGCCTTGTATGGCCTTTGAGGTTTATTAGGTTTTGAGGTTAGGTTGACGATGATCCTTTGGATCCCTTGAGTCTAGGTATGACCCCTTTGATTGATAGGAGATTGATATATGTCTATACCTTGTTATTGGGCAGTGCACCTCTAAAGATCAAAGGTTGTTCGTGGTTTAGTGTTATACGAGGTTGAGGTAAGTCCTTAGGACTTACTTAGCTACCATCCTTATATTGGGTGTTTGCATGAGTGATGTGTGCATTATATGTTGGCTATGATAACATGAGTTGTAGTTTATACCGACCTATGTTTTATTGATTGCCCCATTGCGTGGATGTGATAAACTTTCCCTTTTATCCCGTAGTGGAGTCTGGGAGGTTCTCTAACGTCAGGCCAGACTGGTTTACAAGAAGTGTGCAATTCACTCCCATAGGGTACACGGATTGTGTGACCGATACTCGTACAGCTGGAAATAGCACTCAGAGGCGGGTATGTATCGGTCCTTATGTCACATACATTCATTTATCTATATATATATATATATATATATATATATATATATATATATATATATATATATATATATATATATATATATATATATATATATATATATATATATATATATATATATATATATATATATATATATATATATATATATATATATATATATATATATATATATATATATATATATATATATATATATATATATATATATATATATATATATATATATATATATATATATATATATATATATATATACGACTTGAGAGAATGGCTATTACATTAAGTTGATAAAATGGGCAAATGTGTGATATCATGCTGATGTGTTTATCCTTACATTATTATGTTTGTACTTATGCAATACTCTATATATGTGTGGTTAGCTAATGGTTTATTACCATGTTGTAGATGCCCCACAGAATAGGCATGTTGTTGGGTGATCTAGCAGAGTTGCAGGCCGATGACCTCTCGTACATTGGATGTTATGGTCTTTTGCGGTTTTTTACTTTTTTCCTCTTGTGTGAGGATGATCTTTTGTTACCTCCTTTGTGAGGATGTGGTTGTTTATACTCGGCTATGTTGTTTTACCTTTTGGTTGTATAGTTTATACAGTTTTATGCATTTGTTTTATATTTGTTAGTGCCAGGTTGTAAGGTCTAGTGAACTTGCTGTCGAGCTAGGGTCAGGATCCATTGTGAGATCCAAGCCCAATGTGGACTCCCGATTCCCGCAGAATCAGGGTGTTACAAAGTTGGTATCAAAGCCTTAGGTTGACAACAATGGCACTTGCTACATGCAATGAGGTTTGATAGATAAAATAAACAGAACCCACATGGGGTCTGACGTTTTCAAAGTTAGGTGTGTATATATGTATTATGGATTATGGATTATGTATATATGTATTATGGATTATGGATTATGTATGTGTATGTGTTAAGTATATATATATATCTATACATATGGCCTATATATAGCCTTATAAGTTAGGTGTGCATACCCCGTAGATGGCTAGGACTAGAGCTACTTCTGTTGTAGGTCGAGGTAAAGGTAGACCGCCTCTTCCTCCAGGCGTGACAGGAGAGGGACCAGTTTCCGATGCCGATCCACCAGTGGTGGAGGAGATAAATGAGGAGGTTGCTGAGAGTGTGGTCCCAGAGACGAGGATTGGTGGATCTAGTAGACATCATTCACATCGAGTCTAGTCAGATGACTCGGATCGTGTCTACATGGGAGGGTCAGAGTTTAGAGAGTACATTAGACGTGTGGAGGAGGCTACTAGAGCTGGCAGACGTGCCCTAGATCTACCAATCCATGAGGGATCTTCAAAGATGTCTCAGGGAGATACACTAGTGCCAATTATGCCGTTACGTGTTGTTGAGACTGTTCGAGCTACAGAGGAGACTAGAGGGCCTCGACTAGATAACTAGTTGAAGGCATTTCATGAACAAGAAGTACCACCCTCTCTGGGCAGATTGGTTTAGAGACTGAGGTATGGATAGGACATGTATACTCAACCTTAGAGTCTATCAGATGTCTTGAGGACAGATTATATGAGCCAAAGCCACCAGCTATGATCTCATGAGGAGTATGATACGAGAGCAGTTCTGCCCTGCCTCACTGAGGAGGGAGAAGCTGCAGGATTTTGTGGAGGCCGGTTTTGAGGATGTGCCTATTGCTGATGCCATACGCCGCTTCCAGACTGAGTTAGCTTTGCTTGGTCCAGCTGCACCATCTGAGGACTAGCATGTGTATTTGTTTTCCCATCTTCTGAGAGAGAGCACACGTTCATACATGGCAGGATTCTGTTGTAAGTCCCTTGATGATTATCAGGACCGGGCTTCTGCTTATGAGAGGGTGTGAGCCAGTCATAGGAGAGCTTCTCAAACGGGACGGTCTGAGAAGAGGCAGCACATTGGGCAGACCAGTGGAGTTGGAGGAGCATCTAGGTCTAGACGAGACCAAAGACGTCATAGTTACCCCTCGTCTACACTGACTGCAGATAAGGGATGATAGTGTTACAACTGTGGGGATCCTGGCCATTTGAATCCAGAATGTCCCAGGCCAGTTGTGACTTGCAATTCTTGTGGTAGACCAGGACATCGAGCTGCCTTTTGTAGGCATGGTGGAGTTACATCTCAGTAGGGTTTTTGCCTTGCCACTGTGGTGGGAGGTGGTCTAAGGATGCCTCAGCAGCAGACCTAGGGACATCAGAGAGTCCCAAATCGTCCTTCTACTCAGGGATATGCTCCCGGGCCAAGTAGAGGCAGAGGTCGTGGTGGGAGTACCACTAACATCAGAGGAGCTCAGGGTAGAGCTTTTGACTTGAGGAGTGCAGAGGATCCACCTATACCGGCTGCTACAGGTACCATTCTGCTTCATGGTTTACTTGTTAGAGTCTTGTTTGATACTAGTGCAATGCATTCATTTATTTATGATACATGTGTTGAGCATTTGAGTTTAGCTATTATAGAGGGGATACCCTTTACTATAGGGTTTCCTGATGGTAGTCGGGTCCGAGGTACACGTGAGATACGTAGTTGTCCCCTTCATTTAGGTACTCGTGTTTTGCTTGTTGACTTCCTAGTCATGCCATTGATGCATGAAGAAATCATATTAGGTATGAAGAAAGGGCTGAAGTGGTGCCTTTGATGTCCAGCCGCCCCTGCGCCACCTTGCAGCCGCCCCAGCGCCGGCCTGAGCCGCTACTGCACCACCTGGAATCCGCCCCTACGGCCACCTGTATTACCAATGTTCTTCTCTTGGTTTTGTAGGTGTGTGTTGCTTTTAGGCATGCTTTTGGGTAACTTTGTTACCTCCCTTCCTAGTGTGAGTGTATAGGATGATGCTAGATATGTGAGGTTGTATTTTGAAGAGGTTTTGATCGGTTTATGCCTATTACATTAAGATGATAAAATGGGTAAATGTGTGATATCATGCTGATGTGTTTATCCTTACATGATTGTGTTTGTACTTATGCATTACTCTATATATGTGTGGTTAGCTGATGGTTTATTACCATATTGTAGATGCCCCACATGATAGGCATGTTGCTTGGTGATCTAGTAGAGTGGCAGGCCGAAGACCTCTCGTACATAGGATGTTATGGTCTTTTGGGGTTTTTTACTTTTTCCCTCCTGTGTGAGGATGTGGTTGTTTATACTCGGCTATGTTGTTTTACCTTTTGGTTGTACAGTTTATACAGTTTTATGCATTTGTTTTATATCTGTCAGTGCCATGTTGTATGGTCTAGTGAACTTGTTGTCGAGCTAGGGTTAGGATCCATTGTGAGATCCTAGCCCAATGTGGCATCCCGAGTCCCGCGGAATCGGGATATTACAGAGTTGGTATAAGCCTTAGGTTGACAACAATGGCACTTGCTACCTGCAATGAGGTATGATAGGTAAAATAAACAGAACCCACATGGGGTTTGACGTTTTCAAAGTGTTTTTGGTTTTAAGTATGGTTTTGGATTAGAATGTACGAGAAGTCGCCACCTCTGCTATGGATCTCTACAGTGTAAATATGTATATATGTATTATGGATTATGGATTATGTATGTGTATGTGTTAAGTATATATATATCTATACATATGGCCTATATAGAGCCTTATAAGTTAGGTGTGCATACCCCGCAGATGGATAGGACTAGAGCTACTGCTGCTATAGGTCGAGGTAAAGGTAGACCACCTCTTCCTCCAGGCGTGATAGGAGAGGGACCCGTTTCCGCTGCCGATCCACCAGTGTTGGAGGAGATAAATGATGAGGTTGCTGAGAGTGTCGTCCCAGAGACGAGGAGTGGTGGATCTAGTAGACATCATTCACATCAAGTCGAGTCAGATGACTCGGATTGTGTCTGCATGGGAGGGCCAGAGTTTAGAGAGTACATCAGACGTGTGGAGGAGGCTGCTAGAGCTTGTAGACGGGCCCTAGATCTACCAATGCACGAGGGATCTTCAGAGATGTCTCAAAGAGCTACACTGATGCCAGTTATGCCGTTACGTGTTGCCGAGACTGTTCCAGCTACAGAGTAGACTAGAGGGCCTCGACCAGATACCTAGTTGAAGGCATTTCATCAACAAGGAGTACCACCCTCCTAGGGCAGATTGGTTTAGAGACTGAGGCATGGATAGGACATGTAGACTGAGCCTTAGAGTCTATCAGATGTCTTGAGGACAAACTGTACGAGCCAGAGCCACCAGCTATGATCGCATGAAGAGTATGAAAGGAGAGCAGTTCCGCCCCTGCCTCACTGAGGAGGGAGAAGGTGCAGGATTTTGTGGAGGCCGGCTTTGAGGATGTGCCTATTGCTGATGTCATACGCCGCTTCCAGACTGAGTTAGCATTGCTTGGTCTAGCCACACCATTTGAGGACTAGCATGTATATCTGTTTTCCCATCATCTGAGGGAGAGCACACGTTCATACATGGCGGGATTCCATTGTAAGTCCCTTGCTGATTATCAGGACCGGGCTTCTACTTATGAGAGTGTGCGAGCGACTTAGAGGAGAGCTTTTCAGACGGGATGTTCTGAGAAGAGGCAGCGCACTGGGCAGACAAGTGGAGTTAGAGGAGCATCTAGGTCTAGACGAGACCAGAGATGTCAAAGTTACCCCTCGTCTGCACTGACTGCACATAAGGGACAATAGTGTTACAACAATGGGGATTCTTGCCATTTGAAGCCAGAATGTCCTAGGCCAGTTTTGACTTGCTATACTTGTGGTAGACCAGGACATCGAGCTACCTTTTGTAGGCATGGTAGAGTTACATTGCAGCAAGGTTCTTCCCCTACCACTAGGTTGGGAGGTGGTCTGAGGACGCCTCAGCAATAGACCTAGGGACAGTAGAGAGTCCCAAATCGTCCTTCTACTTAGGGATATGCTCCTGGGCTGAGTAGAGGCAGAGGTCATGGTGGGAGTACCACTAACACCAGAGGAGCTCAGGGCAAAGCTTTTGACTTGAGGAGTGCAGAGGATCCACCTGCACTGGCTGCTACAGGTACCATTCTTCTTCATAGTTTACCTGCTAGAGTCTTGTTTGATACTGGTGCAACGCATTAATTTATTTATGATACATGTGTTGAGCATCTGAGTTTAGCTATTATAGAGGGGATACCCTTTACTATAGGGTTACCTGATGGTAGTCGGGTCCGAGGTACCCGTGAGATACGTAGTTGTCCCCTTCATTTAGGGACTCGTGTTTTGCTTGTTGACTTCTTAGTCATGCCATTGATGCATGAAGAAGTCATATTAGGAATAGATTTGATGCGTAGACACCGTGCGGTTTTAGATGTTGGTAGACGGACTGTTATAGTCTCTATCGAGGTTGGTCAGATTGAGGTCTTCCGAGGTTGGGATCTTGGGAAGACATGTTCTGTTATCAGTGCCATACGAGCAGCTAGACTGATAGCACAGGGATGTGATGCCTTCTGATGTTATGCCATGAAGGATGGAGAAAGTCCAATATTAGAGGACATACCAGTGGTCTGTGAGTCTATAGACGTGTTTGTAGAGCCGTTGAGGTTGCCGCCTCAGAGGAATGTGGATTTCAGTATTGAGTTGGAGCTTGGTACGAGACCCATATCGAAGGCCCTATACCGTATGGCGCCTGTCAAGATGTTGGAGCTGAAGAAGGACGGATCGTTGAGACCGTGCATTGATTATAGAGAGCTGAACAAGGTGACCATCAAGAATAGGTATCCACTCCCTCGTATTGATGATCTACTTGATCAGCTTCAGGGAGCGACAGTCTTCTCCCAGATTGATTTACGCTCAGGGTATCACCAGTTGAGGGTGAGGGAGGACGATTCACATAGGACGCTCAGGGTATCCCTAAGTCCGCCAAGGTGAAAATGAAGAGGTCAAGATGATCATGAGCATATCAAGTCTAGATCACTAAGTCTTACACACATGCAAATAGGTCACAAATTACTTAGGGAAGAAGAGGCTAAGAAACGTTGTGGTTAGGTGGGAATTTTTTTAGGTCATGTGATGCTAATCCGGGAAAAGGAACTAACTCCAAAATTCCATTGATCAACTTCACCACAAGTGTATATTTTCTCCATCTTTTCTTCGTTTTCTTTTCTTTTTCACTTTCTTTTATTTTTGAGGCAATGACATTGGTGTACAAAAGCCGAAACCTTGGTAATTAGCGGGCCTCGGGATTTTTCCGAGTTGCCTCACACCGGGCACACATACCAAGGCTCGTTAGGACTATTGGTTTATCCGACTTTGGCAAGACAGAAACACCCGATTATGTGAATGGTGCCGAGTTACTCGTCATCAAAACCAACGTCCCCAAACCTATATTTTTTTCTACACTTTCACAACAAATTCAGTACTTCATTCGCAACATTCATTCATCAACAACTTCACCCCACACTTGCTTTTCACACACTCAACACACTAGCATGCTCATATTCCCGGATGGGTCAAAAGATGCCAAATTTTATATCAATTGAGGTGCTCAAACAACATGATCAAGATGAGAAGTAGAGAAAAATGAATTGCCTTAATCAGTCCTAGATGATGTGCAAGAACTAGCACGTAATTTTGACTATCAATCCTCAATCCAATCAAGGCAAACATTAGGGTCACAATCCATACATAGGATTCAAGACAAGTACTTCAAGTCCACATATGCATACATCAATTCAACACATAAGGCCATCCATAGCCAATTCACAAGACAATCTCATCATAAGGGTCATATCCAAGCTTAGAAACACTAAATTATTTTTTTTAAATTTCTGATTTTTTGATTTTTCGAAATATGCACGTACAATGCAAGACCTAATGAAACATGTGACTAAAAGAAACTATCCTAGATGCTAATCATGCTAGTGATCATGAAAACCCCACCCCATACTTAGAAACACATTGTCCCCAATGTGTAAATGAAGTAAAGAAGAGTGAAAGAGGGTCCTCACAATGTAAAATGGTTTCCTTCGGTATTTGGGTTCACTCAAATGGATTGATGGTAGATGATCAACCAAAGGTGGTAGAGAGCTCAAGGTGTTCGTTATGGCGTCGGGACCCGCGCTAGGTACCGCTAGCCGTCCAACTTCCGCGTCCGCTCCACCCACAATTGATGAGGGACTCATCATCATCATCCATATTTCATGCAAGGCTTCCATGCTACTTAGTCTCTAGCACACAAACTCCTAACACACAAAAACACACAAAAACAAAAAAAAAAAACATAAAAACAAAAACAAAAAGGGAAAGATGTCTACCAATGAGTTGCCTCCCATCAAGCGCTCTTTTAAGGTCAATAGCTTGACCAAACTCGGGGGCGTCTCACCCAAGGTGAAGTGGGGAAATCATGTCCATCGGAGCTCTCAGGATATACTTCTTCAACCGGTGCCCTTTCACCTTAAAATCTCCACAATGCTCCCCTCCTATCTCAACCGCGCCATGGGGAAAGATCTTCTTCACCACATAAGGACCCGTCCATATGGACCTTAACTTTCCAAGGAAGAGCCGCAGCCTTGAGTTGAAGAGAAGGACAAGGTCACCTTCACTCAACTCCTTCGGGATGAGACGCTTGTCATGCCAACGTTTGGTCCTTTCTTTGTAGATCCGGGCGTTTTCATAGGCATCCAACCGGATTTCCTCAAGAGAGTTCATGTCTAGCAATCTCTTCTCACCGGCTTTCTTGAGGTCAAAACTCAGCCACCTTATGGCCCAATATGCTCTATGCTCCATCTCTACCGGAAGGTGGCAAGACTTGCCATAAACTAGCTTCTAGGGAGTGGTGCCAATCGGTGTCTTGTAAGCAGTTATATAAGCCCACAAAGCATCATCGAGCTTCATAGCCCAATCCTTTCTCGTCTTAGAAACCGTCTTCTCAAGTATCCCCTTAATCTCCCGGTTGGAGATCTCCACTTGGCTACTAGTTTGGGGATGGTAAGGTGTTGCCACCTTATGAGTTACCCCATACTTAGAAAAAGTGTCCCAAAATTCCTATTGGTGAAGTGCTTTCTTCCATCGCTTATGATCACCCTTGGTGTCCCAAACCTAGGGAAGATCGCTCGGGTGAAGAACCGCACCACAACCTTGGCATCATTGGTGGGAGAAGCGATTGCCTCCACCCATCTCGAAACATAGTCCACCGCCAATAGGATGTAGAGGTTGCCACAAGAAGAGGGGAATGGTCCCATGAAGTCCACACCCCAAACATCAAATATCTCCACTTCTTGTATGTTGTTCAAAGGCATCACATTCCTCCTTGAGATGTTGCCCGTCCTTTGGCAAGCATCACAGGCTACCACAAAATTCTGCACGTCCTTGAACAAACTTGACCAATAAAACCCGGATTGCAATACCTTTGCACAAGTCTTGTGTGAGCTAGCATGGCCTCCACATGGAAAGGAGTGACAATAGCGGATCACACTCTCCACCTCATCCTCCGGTATGAATCTCCTAAAAACCCCATCCGGCCCTCTCTTGAACAAGAGCGGTTCACTCCAATAGTAATGCCTCACATTCTTGAAAAACTTCTTTCTTTGGGCATATGATAGACCGGGTGACACTTCTTCACAAACGAGATAGTTCACTATGTCGGCATACCATGGCTCATCACCCCTTGACACTTGAAGCAAGCACTCCTCCACCATTTGCAATTGCTCATCCCGGAATGAGTCATCAATTGGGATGTCATCTCTCTCAATCTCCAATGGTGGAAGTCTACTAAGGTGGTCCGCCACAAAATTTTCGGACCCCTTTTTGTCCCGGATCTCCAAATCAAACTCTTGTAGAAGAAGGATCCACCGAATCAAACGAGGCTTGGCATCCTTCTTTTTAAGGAGATAACGGATCGCAGCATGATCCGTATACACAATGACCTTCGCTCCAACAAGATACGAGTGGAACTTCTCAAATGAATACACAACCGCTAGAAACTCCTTCTCGGTGGTAGCATAATTGAGTTGGGCATCATCTAGAGTCTTGCTAGCATAATAGATGGCATGTGTAAGCCCATCTTTCCTTTGTCCCAAAACAAACCCAACGGCTACATCACTCGGGTCACACATGATCTCAAATGGTAGACTCCAATCCGGAGGTTGCATGATAGGTGCGGAGATCAAAGCATTCTTCAACCTACAAAAAGCCTCAAGGCAATCCTTGGAGAAAACAAACTCAACATCTTTCATTAGTAGGTTAGTAAGAAGCTTAGAAATCTTAGAGAAATCTTTTATGAATCTCCGGTAAAAACTGGCATACCCTAAGAAACTCCTTACCCCCTTCACCGAGGTAGGTGGTGGCAACTTCTCTATCGTCTCTATCTTAGCCCTATCAACCTCAATGCCTCGGTTGGACACCAAGTGTCCCAACACAATACCTTCACTTACCATGAAGTGGCATTTTTCCCAATTTATGACAAGATTAGTCTCCTCTCATCTCTTCAGCACCAAAGACAAGTTAGCTAAACAATCATCAAATGAAGATCCATAAACAGAGAAATCATCCATAAACACCTCCATGATGTTTTCAATATATTCAAAAAATATAGCCATCATACACCGTTGAAAGGTGGCTGGTGCATTACACAACCTAAATGGCATTCTCCTATATGCAAATGTACCCCAAGGACACGTGAATGTAGTTTTCTCTTGGTCATCGGGGTGGATAGGGATTTGGAAGAATCCACTATAGCCATCTAAGTACCAAAAATGGGAATGTTGAGCTAATCTCTCTAGCATTTGGTCAATGAAAGGGAGAGGGAAGTGATCTTTCCTAGAGGCCACATTTAGTTTCCTATAGTCTATACACATCCTCCATCCCGTAACCATTCTAGTTGGGATTAATTCATTATTCTCATTAGTCACTACGTTCATCCCACCCTTCTTCGGAACCACATGCACGGGACTAACCCACTTACTATCCGAAATTGTGAAAATGATTCCCGCATCTAGCAATTTAAGGACCTCCTTCTTTACTACTTCTTTCATGATGGGGTTTAGTCTTCTTTGAGGTTCAATTGAAGGTTTATGGTTGTCTTCCATTAAGATCTTATGCATGCACAAAGAAGGTTTAATGCCGACTAAATCATCAATGGTATAGCCAATAGCTCTCTTATGCGATCTCAACTCATGCAACAATCTATTTAACTCATCATCATTCAAGCATGCATTAACAATCACCGGATAAGTAGAATTTTCACAAAGAAAAGCATACTTCAAATGAGAGGGGAGGGGTTTAAGTTCAAGTTTAGGAGGACCTTTATCGATTGGAGACGCTCCATACAATTTAGGTTGAGATGAATTCAAAGCTATGGAAGACTCCTCAAGGCTCCTTGAAGCTTGATCAACCACTAAGGCACTTTCTGGAAAAATCATGGTCTCTGGCAAAACCCCGGGCGTGGAACCTAAGAAACTGGCACTGTGGGACACTCTAGAGAGTTCCACGGGACGAACCACGGCCGTGGTTCTTGGTGGCAGACCGTGATTCCTATAGCTTTTCAGCATACGCTCGTGCACTTCAAATTCAACACTTGTCTCCATTTGTAGTGCATCCAAAGCCTTGATTTCTTTATTACAACTATCCTCAACTCCTTCCTCCATCAAACTCAAACTAAGAACCTTCTCCAAGGGGTTCTTGATCAAGATCGAGCTCACTACCTCTCTACATTCCTCTTGCTCGACAATATTGAACACATCTTCACCAAGGGCTGGCCCCTTCATCATTGTGGATAATTTAAACTTAATATTCACTTCTCCAATGTTGAAAGAGAGAGTTCCATTTTTGCAATCCACCAAAGATCTATCTGTGGCCAAGAAAGGTCTCCCTAAGATGATAGGAACCGGATAGTCCGCCGGAATGTCCAAAACAACAAAGTCTATTGACACATAGAACTTCCGAGTTGCACCGGTATGTCCTCCAAGATTCCAACCGGGTGAGTGATCGAACAGTCCGCCATATAGAGGGTTATCTTGACCGGCTTTGGCTCTCCTAGCCCAACCTTGTTGCAAAGTGCAAGCGGAATGATGCTTACACTAGCCCTAAGATCACATAGGGCTTCATACTTCACTTCTCCAACCCCAATTTGCACACAAAAAGATCCTGGATCTCTTAGCTTAGGAGGCATCTCCTCCTTCATGGTTTGGATCAATTCCGACGACCTCTTTGTCATCCTCATTTCTCCATACTCCTCCAACTTCCTTTTGTTGGAGAGTATTTCCTTCAAGAATTTCCCATAGGCCGGCATAACTAGAATAGCATCCATGAACGGAATGTTAATATGCAATTTAGACACAAGTTCAAGGAATTTACCAAAGTGTTTGTCCAAGCGAGCTCTTGCTCGTGATTGTAGGAATGGTAGTGGTGGCTTGTATGGAGGAGGTGCCGCATATGTTGGCTCATCAGCCTTGCTCTTGCCTCCATCTTCTTGCAATAGCTCTTCTTCTACCACTACTTGCTTTCCCTTGTCATTCCCCTTAGGCAAGGGATCTTTCATGCTCAGCCCGCTCCTTGTGGTGATGGCCAACACTTGGCCTCTTGGGTTATCTTCGGTCCTTCCGGGAAGGTTTCCCGGATCTCTATGAGCTTCACCCGCCTTTTCGAACACTTGAACTTCTAGCACCTTTTGAGCTTTAGAAATGGAAGTCACCGTGCTCTAAAGACCACTCAACCTTCCAAGCAATTGTTCAAACATCATCTCGGTTCTATCCTTTGGAGGTTGAGTAAATCCGGGTGGAGGCTCTTATTAAGCCTTAGGTGGTGGTGCTGCGCTTGTGGAAGCGGGAGGGTCAAAGGCACCATCCGCGTAAGAATAGGAAAACCCGAGATGGTTGTGGTTAGGCCGGTAGTTGTTGAATGGCCGGCTGTTGTTGTTGAAGTTCCTGGGCCTTGATAATTGTTGTAATTGCCCCTTCCCATGTAGTTCACATCTTCCTCCTTGGAAGACAAATTTGCTTGCACTTGCACTTGAGGTGACTTCACTCACTTCATATGCTCCCGGTTTCCTCCCATCACTCTTCCTATGGGAGTACTTCTCTATCACCAAAGCTTGTTTCTCTACAAACTCCCAAGCCTCATCCACATTCTTCTCCATAAAAGTTCCACCGGAAAGAGATTGAAGGTTGAATTGGCTATCTTCATCAAGTCCCTTGAAGTAGATCTCCAAAAGCTCTATCTTTGGTATACCATGATATGGACAATCTAGGAGGAGGTCCTTGAACCTCTCCCAAGACTTGAATAGGCTTTCTCTATCCTTCATCACGAAGGCATTAATCTTCCCTCTTAGCTCCGTTGTCTTGGAAGGTGGGAAGAATTTAGTCAAGAACTCGGTTGTCATCTCCTCCCAAGTACTCACACGCCCTAGTGGAATCGATTGGTACCAAGCCAAGGCTTTATCCTTAAGAGAGAAGGAGAAAGCCCTAAGCTTATGGTTGTTGTTCTCCAACCTAGGCGGCCTTAGCGTCTCCATCAATATCTCGTAGTTCATCAAGTGTTGATGAGGGGACTCTCCTTCCATCCCTCCAAATTGATTATGCCGTAATCATGGGCTGTGGGATCTCCTAAGTTTACTCCCGGACGGTGCACTCCTTGAGCTGGGTCCATGTGTTGCCCTAACGTGTGTGGCTCCTCAATAATGATCGGCTCAAACCGAACATTAACCGCCGGGTGCGGTGGTGGTGGTGGAGGTTGTTGACGATTAAGCTCTGTTTGCACAAGAGCTTGCCTAATCTCTTCAATCTCCCTCCTAGTTCCTTCTTGCCTGTCATTGGCAAGTCTCCTCTCATTCTCCAAGAGTTCATCCCTTAGTCTAATTTGCTCTAAAGCCTCATCCAACTCAGCTTGGAGATCTCTTGCGGCCATCTCTTTCTTCTTCTTAACACTCTTAGATCTAGCTTTAAGGGTTTTCTCCGGTTCGGGATCGAATGGAGCTAAATCCTTGTCACGAGATCTTCGCATACACCTAAGAATGAGAGATTTTCTGAAAATTCAAAGACACTAACCAAACAAGATCAACAGCAACAAGAAAGATCTACACTATAAACAATCACAAACAATGATTCAATCTAGACCTAGTCCCCGGCAACGGCGCCAAAAACTTTGTTACGCTGGAAATGTGTAGCACAAAAGTCTTAAATTTATAACTCGATATATTTTTCCTAACTCCTAGAGAACCCACAGTGTATGGGTCGTTTTGTAGTAAGGATAGTATTCCGAGGTCGAACACAAGGACTAAGGTGAAATTGAATCAATTGTGACTAAGGATAGTGAAGACCTATGTTGAGAAAAGAGAAAGAAATAAAGAAATGAAAATCTCAATTTTTTTGGATTGGTTTTGTGGTGATCAATCAAGGATCACGAATCGTGCAAGATTAACAAACAACTAAGCTAGCAACGCAAATAAGCAAACACAAACACGAGATAGATAATCAAAGAGAGAAAAGCGGATTCTAGGGGTTGAAAATTCCGGTTATGGCATTGGACTCAAGTTTCTAATCATTCCTTGGATTGACTATGGTATGTTGGGAAAGAATGTTTCTCAAATGGAACCAATCACCGGGTAGGTCTCTTGATCCACTAGTCCCGCAACTAAGGTCCTATTACCGGGTAAGTCTCTAGGAACCTAGGGTTGGGAATTCTACACAAACCGGATTGCTATCTAGGGATCTAACCTCTCCTTACTGGGTAAGTCTCGGGAAGGCAAGTCCTAAACATCAATCCAGTCCAATAGCGGTTTGTGAGGCTCACTACTACCTAGAGTTCATCATCTTCGGTACTTAAGATCGGAAGTCACTGGGTAGGTATGTTTCCTCACTTAGATTGCTAGCATTAGGTCACCCTAGGCTAGATTAAGCTTAACAAACACTAGGATTTCAACAATATAGAAACCTAACACTCAGATTTACCAATACAAGCAAGTTAAACAAAATCACGGGTAGTTCATCACTTCCACGGTCGTGAAACTAGCTAGAACAGACCGTGTTTAGAATAGTAGCTAGATTCAAGAAAGAAAATCATCCAAAGATACGTTTAAGTCTATCCTATCATAGTCCAAGCCATAACCATCATTCCCTTACCCTAGAATCGCATCTGTTTAGCCAACAACATGCATCAAAACAATCAAACACAACAAGCATACATTCATGGATTCCATATCAAGAGAATGAAATGAAAGAGAGATGAAACAAGTAGAACAAGAAGAACAAGCTGAAGAAAAGCCAAAGAAAAACATACAACCCTTCAAAAGAAGGTTCGATTCGTTTCTTACAACCCTAGCAAGTGTCTTCAACAAAACTCACTCAAAATCACTAAATATCTATGAAAGCTATGAGACTAGTGTTCTTCTATTCTTCCCCACAATGAGAGTGTTTCTTCTCCTCCAAGAGTAGCTCCAATCCAAATAAAAAAATGAGGGAATGTGGGAGAAGGTATGTGTGGCCATCTCCCTATTAGAATCAGCCTACAAGAGTACTTCTAGCCTTCACCATTTGTAAGAGTCGGTTATGGAGATCGTGGGACAGCTGTCCCAGCTTTGCAGAGGGAATCACGGTCCATTCCACGGCCGTGAAAGTACCAGGGGCCGTGGTTTCGGTATTTCAGTCCTCTTTTGAATGTTGAGCCATAATTTGATACAAGGCATGCACCAACATGGTCCTATGTGTTCTCCTTTGGTCCTAACTTGCTTTCCAATGAGTCCGGATATGTGTCATCACGAGGAACGATCCTTGGATGTATCGATTTAGCTCCAAAAGCTCCCAAAATACCTACAGAACATGGAAAAGTCTGTGTAGACGTCTATCTCGACAACATACATGAATTAAGTGCAAATCGTCACGAACTAATGCCAAAATATGCATGAATAGCGGGAAAAACTATATAAATGGATGCCTAGACTAACGTCATAAATCGTGTTATCATGTGTGTTGATGCAGAGAGGCAGAGTGATTGCAT
The DNA here is from genome assembly GCA_033239125.1 of Fagopyrum homotropicum. Classification (NCBI taxonomy): domain Eukaryota; kingdom Viridiplantae; phylum Streptophyta; class Magnoliopsida; order Caryophyllales; family Polygonaceae; genus Fagopyrum; species Fagopyrum homotropicum. The sequence continues at coordinate 25,236,888 of BSWB01000008.1, read as the reverse complement.
ATGAGTCTCGCCAGTTGAAGATGTATGAGGGGAACTACCCGACTCATGATCTGGAGTTGGCAAAGGTAGTTCATGCTTTGAAGATCTGGAGACATTACCTATATGGTGCTACATGTCAAATCTTCACAGACCATAATTGTCTGAAGTACATATTTAGGCAGCGGAAGTTGAATAACCGCCAGCGTCGATGGCTTGAGTTGATCAAGGACTTTGACCGTGAGATGCTGTATCATCTTGCAAAGTCGAATATTGTAGCAAACGCCTTGAGCAGGAAGACGCCTCGAAATAAGGTGATTGCCAGATTGACAATACAACCTCAACTTCAGAGGGATCTAGCTTGGCTAGAGCTGGACATCCAGCTTCATGATGTGCATAATTTGAACGGCGCCAAAAACTTTGTTACACTAAGATTGTGTGGCACAAAAGTCTTAAATTTATAACTCGATATATCTTTCATAACTCCTAGCGCACCAGCAGTGTATGGGTCGTTTTGTAGTAAGGATAGTATTCCGAGGTCGAACACAAAGACTAAGGTGAAATTGAATCAACAAGTGACTAAGGATAGTGTAGATCTAGTCTAAGAAAAGAGAAAGGAATAAAGAAATGAAAATCTCAATCTTTTTGGATTGGTTTTGCGGTGATCAATCAAGGATCACGAATCATGCAAGATTAACAAACAACTAAGCTAGAAACACAAATAAACAAACACAAACACGAGATAGATAATCAAAGAGAGAAAAGCCGATTCTAGGGGTTGGAAATTCCGGTTATGGGATTGGACTCAAGCTTCTAATCATTCCTTGGATCAACTATGGTATGTTGGGAAAGAATGTTTCTCAAATGGAACCAATCACCGGGTAGGTCTCATGATCCACTAGTCCCGCAACTAAGTCCCTATTACCGGGTAAGTCTCTAGGAACCTGGGGTTGGGAATTCTACACAAACCGGATTTCTATTTAGGGATCTACCCTCTCCTTACCGGGTAAGTCTCGGGAAGGCATGTCCTAAACATCAATCCTAGCACACTCAGTCCAATAGCGGCTTGTGAGACTCACTACTACCTAGAGTTCATCATCTTCGGTACTTAAGATCGGAAATCACCGGGTAGGTCTCTTTCCTCACTTAGATTGCTAGCATTAGGTCACCCTAGGCTAGATTAAGCTTAACACACACTAGGATTTCAACAATATAACATCTTAACATGTAGATCTATCAATACAAGCATAACAGAAGCAAACCACGGGCAGTTCCTTCATTCGACGGCCGTGGTCTGGGTAGAACATGCCGTGGTTTCTAACAGAACTTAAGTACGAGCAAGCAAGTCATCCAAAGATACATTTAGGTCTATTCTATCATAGTCCAAGCCATACCAATCATTCCCTTACCCTAGAACCGCATCTATTTAGCCAACAACATGCATCATAAAAATCAAACTCAACAAGCATACATTCATGTATTCCATATCAAGAAAATGAAATGAAAGAGAGATGAAACAAGTAGAACAAGAGAAACAAGCAGAATAAAAGCCAAAGAAAGACTTACAACCCTTCAAAAGAAGGTTCGATTCGTTTCTTACAACCCTAGCAAGTGTCTTCAACAAAACTCACTCAAAATCACTAAATTACTATGAAAGCTATGAGACTAATGTTATTCTCCTTCTTCTCCAAATGAGAGTGTTTCTTCTCCTCCAAGAGTAGCTCCAATCCAATGCTCTAGAATGAGAGAACCTGGGAGAAGGTGTGTGTCCTTTTTTAGAATCAGCCTGCAAGAGTATTTATAGCCTTCACCATTTGCAAAAGTCGGTTATGGAGGTCGTGGGACAGCTGTCCCACCTGTGCAGAGGGAATCATGGTCCATTCCACGGCCGTGGAAGTGCCAGGGACCGTGGTTTGGGTGTTTCAGTCCTCTTTTGATCGTTGAGCCATGATTTGGTGCAAGACATGCACCAACATGGTCCTATGTGTTCTCCCTTGCTCCTAACTTGCTTCCCAATGAGTCCTAAAATGTGTCATCACGAGGAACGATCCTTGTATGTATCGATTTCGCTCCAAAATCTCCCAAAATACCTACAAAACATGAAAAAGTCCATGTAGACGTCTATCTCGACAACATAGATGAATTAAGTGCAAATTGTCATGAACTAATGCCAAACTATGCATGAATAGCGGGAAAAACTATCTAAATGGATGCCTAGACTAACGTCATAAATCGTGTTATCAGTGGCTACGATCATCATCAAAGCGCTGGGATATGTCTACCGTCATAGCTGCATAAGAGTCAATCATCTGCTCAGTCAGCTCATCAATACATTGGTAAGCCTCGGAATCTCTACGTCTACGGGATTTGTGCTGATGTGGTGGTGGTGGTGTTGTTGTCTCCTCCTCCGTCGCCTCATCATCTAGATCGACAACGGGAACACTAGGGCCGCCGGTATCAGTACCGGTCTCCATGGCAGCTCCTCCATCATACTCCTCCTCATCATCAGCGGCAGCGTCTTTGGCATCCTGCATTTATGGAAACCAGGCAGCGGACCAGTACTGGCGGTCAAAGACAGAGAACTGACATGACCACAAAATGCCCTGAGGTGCAGTCGTCTCCCAAGGCATGGCAACGTAAGGCTTGCCAAGGCCACGACGAACGAGAATACGTCTCGTGATCATCTCCTACAATCCAGCGGCTTCGCAGCTGCAACCAATATACACGCAGAAAGATCCAGACCCATAGCATTAGCAATGTGGGTCACCAATCCTCCACAACAGATATCTCCTCTAGACTTGCCCTTGATCCTATGCAAGTCCTTAGCTAACATCCCAGCAAAATCAAGAACTCCCCCTGTGACCATATAGAATAAGCTCAAAAGCAACCCTTGACGGACCTTCTGGGGTGTCTCAGTACACGCCAGAAGAGTCTCACTAAAGATCTTGTGAGCTAGGCGGAAGGCAAGGTGGAATATGATGCGCTCCCGGGAATCCCCGGGGCCTCCACCTATCACTATGCTTAGTCACGTGGGCTATCTCACCCCAAAAATCTCGAGCTACAACTCGGGAAGGAAAGTCAGAAACTGTGGGGGTAGGGAAGCTGAAAATCTCCCTAAACTGGTTCATAGGCACGACATAGTTCCGGTTCAGCAACCGGTACTTGATTCCACTACGCTCTGGCACGTAAGTGACGGAACTCAGAAACTCCACAGTCGGCTCGAGATAAGCCGGCGCTCTAATCTCCATGAACTCCTCCAGCCCTACCATGGAGATCATCTTCCTCAAGTCCTCCTCCACATGGAGGCACTCAAAGGGAGAAATGTCAAGAAAACGCGGGTCAACGATAGGGTGCCCGCAAATACGATCATAGTCAGCATGGTGTCGCTCGTGGACCACCGGAATCAAATATTGTGAAGTAGAAGAAGGAGAGGATTGGTGGGAACTACTAGGTTTGCCTCTCAAGACCAACAAGCGATCGGATGTGCTACTCATGATTTTTGACAAGGTCACCTCGGTTGCCTCAAGAACACCTCGGCCGAGACACAGCCGACTAGACCGAGGCGAAGGACTGTTTGTTCGCAAATCTCAAATCTATAAGTTCTTTTCCCCCAAATCACTACCAAAGGCTTCCTAAGGGGTACTTATATCTTTCTCAACAAGAAAAAGTGGCAACCAAAGCTAAATCTGTGCGAAATTAGTAAAAGAAGAACGAGTTAGGGTTTTGGAACGAAATACCCCGATTTTGCATATTAGAGCATTTTCCTTACTGTTTGATGCTTGGAAGCTGATCCTCTCGCTTCTTCCGGAATAATCGAGCCAAAAATCGCAACAAACGAGCAAGATTTGAAGAATTGAGGAATAGGGCACGCCGCGGTCAAGGTTCACACTTGGGAGGGAAAAGTGAAGAGAGAGGAAACCGTCTCACCTTTACCCCTCGCTGAATTTGATTTCACCTCAGTCGAGGTGGTCCCGACCGGACCGAGGTGTCTGACTGGATGTTAGACCTAGTCGCCTCGGTTGCCCCAAAAACATCTCTGTTGAGGTGCTGTGACAGCAACCGAGATGTGTCTCAGTCAAGCTTCGTCTTCTCAACTTCTCGCACATATGTCCTTCAAGTGTAGCTCCTGAGTTGTAATCCTCCCTTAGAAAGTACATGGTTCCTGTCTAGAGGATGCAAAAACAAAACGAAACAAACTGTCTAAAGCTAAGCTAGAAAAGGAAAAAAAAAAAGCAATACCTTGGGTTGCCTCCCAAGAAGTGCTTGGTTTAAGGTCGCTAGCTGGACCGTACATCATCCTTAAACATGCTGGAAGGATTCCTCACCCCATACTTCACCTTTGTCATGGGGTGAGACAAAGAAATCTATCCAACGTTCCAACAAATGCAAGTGCTCATCGGAAAATGAGTCATCTATGGGTAGGTCATCCTTCTTGAGCGAGGAGGGAGGTAGCCAACTGAGGTGATCCGCAACATAATTCTCGGATCCTTTCTTATCGCAAATCTCAAAGTCAAACACTTGAAGCAAGAGAATCCAACGAATAAGACGCGGCTTCGCATCTTTCTTAGAGAGCAAGTAACGAATAGCTGCATGGTCAGTGTAAACAATAACTTTCCCTCCCACTTAGTAAGAGTGAAACTTCTCAAAAGCATAAACAACTGCCAAAAGCTCCTTTTCGGTGGTGGCGTAGTTTAGTTGAGCTTCATCTAGCGTCTTGCAAGCATAGTAAATGGAGTTTGTCCGGTCATCCTTCTTTTATCCATGTACCGCTCTTACGGCCACGTCACTAGCATCACACATGATCTCAAAGGGCAATGTCCAATCGGGAGGTTGAATGATGGGAGCAGTAATCAACGCTTTCTTATCTTGTAAAAAGCATCAAGGCATTCCTACGAAAACTCAAATATAACATCATTATTCAAAAGATTAGTGAGCGGTTTAGAGATTTTTGAGAAATCCTTTATGAACCTCCTGTAGAAACCTGCATGCCCGAGAAAACTCCGCACACCCTTAACAAAACCAGGGGGAGTAAGTTTCTCAATAGTCTCGATCTTAGCTCGATCGACCTCAATACCTCGGTTGGAAACGAGGTGTCCTAGAACAATTCCTTCGCTAACCATAAAGTGACACTTCTCCCAATTTAGAACAAGATTAGTTTCTTCACAACGTTGTAGCACTAGATAAAGGTTATCCAAACAATTATCAAAAGAGGAACCATATACCGAAAAGTCATCCATAAATATCTCCATGGTCTCCTCAATGTACTCGGAAAAGATAGACATCATACAACGCTGGAAGGTAGCAGGTGCGTTACACAATCTGAATGGCATCCTCCTATAAGCGAATGTCTCCCATGGACAAGTGAAAGTGGTCTTCCCTTGATTATCCAGATGGATAGGAATCTGAAAGACGCCACTATAACAATCTAGATAGCAAAAAAGGGATTGTTGAGCTAACCGTTCAAGCATTTGGTCGATGAAGGGAAGCGGGAAATGGTCCTTCCGAGTGGCCACGTGCAGCTTCCTATAATCGATGCACATCCTCCAGCCCGTAATGGTCCTAGTTGGATTCAACTCGTTGTTCTTATTCGTCACAACGGTCATCCCTATTTTCTTTGGAACTACATGTACCGGGCTCACCCACTTGCTATCCGATATGGGAAATATGATACTTGTATCCAATAACTTAAGAATATCCTTCTTCACAACCTCTTTCATGATCGGGATTTAACTGTCTTTGTGGTTCATGTGAAGTCTTATGATCGTCTTCCATTAGTATCTTATGCATGCAAAAAGAAGGCTTAATACCAATAAGATCATCAATAGTGTAACCCAAAGCCTTTTGATGTTTTCTCAGAACATGCATCAGTTTAGACAACTCAGTTTCAGAAAGGGAAGCACTAACGATAACGGAATAAGTAGAATTTGGACCAAGGAAAGCTTACCTCAAGTGACTAGGAAGTGGTTTAAGATCTACGACTGGGGGTGCTTTCTGAGGTGGATATGTGCTTCCTCCTTCCAGTGAAGTGGATTTAGATCAAAGAATTTAACTTTCAGAAGTCTATGTTGACATCATCTCGTTTGCGATCTCGGTTAGTGTCCGAGGTGGGTGACCGAAATGTTCTTCAGATAAGAACACCTCGCTTGGTCTAGGAAGTGCCTCGGTCCAGGTACTGGAATTGGGACCAAAACCTAAATTGCTTTTCTTCTCTTGGATCTGCCTCCAATGATTTTAAGCTTCGTATATCTGCATCACAAGAGACATCTATACCTTCCTCCATTAAACTAAAACTAAGAACTCTTTCAAGAGGATCGTTAATAAGGATAGAGCTCACCAATTCTCTTGATTCTTCTTCATCATGGATGTTGAAGATGTCATCCTCCAGCGGCTCTCCCTTCATTGCAGCGAGCAATGCAAACTCCACATGATCGCCGCCAATGTTGAATTTCAACTTGGCGTTCTTACAATCTACATTGCAACCCGAAGTTGCTAGAAATGGTCTCCCGAGAATTATAGGAACGGGATAATCTGCGGGAATGTCAAGCACAACAAAGTCTATAGGTAAGTAGAAATTACCTAACTTGATGGGAACGTCCTCCAAAATGCCCACGGGACGGGTAATGGAGCTATCCGCCATGTATAGCGTCATCTTCACTAGCTTGGGTTCTCCAAGTCCGACTCTCTCACACAGCTTTAGCGGAATGATACTCCCGCTGGCTCCTAGATCACACAATGCATCATAAGTTACATCCCCAACTTGAATGGGAATGCAAAATGAACCGGGATCCCTTAATTTAGGTGGCATCTTCTCCTTCATGATTTGAATGAGTTCCGAAGACTTTGATGTCATCCTTACTTCCCCAAAATCCTCCAGCTTCCTCTTCCTTGATAGAATCTCTTTCAAAAACTTCCCATAGGCGGGCATCCCTAGAATGGCATCAAGGAAAGGGATGTTATTATCTAGTTTATTCATAAGGTCTAGAAACTTACCAAAATGCTTGTCTAGATGTGCCCTCGCCCTTGACTGAGGGAATGGAAGTGGTGGTTTATAAGCAGGAGGTGGAACATAAACTTCAGATTTATCTTTCGCTTTTTGGGGATCCACCTCGGTTGGCACCTTGACAGAAGTGTTCGTCTGGTCGTGGCTCGACCAAGGTTCTTGATCCGCAGTCTTCAATCCACTACGTGTTGTTATTGCCATAATTTGTCCCATAGGGTTGCTGTCTGTCCTTGCTGGGAGCTTCACTGGATCTCTTGGCGCTTCATTCGCCTTGTTGAAGAATTGTTGCTCTAAGGCTTTTTGTGCCTTCGAGAATGAATTCATCGATGTCTACATAGCGTTGAGCTTGATCAAAATTGCATCCAGTACAACATCCTTCTTTTCTGGCTGGGGCGAACTTGATGAAGGCTCCTGGCTTCTCAATGGATTAGAAAAAGAAGAGGGGCCGTTAAAAGCATTATTAGCATGACAATAAGGGTTACCGGGATTTTGTTGATTAGATCTCCAATTGTTGTTATTGGAGTTTCTATTGTTGTTGTAATTGTTGTTCCGCGGTCCTTGATAGTTGTTTCTTCCTTGATATCCTCCATCTTGCTCCTTCTTTGTTTGAGCTACTAAAAGCTCCTTCAATTGCTTCAAATCATTACTAAGCGAGGTGAGTTGAGCTCCATTTGATGACGTGTCTTGGAAGCTAACTCTCCTTACTCCATTTTCAGTTCCTTGATGGGAGTACTTCTCCATGTGTAAAGCTTACTTTTCAATGAAATTCCAAGCTTCATCTATTTGCATATCCATGAATGTGCCTGCGGAAAGTATTTGGAGATTGAATTGAGTAGCTCCATCCAAACCTTTGAAATAAATTTCCAGCTCGATCTTTAGAATCCCATGATGTGGGCAATCCAATAAAAGATCCTTGGATATTTCCCATGACAAACTCTCCTTGTCCTTCATAATAAACGCATTGATCTTTCCCCTCAATTCAGCGGTCTTAGAGGGAGGAAAGAACGTCTCAGATAGGCATCAGAGGTGGTAAGTGTACCTCGGCCGGGGCAACATGAACTGGGTCTTGCCTCGGTCGAGGATCTGGGATCGGTCGAGGCAGAAACTGGGCCCTTAGAGCGGCCATATCTGCTTCAATTCCTTCTGTTCTGGTGCGAGTCTCGTCTCTCTCTCGCTGCAGTTCTTCCTTATTGAGGTGTAGCTGTTCCAATGCCTCCTTTAATTCGGCTTCAAAATCGCGATCGTCTTGATTGGCCATCTTAGCTTCTTTCAATCTTCTTTTGTAAGTCTTTTCTGGTTCGGGATAGTAGGGAACGATTTCCTTTCCAGCACGAGTTCTTCGCATAAACCTAAGAAAAGATCCTGCAAAAACACTCAAGTAAAGTAGTTAATAGAAACAAGGGCAATAGCCCCGAAAGACAACCGAAACCGGTTCGGTCTAGACAAATTCCCCGGCAACGGCTCCAAAAACTAGTTCGCTCCAAAAGGTGTGTGCAAGCTTTAATATTTATAACTCAAGAAGTATGCTTGAACAAGATGCGAACCCGTAGTGTACGGATCAATTGTAATAAAAGCAAGAATTCCAGGGGTCGAACACAGGGACTATGGTGAAACAAAGAACGAATTCAAGTTGTCAATTAACTAATAACTGCAAATTAAAGCAATCAAGATGATATAAAGTCAGATAAAGGAAATGCGGATTCTAGGTATTAAAGCATCTTGTTGTGGTTCCGACTGAAGATCTCAAAGGATAATGCGGACAAAGCTGAGGTTTGCAAAGGGAAGGTGTTTCCAAGGTGGGAATAGATTACCGGGTAAGTATCACTACTCACTATCCCAAACCGAAGCTCCTATTACCGGGTAAGTCTCAAGGTACTAAGGAAAGGAACTATAATCTCAAACCAACATACCACCCAAGGGAATAGAATCAACCTTTACCGGGTAAGTCTCAGACTAACTCACAAAGATGGAATGAAGGCACACTCAAACCTCAATAAAGTATAAACCTTTATTACCTACACTCATGATCTTGGGTAAACAAACAAAGGAATTACCAGGTAAGTCTCATTCTAGGCTTGCATTGATCCAGGAAAGGTATAACAAGAATAGGGTTTGGCAAACTTAAACTCTTAACTCAGATAAGGTTCAGGAAAGGTTCACCTGGTTCAGTTATATTCCATCCCGGCCGAGATGTTCAATAACTGACCGTGGTGTTCTATGGTTAAGGAAAAGACTCGAGATTTCAGGGTCCTGCTGGGGTTAAGATCATTCTATCATCGTCTTTCCCACAACTTTCAGCCAATCACCCTAGAATCGCATAAGAAACTTAGCCAACAATCATCATGATAATAGTAATCAAATTTATAAGAAAGGAATCAATTTTAAAACAAGAAAACCTTAAGACAAAGGTCTCAATAACTGAATAAATCAAACAACAAATCAGCGTTCCTCAAATCACAATCAGAAAAGACAACAAACCAAAAGCAATCAAAAAAGATCTTACAAACTCCTTCAAAAGCCAAATCCAACTATGATTCCTTCCTTCCTTGAACTTCAACCTTCAACTTCCTTTAATTCTTCCTTCAAACTTCAGAGAATGGTTGATCTGCCAATTGCTTGATGGCTGAATTGTAGAAAATTAGCCCTTTATATAGGAGCATTATCTTCCAAAGATAATAATATCTTAAAAAGATAATTTCCTAGAAAATATATCCATATCTCTCAAAATAAATCAGCCAATTATAATATCTTCCTTCTAGAAATCCAGCCAAAATATATGATATTCTCCTTCCAAATATAGAAGATCTCAGGCAAAAATAAAGATCTCGCCGGTGGCAGGGTGTTTGCCTCGGTCGGGACGCTCCTCAAGATCACCGCGGTGGAGGTGATACTGTAGCTGACCGAGGTGAATCTCAACTGAATGTAAATCATCTCGAATCTGGTCCAAAATGAATCTTCTAAATCATTTCCATGCTTCCTGAGATCTTCTCAAAACTACAGAATGTAGCTCCAATGACTCCTTAGCTCCACTTTAGTCCAAAAGGTGCGATTTTACCTACAACTACAACGAAACTAGGTGTAGACCTCGATTCCCGCAAAGGTAGACAAAACAACAATATAATCGCAAAATATACATCCATACATGCAGATTTATGAAGATAAAACATCTAAACTAATTCCAAAGTATAGACTATAATACATGTTATTAACGTGGACCTGAGGAGGCTACATGGGAGACTAAGGATAGTATCGAGAGGAACTATCCAGAGTTTTATGCTGAGGTAGATGCACCTAGGATCGATGAGTAGATCTTAGTGTTATCTTGGTGAGTATATCATTATGTGCCTATGTGCTTATATGCCTTGATGTGATTATTCCATGGTAGCTATGATATGTTTTATGATCTTATTACATCTTGATGTGCTAGCATGATGTATGATTATAGCTGGAAATGGTTCTTTCCTCCATGCTACCTTGATGGACATAGTTTCATTGGAGATGTTATTCCTCTATGTGATGTTTATGATTATGTTTTGGCTAGAGATGTGCTTCCTCTATGCCTTGTGATTTGGTTTGGCGAGATATGTGATCCCTCTACGCCTTTGGGTAGCGTTATGGCCCTGTATTCTGGAGATGATGATTCCTCCATGTTCATGCTTGAGGTTATAGATTGATATTGGTTATGACCTTCTAAGCGGAGATATGATACATCCGATAGAGAGAGAGAGAGTTATACCTCGGCTCATGGGTCTGAGAAGATATGATACCTCCATGTTCATGCTTGGTAAGATTTCATGGCTTCCTTCCTTTCTTTCTTCTTTTCTTCAACTTTTCCTTCCTTTCCTTTGTCTAGCCTAGATTCCTTAGATTTGGATCTTGTTCCAGCCTAGACTGGCTTGTGTTGATATATATATATATATATATATATATATATATATATATATATATATATATGTTCTGTATGTATGTTGATGTTGGAGTGAAGAAGAGTCAAAGGATCGAAGGAAGAAGTGAAGAAAGGGCTGAAGTGGTGCCTTTGCTGTCTAGCCGCCCCTGCGCCACCTTGCAGCTGCCCCAGCGCCGGCCTGAGCCGCTACTGCGACACCTCGAATCCGCCCCTATGGCCACCTGCATCAACAAGGTTCATCTCTTGGTTCTGCAGGTGTGTGTTGCTTCTAGGCATGCTTTAGGGTGCCTTTATTCCCTCGCTTCCTAGTGTGAGTGTATAGGATCATGCTAGATGTGTGAGGTTGTGTTTTGATGACGTTATGATCGGTTTATGCCTTGTATGGCCTTTGAGGTTTATTAGGTTGTGAGGTTAGGTTGAGGATGATCCTATGGATGCCTTGGGTCTAGGTGTGACCCCTTTGATTGATAGGAGATTGATATATCTCTATGCCTTGTTACCGGGCAGTGCACCTCTCAATATCAGAGGTTGTTCGTGGTTAAGTGTTATAAGAGGTTGAGGTAAGTCCGTAGGACTTACTTAGCTATCATCCTTATATTGGGTGTTTGCATGAGTGGTGTGTACTTTATATGTTGGCTAAGATAGCATGAGTTGTCGTTTATACCGACCTATGTTTTATTGATTGTCCCATTGCGTGGATGTAATAACCTTTCCCTTTCATCCCGTAGTGGAGTCTGGGAGGTTCTCTGACGTCATGCCAGACTAATTTACAAGAAGGACGCAATCCACTCCCACAGGGTACACGGATTGTGTGACCTATACTCGTACAGTTGGATATAGCACTCAAAGGTGGGGATGTATCGGTCCTCGTGTCACATACTTTCATTTATCTATATATATATATATATATGACTTGAGTGAATGGCTATTATATTAAGATGATAAAATGGGTAAATGTGTGATATCATGCTAATGTGTTTATCCTTACATGATTGTGTTTATGCTTATGCGTTACTCTATATATGTATGGTTAGCTAATGGTTTATTACCATGTTGTAGATGCCCCACAGGATAGACATGCTGCTGGGTGATCTAGCAGAGTGGTAGGCTGAGGACCTCTCGTACATAGGATGTTATGGTGTTTTGGGGTTGTTTACTTTTTCTCTCTTGCCTGAGGGTGATCTTTTGTTACCTCCTGTGCAAGGACGTGGTTGTTTATACTCGGCTATGTTGTTTTACCTTTTGGTTGTACAGTTTATACAGTTTTATGCATTTGTTTTATATCTGTCAGTGTCATGTTGTAGGGTCCAGTGAACTTGTTATCAGGCTAGGGTCAAGATCCATTGTGAGATCCTAGCCCAATGTGGCATCCCGAGTCTTAAGGAATCGGGGTGTTACAAAGGCACACAGTGCCAGTTCCTCGACGGACTACGGAAGGAGACGCACCAAGGGAGGGTTTCGGGCTTTGTTGAGAAGAAAGGCGGGTGAAAGGAGGGGAAGAAGAGAGAGATATGTTGTGAGAGTTTGAGAAGGAAGGGCCACGTGAAGCTAGGAACGAGCAGATACTTAATGGTGGCAGATCGGTGGTGGTTTTGCGGTGCAACGATCGGTTTGCACAACCAGGTGCGCGCCGGCTTTTTAGGGAGAAAGGGAGATGAGGTAGTGGTATGAGGAGGAGGGAAGAAAGAGAGGAGGCTGAAGATTAGAAAAATAGGAGGGAGGCTCATCTAGGTTACAAAAATGAAAAAGAACGCTTTAGTAAAGATAAGTGAACATCCATTACAAGTATGACATTTTAAAGAGAGGCGGCTAAATATTTTAGAGTCTACAATTACAAGGGAAGAAAGAGAGGCGGCTAAATATTTTAGAGTCTACAATTACAATTATCATTACATTAGGGGATTAGTTTTGTAAATTTTTATAACCGTTACGCATGACAATTACCCTAGCACACCTATAGTAACATAAGTGAACATCCATTACAAGTATGACATTTGAATTGGATTGACGCATCCATGGAGTTTGGTCAAGCTAATAAACTTAAAGAAACGCTTCTTGGGAGGCAACCCAAGGGTAACACCCTTTCCCTTTCCCTTTTATTTTTTTCGTTTTTGCTTTTGTTTTTGTTTCGTGTGTTTTGTGTGTTGTGTGTCTGAGTCTAGGTAATAAGGAGCCTTGCAAGGCAAGATGATGATGATGATGATCCGGTTTTCAACCATGGGTGGAGCGGACGTGGGACTTGGATGACATAAGGTGCCTTTGTTCAATGGAAGAGCTCCATCTCGCATATACCTTGGGTGCAGGATTAATGGACCATGAGACCTACCCGGTGATTGGTCCCATTAGAGAAACATTCCTTCCCAACTTACCGCAACTTGTTCCTAAGTTGATTAGAAGCTTGAGTCCATGCCATAACCCGACATCCGAATCTCTAGAATCCGCTCACTATACATTGATTTTCAATTTTATGTTAGCTTTGTTGTTTGGTTAACATTGTTTCTTGATTGTGATCTTTGCTTGATCACCCTAAAACCCATGAAAAACATATGATTTTATATTTTTGTTTTTATCTCTTTCTTTATCTTAGACATGAATTATCCTTGATCATTGCATGATTTAGTCTCACTTGTTCTTTGTGTTCCACCTCGGAATACTTTCCTTTCTACTTTTCGATTCGTACACTACGGGTTAGCTAGGAGTTTAGGATATCTTATCGAGTTATATATTGTAAGACTTTGTGTGCATGATTTGGGCGAACAAGTTCTTCGAACTCTTGCCTCGAATTTGCTTAGCATCACTTACTAGCAGGACAAAAACTAGCCTAAGAAAGGAAGAGGATATCACATCAGATCCCCCTAACAACAAGTTTCGTCCCGAAACTTGAATTAGCCCAAATCCTCTCGGACCCACATGCCGAGGTATAACACTCACACTATTGGAGGCATAACATCTCCAAGAACAAACACATCCCAAAGTCATGGAGGTAAAACATCTCCAGCATCTAAACCTATCACAAAGGCACGAAGGTAAAACACCTCCGGCAACTATATCCTTAAACACATCGTGGATGAAGAACATCTCCAACAACTACAATCACTATAATAGTATGGAGGAAGTACAACTCCAGCTAACGTACACCTCAATTGTAACACCCCAAATTCTGAGAACTGGAGGAGCTACTGACCTCACAATGGGTCCCGACCTTAGTTTGACAACAATTTCACTAGGATCTTACAACAAGGCACAACGGTATTAAAAACATTTGAAAACTTTAAACAATATATACATGAAGAATAAGTCTCAGCCTTACAAAGCAAAGGTACCAAAACGACACATAAGAAGAACAGAAGACATCCCCGTCCCCAACTAAATAAGTACGTGGACCCGGCTGACCATTCCCTCCGGATCTCTCTACAACTGTCTTAACCTGCAAGACAACTACAAGCGGTATAAAACCGTTAGCTAACATTCTATGCATAAGTATAAAGGTAAAAGCACAAACACACAACATACACAATCAACATGCAACAGTCAATTCTTTTATTATCTTTAATTAGGTGATATGTCATTACTAATGATATTTATTTTGTGACACGAGGGATTCCCAAACCTCGCCCTTGTCCCCGTTTACCAACGCGGAATGGTACTAATGCATTTGACCGTCTACCTGACTGGGCTGGTCGCAGGGAACCTCCTAGGCTCTCGCAAGAGCTAGGCAAATGATGTCACGACCCGTTATCATACACTTGGGTCAATTACGTAAATAATAAAGTCGGCCTAATCATGTTTCGTTGTTTATCATAACTAACAAACACCACTCATACACATTACACTCATACAAGAAGCCAGCTAAGTAAGTCCGTGGACTTACCTGAATCAGATCTCGACTTTCTAATTCACAAATCGATCTTTACAGTAGTAATTCAATGGTCTGTCAAAGGAGGCAAGTGTGTCAGCACCCTTTCTTGGTGATTAGAAGTCTAAGACTTCTAAGATAGTAGGTCTTAATAGAACGAAATTGATTACAGTATTAATTTACGGTAAAATAGTATGGTCTCGAAACTTCCAAAAATTCCCTAATTCATGCCTAAACTCTTATTTGAGACTAAAGAGTCATATTCTAACTCCTAAAGATGAGCTTGGTTACAAACTGGCAATTTACCCATTTCCCTATTTTCGGAAAGATCGTTAAGGTCCAACTTCGGTTTCAAATATAAAATTCGAATAATCTTATAAAAATTCCGAACTAATTCCCTAGATCATCTATGATATCTCATCCACTCCTAGGAGCAAGAATTTTTTAAAAGTGTTCAACCATCACTTCTACAAAAATTTCCAAAGTTGGTTACAACACTTAATAAACAACACATTGTCTTAACTTTGAAAAAAAAATCATAACTCCTAAACCATTTGCTGGATTTATCCCAAATATTGATATGTTCTACTATAAAATATTATCTATACTATATCTAAAATTCAGCAGCAAAGGAGATCAAAAGCCTATTCAAAATTATCTCACAAAACTGCATCACATGCTGTTTTTCCCAACACTTAGAACTTTCAGCAAAAACAGAAGAACTGTTCAAGGTCCCAACTTCGAAAAATCATAACTCCTAAACCACTAGCTGGATTCCTCCAAAATTTTAATATGTACTACAAAAATATGCCAACTATATCATATCAAAATTTCAGCCAGAACGGATGAGTTTTACAAACCTAAATCTGACCCCGAACTCAACTGCTTGACACTTATTGAAAACTCAAAAAAGTGTGAATCTTCACTGCATCTTCTATGGCTGATCTGAGTATGATTTGAAGACATAAAAGGAACCCATTACGCATGAAAAGTGTGGAAGGCAGTGCAAGCAAGGAAGACACAGGTACGGTTTAGTTGATAGTAGCAAAATCTTTCCCGTCAGCAAGGGTGTGCGTTTGGCTAGGAGTCGTATGGGTTAGTACGGGTCTGCAGTTCGGTTGGAAGGCTCGCCCTCCTCTATGGTCTGTGTCCTATGCAGATTTAAAGACTCAGCATCCAAGATGGTGAGGAAACGAACACATATAAGAGCAGAAGGAGATACTCAGACTCACCTATGTCGTAGCTGTGTGCAGGAGGGTTGAGGCGCACAAGGAGAAGGAAAGAGTTCCTTCTCTAGTTGTGGTTGTTGTGGTGCTGAGCGTCCGCTTGGAGACTGCCTCGTGGTGTACGCGTAAGGGACTCGAAGCAGCGCAGAGGGTATGCGAGTTTGGAAGGAGCGAAATACGGATGTGCTTGTGGAGATTGTGCAGTTAAGAAGAGTGAATAATGGGAGGCGTAACTGCTGGCCATGTAATGTGAAGAGTCACTAGCGCTACCTCGTTGGGCTTCTGGGCTGCAAGGACAAGAAGCAGCTGGCCATACTCTTCCTTGGGCTACCAGCGGCTGGCATGCTGAGGAGACTGCTGCAAACTTCTGGGCTAGGCCAAAGCTGCAAGCATGGGAGAATAGGCTAAACAAGGTAAATGGGGAGTTGGGCTGAAGGTTGTCCAGAACTTGTCAAAAACTCGTCATGGCTTTGTCAGGCCCATGCATGACCTTGTCACAAAGTTGTCGGGCTTCGTCATGACCTCGTCTCAGCTTTGTCGTGATCTCGTCACAGCTTTGTCGTGGTCTCGTCACTGCTTTGTCATGACCTCGTCTAAAGTCGTCGTTAAGAATTAATTATAAGAATTAGGGTTTGATGTAATTCTATCATTTTATGTGAATTAAATTCTACATAAAATGATAAAAAAAATTATCAGAATTTGGGTTTGATATAATTCTATCATTTTATGTGAATTAAATTCTACATTAAATGATAAAATTTTTGAAAAAAAAGAAATACTAGATAGAATGGGAAACCGTCAACGGCTCAAAGTCCGATTTGATTCGTAATTAAACGGAATAAATATTCCGGATTTTACATCAGTACCCCCTTAAAATAAGTTTCGTCCCGAAACTTAGAACAAGGTACTTAATTAAACAACTTCCATAAATAAATTGGTATGTCCTAGGTAGCCTTATCGCTACATAAGTCTTTGAAATGTTACGTCTCTTACTATCCCCAATATCTTAGGTAGCCTTATCGGCTTATCATAAAACCACTAAATCTTAAATCTTTTCAAGTACTTAGATCACAAGCGTCTCCTACCACGTTCTTGAGTGGTTACCGGATATCTCACTGGTATTATCCGGCTCGACTGTCTGACCCTCTAATCTGATGACCTAACTCGTGTCTGGTAGGTATCTCTCCAATTGAAATTCTCAAACTCAGTTCCTGAACTTAGTCTCGTGGAAAACTGAAGCTACACTCTCCAATAGGGTGAGGAAAACTAGTCCATCAGTCATTTTTAAACCACTTTAAAACTTCCAATGGTTTTCCTTACACAATCACTTCTAGATCCTTTGATGACGCTACGGAAAATAATCTATTCAACTTCCTTCCCTTCGTTATGACCACTGGCTTCCGGCCTTCTAAAAAGGTTCTGACTACACACTCAGGCCAAAGGTCTTGAACATCCACCACACTTAACAAGTACCCAATGCTCTTCGTATCACGACCCACTTTGTCTTATCTTTTTATATTACTCAATCATCTTATTCCTCAGGTAAGTAATCATCACCTTTACCCTTTTCAGGTCTAACACTCGAGACAGCTAAAAATCAAATCTAGTGGTCATCCTCTTTGTTCACTTGGCATTATAATACTATTTATAGATCTATAATATATCGTTAGCTCAACTTTAGGCTTGTCACGCATTTTCCAAGATCTTAAGTGACCCGGAACATGTCCGGAATGATGGTATTAGACACAAAGTGATCTCCTATCACCGTATTTGATCATAACTACTCAATAATTGTTAGCATGCCATCAGCAATGCACTCTTTTATCCACCATGGTTACCATCCCGATAGTATCCCTCTGACTAAATCGCAACTCGGATCCGTTCCGATATAACATTACACGTAAAATATGCTATGAGATTATGCTTTCTTTATGCACGGTTACTGGGTTGCAAGTATGCTCCTGTCGCTTCTCTTTCTTATGTATCTTCGACTCAGGATCGTAGTTACTCACTTTGAGCTTTCTAGTGCAGGCCATGCACAATACTTTTATTACATCATTAATTCTTTCCTAATCCATCCAAAAAACTCACTCTAGGGTATTCCATTAGTATAGAATTCCACACTACTTGTCTGGCAAGATGTAACAAAGCCATCACTCTTCACTCAGATCCATAATAGGGTATCAGTCTCCTTCTATTACCCCTACATGCACATAAGTTTCCGTACAACATTCTCAGTCACTCCCATAGCCTATCTCACGTTTCTTCCAACTAGAATGCATTTTACCAACTATCACCATCTTTAAATCGACACGACATCCATCAGTACCCTTGAGCTTCTTGCTTTGTGGGTTAGGACCCACCAAGCTTCCGCTGCGCTACTCTGCTTATCATGTTGTCACTCATTAAGAAAATAAAACAACGATTGGAAAACAACTTCTTCCGCTTACTTTCTTAATTTTTCTACCACGGATCCAAACTCCCTGACTTGACCGGAGTTTGAGTTTAACTAGCCAAGAGGTAACCCTTAAAACGTTTCTCTTTATACCTTTAATTCATCAAAGAAGTTTGTCGTTGCCTACTTAAGGAAATCCTCTTCGGCGTCGGTAAAGCTACTCCATAGATCCACCGTCACAAATATCTCTTCTTAACGGCGCATAATTCGTCAATACCAAACAATACTTGCACGTCCTTGGTTGACATCGGTCAGTCTATAATTGACTTATCTCAATTTCATACCTCTATTGGTATTAAACTTTTGGTGCACATCACCTACTAGATTAATCCGTTTATCCTTCTGTAGTTCGTCTTATCTTTCACTCTTATGCTTCCTTTAGGACAACTCTCTTTCTCAAGTCTCACGGTGCCATTCGCCTGACATCAAAAGTCATTCCTAACACTCCACGATAGATGGTAAGCGTCTTGTAGTTCCGATGACTTTTAATAACCTCCCAATTATAGTCTCTTTATAAGGACCGTCTGTGTTGATGACCTATGTTCTATTATAAATGGGGTTTACCTTGGACTCTTGAGTCCACCACACGATTCTCACAAGCACAAGTTCCTTAATCGGCGTTGTTTGTAATATTTCCTTCCAAATCTCTGTTAACTATGTTACAGGGCTTCGATCCTTTTGATACTGGCGTTGTGATTCTTCTTAAAATTCTTATCTTGAAAGAAGAAAAATGTCTCCAGGCTTGTGAAGTCTACCTTTCGTTCTTACATTAAGTTGTAAGTCTCCATTCCGTGTTAATTGTGATCTGTCAAAATTTCCTTTGCTAGTAGGTAAACAGTTGCTCACAACAATCCTTTTATACTTCTTTAGTTCGTTCTACCTTCCACCCTTCCGCTTCTTATGGGCTAACTCCATTTCTCTAGTCCGATTGTGTCATTCATTTGACATAAATAGTCGTTTCAAGTTTTCCACGTTAGCTTGCAAGCGTCTTTGAAATTCTTATAGCCGTAATGATCATCCCCTTGTAGTTCCTTTTGCATGGACCATCTATGTTGATTGATAGCATGAATTATAGTCTATATTTTGGGGTTTGTTTGGACGTTTTATCTTTCATAATCTGCATGTTTGTATGTATATTATGTGATTATATTACCATTTCATCTACCTTTGCGGGAATCGAGGTCTACATCTAGTTTTTGTTGTAATCGTAGGTAAAATGACACGTTTTGCATCAAAAAGGAGCAAAAGGAGCTATGGAGTCATTGGAGCTACATTGAGGAACATGAGGAACCATCCAGGAAGCATAGCCATGGATTAAAGATTTACTTTGGACCAGTTTTGAGAGATTTCACATTCAGTTGTGACTCACCTCGGTTGACCACTGATTCATCTCGACCGAGGTGATCCAGGGAAGTCGACTCGACCGAGGCGAATACCTAGGACACGGCGAGAATATTTTATTCTTGGCTGAGATCTTTTATATTTGGAAAGTGATCTTATATTTTTGGGCTTGGCTCCTGGAAGGAAGAAGATCTTATATTTTACCTATTTTTATGGGAAGAGATCTCTTCTAAGAGAATTTATCTTTGGAGGGTTATTTTCCTATAAAAAGGGTTGGATTTCCACAAATCCAAGATCGTGCTATACCATCGATCAGAAGTTTATACGCAGCAGCAACCATACTCTAGTTGGGAGATTTGAAGAACCTTTTTGAAGGTTGAAGGAAGATTGAAGATTGTAGCTTTTATAGCTTTTGGAGGTTTTCTTGTAAGATTACCTTAGATTCTCTTCCTTGTTGTCTTGCTTGTTGGATTTATAACCAAGGAACGCTTTGTTGTGATATTTGATTCAGTTATTGAAGTCTTTTCATTAAATTCTTCTTGTTCAAATATTCACCTTCTTCCCATACACTTGATTAATATTTTCATGATGATGATGAGTGGCTAATTTCCTTGTGTGATTCTAGGGTGATTGGCTGAAGGTTGTGGGAAAAACAATGATAGAATAATCTTAGATTCCAGTAGGACCCTGAAAGTTCGAGTCTTTAACCTTAACCCTAAGCATCTCGTTCAGTCGATGAACATCTCGGCCGGGGTGGAATTTGGCTGACCGAGGTGACTTATCTGATCCTAAACTGAGAGTTAAGTGTTAGAGTTTGCCAAATCCTATTCTTATTACACCTTTCCTGGTTCAATGCAAGCTTAGGATGAGACTTACCCGGTAATTCCTTAGTTTGTGTACCTAAGATCATAAGTGTAGGTAATAAAGGGTTATCCTTTATTGGGGTTTGAGTGTGCTTTTATTCCATCTTTGTGAGTTAGCCTGAGACTTACCCGGTAAAGGTTGATTCTATTCCCTTAGATGGTGTGTTAGTTTGAGGTTATAGTTCTTTATCTTGATTCCTTGAGACTTACCCGGTAATAGGAGTTACGGTTTTGGATTAGTGAGTAGTGAGACTTACCCGGTGATCTATTCCACTTTAGTAACGCCTTCCCCATGGAAAAACCTCAGCTTTGTCCGCTTATCTTTAGATCTTGAGTTGGAACCACAACTAGATGCTTTAATCCCAAGAATTGCATGTTTCCTTTATTGACTTCTTATTCATCTTTGATTGTGTTAATTGCTCTTGTGGTTAGTATTTACATAAGCATACCGTGATTGGACTTTGTTTCACTAAGTCCTTGTGATTGACCCCTGGAGTTCCTTGCTTTTTACTACGATTGACCCGTACACTGCGGGTTTGCATCCTTGTTTTAAACTTACGTCTAGGGTTATAAATTTAAAGCTTGCACACACCGTTTGGAGCGAACATGTTTTTGGCGCCGTTGCCGGGGACTTGGTCTAGACCGAGCCGGTTGCGGTTTGCTTTCGGGGCACTTGCCCCTGTTGCTACTAACTACTCTTTCTATGAGTTTTGTAGTTTTCAGGATTTCCGATGACTACATTTGATCCAGCCTGGATAGCAAGACAAAGTGCTAGGGCGGACCATTATGAATACTTGGAGGAGAAGTACTCCTTCTATTGGTTCAACAATGAATGGGAAAGAGAAGAGGCCATTCAATGTGAACTTGCGATGTGGGATGAACTGGATGTCCCTAAAAAGATTTGTGAGCAACCTCTTTAAGATTCTCTTGAATCAAGATGGGAGAGGTTGATGAAGAAGGTGAAGGAGCTCAAGGAAAGCACCCTATCCTATGCTAAGCCGGAAGAGGAGCATAAGGAAGTGCTGCAAGTTCCAAGCATTCCCCCAATCGAACCAGAAATTTCTCTTGAAACTTCTGAGGAAGAGGAGGATATGGAAGGTCTCGATCCAACTGTTGAGACCTCGGCCGACGTGGAAGACATTTCGGTCGAGATGGAAGAATCTGCAAAACCACAAGTGGAAGATGCAGAGAACCTTGGCAAAATTACTGAGATCGTGGTCAAGGTGGAAGAAAGACCAGCAGAACT
The DNA here is from genome assembly GCA_033239125.1 of Fagopyrum homotropicum. Lineage (NCBI taxonomy): Eukaryota > Viridiplantae > Streptophyta > Magnoliopsida > Caryophyllales > Polygonaceae > Fagopyrum > Fagopyrum homotropicum. The sequence goes on along the minus strand of BSWB01000008.1, from coordinate 25,215,018 downwards.
GAGAGAGATTTCGTGGGTGGATTATCAACCCAACACGAAACTTGTCTCAAGCTTTGGAGAACTTTGCAACGTACATTCTCCTACTTCATTTGAATTCCCTATTAATATTTCTGAATTTTTCAGGAAGGCACCGGAGAGTTGGAGGTCTCTTCCGAAAGAACCTCCTAAGATCAAGATGAAACCTCCCTTGAAACCGATAGAAGAAGATATTCCTTGGATTATAAGGAGTGGAGTTTGCAAACACTACACCGTTAAGGCGATGAAGTGTCTCTTGTTCAAGTATGGGGTCCCTCACATGCTAAGGACCTTGTACCATCCCCAAGATATAGATGGGGAAGCTACTAGGATTCTCGAGAACTTGTTTTCTCGATCCAGGAAAGGATGGGACACGAGGCTAGATTATGTCCCATTGAAGTGCAGGAAATCTAGAAGGATTCCGGTGAGAATCAAACCGTACAAGCTTGGACATGGGAGATCTTACCATTTGCCGGTGAAATTAGGAACCAGAACCTTTTTGGAAGAAATTTATGATGGATGTGATGAGCACTCCATGGTGTTCAAGGTACATTGAGTAATTCTATGGAGAAGGGACCAGCTAGCGACCTTAAACCAAGCGCTTCTTGGGAGGCAACCCAAGGTATTGCTTTCTTCTCCCTTTTCTAGTTTAGTTTAAATAGTTGCTTTGCTTTTGTTTTCCTCTAGACAACAACCAGGTATTCCGAAAGGAAGGATCACAGTTCAGGAGCTACACTGGAAGAACAAAATTTCGAGAAGTTGAGGAAACGAGCTTTACTGAGATACATCTCGGGTACTGTCAGAACACCTCGACCGAGATGTGCTTCGCCAACCGAGATGGTCTTATTTGGGAGCTATTTCTTACTTCTTCATGCAGTTTAGCTATGTTCGGTGAGTATCCTGTCCTTAGACTTATTTTGACCCACTGGGACAGTGTGTCCCAAGTATGGGGTGTTTATATATTTGATTGACTTATGTGATGTATGACTCTATATTATCGGATATTTATGATTATTTTGCTTCTATGGTTTTATTTGAGATTACATACATGCATACAGGTTATTTGATTGAGAAAAACGTCGAAACCGAAAGAAAACTGGTTTTTAAAAAAAAAATTTTGACCTCGACCGGGGCATTTCTGGGCGAACGAGGTATTTCACCTCGGTTGACCTAAGAACACCTCGACCGAGGTGGGTTAACTGAGAGTTTTCGAAAACGATTTTTGTGTTACTTATCTGGATATGATCTCAGTGAAGATCTTGTTTACTGACTGGTTTTAAATTCTTTATGTGTTTGAAAGGTTTTATAATATGTTTAAGTTGCTAAATGCTTTGTTTGAAATTATTGGCATGTTTAATACTTTGTTTTTGTCTAAATTATGATGAATTTGAAGGTTGACACCACGTCATGAGTTCTCTCACTTTCTTCCTGGAAAGACAAGGCAATTCATTCTTTTCTCTTCTTCTTCTTGATCATGCTTAGCCCCTCATACACATTTTGCCTCCCTTTACCTATCCGGGAATTTGGAAGCAAGCAAGCGGTGAAAGCAAGTGAAGTAAAGTTGAGAAGTTGGCTGGAAGTGAAAGTGTTAGAAAGTAATCTCAGGTTTGGGGAAATCAATCATGAAGATGAGTAACTCGGCACCATTCACATAGCCGGGTGTTTGTGTCTTGCCAAAGTCGGATTGAGCGATATTCCTAACGGGTCATGGTATGTGCATCAAGGGTTCGATGCATCTCAAGAAATTGATGATTGCGGATTTCCTAGGCTTCGGTTATTGTGCACCTCTGTCCATGCATCCCAAAAAGTAAAGTAAAAAGAAAAAAAGTGTGAAATAAGCAAAGCTTATTGGTGGAAGATGTTGCAAGTCAAAGTGAAAGTGAAGTTCATCCTTTTCCCGGATTCTAGCACCACATTACCTTACATACATCCCTACCCTACACGTTTCTTGACCTTTCTTTTGGGAAGCCCTTGAGACCTTGAGCTTGTTGGTTGACTTAGTGGTTTAAACTGGATTATACATGATTAATTTTGATAATTATGACTTATTATGCATTCTATGGTTTTATGCAAAGATGAACAACTTTTCTATATTTATAAAATGTTTTGATCATATTTGGATTTTAAATTCCATGAAGTATTCTCTTAGAGTGATCTATGATAGTTGCACACCATAAAAATGTTTTTGAAAGACTTTCCATTGATTTTATTTACTTATAATTCATTCTATCTTGTCTCTTATATGCGGAACTTGCTTGGGGACAAGCAATGGCTAAGTATGGGGTATTTTGATAGCATGAATTATAGTCTATATTTTGGGGTTTGTTTGGACATTTTATCTTTCATAATCTGCATGTTTGTATGTATATTATGTGATTATATTACCATTTCATCTACCTTTGCGGGAATCGAGGTCTACACCTAGTTTTGTTGTAATCGTAGGTAAAATGACACGTTTTGCATCAAAAAGGAGCAAAAGGAGCAATGGAGTCATTGGAGCTACATTGAGGGACATGAGGAACCATCCAGGAAGCATAGCCATGGATTAAAGATTTAGTTTGGACCAATTTTGAGAGATTTCACATTCAGTTGTGACTCACCTCGGTTGACCACAGATTCATCTCGACCGAGGTGATCCAGGGAAGTCGACTCGACCGAGGCGAATACCTAAGACGCGGCGAAAATATTTTATTCTTGGCTGAGATCTTTTATATTTGGAAAGTGATCTTATATTTTTGGGCTTGGCTCCTGGAAGGAAGAAGATCTTATATTTTACCTATTTTTATGGGAAGAGATCTCTTCTAAGAGATTTTATCTTTGGAGGGTTATTTTCCTATAAAAAGGGTTGGATTTCCACAAATCCAAGATCGTGCTATACCATCGATCAGAAGTTTATACGCAGCAGCAGCCATACTCCAGTTGGGATTTGAAGAACCTTTTTGAAGGTTGAAGGAAGATTGAAGATTGTAGCTTTATAGCTTTTGGAGGTTTTCTTGTAAGATTACCTTAGATTCTCTTCCTTGTTGTCTTGCTTGTTGGATTTATATCCAAGGAACGCTTTGTTGTGATATTTGATTCAGTTATTGAAGTCTTTTCATTAAATTCTTCTTGTTCAAATATTCACCTTCTTCCCATACACTTGATTAATACTTTCATGATGATGATGAGTGGCTAATTTCCTTGTGTGATTCTAGGGTGATTGGCTGAAGGTTGTGGGAAAAACAATGATAGAATAATTTTAGATTCCAGTAGGACCCTGAAAGTTCGAGTCTTTAACCTTAACCCTAAGCATCTCGTTCAGTCGATGAACATCTCGGCCGGGGTAGAATTTGGCTGACCGAGGTGACTTATCTAATCCTAAACTGAGAGTTAAGTGTTAGAGTTTGCCAAATCCTATTCTTATTACACCTTTCTTGGTTCAATGCAAGCTTAGGATGAGACTTACCCGGTAATTCCTTAGTTTGTGTACCTAAGATCATAAGTGTAGGTAATAAAGGTTTATCCTTTATTGGGGTTTGAGTGTGCTTTCATTCCATCTTTGTGAGTTAGCCTGAGACTTACCCGGTAAAGGTTGATTCTATTCCCTTAGATGGTGTGTTAGTTTGAGGTTATAGTTCTTTATCTTGATTCCTTGAGACGTACCCGGTAATAGGAGTTACGGTTTTGGATTAGTGAGTAGTGAGACTTACCCGGTGATCTATTCCACTTTAGTAACACCTTCCCCATGCAAAAACTTCAGCTTTGTCCGCTTATCTTTAGATATTGAGTTGGAACCACAACTAGATGCTTTAATCCCTAGAATTGCATGTTTCCTTTATTGACTTCTTATTCATCTTTGATTGTGTTAATTGCTCTTGTGGTTAGTATTTACATAAGCATACCGTGATTGGACTTTGTTTCACTAAGTCCCTGTGATCGACCCCTGGAACTCCTTGCTTTTTACTACGATTGACCCGTACACTGCGGGTTCGCATCCTTGTTTTAAGCTTACGTCTAGGGCTATAAATTTAAAGCTTGCACACACCGTTTAGAGCGAACATTGATGGCTTAGGTCCCGTGATAATTCGGGTTACTCTGGAATCTCGAGTCCAGCAAGGCCATTCTCTCATACAGATTTCTTCACTGGTGTTGGTGGTAATATCGCCTTCATGAAACTCCGTTGACCCTGCTACAGGCTTCCATTCTTTGGATATTGGTGTCGCGGTTTCTTTCAATCTTCTTATATCTCTGAGGAGGTCAAAACCTCCCCACGCTTGTGGGGTCTTCCTTTACGCTTTTACCCTCAATCGTAGGTCTTCATTCCGTGCACCTTAGATTCTCACACCCGGATTGACACTCTGTCTCTTGTGGTTTCTCATGCCCATAATGGTCTATGGGGCATCCGCCTCGATTATAATGTCCTTGATTTTGCAATCTTGGTTGTACTCAATTCTACTTGTCTCGTTCCAATATTGTTATCTCTACTCCGCACTCTTATAGTCTCTTGCATGGTCCTTCTAATTCCGTCTCTCGGCCTCGTATACCCGAGTTCCTTGTACGACCTTCTATTCCTTCTAACTGAACTACCTCAGAGATTTCTTCCTCATCTGATTGTGCATGTGGTAAAAATTATCTTCACAACTTTACTTCCTTGCTCACTTGTTCTTTGGATAATTTGTAAGGATCACCAAGCAGCCTACCCGAGTACAATACTCAATTCAAGGTCCGATTCCATTGCCTCATTTTGGAGACTCTTCAAGTCCGTTACTGATTTATCAGGAGGCGATAATCGCTTCGTGATATCACGACTAAAGGATATAAAATATCCTTTAGGATACTAACAAGCTAAGCATACAAATGTATATAACATATAATAGTAAACCTCATAAAAAGTCTATATACTCACTCCTATCGATCCAAGTTGCAGAGATCCACGGAGAGCGATGGTGGTCCGACGTACTACTAACCCAACAACCCGACTATGCGTGTGTGTCAAAACAGAAATCCGTTTTGAAAATTTTAGACCCCTTTCGGGTTCTAGTTATTTTATACATTTGGTCTTTCAGAAGATTTCAAGTGCCATTGTTGCCAACCCAGAGCTCTGATACCACATTGTAACACCCCAAATTCTGAGAACTGGAGGAGCTACTGGTTAGGACCTCACAATGGGTCCCGACCTTAGTTTGACAACAATTTCACTAGGATCTTACAACATGGCACAAAGGTATTAAAAACATTTGAAAACTTTAAATAATATATACATGAAGAATAAGTATTAGCCTTACAAAGCAAAGGTACCAAAACGACACATAAGAAGAACAGAAGACATCCCCGTCCCCAACTAAATAAGTACGTGGACCCGGCTGACCATTCCCTCCTGATCTCTCTACAACTGTCTTAACCTGCACGACATCTACAATCAGTATAAAACCGTTAGCTAACATTCTATGCATAAGTATAAAGGTAAAAGCACAAAAACACAACATACACAATCAACATGCAACAGTCAATTCTTTTATTATCTTTAATTAGGTGATATGTCATTACTAATGATACTTATTTTGTGACACGAGGGATTCCTAAACCTCGCCCCTGTCCCCGTTTACCAACGCGGAATGGTACTAATGCATTTGACCGTCTACCTGATTGGGCTGGTCGCAGGGAACCTCCTAGGCTCTCGCAAGAGCTAGGCAGATGATGTCACGACCCGTTATCATACACTTGGGTCAATTACGTAAATAATAAAGTTGGCCTAATCATGTTTTGTTGTTTATCATAACTAACAAACACCACTCATACACATTACACTCATACAAGAAGCCAGCTAAGTAAGTTCGTGGACTTACCTGAATCAGATCTCGACTTTCTAATTCGCAAATCGATCTTTACAGTAGGAATTCAGTGGTCTGTCAAAGGAGGCAAGTGTGTCAGCACCCTTTCTAGGTGATTAGAAGTCTAAGACTTCTAAGACAGTAGGTCTTAATAGAACGAAATTGATTACAGTATTAATTTACGGTAAAATGACTATTTTACCTTGGTCTCGAAACTTCCAAAAATTCCCTAATTCATGCCTAAACTCTTATTTGAGACTAAAGAGTCATATTCTAACTCCTAAAGATGAGTTTGGTTACAAACTGGCAATTTACCCATTTCCCTATTTTCGGAAAGATCGTTAAGATCCAACTTCGGCTTAAAATATAAAATTCGAATAATCTTATAAAAATTCCGAAATAATTCCCTAGATTATCTATGATATCTCATCCACTCCTAAGAGCAAGAATTTCTTAAAACTTTTCAACCATCACTTCTACAAAAATTTCCAAAGTTGGTTAATACACTTAACAAACAGCACATTGTCTTAACTTTGAAAAAAAAATCATAACTCCTAAACCGTTCGCTGGATTTATCCCAAATTATGATATGCTCTACTATAAAATATTATCTATACTATATCTAAAATTCAGCAGCAAAGCAGATCAAAAGCCTATTCAAAATTATTTCACAAAACTGCATCACATGATGTTTTTCCCAACACTTAGAACTTTCAGCAAAAACAGAAGAACTGTTCAAGGTCACAACTTCGAAAAATCATAACTCCTAAACCACTCGCTGGATTCCTCCCAAATTTTAATATGTACTGCAAAAATATGCCAACTATATCATATCAAAATTTCAGCCAGAACGGATGAGTTTTGCATACCTAAATCTGACCCCGAACTCAACTGCCTGACACTTATTGAAAACTCAGAAAAGTGTGAATCTTCACTGCATCTTCTATGGCTGATCTGAGTATGATTTGAAGGCATAAAGGGAACCCATTAGGCATGAAAAGTGTGGAAGGCAGTGCAAGCAAGGAAGACACAGATACGGTTTATTTGACAGTAGCAAAATCTTTCTCGTCAGCAAGGGTGTGCTTTTGGCTAGGAGTCGTATGGGTTAGTACGAGTCTGCAGTTCGGTTGGAAGGCTCGCCCTCCTCTATGGCCTGTGTCCTATGCATATTTAAAGACTCAGCATCCGAGATGGTGAGGAAACGAACACATATAAGAGCAGAAGGAGATACTCAGACTCACCTATGTCGCAGCTGTGTGTAGGAGGGTTGAGGCGCACAAGGAGAAGGAAAGAGTTCCTGCTCTGGTTGTGGTTGTTGTGGTGCTGAGCGTCCGCTTGGAGACTGCCTCGTGGTGTACGCGTAAGGGACTCGAAGCAGCGCAGAGGGTATGCGAGTTTGGAAGGAGCGAAATACGGATGTGCTTGTGGAGATTGTGCAGTTAAGAGGAATGAATAATGGGAGGCGTAACTGCTGGCCATGTAATGTGAAGATTCACTAGCGCTACCTCGTTGGGCTTCTGGGCTGCGAGGACAAGAAGCAGCTGGCCATACTCTTCCTTGGGCTACTAGCGGCTGGCATGCTGAGGAGACTGCTGCAAACTTCTGGGCTGAGCCAAAGCTGCAAGCATGGGAGAATAGGCTAAACAAGGTAAATGGGGAGTTGGGCTGAAGGTTGTCCAGAACTTGTCAAAAACTCGTCATGGCTTTGTCAGGCCCATGCATGACCTTGTCACAAAGTTGTCGGGCTTCGTCATGACCTTGTCTCAGCTTTGTCGTGATCTCGTCACAACTTTGTCGTGGTCTCGTCACAGCTTTGTCATGATCTCGTCTAAAGTCGTCGTTAAGAATTAATTATAAGAATTAGGGTTTGATATAATTCTATCATTTTATGTGAATTAAATTCTACATAAAATGATAAAAAAAATTATAAGAATTTGGGTTTGATATAATTCTATCATTTTTTGGGAATTAAATTCTACATAAAATGATAAAATTTGTGAAAAAAAAAGAAATACTAGATAGAGTGGGAAACCGTCAACGGCTCAAAGTCCGATTTGATTCGTAATTAAACGGAATAAAAATTCCGGATATTACATCAGTACCCCCTTAAAATAAGTTTCGTCCCGAAACTTAGAACAAGTTACTTAATTAAACAACTTCCATAAATAAACTGGTATGTCCTAGTCTCACCAAATTTTTATTCGTTTTCCCAAACTTCTCTAACCCTATCAAAGCGTAACGAAAAAAACAAGTCGTTACATCAATGACATGGAAGAAGAACATCTCCAGCTGCTAACATCATAACGATGTAGGAAGAACATTTGTTTCAAAACAAACTATAACATGGAGGAAGAACATCTCCAGCTAATATATCAACAACATGGGTGAAGCACATCTCCAATAACTCAAAACCGTATAGAGGAAGAACATCTCCATATGTCGCAACATCATAACCCAAATCATGGAGGTAACACCATCGTCAACAACCTAATCTCTCTCTACAGCATGGAGGTAGAACCATCTCCGGCTGAACTAGAATCTTCGTAATAGCATGGAGGTAAGATCATCTCCAGCTATGAACACAAATCGTGCTAGCAAACAAGATCGAGTAAAATCATACATCACAATCTAGCACGAAAGAAAACATCTCAAATCATATAATCACATAATCACATCATCACACATCTCTCAATATACAACTAAGACTTGCTCCGCAAGTCTACAAGTGCATCTATCTCTGCATAAAACTCGGGATAGTTCCTCTGGATACTATCCTTAGTCTCCCATGTGGCCTCCTCAGGTCCTCGTGTGTACCACTGTATCCTCATCATTGGAATGTCCTTCAAGCACAAGCGTCTCATACCTCGCTCTAGGATTGCAATAGGATGCTCAACAAATGTATGGTCCAGCTCAACCACCAAATCCTCATAATTAATAATGTATCTCGGGTCTCGTACATACTCCCTCAGTTGAGACACATGAAATACGGGGTGAACACCCTCTATAGTAGGTGGCAATGCAAGACGGTACGCCACCTCACCGACTCGCTCCAGAATCTCAAAAGGACCGAGATATGGAGGACTCAACTTCCCCTTTATGCCAAAACTTATGACGTCACGCGTCGATGATACTCTCAACCGGACATGAGCTCCCACTTTGAACTCTAGAGGCCGATGCCTCTTGTTTGCAAATGACTTCTAGCGACTTTGTGCAGCCAACATCCTCTCTATAATCAATTTCACTCGGGCAATATCATCCTGAATCTGCTCAAGAGATATACTTCTAACACTGCTCGGCTCATGCTAACATAAAGGTGTACGGAACCTCCGTCGATACGATGCCTCATAACGGGCCATCTTGATCGATGTATGACAACTGTTGTTGTACGAAAACTCGACCAACGGGAGGTAATCTGACAACACCTGTCTCAAGTCTTGCATGCATGCTCTCAACATATCCTCCATAGTTTGAATGGTTCTCTCTGACTTACCATCTGACTGAGGATGAAAAACCTCCGTGAAATGAAGGCTTGTACCCAAGGTAATATGCACCTACTGCCAAAATCGAGAGGTAAAACGACCTTCTTGATCAGACACAATGGTCCTCGGTACTCCATGGATTCTAACTATATTCCTAGTGAACTCCTCAGCTAACCGACTCCCGGCCACGTGTCCCAAATAGAGACGAAACGTGTCATCTTCATCAGTTGATCAATGATAGCCCAGATGGCATCAAAACTCATGCTCCGCTTCAGGCCGGTAACAAAATCCATGGAGATACCCTCCCACTTCTATTGTGGCATTAACATTGGGTGGAGCTCTACTCTGGGTCTACAATGCAAAGTCTTGAGCTATTTACAAGTCGCAAACTGAGCCACAAATCGGGCTACATCGGGCTTCAGCCTGCCCCACCAAAAGGAACGTCTCACATCCTAATACATTTTACTCACACCTGGGTGCACTGAGTAAGGTGTGGAGTGAGCCTCATACAGAATCCTCTGCCTCAGATTCCTATAAGAAGGTAAAAAGATACGCTCGCAGCGTCTCATCAATCCATCAACATCAATGGTAAACTATGGAGCCTCACCTAAAGACATCTTGTCTTAGATCCGTCTCAATGTCGGGCAAGTCTCCTGCTTCTATTGGATCTCTCTCAACAAATTAGGTAGAACCTCTCAAGTAGATTAATGAACATCCTCATCAGGAAACCGAATGTCCATCTCTATCCATGCTAGGTCCCTCTGCAATTGAGGCTGAACCGTCAGTCGTGCAATAGCCTTCTCTCGAGGTGTCTTCCTCCTCAGGGCGTCGGCGACAACATTCCCTTCCCTGAATGTTGAAAAATCTCAAGGTCAAAGTCCTTGATTAACTCATTCCATTACGCTGGCGGTTATTCAATTCCCGCTACGTGAAAATATACTTCACACTCTTATGGTTTGTGAAGATGTGGCATGTAACTCCGTACAAGTAATGTCTCCAATTCTTCAAGGCATGAACTATTGCGACCAACTCTAAATCATGAGTCTTGTAGTTCTACTCATACTTCTTTAGTTGTCTAGACGCATAGGCAATCAATCTACCCCGTTGCATCAAAACACATCCCAAGCCTAGTTTGGATGCGTCACTATAAACCACAAAATCATTTGTACCCTCTAGTTGTGCTAAGATAGGAGCAGAAGTCAGTCTCCTCTTCAGCTCGTCAAAACGCTGACTACACGGCTAAGACTAGACAAAGCGGTTAGTCTTCCTCAACAGACTAGTAAGTGGACGGGCAATCACAGAGAATCCCTCCACAAACCTACGGTAATATCCGACTAAGCCAAGGAAGCGGCGAACTTCCTTGACATTCTGTAACGTCCGGAATTTTTATTCCGATCCTTGAGCGGTTTATCGACCATCCCGCGTTAGCGGCTCAGTTTTTCCCGCATGCATGAGGTGCTAAGTAATGGAAATTATCCGAATCTCGTTCCGACTTTCCGTTATCCCGCCTTTTTGCTTTTGGACCTTTTGTTGCTTGCACCAAGGAGATAAGGAGGTCAGCTGACTCCTTGTTCCCCTCACCCTTGGCAGCTTGGCTTTTCCCTTTCCCCTTACACTTCTTAAACGTTGGTTCTTTTCTCTTCTTACCTTCTCTTGAGCTCTCTTCCCTTTTCTCTCTTTGAATCTCTTTGATGGTGGCCAGTAGTGGGAAGCTCATGGATGTAGTTCGGTAAGCTTCTCTTCCTCTCCCTCTTCTCCTTCCTTGCTAGAGATCATCTTCTTCTTCTCTCCTTCTCCATTTCCATGGATGAAGCTTTGGAAGTTAGTTCTTCTTGATCTTTTCATGCATGTGCTCTTAGCTTGATTAGGTAGTGAGGGAGAGCCTTGATTCGTTGGATGATGTTTGGAAAAGACCCAGCTAGAGAAGGAGGCCATTGGGGCCCAAGATCCACACTCAAAGACGAAGAAGACGACCTTCTGCAGTTCTACCGCGGTGGCAGATCTTCTGAGCCAGAGGGGCGGCCAGCATGAGCCGCAGGGCCGGCCACCATCAGCCGTAGGGGAGGCCCTCTGGGCCGCAGGGGCGGCCACTGGCTCAGCCAACACACCCTTGCGGTCTTCTTCTCCCTTTTGCGGTTGTTCTTCCTTCTTCCGAGTCCGTGCCTTTGCATAGTGAGTGCCCTCCCTTGAGCTTGTGTTCTTTGATAATTCTAAAGAGTGTTATGTTAGTATCATGATAGGTTTGGACCTAGGATGATTGAGAATGCCATGTAGTGGCAATTGAGACCTTTTGCGAGTGTGATCAGCATGTTGGACTTCATAGACTTATAGGTTATTATTGGTTGTTGAGTATGATCATATGAGAGTTAGTAGACTGTTGAGAGATCTCCTCATGTGTTGAGTGAGATGTGAGGGTGATAGATTTTAGGATGCGGTCCTAGAATGAGAGTCAAACGATCTTGTGTAGATCATTTGTGTGAGATGTCTTAGACTTTTGAGTTGAGCGAGTTGTTGATATATATCCTCTTATGAGCAGGTTGTTGGCTTCTTCCCAAGGGAAGCAAGAGTGTTGTGAGGTGAGTGTGATGACGAGGTAAGTCTTCGGAATTACTTAGCTCGTATTCTTTGTATTAGATTCGATGTGTGCTTGGTGGTGTGTGTTTTAGTATTGTTTATTTTATAACCACGAAACCGGAAATAGGACGACCTTTATATATGTATATTTGGCCCAAGTGTATGATAACGGGCGGTAACAACATTGCCTAGCTCTTGCGGAGAGCTAGGGGGTTCTCGGTGACTATCCCTGGCAGGTAGATGGCTAGATGCATCAGTCCCATTCCTTGAGGGTGAGTAGGAACTGACGCGAGATCATTCGGTGATTCTCATGTCACAATCGAAAGTTGAATTAGTAACGGGATATGACTTAATAAATAAAAATATAATGAACCGGGATTGTGTGTTTTGATCATGTTGAGTGTTTTGTTTATTTACGTGTGTTTGTGCCATCACCTTGTTTCTAATGCCTTGAATATTAGATAATGGTTTTAAACCGATTGTGTAGATGCCTTGCAGGTTAGGGATGCCGCCGAGTGAGGTGGAGGAGTGGGCAGCCGGGGTCTCCATACATTATAGGACGGGGACGTTTTGGGGTTATGTCTTTGTGTTGTTAGTTGTGGTTCAGGTTGTACGTTTCGGATTATCGTTTTGGGAGTTGTGTTGTTTTGAGATCTCGGCTGAGTTTCCAAGTTATACCTTTCTTTTCGAATTGTTTGCATTGCAATAAAACGATTTCGATATTTGCCTTTATCTGTGCCATGTTGGAAAGATCCGGTGAAATTGATGTCAAACTAAGGGTCGGGACCCATTGTGAGGCCCCAAACCGTAGCATTCCCGAGTCCCGCGGATTCGGGGTGTTACTAAGTGGTATTAGAGCCCTAGGTTGACAATAATGGCACTCACAATCTTCTAAAGGCCGAATGAGGAATAAATAGAACCCCACCGGTTTTGAGTTTTCGTTTTTGTAAAAATCATACGCATGAGTCGGGATGGGATAGAATGTACGGGACCACCACTCCTTCTGCGGACCTCGGCGACATATTTTATGGATTTCGGTATATATAAATATGTAGATATGTATAGTATATGTGGTTTGTAGTTGCATGATGGACGTGATTTATATGTGTAGTTATATATGTGGACTATAGTATATGCTTTGGACCTCGTTGTGTAATAATGGATTTCCAGATGTGTTGTATTGGTAGTGCAGTGGACATAGGACTATATAGCCTTATATACGTTATCTTCTTATATAGTAACATGTCGTGATATAGGACCTTATAGAAAAGATAATAGTAAGATAACATCATCTTTAAGACAACGTCGTGGGTTGGGATAGCGTTCATATGTGGAGGAGTACGCTCGAGTATCGATTTGAGCATTTCGTGCTAACAAACAACAAGGCGGTATCAGAATCCTTTAAAATGATGTCGAAGAGCAATATTAGAGACGACATAAGTGACGGACAAACAAGTGAAAGGAAAACTCGATACGATTTAAGAGAAATCGGGATGGAGACCATATAAGAAAAAGGAGTAACACTACGGCGTGGAAGTGGGTCCCAAGAGCCCATGAGTAACGAGACAACGAGACCAATAGAGATAACAAACTTAAGTTATTCCTAAAAGGCGCGTGGACAACTAAAGATGCGAATCGAGGAGGAGACGGGTGTGTCCTAACAAGGTTAATGGTGGTAACCCAAGAAAGTGTGAAGTTTCCTTAGACGCACCAAAGCAGTGGAGTCCAATTGAGTAGAGTGAACGAACCAAGTGGGAAAGATGTAAGATACCTTAGGTTAAGCTTACGAGGTACCATGAGTAGAGTGAACGAATCATGTGGAGTTTACCGGATCTCGTATGACGATAAGGCAAAGAAATGTCCATAAGAAAGAAGTACGAATAGATGTGATCCCGAGAAGAGGATTGACGCAACTAGGAGATTTAGTTACGGAAAGATGTAAGACGACAATCAAGAGAAACGCGAGCGGCCGCTGAGTAACATTAGAGATTTTAAGGAAACACGTTTACAAGATATCCTACGGAGTTTTTAAGTCCATGAAGGCGAGTTATGTGAAGCATGAGGCCTAGAAGAGTATGATTACTTTATGGAAGAGGAAGAAACATGGAACGAGGAAAGAGCTAACGAAGTTCAGACGGAGTACCCCAAAGAGGGTAACCTTCATGAGAATAGTAACATGAGGTATATAAGAATTATAAGTTGGTGACCTTGGAGAAGGTCAACTATAAGCGGACCCGGGACAAACAAGAACGCATAAGGTGCGGGTTGCCTGTTGAGGAATGGTAGACGGGAGGTATAACCTCAAGCACAGAATATACATGGGCGGTAACAAGAGCTTGGAGTTTTCTGGATAGTTCAATGACGATAGTAAGGAAGTACATCAATAGAAGCGTGATTTTCTAGAACAAAATAACGTGGAGGATAAAAGCAAGTGGTTGTAATAGGCCTTCCAAAGAGTGATTGTAACGACCCTTTTTGAGACCATCCTCGGTTTTGAGATTGGCATATGGAGGACTGGCGCAGATTGGAACCTTAAAAGGTTTAAGCATGATATAATGATTGAATGGATCAAGAAGAAGATAAGGTTTCATGGTGGTGGTACGTAAACGGGAGTTTGTAGAGGATGCATCGCACGAAACAGATGATAGGTTCACGACAAAGAGACGAGTCAAGTTTCTGGACTCGCCCGAAGGAGCCATGGAGGATACCGTGTGGAACAGGGGACCGAAGTTTAGTAACGTTGAAATTTTTAAGCTTAAGATGGTAGTACTGGAGAACTAATGAGTTAAAAGTTATAGTGGTTTGGATGGATAATTCCTTCCAGTTTTCCGCTCAAGGCATTGTGGTACGAGTTTCGAGAAAGTTACGAGTCGGGAAGTTGTGCTATAGTTCGCAAGAAATACGTGAGCCTACCAAGGAGGATAAGTACCCTCTCCCCGTAGTGAACGACTCATTAGAACAAGTTGTGCGTGGTCACAATATTTGATTAGATCGATTCGTAGTCGAAATGTCACCGAGTTGGATAGAGAAAGAAAAAAGAACCTAAGTAAGACGACATGTCGGACCAGTATGGTCGCCACTAGTGGTAGTGAAGCGTGGTGGACTCGCAAGTTCGATTGTTGAGTTGGCGTGTATAGAAGTGCTTTCATCGGGTTTCTGAATCAAGTTGCGGTAATAACGATCGATTTGTGGTTTCGGGTGGTCCAAAGGTGGAACCTAAGCTTATGTTTAATGTTGCAGATTAGTAAGCGATGTTGTATGGAGTGGACCGTAATCTAATGTCAAGAAATGACAGTCATTAGTGCATGAGTAGCACGGATGATTCTTATGTTTGGGTTTGATGGTGCTTTGTTGTACTCTCAGAATTGGGAGGAACAAGCTTGACATGGGACAACGATAATACAGGTTACGCGTGACGTGTGGAGTTATATAACGATATGGGACTTCCGTGGAGACCTCCTAAGAGTCGTAGTGGTGTTGAGAAAATCTAGTTGATCAAACGAGAACGAGGTAGTAGTTTCGGTAATACCTCCAAGGAGTATGCAAGAGGCAGACAATATAGGTATATGGGTAATAACCGCCGAGACGCGGGACGGTTTCAACACTCATTCCTTCTTGGGAAGACGGTTAGATCGTGGGATCCGAGACGTGTACGGGGAGCTTGAATAGAAGCGGAAAAGGTGAGTGACCCTAGTGTGTTTTATTTGGCTCAAGTATTGAAGTCAAGGAACTGTATGACATTATGAATACATCCAACTTGAGACCGTCGCATAAACCAAAAGAAAGGTCCTGCAAGAGCACTCAATAGAATGATCAATAGCAACAAGGGCACCAGTCCTAAGACAACCAAATACCGGCTTGGTCTAAACTAAGACCCGGACAACGGAGCCAAAAACTTGTTCGCTCCAAAACGTGTGCAAATAAGCCTTAAATTTATACCAAGAATTCAGCAACTAATAACGAACCCGCAATTTACGGATCAATCGCAATACAAGCAAGTAATACAGGGTCGAACACAAGGACTATGGTGAAATCAAGCAACAGTATATATATTTAGGTTGTTATGTGAATCTCAAGCAACAATAAACAATGATGTATATAAATCAGATAAAGGAATGCAGATTCTAGAGATCAAAGTATCCAATTGTGGTTTCATCTCAACTAAGGATAAACGCGGACAAAGCTAAGGTTGCGAAGGGAAGATATTTCTAAGATGGAATAGATCACCGGGTAAATCTAACCATCCACTATCCCAAACCAAAGATCCTACTGCCGGGTAAGTCTCATGGAACTATGGAAAGGAACTATACTTGCAAACCAGCACACTACCCAATGAAATAGAACTAACCTTTACCGCATAAGTCTCAAGTTAACTCTCAACGGTAGGGTGAAGGCACACTCAAAGCCTAACAAAGAATATACCTCTGTTACCTAACACTCATCATCATAGGTAAACAAGCAAAGGAATCAGCGGGTAAGTCTCTTCCTAGGGTTAGATATAAACCAAGAAAGGTGCAACAATGATGTGATTTTGGCAAACTATAACCTAAACTCAAGATCGGACATGAAGTAGGCAATCTCGTACAGTTCTTGACTGATCTCGGTTGAGATGCTCCAAGGACATACCGAGATGGGTTTCGATTTTAGGTTAACTCAAGCTTTCGGGGTCCACTCGCGATAAAAGGTCTATTGTTTCATCGTCTACACCACAAACTTCAACTAATCACCCTAGAATCGTAGAGGTTTTAGCCCACAATCATCATGTTCAAAGAAATCAAATTATATATAATCAAGGTGTCAAGAAAGGAGAATAAAACACTCAACCAAGGATCTTAAATAATCAATAATTCAAACAAAACCAACAATGCGTCAATAAAGTGTTCCAAAAGATGATAATAATAACTAGAATCCCCCAACAAAACCTTACAAAATTCTCTTCTCTTTTCCTCGAACCTTGATCTCCAAGTAATCCTTTCTCGATCTACTTCAATCAATCTTCTGTAAATCCAGCCGTTAAAAGATCTTTGACATCTCAGCGTATCCAACTCAATATTCACTTTCCATTCTGATAAAAGAATTTTAGGTCAAAATTTTTATTTCTTCTTGGGTTGTGGGCCGTCGACCTCGAGTAAAGCCCAGTAGGCCATCTCGGTCGAGGTCCATTACGGGTATCGGTCCGACATCACTAATCCATTACGTCCTTTTCTTGGTATCTTCTCATGAACTCTTCTTCCATCCTTTTCCTAACGTTCTTGTCTTCCTTCTTATAGTTCTCTGTGTTCCATAATGTAGCTTAATGGTCTCCTTATACTTCAATGTCCGTTTTTTATCCAAAATGTTCCATATTCCCTACAAGTACAATCAAACGTAGTGTAGACCTCGATTCTTGCAAAGTACACAAATAATGACATAATCACAAAGAATATATATCCATTCATGTAGAATAATGATGAGAAAACGTTAAATCCATTACTAATATATAGACTATAATTCCTGTTATCAACCAGAAATCTCCTCACTCATATCCTCCGCCTCAGGCAAATCAACTATGGGGACTCGGTCCTGCCCTCTCGCTACTAGTGGTCCTCCTACTCGTCCACTTCCTATGACTATAGGATGGAGAGGTGGTCTACCTCTACCTCGTCCTACAACAGATGTTGCTCTAGTCTGAATCATTTGTGATAAGATCATATCTACATAAAGGGTCAAGTTAATACTATGTATAATTATCAAGTTCATAATGCAAATACATTCCACATAAAACTAGGCTTCCGAAATCCACGAAAGGAGTGATGGTTTCCCGTAAATTCTATCCCAGACCGGGTCCAGAGGATTTCAGGTTATGTTTATTTATCTATTCGGCCTTTCAAGAAGATTGCGAGTGACATTATTGTCAACCTAAGATTCTAATATCATGTTTGAAATACCCCAAATCCTATGGACTCGGGATGCTACAGCTAGGATCTCAAAATGGCTCCTAACTCTAGCCTGACAACAAGTTTACTAGATCTTGCAACAAGGAACAAATAAATATAAAACCAAATCGATAAAACATAAATACCATATACCAAAATACATACAAAGACTCACAACCGTGTATCAAAACTATCTAACCATGTATCTATAGATACAAACACCGTAACCCAACCTACATGTACAGGAACCCTTGGCTGATTATTCCCACCAGATCACTCTACAGCCTTCCTATCCTGCAAAGCATTTACAACACGGTATAAACCGTTAACTAACTATTCATATATAAGAGTAATACATTAGAACAAACACATATCATAAGTATAGTAATCACTGAGCATGCTATCACAGATTTACCATTTATTATCTTTTCATAAGGTCATACACTCATAATCCATCTAACGTTGTGACACGAGAAGTCTACAACTATCGCCTCTGTTTCTTGTACCATCTGAAGTGGTCAGGCGTACCTCCACGTATACCATGTGGAGTGGAGAAATACCTTTCCTATATACTAGGACAGGCCAAGTTCTAGAGAACCCCTTAGACTCCCTTGGGTAAGTTGCCACCGCCCAATACTAGTGGGCCAATCATACATCGGTAGTGAACCTATAACATGCTATAACGCATATAAAAATCATCACTCATGTACTCATCTAGTATATGAATGTAGCTATATAAGTCCCACTGACTTACATGTCAAAAGATAGTCTCAACTATAAAACGACTCTCCGATTCCCGTAGGAATATACTTCACGCTTGATAAATCGAGGCACACAATCAATCACTATCCAACATACTACAAGATCCTCAAAGATCATATACATTATAATCATTCATAAAATCCTCAAAGCCTCTCAAGGGGTTTTATCACTATGTACTACCATCCATAAACTCATACGTAACCTAGCATGCTCCTACTATGAAGCTATAAGGACAAGAGGAAAGGATGTCATACCAAAGGACTTGGTATGTCCTAAAGTAAGGCACACTTGCCGTAAAGGGAATGCGCATGCACATTGACACACTCGGGATGCTGCTACTGCGGCAGTAGTAGGCGCGAGGGTGGCGACAATAAGGTAGGTGCGGGTGCGGAGAGGATCCGGCGCGGGTTCGGGAATATAGTAGAACACGGCTCTTTCTTGCTTTCGACAGATTCTTCACACGATCACTTCTCCCCTCCTGAAATATTCAAGGGAAATCCTTGGATTCATTCAAAACACACACACAACTAAGAAAAGGTAAAGGAAAGAAGGAGAACTAAAGAAGGATGAAAGGATAGAACTTACTACTTCTATTAAAGATAAATAAAAAGGAAACTTTGGTTGCTATCCACCAACTATCCACAACATCACACAGCTTCCAAAATCTTAGATTGGAAAAAAAGATCAAGGAAATAATATGAAAGGGTGAAGACATGAAAAAAGGAGAGGAAGGAAAGATGGCGCGTGAAGAGTGAGGAGAAGACGTCCCAAATGGTTCTCAAAACCCTTAGGACGAGAGAAATCAGAAACTTAAGAAGGAGTCAAAGGAAAAGAAAAGTTGGCTACAAATCGATCAGCAATTTTGTTTCACTGCGACCACGGGCCTGACAAGGCGCGGTCGCGGGATCTCGTGTGTAACATGGTTGTTACAGCGATGCTACTTGCCAAGTAATACTTTGTAGACATTACAAGCATACAGAAAATGACTATCAGCATATATGTTAACCCAACCAACGTCAAAAGGGAAAAATAAAACTCCAAGATTATATAAATTATAGTGAATCGTCACTTACAAACTAGAAAAGAGCATAAAATACAAGAAACCTAAATTGTTCATGGCTATCAAGTATTTTGGAATATTCAAGGGAATACATCAACACAAGCACTAGTGTGAAAATCCAAAAGGTAAAGACAAAACCCTTTAAATAAAAACCTTTGAGCTTATCATCAAATGAGATCAACCACATTTTAGGCAACTTCTCAATGACAACATTGTAAAACCTTTGGAGGTCGTCCAACATCCTGTCATTGTCCTTTTTACAAGGTTTACAGCAATACCTTTAGTTGTGCTATTTCATACTCCCTCTTTATCAAAACTGATAGCTAAGACAATCATTGATTAGTTAGATCATATGTGGTTCATTTTACAAATTTAGACGAAATTAAGAAGTGCAAAGAAATCAATTGAGTCAAAATTCAGACAATATATGTACATATTAGAATAATAATAGATGGCACTATTAAGTTGAGTAAGTCTAAGTTTGAATATCAATCTATCAATTGCTTTTCATTGAAAATTGTGATATAAATCAGCTTAAAACCAACAAACTAACAAAGCCTTAAGACTTATGGGCTAGATTCCCTTGAGTTAATGACTCGTACCAACAATTATGTATAATGTAGTAAACAATTATTAGAAATTTTAGAGCATATAAACAGACAAGTGGTTGTTTTCAACAACCAAGAGACTTGAAACTCAAAACATAACACACATGAAGAGCAAAGGGATACGGGTGACACAAAACATGTATTCACTGTGAAAGTTGATAAAATGAATCAAGCTACATTGCAAGAATAAAATTGCAACAACCTCATAAAACTTAAACAATACTAATTAAAAATAAACCTAAACCAAACAACTAAACTAAACTTAAAACAAACCTAAATTTACTAGCTCTAATCATCTACACACTAGTCTTCCTCTTCTTGCTGACGAGGCTCCAAAGTTGTTCCCGAGGCTGGAAATCTATCCTTACCAGCTATAATTACATACTTGTTATAATTGCAGAGATAAGGGTTGGTATACATGATTCTTCTAACATCAAAAATCCTTTTGTATTAAGCCATCATAACCTTACTAGAATTTAACTATAGAAACTATTAAAAAAATGTGATCATCTCCACATCCAACGCATCTTCTTCCACATGCACAAGCGACTGTGTTGTTCCTCTATATGCACATCCTAAGTTTAAAAAAAACCCGAAGACTTATGATGACATACATTATGACCTTAGTATAGACACTCATATAGGTAGTTTTTCC
The DNA here is from genome assembly GCA_033239125.1 of Fagopyrum homotropicum. Taxonomy (NCBI): domain Eukaryota; kingdom Viridiplantae; phylum Streptophyta; class Magnoliopsida; order Caryophyllales; family Polygonaceae; genus Fagopyrum; species Fagopyrum homotropicum. The sequence continues at coordinate 25,194,140 of BSWB01000008.1, read as the reverse complement.
CTTTTTTCACGGTATAGACATAGATCCATGACATTTGAACTTATATTTGCCTATTGTGTTAGAATAGAGATCTACACAGAGTTTTGTTGCAATTGTAGGTAAACTGACCCATTTTGGAGCAGAAACAGAATATACATGGACAAGGGATTAAGATGGATCACATATGAAGCATTTTGGAAAACAAAGGAGAACTTAGAGTCTTCATCAAAAGGATCCAAGCAAGGAGCTAAGGGAAACATGCAGCATAATACAAAACTGGGTTGAAGCATGGAAATCTTGGCCGAGATTGTTAACGGGCCCAACCGAGATATAGTACAAAATGGCCCAAAATGCTAACTTCAAACCCTAGGTCCTTCTATAAGATATCATGGCTGCAACATCGAAAACAACCATGACACAAAGGCTTTTCACGTAAGACAACACATAGAGTTCTTTTGGATTACATTGAGAGATACACCTTGATTTACAACAACATTGAGGATTGAATGAGATTGTGAAGATTCTTGAAGATAATATTTAGTTTTATTCAGATGGTTGGAGACTGAGCCTTTAAGTTTAGATTGGACCTTGATAGTTATTTTTACCTTCGCAGATATGAATCTCGGTATGTTCTTCATGATACTCAGCCAAGATTTGAGCAAGAACAATCCATGGTTTTTTCTATTGTTCCGTTTATGATATATCCTTAAGATTAGGTTGTAAATTTACCAAATCCTAGCCTTGTTGAGCCTTTCAAGCTTATATCCAAGCTTGGGAAGATACTTACCCAATGATTCCCTTTTTTGGTTGCCAAAGATGATGAGTTCTAGGTAATAAAGGTTTGAGTGTACCTTCTTCTTGCCTTTGTGAGTTAACCTGAGACTTATACAATAGAGGTTAGTTATATTCCCTTAGGTTGAGTGGTTGGTTTGAGTTTATAATTCCTTTCCTTAGACCCTCGAGACTTACCCGGTGATAGGAGCTTTGGTTTGGGACAGTGGATAGTGAGAACTTCCGCGTGATCTTCCCCACCTTAGAAACACCTTTCCTTAGCAATCCCAGCTTTGTCTATATATCTTTAGAAAGTCTTGAATCGAAAACCACAATAGGACACCTTGTTCTCTAAAATTTGCGGTTTCTCAATTATCATATATTCATATCATTGCTTTTTGTTCTTTTCAATCATCGATACTTGCCATTGTATATTCTACATTGATTTGTTACTATTTGGTTTTACCAATGATGCAGGGTCGATGCCGAAGTTCCCGATCTAGATTGAAAGTCCTTGACACAAGCAAATCACGGATGAATCAATGAAATCTCAAGAGAGATTTAATGAAAAACAAACCGAGGTTTGCAAAAACTCAGAAAACGGATTAATGAATGATATGGAAAGATAAGATGACGATTAATGGAATGATATATGATAAGTATATGAAGATATGAACCAAGATATTCCCGCAAAGAACCTTTACCAATGATGTGTCAAAACCCCTTAAGGAAGAGCTTACATTAACCCTCACTTCTTTAACCTTACACAAGTCTTCTAAGTAAGACAAGCACAAGGAGGGACAAGTATTGACCTGGAGCACCAACCTCCAAAAAGATTAACACACACAAGCAATCTATCAAGGACTTCATAACGATTCATTCAAGTCTTTCTCTCTTTGATTGAATAGGAATAAATAAAACACAAACTTCATAAATGAAGTTGCAAGTTCAAACAATATGTGTAAAATAATCAAATATATCTAATATTCTCCGGCAGTAAGGCTATTTATAAGGGAGATCTCTTTGTAAACTAAGAAAGATATCATTAAAAGATAATCTAGGAAAGCTATAAAATAAATCCCAAAGATATGATCAAAAAATAGCAGCTACCTAAAAGAATGTTTGAGAGCTTTTAAAATAAGAAATATAAAAGATAGTTTCCAAAATTAAAAGATCTTGGCCGTATCATAAAATCACATGCCAGAGGACAAATCTCGGGTTGATATCTCGGACGAGGTTCTTGTAGGTTGGCCGAGATTTTTTCTTTGAGGCTCTTTCTTCGTCCTAGTCACCTTCTATACTTGTGGCTCTTCTAGGTCGTGGCTAAAGCTCTTCTATAATAGTCAACAACTTTACCAAAGGATTCCTAAGAGCGGACAAGGTCTCTTTGAGTGTACATGTTAGTATGTGTGTAACTTCATCTTGAATAGCCTTTGCTTTTGACCTTGTGTTTGCTCCTTCCATGACAGGATCTGAAGAAGGTGTAGCTACATTATCCTTCAATACCTTTGCCTTTGATCTAGTGATTGGTCCTTGAGGTAATGTTGGGGATGGTCCCTCATCATACTCTCCTTCTTGAGAAGAGTTCTTCCTCGAATCACCAACATACTCATCTCTAGACTCAAAAGGACTCAAGTCTCCTACATTAAAAATTTGACTTACACCATACTCAGGTGGAATCTCCAAGACATAAGCATTATCACCATCTTTACACTTCACTCTAAATTGTCCATCTCCTCTTGGAGACAACTTAGACTTCCTTTTTTCCGGGAATCGCTCTTTCCTTAGATGCAACCAAATTAGGTCTCCTGGTTCGAACATCATCTCCTTGCGATTTTGATTGGCCTTTGAAGCTACAGTTTTCTGTTTTTGATCCAGCCTTATGCGTGTTTTCTCATTCAATTTCTTAATGAACTCCACCTATTTTCCTACAATGAAATCTACTCGCTTCTCTAAAGGAAACAGTGTAAGATCAAAATGATTCAAAGGATTTACTCCATAGATACGCTCAAAAGACGTTAGGTTAGTAGATGAATGTAAGGTATGATTATAAAAAAATTCTACATTTGGTAAAACATCTTCCCAAGCATTTTAATTATCCTTTTAAACGGCTCTCAAGATAGTAGTCAAACTCCTATTAGTAACTTTCGTTTGACCATCCGTATGAGGATGACTAAGAAGTTAAAAATAACAATTTTATACTTAACTTTCCCCAAAGAGTCTTCCAAAAGAAACTAAGGAACTTGACATCTCTATCAGTTACAATAGTCCGCGGCACTCCATGAAACCTAACAACTTCCCGAAAGAACAAGTTAGCCAAATTATAAGCATCATCAGTTTTATGGCAAGCAATAAAGTAAGTCATCTTAGAAAAGCGGTCAACAACAACAAAAATGGAATCTCTCGCCTTCTTAGTCCATGGTAAACTTACAACAAAGTATATACTAACATCAATCCATGGTGAAGTAGGTATAGGTAAAGGAGTATACAAACCATGTGGTTTCGACCTTTACTTTGCCTTCAAGCAAATAATGCACATCTTGATCAAATGTTCAACATCTTTAAGCATATGAGGCCAAAAGAAATGGGAATGAAGCATATGATAAGTTTTATCCCTTCTAAAGTGTCCCATTAACACTCCCATATGAGTCTCCTCAACTAATAATAATCATAGAGAACATCTAGGAAAACAAACCTTATACTCATGGAAAATAAATCTTTCGAAAATATAAACTTACCTCTCGACTAGGGCAAATCTCGGTCCAAATTTCGGCCGAGATTCTTGGCAGCAGGCCAAGATTCACACTAGATATAAATATCTCTGAAATCAGCGTCATCTTTGTATAGATCTTTGATATAGCGGAATCCTAAGACGTTAGAATTCATGGTGGTGATCAAAGTATACCTTTTGGAAAGGGTATCCACTACAACATTATCTTTACCTTTCTTGTATTTGTTGATATAAGGAAAAATATCTATGAACTCCATCCATCTTCCATGTCTCCTATCCAACTTATCTTGACTCCTAAAGTTTTTCAAAGTTTCATGATCAATTCTAAGGATGAATTCATTAGGCCAAAGATAATGTTGTCATGCCTTGAAAACTCAAAATAAAGCATAAAATAACTTATCATATGTTGAATAATTGAAGTATGGTCCTTTCAATTTCTCACTAAAATAGGCAAGGGGCTTACCTTCTTGCATGAGTACTCCTCCAATACCAATACATGAAGCATCGCATTCAACTTCGAACGGTTTGGTGAAATCCCGAAGTGCAAGAAGTGATGTGTTTGATAGTTGCCTCTTCAATTCATTGAATGCTTTCTCTTGTGATTCTCCCCACTCCAATTGTACTTGCTTCTTCGTGAGAAGTCACACAATATATGGAAAAAACAATGAAATCAAATCTATCTAATAATCTCCCCCACTAAGGTTATATATAAGGGAGATCTTCTATGTAAACTAAGAATGATATCTTCAAAAGATAATCTAGAAAAACTATAAAATAAATCCCAAAGATAGGATCAAGAGCAAACAACTACGTTAAAGAATGTTGGAGAGCTCTTAAGATAACAAATATAAACGATAGTAGCCAAAATTAACAGATCTTGGCCAGATCTTTAAAACGTGTGCCAGAGGACAAATCTCGGGTGGATATCTCGGCCGAGATTCTTGTAGGTTGGCCGACATTTATTCTATGAGGCTCTTTCTTTGTCCTAGCCACCTTCTATACTTGTTGGCTCTTCTTGGTCGTGGCTTGGATCTTCTATAATTGAAGGCAAAGGAATCCTAAGACTGAGTAGGTTCTCTTTGAGTGTACATATTGTTAGTATACTTGTAACTTCATCTTGAATAGTCTTTTCTTTTGACCTTGTGATTGCTCCTTCTATGACAGAATTTGAAGAAGGTGTAGCTGGATTATCCTTCAATACTTTAGATAATACTTAGCCCTTGATCTAGTGATTAGTCCTTGAGGTAGGGTTGGGGATGATCCCTCATCAACCATAGTCCTTATGACCCTAGAATATTTGATTTTGCTCCAATTGATCCGTACACTATAGGCTCGCTTTCTTAGCTTTTATATATGGTATAAAAGTTAAATATTATTTTTGTTCACATTCACACACGTCTGAGAGCGAACAAAAGACAAATTTGAAGGCAAGAAGCAAATCGGTCTCTAGTTACACTGAAGGATTGAATTGACGAACTAGAGTGAAGAGATGGAAAGCACCCGTTGGTGGTCCGAATCCGGGACTAAATCCATGTAACACCCGACAATTTTATTTCCATTGAAGTCCGAGGCAAACTGGACCTTGACCGGTTTTGAACCTCTTCCATCTTCCTATCTTTATCTCTTTGGGATTTGGAGTATTATGGGTTGCATATTCTTTATCATTCAACTTCTTTTGTTTCTATATATGTCACCTACATAAAATCAATCATTTTATGTGAGGTTTCTGGGTTTTACTTTTCGTTCATCCCCCTTTGTAGCCTCTTTGGCCGTAAGGTGTATGCCATCGAGGCCCGTCAAGAGTAGCCTTGTTGGGCCCATTAGGAGGTTGATTGATGCTCCTCCTTCCAACGTATCTTAGCATCTGTTTTTTTCTCTCTTACGTTTTGTTCTTTCTCCTCCCCTCTACTCAAACCCAAACCCTCTTATTCAAGTAGAACCGTCAAGCCTTCTTCTCCTTTTGCACTCTCAACCGCAACCGGTGTTGCTCCCTTCTTCATCCCCACGTACTTACGATGGGTTCCTGGCCTCTACTGCTTATAACATGTTTATATTCTACGTTTTGGGATTGATTTAGACATTTTACCTTCATAAATCTGCATGCATGGATGTATATTCTTGATTATTATGTTGTTTTGTTTACCTTTGAAAGAATCGAGGTCTACACCTAGTTTTGTTGTAATTATAGGGAAAATGATACGTTTTTGAGAAATATGAAGCCAAGGATTAAAGGAGTGATTGGAGCTACATTTTGAAATATTGAGGAGTTACAAGGAAAGCATAGGAACCATGGAAGTTGGACAAAAATTTGATATTGGACCAGTTTTGAGACATTTGCACGTAAGCTGAGGAGCACCTCGGTTGACCCCAAAATCACCTTGACCGAGGTGAATCACTAGGCCTGGATCGAGACGCACGGCCCACGGTCCATAAGATCTTTTATTTTTGGCAAGTGAGTTTCCTATATATTGAGATATATTTTCTTGATGGAAAGAGATCCAAAAATCTAGTTTGTTGATTTTATTGGAAGATTGAAGATATTCCAAGGAAGGAAGGAATTTGAAGGAACATAGTTTTGAAGTGAAAGTTGAAGACTTTTTTAAGAAATATTGTAAGGTTTTCTTGTGAGAACCTTGATTTTTGTCTTTTGGTTTGATATTGAGGAACACGTTTGTTGATTGTTAGGATTTGTTTGTTTTTTTGATTGAGTGATTATTGAGACCTTTGTGTTAAGGTTTTTTGTTTGATTATTGATTCTTCTTTCATATATTTGATTGTTATTATCATGATGATTATTGGCTAAATTTTTTCTTTGAGGCTCTTTCTTCGTCCTAGTCACCTTCTATACTTGTGTCTCTTCTAGGTCGTGGCTTAGCTCTTCTATAATAGTCAACAACTTTACCAAAGGATTCCTAAGAGCGGGCAAGGTCTCTTTGAGTGTACATGTTAGTATGTGTGTAACTTCATCTTGAATAGCCTTTGCTTTTGACCTTGTGTTTGCTCCTTCCATGACAGGATCTGAAGAAGGTGTAGCTACATTATCCTTCAATACCTTTGCCTTTGATCTAGTGATTGGTCCTTGAGGTAATGTTGGGGATGGTCCCTCATCATACTCTCCTTCTTGAGAAGAGTTCTTCCTCGAATCACCAACATACTCATCTCTAGACTCAAAAGGACTCAAGTCTCCTACATTAAAAATTTGACTTACACCATACTCAGGTGGAATCTCCAAGACATAAGCATTATCACCATCTTTACACTTCACTCTAAATTGTCCATCTCCTCTTGGAGACAACTTAGACTTCCTTTTTTCCGGGAATCGCTCTTTCCTTAGATGCAACCAAATTAGGTCTCCTGGTTCGAACATCATCTCCTTGCGATTTTGATTGGCCTTTGAAGCTACAGTTTTCTGTTTTTGATCCAGCCTTATGCGTGTTTTCTCATTCAATTTCTTAATGAACTCCACCTATTTTCCTACAATGAAATCTACTCGCTTCTCTAAAGGAAACAGTGTAAGATCAAAATGATTCAAAGGATTTACTCCATAGATACGCTCAAAAGACGTTAGGTTAGTAGATGAATGTAAGGTATGATTATAAGAAAATTCTACATTTGGTAAAACATCTTCCCAAGCATTTTAATTATCCTTTTAAACGGCTCTCAAGATAGTATTCAAACTCCTATTAGTAACTTTCGTTTGACCATCCGTATGAGGATGACTAAGAAGTTAAAAATAACAATTTTATACTTAACTTTCCCCAAAGAGTCTTCCAAAAGAAACTAAGGAACTTGACATCTCTATCAGTTACAATAGTCCGCGGCACTCCATGAAACCTAACAACTTCCCGAAAGAACAAGTTAGCCAAATTATAAGCATCATCAGTTTTATGGCAAGCAATAAAGTAAGTCATCTTAGAAAAGCGGTCAACAACAACAAAAATGGAATCTCTCGCCTTCTTAGTCCATGGTAAACTTACAACAAAGTATATACTAACATCAATCCATGGTGAAGTAGGTATAGGTAAAGGAGTATACAAACCATGTGGTTTCGACCTTTACTTTGCCTTCAAGCAAATAATGCACATCTTGATCAAATGTTCAACATCTTTAAGCATATGAGGCCAAAAGAAATGGGAATGAAGCATATGATAAGTTTTATCCCTTCTAAAGTGTCCCATTAACACTCCCATATGAGTCTCCTCAACTAATAATAATCATAGAGAACATCTAGGAAAACAAACCTTATACTCATGGAAAATAAATCTTTCGAAAATATAAACTTACCTCTCGACTAGGGCAAATCTCGGTCCAAATTTCGGCCGAGATTCTTGGCAGCAGGCCAAGATTCACACTAGATATAAATATCTCTGAAATCAGCGTCATCTTTGTATAGATCTTTGATATAGCGGAATCCTAAGACGTTAGAATTCATGGTGGTGATCAAAGTATACCTTTTGGAAAGGGTATCCACTACAACATTATCTTTACCTTTCTTGTATTTGTTGATATAAGGAAAAATATCTATGAACTCCATCCATCTTCCATGTCTCCTATCCAACTTATCTTGACTCCTAAAGTTTTTCAAAGTTTCATGATCAATTCTAAGGATGAATTCATTAGGCCAAAGATAATGTTGTCATGCCTTGAAAACTCAAAATAAAGCATAAAATAACTTATCATATGTTGAATAATTGAAGTATGGTCCTTTCAATTTCTCACTAAAATAGGCAAGGGGCTTACCTTCTTGCATGAGTACTCCTCCAATACCAATACATGAAGCATCGCATTCAACTTCGAACGGTTTGGTGAAATCCCGAAGTGCAAGAAGTGATGTGTTTGATAGTTGCCTCTTCAATTCATTGAATGCTTTCTCTTGTGATTCTCCCCACTCCAATTGTACTTGCTTCTTCGTGAGAAGTCACACAATATATGGAAAAAACAATGAAATCAAATCTATCTAATAATCTCCCCCACTAAGGTTATATATAAGGGAGATCTTCTATGTAAACTAAGAATGATATCTTCAAAAGATAATCTAGAAAAACTATAAAATAAATCCCAAAGATAGGATCAAGAGCAAACAACTACGTTAAAGAATGTTGGAGAGCTCTTAAGATAACAAATATAAACGATAGTAGCCAAAATTAACAGATCTTGGCCAGATCTTTAAAACGTGTGCCAGAGGACAAATCTCGGGTGGATATCTCGGCCGAGATTCTTGTAGGTTGGCCGACATTTATTCTATGAGGCTCTTTCTTTGTCCTAGCCACCTTCTATACTTGTTGGCTCTTCTTGGTCGTGGCTTGGATCTTCTATAATTGAAGGCAAAGGAATCCTAAGACTGAGTAGGTTCTCTTTGAGTGTACATGTTGTTAGTATACTTGTAACTTCATCTTGAATAGTCTTTTCTTTTGACCTTGTGATTGCTCCTTCTATGACAGAATTTGAAGAAGGTGTAGCTGGATTATCCTTCAATACTTTAGATAATACTTAGCCCTTGATCTAGTGATTAGTCCTTGAGGTAGGGTTGGGGATGATCCCTCATCAACCATAGTCCTTATGACCCTAGAATATTTGATTTTGCTCCAATTGATCCGTACACTATAGGTTCGCTTTCTTAGCTTTTATATATGGTATAAAAGTTAAATATTATTTTTGTTCACATTCACACACGTCTGAGAGCGAACAAAAGACAAATTTGAAGGCAAGAAGCAAATCGGTCTCTAGTTACACTGAAGGATTGAATTGACGAACTAGAGTGAAGAGATGGAAAGCACCCGTTGGTGGTCCGAATCCGGGACTAAATCCATGTAACACCCGACAATTTTATTTCCATTGAAGTCCGAGGCAAACTGGACCTTGACCGGTTTTGAACCTCTTCCATCTTCCTATCTTTATCTCTTTGGGATTTGGAGTATTATGGGTTGCATATTCTTTATCATTCAACTTCTTTTGTTTCTATATATGTCACCTACATAAAATCAATCATTTTATGTGAGGTTTCTGGGTTTTACTTTTCGTTCATCCCCCTTTGTAGCCTCTTTGGCCGTAAGGTGTATGCCATCGAGGCCCGTCAAGAGTAGCCTTGTTGGGCCCATTAGGAGGTTGATTGATGCTCCTCCTTCCAACGTATCTTAGCATCTGTTTTTTTCTCTCTTACGTTTTCTTCTTTCTCCTCCCCTCTACTCAAACCCAAACCCTCTTATTCAAGTAGAACCGTCAAGCCTTCTTCTCCTTTTGCACTCTCAACCGCAACCGGTGTTGCTCCCTTCTTCATCCCCACGTACTTACGATGGGTTCCTGGCCTCTACTGCTTATAACATGTTTATAGTCTACGTTTTGGGATTGATTTAGACATTTTACCTTCATAAATCTGCATGCATGGATGTATATTCTTGATTATTATGTTGTTTTGTTTACCTTTGAAAGAATCGAGGTCTACACCTAGTTTTGTTGTAATTATAGGGAAAATGATACGTTTTTGAGAAATATGAAGCCAAGGATTAAAGGAGTGATTGGAGCTACATTTTGAAATATTGAGGAGTTACAAGGAAAGCATAGGAACCATGGAAGTTGGACAAAAATTTGATATTGGACCAGTTTTGAGACATTTGCACGTAAGCTGAGGAGCACCTCGGTTGACCCCAAAATCACCTTGACCGAGGTGAATCACTAGGCCTGGATCGAGACGCACGGCCCACGGTCCATAAGATCTTTTATTTTTGGCAAGTGAGTTTCCTATATATTGAGATATATTTTCTTGATGGAAAGAGATCCAAAAATCTAGTTTGTTGATTTTATTGGAAGATTGAATATATTCCAAGGAAGGAAGGAATTTGAAGGAACATAGTTTTGAAGTGAAAGTTGAAGACTTTTTTAAGAAATATTGTAAGGTTTTCTTGTGAGAACCTTGATTTTTGTCTTTTGGTTTGATATTGAGGAACACGTTTGTTGATTGTTAGGATTTGTTTGTTTTTTTGATTGAGTGATTATTGAGACCTTTGTGTTAAGGTTTTTTGTTTGATTATTGATTCTTCTTTCATATATTTGATTGTTATTATCATGATGATTATTGGCTAAATTCTTATGCGATTCTAGGGTGATTGGCTGAAGGTTGTGGGAAAGACGATGAAAGAATGATCTTTTACCTAAGTGGACCCTGAAAGCTCGAGCGAAACCTCAGCTGAACCTCATCTCTGTTGGTTCATAGAACACCTCGACCGTAGTCGATATGAATTGAGCTAGATGCATCCCAAATCCGATCCAAACCTGAGTTTAGGTTTTAGTTTGCCAAATCCAATCCTTGTTGCACCTTTCCTAGTCCATACGCAAGCCTAGGATGAGACTTACCCGGTGATTCCTTTTCTTGTATACCTATGATGATGAGTAGTAGGTATTTAATAAGGTTTAAGTGTGCCTTCATCCTACCTTTGTGAGTTAACCTGAGACTTATCCGGTAAATTTTAGTTCTATCCCCTTAGGTGGTGTGTTGGTTTGAGATTATAGTTCCTTCCCTTAGTTCCTTGAGTCTTACCCGGTGATAGGATATTTGGTTTGGGATAGTGAGTAGAGAGACTTATCCGGTGATCTATTCCCATCTTAGAAATACCTTCCCTTGCAAACCTTAGCTTTGTCCACGTTATCCTTTGAGATCTTGAGTCGGAACCACAATTGGATGCTTTGATATCTAGAATCTGCATTCCTTTATCTCATTATTACATCATCTTTGTTATCTTTGCTTCATTGCTTGCTTTTGATTGAAAACCTGATACACCGTGCTTTGTTTCATCATAGTCCTTGTGTTCGACCTTGGAGTATTTGTTGTTATTACAATTGATTCGTACACTGCGGGTTCACATATTGTTTCAGGCTTATATTTTAGGTTATAAATTAAAAGCTATTTCATTCATGATTACACATACGTCTGAGAGCAAACAAGTTTTTGGCGCCGTTGTCGGGGAATTGGTCAAGACCAAGTCCGGTATTTGGTTGTCTTTTGGAGCTACTGCCCTTGTTGCTATTGATTACTTTACTTGAGTGATTTTGTAGGATCTTTCTTTAGGTTTATGCAAAGGACTCGTGCTGGGAAATAAAACGTTCCTTACGATCCCGAACTAGAAAAGGCATACAAAAGAAGATTGAAAGAAGCTAAGATGGCTGAACAAGATAATCGAGATCTTGAAGCTGAATTGAAGGATGCGCTAGAGCAACTTTGGTTGAGTAACGAAGCTTTACAGAGGGAAAGAGAGGAGGCTCGTGCAAGGGCAGAAGAGATCTGATTTGACATGGCCGAACTGCATGCCCATATTCGACCTCGACGAACCCATTCACCGGACTGAGGTAGGATCCTAACCTAGTTGCACCGGCTGAGATACCACCACCACCTCGGTTGTCGGCTATGGTTGACCGAGGTAACTTGTTCGCTGGAGCACCGCAAACCCTAGGTCAAAGTATGGATCCCAATCAACAAGTGCGGCGTCCCGGAGTTAATCTAGGAAATCTTGCTGAGCATGACTATGAGCTTTGACCTCAAGTCCTCACAATTATTCAACAATATCAATTTGGAGGTTTGGAAAGGGCATCTGCACATCAACACTTACAAAACTATGAGATCCTTATGGAGACTGTGAGACCATCAAGAGTGGAGAATGACAACTACAAGCTAAGGCCTTTCTACTTCTATTTGAAAGACAATGCGCTTGCTTGGTATCAATCTCTTCCAGGTGGAAGAACCAACACATGCGAAGAGATGACAACGGAACTTCTCACTAAGTTCTTTCCCTCATCAAAAACTGCTGAATTGAAGGGTAAGATTAATGCTTTTATCATGAAGGATAAAGAAAGCTTGTTCAAATCATGGGAAAGGTTCAAGGATCTTTTGTTGGATTGCGCTCATCATTGGATGCGGAAACTCAATTCAAACTCCAATCACTTTCCGCCGGCACTTTCATGGATACATGATAGCATGAATTATAGTCTATATTTTGGGATTTGTTTAGACGTTTTATCTTCAATAATCTGCATGTTTGGATGTACATTATGTGATTATATTGTCGTTTCATCTACCTTTGCGGCAATCGAGGTCTACACCAAGTTTCGTTGTAATCGTAGGTAAAATGACACGTTTTGCATCAAAATGGAGCTAAAGGAGCTAAGGAATCATAGGAGCTACATTCAAGAGTTTAAGGAAGAATCCAGGAAACATGGAAATGGATTAGAGATTTACTTTGGGCCAGATTTGAGAGATTTCACATTCAGTTTAGAGCCACCTCGGTCTGCTACAGTACCATCTCGACCGAGGTGATTTCAAGGATCGCCCCGACCGAGGCGAACACCTGGGACGCGGCGGGATATATTTTATTCTTGGCTGAGATCTTTTAAGTTTGAAAAGAGGATCTTATATTTTGAAGCTGGATTCGTGGAAGGAAGAAGATAATTCAGCTAATATATTTTACCTATTTTATGGGAAAATATCTTTCTAAGATCTTTTATCTTTGGAGGGTAGTTTTCCTATATAAAGGGTTGGATTTTCCACAAATTCGACCGTGCTTAGACACCCCACTACGCATACAACAGCTGGAAGATTGAAGAACCTTTTTGAAGGTTGAAGGAAGATTGAAGGAAGAAAGTTGATAGCTTTTATAGCGTTTGTGAAGGGTTTTGTAAGATTCTCTTAGATTCCCTTCTTGTTGATTGTTTAGTTTGATTGTGATCCAAGGAACGCTTGTTTGAGTGATATTTGATTCAGTTATTGAAGTCTTTCTATTAAGTTCTTCTTGTTCAAATATTCACTTTCTTCCCATATATTTGATTATTGCTTCCATGATGATGATTGCTAATTTCTTTGTGTGATTCTAGGGTGATTAGCTGAAGGTTGTGGGAAAAACAATGATAGAATAATCTTAAATTCCAGTAGGACCCTGAAAGCTCGAGTCTTTATCCTTAACCCTAGAGTATCTCGCTTAGTCGATGAACATCTCGGCCGGGGTGGAATTCGTTTGATCGAGGTGACTTATCTGATCCGAAACTGAGAGTTAAGTGTTAGAGTTTGCCAAATCTTATTCTTATTACACCTTTCCTGGTTCAATGCAAGCCTAGGATGAGACTTACCCGGTAATTCCTTTATGTGTTTACCAATGATCATAAGTGTAGGTAATAAAGGTTTATCCTTTATTGGGGTTTGAGTGTGCCTTCATCCCATCTTTGTGAGTTAGCCTGAGACTTACCCGGTAAAGGTTGATTTTATTCTCTTAGTTGGAGTGTTGGTTTGAGGTTATAGTTCTTCACCTTAATTCCTTGAGACTTAACCGGTAATAGGAGTTGCGGTTTGGGAATGTGAGTAGTGAGACTTACCCGGTAATCTATTCCACTTTAGAAACACCTTCCCTATGCAAAAATCTCAGCTTTGTCCGCTTTATCTTTAGATCTTGAGTTGGAACCACAACTAGATGTTTTAATCCCTAAAATTGCATACTTCCTTAATTGACTTTTTATCATCTTTGATTGTTTTAATTGCTTTTGTGTTTAGTAATTACATTGACAACTTATACCTGCTTTTTTTCACTAAGTCCCTGTGATCGACCCCTGGAATTTCTTGCTTTTACTACGATTGATCCGTACACTGCGGGTTCGCATCCTTGTTTTAGGCATACATCTAGGGTTATAAATTTAAAGCTTGCACACACCGTTTGGAGCTAACAAGTTTTTGGCGCCGTTGCCGGGGACTTGGTCTAGACGAAGCCGGTTGCGGTAGTCTTTCGGGGCGTTTGCCCCTATTTCTACTAACCACTCTACTTGAGTGACTTTCGCAGGTTCTTTCCTTAGGTTTATGCGAAGAACCCGCGCTGGGAAGGAAACCGTTCCCTACGATCCGGAACCAGAAAAGACATACAAAAGATGCTTGAAAGAAGCGAAGATGGCCAATCAAGAGAATCGCGATCTTGAAGCCGAATTGAAGGAGGCATTTGGAACTACTACGCCTCAGTAAAGAAGAATTACAACTAGAAAAGGAAGAAACTTGCGCAAGGATGGAAGTGATCGAAGCAGATATGGCGACTTTAAAGGACCAGTATCTACCTCGACCGAACCCAGATCCTCGACCGAGGCAAGACCCTGTTCCAGACCCTCGACCGAGGCAGATTCCAGTACCTGCTGCCCCAGCCGAAGTACTTCCACCTCGGATACCAGTCCGAGATGCTCTTTTTGCAGGTATTTCACTGACCCCAGGGAAAAGGATGGACCCAAATCAACAGCTGAGGCGTCCAGGAGTCAACCTAGGTGATTCAGCGGAGCATGATTATGAACTTCGACTACAAATTCTTTCCATGATCCGGCAATGTTAGTTTGGAGGGCTAGAGAAGGAATCTCCGCATCAACATCTACAAAACTATGAGATCTTGATGGAGACCTTGAGACCTTCAAGAATAGAAAACAACAACTACAAGCTAAGGCCTTTCTACTTCTCCTTGAAAGATAGGGCGCTTACTTGGTCTCAATCTCTTCCTTCCGGAAAAATCAGCACTTGGGAAGAGATGACGACGGAGTTCTTGACTAAATTCTTTCCCCCTCAAAGACCGTTGAAATGAGAGGGAAGATCAATGCATTTATCATGAAGGACAAAGAGAGTTTGTCCAAGTCATGGGAGAGATTTAAAGACATCCTTTTGGATTGCCCACATCATGGGATTCCAAAGATAGAGTTGCTGGAAATATACTTCAAAGGGCTGGACGGAAACACCCAGTTCAACCTCCAACTACTATCCGCCGGCACGTTCATGGACATGCCGATTGATGAAGCTTGGGAGTTCATAGAGAAGCAAGCTTTGCACATGGAGAAATACTCCCACCAAGGAGCTGAAGGTGGAGTTAAAAGAGTTAACTTTCAAGAAATTCCACCGAACAACGATCAACTCACATCTTTGAAGAATGATGTGAAACAATTGAAGGAACTTTTGATGGCTCAAACCAAGAAAGAAGATGAAAGATATCAAGGTTCAAGGAACAACAATGGTTAACGGAACAACAACAACGGTTCCCGGAACAACAACTACAACAATAATAGAGGATACAATAGCAACAATTGGAGGACAAACGATCAAAATTCGGGTAACCCTTACTCTAACTCCAATTCGAATGACTCCTCTAATCTTTTCTTCTCCTCTTCTTCTTCTTCTACTCCATTAAAGAGCGAGGAGCCTGGATCAAGTTCATCTCAGCCGGAAAAGAAAGATGCGGTTCTGGAGGCCATCTTGATCAAGCTCAACTCTATGGAGACATCCATGACTTCATTTTCGAAGGCACAAAAAGCCTTGGAACAACAATTCTTTAACAAGGCGAATGAAGCGCCAAGAGATCCAGGGAAGCTCATAGCAAGAACAGAGAGCAACCCCAAGGGACATATCATGGCAATAACGACGAGAAGTGGACTGAAAACTGCAGATCCAGTGCCTCGGTCGATGCTAGTGCAGACCAAAACCACCTCGGTCCAGGTACAGACAAAGAACACTTCGGCCGAGATGCCAACCGAGGTGGATCCTCAGAAAGAGTCGGACAAAACTGAAGTTTATGTTCCACCTCCTGCATATAAACCACCACTTCCATTCCCCCAGTCAAGGGCCAGAGCACATCTAGACAAGCATTTTGGTAAGTTCCTTGACTTGATGAATAAACTACATATTAGCATCCCTTTCCATTCCCCGAGGACTCACGACACCGTATGTAGCCATGCCATGGAGGATGCTAGAGAGGCAGCAGCTGTACGCTTTTTGTGGCACTTGCCCCCGTGTCTACTAACCACTCTACTTGAGTGACTTTTGTTGGTTCTTTCTTAGGTTTATGCGAAGAACCCGCACTGGGAAGGAAATCGTTCCTTACGATCCCGAACCAGAAAAGACATACAAACAACGCTTGAGAGAAGCGAAGATGGCCAATCAAGACAATCGCGATCTTGAGGCCGAATTGAAGGAGGCGTTAGAACAGCTGCGCCTCAACAGGGAAGAACTGAGGCAAGAGAAAGAAGAAACTCGCACCAGGACTGAAGCGATCGAAGCAGATATGGCAGCCTTACGAGACCAATATCTACTTTGACCGAGTTAAGACCCAGTTCCCGATGTTGGACCGATGCAGGTCCCAATCGCAGACCCTCGACCGAGGCAGGTCCCAATACCTGACGCCCCGGCCGAGGTACTTCCACCTCGGATGCCAGTCCGAGGCGCTCTTTTTGCTGGAATCCCGCAAACCCTAGGTCAAAGGATGGACCCCAATCAACAACTGAGGCGTCCAGGAGTTAACCTAGGAGATCCAGTGGACCATGACTACAAACTTCGACCGCAAGTTCTTTCCATGATTCGCCAATGCCAGTTCGGAGGGCTAGAGAAGGAATCTCCACATCAACATTTTCAAAACTACGAGATCTTGATGGAGACCTTGAGACCCTCAAGAATAGAAAACAACAACTACAAGCTAAGACCTTTTTACTTTTCTTTAAAAGATAGAGCTCTTACTTGGTATCAATCTCTTCCTCCAGGAAAAATTAGCACTTGGGAGGAGATGACTACGGAATTCTTGACTAAATTCTTTCCCCCTCTAAGACCACTGAAATGAGAGGGAAGATTAATGCATTCATTATGAAGGATAAGGAGAGCTTGTCCAAGTCATGGGAGAGGTTTAAAGACATTCTTTTCGATTACCCACATCATGGGATTCCAAAGATAGAGTTGTTGGAGATATACTTCAAGGGACTGGACGGAAGCACCCAGTTCAACCTCCAACTACTCTCCCCCGGTACATTTATGGACATTGCGATTAACGAAGCTTGGGACTTTATTGAGAAGCAAGCTTTGCATATGGAGATATATATTCACCAAGGAGGTGAAGGCGGAGTTAAAAGAGTTAACTTCCAAGATGCTCCGCCTAACAACAATCAACTCACGTCTTTGAAGAATGACGTGAAGCAATTGAAGGAACTCTTGGTTGCTCAAACCAAGAAGGAAGATCAAGGACCAAGGAATAACAACAATGGATACCGTAACAACAACAACGGTTCCCAAAACAACAACTATAACAACAACAATAGAGGATCCAACATCAACAATTAGAGGGCAAACAACCAAAATTCTGGTAACAATCATTCTAACTCCAATTCTAACGATTCCTCTAATCCTTTCCTCTCTTCCCCTTCTTCTTCTTCTACCCCATTAAAGAGCCAGGGGCAAGGATCAAGTTTGTCCCAGCCGGAAAAGAAAGACGCAGTGCTGGAGGCTATCTTGATCAAGCTTAGTGCTATGGAGACATCCATGACTTCATTTTCGAAGGCCCAAAAGGCCTTTGAACAACAACTTGCTAGTAAGGCGAATGAAGCGCCAAGAGATCCAGGGAAGCTTCCAGCAAGGACGGAAAGCAACCCTAAGGGCCAGATTATGGCCATAACTACGAGGAGTGGACTGAAAACTGCAGATCCAGTGCCTCGGTCGGTGCCAGTACCGATGAAGACCACCTCGGTCCAGGTGCAGTCGAAGAACACTTCGGCCGAGATGCCAACCGAGGTGGAGAAACAGAAAGCGGAAGGGAAAACTAAAGTTTATGTTCCACCTCCTGCATACAAACCACCACTTCCATTCCCCCAGTCAAGGGCCAGAGCACATCTAGACAAGCACTTTGGTAAGTTCCTTGACTTGATGAACAAACTGCACATTAACATTCCTTTCCTTGATGCTATTCTAGGGATGCCCGCCTATGGGAAGTTCTTGAAGGAGATCCTATCAAGGAAGAGGAAACTGGAAGACTTTCGTGAAGTAAGGATGACATCTAAATCCTCGGAGCTTATTCAAATCATGAAGGAGAAGATGCCACCTAAGTTGAGAGATCCCGGCTCATTTTGCATTCCCATTCAAGTTGGGGATGTCACTTGTGAAGCCTTATGTGATCTAGGAGCCAGCGTGAGCATCATTCCGTTGGAGCTATGTGTGAAGATCGGACTTGGAGAGCCCAAGCCGGTAAAGATTCGATTATAAATGGCGGATCGCTCCATTACCCATCCCGTGTGTTTGTTTGAGGTTATAGTTCTTTATCTTAATTCCTTGAGACTTACCCGGTAATAGGAGTTACGGTTTGGGATTAGTGAGTAGTGAGACTTACCCGGTGATCTATTCCACTTTAGTAACACCTTCCCTTTGCAAAAAAACCTCAGCTTTGTCCGCTTATCTTTAGATCTTGAGTTGGAACCACAACTAGATGCTTTAATCCCTAGAATTTCATATTTCCTTTATTGACTTTTATCATCTTTGATTGTTTTGATTGCTTTGTGGTTAGTAATTGCTAAAGCTTACCTATTCCGCTTTGTTTCACTAAGTCCCTGTGATCGACCCCTGGAATTCCTTGCTTTTTACTACGATTGACCCGTACACTGCGGGTTCGCATCCTTGTTTTAAGCTTACATCTAGGGTTATAAATTTAAAGCTTGTACACACCGTTTGGAGCGAACAACCGATGTGACTCTGACCAAATGAGGTGCTTCACCTCGGTTGACTTAGAACATCTCGACCGAGGCAGTTTAACTGAGAGAGTTTTCGAAACGATTTTTGTGCTTCTTATCTGGATATGACCTCAGTGATGATTTTGTTTGCTGACTCGTTTTGAAATCTTTATGTGTTTGAAAGGTTTTATAATATGTTTAAGTTGCTAAATGCTTTGTTTGAAATTTATGGCATGTTTAATACTTTGTTTTTATCCAAATTATGTCGAATTTGAAGGTTGACACCACATTGTAAGTTCTCTCACTTTCTTCCTGGAAAGACCAAGGCATTTCATTCTCTTCTCTTCTTCTTCTTGATCATGCTTGGAACTTGGAAGCAAGCAAAAGAAAAGCAAGTGAAAGAAAAGTGGAGATGTTGGCTAAAAGTTAGAAAGAAACAAATAGGTTTGGGGAAGTCGATCATGATGATGAGTAACTCGGCACCATTCACATAGCCGGGTGTTTGTGTCTTGCCAAAGTCGGATTGAGCAATATTCCTAACGGGTCATGGTATGTGAATCAAGGGTTTGAGGCATTTCGAGAAATTGATGATTGCTGATTTCCTAGGCTTCGGTTATTGTGCACCTCTGTCCATGCATACCAAAAAGTAAAGTAAAAAAGTGAAAATAAGCAAAGCTTATTGTGGAAGATGTGAAGTTCAAAGCAAAACAAGTGAAGTGAAGATCCTTTTCCCGGATTCTAGCACCACATTCCCTATATACATCCCACCCTCACACGTTTCTTTGACCTTTCTTTTGAAAAGCCCTTGAGACCTCGAGCTTGTTGATTGACTTAGTGGTTTAAACTGGATTATACATAATTAATTTTGATAATTATGATTTATTATGCATTCTATGATTTTATGCAAAGATGAACAACTTTCTTATATTTATAAAAATTTTTGATCATATTTTGATTTTTAAATTCCATGAAGCACTCTCTTAGAGTGATCTATGAGCGGAGCACACCACTAAAATGCTTTGAAAGACTTTTCATTGATCTTTATGACTTATAATCCATTCTATCTTGTATTTTAGATCTTGGGGACAAGCAAGGGCTAAGTATGGGGTATTTTGATAGCATGAATTATAGTCTATATTTTGGGACTTGTTTAGACGTTTTATCTTCAATAATCTTCATGTTTGGATGTACATTATGTGATTATATTGTCGTTTCATCTACCTTTGCGGGAATCGAGGTTTACACCAAGTTTCGTTGTAATCGTAGGTAAAATGACACGTTTTGCATCAAAATGGAGCTAAAGGAGCTAAGGAATCACAGGAGCTACATTCAGGAGTTTAAGGAAGAATTCAGGAAACATGGAAATGGATTAGAGATTTACTTTGAGCCAAATTTGAGAGATTTCACATTCAGTTTAGAGCCACCTCGATCTGCTACAGTACCATCTCGACCGAGGTGATTTTAAGGATGGCCCGGCCGAGGCAAACACCTGGGACGCGGCGGGATATATTTTATTCTTGGCTGAGATCTTTTAAGTTTGGAAAGAAGATCTTATATTTTTAGGCTGGATTCTTGGAAGGAAGAAGATAATTCAGCTAATATATTTTACATATTTTATGTGAAAATATCTTTCTAAGATCTTTTATCTTTGGAGGGTAGTTTTCCTATATAAAGGGTTGGATTTTCCACAAATTCGACCGTGCTTAGACACCCCACTACGCATACAACAGCCGGAAGATTGAAGAACCTTTTTGAAGGTTGAAGGAAGATTGAAGGAAGAAAGTTGATAGCTTTTATAGCGTTTGTGAAGGGTTTTGTAAGATTCTCTTAGATTCCCTTCTTGTTGATTGTCTAGTTTGATTGTGATCCAAGGAACGCTTGTTTGAGTGATATTTGATCCAGTTATTGAAGTCTTTCTATTAAGTTCTTCTTGTTCAAATATTCACTTTCTTCCCATATATTTGATTATTGCTTCCATGATGATGATTGGCTAATTTCTTTGTGTGATTATAGGGTGATTGGTTGAAGGTTGTAGGAAAAACAATGATAGAATAATCTTAAATTCCAGTAGGACCCTGAAAGCTCGAGTCTTTATCCTTAACCCTAGAGTATCTCGCTCAGTCGATGAACATCTCGGCCGGGGTGGAATTCGTTTGACCGAGGTGACTTATCTGATCTGAAACTGAGAGTTAAGTGTTAGAGTTTGTCAAATCCTATTCTTATTACACCTTTCCTGGTTCAATGCAAGCCTAGGATGAGACTTACCCAATAATTCCTTTGTATGTTTACCAATGATCATAAGTGTAGGTAATAAAGGTTTATCCTTTTTTGGGGTTTGAGTGTGCCTTCATCCCATCTTTGTGAGTTAGCCTGAGACTTACCCGGTAAAGGTTGATTCTATTCCCTTACTTGGAGTGTTGGTTTGAGGTTATAGTTCTTCACCTTAATTCCTTGAGACTTACCCGGTAATAGGAGTTACGGTTTGGGATTGTGAGTAGTGAGACTTACCTGGTAATCTATTCCACTTTAGAAACACCTTCCCTATGCAAAAATCTCAGCTTTGTCTGCTTTATCTTTAGATCTTGAGTTGGAACCACAACTAGATGCTTTAATCCCTAGAATTGCATACTTCCTTAATTGACTTTTTATCATCTTTAATTGTTTTAATCGCTTTTGTGGTTAGTAATTACATTGACAACTTATATCTGCTTTGTTTCACTAAGTCCTTGTGATCGACCCCTGGAATTTCTTGCTTTTACTGCGATTGATCCGTACACTGCGGGTTCGCATCCTTGTTTTAGGCATACATCTAGGGTTATAAATTTAAAGCTTGCACAGACCGTTTGGAGCGAACAATACACCGGTTGATGAAGCTTGGGAATTTATTGAGAAGCAAGCTTTACACATGGAGAAGTATTCCCATAAAAGGGTTGAGGATGGAGCAAGGCGAGTTGGAGCTCCGGAGTTGAATCATACTAATTCAAGTGTTGCTCAGCTTACAACCCACAACAATAAAGTCAAGGCTTTGAATGAGCTTTTATTAGCTCAAACTAAGGGAGCATCCAAGGAGCAATATGTTGGATATTTTGGGAGAGGAAACTATCAAGGGCCAAGGAATAACAACAACAACAGCATAAATTTCAACAACAATTGGAGATCAAATCAAAACAATTCCGGTAACCCTTATTCTCATGCTGCAAATTCTCTAACTCCCCCTTCTTCTTCTTCTATTCCATTGAAGAGTCAAGAGCCATCTTCGAGCTCATCCCAGCAACCTAAGAAGAAGGCGGATGTTGTGCTGGAAGCAATTATGATCAAGCTCAATGTTATGGAAAATTCTATGAACACATTTTCGAAGGCACAAAAAGCCTTAGAACATCAAGTTTTCAACAAAGCTAATGAAGCACCAAGAGATCCAGGTAAACTCGTAAGAAGGACAGAGAACAACCCAAAGGGGCAGGTCTTGGCAATCACCACACGAAGTGGATTAAAGACAACTTATCCAGTACCTCGGTCGGACCACGACTAGACGAGGAACACCTCGGTCGAGGTGCCAACCGAGATGGAGCCTCAGAAAGCGAAAGAGAAATCTGACGTTTATGTTCCACAACCAGCTTACAAACCTCCACTCCCGTTCCCCCGGTCTAGGGCACGAGCACATCTGGATATACATTTTGGTAAGTTTCTTGACCTTATGAATAAGCTACATATTAACATCCCTTTCATTGATGCTATTCTAGGTATGCCCGCCTTTGGGAAGTTTCTGAAAGAGATATTGTCAAGGAAGAGAAAGCTGGAAGACTTTGGAGAAGTGCGGATGACCTCTAGATATTTGGAGCTCATTCAAATCGTGAAAGAGAACATGCCACCCAAGTTAAGAGATCCCGGTTTATTTTGCATTCCCATCGAAGTGGGGGATGTGACTTATGATGCGCTTTGTGATCTAGGAGCTAGTGTGAGCACCATTCTTCTAGCACTTTGTGAGAAGATCGGTCTTGGAGATCCCAAGCCCGTAAAGCTGACTTTATACATGGCGGATCGTTGTATTACTTATCCCGTTGGAATTTGAGAAGACATTCCCGTTAAGCTAGGTAATTTCTACATACCAATAGACTTTGTTGTGTTGGACATTCCTGCAAATTACTCTATTCCCATCATTTTTGGAAGACAATTTCTTGTAACCTCGGGTTGAAACGTCTATTTTAAGAACGCCAAGTTGTCATACAATATTGGTAAAGATCATGTGGAGTTTGTACTTTTAACCACAATGAAAGGAGAACCCTTGAAGGATGACATCTTAATTAAGGATCCTCTTGAGAAAGTTTTGAGTTTTAGCATGATGGAGGAAGGTCTAGATGTTTTATGTGATGCAGATCTACGAAGATTGGATGCATTGCAAGAAGATCCAAGAGTTGGATTTGAAGAACTCATGCAGGAGACGAAGAACACATTAGGTTTCAGTCACCATCCCAGTACCTCGACCGAAGTGTTTTCCGGAGCAAGCGAGGTGACCTTCTCTGAAGAGTACCTCGGTCCATCACCTCGGTCCACGACCGAGACAGTTTCCAAAGCAAGTGAGAGGGTGTCAACTGAAGACCACCTCAGTTCACCACCTCGGCCTAACTCTAGATGCCTCGAGAGAGACCATCCACCCATTGATGATTCATTTTCCAAGGAGCATGTGTATTTGGTGGAGCATTGGCTTCACAAAGTTTCCAATGGGAAGGAACCTTGGTATGCTGATATTTTTAATTATCTTGTTTGTCAGGAAATACCTCCAAGATTGATATGCGCTCAAAGAAAGAAATTTTTCAAAGACGTATGTCACTACTATTGGAACGAACCCCTACTCTTCAAGAGAGGCCCAAATGGGTTGCTTAGACCATGCGTTCCAGAAGATGAGACTACTAGTGTCATACGGCATTGCCATTCACTTCCTTATGGAGGACATGTTAGCGCTCACAAAACATGCGCCAAGGTATTGTGTTCCGGTTTCTTTTGGCCTTCGTTATTAAGGATGTGCAGAAGTTTGTTGTTTCTTGTGATGCATGCCAAAGAACAGGAAACATATCTAGGCGAAACGAGATGCCACTAAACAATATTCAAGAGGTCGAAATCTTTGATGTGTGGGGAGTAGATTTTATGGGACCTTTCCCATCATCCGCAGGGAACCTCTACATTCTTTTAGATTTCGATTACGTCTCTAGGTGGGTGGAAGACATTGCTTCCTCCACTAATGACGCCATGGTGGTTATGAATTTCTTCACTAGAACTATCTTTCCATGTTTTGGGACACCGCAAATCATCATCAGCGATGTAGAGACATATTTCATCAACCGGAAGTTCAAGGCACTTCTAACGAAGTATGGGGTGACCCACAAGGTAGCAACCCCTTATCATCCTCAAACTAGTGGGCAGGTGGAGATCTCTAATAGAGAAATCAAGGCTATTCTGTAGAAGACCATTTCAAGGACAAGGAAGGATTGGTCCATAAAGTTGGACGATGCTCCTTGGGCGTATAGGACCGCATTCGAGACTCTCATCGGTACCACCCCTTACAATTTGGTATATGGGAAGTCTTGTCATCTTCCCGTTGAGCTGGAGCACAAGGCATATTGGGCGATCAAATGGCTAAACTTCGACATCAAGGACGCTGGAGAGAAGAGACTTTTGGATATCAATGAGGTGGAAGAGATGTGCTTAAATGCTTATGAGAATGCCAAGATCTACAAAGAAAGAACGAAGAAATGGCATGACAAGCATATCATTCCTAAGGAGTTTAAAGAAGGAGATCTTGTTCAACTCTTCAATTCTCGCCTCCGCCTTTTTCCAAGTAAGTTAAAATCTAGATGGACGGGACCTTACGTTGTGGAAAATGTCTTTCACCATGTTGCAGTTGAAGTACGGGGTGAAGCTAGCGGAAGCTTTTAGGTCAACGGTCATAGGCTGAAGAATTATCAATCGGAGGTTCCGCCTGAAGAGATTGCACCTTTGCATCTCATTTATGAGTGAAGTACGGTCCAGCTAGCGACCTTAAACCAAGCGCTTCTTAGGAGGCAAACCAAGGTATTGTTTTCTTTTCCCTTTTCTAGTTTAGTTTAGATAGTTTGCTTTGCATTTTGTGTGTCCTCTTTGACAAGAATCAGGTGTTCTCCAAGAAGAAGTTACAACTCAAGAGCTACATGGAAGGACTGATGTTCAAGAAATTGAGAAAACGGAGTTCGACTGAGACACATCTTGGGGGCTGTCAAATCGCCTCGACCGAGATGTTCTTTGCCAACCGAGGTGTAGTTATCTGGAAACCACCTCGATCTAACACCTCGGTCCGCTCAGAAACACCTCGGCCGAGATGAAATCAAATTTTGCGAGGGTTATAAAAGGAAATCGACTTTCTCTCTCCTGACAACTCTTCTCTCTCTTTGTTTTCACCTCGACTACCCCTTACTCCAAAATCCTCAAATCTCGCTCGTTCGCAATGATTCTTGGCTCCGAATCATCAAGGGAAGCACGAGAACCAGTTTTCAAGCATCAAACAGCACAAACAGCACAAACAATTACTACAATCTGCGCATTTTGGGTATTTCGCTCAAAACCCTAACTTGGTTCATTTCTCTCGATTTTACATAGATTTGGAATTGTTTGCTGTTGATTGTTGTTGAGAAGAGTATAAGTGCCACATAGGAAGCAAGTGGTAGTGAAATTTGGGGGAAAAGCTTGCTATTTTTTGAGCCTCGATCGAGCAGTACTTCTCCTCGGTTGCTTTTGATGTGTCTCGGCCGAGGTGTTCTTGGGGTACCCAAGGTGTTTTTCAAAGATGGATAATTTGAGGAGATCTGATCACCAGCTAGATCTTAGGGATACGCCTAGCAATTCCCGACAGTCCTCTCCTTCCCCTCCTCAGCAGCCCATTGTCCCCGTGATACATGAGGGGTTTCACAAGGACATTCACGGGATTTGTGGCCGCCCGATTGTCGCCCCTTGATATGTCGACATCGCTGACTTCGAGTGCTTGCACGTGATGGATGACTTGCAAAAGATGGTCTTCGTGGTTGGTTTGGAAGATTTCATTGCTATCCGAATGCCGGCTTATTTGGAGCCGGCGTTCGATTTTTTGAGTTCAGTGATCTACATGCCGGAGAGCAGAGGAATCAAAACCCGGCTATTGAACAAGAACTACATCGTCCCCCTTGAGAAGTTTGGGGAGATCTTTGGCTTTCACGCCCCTACAGCTACAGAATTTGCTTCTCGAGCGCAGTTTCTGGGAGGGTATTGCTCACGTCACCTCCCACCGAGACAGATGCCAGCCCGGGGACTTTCGGGAGCACATTATCTACCATCTCGCCTTCCGTATTGCTCACCGGATCTTCAGTGAGATGCTTTTGGCGTGTATTGAGACGCCCCAGAAGGTCCGACAAGGTGAGTTGTTCGGCATGTTCTGTATGGTGACGGGAGGTATTCCGGATTTTGCTGCTTTGCTTGCATAGAATCTACACAAGGTCAAGGGGAAGGCGAAGGGAGACATTTGTTGTGGCGACCTTGTGACTCACATTGTTACGTATACGGTGTTGGACCTCTTTGGATGAACTTTAGTTGCGGCGGCAAAGCCGCTTGGTTTACGGGAGTTCATTACACATCAGTCATGGATACCGGTACTAATACCGGGGGACCTAGTATTCCCACCGTTGACTCGATGACGAGGCCACGGAGGATGAGAGAGAGGCACCAGCACCTCCAGCTGACATTCCCCAGCCACCCAAGTAGAGAGTCCGCCGCCGTCATGATCCTGAGGCGCATAGCAAGATTGATGATCTGACACGGTAGATGACGGATTCATATCAGGCCCTGCGGATCGATATTACTCAACGTTTTACCGCCCAGACTCGATCCATTGAGGGATGGACGCAGCGTATGGAGGAGAGCATGCATTATCAGCATCAGATGGCGATGCTGCAGTTCCAGCAGACGATGGGCTATCCTTTTGATCCGTCCCAATATCCATACATTCCACTACCACCACCGCCAGTTGATGAGGATTAAGCATTTATGGATCATTTTCTTATGTTTTATGCAGTTCTGCTTATGTCCGGTGAGTACTTTGTTCCTAACTCTTATTTGACCCATTGGGACAATGTGTCCTAAGTATGGGGTATTTGTATGACTTTTTATGGTTTGTATGACTCTTATTTGACTATCGGGTATTATTTTATTTGGCTTACATGTGTGTATATGTCATTTACATGCATTGCATACATGTTTCTGTTTGAGAAAAAACATCGAAAACTGATTTGAAAAAAAAAACATTTTGCTCGACCGAGACGTATTTGACCAAACGAGGTCGTGATAACTGAGATTCATCTTGGCTGAACACCTCGGACGCCGTCAAATCACCTCGACCAAGATGGTTTAAAACTGAAGGAATTTTTGAAACGTTTTGTGCTTCTATTCCAAATATGACCTCGATGATGATATTTGCTTGCAGATTAGCTTTGAAATCTTTATATACTCGAACGGTTTGATGATATGTTTAAGTTTCTAAATGTTTTGTTTGAAATTCTAGCATGTTTAATATTTTGTTTTTATCAAAATTATGTTGGATTTGAAGGTTGACATCACATTATGAGTTCTCTCACGTTCTTCATGAGATGATTAAGGCACTTCATTCTTCCTCTTCTTCTTCTTGATCATGCTTAGCCCTTCATATACATATTTTCCCCCTTTACCTATCCGGGAATTTGGATGCAATTGATGAAAAGCGTTTTAAGTGAAGTTGAGATTGTGGCTGAAAGTGTTAGAAAAAATTAGGTTTGGGGACGTTGATCTTGATGATGAGTAACTCGGCACCATTCACATAGCCGGGTGTTTTGTCTTGCCAAAATCGGATAGATCGATAGTCCTAACAGGTCATGATATGTGCATCAAGGGTTTGAGGCATCTCAAAAAATTGATGATTGCTGATTTCCTAGGCTTCGGTTATTGTGCACCTCTGTCCGTGTTCTCAAAAGTAAAGTAAAAAGTGAAAATAAGCAAAGCTTATTGGTGGAAGATGCTTGTGATTCAAAGAAGTGAAGTAAAAATCTTATTCCCGGATTCTAGGACTACATTACCCCATATACATCCCACCCTAGCACGTTTCTTGACCTCTTTTTGGAAGCCCTTGAGACCTTGAGTATGTTGATTGAATTTGTGGTTTAAACTGGATTATACATGATAGATTTCGATAAATATGATTTATTATGCATTATATGATTTTATGCAAAGATGATTAGCTTTCTTATATTAATAAAATGTTTTGACCATATGTTGATTTTATTTGCTATGAAACATTCCCTTAGGGTGATCTATGAAATGAGCGCACCACCAAAAGGTTTTGTAAAATATTTTTCATTAATATTTTTGGATGACTTATAATCCATTCTATCTTGTATCTAAGATTAAATCTTGATTGGGGACAAGCAAGGGACAAGTATGGGGTATTTTGATAGCATGCATTATAATCTATGTTTTGGGATTGGTTTGAACATTTTACCTTCATAAATCTGCATCCATGGATGTATATTCTTGATCATTATGTTATTTTGTTTACCTTTGCAAGAATCGAGCTACACCTAGTTTTCTTGTAATTGTAGGGAAAATGATACGTTTTTGAGCAATATGAAGCCCAAGGATTAAAGAGTCATTGGAGCTACATTTTGGAATATTGAGGAACCACAAGGAAAGCATAGGAACCATGAAAGTTGGACAGAAATTTGATATTGGACCAGTTTTGAGAGATTTGCACGTAAGCAAAGGAGCATCTCTATTGACCCCAAAATCACCTCGACCGAGGTGAATCACTGGGCCTAGATCGAAACGACGTCCCACGGCCCATAAGATCTTTTATTTTTGGCAAGTGATTTTTCTATATATTGAGATATATTTTCTGGATGGGAAGAGATCCGAAAATCTGGGTATTTGATTATTTTGGAAGATTGAAGATATTCCAAGGAAGGAAGGAAGTTGAAGGAAGATAGTTTTGAAGTGAAAGTTGAAGGCTTTTTGAAGGAAGATTGTAAGGTTTTCTTTTGAGAACCTAGATTGTTGTCTTTTGGTTTGATATTGAGGAAAACGTTTGCTGATTGTTTGGATTTGTTTGCTTGTTTGATTGAGTGATTATTGAGACCTTTATGTTAAGGTTTTCTTGTTTGATTATTTATTCTTCTTTTATATATTTGATTGTTATTATCATGATGATCATTGGCTAAATTGTTATGCGATTCTAGGGTGATTGGCTTAAGGTTATGGGAAAAACGATGAAAGAATGATCATTTACCTTAGTGGACCCTGAAAGCTCGAGCAAAACCATAGTTGAACCTCATCTCGGTTGTGTTCAACCTTAGAGTATTTATTGTTATTACAATTGATCCGTACACTGAGGGTTCGCATATTGATTAAGGCTTATATATTTTAGGTTATAAATTTAAAGCTATTTTGTTCACGATTATACACACGTCAAAGAGCGAACAACTGCACTGACTACGGCCTCTCCTCTTATATCCGGTATCCGCGGACCAAGGGATGCCTCTTCGCTTCTTCTTCGTACATAACAGTCAGGATAGGATCTGATGGCTCTTCCTTCAAGTATCGGTCATGCCAGCAAGTGATCAAGGGATCAGTCTTCCCCATACGACACAACAGCAACAAGGAAGGATTTGGTTTCTTTCTTCTCCGCACGAGGAGGACGAGGCAACCGCAGACTTGAAGCTAGACTACGGTCAAACCGAAAGGGACTAGCAGTCGCGCCCTCACCACATGGACCGCGGGTGCGCCTTGCTGAACTGTGGGTATGGCCACCTTGGCCGCGGGTGCGGCCTTCTGAGTTGCGGTTGTGTCGATACCACTCCTCCACGGTCACGCCTCATTTGTTCCGCATTTGCGATATCCCTCTAGTGAGTACCCATCCTTGATATGTCGTTTCCTTCTAGTTGTAGTTGTTGGTTCTAGAGTAGTATCATGCTATGTTGGAACCTAGTAGAACTAGTGTGAGCTCATTTGTGGTTGAACTACTTAGGTGATTCGAAGAAGCTTCACGAGAACGTAGAGTGATATGTTATTTTGTGATCTTGTGAGGATCTTCAGACTAGGATTGGAACACCCTAGCATAATGTTATACGACCATGTAAGATCAGTGAGACTAGAAGTAGTAACCTTCTAGCATGTTGCTATATGATCTTGTAGAGATCATTGAGACTAGAAGTTGAGAACTTCTAGCATATTGGATAGTAGTTGATTTGTATTCCTTGTTGTTCTCGTGTCGAGTTCTTCCTACGGGAATCTGAGAGAGGGTTATAGATGGGATTATCTTGAGACAAGTAAGTTCCTTAGGCTTACTTAGTTGACTTATGTGTGTTAGCTTAACTGTAATGGTTGTGTGTGCTTGTGTGTTTTTATAAGAACAAATTAGGATGACCTTTTATGCTGTTTGGCCCAAGTGTATGATAATCGGGCGGTGACAACTTGTCTAGTTAAAAATGGGGAGACTAGGAGGTTCTTTGCGACTAGTTCAACAAGATATGATGATATGCATCGGATCTAGTCGTGATTGGTGAATTGGGACAGAGACGATTTTCGGGAGATTCTCGTGTCACAAAAGAAGTTGAATTAGTAAAGTGAATGATCTGATGAAAGATAATAACCGGTTGTTGTATGATTTCGCTATGTGTTTTATATTACCTTATGTGTGTATGTGCTATTATTGGTATTTTGAAATATACAATGTTAGCTAATGGTTTATCCACCGTTGTAGATGTCTTTCAAGTTAAGACAATTGTAAAGAGATACGGAGTGGATGGCCAGCCGGGTCCACGTACTCATCTAGATGGGAAGGGAGAGTCCTTCCGTTTCCGCATGCACTCGATGTTATATTTATTTCTTGTAAGGCTTATCCATGTATACATTCATCATTTTGACCTTTATTGATTTCAAATTGTTTTACTACATTTGAATCTTGTTGGAAAATCCAATAATGTTGTTTTCAAACAAAGGTCGGGACCCATCGTGAGGTCCTAACTAGTAGCTCTGGGAGTTTTGAGAATTTGGAGTGTTACAAGCCACAAGAGGAGCAACGTTACGTCAACAACTAGAGGAAAGAGAGGGAAAGTCGTTGCTAGTGGTCCGAAGCCATGACTAGAAACATTGAGGAGTGTTGTCGGGACTGGAAACGTTGAGGAGCCCCACTGAAACTAGAAGGAATAAAGGCAAAGCGGCCACTGGTGGTCCGGACCTCTTAGTTTTCGTGATTGAAAAAAGATCTTTACGAGTTATTGATATTATATTATTTTAAACTCTTTTGAAATGGTTATGAGTATTCCTTTGAGACAATATCGGTTTGAAATCCCTTCCGAGTTGATTTAAGCTTTCGAGACATGATTATATGAACCTTGAGACTTGTGATGCTTTTAGATGCATGATTGATGATTGATTATTTAATCCTTTGAGTCTTTCAAAAGTATATGTGATATCATATATACTTATACTTATATATGTCTCGTTCATATATATAACCCTGCTTATTTATTGGCGTAGTCTTTGCGGAAGACTAACCCCACCACGGTGGGGTGGTTATGTTTTTTACATAATCAGGTACATAAACAGTTCAGGAGCATGGAGGTCAAAAACCCTAGTGAAAATCATGTTAGTTGAGTTTGGGGTGGTCATGTTTCGTTAGGACTTGTTCCTAACTTTGATTTATATCTTTTGGGTCGGTTTGCTTTTCTAAGTTCGGATTGTTGTTGACCATTATGTTTGTTTCGTGATTGTGGTTTTGGACCCTTTTTGTGGTTGACGTTATGGAATGTTCTTCGGATTTCATATCTTTTGTTATTGGCAAGTCAAGACCTTTGTGATTTATTATTTATATCCTTATCCTTCATTTATATATGCCTTTGGTGGCCTCGTCCGGTGATCCTAGCACTCTAATGCCTATCCCATTTTAGAGACGTTACATGCTCTTAACTACAACTAAATCTAAAAACTTATATGATGCTCGGATATTTGTATTTCATGTCATTGTTTTTGCTTTGCAAGTTATTTTTGAATTTATTTTAGATTTTACACCTTATATAGTTTTGCATTTTCTTTCTTTTGGTTACTTTTCAAGTCACTAAAATTATCCATCTTCCCGTGTTATTGAATCAGCTTTGATTGCTTCACAAAGGTTCTCACCATCTTAGCAAGGAATGTAAAAAAGTTTTCAGGCCAAAGTACATGACCAACAAGTGGTTAATTCTTGGCATAATCTCAAATGGTTAATGAAACCTTACAAGAGCTCCAACTATTATAATATATGTAAAAAAGCAT
Source organism: Fagopyrum homotropicum (assembly GCA_033239125.1). Taxonomy (NCBI): domain Eukaryota; kingdom Viridiplantae; phylum Streptophyta; class Magnoliopsida; order Caryophyllales; family Polygonaceae; genus Fagopyrum; species Fagopyrum homotropicum. The sequence goes on along the minus strand of BSWB01000008.1, from coordinate 25,161,853 downwards.
TATTAATTCTATAAACTCCTTCAAATATATATGGTTGCATGTCATCTTTATAATTACTATTAATTCATATATATTTTCAATTTTTTATAAAATTTTAAGCCACAAGATCATCATTGTTTCATATGAAAAATCTAATATAATCATATTGGCAAGTTCAAGTACTAAATATTGATCGAATTAAAATTAAACATCTCATTCAAAAGAGCCGGTGCATATTTAGTATGATCTAAAAGAAAGGCTCACTATGCATATATTTTATGACTATTATATTGACTACAAGGTGTTTCTCGTAACCTTTGTTAATTCCATACGAGGCCATCAAAAAACAATAATTAAGATCAAGATTTTGTAAAACAACTTTTTATAATTGTATATCATTAAAAAATTAAAAGGAAAAAATTTCAAAAAAGAAAGAAGCAAATGAGAGTATATGACCATGTAATGTCGTTCATACTCAATTACTCACCACGTTGAAGTTTATGAAATTAAAACTATAAAAAGAAGAAGAAAAAAAAGGGAAGGAATTGGAAGCAAATTACTATAACCGTTTACAAAGTTAAAAGTATTTTAGGAGAAAACTAGTTGATAGAAAACTAATTTAAAAGGGTCATAATAAATATAATTTTACTATTCATCTTATATTTATGTAAAACATACATATTAATTTATAAGTATTAACAATTCATTAATGTTGATATCAAGATGCATAAAACGATGATACCCATCGAACAAATATATACTAAAAAAAGGATAAAGAGGAATGAAAAATTTACATATGTGATGTGTGTTTTCTATAAAATAAAAAACTAACGGTGCATATATTCAATCAAAAAATAAGTATGGAAACTAAATCAAACTACATCACATTGTACTAGGCTGGTTATAGTATGTGTTTGATCGGTATAACTTTATTAGTGTTTCACTACTAAAAAATGAGTATGGTTTTATTTGTACGTATATAGATGTATAGCAAAGTGGAACTACGGTGCATGCATGAGCATTGTCATTGTCTCTAATTGTTAATGAAATCTTTCAAGAGCACCAACTATTATAATCTATGTAAACAATAATTACTAATTCAATAAACTCATGCATGTCATCTTTATAATTACTGTTGATTTATATATATATATATAAATAATAAAGTTATAACCCTCAAGATGATCATTGTTTCATATGAAAAAGCTAATATAATCATATTGGCAAGTTCAAGTACCAAATATTGATCGAATTAAAATTAAACATCTCATTCGAAAGAGACGGTGCATATTTAGTACGATCTAAAAGAAAGGCTCACTATGCATATATTTTTTGACTAGTATATTGACTACCAAGGTGTTTCTCGTAACCTTTGTTAATTTCATACGAGGCCATCAAAAAACAATAATTAAGATCTAGATTTTGTAAAACAATTTTTTATAATTTTAAATCATTAAAAAAATTAAAAGAAAAAAAATTTCAAAAAAGAAGGAAGCACATGGGAGTATACAACCATGTAATGTCAGTCATACTCAATTACTCACCACGTTGAAGTTTATGAAATTAAAACTATTAAACAAAAGAATATAAAAGGAAGGAAGCAAATTACTATAGGTGTTCACAAATTTAAAAGTATTTTAGGAGAAAACTAGTTGATAGAAAACTAATTAAAAAGCGTCGTAATAAATGTAATTTCACTATTCATCTTTAATTTATTTAAAACATACATATTAATTTATAAGCGTTAACAATTCATTGAAGTTGATATCAAGATTCATAAAACAATGATACCCATCTAATAAATATATACTAAAAAAGATAAAAAAGAAAAAAGAAAAAAGAAAAATATACACATCCCATGTGTTTTCTATAAAATCAAAAACCTAACGTGGCCATATATTCATTCAAAAAAAAAGTATGAAAACTAAATCAAACAACATGACATGGTGTACTAGGAGTCTAGGATGGTCATAGCATGAGTTTGATCGGTTTAACTTTATTATTGCTTCACTATTAACAAATGTGTATAGTTTTGTTTGTAGGTATATAGATTAATAGCAAAGTGGAACTACGTTGAATGCACGAACATTGTCAATATCTCTAATGGTTAATGAAATATTTCAAGAGTGCCAACTATTATAATCTATGTAAACAGTAATTACTAATTCTATAAACTCATGCATGCCATCTTTATAATTACTGTTGATTTATATATATATATATATATATATATATATATATATATATATATATATATATATTTCATTTTTAATAAAGATATAAGCCTCAAGATGATCACTGTTTCATATGAAAAAGCTAATATACTCATATTGGCAAGTTCAAGTACCAAATATTGATCTAATTAAAATTAAACATTTCAATCAAAAAAGTCCGTGCATATTTAGTATGATCTACAAGAAAGGCTCACTATACATATATTTAGGACTATTATATTGACTGCCTATTGTAACATTTGTTAATTTCATATGAGGCCATAAAAAAAAATTGATTAAGATCTTAATTTTGTAAAAAAAATTTATAATTTAAAATCATTAAAAAAATAAAAAGAGTTCAAAAAGAAGGAAGCAAATGTGAGTATACTAACATGTAATATCATTCATCATCAATTACTCAACACATCGCCGTTTATGAAATTGAAACTATAAATAAAAAAGGAGAGGTTTGCAAAGTTAAAAGTATTTTCGAAATAAATTAGGTAATTAAAAAATGTTGTAATAAATATAATTTCACTATTCGTCGTATATTTTTTTTAAACATACGTATTAATTTTTAAATATTAAGAATTAATTAAAGTTGATACGAGGATACATACAACAATTATACCCATCTAATACATGTATACTAAAAAAAGTTGTGGATAAAGATTAATGTGTAAGTTACATATGGGATTATGGAATGTTTGTATAAAAGAAAAAAAAAATATATTCAATTAAAAAAAAAAAAAAAAAAAGTAGTGGCGTAGTCCAATTGAATGGTACGTTTTAGTTATAGTACGGTAGATAGATGGGTAGGAGTGAATGTGCATTGTTATTAAGTTAAAAGAAATGAATTCAACGATGGCAACCTTATAAATAAAGATGCAAAGTAAGTAAATCACCATTCTTTCATCAGAAACCACTTAAAGAAAAGCAAGATGGCCACATCATGGAGAAGGAGCAATACTTGCATTTGTATTCTTGCCCTTGTTGCCGCCTTTGTCTCCGTCGATGCCGCTGTACTAGACGAGAGGGTCTTCAACGTTATGGATTATGGTGCAGTACTCGATAACAAAGCTGATAGTGCAGAGGTAATGCATTGAATGTCAAGTATAACAATTGTACAGACTTGTGATCTGAAACTAGCTTGCATGCAGGCATTTACTAGAGCTTGGGGTGAGGCTTGCAACCATACAGGGAAGGCGACGTTGCTCATTCCAAATGGGAACTTCACGTTATCGGCAGCCAGGTTCCCGGGTCCGTGTAAAGGAGCCGCACCCATAGGCGTTCAGCTTTCGGGAACCGTAAAGGCATCGATGGACCTCTCTTTGTACCCGAAAGAGTGGTGGCTCCTCTTCCAGGACATCTCCGGCTTGGTCATCTCCGGTGACGGCACAATCGATGGTCAAGGAAACAACACTTGGCATATGGACAAGTGCGATGATATTGGCGGCAAATGTACCACCAAGGCAGTCGTAATATACCAGACTACACCATTTTGATTAATTAATAACACCTTCTAACACTTAATAATTAACCCACTGATTACCCTTGCATTTTTTAACAGTCACTTGTGCTCAACAATTGCACCAACGTGCAAGTCCGAAGCATCAACTCGCTAAACCCCAAGGGCTTCCACTTGTCAGTCACCGAAAGTAAATACATTCAACTTGAGGAACTCCACATCCTAGCACCGGAGATCAGCAAAAACACCGACGGAATCCACATAAGTAAGTCTGAACAAGTGAGCGTGGCCCGGTCAATCATTCAAACCGGCGACGATTGCATCGGAATCATCCAAGGGAACACCAATATTAGCATCACGGAGGTCACCTGCGGCCCCGGACATGGCATTAGCGTTGGAAGTTTGGGTAAGCACGAGAACGAGCGGAATGTGGTGGGGATCACGGTGGTGAACTGCACCTTGAAGGGTACAGACAACGGCATCCGTATCAAAACGTTTCCGTACAACGGAAAGGCCAACCCCATCAATGCCACCGGGTTTTTGTTCAAGGATATCGTGATGGAGGATGTGAAGAATCCTATTATCATCACACAGTATTATTGTGATACCGGAAAACATTGCTTCGGCGACAAGGTAGGTATATATATATATGTGTGTTTTTTTATCTCCGTGGCTATGTTTGTAATTGATTCATGGATGGATGGATGCAGCCTTGGAATATCCAGATAAGTGACGTTGAATTCAACAACATCGTGGGGACGTCACGTTCGGAGCCAGCAGTGACCTTGTCATGCAGTTCGAAGCTGCCTTGCACAAACGTGAGTTTCAACAACATCAACTTGACCGGAGTTCAAGGCACCCCTTCCACTGCTACCTGTAGTAACGCCAATGTAAACTTGGAGGGACTCCAGCTTCCTCCCATTCACTGCTAAAGGGATTTCCCTAACTAAATTATAATATATATAATCAATGCCTACTATATATATATATATATATATATATAGATGGTGTGATGTTGGCATGTTGCCCAGTTGTAACTGAGGCGGAAGCTACGTCTTCTGTTACTGGAATTTGCCCATTTTCCTCTTCTTCTACATGTATGCTTCCTTTCCTTTGTGTAAACTTAATTATATATGAATCACTTTTAAGATTGTTGTATAATTGCATCCTTCCAACATCTAAATGCTGTCAAACTTAGCTAACCAAATTAATTGCATATCATCTTCTTTAATTAGTGGAAATCAAGATAATCTTTAGCTTCTCAACACCAATCATCTCTCTTTTTTCTTACATATTTCTTCTGCCTACCCCCAACATTTTCTCTTATTGCTTACTTTAGCATTGTAAAAAAAATTTAAAGGGCCTCCATATTCCATTTTACTTTTTCTTAATTAGGCATATATATGATTAATGCCAATTTTTTAATAAATAATTACCGACCACAAGTTCAGAGCCTATTACAGACCATGCTTCAAACCAATAGCATAAGTTCATTCCAGTTCCATCTCATATCTTGGGTTTACCGGAAATGGGGCACTATATCATAATATATCTCTCCGTCTGCAGAGCTGTCTACTGTCGTGAGTGTGGCAGAGCTGTCCGCCAGGGGAGACCAGAACCTCCTCCTCGTTACCCCTCCGTCTGCAGCCTACCGGGCCCTAGAGTGCGGCCGACCCCTCGCAACTCTCCTCGCCGCAGTAATCTCTTTGTCCTCACCTTTGTACCCTACTCCCTCACCAACCTATCCAGCCTTTAACACTCTCCCTTCACGCCACAACTTCTGACCCTCTTCCTCTGTTTCCCTCCCCACGCAGGTATCCCTCTCCCTCCCTTCACACCGCAAGAGGCAGCTCCAACCCTTCCCCGTAGACTCTTCGCAACCCGGACATTCAGAAGACGAACGCCGCCTCGAGTCTCACCTCCAGGCTCTCATCTAGGAAGGGATAGCAGCAGCCACACCTCTCCGTCCCTTTTTCCTTCGAATCCGCCGGAATAGAAACCGACTGCAGCGTGCCTCGCCCTTGCCGGAGACAGTAGGCCGACCAACGGTTGCCTCGCCCTTGCTCTGTAACTGTTGCCGCTTCCTATGCTCTGTAAAGAGGTTGAAGAAGCCCTTTGTTTTAATTAAAATCAGGCCCCGTACTTGTAGCTTAACTACAGATTGTGCCCACTTCTTTATATATTTCGGTTTTGACCCCCCCCCCTCTTGGAATTTGTTGTATGTATCCTGCTGAATTGTATTATTGTAGTCATGACCTTATATTCTTAAAGTGTGCAGCTTTTGCCCTTGGGTATAAATTATAGTTTTAACCCAAAGCTTATTTCGGAAAATAGCCTAGTTTGTGAGTTTATTTGTTGCCGGAAAAGTTGATTTCGGATTTTTATCCATGTTTATAAATTCTGTATGGATCATCCCGGAAAGCGTTATTGCGAGTTTTATCTTTGTTTTAAAAGCGGGACTTTCCTTATGTTTTATGCCCTCGTTGGATTAATCTCGGTTTATGGCTCAAAGATTTTAATGCGGGTTTTAATGTAAGCTTTTGAAAATGAGTTTTACCTTGGATTATTATATCTTATATTTTACGATAAATATTAGCGTATAAGCTAAATTTCTTTACCTTCGGTCTTACGTCCGGAAGTGCCCCGATAAAGGCCAACGAATCCCTTCTCGAACGACATCTGTAGTTCCTTTTCCGGCGTTGACCTCGTGTGAGTACCTTTCTTCCTCGTCGAGTTATGTTTAGTAGTATCATGATAGGTTGGATATAGCATAACTTAGAGTGAATGCCAAGTAGTGGCTTTGGACCTTAGGCGAGTTGGTTGAGCATGTTGGACCTTCTAGGCTAGATTATCTTTCCTTAGGTTGGGGTTTATGATCTTGTGAGGTATATGTTGTTATGAGTTCTAGCATGTGTCTCAGAGAGTGGGTTGTTGGTAGAACTCCTCATGCATTGAGTGAGAGGTGAGTGTAGGAATTTTAGGATGCGGTCCTAGAATTGAGAGTCAAATGTTCTTGAGTAGATCATTTGTATAGAAGTCTAAGACTTCTTGTGTGAGTGGGTTGTTGACATATATCCTCTTGTGAGCAGGTTGTGGGCTTCTTCCCAAGAGAAGCGAGAGTGTTGTGAGTTGAGTGTGGAGGTGAGGTAAGTCTCCGGACTTACTTAACTCGTATTCGTCGTATTAGTTTCGATGTGTGTTTGGTGGTGTTTGTTTATCATTTATTGTATAACAATTAAACCGGAAATAGGATTACCGATTTTATGTATTATTGGCCCAAGCGTATAGCTGGGCATCCTCATCAGGAAGCTGGATGTCCAACCCTAGCCAAGCTGGATCCCTCTGAAGCTGAGGCTGAACTATCAGTCTCGCAATCGCCTTCTCTCGAGGCGTCTTCCTACTCAGGGCGTCGGCAACAACATTTACCTTCTCTGGATGATACAGAATCTCAAGGTCAAAATCCTAGGTTAGCTCAAACCATCTACGCTAGAGGTTATTCAATTCCCGCTGCGTAAAACTATACTTCAGACTCTTATGGTATGTGAAGATATGGCATATAACACCATACAGGTAATGTCTTCAGATCTTCAAAGCATGAACTACCGCTGCTAACTGTAGATCATGATTCAGGTAGTTCTCCTCATACGTCTTCAATTGTCGAGATGCATATGCAATAACTCTGCCCCTCTACATCAACACACATCTTAGCCAAGATTGAAACATCATCATACTACACGAAACCACCAGTGCCCTATGGTTGTGCTAACATAGGAGTAGAAGTCCATCTTCCTTCCGCTCCTCAATCGATAAGAACACGGCTCGGACTATACAAATAAAACAATCTTCTCAACAGACTGATACATGATCGGGCTATCATATAAACTCCTCCACATATAGCAATAATATTTGGTTACTCCGAAAAGGCTACTTCAAAAGTTACGAACTTCATTGACATTCGTCGGTATTCTTCCAACTACAACAGTTATAATCCTTCTCGAATCAATCTAGATTCCTTCAACAGGTCACACGATCTCAAAAGGTCAGGTCACATATTCAAATATGTGACCTGACCTTCTGCGTGTCCCTCTCAACTCTAAGTGTACTCTAGGATATCATCTACAAAAACTCACTACAACGGATCCATTAATTCAATAAAACTTCGTTCCTCACCATATATGTGGCGGCATTTTCGTGAGCCCGAATGACATCACTACAACTCGTAGTGGACATACCGAGTCCGAAATGCCGTTTTGGTCACATCCTATTCGCTCATTCTCATCTGGTGATATCCAGGTCTCCACTCTTATCTAGAAAACTCAGAAGTTCCTTGCAACAAATCTATCAATTCATCCCTGTGGGGTAATGAACACTCGTTTTTAAAAATCATCTTACTTACTCTCAAAAAATCATGCACAACCATAACATTCCTTCTTCCATACGAAAACATGGATATATTCAAAATCATTCAGATGCTCCAGCTCTAACTTGATGCCGGAATCTACGCTTTTCCATACCATAGACTAGATGGTATATCAAACATACTCACAAATTCTCGAAACTTGTGTCCACTCATCGAGATATAATCAGTCTCCTCAGGCTCATTCTCTACTATAAGCGAAACAACAGCGGAAACTGGTCCCTGACTATCACTACTAGAGGAAGAGGTGATCTACCTCTACCCCGTCCTTCTACAGATGTTACTCTAGTCTAAGCCATCTGAGGGGTATACACACCTAACTTACAAGGCTACATATATGCCATATGTATTGATATATATATATATATAACACATCCACATACAATCCATAATACATAAATATTTACATATCTATACTGCTGAGATCCACGGCAAAGGTGATGACTTCTCGTACATTCTATCCCAAAACAACAACTTTTAAAACCAAAATCTTTTGAAAACGTCAGACCCTATCCTGTTTATTTTATCCATCTAATCTCATTGCAAGTAGCAAGTGCCATTGTTGTCAACCTAAGGCTCTGATACCAACTCTGTAACACCCCGAATCCACGGGACTCAGGATGTCACATTGGGCTAGGATCTCACAGTGGATCTTGACCCTATCTTGACAATAAGTTCACTGGACCTTACAACATGGCACTGACAGATATAAAACAAATACACAAAATTGTACATCAAAAGGTATAGAAGATCATAGCCGAGTATAAAACATCGTTCTCACACAAGAGGTATACAAAATTTCATCCTCACGTAGGAGGGAAACATAAACATCCCCAACCATAACCACCTAATGTACGAGAGTCCTCGGCCTGTCACCCTGCCAGATCACTCAGCAGCTTGTCTATCCTGCAAGGCATCTACAACACGGTATATAACCGTTAGCTAACCATACATATATAAAGTAATGCATAAGCACAAACACAAGTCATGGAAGATACACATCATCATGCTATCACACATTTACCCATTTAATTATCTTTATATATAAGTCATTCACTCAAATCGGATATATATAGATAGATGAAACTATGTGACACGAGGACCGATATATCCTCGCCCCTGTGCCTGACGTCCATCTGGAAGTAGTGTCGGTCACACAACCCGTGTACCCTATGGGAGTGGATTGCGCCCTTCCTGTATACTAGATGGCATGGACACAGAGAACCCCCCAGCCCTTTACAGGATGAAGTGAAGGGTTATCACTGCCACGCATACGGGGATATCAATAAAACATAGGACAGTAATCATCGCATGCTATTGTATAAAGCATATAACGCACACACCACTCATGCAAACACCCAATATAAGGATGATAGCTAAGTAAGTCCTACGGACTTACCTCAACCTCGTACAATCACAACAACGATCGACCTCCAATCTTGAGAGGGACACTGCCTAATAACAAGGCATAAAGAGATATCAATACTCCTATCAATCAAAAAGGTCACACCTAGACCCAAGGGATCTATAAGGATCATACTCAATCTATAAGCCTCACAACCAACTAAGCCTCAATATCTCAACATAACTCACAATTCCTCAAATCTCAAGGTAGTATCTAATGAACCAGCCTCAATCTCAATTCTAATCCTAATTTAATTAATTAACCTTTAATTAATTAATTAATTAAATTTTGCCAGGATAACGTTTTGCCCGCAGGCAATTTCTAAACCCACCTATCATCAGATTTCATCAAACAAACAACCCATAATCACTAGCATAATATAACGACCATAATGGAATTTCTAATTATCCATTTTCACAACCCTAAAGTCAATTTAGGCCAAATTGCAGTACGGAAAACGAATAAATTCATAACTCGTTACTAACATGATTGACGTTCTGCAAGAAGATTCGGAATCACAACGACACAGGCTATGACTTTCTCTACCCTTCTTACTAGTGACTTAGTCATTCTTGGACCCAAAAAAATGCCTCTTCTTCGTTCTCCTCTACCTAAGATTGCTTTGCCACTTTACCTTTCTTGCTAACATGGCAAGGCTCGAAGCAAAGCTATTGGAGCTTTTTCTACGGCCTTCTTTTTCCCGTCTTGGCATGCACTCTAGCGACATCATTTTTTGTGTGAAGACCAACTCATTTAAGGCTCATTCTAAAAGAGATATGTATGGAGAGGTACCCCTCTTGAGGGGTCTTTTAGTCGGTCGGCAGAGTGACCTTCTATTCATCCATTTATAAAGACATTTTTGTAGACTCTTCATTTGTACATTAATTGAAATTATCGGTAAATGAAAGATAGGGATATTGTCAATGATGAGTTTGATCCATTAGGATCTTCTTACGAAAATAATTGGTATTCTAGTTCTGTTCGCCACTTAGCGTGCGTGCAAATAAGCTTTAATTATAAAACTAGAAATCAAGCAAGCGAACCCGCAGTGTACGGATCGATATAGTTAAGCAAGAATTCCAGAGTATCGAACACAGGGATTTGGGTGGGAACAAATTCAATTGCAGATTATCAAGCGAGTAAATGTAAGAAGCTTTGCAAGTATTGGGAAAACAACAATCCTAAAGATCCAGGAATCCAGCTGTGGCAATCGATTCAAGATATACTAATGATATAAGGACAGAGTTGAGATATGCAAAGGTATACTAATGTAAGGTAATCGTACGGTGAAGTTCCAAAAACCTTATATGACTCACCTACAAGACACTCTCTATAAAGGTTGTTGAGGCTTCAATATAGAAAGGTTCTAAAGGTAAGAATTAACGTCAAATACCCAAACTTGTAATCCAAGGATCAAGACTAACTTAACCGATTAAGGTTGTGACACACACAATCGAGGTAGAGGTTGTTGAGGCTTCACTACCACCTAGAAAAGGCAAGCCAAGACTAAGTTAAAGCAAATCTTTAACTTTGGATTAAAGTAAAAGCAGGTTCGTAACTTAACACAAAATTACGGGTAGTTCTTGAGCTTCCACGGCCGTGGAACTCAAGAACAGACCGTGGATTAGGGTTATCGGCGATTCTCTCTAACTCTCAGGGTCCAATCTATTTACGATCAATCTATCATCATCTAAGCCACAACTATCAACCCTTCACCTTAGAATTGTTAAGGGGTTTTAGCCAACAATAGTCATAATGATATCAAATTCAAGGTTTAAAAGATTGAAAGATGAAAACTTCCGAAAATCTTCAATAACTTCCAAATCAATCTCAAAGTCACAATCAAGAACAATAATCGTCACTAAATTCGGAATAGAACAAACAATCACAGTCTTAGATAAGAAGGAAGAACGGGATGTCAATCCGTCTTCTAAATCAAACCTAAGTAAGAAGGGAAATCTTCTTACAAACAATCTTCCGAATCTTCGATCTTCCGTCAATCCGGAAATCACAACAGCGATGCGCCAAAATCTCTCAAACACAATTCCGCCAAATGCGAAATTAGGGCAATTCCAAGCGCAAGCGTAAGATGCGTCTATGCGTAAGTGAAGGTGACGGAATCTCTCTTCGTCCGTCCTTTTATAGGGCAAGATAAAATATCGGCACAGCCCAATTGCGTAGGAGATCGTGGCTTAAAGTGTGGCGAAAAAGATCGCCAAGATCACGGTCGTGGAAGGGTTCCACGACCGTAATTTAGAGCGTGGAAATCAGTACGGTTTGAACCATCTTCTCCACGGCCGTAGAAGTTACTGGAATGAACCACGTTTCCCAACCATGATTCCACGGCCGTGGACTTGAACGTGGAAAGTAGTACGGCCGTATTTTAGAGCGTGGTTTAGGGCAAGAACGTGATTCTTCCTTAGCCTCGTGCATTCTTCAAGTTGACACTCCTTTGGCTCCTATGAATGTCCTCAATCCATGAACATGCTCAAACAACTCTATCCTTGCTCAATTCCGTTCGGAAATAGCTCTCAATTACCTATAATCAACATAAAGCTTGTGTAGACATCCATATCGATAATATAGGCAAACTAGCTCACAATTGAATCAATGCTCAATCAAAGACTATCATAATAGATCAAATACACTTAGAAAACGTGCCTAAAATATCACAATATTTCATGCTAACAAATAACCCCATACTTGCCACTTGCTTGTCTCTAAGCAAGGTCTCTCAAAAAGCTTTTAAAACAAGAGTTAGGATGAAATATGTGTACCTTCTCAAAGCAATACTTCTTTTGGATGAATGTGCCTTCTAATCAATAGATCATTCTCAAATCTTGCTTCATTCATTTATAAGACTTTTATACACTTAATCAAGGAGTAAAGAGTAAAGAAAGCTCATGAATCAATTAAACTTCCATACAAGCATCATAACCTTCAAACATTATCAAAATCAATCATAAGAAGCTTTAATTTAGATCACCAAGTCATATAACATTCTTTTGATCTTAAGGACTTTCAAAGAAAAAGGTCTAGAATGTGGAAAGGGAAGGAAACTTTTAGGGAATGTGGTGCATGAATCCGGGAAAGTGGACAACTACTCTTTTCTTTTCTCTTGCGGTTTCCGCAGCACTTTCAACTTAGAGCTTCGCTCTCTTCCTTTCATTTTTCGACTTTACTTTTGGAGTTATGGATAGAGGTGCACAAAAACCGAAGCCTAGGAGATTGGCGTTTCTCAATTTTTATGAGATGCCTCAAACCCTTAGCGCACATACCATAATCCGCTAGGAATATCGCTCAATCCGACTTTGGCAAGACACAAACACCCGGCTATGTGAATGGTGCCGAGTTACTCATCTTCATGATTGACTTCCCCAAACCTACAATTTCTTCCTATTCTTTTGATTGCAAATAATTGCTTTCAAGGCTCTCCCACATCAAACATGCCAATATCAATCAACTCCTCCAAATTCCCGGATAGGTAAAGGAGGCCATAATTTAAATGAGGGGCTAAATGATCAAAGAAAGAAGAAAGAAAATCGAATTGCCTTAATCATCTCATAAATAAGCATAAGAACTTATAATGTGATTTCAACTTCAATTCCTCAACATGATTTAGGTAACATTCATCACATTATGAAACTTGCAAAAAGAAGGAAAATCAACTCATTCAATCTCTTTTCAATTCACTATTCGTTTAAGCATGCAATTGTCATCAAACTCAATTCACAAGTAGCGATTATCATAGAAATCATCTCAATTCCTTAGAAGCACAAAATTTTCAAAATTTTTCAATTTTTATGGGTTTTTTCAAACTCTTTTTCATGCAAAGCAATAATGAAACGTGCAACAATATAATGAACATGCAAGATAGTCTCGATAGAAGCAAACATAGTGAGTAAGAGTTATTACAAACTTTTAGTCACACCCCACCCCATACTTGGAACAAACATTGTCCCTAATGTTCAAATAAAAGAAAGAAAAGAAAGAAAGAAAAAGACTCACAAAATGGCGGTGGAGCGGCTAAAACTGTCAATCATCAATGGCGTCACTACGGTGGAGGCGGTGGTGGGAATGGAGAGAAGCTGGAGTCGTAGTGCCGCCCAAACTGCTGGCGGTAGACGTCTCTCATCATGTGATCGAGGTCGTCCATGCGTCCATCTCTAGCATCGGCTCGAATCTCCAATGCTCCTACTCTGTTAGAAAGGCTAGTAGCCCAATCTGGCATCTGCTCGTACCATCCCGGAGCATGACTATACCACCCCGGTGCATCGGATGGTGCTGGTGCTGGTGCTGGTGGCTGCTGTGCGGATCATGGAGGTGGAGCTCCGTACTATGCAGGAGGTGTATCCATCCACGTAGGTCTCTCACTCACGCTGGCGCGGCGAGAAGACGATCCTGAAGCTCTGGCTGGACGTGGAGAACGTCTAGGTACATCAGGGGCCGCATCCGGCTGATCCGAAAACGTGCCAAACTCCTGCTCTGCTCCTCCTCCTCCCTCATACTGATCCCTCATCTCCTCCTCCTCAACTACGGTCAGTGGTGGGACATACGGAGGAGCTGCAATCCTGTTCGCATGCATAGTAGCGAACGTCTCCTTCCAATTATGGCGTCCAGCCATAATGGAGTACTCCTGTAGCCACTCAATACCCCTCCCCGTCCTGCTCTCCCAAGGCATGGCTGCGTAAGGCGGACCTCTATGGGTAGGGAAGATAAGGCCTCTAGTCATGAAGGCCTGGAGTCCTAGGGGTACGGCTGGTATGCGTGTACATGCGGAAAAATCAACCCCTAACACCCTAGCAAGATGGGTAACTATCCCACCGTATCCAATGTTGCCCTTCCTCTTGTTCTTAAGCTTGCTCATCGTAGCAGCTAAAAAGGTGGCACAGTCAGCTCGGCGCCCATACAGCATAGAATACAACAAAAAGAGCTCATCCATCTTGATCTTTTGAGGTGTCTCCGTCCTAGGGAAGAGACACTCCGAAAGAACACGGTGAGCAATCTTCAAGGCTAAGTGATACATCAACTTAGCCTTGGTGTCAGCTGGTTGCCAGCGGTCCTCGCTGGCGTAAACCATAGCAACCTCCTCCCAAAAATCTTTAGCGTAAACGCCACTAGGAAAACGACCGTTGAAGGTCTCATGGAACCCAAAGAAGGCTCCAAGCTCACGGATGGTAAAATCATACTTTCTTTCCATAAGACGGAAAGAAACGGTCCTATCTACATGGCTGTGCTCGAAAGACGTCACAACCTCTCTCGTAATCTCCTCATAAGCGTCTTCTCAGATAGCCGAGAAGACAAGAAGTCCGGCTCTATCCAAGAGCCAAGTAAGGTCATCTATGATGTTAATAGGAGCTAGATCCTCTAACAATAGGTACCTAGGTCCAATCACAACCCTCTCTTGGATCCTCTCGAGTGCATCGAGGTGATCCTCATGAATGGTTGGTACTCTAGGGCTAGGAGGTGCGGGTGATAAAGGTGAGGATGGAGGTGAAGGGGAGGAAGGTGGTGGTGCTCTAGAGGATGAAGAGGAAGAGGAGTTACTCTTCCTCTTTTTGTTCTGCTCATTCTTCTTCTCCTTAATTCTCCCAGAAACTCTCCTCACGAAGTCCATCACTGTTCAAAATCACGGTCTGTTCTTGCTTTTCCACGGCCGTGGAACTGATAGAGACCGTGATTCGTCTCGACTTTTCTCAAATTTCAACAAACAGCACTCAAACTCAGCAATCAGGCAACCCTAGTCTAATTCCTTCCAATTTCAATCAGTTCTCCTATAATTTCTAGCAAAAACGAACCCAAATTGATAAAGATCAAGAAGAGTGGAAAAAACCTAGGTTTCGGATTTTAAAATCCGAATTGTGCGTTCCTCGGTGAATTGCCGCTCGATTCGTTGCTTGGATCTCGTTGGTGGTCGAATTTGCTTCAGTTTGGAAAGAAGAATCGTTGAAAACGATTAACGAACGGAGATTTGAGGCAAAGGGCGTGGAATCGGCGAGAGAGGGTGGAATTTGTTTTTGGTGTGTTTTTGTGAAGAACGTGGTTTATATAGTGGCCGGCAAATTTTGTGAAAATCACGGTCTGTCGGAGGGTTCCAAGGCCGTGGAATTGTACGGAACCGTGGTTTTGGTGATTTTTCAAAGGCTTTTGGAAATTACGGTCACTGTAGCTGTCACGACCGTGGTTTAGGCCGTGGAACTCTCTGTAATGTTCCAAAGTCCAAGTTTCGTCACTTTTCTTCAATTTAACTCTTCCCCTTTTCTTTTCCACTATTCCTACATCCAAAAACACGAACATACCGGAAGGAATCGAAGGCAAAACAAAGCAAAAACGTCTAAACTAAGCTAAACTATGAATCGAAAACAAAAACGTAAATGCAATACCTTGGGTTGCCTCCCAAGAAGCGCTTTGTTTAAGGTCCGTAGCTAGACTAAATTCGCACTTATTCGAGTGCGGTAGGCGCGAACTCTTCAGCTTGGAGTTCCGGTGTATACTTCTTGAGTCGTTGACCGTTCACCTTAAAGCTTCCGCCCGCTTCACCCCATACTTCAACTGCACCATGGGGGAAAATACGCTTAATTACAAAAGGTCCGGTCCAACGAGATTTAAGCTTACCTGGAAAGCGACGAAGCCTTGAATTGAAGAGGAGAACTTGATCTCCTTCCTTGAAGTCCTTTAGAATGATATGCTTATCATGCCAACGCTTTGCTCTCTCCTTATAAATCTTGGCGTTTTCATAGGCGTTCAAGCGGAGTTCTTCCAGCTCATTAAGGTCTAAGAGACGCTTCTCTCCCGCTTCCTTCATGCCAAAATTCAGCCACTTGATGGCCCAAAACGCCTTGTGCTCCAACTCCACCGGTAGGTGACAAGACTTCCCATACACAAGGTTTTATGGTGTGGTTCCTATGGGAGTCTTGTACGCAGTCCGGTACGCCCACAATGCATCATCAAGCTTCAAGGACCAATCCTTCCTAGTCCTTGAAACCGTCTTCTCTAGAATTCCTTTGATCTCCCGGTTTGAGATCTCAACTTGTCCACTAGTTTGTGGATGATAAGGGGTAGCGATCTTGTGAGTAACCCCATACTTAGCTAGAAGAGCTTCAAAGCGCCGGGCAATGAAGTGAGAACCTCCATCACTAATGATAGTCCTTGGTGTCCCAAATCGCGGGAAGATGGTCTTGTTAAAGAACTTAACCACCACCATGGCATCATTGGTGGGAGAGGCAATCGCTTCCACCCATCTAGAAACATAATTCACCGCCAAGAGTATGTATTGGTTTCCACAAGAGGATGGGAATGGTCCCATAAAATCTAGTCCCCAAACATCGAAAATCTCCACCTCTTGGATGTTGTTGAGGGGCATCTCATTCCTCCTAGAGATATTACCTGTTCTTTGACAAGCATCGCAGCAAGAAACAAAGGATTGCACATCTCTAAACAAAGTAGGCCAAAAGAATCCAGATTGCAATACCTTTGCGCTAGTCTTGTTCGAACTAGCGTGTCCTCCACATGGTAGTGAGTGACAATGGCGGATGACACTTTGCATCTCATCTTCCGGCACACATCGCCGAATGATGCCATCCGGACCTCTCTTAAAAAGGAGAGGTTCATTCCAAAAATATTCCCGGACATCCTTAAAGAATTTCTTTCTTTATGCGTAGGATAATCCGGGCGGTATCTCCTGACAAACCAAATAGTTAACAAAATCAGCAAACCATGGTTCGTTACCTTTGGAGATCACATCGATGCACTCCTCAATGATATGTAGGTGTTCGTCCGGGAAGGAGTCATCTATAGGTAAGTGGTCGTCCTCTAGATGTGTTAGGTGACTCAAATGATCCGCAACAGAATTTTTTGAACCTTTCTTGTCGCGGATCTCAAGATCGAACTCTTGTAGGAGAAGAATCCATCTAATTAGCATTGGCTTCGCATCCTTCTTTGCAAGGAGGTACCGGATCGCAGCATGATCCGTGTAGACAATCACCTTTGCACCTACAAGATAAGAGCGAAACTTGTCAATAGCATAAACAATGGCTAAGAATTCCTTTTCCGTAGTGGCGTAGTTGAGCTGCGCTTCATCTAGCGTCTTGCTAGCATAGTATATGGCATGGGTTCTCCCTTCCTTTCGTTGTCCAAGAACAACTCCTATAGCTACGTCACTAGCATCGCACATAACCTCAAAGGGAAGGTTCCAATCCGGAGGTTGGATAATAGGTGCTGAAATTAGAGCCTCCCGGATCATATTGAACGCATCTAAACATTCCTGCGAAAACTCAAAAACCGCATCCTTCATCAATAGATTAGTAAGAGGTTTTGATATTTTAGAGAAATCCTTAATGAAGCGCCTATAGAATCCAGCATGTCCTAGGAAACTTCTTATCCCTTTCACCGAAGTTGGGGGAGGAAG
Organism: Fagopyrum homotropicum; assembly: GCA_033239125.1. Classification (NCBI taxonomy): domain Eukaryota; kingdom Viridiplantae; phylum Streptophyta; class Magnoliopsida; order Caryophyllales; family Polygonaceae; genus Fagopyrum; species Fagopyrum homotropicum. Next base: position 25,143,964 of record BSWB01000008.1, on the reverse strand, counting down.
CTTTTCTATAGTCTCTATTTTCGCCTTATCCACCTCAATCCCTCTACTAGAGATTAAGTGTCCTAAAACAATTCTTTCCTTAACCATGAATTGACACTTTTCCCAATTAAGAACTAGGTTAGTGTCTTCACACCTTTGTAATACAAGAGCAAGGTTAGAAAGACAATTGTGAAAAGAGGAACCGTATACGGAGAAGTCATCCATGAAGACCTCCATGATTTCCTCAATGTATTCGGAGAAGATGGCCATCATGCACCTTTGAAAGGTGGCTGGGGCGTTGCAAAGCCCGAACGGCATTCTCCTATAAGTGAACGTACCCCATGGGCACGTGAATGTGGTCTTCTCTTGATCATCCGGGTGTATCGGAATCTGAAAGAAACCACTATAACCGTCAAGATAGCAAAAATGTGAATGTTGTGCTAACCTTTCAAGCATTTGATCAATGAATGGCAACGGGAAGTGATCCTTCCTCGTCGCATTGTTAAGCTTGCGGTAGTCGATGCACATCCGCCATCCCGTTACGGTTCGGGTAGGAATGAGTTCGTTGTTCTTGTTGGTGATGACCGTCATTCCTCCCTTCTTCGGAACTACTTGAACCGGACTCACCCACTTACTATCGGAGATAGGATAGATGATACCTGCATCAAGAAGTTTAAGAATTTCCTTCTTGACAACCTCTTTCATGGTCGGATTTAACCGCCTTTGAGGTTGTCTTGAAGTCCTAAAGTCCTCTTCCATTAGTATTTTATGCATGCATAGGGAAGGTTTGATTCCTACTAAGTCCTCAATAGTATATCCTAAAGCTTTTCTATGTTTCCTAAGGACAACCATGAGCTCATTATGTTCATCTATGCTTAGATCGGAACTAACAATAACCGGAAAGGTAGAATTAGGTCCTAGAAAAGCGTACCTTAGATGAGTAGGAAGTGGCTTTAGTTCCATTGCTTTCGGAGCTTCCAATGACTCTTGTGGAGCTTCCGATGCTTCCTTAGAAGTGTCTAAGGAAGTAGAAGGTGTAGGAGAGGGATCAAGAGAAGTTGAAGAAGAGGTACGATCACCCTCTTCCACGTCCAAAATTACGGGTTCCTTGTGTCCTCCACGGCCGTGGTTTAGGGCGTGGAAGGGGAATACGGTTGCTACATCTCCTCCACGACCGTATAACTCTCTGGAGTGGGACACGGTTTGGTTGGTGAAATCCACGGCCGTGGAATATAGTGTATGGCCGTGGATTCTCACGTTTTCTGCCTCATCGTGGAGCATCTCAAATTCCACTTCACCCACTTCTTCTAGTGCTTCTAAGGCTTCAATTGCCTCATTGCACTCCTCTTCTTCCCCTACATCCGTTAGACTCATAGTAATGACCTTTTGCAAAGGATATTTGAAGAGAATAGCACTTACCTCCTCTCTAGACAACCCCTCTTCATCTTGGATATTGAATATATCCTCATCAAAGATTGGCTCTTTCACTAGAGTGGAAAGAACAAACTCTACCTTCTCCTCTCCTATGTCAAAGGCGAGTCTAGCATTCTTGCAATCAACTATGCAGCGGGAAGTTGCAAGAAACGGTCTTCCGAGTATGATCGGGATCGGACTATCTGCAGGAATGTCAAGCACAACAAAATCAATGGGTACAAAGAATTTACCTAGCTTGACCGGGACGTCTTCTACAATACCGACGGGGCGAGTGATGGATCGATCCGCCATGTACAACGTCATCTTCACCGGTTTAGGGTCACCTAAACCGATTTTCCTACATAATGCAAGTGGTATGATGCTCACACTTGCTCCTAAGTCACATAAAGCGTCATATGTGACATCTCCCACTCCTATGGGAATGCAAAACGACCCCGGATCCTTTAGCTTGGGGGGCATTTTCTCCTTCATGGTCTTGATGAGATCCGAGGAATCCGAACTCATCTTAACCTCTCCAAAGTCCTCTAACTTTCTCTTGTTAGAGAGGATCTCCTTTAAGAACTTGCCCTAAGCCGGCATACCTACAATAGCATCAATGAAAGGTATATTAATATGCAGCTTGCTCATGAGTTCTATGAACTTACCAAATTGTTTATCTAGGCGCTCTCGCTCTAGATTGAGGGAATGGTAGGGGAGGTTTGTAAGCCGGAGGAGGAACGTAGACATCTTCCTTCTCCTTCCCCTTCTCTTTGTCCTTCTCAATGGGGACTTCAACAAACTTAGGATGCGGATCGATGGTAGTCACTCCGCTCCTAGTTGTGATCGCCATCACCCTTCTCTTAGGGTTGTCCTCCGTCTTTCCTGGAAGTTTCCCTTGATTCCTAGGAACTTCCTCCGCATGGCTGAACATTTGGTTTTCTAAAACCTTTTGGGCTTTATCAACCTTAGAAATTTGATCATCAACCTTAATGATGCGGTTCTCCAACCCTTGTAGCTTTCCCAAGATCGTTTCCAATATGGGATCGGGCTTCTCCTTCCCCGAAGTGTTTCCTCCATTAGATGATTGCCCCTGGCTTTTCAAAGGAGTAGAGGAAGAGGAAGGTGGAGTTAGTGAATTAGAATTGGAAGGATAAGAGTTACCGGAGTTTTGTTGATTGGAGCGCCAATTGTTGTTGTTTGAACCCCTATTGTTGTTCCAATTATTGTTCCGGTTGTTGTTGTTGCCATTCCAATTGTTCCGGTTGTTGTTCCGGTTATTGTTGTTGTTGCGGTTGGTATTCTCTCCACCATTGTTGTTGTTGGCCAAGCAGCCAACGTCCTTTCCTTGTTGCTTTGGAAAGTTAGTCTTGATAGCCTCCTTCAACTCTTTGATCTCATTGTTGAGAGAAAAGATTTGAGTTTGAGCTTCACGTGTGAGCTTTGCTCCTTGCTCCACACGATTTCCCTCAACTTTCCGGTGGGAATACTTCTCTATGACTCTTGCTTGCTTCTCAATGAAGTCCCAAGCGTCATCTTCCCTCATGTCCATGAATGTGCCACATGAGAGGGATTGGAGCTTGAATTGTGTCTCCACATCCAGCCTCTTGTAGTATATCTCCAGCAATGGAAGCTTGGATATGCCATGATGAGGGCAATCCAATAACAAATCCTGAAACATTTCCCATGATTAAAACAAACTTTCGTTAGATCTCATGGAAAATGCATTAATCTTACCTCTAAGTTCCGCCGTTTTGGATGGCGGAAAGAACTTAGTGAGGAACTCCGCGGAAAGATCCTCCCATGTCTCAAGCTTTCCACTTGGAAGAGAGCTTGGTACCAAGACAATGCTTTCCCCTTCAAGGAGAAGAAGAAAGGCTTGAGCTTATAGTTGTTGGTAGTTGCATTTTTCGGTCTCATCGTCTCCATCATACACTCAAAGTTTTGCAAGTGTTGGTGTGGAGATTCAGCGCTTGTCCCGCCAAATTGGTTTTGGCGAACAAGAGTAATAACTTGAGGGTTGAAGCTAAACCCTTGTACATCATCAGCATCAAAGTTCACACCTAAACGGCGTGGTTGCTGCGTTGGATCCATCCTTTGGCCAAGAGTTCTTGGCTCTTCATCTACGCGGTTCAGCCTAGCGTTCCTAGGTGGAACACGGCGATTCGCAGCTTCCCGTGGAGCGAATGGATTCGCATTGATCCTTGGATCAATCTCCTCTAATGGTGGCATGGAAGAGTCGCTATCTTCAGCGGATGAATGGCCTCTATTTGACCTTACGGATCTCCTTGAGGATTTCTTGCTCTTCTTATTCTTAAGATTGCTTAGTTCTATCCTCATCTGGAACATCATATCCTTTAGATTGTCAACTTGAGATTGATGACGATCCATTTCATCCCGGCGAATCTTCTCATTCCATTGGAGTTGAGCTTCTTTCTCTGCTAGCTCCGATTGAAGATCACGTTCTTCAGCCACCTTCTTTTCCTTACGCTTTTACCTTAAAGTCCTCTCAAGCTCTCGATCAAGAGGTAAGAGGTCCTCGGTGTTCCTAGACCTACGCATGCACTCAAGGAAATATCAAATAACGAGAGCAAGCTCCCAAGCTTGACAACCGGCAACCGAATTCGGCCGAAACCAAATCCCCGGCAACGGCGCCAAAAACTTGATCGCCACTTAGCGTGCGTGCAAATAAGCTTTAATTATAAAACTAGAAATCAAGCAAGCGAACCCGCAGTGTATGGATCGATATAGTTAAGCAAGAATTCCAGAGTATCGAACACAGGGATTTGGGTGGGAACAAATTCAATTGCAGATTATCAAGCGAGTAAATGTAAGAAGCTTTGCAAGTATTGGGAAAACAAAAATCTTAAAGATGCAGGAATCCAGCTGTGGCAATCGATTCAAGATATACTAATGATATAAGGACAGAGTTGAGATATGCAAAGGTATACTAATGTAAGGTAATCGTACGGTGAAGTTCCAAAAACCTTATATGACTCACCTACAAGACACTCTCTATAAAGGTTGTTGAGGCTTCAATATAGAAAGGTTCTAAAGGTAAGAATTAACGTCAAATACCCAAACTTGTAATCCAAGGATCAAGACTAACTTAACCGATTAAGGTTGTGACACACACAATCGAGGTAGAGGTTGTTGAGGCTTCACTACCACCTAGAAAAGGCAAGCCAAGACTAAGTTAAAGCAAATCTTTAACTTTGGATTAAAGTAAAAGCAGGTTCGTAACTTAACACAAAATTACGGGTAGTTCTTGAGCTTCCACGGCCGTGGAACTCAAGAACAGACCGTGGATTAGGGTTATCGGCGATTCTCTCTAACTCTCAGGGTCCAATCTGTTTACGATCAATCTATAATCATCTAAGCCACAACTATCAACCCTTCACCTTAGAATTGTTAAGAGGTTTTAGCCAACAATAGTCATAATGATATCAAATTCAAGGTTTAAAAGATTGAAAGATGAAAACTTCCGAAAATCTTCAATAACTTCCAAATCAATCTCAAAGTCACAATCAAGAACAATAATCGTCACTAAATTCGGAATAGAAAAAACAATCACAATCTTAGATAAGAAGGAAGAACGGGATGTCAATCCGTCTTCTAAATCAAACCTAAGTAATAAGGGAAATCTTCTTACAAACAATCTTCCGAATCTTCGATCTTCCGTCAATCCGGAAATCACAACAGCGATGCGCCAAAATCTCTCAAACACAATTCCGCCAAATGCGAAATTAGGGCAATTCCAAGCGCAAGCGTAAGATGCGTCTATGCGTAAGCGAAGGTGACGGAATCTCTCTTCGTCCGTCCTTTTATAGGGCAAGATAAAATATCGGCCCGGCCCAATTGCGTAGGAGATCGTGGCTTAAAGTGTGGCGAAAAAGATCGCCAAGATCACGGTCGTGGAAGGGTTCCACGACCGTAATTTAGAGCGTGGAAATCAGTACGGTTTGAACCATCTTCTCCACGGCCGTAGAAGTTACTGGAATGAACCACGTTTCCCAACCATGATTCCACGGCCGTGGACTTGAACGTGGAAAGTAGTACGGCCGTATTTTAGAGCGTGGTTTAGGGCAAGAACGTGATTCTTCCTTAGCCTCGTGCATTCTTCAAGTTGGCACTCCTTTGGCTCCTATGAATGTCCTCAATCCATGGACATGCTCAAACAACTCTATCCTTGCTCAATTCCGTTCGGAAATAGCTCTCAATTACCTATAATCAACATAAAGCTTGTGTAGACATCCATATCGATAATATAGGCAAACTAGCTCACAATTGAATCAATGCTTAATAAAAGACTATCATAATGGATCAAATACACTTAGAAAACGTGCCTAAAATATCATAATATTTCATGCTAACAAGTTCCACCGTAAAAACCGGAGACCAAACAACCGCCAGGTTGTCGAGGACACGTCTAAAGAGGAGGCGGGCACCCTATAAGTTTACCACCCTACCCACTAATGGACTATGAGGAGAGTAGGCAATCGAGAACCATCCGAATAACTGTAGAAAAGCATCACCGAGAATTAATGAGAAGGATTATCTTCGTTAGCCGGAAGTAATTAGTCTCCACTAGCCTCATTTGAAGAATGAACAAGAGCATAGAAGCGAACTCACTTGTTTTTGTATCGTCGGAACAATTCTACTATGATTGTGGTGACCTGCCCACGTTAGGCACTTTTGACATTGATTGTTCGATTCAATCTTCGAGACATAGAGAAGAATGAAAAGTTCTAATTTGTTTAAAAAATCTTATACGAGACTGACTGCAATTTTCCCTATCTTTTCCTAGGCTAATGGGGCCTTACTTATTCGGGGGAGAGTGGACTCTCGAGAAGCATTGAGATGTGCTTGCTTGTTGATCCAAGAAAGAAACGGGGCTTGAGAAATGGGGCTTCGATAGCCAAAAACCGGTTCATTGATATTTAGTTGAAGACCAAGATGTTTGTTATTATACCAACCATTCTTCTTATGGATAAATCCAATATCCTAGTCTCCGCGGAAAGGGTAACGAATTTTCAATTCTTAAGTTATTTCTTTTGGTAAGGGAGGAGGCTCATTTCATGGAGGCAAGAGCCAAAATATAATCCTTTTTTTTTTCGAAATTTTCCATAACAAACTATTTATTTTAGGTTGCGTGTTAAGTTTTCAAATCCAGTTGTATATATTAGTATGAGTGACACACGTATCCCCTATTAGCAGCTCAGAAGTGAACTTGGTTGAAAACCACCCATTTTGATTACATCACCAATATAATATATCTTGTATTTCATTTTTTGGAATAATTGTTTGCTTGATTTTTTTCAAGATATCCACACTAATAATATTTAGAGCTCGTTGTTAAGTTTGTTAATATCCCATTCCTTAGAACTATTTATATAATGGTTTACTTTGATATTGGTTTTAATTTGATTTACATTTTGAATGAGTTTTACAAGCGATGATGCAATTACCCAATTATCATGGCAAAAATTGATTATTTTTCCATTTCAACATTGCGAAATAAGTCCTTTCTTGAAATCTGATTTGAGTTTGATTAAGCTATTCCATTTCTATGATGTTAGTCCTTTATTTTCGCAATGTAATATGTCAATATTTTTCATGTAATTATCTTGTACGACTTTTACCTACAAATTGCTTGATTTTACCAGAATTTTTCACAAAAGCTTCATTTGCAAATCTTTTTTCACGATGATAGCTTTTCTTAAACCAAGACCACCATTCTTTTATAGTTTAAAATTTTCGTCTCAACCAATGATAAGTTTACGTTGGTCTCCTTTAGGCCATACGATCTTTTTATAGGTTTTGTCCAATTGCTCAAGATTGTGGTTTGGAAGCATAAAACTTTGCATTGTAAGTATTGGTTTGGCATCCAAAATGTGTTTTTATAAGGATCTTTCTTCCTTCTTGTGATAACGAGTTAGCTTTCCATTTTGTGCGTTTTTTCTTTATTTTTTTAATAATATCTTCAAAGGTATTTTTGTAACTCTTCCATTAATGACTGACCTTCTAACGTATTTCTCAAGGATGGTAATGTGGTTCATAGCAAGCAAATTGTTTAATTGATCAATGTAGTTATCACTTGTATTCTTTGTTGTTTGAAAAGCTGAATTTTTTTGTTGTTAATATTTTTGTTCCGAAATTGAACCATAAATTTCTAAGATTTTCTTGTTCATTTTGCAAGAAGTTACATTTTCTTTAGCAAATGTAACTTTGGAGATAACCGTCAGAGTTTGGAAGCCTTATACATTTATATCTCTTGTATGTTCTCTTGTAGATAGATAGAGTTGGAATATATGCTTTGAATCTTTATATTATTTTTCAGTTTCATAGATAAGGTTGTTAGAATTAACTTGAAACCTATAAATAAGGCGTTCGGCCATTAGTTTTTTCATCCAATTATTACTTAGGAATTCAAATTAGGGAAAACTTCATATGCGTTAAACTACCCCTCTCGGTCAATTCAACCCGTGGATCGATCGTCTCGACCACCACATGTTTTCACGAATTAATAAAGGTGAAATTTTGCAAGCCATTTCTTGCTAATTTTCAATTGTTCTAGTGTCTTCAAAGCACAAATATGCATGATGGATCCATGATATTTATTATTGTTTATGTCCCTTGATTGTATGTCTTATTTCATTTGTTATGGTATTCCAATGTTCGTCAAACAAAAGATGCGAGAGTTAATCGTTGAATCTATTCGGGTTTTTAGGGTGTTGTTTGCAAGATGTGAAAGTCACGTAGGATTATTTTCTTCATAACATGACCTTATATAACTTTCGATATGAATAATCATGAATTGAGACATTACTATGCATTGTTGCGGTAATTTTAATTTTGAAATGCCTTTATTATTCTCTTATTGTTGCTACATTTTATACTTTATGTTGATCGGATCACACCGGTACCCCCCCACCTCTTTCTCCCTAATTTGTGATATCCTCTTCCTTTCTTAGGCTAACCGCGACCGCGTCTGACCTTGTTGCAGGTGCGGGCCACCACGGAAGCGGCACTGTCTAGCCGCGACTGCGGCTAATGCGGTCTCAACCGTCTTCTTTGACCTCTTGACCGTGATTTTGGCTTTCCTTCGTCTATAAGACTCCTTCTTCATCCTTTTGATGAAGGGTTTGCTTTCCAAACGTCTTCATCTCCTCATCTCACGTTATACTTCTCCTATTCCTTCTTTCCTTGATTTCTTCTCTGGCCTTGGTTGGATCTTCATCTAGTCTTCCAACAAGTTTGATGTTGTTGTTGTTGTGGACGTTTGCTGTTGTGGAAGGTGATTAACCTGCAACTTGAGTTCTTCTTTGGATTGGACAAAAGAGTGGCGAGCTTCTCCTCTTATTCTCCTTTCCTTTTTCCTCTTCTTTCTCCTATCTTTGATCCAATAGTTGGATCTTAGGTTGATGATGAGTTTGTGGTTGTTTGGATATGTATATGTATTTGAAGTTTAGAGTGCATGTGATTGGACTCCTCGTGGTGGAGACGAGAAGAGAGATGTAGAGGGATCGAACAACTTTTGAGAGTTGTCCTCTGTCGAGCTATCCTCCCATGCGGATCTTCGTTGCCGCCCATGCGGCTGAAGAGTGTCTCCGCTCTTGGGTCCGTGTTTCATCGCCCCTTCGGCTTGTCACTGCCCCCACGTCTACCCTTTCCCGCGGGTGCGTCGTTCTTCACAACTTACCAAGTGTTGGTAAGTTCTCTTCCTTCCATTGCCTTGAGCTTTGGGTTTGGATCATGCTAGAGTTATATATGAGAGTTTGATGATTATATCATAAGTTGGATATATCCTGGATGTGGCTTAAAGTTTACTATGTTATTCGACATTGATACGATGAATATGATCCTTATGGATCCCTTGGGTCTATGTGTGATCCCTTTAATTGATAGGAGGTTTAATACATATTTATGCCTTGTTATTAGGCAGTGCATTCCTACGGACTGAAGTTTGATCGTGGTTGAGATTATCTTAAGTTTGAGGTAATTCCATAGGTCTTACTTACCTGCATTCCTTTATTGGATGTATGCATGAGTATTGTTTCTTATGTGCTTTATAGCATGCGATTACGATTATATACCGACGTGATTGGCCCCCTTGAAGCGAGCGGTGATAACCTTTCTCTTTCATCTTGTAAGTAGTTAGAGAGGTTCTATGAGGTCAAGCCAGACCTGGTATATGGGTAGGGTACGTCTCCACTCTATATGGTATACGGGGCGTGCGCCTAATTCCACTCTAGATGGTTGTAGGATCCAGAGGCAAGAATGATATACTTTTCGTGTCACAACCATACATATGGTTTTGAGTGTATAACGTTATAAAAATAATTAAAACTGGCAAATGTGTGAAAGCATGTTGAGTGTTTATTGTTACTTTGATGTGTGTATGTGCTTATGCATGATCTTGTATATGAATTGTTAGTTAACGGTTTCATACCGTGTTGTAGATCCTTTGCATGTTAGGAAGACTATAGAGTGATATGGAGGAGTGATCAGCCGAGGACTCGCGTACATTAGGCTTTATGGGATTTGGGTTGTCTATATATACGATGTTGTCGGTTTGTACTCGGTTGTGGAGTTTTGTATTTATTTTATACTCTGATGTTTCTGTTTTATACAAGTTGTTTTATATTTAGTTGTGCCTTGTTGTAAGATCCAGTGAACTTGTTGTCAGGCTAGGGTCAGGACCTATTGTGAGACCCTAACCCCATAACTCCCCGAGTGTTGCGGATTTGGGGTGTTACAAATTTGGTATCAGAGCCTTAGGTTGAGAAACAATAGCACTTGTAACCTGTGATAAAGGTCGAATAGATAAAATAAACAGAACCCGAAAGGGGTCTGAGTTTGCGAAAATGGTTTTTGTTTTAAACCCTGTTCACAATCGATTTGGGATAGAATGTACGGGAAGTTATCACTCCTTCCATGGATCTCAACAGTTTAGTTATATATATATATATATATATATATATATATATACTAGACTACTTATATATGTGGAGTTGATATGTGTATAGAGTATTGGTTCTTCTTATACGATATATATGTATTTACCGCAGATGGATTGGACTAGAGCGACGTTTGTAGTAGGTAGAGGTTGTGGTAGACCCCTCTTCCTTCGATAGTCATAGGTTAGGGACAGGTTCCCATTGTTGATCCGCCTGAAGCGGAGGAGGTACACAAGAGGTTTGATAAGGTGTCGTCCCTAAGACTGGGAACGGGAAGGCAGCGAGGCAGATTCCTTGACCCATATAGTCTAACGACTCAGATCATGTCTTGATAAGGGGACCGGAGTTCTGTGCTTACTTTCGTTGAGTTGAGAAGGCTGCCAGGGCATGTAGACGAGCCCCGGATTTTCCGGCATAGGAGGGATCATCTGAGAGGTCCCATAGAGCGATTGAGGTGCCATTTATACCAGCACGTGTTGCTAAGGTTGCTAGAGCTACTGATGAGCTGAGAGAGCCTCAACCAAATTCCTAGTTGAAGGAATTCACCAAATGGGAGTACCCCCTTTTGTTGGAAAGGTGGGCCTGGATGTTGAGTTGTGGATCGGACTTGTAGATTCAACCCTTTAGTTTATCAAATGTCCAAAGGATAAATAGATAGAGTTGGTACAAACTCTATTTCATGACATAGCTCAACAGTGGTGGAGGACTGTGCGGAGTCGAGCCACTAGTTACGATCAGATGCAGGCAATGATTAGCGAGTGTTTTTGCCCTGCCTCTTTGAGGAGGGAGAAACTACAAAATTTTGTTGAGGCTAGTTATGAGGACGTTCCTGTATCCGAGGTGATCAGGAAGTTCCAGGAGGAGTTGGCATTACTAGGTCCAACTGCACCTCTAAAGGACCAACATGTGTAGCTGTTCTCCCGCAGACTAAGGAAGAGTACTCGTTCCTACATGGCGGGTTTCCACTGCGATTCCCTAACTGATTATCAAGATAGAGCTTCGGCTTATGAGAAGAGCGAGTTGGGAACAAGAGAGCTTCTCATACCGGCGGGTCTGAAAAGAGACAAAGGACTAGTTAGACCAGTGGTGGTGCTGGAGCATCAGGTTCTAGACGGAGCCAAAGACGCTAGAGTTATTCGTCCACTGCACCGCTTGTAGAGCGAGGACGAAAATATTATAATTGTGGAGATTTTGGACATATGAGGACTGAGTGCCCAGGACCGCTAATGACTTGCTTCTCTTGTGGCAAACTAGGTCATCGAGTTATTTATTGTTGTTAGGGCATGTCCTCATCTCAATAGGGTTCCGATAGCATGTATTATAGTCTATATTTTGGGATTGGTTTGGACGTTTTATCTTCTTAAATCTGCATGTATGGATGTTTATTCTTTGATCATTATGTTGTTTTGTTTACCTTTGCAAGAATTGAGGTCTACACCTAGTTTCGTTGTGAATGTAGTTAAAATAGCACGTTTTGGAACGATATGGAGCTAAGAAAGCTAAGGAGTCATTGGAGCACATTTTGGAACATTGAGGAGCTACAAGAAAAGCTCAGGAACCATGGAAATAGGAGGGAAGATTGATTTTGGACCAGATTAGAGAGATTCACACGTAGTTGAGATATACCTATGATGACTACAATGCTACCTAGACTGAGGCAAATAATCCACCGGCCACGAGATCTTTTATTATTGGCTGACATCTTCTATTTTTAACAAGGGATTTTCCTATATTTTAGGATGAATTTTCTGGATGGAAGGATATATGGTTGGCTGATTTATTTGGAAGATTGGAAGATATTCTAAGGAATGAAGTTGCCTTTAAAGATACTTTATTCTAGGAAGGTGATTCTCCTATATAACAGATATATTTTCTGAAAATTGAGGGATCCGCATATCCTCAAAGGGGCGGCATACATTTGAGAGCGGCGTATCTCCAGATCAGAAGGAAAGTTAAAGGAAGTTTCGAAGGTTGAAGGAAGTTGAAGGAAGTTAGCTTTGAAGGAAGTTGTAATATATTCTTTGTTTGGATTGATTTGTTGTATTTCTGATTGCGATTGAGGAACGTAGTTTTATTGTTTGTTTGATTGTTTAATTGAGTTATTGAGACCTTTGTGTTAAGGTTTTCTTGTTTCAATATTGATTCCTTTCTTATATATTTGATTATTGTTATCATGATTATTGTTGGCTAAGTTCTTTATGTGATGCTTAGGGTGATTGGCTGAAGGTTGTGGAAAAGACGATGAAAGAATGAGCCTTTACCCTAGTGGACCCTAAAAGCTCGAGCCTTTACCTTAACCGACAAACACCTCGGTTAGTTGTGGAACATGTCGACCGAGATGGAACATGAACTGATCGAGGCGAGACCTTCCCTGATCCTTATCTGAGTTAAGGTTTCAGTTTGCCAAAACCTATCCTTGTTATACCTTTCCTGGTTCAACGCAACCCTAAGATGAGACTTAGACGGTGATTCCTTTGTTTGAATACCCAAGATCATGATTGTAGGTAATAAAGGTTTATTCTTTATTAGGGTTTGAGTGTGCCTTCATCCCATATTTGAGAGTTAGCCTAAGACTTACCCAGTAAAGGTTGATTGTGTCACCTTGGGTGGTGTGTTGGTTTGAGATTATAGTTTCTTTCCTTAGTACCTTGAGACTTACCCGGTGAGAGGATCTTTGGTTTGGGATAGTGAGTAGTGATGCTTACCCGGTGATCTGTTCCCATCTTAGAAACACCTTCCCTTTGCAAACCTCAGCTTTGTCCACGTTATCCTTTGAGATCTTGAGTCGGAACCACAACTGGATGCTTTAATCTCTAGAATCCGCATTTTCTTTATCTGATTATTACATCATCTTTGATATCTTTGTTTTGTTGCATGCTTCTGATTGACAACTTGAATTACCGATCTTTGTTTCACCATAGTCCTTGTGTTTGACCCTGGAGTATTTGCCATTATTACAATTTATCCGTAAACTGCGGGTTCGCATATTGTTTCAAACTTATATATTAGGTTATAAATATAAAGCTATATCGTTCACTTCACACACACGTTTGGAAGAGAACAAGTTTTTGGCGCCGTTGCCGGGGATTTGGTCAAGACCAAGTCCGGTATCTGGTTGTCTCTTTGGGCTGTGGCCCTTGTTATTATTGATCATTCTGCTTGAGTGCCTTTGCAGAATTATTTTCCTCTCTATGGGTCTCTAACCTTTGAAGGCCACCGATGGATGCTAGGAGCTATAAACTTGCACTTGATCCAGTTTGGAGAGCAAGACAACTTGCTAGATTAGACCATTATCAATATTTGTTGCGCTTATTTACGTTCATCGAATTTAATGATGAAAGGAAAAGAGAAGAGGCTATTGAATTGGAGCTTGCGTTATGTGATGAGCTGAATGTCCCTAAAACGGTTTATGAGCAACCTCTTGAATATTCTCTTTAATCAAAGTAGGAAACATTGATGAAGAAGATAGAGAAGCTTGAAGAAGGCTTCCTATCCTATGATAAGCCGAAAGAGGTGTATAAGGAAGAACTACAAGTTTCGAGCATTCCTCCACCTGAATCCGAAGCTCCTCTTGAAGTCCTCATTGAAGAAAAAGTGGAAGTCCTCGATCCAACTGCTGAAGCTGGGATCGAGGTTGAAGAAAGATCAACTAAGTTGGGGGAAGTTTTATGTGTGGATTGTCATCCTAACACAAATCTCGTCCCAAGTTTTGAAATGCTCTACAAGGTTCTTTCTCTTACTCCATTTGAAATTCCTATTAAAATTTCTAATTTTTCCAAGAATGCACAAAAGATTTGGAGGTCTTTTCCGAAGGAACCTCCTAAGGTCGAGATGAAACTTCCCTTAAATTTGCTGAAAGAAGATGCTCCTTGGACTACAAGGAACGGAGCTAGCAAGCACTTCACCGTTAAGGCGATGAAGTATTTTTTTTTCAAGTATGGGGTCACTCATGTAACAAAGACCATACGTCATCCCCAAGCTGGAGATGGCGGAGCTAAGTGGATTCTCGAGAAGCTGATTTCTCGATGCAGGAAAGGATGGGATGCAAAACTGAATTATGTCCCATGGAAGAACAGGAAGACCGGTAGGATTCCTGTGAAAATCAAACCGTACAAGCATGTACGTGGGAGAGCCTACCATTTTCCGGTGAAATTAGTAACCGGGACCTTCTTGGAAGAGTTTTATTGCGGATATGATGAGCACTCCAAGATATTCGAGGTACATTGAGTAATTCCATGGAGATAGGTCCAGCTAGCGAACTTAAACCAAGCGCTTCTTGGGAGGCAACCAAAGGTATTGCTTTCTTTGTCCCTTCCTAATTTACTTTAGATAGTTTGCTTTGTGTTTTGTGTGTGTCCTCCTAGACAGGAATCATGTACTCTCTAAGAAAAAATACAACTCAGGAGCTACATAGAAGGACAAACGTTCAAAAAATTGAGAAGTCGGAGTTAAGCTGAGACACATCTCGGGTGTTGTCAAAGTGCCTCAACCGATGTGTTGTCCGTCAACCGAGGTGCCTAGGTCTGACAACCACCTCTCTCTGACACCTCGGTCTGCCCAAGAACACCTCGACCGAGGTGCTCTTATCTTACCACCACCGCCAGCTGACGAGGATTGAGCGCTTCATAGATTTATTTTCTATTTATTATCTAGTTCAGCTATGTCCGGTGAGTACTTGTTTCTCATGACTTATATTTGACCCATTGGGACAATGTGTCCCAAGTATGGGGTATTGGTGTATTATTTGACTTGGTACTCTTCTATGACTCTCTCATGGATATTACCGTTTATTTGGCTCTATGTGCTTATCTGTCATTACATGCATGCATTCATGTTTTTGTTAGAGAAAACGTCAAAAAACCAGTTTGAAATTATTTTTTTTTAGGTCAACCGAGACGTTCTTGACCAAATGAGGTCGTGAAACCGAGGCACATCTCGGTTGAACACCTCGGATAAAGTCAGATCACCTCGATCGAGATGGGGTTTTAACTAAAAGATTTTCGAAACGTTTTGTGCTTCTATTCTGGAGATGACCTCGATGAAGATATTTGTTGGCAGATTGGTTTTGAAATCATTATATGCTCGAAATATATTATGATATGTTTAAGTTGCTAAATGCTTTGCTTGAAATCTAGCATATTTAATACTTTGTTTTTATCAAAATTATGTTGGATTTGAAGGTTGACACCACATTATGAGTCCTCTTACGTTCTTCTTGGGATGATTAAGGTACTTCATTCTCTTCTTCTTCTTCTTCTTCTTCTTCTTCTTCTTCTTCTTCTTCTTCTTCTTCTTCTTCTTCTTCTTCTAGATCATGCTTTAGCCCCTTATATACATACTTTCCTCCCTTTTACCTATCTTGGAATTTGGATGTAGTTGATGAAAAGCATGTGAAGTGAAGTTGACATCGATCTTGGTTGAAAGTTTTAGAAAGAAATAAATTAGGTTTGGGGACGTTGATCTTGATGATGAGTAACTCGACACCATTCACATATCCGGGTGTTTGTGTCTTGCCAAAGTCGGATCGGTAGATAGTCCTAACGGGTCACGGTATGTGCATCATGGGTTTGAGGCATCTCGAGAAATTGATGATTATTGATCTCCTAGACTTTGGTTATTGTGCACCTTTGTCCATGTTCCCAAAAAGTAAATTAAAGTGAAAATAAGCAAAACTTATTGGTGGAAGATGTGGTGATTCAAAGAAAGTGAAGAAAAGATCCTATTCCTGGATTCTAGCACCACATTACCCTATAAACATCCCACCCTAACACGTTTCTTGACCTCTTTTGGAAGCCCTTGAGACCTTGAGTATGTTGATTGTCTTGGTGGTTTAAAATGGATTATACATGATTGATTTTGATAAATATGATTTATTATGCATTCTATGGTTTTATGCAAAGATGAACAACTTTCTTATATTTATAAAATGTTTTGATCATGTCTTGATTTTACTTGCCATGAAGCATTCTCTTAGGGTGATCTATGAATGGAGCGCACCACCAAAAGGTTTTGAAATGTTTTTCATTGATCTTTTTGATGACTTATAATCCATTCTATCTTGTATCTGATATTTGGATCTTCGTTGGGGACAAGTATGGGGTATTTTGATAGCATGTATTATAGTCTATATTTTGAGATTAGTTTGGACGTTTTATCTTCTTAAATCTGCAATTAAGGATGTATTTTCTTTGATCATTATGTTGTTTTGTTTACCTTTTCAAGAATTGAGGTCTACACCTAGTTTCGTTGTAATTGTAGGGAAAATAGCACGTTTTGGAACGATATGCAGCTAAGGAAGCTAAGGAATCATTGGAGCACATTTTGGAACATTGAGGAGCTACAAGAAAAGCTCAGGAACCATGGAAATGGGATGGAAGATTGACTTTAGACAGGATAAAAGAGATTCACACGTAGCTGAGACATACCTCGGATGGCTACAATGCAACCTCGACCAAGGTGATCTTTGTGATGAGCTAGACCGAGGCGAATAATCAACCGGTCACGAGATCTTTTATTATTGGCTGAGATCTTGTATTTTTGGAAAGGGATTTTCCTAAATTTTAGGCTAGATTTTCTGGATGGAAGGATATATGGTTGGCTGATTTATTTGGAAGATTGGAAGATATTCTAAATAAGTAAGTTGCCTTTAAAGCTATTTTATTCTGGAAAGATGATTCTCCTATATAAGAGGTATATTTTCTGAAAATATACCTCATGATACTAACATAACACTCTCTAGGATCATCAAAGAACACAAGCTCAAGGGAGGGCACTCACCACGCAAAGGCACAGACTCGAAAGAAGGAAGAACAGCCATAAAAGGGAGAAGAAGACCGCAAGGGCGTGCTGGCTGAGCCAGTGGCCGCCCCTACGGCTGATGGTGTCCGCCCTTGCGGATCATGCTGACCTCCCCTGCGGGTCAGTGCAATGGCCGCCCCTGTGGCTCTGAAGATCCATCCCCGCGGTTGAACTGCAGAAGGTCGTCTTCTTCGTCTTCGAGTGTGGATCTTGAGCCCCAATGACCTCCTTCTCTAGCTGGGTCTTCTCCAAACATCATCCACTTAATCAAGCCTCTCCCTCACTACCTAATCAAGCTAAGAGCACATGCATGCAAAGATAAAGAAGAACTCACTTCCAAATCTTCATCCATGGAAATGGAGAAGGAGAGAAGAAGAAGATGATGTCTAGCAAGGAAGGAGAGAAGGGAGAGGAAGAGAAGCTTACCAAACTGGATCCAAGAGCTTTCCACTGCTGGCCACCATCCAAGAGATCCAAAGAGAGAAAAGGGAAGAGAGCTCAAGAAAAGGTAAGAAGAGAAAATAAACCAACGTGCAAGAAGTGTGAGGGGAAAGGGAAAAGCCAAGCTGCCAAGGGTTAGGGGAACAAGGGGTCAGGTGACCTCCTTGTCTCCTTGGTCCAAGAAATGAAAGGTCCAAAAGAAAAAAGGCGGGAAAACGGAAAGTCGGAACGAGATTCGGATAATTTCCGTTACTCAGCACCTCATGCATGCGGAAAAAACTGAGCCGCTAACGCGGGAAGGTCGATAAACCACTCAAGGATCGGAATAAAAATTCAGGACGTTACAGAATGTCAAGGAAGTTCGCCGCTTCCTTGGCTTAGTCAGATATTACCATAGGTTTGTGGAGGGATTCTCTGTGATTGCCCGTCAACTTACTATTCTACTGAGGAACACTACCCGCTTTGTCTAGTCTGAGCCGTGTAGTAAGAGTTTTGACGAGCTGAAGAGGAGACTGACTTCTGCTCCTATCTTAGCACAACCGGAGGGCACAAATGATTTTGTGGTTTATATTGACGCATCCAAACTAGGCTTGGGATGTGTTTTGATGCAACGGGGTAGATTGATTGCCTATGCGTCTAGACAGCTAGAGACGTGAGGAGAACTACAAGACTCATGATTTAGAGTTGGCCGTGGTAGTTCATGCCTTGAAGAATTGGAGACATTACTTGTACGGAGTTACATGCCACATCTTCACAAACCATAAGAGTGTGAAGTATATTTTCACGTAGTGGGAATTGAATAACCACTAGCGTAGATGGATTGAGTTAATCAAGGACTTTGACCTTGAGACTTTTTGTCATTCAGGGAAGGGAATGTTGTCGCCGACGCATTGAGCAGGAAGACGCCTCGAGAGAAGGTGATTGCACGACTGACGGTTCTGCCTCAGTTACAGAGGGACCTATCATGGATAGAGATGGACATTCGGTTTCTTGATGTTGATGTTCATTAATCTACTTTAGAGGTTCTACCTGTTTTGTTGAGAGAGATCCAACAGAAGCAG
This sequence comes from Fagopyrum homotropicum, assembly GCA_033239125.1. NCBI lineage: Eukaryota > Viridiplantae > Streptophyta > Magnoliopsida > Caryophyllales > Polygonaceae > Fagopyrum > Fagopyrum homotropicum. The sequence continues at coordinate 25,125,315 of BSWB01000008.1, read as the reverse complement.
GAGACCTGCCCGACATTGAGACGGATTCAAGACAAGATGTCTCGAGGTGAGACTCCATAGTTTACCATTGATGTTGATGGATTGATGAGACGCCACGAGCACATATTTTTACCTTCTTATAGGGATCTAAGGCAGATGATCATGTAGGAGGCTCACTCCACACCTTACTCAATGCACCCAGGTGCGAGTAAAATGTATTAGGATGTGAGACGTTCCTTCTAGTGGGGCATGCTGAAGCCCGATGTAGCCCGATTTGTCGCTCAATGTGCGACTTGTAAATAGGTCAAGAATTTACACTGTAGACCCGAAGTAGAGCTTCACACAATGTTAGTGCCGCAGTAGAAGTGAGAGGATATCTCCATCGATTTTGTTACCGGCCTGAAGCGGAGCTTGAGTTTTGATGCCATCTGGGTTATCATTGATCAACTGATGAAGATAGCACGTTTTGTCTCTATTCGGGACACGTGGCCGGGAATCGGTTAGCTGAGGAGTTCACTAGGAAGATAGTTAGACTCCATGGAGTACCGAGGAACATTGTGTCTGATCGAGAAGGTCGTTTTACCTCTCGATTTTGGCAGCAGGTGCATATTGCCTTGGCTACAAGCCTTCACTTCACGGATGTTTTTCATCCTCAGTCAGATGGTCAATCAGAGAGAACCATTCAAACCGTAGAACACCTCGAGTCTTTCACCTAGTTTCAGTCAGATGGCCAGTCAAAGAGAACCATTCAAACAGCATGTGCATATTGCCTTGGGTACAAGCCCTCACTTCACGCACATTTTCTTTGATGATTGTTGGCTAAGTTTCTTATGCGATTCTAGGGTGATTAGCTGAAAGTTGTGGGAAAGACGATGATAGAATGATCTTAATCTCAGCAGGACCCTGAAAGCTCGAGTCTTTACCTTAACCGTAGAACACCTCGGTCAGTCATTGAACATCTCGACCGGGATGGAATATAACTGAACGAGGTGAACATTTCCTAAACCTTATCCGAGTTAAGAGTTTAAGTTTGCCAAACCCTATTCTTGGTATACCTTTCTTGGTGAAGGCAAGCCTAGGATGAGACTTACCCGGTGATTCCTTTGCTTGTTTACCTAAGATCATGAGTGTAGGTAATAAAGGTTTATCCTTTATTGGTGTTTGAGTATGCCTTCATTCCATCCTTGTGAGTTAGCCTGAGACTTACCAGGTAAAGGTTGATTCTATTCCCTTGGGTAGTGTGTTGGTTTGAGATTATAGTTCCTTTCCTTAGTACCTTGAGACTTACCCGGTGATAGGAGCTTTGGTTTGGGTTAGTGAGTAGTGAGACTTACCCGGTAATCTATTCCCACCTTAGAAACATCTTCCCTTTGCAAACCTCAACTTTGTTCGCGTTATCCTTTGAGATCTTGAGTCGGAACCACAACTAGATGCTTTAGTCCCTAGAATCCGCATTCCCTTTATCTGACTTTATATCATCTTTGATTGCTTTAGTTCATGGTCATTAGTTATTTGACAACCTGATTTCGTGCTTTGTTTCACCATAGTCATTGTGTTTGACCCCTTGAATTCTTGCTTTTATTACAATTGGTCCGTACACTGCGGGTTCGCATATTGTTCAAGCATACTTCTTGGGTTATAAATATTAAAGCTTGCACACACCTTTTGGAGCGAACACACATCAATAGATTCAAAACTATGAGATTCTTATGGAGAATTTCAAACCATCAAGAGTGAAGAACAACAACTACAAGCTAAGGCCTTTCTACTTCTCTTATAAAGATATGGTGCTAGCTTGGTATCAATCCCTTCCAGCTGGAAGAGTTAACACATTGGAAGAGATGACTACAATGTTTCTTACTAAGTTCTTTCCCCCATCAAAGACCGCTGAATTGAGCGGTAAGATCAATGCTTTTGTTACGAAGGATAAAGAAAGTTTGTTCCAATCATTGGAAAGGTTCAAAGTCAATTTATTGGATTGCCCTCACCATGGGATTCCAAAAATTGAGTTGCTACAGATTTATTTCAAGGGGTTGGATGAGGAAACTCAATTCAAACTCCAATCACTTTCTGCTGGAGCTTTTATGGATACAACGGTTGATGAAGCTTGGGAGTTTATTGAGAAGCAAGCTTCACACATGGAGAAATACTCCCATCGAGGAGTTGAAGATTGAGCAAGGCGAGTTAGCTTTCCGGATACAAGTCTTACAAATTCAAGTGCTGCTCAACTCACCACGCTCAACAATGAAGTCAAAGATTTGAATGAGCTTTTGTTAGCTCAAACTAAAAAGGAGTAATGTAATATCCGGATTTTTTATTCCGTCTAATTCCGCCGTTGACGGTTTCCCATTCTATCTAGTATCTCTTCCTTCACAAATTTCATTATTTTATGTAGAATCTAATTCACATAAAATGGTAAAATTATATCAAACTCTAATCCTTAGAAATATCCATTATTTTACGTAGAATTTAATTCACATAAAATGATAAAATTATATCAAACTCTAATCCTTATAATTATCTATTATTTTATGTAGAATTTAATTATCTATTATTTTATGATAAAATTATATCAAACTCTAATTCTTACCGATGACAAGCTGTGACGAGATCATGACAAGCTGTGACGAGACCATGTCTAAGCTGAGACGAGGCCATAACAAAGCCCGACAAATCTGTGACAAACTCATTCATGGGCCTGACAAGGACATGACGAGTTTTGACAGATTTTTGACAAGCAATTCAGCCCATCTTTCTTGCTTGTTTCAGCCCACTGTTCCTACCTTAAGCAGCCCAATTCGCTTACCCACAACAGCCCAACAGTGTGACTTCGAGCCAGGCCAGCAGTAGCCCAGAAGAGGCTGGTTACGAGCCCATTAACAGCTCCTTCAGGCGGACCACACAGCTCCTTCTCAGCCCAGCTTCTGCGTAGCCCACAACAGCCCCAACATCCTTTGCCCTCCAGCCCAGTGTGCACAGCTCCTCTCCAGCCCAGTATGCACAACTCTTCTCGCAGCCCAGGAGTACAAACGCATGATGCAACCACTCTTCTGCCCTTGTGAATGCTGAATGTAACGGCTGAAATCAATGCCCTCCCTTGATGGCCTTCACTCACGTAACAGCTAAGGGAGTAGCAGAAACCGCTTACCATTTAACGTCTGAAAAATCCTCCCTCTTGCCTTCCTCACTGCTGCGTACAGAAGATCGACCCAAACTGCTTCCGGACCAAGTTGCCAGCTACAAACCGGAGACTCGCAGCCACCACTCCACGGACGAACAACCTTCAACTTTCTGCACACAGAATCCTGAGTAAGTTGACTGCTGGATCTCTCTCGCTCTCTCTTTTCCCTATACGTTCATACCTTTCCGCTCTCTCCCTCCCTCCATCTGCGTTTATACTAATCACCGGAACTCACATACTCCTTCTTCTCTATGCCGAATGGATACTTAACTCGACTGCACCACGTGATCCACACCCCGCTGTCCCTAAGCCACTGCTGTTGAGCCAAAGCAGTCCAGCCTTCACTGCTTATGTTCCTGTCACGAACTGCACCACAGCAACAGCAACAGCAAGCACATTGTCACGAAAAACAGCCAGCTTGATGACCCGATTTAGGTATGCTAAACTCATTATTTTTGGCTGGTTTTCGGATATGTCATAGACGGTATTGCAGAGTAAAGAATACTAAAATTTTAGAGGAATCGGAGTTACGGTTTGAGAGTTATTGTGTTTTGTATATATGTGCTGAGTGTTGGGGAAAACAGCTAGTGATGCTGTTTTGTGAGATGGTTTTGAATAAGCTCTTGATCTCCGTTGGGCTTGAATTTTGGATATGATATAGTTGACATATTTTTGTAGAACATATTAAAATTTGAGAGGCATCCAGCGAGTGGTTTGGGATTTATGATTTTTCCAAGATTGAGTCGTAAGCAGTTTTTCTGTTGTGCTGAAATTCGGTTTTGTTAGATAGTTTTAAATAGGATTTTGATCTCCTTTGCGGCTAAATTTTGGATATATTATAGATAAGATTTTACGGTAGAACATATCAAAATTTGGGATAAATCCAGCGAGTAGTTTAGGACTTATGATTTTTCAAAGTTAAGACAATGTGCTACTTGTTAAGTGTTGTACCCAACTTTAGAAATTTTTGTAGAAGCGATGCTTTAACAGTTTTAAGAAATTCTTTCTCCTACGAGTAGATAGGATATCATAGATGACCTAGGGAATTATTTCGGAATTTTTATAATATTATTCGAATTTTATATTTGAAGTTGTAGTTGGACTTTAGTGACTTTTCGGGAAATAGAAAATGGGTAGTTTTTCTAGTTGTTACCTAAAATCATCCTAGATAGTAGAATATGGTTAGTTAGCCTCAAATTATAATTTAAGTACATATTCCGAGTTTTTGGAAATTCCGGGACCAAGGGTAAAATAGTCATTTTACCATAAATTGGTATTGTATTAAATTCTATTCTAATAGGACCTACTACCTTAGAAGTCTTAGACTTCTAATTACCAAGAAAGTGTGCTGACACACTTGCCTCCTTTGACAGGCAACCGAGTTATACAGTTACAGATTGAGTTGTGATTAAGAGAGTCGAGATCTGATTCAGGTAAGTCCACGGACTTACTTAGATGGCTTCTTGTATGAGTGTAATGTGTATGAGTGGTGTTTGTTAGTTATGATAAACAACGAAATCGGATTAGGCCGACTTTATTATTTACGTAATTGACCCAAGTGTATGATAACGGGTCGTGACATCATCTGCCTAGCTCTTGCGAGAGTCTAGGAGGTTCCCTGCGACCAGCCCAGTCTGGTAGACGGTCAGATGCATTAGTACCATTCCGCGTTGGTAAACGGGGACAGGGGCGAGGTTTGGGAATCCCTCGTGTTACAAAATAAGTATCATTAGTAATAACCTATCACCTAATTAAAGATAATAAAAGGATTGAGTGTTGCATGTTGATTGTGTATATTGTGTGTTTGTGCTTTTACCTTTATACTTATGCATAGAATGTTAGCTAACGGTTTTATACCGCTTGTAGATGCCTTGCAGGTTAAGACAGTTGTAGAGAGATCCGGAGGGAATGGTCAGCCGGGTCCACGTACTCATTTAGTTGGGGACGGGAATGTCTTATGTTCTTCATATATGTCGTTTTGGTACCTTTGCTTTGTAAGGCTAATACTTATTCTTCATGTATATATTGTTTAAAGTTTTCAAATGTTTTAAATACTTTTGTGCCTTGTTGTAAGATCCAAGTTAAATTGTTGTCAAACTAAGGTCGGAACCCATTGTGAGGTCCTAACCAGTAGCTCCCCGAGTTCTCAGAATTTGGGGTGTTACAAGTAAGATGTTGGATATGTAGTAAGAGAAAACTATCAAGGGCTGCGGAAAAACAACAATTCAACAACAACAACAGGAATTTCAACAACAATTGGAGATCAAAGCAACAAAATCCTGGTAACCCTTATTCTCATGTTGAAAATGCTCTTAACCCCCCTTCTCCTTCTTCTACTCCATTGAGGAGCCTGGAGCCGTCATCAATCTCATCCCAGCCGCCCAAGGAGAAGCCGGACGCTGTGCTGGAAGCTATTTTGATAAAGCTCAACGCTATGGAGACTTCTATGAACTCATTTTCGAAGGCACCAAACGCCTTAGAACAACAAGTTTTCAACAAGGCTAATGAAGCATAAAGAGATCCTGGTAAACTTTCAGGAAGCAAAGAGAACAACCCAAAAGGGCAAGTCATGGCGATCACAACACGCAGTGGATTGAAGACTACAGATCCAGTACCTCGGTCGGACCACGATCACACGAGGAACACCTCGGTCGAGGTGGCAAACGAGATGGAGCCCGAGAAAGCGAAACAAAAAGCTGATGTGTATGTTCCACCACCTGCTTATAAACCACTACTCTAGTTCCCTCAGTCTAGGGAGCGGGCACATCTAGACAAGCACTTTGGTAAGTTTCTTGACCTTATGAATAAGCTACATATTAACATCCCTTTCATTGATGCTATCCTAGGAATGCCCACCTATGGGAAGTGTCTGAAAGACATCTTGTCAAGGAAGAGAAAGCTGGAAGACATTGGAGAAGTACGGATGACCTCTAGATCTTCGGATCTCGTTCAAATCATGAAGGAGAACATTCCGCCTAAGTTCAAAGATCCCGGTTCATTTTTCATTCCCATCCAAGTTCGCGATGTGACTTATGATGAACTTTGTGATCTAGGAGCTTGTGTGAGCATCATTCCTCTAGCAATTTGTGAGAAGATCGGCCTTGGAATTCCCAAGCCCGTGAAGATGACGTTATACATGGCGTATCGTTACATTACTCGTCCTGTTGGTATCTTGGAGGACGTTCCCGTTAAGCTAGGTAATTTCTATATACCTATAGACTTTGTTGAGTTGGACATTCCCGCAGATTATCCCATTCCTATCATTCTCGGAAGACCATTTCTAGCAACATCGGGTTGCAACATTGATTGTAGGAACGCCAAGTTAATGTTCAAAATTTGTGGCGATCATGTGGAGTTTTCACTCTTGTCTACAATGAAGGAAGAGCCATTTGAAGACTATATCTTCAACATCTATGATGAAGAAGATTCTCGAGAATTGGTGAGCCCTATCCTTATTAAAGATCCTCTTGAGAATGTTTTGAGTTTTAGTATGATGGAGGAAGGTGTAGATGTTTTGTGTGATGCAGATGAACGAAGCTTGATAGCGTTAGAAGCAGATCCAGGACCTAGATTCGATAATTGATCCAGGAGAAGAAAAGCACAATAGATTTCTTTCCGAGCTCCAGTATCTCGACCGAGATGTTTCCGGAGCAAGCGAGGTGGTCTTATCTGAAGAACACCTCGGTCCATCATCTCGGACCACGACCGAGACATTGTTTGCTCAAAAGTGTGTGCGTCAAAGTCTTAAAATTTATATCTAGAACTTATGCAAAACCAAACCCGCAGTGTAAGGATCAGTAGTAGTAAGACAAGAAATTCCAGAGTCAAACTCAGGGATTTGGTGAGAATAAAATTGATTTCAAAATATATGGCAAATTTAAAAACTTTTGTGAATATAAAAGAGACAAATGATTCCAAGGATTCAAGTATCCAACTGCGGCTTTCGATTCAAGACACTTCTAAAGATCAAAGGACAGAGTTGGCATTGCCAAGGTTATGTGTTTCGAAAGAAGGTATTGTACGGTGAAGTTACAAAACCCATATGTCTCACCCAAAAGCTCTCTCTATAAAAGTTGTTGAGGCTGCAATATAGAAAGGTCTAAGGATAAGATTAACACTCAAACTAGCCACCCAAAACCCAAAGATATGACTCTCTGAGGCAAAGATGGAAAGCACACTCAAACCTTAATAGAGGATGTTGAGTCTCTCTATTATCCAAATTTTACAAACTTAGTTATCAAATGAAGAATCAATGATGAAGTATCTTCTCACACCTGAATAAGGGTTAAAAAGGTTAAGCAAGGTTGGGATATAAGCAAAGGTTAACTTTGGTTAAAGAATAAATCAATTAAAGATCGTCAAGGGAATAAATCGGGTTGTTCTTCACTAAATCGGTCGATTTCCTTTAGAACAGGTCGATTTATCTGATATCGCAAAGTTAAATCTCAACTCTCAGGATCCAAATGGTTAAATCGGGCTGTTCTTCACTAAAACTCGAACTTTGAATAAAAACCAAATAATCTCCGAATCTATAATCAAACCTTAAAATCTTTCAAAGAATCTCTCAAAACACTCAATAATGTGTTCACAAATCACAATAACAAGAAAGGAAACAAAAGATCTCACAAACTCTTTGAATCTTGACTTCTTGCTTCTTTCCTTCTATCCTCCCTCCAAGAACCTTTGATTCCGTCAAATTCCGTAAATCCTTCCCGCTGCGAACCCCCAATTTTTGTGTCTAGGGTTCCAATGTATACTTCCTTACTAATGGGCCACTTGGCATATCGTTTCTCAGGCCCACAAGTGATGGGCTTTGGATCGTAATATTTTTAGACGAAAGCTGAAGAAAATCGTTCGATCCAAGGTAATAAAAACCGTCCAATTTTTATGAGGAAAATCGTCCGATTTCTAGTGTAATTGACTCGATTTTCTTCAACAGAAAGTGCTCGTCTCTTGATTTGTTTCCTTCCTTTCTTTTGTGACCCTTTTGTACACTTCCTTTGCTCTTCATGGATCCTCAAAGGTTCCCAAAGCATCCTCATTGACCTTAGAAACTCTTTTGCTCCACTTTTGCTTCGAATTCCATTGAATTCGCCTATAATTCAACCAAAACTCGTGTAGACCTCTATTTCCGAAATATAAATGAAATAAACCTTAAAGGTACACAAATCTCTCCGTACACAAGGAAAATTGAGGTAAAACCTCTACAATATGCATGATTAAAATGGTTATAATTCATGTCATCAAAATACCCCATACTTGCCTCTTGCTTGTCCCCAAGTAAGGTTCAAATTTGAAATACAAGATGTCATGAATTATATGATGCGAAAACTCAAAAACTTTTCGGAAAGTGCTTCTTCTTATTGGATCACCCTCAAAGTAACGTTTCAACACATAGGAAGACAAAGTATATATCAATGATAATCGTATCATGAACAAACCTTCATTTTTTACTCAAATTCATAAATCAAAGACATGATAAAGATGTGAAGATGATCAAGATCAAACAAATCTAAGTCATTAAGCCTTAAACATGTACACAAAGGTTTCAAGGTCTTCCAATCAACAAAAGGTCAAAGAAACGTGTCAAAGGTGGGAAATCTGCTTGGGTAATGTAGTGCTAATCCGAGAAAGAGGAACAACACAATAGAAACTTTAAGAACACAATTTCACCACACATGCTTTGCATGTAAAATTTTTGCTTTTCTTTTACTTTACTTTTTGAGAGTATGGATAGCGGTGCACAAAAACCGAAGCGTAGGAGATCGGCGTTTCTCAATTTTCCAGATGCCTCAAACCCTTGATGCACATACCATATCCCGTTAGGACTTGTCGTTCAATTGGACATTGGCAAGACACAAACACCCGGCTATGTGAATGGTGCCGAGTTACTCATCCTCATGTTCAACGTCGCCAAACCTAAAGTTTTGCTAAAACTCAATCCTCTGTCTCTTGTCGATACTCCGTGAACTGAGTGTTCAGGGCTGTATAGTCGGTGTGGAGGGCCTGATAATCAGTGCGAAGACCCCAATAGTCAGTGTGTAGACTTTGAATGCCAAAAATCAATGCTCCAATCTCTCGATGGAGCCTAAATCCATGCCCACGCCCTCTCCCACGGTTGGGTGCATGTGCAAAGGAGTGGCGGGGATCTAGCATCTCATCCTCTGTCTCCTCCGTACCTCGACTCATCTTGCTAGGTCTAGCACCATGAGTATCAGTGTCCATAGAGTCTGTAGCATGACCGTTGTGGGTGTCGCTCTCGAACTCTAGCATGGATCCCTGGTAAGCTGCAGCTCCATCCTCAAAGTCCTCCTCATCCTCCGTCTCCTCATCCTCATTATAATAAACAGGTTGAGGGGCCATCTCATCAAACATGCGCTCGAAGGTCTCATTCCAGTTCCTCCTATTATGAATATTGTATTCGGACTTCCACTCAATTTCATCCGGCTTCGTGGATGGCTTCCTTGCCCATGGCATATGCACATGCAAAGCTCCCATACCTCTAGGAATCAAAACCTGCCTCGTAACTAATCGCCGTGAACCAAGAAGGTGGGCGCTCTCGGCTAAGCTGCAATCTGAATAGTCAAGCTCCAATGCCTTCGCCACATGAGTGACAAGGCCTCCAGCGCAAATATCGCCCTTCGACTTGTTGGCTATCTTCCCGAGATAGTCAGCAAGCATAGTAGTGGTGTCCGGAATAGTGCCGGTGGTCATACAGTGAAGGAGATAGAGCTCATCCGCCTTCAGTTTTTGCGGCGTCTCTGTCCTGGTAAATAAGGACTCACTAAGGATCCTGTGGGCGATCTTGAAGGAGAGATTGTAGATGCTTGCTTCCTTCGAGTTTCCCGGTCTCCACTTATCTCCTCTTGCTTTCCCAATGGATATACTCTCCCAGAAAGCACTAGCGCTCACACCTCGTGGAAATGTGCCTGTAGAGGAAGAGGGAAAACCAAACAGATCTCCAAAAGCAGGTATAGACATAGCATGGTCCTCATTCATGAGCCGGAAGGTAACACTCCTATCTCTAGGGTCATGCTCAAAGGTACTAAGAAACTCATGGGTAATCTCGGTATAAGCATCCTCCCAAATGAGCGTAAACTGACTCAACCCCATCCTATCCAACATCATATCAATGTCTTCCCTCACAAACAACGCATCCAAGTCATCAAGAACAATGTAACGTGGAGGGGTGAAAGGGCGATATAAGAGAAGTTCATATCTCTTGTTATGTTTGGAAAGGGGAGGAGGAAGGTTTGGCTTGGCTTGAGGAGGTGGTGGTGGTGGGTGAGGTGCCTTGGAAGAAGAACCCTTCTTCTTGCCTGCATTTCTAGTGATTCTCTTCAAAGTCTCCATTATACACACAAAAATCGACCTGTTCTTGGCAAAAATTGGGCGATTTTTCTGGGTTGAGTCAATTTTTCCCACGATTTCAACACAAATCACAAATCTATAAATTTCTGTTCAATTCAACACCACACACAGCTTCCTAGGGATGTTTCTAGGAAAACCCCTCAATCAAACTCAACAATCTAACAACTTCTAGGCATGATTCAAGATCGAACGAAATAGTTAGGTTTTGGATCGAAAAACCTGAATTCCGGATGAATGAGTAGTTTGTCAAGTTTGTTGATGCTAGATCCTTCTTCCTTGTTAAAAATGCTTTAGTTTAGGCTCAAGAATCGTTCAAAACGATTAAAATTGGGGAGATGGGAGGGTTGGCGATTTTCGGCATTTTGGAGCAAAGAGGGACGAATTTTTGTTAAGTGTTGGAATGAGAAATCGAGTGGAGAAGGCTTTATATCGGCTGGCCAAAATACAAAGAAAATCGACCGATTTTTCTGGGCGATTTATTTGTTTGTCCGATTTTTCTTCCCTTTCACAACTTAATGAAGAAAATCGACCGATTTTTCCTAGGGGGGTCGATTCTTCAGTCGATTTATCTTTCTGTTGCCAAAAATCGACTTGCTCTAGAGCCTGCATCGATCGATTAACTTATGGTAAGTCGATTTATTCTCTTCTTTTCCTTAAAAAGTGTATTTGATCCAATTTATGTCCACTTCCGCCTTCAATTCCTCAAGATTTCACCTAGTTTCTGCAACTTATGACACAAACAAACCGAGAGCGCATCGAGGAACAAACAAAGCAAAAACAAAAACAAACAAGTGACTAACCTAAGCTATTCTATGATGAAAAGAAAAGAAAAGAACTACACTACCATAGGTTGCCTCCCAAGAAGCGCTTGTTTTAACGTCTTTAGCTGGACGTTGCTCGTTTAGGTTTTCAATGGAAGAGGATAGGAGCTATCTCCTCAACCGGAACTTCCGGTATGTACTTCTTCAACCGTTGGCCATTGACCTTGAAACTTCCGCTTTGTTCACCCCATACTTCAACTACATCATGGGGGAAAACACGTTTAATGACATAAGGTCCTGTCCAATGGGATTTGAGCTTACATGGAAAGAGTCGAAGTCTTGAGTTGAATAGGAGAACAAGATCTCCTTCCTTCAAGTCCTTTGGGATAATGTGCTTATCATGCCACCACTTCGTTATTTCCTTGTAGATCCTTTTATTCTCATACGCATTCAACAGGATTTCCTCTAGTTCATTGATGTCTAATAGCCGCTTTTCTCCGGCTTCCTTCATGCTGAAGTTGAGCCACTTGATGGCCCAATATGCTTTATGCTCTAGCTCTACAAGAAGGTGACAAGACTTCCCATACACAAGTGCGGTCCTATAGGCCCATAATGCATCATCTAGTTTCATTGCCCAGTCCTTTCTTTTTCTAGAGACGGATATCTCAACTTGTCTGCTTGTTTGCGGACGGTATGTTGTGGCAATCTTATGGGTTACCCCATACTTAGCTAATAGAGCCTTAAATCGACGGGTTGTGAAGTGCGTTCCTCCATCACTAATGATGGTTAGGGGAGTCCCGAACCTTGGGAAGATCGCCCTATTGGAGAACTTAAACACTACCATTGCATTATTAGTGGGAGAAGCGATTGCTTCTACCCATCTTGAGACATAGTCTACAACTATAAGTATGTATTGGTTTCCACAAGACAATGGGAATGGTCCCATGAAGTCCACTCCCCATACGTCAAATATCACTACTTCTTGTATGTTGTTGATGGGCATCTCATTCCTCTCGAAATATTACATGTCCTTTGACAAGCATCACAAGCAACAACATAGTTCTGCACATATTTAAACAAGGTAGGCCAAAAGAAGCCAAATTGGAGTACCTTAGCACATGTCTTGTGGGAACTAGCATCTCCTGCACAAGGCAAAGAATGTCAATGGCGAATAATGCTTCCCACCTCATCTTCTGGAACACATCTTCTGAACATGCCATCACGACCTCTCTTGAAGAGTAGAGGTTCATTCCAATAGAAATGTCGGACGTCTCTAAAGAACTTCTTCCTTTGAGCGTATGAATGTCCGGGTGGGGGTTCTTGACAAACAAAGTAATTGACAATATCAGCAAACCATGGGTCATTCCCTTTCGAGATTTTTTGAAGACATTCTTCAATCTCGTGTAGCTGTTCGTCGGGGAATGAGTCGTCAATAAGGAGCTCATCTGTCTTGTCGGTGAGGTGTGGGAGACGGCTAAGTTGATCGGCGACTGAATTCTCTGAGCCCTTCTTGTCACGGATCTCTAGATCGAACTCTTGTAGGAGCAAGATTCATCTTAGAAGTCTAGGCTTTGCATCCTTTTTCGTGAATAGGTAGAGGATTGCTGAATGATCCGTGTAGACTATCACTTTCGCACCTACAAGATAAGAACGAAATTTCTCTAATGCATAAACAACAACAAGAAGCTGCTTCTCCGTGGTAGCGTAATTCAGTTGAGCTTCGTCTAGCGTCTTGCTAGCATTGTAGATGGCATGAGTATGACCATCTTTCTTTTGTCCAAGTACAACTCCTACAGCTACATCACTTGCGTCGCACATGATCTCAAAAGGAAGTGTCCAATCGAGTGGTTGGATGATAGGAACTGAAATCAAAGCTTCCTTGATCCTGCAAAAGGCATCTAAACACTCTTTCGAAAACTCGAAAGTTATGTCCTTCATCAAAAGATTAGTCAAAGGTTTTGAAATCTTAGAAAAATCCTTTATGAATCTCCTATAGAAAGCTGCATGTCCTAAAAAGCTTCTAAGTGCTTTTACCGAAGATGGAGGAGGTAGCTTCTCTATACTTTCAATCTTAACTCTATCAACTTCTATTCCTCTATTCAAAATCAAATGACCTAATACAATTCCTTCGGTGAGCATGAAATGACAGTTCTCCCAGTTTAAGACTAGGTTAGTGTCCTCGCATCTCTTAAGAACAAGGGAAAGGTTAGAGAGACTATTATCAAAGGAAGAACCATATACCGAAAAGTCGTCCATGAATAATTCCATGATATTCTCTACATATTCTGAAAAGATTGCCATCATACACCTTTGGAAGGTGGCTGGAGCGTTACATAAACCGAATGACATCCTTCTATAGGCAAACGTACCCCATGGGCACGTGAAAGTTGTCTTCTCTTGATCGTCCGTGTGAATGGGAATCTGAAAGAAACCTCTATATCCATCTAGATAACAAAAGTAAGAGTGTTGGGCTAACCTTTCTAACATTTGATCAATGAAAGGGAGGGGGAAATGGTCCTTCCTCGTGGAAACATTCAGCTTACAGTAGTCGATGCACATTCTCCACCCCATAACTGTCCTTGTAGGAATAAGTTCGTTGTTTTTGTTAGCAACGACGGATATGCCTCCTTTCTTTGGAACCACTTGTACGGGGCTCACCCATTTGTTATCAGAAATAGGGAAGATGATACCTGCATCAAGTAGCTTAATGATTTCTTTCTTCACGACCTCTTTCATGATCGGATTTAACCGCCGTTGAGGTTGAATTGAAGGTTTGTAATACTCTTCCATTAAGATCTTATGCATACAAAGGGAAGGTTTAATGCCTACTAAATCATCAATGGTATAGCCTAAGGCTTTCTTGTGTTGTTTCCGAACATTCATAAATGCATACCTTAGATGTGTAGGAAGTGGTTTCAACTCCAACGATGGTGGTGCTTTAATTGATGATTCTTGGTCTTCAAGTATCATTAGAGAGGTATCTGAAGGTATAGGAAGTGTGCTACTACAGTTGAAAACATTTGCAATTGAGTTTGTAGAAGTCAGAGAAATTGCCGAAAAATCGACCTCCCCCGTTGTAAATCGGTCGATCTCCAGTCCGATTTTTCTTTGTGTTGTCAAAAATCAACTTGCATTATTAGAAATCGAATGATTTTCTTTGTGTAGGTCGAATTTTTCAACAGTTTCCGGGGCTCTTTTTAGCGCTTCAAATCTTTCTTCCGGCTCTTCCTCTGCATCTTCCAATGCTCGAATCTCATCATCACATTCATGTTCTACTCCTTCTTCAATGATACTCATGCTAAGAACCTTTTGAAGTGGATCTTTGATCAAGATTAAACTCACCACTTCTCTAGACTCTTCTGCATCAAATATGTTAAAAACATCTTCTCTTAGAGCTGGCTCTTTGATCAAGGAGGAGAGTACAAATTCCACTTTCTCTTCTCCTATATTGAATGATAGCTGTCCATTCTTGCAATCAACCATACAACCGGAGCTTGCAAGGAATGGTCTCCCAAGAATGATGGGAACTGGATAATCTCCAAGAATGTCAAGAACGACAAAATCTATAGGAATGTAAAACTCACCAAGGGAATGTCTTCTATGATTCCAACAGGTCTAGTTATGGAACGATCAGCCATGTAAAGTGTCAGCTTCACTGGTCTAGGCTCTCCTAGACCAACTTTCTTGCATAGAGAAAGTGGTATGATGCTTACGCTTGCTCCAAGGTGACAAAGTGCACCATATGTGACTTCTCCTAAGGTGATGTGTATGCAAAATGATCCTGGAACACACATCTTGGGTGGCTTGTTCTCCGTCATAATCTTGATAAGTTCGGATGACTCCGTAGTCATCTTGACTTCACCGATGTCTTCTAGTTTCCTCTTGTTAGGGAGGATCTATTTTAGGAACTTCCCATAAGCTGGCATACCTAAAATTGTATCCATAACAGGTATATTAATGTGAAGCTTACTCATAAGGTCAATGAACTTACCGAAGTATTTATCTAGACACGCTCTTGCTCTAGATTGGGGAAAAGGTAGAGGTGGCTTGTAAGCGGGAGGAGGAACATAGACGTCTTCCTTCTCGTTTTCCTTCTCCTTTTATTTTTCAGCGGGGGCTTCAACTAGTTT
The DNA here is from genome assembly GCA_033239125.1 of Fagopyrum homotropicum. Lineage (NCBI taxonomy): Eukaryota > Viridiplantae > Streptophyta > Magnoliopsida > Caryophyllales > Polygonaceae > Fagopyrum > Fagopyrum homotropicum. Next base: position 25,109,893 of record BSWB01000008.1, on the reverse strand, counting down.
GGGTTGTGGATCGGTGGTTGGTACACCACTCCTAGTAGTAATCACCATTACTCGCCCCTTTGGGTTGTCTTCCGTCTTTCCGGGAAGCTTCCCTTGATCTCTAGGAACTTCTCCGGCTTTATTGAATACTTGATTTTATAAGGCTTTTTGTGCCTTATCAATCGAAGTAATGTGACTCTCCATTCCTTGGAGCTTCTTTAAAATGTTCTCCATCATGACATCGAACCTGTCCTTCTCCGGCTTGCTCGAGCCATTCGACGTTTGACCTTGGCTTTTCAAAGGAGTAGAAGAAGATGGAGGTGTTAGTGCATTTTCAGCATGTGAATAGGGATTACCGGAGTTTTGTTGGTTGGATCTCCAATTGTTGTTGTTGGAGTTCCTGTTGTTGTTATTCCAGTTATTGTTCCGGCAGTTGTTCCTATTGCCTTGGTTATTGTCCCTTCCTAGGTAGCCGGCATCTTGCTCCTTTGTCCTTTGAAGACTAGTTTTTATGACTTCCTTCAACTCTTTGATCTCATTGCTGAGGGAAAATAATTGAGTTTGTGCAGCTTGATTTAACTTCGCTCCTGGGTCTCCCGAATTCCGATTCCCACCATCAATCTTCCTATGGGAATACTTCTCAATTACTTGGGCTTGCTTCTCAATGAAGTCCCAAGAATCATCTTCTCTCATATCCATGAATGTACCACAAGAAAGAGATTGAAGTTTGAATTGTGTCTCCACGTCTAATCCATTGTAGTAGATCTCCAACAATTCCAGCTTTGAAATGCCATGGTGTGGGCAATCCAATAGAAGATCTTGAAACATTTTCCAAGATTGAAACAAGCTTTCGTTAGGTTTCGTAGAAAAAGCATTTATCTTACCTCTTAATTCCGCCGTTTTCGATGACGGAAAGAACTTAGTGAGGAACTCCGAAGTCAAGTCTTCCCATGTGTTGAGTTTTGCAGATGGAAGGGCTTGATACCAAGCTAAGGCTTTGTCCTTCAAAGAGAAGAAGAACGGTCTCAACTTGTAGTTGTTGTTGTTGACCCTTTGAGGTTTCAAAGTGTCCATGAGAATCTTAAAATTTTGCAAGTGTTGATGCGGAGATTCAGCTTCCGTCCCACCAAACTTATTTTGGCGGATCATAGTGATGACTTGTGGACGCATCCCAAAGTCATGATCATCTTGCTCTCCAAGATTCACACCTAGACGGCGTGGTTGTTGAATTGGGTCCATTCGTTTCCCAAGGGTTCGTGGTTCAGCCACGACATCAGCAGCTCTCGCCTCTCTAGCACGAGAGCGAGGATCAACATATGGTCGAGGGATTACGGGTGGTATCTCCTCCAGCTCCAGCATGTCATCATCATCGGATAATTCAGCTATAGATGCTTTAGCCTTCTTCTTCTTCTTAGCGTCATTCCTTTCCAATTTCATGTCTAGAATCATAGCCTTAAGCTCATCTCTTTGAAATTGATTACGCTCTTGTTCTTCCAAGCGATCCTTCTCACTCAATTTGAGTTGAGCTCGAGGTTCATCGAACTCCTCTTGGATGCTCCTCTCATTATTTTCAGCCATCTTTATCTCTCTTAGCTTTCTCCTTAAAGTTTTCTCTAATTCGGGATTAAAGGGAACGAGGTCTTTGGTAGACCTGGACCTTCACATATACCTAAAGAATATGCATAAATCGCTCAAGTAGACAGATCAAATCACAAGAGAAAAGCTTCGAAGCTAGAAAACCGAAAATCGAATTTGGTCTAGACAAAATCCCCGGCAACGGCGCCAAAAACTTGTTCGCTTAAAAGTGTGTGCGTAAAAGTCTTAAAATTTATATCTAGAACTTATGCAAAAGCGAATGATTCCAAGGCAAGAAATTCCAGAGTCGAACTCAGGGATGTGCTGAGAATAAAATTGATTTCAAAATATCTAGCAAAGTTCAAAAGCTTTTGTGAATATAAAGGAGACAAATGATTCCAAGGATTCAAGTATCCAACTGCGGCTTTCGATTCAAGACACTTCTAAAGATCAAATGACAGAGTTGGCATTGCGAAGGTTATGTGTTTCGAATGAAGGTATTGTAAGGTGAAGTTCCAAAACCCATATGTCTCACCCAAAAGCTCTCTCTATAAAGGTTGTTGAGGCTGCAATATAGAAAGGTCTAAGGATAAGATTAACATTCAAACTAACCACCCAAGACCCAAAGATATAACTCTCAAAGCAAAGATGGAAAGTACACTCAAACCTTAATAGAGGATGTTCAGTCTCTCTATTACCCAAATCTTACAAACTTTAGTTACCAAATGAAGAATCAATGATGAAGTCTTTTCTCACACCTGAATAAGGGTTAAAAAGGTTAAGCAAGGTTGGGATTTAAGAAAGGTTAAAGAATAAATCAATTATGGATTGTCAAGGGAATAAATCGGGTTGTTCTTCACTAAATCGATAGATTTCCTTTAGAACAAGTCGATTTATCTGATATCGTAGAGTTAAATCTCAACTCTCAGGATCCAAATGGTTAAATGAGTTCAGTCTATCATCATCTAAGCTACAATCATCAACTATTCTTCCCAAAATCACAAGGTTTTTAGCCAACCATTTTCATATTCAAATCAAAATCAAGATTGAATGAATAATATCAAATAAAACTCGAATTTTTAATAAAAAACCAAATAATCTCCGAATCTGCAATCAAACCTTAAAATCTTTCAAAGAATCTCTCAAAACACTCAATAATGTGTTCACAAATCACAGTAACAAGAAAGGAAACAAAAGATCTCACAAACTCTTTGAATCTTGACTTCTTGCTTCTTTCCTTCAATCCTCCCTCCAAGAACCTTTGATTCCGTCAAATTCTGTAAATCTTTCCCGCTACGAACCCCCAATTTTTGTTCCTAGGGTTCCAGTGTATACATCCTTACTAAAGGGCCACTTGGCATATCGTTTCTCAGGCCCACAAGTGATGGGCTTTGGATCGTAATATTTTTAGACGAAAGCTGAAGAAAATCGTTCGATCCAAGGTAATAAAAACCGTCCGATTTTTATGAGGAAAATCGTCCGATTTCTAGTGTAATTGACTCGATTTTCTTCAACAGAAAGTGCTCGTCTCTTGACTTGTTTCCTTCCTTTCTTTTGTGACCCTTTTGTACACTTCCTTTGCTCTTCATGGATCCTCAAAGATTCCCAAAGCATCCTCATTGACCTTAGATACTCTTTTGCTCCACTTTTGCTTCCAATTCCATTGAATTCACCTATAATTCAACCAAAACACGTGTAGACCTCTATTTCTGAAATATAAATGAAATAAACCTTAAAGGTACACAAATCTCTCCGTACACAAGGAAAATTGAGGTAAAACCTCTACAATATGCATGATTATAATGGTCATAATTCATGTCATCACACAGCGAGCGAGATGAAGTCAACTGAAAATCACACCGTTCTAGCACCTCAGCCTAACCCTAATTGCCTCGAGAAGGACGATTTGTCTATTGATGATTCATTCTCTGATGATCATTCGCAATTGGAGTATTGGCCTCGCCAAGTTTGTGATGGTAAAGAACCTTGGTATGATGATATTGATAACTATCTTGTTTGTCAGGAAATACGTCCCGGATTGACATACGCTCAAAGGAAGAAGTTCTTCAAAGACGTACATCACTACTATTGGAATGAACCTCTACTCTCCAAGAGAGGTCCGGATGGGATGCTTCGACGATGCGTACTGGAGGATGAAGCTGCTAGTGTCATACGACATTGCCACTCACTGCCTTGTGGAGGACATGCTAGCGCTCACAAAACATGCGCTAAGGTACTACGTTCCGGTTTCTTTTGGCCTACATTATTTAAAGATGTGCAAGCGTTTGTTGTCTCTTGTGATACATTCCAAAGAACAAGGAGCTTGTCTAGAAGGAATGAGATGCCGCTCAATAATATTCAGGAAGTTGAAATCTTTGATGTGTGGGGAGTTGATTTCATGGGACCTTTCCCATCATCCGCAGGGAACCTCTACATCTTGTTACCTGCTAATTACGTTTCTAGATGGGTCGAAGCCATTGCCTCCCCCACTAATGACGCCATGGTGGTTGTGAAGTTTTTCAATAGAACTATCTTTTAACGTTTTGTGACACCGCGTATCATCATCAGCGATGGAGGAATGCATTTCATTAACCGGAAGTTCAAGGCACTTCTATCGAAGTATGGGGTAACCCACAAGGTAGCAACCCCTTATCACCCTCAAACTAGTGGGCAGTTGGAGATCTCTGATAGAAAAATCAAGGAAATTTTAGAGAAGACCGTTTCAAGGACAAGGAAGGATTGACCCATAAAGTTGGACGATGCTCTTTGGGCTTATAGGACTGCATTCAAGACTCCCATTGGTACTACTCCTTACAATTTGGTATATGGGAAGTCTTGTCATCTTCCCGTTGAGCTGGAACACAAGGCATATTGGGCAATCAAGTGGTTGAATTTCGACATTAAGGAAGTTGGAGAGAAGAGACTTCTAGACAATAATGAGCTGGAAGAGTTTCCCTTAAACGCTTATGATGCCAAAATCTACAAAGAAAGAACAAAGAGATGGAATGAAAAGCATATCGTTCCTAAGGAGCTTAAAGAAGGAGATCTTGTTCTACTCTTCAAATCCCGCCTCCACCTTTTTCCAGGTAAGCTGAAATCTAGATGGACAGGACCTTATGTTGAGAAAAATGTTTTTCCCCATGGTGTAGTTGAAGTATGGGGTCAAGCTAGTGGAAGCTTTAAAGTCAACGGTCATAGGTTAAAGAAGTATCAACCGGAAGTTCCGGCTGAGGAGATTGCCACCTTACACATTTTTTTTGAGGATGGTATACGGTCCAGCTAGCGACCTTAAACCAAGCACAACTTTGAAGGCAACCCAAGTTATTGCTTTCTTTTCCCTTTTTCTAGTTTAGTTTAGATTGCTTTGTGTTTTGTGTGTCCTCCTAGACAGGAATCAGGTGATCTCTAAGAAGAAATTACGACTCAAAAGCTACATGGAAGGACAGATGTTCGAGAAATTAAGAAGACGGAGTTTGACTGAGACACATCTCGGGTGCTGTCACAGTACCTCGACCGAAGTGTTCTTCGTCAACCGAGGTGCCTAGGTCTGACATCCACCTCGCTCTGACACCTCGGTCTGCCCAGGAACATCTCGACCGAGGTGAAATCAAATTCAGCGAGGGGTATAAAAGGAGCTCGGACATTTCTCTCTCCTCTAACTTCCTCTCTCTTTCCCTCCTCGACCGCGCCGAATACAATTGCTCCAATTCTCGATTCTTGCCCGTTTTCGAAGATTTTTGGCTACAAATCCTCACGAGAAGTACGCGAATCAGTTTACAAGCATCAAACAGCACAAAGATCGACTAAAATCTGCACATTTTCGGGTATTTCATTAAAAACCCTAACTAGCTACTTTTTCTTCAATTCTTCATAGATCTGGCTTTGGTATCCACAGATTGCTGTTGAGAAGAGTATAAGTACCCCTTAGAAAAGCTTGCATTTTCTAGATTTCGTCTCGCCCAACTATTCGCCTCGGTGAACCCTTCTGCGTCTCGGCCGAGGTGTTCTTGATCCGACCGAGGTGAAATTCAGGAGATCTGATCGTCGGTTGGCCTTGAGAGAGGGGCCTAGGAATTCAGACCACTCTTCTCCTTCTTCTCCATCTCAGCCTACCGTCCCGATGATCCACAAGCGATTCCAACGGGACTTTGATAGGATTTGTGGGCGCCCCATCGTTGCCCCACATTTTGTTGATGTTGTTGACTTTGAGTGCCTTTACATGGTGGAGGACTTAAAGAAGATGATATCCATGGTTGGCCTTGAGGACTTTATGGCCATACGAGCACCGGCTTATTTGTAGCTGACTTTTGAGTTTTTGAGATCATTTATCTACATGCCGGAGCATAGAGGAGTCAAGTACCGGCTGCGGAACAAGAACTACGTCGTTCCATTAGATCATATTAGAGAGATTTTTGGATTCCTGACCCCCACAGCAACAAACTTTGCTTCTAGAGTAAAGGTTTTGAGTTTTGGGGGAGAGAGAGCCCACATGACAGATCATCGTGATAGATGGCAGCCCGGAGATTCCCGGGAGCAGATCATCTTTCACCTAGCCTTCCGCCTAGCTCATATGATATTCAGTGAGATGCTTCTGGCGCGTACTGATACACCCCAAAAGGTCTGCCAGGGTGAGCTCTTTAGTTTGTTTTGTATGGTTACAAGGGGAGTTCCAGACTTTGCTGTCATACTAGCAGAGGATGTCCACAGGATTAAGGGGAAGACGAAGGGCAATATTTGCTGTGGAGGGTTGGTGACCCACATTGCCACGTACATGGAGTTAGATCTTTCTAGGTGTACATTGGTGGTGGCTCCGAAGCCGTTGGTTTTGTAGGAGATGATCACACGACGTATACTCGTTCCCCGTGGTCTTGGCAAACCTTATGTTGTTATGCCATGGGAAACGAAGTTTCGTTAGGGCATTCTCTGGTCATCCCAATTCTCTGTTTAACATCATCAGTAGTGGTTGGCTGTTTGGTTCCTATACATGCAGGAGGAAGCTGCTTGAGAGGCAAATGATAGAGATGATGATGAAGAAGGCTGTGGAGGAGCTACTACCATGGATACCGGTACTAATACTAGCGGTTCTTGTATTCCCACCATTGACCATGATGATGAGGCCACAGAGGAAGAGAGAGAGGCACATGCACCTCCAGCTGACATGCCACCACCGTAGAGATCCTGAGGCGCATCAGAGGATAGATGATCTGACGAGAGAGATGATAGATTCTTATGCCGCCTTGAGAGTTGATGTCACCTGGTGTTTCGATGCCCATGCCAGATCCATTAAGGGGTGGACACATCGGATAGTGGAGAGCCAACACTTCATGCCTAGGCCAGATCCATTCGATCCGTCCCAATTCCCCTACATTCCACCACCATCACCGCCAACTAACAAGGATTGAGCTTCATGGATTTATTTTCTATTTATTATGTAGTTCAACTTTATCTAGTGAGTACTTGTTTCTTATGACTTATATTTGACCCATTGGAAAAATGTGTCCCAAGTATGGGGTATTTGTATGACTTGCTATGGTGTATGACTCTCTTGTTGGATATTATCGTTTATTTTGCTTCATGTGCTTATGTGTCATTACATGCATTGCATACAGGTTTCTGTTTGAGAAAAACGTCAAAAACCAGTTGGAAAATTTTTTTTGGCTCGACCGAGATGTTTTTGACCTAGCGAGGTCGTGAAACTGAGACACATCTCGATTAAACACCTCGGATAACGTCAGATCACCTCGAACGAGATGGGTTTTTAACTGAAAAGATTTTCGTAACGTTTTGTGCTTCTATTCTGGACATGACCTCAATGATGATATTTGTTTGCAGATTGGCTTTGAAATCTTTATATGCTCGAAAGGTTTTATGATATGTTAAAGTTGCTAAATGCTTTGTTTGAAATTCTAGCATGTTTAATACTTTGTTTTTATCAAAATTATGTTGGATTTGAAGGTTGACACCATATTATGAGTTCTCTCACATTCTTCTTGGGATGATTAAGACACTCCATTCTCTTCTTCTTCTACTTGAACACGCTTTAGCGCCTCATATACATATTTTCCTCCCTTTACCTATCCGGGAATTTGGATGCAGTTGATGAAATGCGTGTGAAGTGAAGTTGAGATCTTGGCTTAAAGAGTTAGAAAAAAATAGGTTTAGGGATGTTGATCTTGATGATGAGTAACTCGGATATATTCACATAGCCAGGTGTTTGTGTCTTGCCAAAGTCGGATTGATCGATAGTCCTAATGGGTCATGATATGTGCAGCAAGGTTTTGAGGCATCTCGAGAAATTGATGATTGCTGATCTCCAAGGTTTCGATTATTGTGCACATCTGTCCATGTTCCCAAAAAGTAAAGTAAAAAGTGAAAATTAGCAAAGCTTATTGGTGAAAGGTGTTGTGATTCAAAGAAAGTGAAGTAAAAATCCTATTTCCGAATTCTAGCACCACATTACCCTATATACATCCCACCCTAGCACATTTCTTGACCACTTTTGGAAGCCTTTGAGACAATGACTATGTTGATTGACTTTGTGGTTTAAACTGGATTATACTGATTTATGTAACATCCGAAAATTTTATTTCCGGAAGTTGATTTGTTTCCGACTTTCCGCGTTTGCGGATTGTTTCCCGCATACACGTTTGCTCAGTACGGGATTTTAACGCGGGATAGGGACATCTTTTACTCTCCGACCTTGGGAAGAGGAGTGAGGGGACAAGGGGGCTGCTGACCCTTTGATATCCCCACCCCTTTTTGTCAGCCTCATTACTCTCTCCCCACTTCTCCTTTCACGTTCATTTCTCTCCCTTCCACTCCTCTCTTCCTTCTTGCTTGCTCTCATCTTCCTTTGCCTTGGAAGAGTTGGGTAGGAGCTGCAACTTGGGTATTCCGGATCTACAGTGGTAAGTGGTGTCTTTCCCCCTTCCACTTGTTGCTAGTTTTCCCTTCTTCCTCTTCTCTTCACCTTCATGGCTATGGAGGAAGCGTTTTAAGGGAGATCTAGTAAATCTTCGCATGTCCCTTTCTTTAGCTCGTATAGGTCGTGGTGAGGAAAGGTAGGACCTATAGTGTGAGTTTGGAGAAGGCCTAGCAAGAGAAGGAGACACTAGGAGCAAAGAACTAGTCGAAGAAACGAAGAAGACGGAGTTTCTGCTGTTCAACCGCGGGGGCGGACCAACAACGGCGTAGGGGCGGATCAAGGCCACCGCAGGGGCGTCCAGAGACACCGCAGGGGCGGCGCCAGAGGTTCGGAGGGGCATCGATAGGTTCCGCCGGGAGCGCCAGCTTGCTTCCGCCGCAACGTTTTCTTCCCTAGTAGGTTCCTTCCTCCCTTCCTCTTCGTTTCTTCCTTAGACCTTATGTGGTAACCTAGTTAGAAGCATGCTTAGAATGGACCTAGGACATATGAGAATGCCATCTAGTGGCTTGAACCTAGGTGCCCTTGAATCTTTAGTGATCTTGTGTGTGCGAAGGCCTTGTGGTCTCTCTTCCATCTTACCTTAGTCCAGCTTTGTTTTGTGCTTGATCTCTTAAAGTTGTGGGTTGTTGTTCCCTCTTTCCCTTGCTTATCTTGTTCTTGACCTCTTAAAGGTTCATGACAGCCTTCCTAGCTTCTAGTTGTTGAACCCCATGTTTGGTTTTAGCTTTGGAGAGTCTTGGAGTGTGTTGTGAGTTTGTTGTTGACGTATATATCTTGGTGATCAGGTTTAGGTTTTCCTATTCGGAAAGTGAGATCGTTGGTTTGATTAGTTTAAGACAAGGTAAGTCCTCGGACTTACTTAGCCGCTTTTATGCCTTATTTGAATATATTTGGTGGTGTGTTTTTATCGCTTTTGAGCATAAAAACAAATTAAGATCTACTTGACCTTATTTATTATCGGCCCATCGTTACTATTAGTATCGGGCGGTGACATCACTGCCCAAATCCCAAGGGAGACTTGGAGGGTCTTTGCGACCAGGCCATTCATGGTATACGGGCGGGCTTCTTCATCACTCGCTCAAGGTATACGGGTTGAGCGCCGCTACACTCCTGTTGGTTACACGGGGACAGAGGCGAGAGTTATAAGACTCTCGTGTCACACTTGAACGAATGGATTAGATATGGAATAACCTAAAAAGATATTAAGCAATGAATGTGTATATTGTGTGTTTGGTGTTCCCCTGTATGCTTGTGACATATTATTCTTATAATGCCTAGAATGTGAGCTAACGGTTTTAAACCGTTTTGTGTAGATGCCTTGCAGGTTAGGGATGTCGCCGAGTGAGGTGGAGGAGTGGACAACCGAGTGGTCTCCGTAAATTATAGGACGGGGGCATTTTTGGGGTTTTCCTTGTTTTGACGGATTATGTCTTGGTGTATGCTTGGGATTCCTTTACGTTTATGTCGTTTTGAGGACTCGGCTGAGTTTCCAAATTGTATCCCTTCCTTTATTTTCTTGCCTACATTATAAACTATTTGGAGTTTTTCGCCTTTATTTGTGCCATGTTGGAAAGGTCCGGTGAGATTGTTATCAGGCTAAGGGTCGGGACCCATTGTGTGGTTTCGCACGTAGCATTCCGATATCCCACGGATTTTGGGTGTTACAAAGTGGTATCAAAGCCCTACATTGACAACAATGGCACTCGCAACCTTCTAATGGCCGAATGAGGAATAAACAGGACCCCCACAGGTTCTGACTTTTCGTTTTAAAAATTCATATGCATGAGTTGGGATTGGTTTAGAATGTACGGGACCTCCACTCCTCACGCAAACCTCGGCGACGTAAATTTCCGGATTTAATTAATATATAATTGCATATTATATATATATGTATATGGCCTTAGGATGATTGTTGACTTGTATGTACTTAGATAAGCTTGTGATCTTAGGATGATTGGACTTTTATGCCTTGGTTGTACCTTGGATTTCGGCATCTTACTTACCATTCTTTAATAAAGTCTTCTTTTATAAATAATATTATAAGTACGACATACGTATCGAATTAATTACACCTAAATAAACGCGAAACGATACAAGATGACACGTACGAGAGCGACCGCTTATGTAGGACCCGCCCGGGGTAGAGCACCACTTCCTCCTACCGTCCTGAGACTGGCACGAGTAGGGAGACCTCCAGGTGCGAGAGGTCGGGGATGTATCCCCATTTTGGACCTACCCGCTGTGGATCTACCAGCAGTTGAGATTCCTGTAGAGGACGTGGTGGAGAACATCATTCTCGAGGGAATGGAAAGGACAATTGTGAGGTCTGGAGCGCATAGTTCCTCATCTACTAGGACCGGAGGAACATTGATTGGGGATACCGTGTTTGAGGATTATGTACATCGAGTCGAGGAGGCGTATAGGACTGGAGTACACCTCCAGCACCACCGGTGCCTGCACCTGCACCTACACCCGCGAGATCAGATGAGGTCTCGTAGAGTGCTACTCAGATTAGGGCCGCACTAGAGGTAGTTACACCGGCGATAGTAGTACCCGAGTTAGTTGTGGAGATTGCTAGGGCTAGAGACGGGCTAAGGTCTCTTGGACCTGATTCATGGTTGAAGCCTTTCAACCAACAACATGTACCTTACTTCGATTGAAAAGTAGGGTTAGAGGTCGAGCATTGGATCGGGAACGTGGAGACAACACTAGAGGTGATCCGTTGCCTAGAGGAGAGGCAGGTGGAGGTGGTTCAGACGTTGTTTAGAGAGCAGACCCACTACTGGTGGGGGTCGGTACGAGGAGGCGTTACTAGGATGGACTAGCTGCTAAGACTTGTTATAGAGACTCCCAGATTCATTGAGGAGAGACCAAGTCCAGGATTTCTTAGAGGCTGGGTTTGACGAAGTCCCGGTTATCGAGGCGATAAGGCGTTTTCGAGCGGAGTTAGCTTTGCTCGGCCCGTCGCACCTCCGGCGGACCAACATGTCTACCTCTTTTCTAGGAGGTTGAGGGAGTCTACCCATGCATACCTTGCGAGATTCCGGTGTGATTCCCTGGCCGAGTACCATGACCGAGCCTCGACATATGAGAGAGACATACCAAGAGCTAGGAGAGTGGCACAATTCAGAGGACCAGACAAGCGTAAGAGGACGGGACCCAAGATATAATCCTGAACAATATGAGAACCCGGAGTGTACAAATCAATTGTAATAAAAGAAAATATTCCAAGGGTCGAACACAGGGACTATGGTGAAACAAAGCACGAAATCAGGTTATCAATTGCAAAATCACGCAACAAGCAAACAATCAAGATGATATAATCAGATAAAGGGAAATGCGGATTCTAGGGATTAAAGCATCCATTTGTGGTTCCGAATCAAGATCTCTAATGATAACGTGGACAAAGCTGAGGTTTGCAAAGGGAAGGTGTTTCTAATGTGGGAATAGATCACCGGGTAAGTCTCACTACTCACTATCCCAAACCAAAGCTCCTCTCACCGGGTAAGTTTCAAGGTACTAAGGAAAGAAACTATAATCTCAAACCAACACACTAACCAAGGGGATAGAATCTACCTTTACCGGGTAAGTCTCAGGCTAACTCACAAAGATGGGATGAAGGCACACTCAAACCCTAATAAAGGATAAACCTTTATTACCTAACACTCGTGATCTTAGGTAAACAAACAAAGGAATCACCGGGTAAGTCTCATCCTAAGCTTGCGTTGAACCAGGAAAGGTGTAACAAGGATAGGATTTAGCAAACTTAAATTCTTAACTCAGATAGGGATCGGGAAAAGGTTCACCTCGTTCAGTGTATGTACCATCTCGGTCGAGATGTTCCACAGCTGACCGAGGTGTTCATCAATTAAGGTAAAGGCTCAAGCTTTCAGGGTCCAGTGGGGTTAAGATCATTCTATCATCGTCTTTCCCACAACTTTCAGCCAGTCACCCTAGAATCACACAAAGAACTTAGCCAATAATTATTATGATAACAATAATCAAATATGTGAGAAAGGAATCAATATTCAAACAAGAAAACCTTATCAAATTGTGTTCTTCAATCACAATCAGAAAAGACAACAAAACCAAACCAAACTAAGAAATCTTACAACTTCATTCAAACTTCCTTCAAAGCTAATTTCCTTCCTTCCTTGATCTTCAATATTCCAATCTTCCTTCAACTTCCTTCAAAACTGTCCTAGAAAAAACCCTCATAAAATTCTTGATCCGAAGACTATTCGATGGCTGAATGAATCAAAATCAGCCCATATATATAGGAGAATTATCTTTCAAAGATAATAATATCTTAAAAAGATAATTTCCCACAAAATATATCCATATCTCCTAAAATAAATCTCCCAAAAATAATATCCTCCTTCCAGAAATAAAAGATTTCAGCCAAAAATAAAGATCTCGCCGGCGATAGGGTGTTCGCCTCGGTCGGGACGCTCCTCAAGATCACCTCGGTCGAGGTGGTACTGTAGCTGACCGAGGTGACTCTCTACTGAATGTGAAATCACTCGAATCTGGTCCAAAGTTAATCTTCTTAAATCATTTTCATGCTTTCTGAGATCTTTCTTAAGCTCCAGAATTTAGCTTCAATGACTCCTTAGATCCTTTAGCTCCATTTCTATGCAAAACGTGTCATTTTACCTACAATAATAACGAAACTAGGTGTTGACCTCGATTCCCACAAAGGTAAACAAAACAACCATATAATCACATAATATACACTCATACGTGCAGATTTATGAAGATAAAACGTCTAAACCAATCCCAAAATATAGACTATAATTCATGCTATCAAATACCCCATAGTTGTCCCTTGCTTGTCCCCAAGCAAGTTCCAAATCTTAGATACAAGATAGAATGGATTATAAGTCAGAAAGATCAATGAAAAACATTTCAAAACCTTTTGGTGGAGTGCTCCACTCATAGATCACCCTAAGAGAATGCTTCATGGCAAATAAAATCATAAATCAAAACATTTTATGAATATAAGAAAGCTGTTCATCTTTGCATAAAATCATAGAATGCATAATATAAGAAATCAATCATGTATAATTTAGTTTAAACCACCAAGTCAATCAACAAGCTAGAGGTCTCAAGTGCTTCCAAAAGAGGTCAAGAAACGTGTCAAGGTCGGATGTATATAGGGTAATGTGGTGCTAGAATCTGGGAATAGGATCTTACTTCACTTTCTTTGAATCACAACATCTTCCACCAATAAGCTTTTTTTATTTTACTTTTTGGGATGCATGGGCAGAGGTGCACAATAACCGAACCTTAGGAGATCAACAATCATCAATTTCTCGAGATGCCTCAAACCCTTGATGCACATACCATGACCTGTTAGGAATATCGCTCAATCCGACTTTGACAAGACACAAACACCCGACTATGTGAATGGTGCCGAGTTACTCATCATCATGATTGACTTCCCCAAACCTAATTTGTTTCTTTCTAACACTTCCAGCCAAGATCTCAACTTCACTTCACCTCACTTGCTTTTCGTAACTTGCTTCCAAATTCCCGGATAGGTAAAGGGAGGCAAAAATGTATATGAGGGGCTAAAGCATGGTCAAGAAGAAGAAGAAGAAGAGAGTGAAATGCCTTAATCATCCCATGAAGAATGTGAGAGAACTCATAATGTGGTGTCAACCTTCAAATCCAAATAAAAACAAAGTATTAAACATGCTAGAATCTCAAACAAAGCATTTTGCAACTTAAACATATCATAAAACCTTTCAAGCATATAAAGATTTCAAAACCAATCTGCAAACAATATCTTCATCGAGGTCATATCCAGAAAAGAAGCACAAAACATTTCGAAAATTCTTTCAGTTAAAAGTCCATCTCGGTCGAGGTGTTCTGGCGTCATCCGATGTGTTCACCTCGTCCAGTCAAGAACGTCTCGGTCGAGGTCAAAGAAATTTTTTTTTTTTCAAACCAGTTTTCGACGTTTTTTTCAAACAAAAACCTGTATGTATGCATGTAATGGCAGATAAGCAGATAAAGCCAAGTAAAGCAGAATAAGATCATAATATCCAAGGATGTCATACACATAAGTTCACATAAGGTACATCCACATACCCCATACTTGGGACACATTGTCCCAATGGGTCAAATAAAAGTCTAGAATCAGAAAACTCACCAAACCTAGCTGAACTGCATAAAAAATAAATCCATGAATGCTCAATCCTCATCAGCTTGCGGTGGTGGTGTCAGACCTAAACACCTCGGTTAACAGAGAACACCTCTGTTGAGGCACTATGACAGCAACCGAGATGTATCTCAGTCGAGCTCCATCTTCTCAATTTCTCGAACTTCTGTCCTTCCATGTAGCTCTTGAGTTGTAATCCTTCCTTAGAAAGTACCTGGTTTCCTTCTAGAGGATGCCAAAAACGAAGCAAAGCAAACTATCTAAAACTAAGCTAGAAAAAGGGAAAAGAAAGAAATATCTTGGGTTGCCTCCCAAGAAGCGCTTAATTTAAGGTCGCTAGTTGGACTGTACATCATCCTCAAAAAAGATATAGCGTGGCAATCTCCTCGACCGGGACTTCCGGTTGGTACTTCTTCAGCCTATGACCATTGACCTTATAACTTCCGCTTGTTTCACCCCAAATCTCAACTGCACCATAGGGAAAAACAGTTTTTACAACGTAAGATCCTGTCCATCTAGATTTCAACTTACCTGGAAAGAGGTGGAGGCGGGAGTTGGAGATTAGAACAAGATCTCCATCTTTGAGCTCTTTAGGAATGATATGCTTGTCATGCCATCTCTTCGTTCTTTCCTTGTAGATCTTGGCATTCACATAAGCGTTTAAGCACAACTCCTCCAGCTCATTGATGTCTAATAGTCTCTTCTCTCCGGCTTCTTTGATGTTGAAGTTTAACCACTTGATCGCCCAATATGCCATGTGTTCCAGCTCCACGGGTAGATGACAAGACTTTCCATATACCAAATTGTAAGGGGTGGTACCAATGGGAGTCTTGAATGCCGTCCTATAAGCCCAAAGAGCATCGTCCATTTTCATGGACCAATCCTTCCTTGTACTAGAAACAGTCTTCTCCAAGATTGCCTTGATTTCTCTATTCGAAATCTCCACTTGCCCACTAGTTTGGGGATGATAAGGGGTTGCTACCTTGTGGGTGACCCCATACTTTGACAAAAGTTCCTTGAACTTCCGGTTGACGAAATGTGTCCCTCCATCGCTGATGATTATGCGTGGTGTTCCGAAACGTGGAAAGATAGTCCGATTGAAGAACTTCACAACCACCTTGGCGTCTTTATTGGGGGAGGCGATAGCTTCCACCCATCTAGAAACGTAATCAATAGCTAAGAGAATGTAGAGGTTCCCTACGAATGATGGGAAAGGTCCCATGAAATCAACTCCCCATACATCAAAGATCTCAACCTCCTGAATGTTGTTGAGTGGCATCTCGTTCCTTCTGGATAGATTCCCTGTTCTTTGGCACGCATCACAAGAGACAACAAACGATTGCACATCCATAATAATGTAGGCCAAAGAAACCAGAACGTAATACCTTAGCGCATGTTTTGTGAGCGCTGCCATGTCCTCCACAAGGAAGTGAATGACAATGCTGTATGACACTAGCAACTTCATCCTCCGGAATGCATCGTCGAAGCATCCCATCTGGTCCTCTCTTGAACAATAGAGGTTCATTCCAGTAGTAATGGCGTACATCCTTGAAGAACTTCTTCCTTTGAGCGTATGTCAATCCGGGCGGTATTTCCTGGCAAACAAGGTAGTTGACAATATCAACATACCAAGGCTCTTTTCCTTCAAAAACTTGGCGAAACCCATGCTCCACCAACTATAAGTGACTCTAAGAGAATGAATCAGGAAGTTTGTTATCCTCAGTTAACAACATCTCGCTTGCCGTCTGGGTTAGTGTCCGAGGTGGGTGACCGAGATGTTCTTCAGATATGAACACCTCGCTTGGTCTAGAAGGTGCCTCGGTCGAGGTACTCGAACTGGGACCGAAACCTAAATTGCTTTTCTTTTCCTGGATTATTTCTCAATCTTATCTCTTGGATCTGCTTTCAATGCTTTTAATCTCCGTATATCTGCATCACAAGAACCATTTATACCTTCCTTCATTAAACTAAAACTAAGAACTCTTTCAAGAGGGTCATTAATAAGGATAGAGCTCACCAATTCTCTTGATTCTTCTTCATCATAGATGTTGAAGATGTCATCTTCCAGCGGCTCTCCTTTCATTGCAGCAAGAAATGCAAACTCCACTTGATCTCTGCCAATGTTGAATTTCAACTTGGCGTTCTTACAATCCACATTGCAACCCGAAGTTGCTAAAAATGGTCTCCCGAGAATGATAGGAACGGTATAATTTGTTGGAATGTCAAGTACAACAAAGTCTATAGGTAAGTAGAAGTTACATAACTTAACGGGAACGTCTTCCAAAATACCCACGGGATGGGTAATGGAGCGATCCGCCATGTATAGCCTTATCTTCACCGGCTTGGACTCTCCAAGTCCGATTTTCTCACATAGCTCCAGCGGGATGATACTCACGCTGGCTCCTAGATCACACAATGCTTCATAGGTGACATCCCCAACTTGAATGGGAATGCAAAATGAACCCGGATCTCTTAATTTGGGTGGCATCTTCTCATTCATGATTTGAATGAGCTCCGAGGACTTAGATTTCATCCTTACTTCTCAAAGTCTTCTAGTTTCCTCTTCTTGACAGAATCTCTTTCAAAAACTTCCCATAGGCGGGCATTCCTAGAATGGCATCAAGGAAAGGGATGTTAATGTGTAGTTTATTAATTAGGTCTAGAAACTTATCAAAATGCTTGTCTAGGTGTGCTCTGGCCCTTGACTGAGGGAATGGAAGTGGTGGTTTATAAGGAGGTGGAACATAGACTTCAGTTTTATCCATCGCTTTCTGGGGCTCCACCTCGGTTGGCACCTCGACCGAAGTATTCTTCTAGTCTTGGCTCGACCGAGCTACTGGATCTGCAGTTTTCAGTCCTTTTCATGTCATTATTTCCATAATTTGTCCCTTAGGGTTGCTCTCTGTCCTTGCTGGGAGCTTCCTTGGATCTTTTGGCGCTTCATTCACCCTGTTGAAGAATTGTTGCTCTAAGGCTTTTTGTGCCTTTGAAAATGAAGTCATCGATGTCTCCATAGCGTTGAGCTTGATCAAAATTGCCTCCAGTACTGCATCTTTCTTCTCTGGTTGGGACGAACTCGATCCAGGCTCCTGGCTTTTCAAGGGAGTAGAAGAAGAAGAAGAGGGGGGGGGGTTAAAAGCATTATTAGCATGAGAATAAGGGTTACCGGGATTTTATTGATTAGATCTCCAATTGTTGTTGTTGGAGTTTCTATTGTTGTTGTAATTGTTGTTCCGCGGCCCTTGATAGGTGTTTCTTCCTTGATATCCTCCATCTTGCTCCTTCTTTGTTTGAGCTACTAAAAGCTCCTTCAATGCCTTTGCTTCATTGCTAAGTGAGGTGAGTTGAGCTTCATTTGATGATGTGTCTTGGAAGCTAACTCTCCTAGATCCATTTTAAGTTCCTTGATGGGAATACTTCTCCATATGTAAAGCTTGCTTTTCAATGAAATCCCAAGCTTCATCTATCGGCATATCCATGAATGTGCCAGCTGAAAGTAGTTGGAGATTGAATTGAGTAGCTCCATCCAGCCCCTTGAAGTAGATCTCCAGCAACTCTATCTTTGGAATCCCATGATGTGGGCAATCCAATAGAATATCCTTGAATCTTTCCCATGACTTGGACAAACTTTCCTTGTCCTTCATGACAAATGCATTGATCTTCTCTTTCATTTCAGCGGTTTTATAGGGAGGAAAGAACTTAGTTAGGAACTCCATCGTCATCTCTTCCCAAGTGTTGATTTTTCCGGCCGGAAGAGATTGATACCAAGCAAGCGCCTTGTCTGACAAGGAGAAATAGAAAGGCCTCAACTTGTAGTTGTTATTCTCTAATCATGAAGGTTTCAACATCTCCATCAGAATCTCATAGTTTTGTAAGTGTTGATGCAGAGACTCTCTCTCCAAACCTGCAAACTAACATTGTTGGATCATGGTTAGAACTTGCGGTTGAAGTTCATAATCATGCTCAGCTGGATCACCTTGGTTGACTCCTGGACGCCTGACTTGCTGATTGGGGTCCATCCTCTGTCCTAGGGTTTTTGGAATTCCAACAAAAAGAACATCTCGGATAGGCATCTGAGGTTGTAAGTGTATCTCGGTCGGGGCAACTAGAAATGGGTCCTGCCTCGGTCAAGGATCTAGGATCGGTCGAGGTAGAAACTGGGCCCTTAGAGCGGCCATATCTGCTTCGATTCCTTATGTCCTTGCGCGTGTCTCGTCTCTCTCTCGCTGCAGTTCTTCCTTACTGAGGCGCAGTTGTTCTAATGCCTCCTTCAATTCGGCTTCAAGATCGCGATCGTCTTGATTAGCCATCTTAGCTTCTCTCAATCTTCTTTTGTAAGTCTTTTCTGGTTCAGGATCATATGGAACGATTTCCTTTCCGGCACGAGTTCTTCGCATGCACTTAAGAAAAGATCCCCTGAAAACACTCAAGTAAAGTAGTTAATAGAAACAAGGGCAATAGCCCCGAAAGACAACCAAGCGGCTTGGTTTTGACAAAGTCCCCGGCAACGGCGCAAAAAACTTGTTAGCTTCCAAACGTGTGTGTGTGTGGTGAACGATATAGCTTTAAATTTATAACCCAAGATATAAGCCTGAACAATATGCGAACCCGTAGTGTACGGATCAATTGTAATAAAAGCAAATATTCCAGGGGTCGAACACAGGGACTATGGTGAAACAAAGGACGGAATCAGGTTGTCAATTGCAAAATCACGCAACAAGCAAGCAATCAAGATGATATAATCAGATAAAGGGAAATGCGGATTCTAGGGATTAAAGCATCCAGTAGTGGTTCTGACTCAAGATCTCTAATGATAACGTGGACAAAGCTGAGGTTTACAAAGGGAAGGTGTTTCTAAGGTGGGAATAGATCACCGGGTAAGTCTCACTACTCACTATTCCAAACCAAAACTCCTCTCACCGGGTAAGTTTCAAGATACTAAGGAAAGGAACTATAATCTCAAACCAACACACCAACCAAGGGGATAGAATCTACCTTTACCGGGTAAGTCTCAGGCTAACTCACAAAGATGGGATGAAGGCACACTCAAACCCTAATAAAGGATAAACCTTTATTACCTAACACTCGTGATCTTAGGTAAACAAACAAAGGAATCACCCGGTAAGTCTCATCCGAAGCTTGCGTTGAACCAGGAAAGGTGTAACAACGATAGGATTTGGCAAACTTAAACTCTTAACGCAAATAGGGATCGGGAAAAGGTTCACCTCGTTCAGTTTATGTACCATCTCGGTCGAGATGTTCCACAGCTGACCGAGGTGTTTGTCGGTTAAGGTAAATGCTCAAGCTTTCAGGGTCCACTGGGGTTAAGATCATTCTATCATCGTCTTCCCTACAACTTTCAGCCAATCACCCTAGAATCGCACAAAGAACTTAGCCAATAATCATCATGATAACAATAATGAAATATGTGAGAAAGGAATCAATATTCAAACAAGAAAACCTTAACACAAAGGTCTTAATAACTCAATCAAACAAACAAACAAACAAGCAAACTGCGTTCCTCAATCACAATCAGAAAAGACAACAAAACCAAACCAAACTAAGAAATCTTACAACTTCTTTCAAACTTCCTTCAAAGCTAATTTCCTTCCTTCCTTGATCTTCAAACTTCCAAACTTCCTTCAACTTCCTTCAAAACTCTCCAGAAAACACCCTCAGAAAATCCTTGATCTGAAGATTATTCGATGGCTGAATGAATCAAAATCAGCCCATAGAGAATTATCTTCCAAAGATAACAATATTTTAAAAGATAATTTCCGAGAAAATATATCCATATCTCCTAAAATAAATCTACCAAAATAATATCTTCCTTCCAGAAATAAAAGATCTCAGCCAAAAATAAAGTTACGCCGGCGACAGGGTGTTCGCCTCGGTCAGGACGCTCCTCAAGATCACCTCGGTCGAGGTGGTACTGTAGGTGACCGAGGTGACTCTCAGTTGAATGTGAAATCTCTCGAATCTGGTCCAAAGTTAATCTTCTTAAATCATTTTCATGCTTCCTGAGATCTTCCTTAAGCTCAGAATGTAGCTCCAATGACTCCTTAACTCCTTTAGCTCCATTTCGGTGCAAAACGTGCCATTTTACCTACAATTACAACGAAACTAGTTGTAGACCTCGATTCCCGCAAAGGTTGACAAAACAACCATATAATCACAGAATATACACTCATACTTGCAGATTTATGAAGATAAAACGTCTAAACCAATCCCAAAATATAGACTATAATTCATGCTATAAAGTTGCAACAATAGGGGCCACCCCATACTTAGACAATTGGTACTCCGTGGTCACACCGGTGAAATGCTTGTCATCCTCATCCTTTATAATCCTAAGAAAGCCGATTCTTGGAAAGAATTCTTCATCGAAGTGCTCCATAACCATCATGGATCCATCATGCTTTCCTCCTTCATTCAACAAGGGAGACTCCTTAGGAAAGGGACTTCAATCTTCGTGTGTACTCCGGGCAAGCAAGAAAGAATTGGAAGGAGTTGAAGTCAACTTAGGGCTCTCTGCACAAAACCACGGGCAAAAATCAGAAACCACGGGCGTGGTTTGGCCCTCTGGGCCGTGGTTATGGAAGAACTTGGATACGACATGGTTTTCCACGGGCAAAAAACAAGAAACCACGGGCGTGGTTTGGCCCTTTGGGCCGTTGTTCTGCCAGTTCTCTTCCTCTCTTGTGAGCTCTTCAAGTGTGGTTCCGGGGTTGATGACACGGATGTCCAGGGGTGAGAGTGCTTCATTGCACTCCTTCAAAGGTGAAGGAGGTGGAGGTAAGCCTTGAAGAAATATAGACTTCCCTTGCAAAAGAGCAAGCCAATTCTCCTCAATCTCCCTCCTCATTTGTTCTTCTCTCTCTAAAGCCAATGTTCTTGCATCCTCCAGGGCCAAATCCCTTAGCCACAATTGCTCCCGATCTTCATTCAACTTTTCTTCAAGGTCTCTAATGGTCATAGTTGAATCGGGCACTTCTTGGATCTCCTCATGGCGAAGAGCTTCTTGTCATAACACTTCCGCTTCAAGCTCCATGTGAGAACTAGAACGGGAAGCAAGGTTGCTCTCTAGATCATCCATCTTCCTCAACAACTGTTCTAATAATGATTCCACTTGGTCATTGTGAGGTTTATGGAGAGGTCCCACTTAAGGCAATTTAGTCATGTGAGCTTTATCATGGGAGTCATGATAGGCATTAAACTCCTCCCAGTACTCAAACTCATCATGGAGAGGTCCTCATCTTGGTTTTCCATCCACTCCTCATACTCCATGTTGTCAAGGTCGTCTTGGAAGTACAATCCCTCCATGGCAAACATGAAAAGGCAAAGACAAAAAGAACACAAGATCAAAAGTAACAAGAAAGATAAACACTATGAGCACTCAAAAGCAAATGACTTAATCTAGACCTAGTCCCCTGCAACGGCGCCAAAAACTTGTTAGGCTAGGAATGTACTGTAAGAGCCTTAGTATTTGGAGCCTAGGAGTCTTGTTGAGCCTTATATGAGTCCTTGTTGATCTTACATTAGACTCCGGCAGTCGCACCTGCGCACCATCTGGGCCGCCCCAGCGGCTAGGCGCCCCTGCGCCTTAGGCTAGCCGCCCCTGTGGCTCTGTGTTTGAGCAGCCGCATTCGTTGACTCTTTGACTCGTGCTTTGCGGCTGTCTTTTCCTATAAGTTTCCCTATCCTTTAGATGAGAGGTTTCTCCACTTCTTTCCAGCTTCTTCATCCTCTCTACGTCCTTCATCTTCTCCTCTCCTCTTTTTTGATCTTCTTTGATCTCTTCTTGCTCTTGTGAGTGGGATCTTGTGAGTTTGAGTGTGGCTTTAGCCTTGGATGCTCAGAAGGATGTTGCTGAAGGTTGTTAGTGTTGTGTTGAGGTGATAGACGTGCTGATGCTCCATAGTTGCAGCTTAGGGCTTGTTGTGGTAAGTTCTTCTTCTTCATCTCTCTTCTTTCCTTCTTTCTTGATTCCCTCTTCCTTTCTAGCTTAGGGTCACAAGCTAGGCTTGTGTTGGATCCTTCCTTGATGGTTGATGATCATATATGTGTATATGTTGTTGTGGTATGTTGAAGAAGTGAAGAAAGTCGAGAAAGGGATCGAAGAGAAGTCGGGACCAACTCTCTGCACAGTTGCCCGCCCATGCGTCTGACTTCAACCGCCCCTAGGCCTGGTGTGTGAGCCGCCTCTGCGCCTTTGCTGAGCCTCTCCTGCGCCTCACTGGATCAGCCTTGTGCTCTTGCTTCTATTGGTGCATACTTGGTTGGTATGTCTTTCTTCCTTCCTTCCTTTCCTTTGGCCTTGGCTTAGTTGATAGCTAGGCTAGTGTGGTTAGGATGAGTTGTATGATAGAGATGTGCCTTAGGCACTTGTGTTGATGTTGAGGTTATGTTGTAGGCTTATGTGAGCTTGTTGTGATTTTGAGGTTTAGATTGAGGTTGTAGGGTTGTTATGGTTATGGAGACAAGTCTCCTAACCCTTGCAGTGCATGATGTTGTATGCCTTGCTATTGCAGGCGTTGCTTTCTTCCCCAAGGGGGAGCTGTGACTTGGTATTGGATACGAGTGTATGAGGTAAGTCCATAGGACTTACTTAGCGTTCAGTTATGGATTTGTGTGATTGTAATGGATGTGTGTGTTCATGTGATTGTGCATTTATAACCTAAACTGGACTAGCACGACCATTGATTACATTAAATGGCCCAAGTGTATTATAACTGTTCATGACCACTTGCCAGAAGCTTGCCGAGAGTGGAAGGAGGTGCTCGGAAGCCAGTAGCTCAGGGGGGAGGTAGATCCCCATGCAACACCTGAGTTAAAGGGGGAAGAGACGGGGTTCTTTAGGCTCCTCGTGTCACAAAAGAAGTTGAATTAGTAAAGGAATAACATAAATGAAAGATAATAAATGGATATGTGTGGCATTGCATGTATGAGATGTTGATGTGTGTTTGTGCTATTACCTTCATGCTTATCTATTGCTGTAGCTAACGGTGAATACCGTGTTGTAGATGATCTGCAGGTTAGGAAGACTGTAGAGTGAGCCAGATGGTGTGACCAGCCGAGGACTTTTGTACATTAGGATGCGTGGGTGTGCATACCCCTCAGATGGCCTATATAGAGCCTTATACGTTAGGTGTGCATACCCCTCAGATGGCTCGGACTAAAGCTACTGCTGCTGCAGGCAGAGGTAGAGGCAGACCACCTCTTCCTCCAAGAGGGATAGGACAGGGACCAGCTCCCGCTACAGATCCACCAGTGGTGGAGAAGGCTTCTGAGGAGGTTGTTGAGAGCGTAGTTCCAACTACGAGGAGTGGTGGGTGTAGGAGGCAGCAAACCCATCGAGCCTAGTCAGATGGCTCAAACCGTGTCTCCGTGGGAGGACCTGAGTTCAGAGAGTACCTTAGGCACTTTGAGGAGGCTATTAGAGCAGGCAGACGAGCCCCATATCTGCCAGGGTATGAGGGATCATTTGAGAGATCCCATGGAGCTACTCAGGTGCCAGCTATGCCGGCACGTGCTGCTGAGGTTGCTCGAGTTGTAGAGGAGATCAGAGGGCCTCGACCAGATAGTTGGTTGAAGGCATTCCACCAGCAGGGAGTACCACACTTGTCTAGGGAGATTGGCCTAGAGACTGAGGTGTGGATTGGGCATGAGACTCAACTTTAGAGTCTATACGCTGCCCAGAGGACAGACGGAGAGAGCTAGTATAGTCTCTATTCCTTGACCTGGCACACTAGTGGTGCAAGACAGTTAGAGCACGAGTTACCACCTATGAGCAGATGAGGATTATGTTTTGAGAGCAGTTCTGCCCTGCCTGACTGAGGAGGGAGAAGCTGCAGGACTTCGTGGAGGCGGGTTTTGAGGACGTACCTATTACAGACGCCATTCGACACTTGCAGACTGAGCTAGTGTTGTTGGGTCCAACTGCACCATTTGAGGACTAGCATGTGTACCTTTTCGCCCGTCGTTTGAGGGAGAGCACACACTCATACATGGCGGGATTTCACTATGACTCATTGGAAGACTACCAAGACCGGGCCTCTGCCTATGAGAGAGAGATCTAGCCAAAGGAGGACTTCTCAGACAGGACGGTCTGAGATGTTGATGTGTGTTTGTGCTATTACCTTCATGCTTATCTATTGCTGTAGCTAACGGTGAATACCGTGTTGTAGATGATCTGCAGGTTAGGAAGACTGTAGAGTGAGCCAGATGGTGTGACCAGCCGAGGACTTTTGTACATTAGGATGCGTGGGTTGGGATCTTTTGTATCAGATGTTTATGTTTGATGTTTTGTAGTGGGCTTTGATTTTGTAAAAAAATTTTGATGTTTCATATACAGTTTTTATGTATTTGATTTTACTCTACTTGTGTCTTGTTGTAAGATCCAGTGAGCTTGTTGTCAGGCTAGGGTCATGATCCATTGTGAGATCCTAGACCAATGTAGCATTCCATGTCCTGTTGATTATGGGTGTTACAGAGTTGGTATCAGAGACTTAGGTTGACAACAATGACACTTGCTATCTGCAATAAAGGTAGAGTGGATAAATAAACAGATTCCACATGGGGTTTGACTTTTCAAAAGGTTTTGGTTTTAGAGTGAGTACAGATGTTTCGGGATAGTGTGTACAGAAGTCGTCACCCATATGAGGATCTCGACAGTATATATATATATATATATATATATATATATATATATATATATATATATAGATAGATAGATTGATATAGATATCTCTTATGTGTTGATGTGTATGCATGTACTATTAAGTATTTTATATATATATATATATATAAATATATATATATATACCTATGGCCTATATAGAGCCTTATACGTTAGGTGTGCATACCCCTTAGATGGCTCGGACTAAAGATACTGCTGCTGCAGGCAGAGGTAGAGGTAGACCACCTCTTCCTCCAAGAGGGATAGGACAGGGACCAGCTCCCGCTACAGATCCACCAGTGGTGGAGAAGGCTTCTGAGGAGGTTGCTGAGAGCGTAGTTCCAGCTACGAGGAGTGGTGGGTGTAGGAGGCAGCAGACCCACCGAGCCTAGTCAGATGGCTCAAACCGTGTCTTCGTGGGAGGACCTGAGTTCAGAGTGTACCTTAGGCACTTTGAGGAGGCTATTAGAGCAGGCAGACGAGCCCCATATCTGCCAGGGTATGAGGGATCATTTGAGAGATCCCATGGAGCTACTTAGGTGCCAGCTATGTCGGCACATGCTGCTGAGGTTGCTCGAGTTGTAGAGGAGATCAAAGGGCCTCGACCAGATAGTTGGTTGAAGGCATTCCACCAGCAGGGAGTACCACACTTGTCTAGGGAGATCGGCCTAGAGACTGAGGTGTGGATTGGGCCTGTAGACTCAACTTTAGAGTCTATACGCTGCCCAGAGGACAGACGGATAGAGCTAGTACAGTCTCTACTCCTTGACCTGGCACACCAGTGGTGGAGGACAGTTAGAGCACGAGTTACCACCTATGAGCAGATGAGGATTATGTTGAGAGAGCAGTTCTGCCCTGCCTCACTGAGGAGGGAGAAGCTGCAGGACTTCGTGGAGGCGGGTTTTGAGGACGTACCTATTACAGACGCCATTCGACGCTTGCAGACTGAGCTAGCGTTGCTGGGTCCAGCTGCACCATTTGAAGACTAGCATGTGTACCTTTTCGCCCGTCGTATGAGGGAGAGCACAGGCTCATACATGGCGGGATTTCACTATGACTCATTGGCAGACTACCAGGACCGGGCCTCTACCTATGAGAGAGAGATCTAGCCAAAGGAGGACTTCTCAGACAGGATGGTCTGAGATGTTGATGTGTGTTTTTGGTATTACCTTCATGCTTATCTATTGCTGTAGCTAACGGTGAATACCGTGTTGTAGATGATCTGCAGGTTAGGAAGACTGTCGAGTGAGCCAGATGGTGTGACCAGCCGAGGACTTTTGTACATTAGGATGTGTGGGTTGGGATCTTTTGTATCAGATGTTTATGTTTGATGTTTTGTAGTGGGCTTTAACTTGATAAAAAATTTTGATGTTTCATATACAGTTTTTATGTATTTGATTTTACTCTACTTGGGTCTTGTTGTAAGATCCAGTGAACTTGTTGTCAGGCTAGGGTCATGATCCATTGTGAGATCCTAGCCCAATGTAGCATTCCATGTCCTGTTGATTTGGGGTGTTACAGAGTTGGTATCAGAGACTTACGTTGACAACAATGACACTTGTTATCTGCAATAAAGGTAGAGTGGATAAATAAACAGATTCCACATAGGGTTTGACTTTTCAAAAGGTTTTGGTTTTAGAGTGAGTACAGATGTTTCGGGATAGTGTGTACAGAAGTCGTCACCCATATGAGGATCTCGACAGTATATATATATATATATATATATATATATATATATATATATAGATTGATATAGATATCTCTTATGTGTTGATGTGTATGCATGTACTATTAAGTATTATATATATATATATATATAAATATATATATATATATATATCTATACCTATGGCCTATATAGAGCCTTATACGTTAGGTGTGCATACCCCTCAGATGGCTCAAACTAAAGCTACTGCTGCTGTAGGCAGAGGTAGAGGTAGACCACCTCTTCCTCCAAGAGGGATAGGACAGGGACCAGCTCCTGCAACAGATCCACCAATGGTGGAGAAGGCTTCTGAGGAGGTTGCTGAGAGCGTAGTTCCAGCTACGAGGAGTGGTGGGTGTAGGAGGCAGCAGACCCATCGAGCCTAGTCAGATGGCTCAAACCGTGTCTCCGTGGGAGGACGTGAGTTCAGATTGTACCTTAGGCACTTTGAGGAGGCTGTTAGAGCAAGCAGACGAGCCCCATATCTGCCAGGGTATGAGGGATCATTTGAGAGATCCCATGGAGCCACTATGGTGCCAGCTATGCCGGCACGTGCTGCTGAGGTTGCTCGAGTTGTAGAGGAGATCAGAGGGCCTCGACCAGATAGTTGGTTGAAGGCATTCCACCAGCAGGGAGTACCACACTTGTTTGGGGAGATCGGCCTAGAGACTGAGGTGTGGATTGGGCATGTAGACTCAGCTTTAGAGTCTATACACTGCCCAGAGGACAGACGGATAGAGCTAGTACAATCTCTATTCCTTGACCTGGCACACCAGTGGTGGAGGACAATTAGAGCACGAGTTACCACCTATGAGCAGATGAGGATTATGTTGAGAGAGAAGTTCTGCCCTGCCTCACTGAGGAGGGAGAAGCTGCAAGACTTCGTGGAGGCGGGTTTTGAGGACGTACCTATTACAGAAGCCATTCGTCGCTTGCAGACTGAGCTAGCGTTGCTGGGTCCAGCTGCACCATTTGAGGACCAGCATGTGTACCTTTTCGCCCGTCGTCTGAGGGAAAGCAAACGCTCATACATGACGGGATTTCACTATGACTCATTGGCAGACTACCAGGACCGGGCCTCTGCCTATGAGAGAGAGATCTAGCCAAAGGAGGACTTCTCAGACAGGACGGTCTGAGAAGAGGCAGCGTACCGCAACGACTGGTGTAGGAGCATCTAGATATCAGCGAGGTCAGACTCAGGGCCACTCCAGTGTTCCAGTGTCTGCACAGAAATCTGAGAGAGGCCGGTAGTGTTACAAATGCGGGACCTATGAGCATGTGAGGACTGATTGCCCTAGAGCACCACTAACTTGCTTCTCGTGTGGAAAGCCAGGACACAAAGCTACGGTTTGCCGTCAAGGCAAGGCATCATCACAACAGGGCTCTTCCCCTGCAGGTGCAGCAGAAGGTGGGCAGAGACTGCCTCAGCATCAGACACATGGACAGCAAAGAGTCCCAGGCATGCCTGCTACTCAGGGTCAGCTCCAGGACCGAGTAGAGGTAGAGGTAGAGAGGCTTGTACCAGTGATAGCCGAGGAGCTCGGGGCGTAGTTTTTGAGCTGAGGAGTGCTGAGGAGCTGCCAGCACCAGCTGCTACAGGTACCATTCTTTTACATGGTTTACCTATTAGAGTTTTGTTTGATACAGGTTCTATGCATTCATTTATTTCTGCTTCTTGTGTTGAGCGTTTGAGTTTGTCTACCATAGAGGGGGCATCCTTTACTATAGGGTTACTTGATGGTAGTAGGGTTAGAGGTACCCAGGAGATACGTAGTTGTCCTCTACGCTTAGGGACTTGTGTATTACTTGTTGACTTCTTAGTCATGCCCCTGATGCACGAAGAAGTCATATTAGGTATAGATTGGATGCGTAGACACCGTACGGTGTTAGATGTGGGTAAGAGAACTGTTATAGTCTCTACCGACTTAGGTCCAATAGAGGTCTTCCGGGGTTGGGACCTTGGGAAGACAAGATCTGTCATTATTGCAGTACGAGCAGCTAGACTGATTGCACAGGGATGTGATGCCTTCTGCTGTTACGCCATGAAGGATGGAGAGAGTCCAGCTTTGGAGGACATACCAGTGGTCTGTGAGTTTACAGACGTATTTGCAGAGCCGTCTAGTCTACCACCTCAGAGGAGCGTAGATTTTGGTATTGACTTGGAGCCTAGCACGAGACCCATCTCGAAGGCCCCATACCGTATGGCACCTGAAGAGATGTTGGAGCTGAAGAAGCAACTCGAGGAGTTAGCTGAAAAGGGCTTCATACGCCCTAGCGTTTCACCAAGGGGTGCACCTGTCCTCTTCGTGCGGAAGAAGGACGGATCGTTGAGACTGTGCATTGATTACAAAGAGTTGAACAAGGTGACCATCAAGAAGAGGTAACCACTACCTCGTATTAATGATCTACTTGATCAGCTGCAGGGAGCGACAGTTTTCTCCCGGATTGATTTGCGTTCAGGATATCACCAGCTGAGGGTGAGAGAGCGGGATGTCCACAGGATGGCATTTCGTACCCGTTATGGACACTACGAGTTTGTAGTGATGCCATTTGGGCTGACGAATGCCCCAGCAGTATTCATGGAGTTGATGAACAATAATTTCATCGACTTCCTGGATCAGTTTGTGGTGGTTTGTATTGATGACATTCTGGTGTACTCTCGTAGCAGAGAGGAGCATGCCGGACACTTGAGGACAGTTTTGCAGATTTTGAGGGATAAAGAGTTGTACGCCAAGCTCTCTAAGTGTGAGTTCTAGATGTCTGAGGTTGCTTTCCTTAGAGATATCGTCTCCGCCGACGGGATTATGGTAGGCCCGGCGAAGATCGAGTCTATTGCTGCATGGACGACACCGACGAACGTCATGGAAGTGCAAAGCTTTCTTGGCTTAGCCGGTTATTACAGACACTTTGTGGAGAGATTTTTTGTGATTGCCCATCCACTGACGAGTCTTCTGAGGAAGACTACCAGATTTGTATGGACTGACCAGTGCGCTCAGAGTTTTGAAGAGTTGAAGAGGCGTTTGACTTCTGCTCCTGTCTTGGCACAGCCAGAGGGTTATGATGGTTTTGTGGTCTACAGTGATACATTCAAGCTAGGTTTGGGATGTGTGCTGATGCAGAGAGGTAGACTGATTGCATATGCGTCTCGACAGCTGAAGACGTATGAGAAGAACTACCCGACTCATGATCTGGAGTTGGTAGCGGTAGTTCATGCTTTGAAGATCTGGAGACATTACCTGTATGGTGCCACATGCCAAATCTTCACACACCATAAGAGTCTGAAGTACATTTTCACGCAGTGGGAATTGAATAACCGCCAACGTCGATGGCTTGAGTTGATCAAGGACTTTGACCTTGAGATTTTGTATCATCCTGGCAAGGCGAATGTAGTAGCTGACCCATTGAGCCGGAAGACGCCTCGAGAGAAGGCGATTGCCAGACTTACTGTACAGCCTCAGCTTTAGAGGGATCAAGCCTGGCTAGAGATGGACATCTAGTTTCCTGATGAGGATGCCTAGTTGTTTGCTTTAGAGGTTCTACCTGGTCTGTTGGATGAGATCCAACAGAAGCAGGGGACGTGCCCGACCTTGACGAGGATCAGAGATAGGATGTGTTAGCATGAAATATTGCGATATTCTAGGAACATATTTTAGTTGTTTTTCCCCCATTATTGTGTACATGGATGAAGTTTAGAAGCAATTGTTAGCTTGTTCCTCTATTATTGTCGATATGGATGTCTACACTAGCATTGTGTTGATTGTAGGCGAAAAGGAGGTAAATAGGAGCTATTGAGAGAGAAAAGAGAAGATTCGATCATGTTCAAGGATTAGGAACACATTAAGGAAGCTAAGGAAGGAGCTAGGATGAAGAATGTCACGACACAAAGGAAACTACAAGTATTCTACACTTCCACGCCCTGAATGACGGCCGTAGAAGTGTCCACGCCCTAAACCACGGCCGTGGATCTTGGCATCATGAGCGTGGAGCATTCCAGTAAGTTACACGACCTAAAGTACGGTCGTGGAAACCCTTGAGACCGTGATTTAGGCGATCTTTTGACGATTCTTTATTTGCCACATTATTTACGTAATGGGCCGGTACGGTTATTCTTTCCCGTCTTATAAAAAGGTCGGAAAGAGAGAGCTTTGGTATCCGCGCTTAGACCGCTTATTCCCGCTACATTTGCGTTGGATCTCGCGGAGACGTGGACGGCTCTTACCGTGCTTGGAGCATTCTTGCCTAAGGTTGATTGAAGATCGCCGAAGGTTTAACCTCTTACTTAGGTTTTGATATTGGAGACGGATTGACAACCTGTTCTTTATACTTCCCTTAGATTCTTGTGAGGTTTTTGTGTTATACATTCTGAATCCATTAAACATTCCCTTTTGTGTTTTGGATTTGAGAATTGGTTTTGAAGGTTTATTGAGTATTCGAGGTTTTCATCTTTCACTCTTCTTTAAATTAAATATTGATATTATGACAATGGTTATTGGCTCAAAACCCTTTAGCAATTCTAAGGTGAAGGGTTGATAGTTGTGGCTTAGATAATGATAGATCGATCGTAATTTGATTGGACCCTGAGAGTTAGAGAAATCTCGTCGACGACCCCAAATCACGGCTTGTTCTTGGAGTTCCACGGCCGTGGTTCTCAAGATCTCACCGTGATTTACCCTAGTTTACGAACTTTGCTTTTACTTTGATCCAAGGTTAAAGATTAGCTTTAATCTAGTCTTGGTTTACCCTTTTCTAGGTAGTAGTGAGACTCATCACCCTCTACTTCGATTTCGAGTGTCACAACCTTAATCGTTTTAGTTCGTCTTGATCCTTGGGTTACATGTTTGGGTATTTGAGATTAATTCTTGTTCATAGACCATTTCTATACTGAAGCCCCAACAACCTTTATAGAGAGTGTCTTTAGATAAGTTATATAAAGTCTTGGAATTTCACCGTACATTGCTTTACTTTAGCATACCTTTGCAAATCCTAACTCTGTCCTTAGTTCTTTAGTATATCTTGAATCGATTGCCACAATTAGATACCTGGATCTTTGGGGTTGCTGTTTTCCCAATATTTGCAAAACTTTACCTGTTAATTGCTCGATAACTTGAGATTGGGTTTTGTTTCACCAAATCCCTGAGATCGATACTCTGGAATATTTGCTAATCTACGCCGATCCGTACACTGCGGGTTCGCTTGCCTTTATTCTGGTTTTATAAATTTAAGACTTGATTGCACGCACATTTTCAGGCGAACAAGTTTTTGGCGCCGTTGCCGGGGAGTTGGTCTAAACCAAACTTCGGTTTTCGGTTGTCGAGCTTGGGAGCTTTGCTCTTGTTATTTGGTATCTCTTGTGAGTGATATTTGCAGGTTCTTTTAGGTATATGCGCAGGTCTAGATCCAAAAAAGACCTCGTACCTTTTGATCCGGAACTTGAGAAAACTCTTAGGAAGAAAGCCAAGGAAAGAAAGATGGCTGAAAATAAAGAGAGATATACAAGCGGAATTAGACGAATCTCAATGTCAACTTAAGTTGAGTGAGAAAGCTCGTCTAGACGCGGAAACGAGTCATCAATTCCAAATTGATGAACTCAGGGCTGTGATGTTTCACATGAAGTTGGAGCTGAATGACTCTAAAAAGAAGAAGAAGGTCAAGAAGCCAACTAAGTCCATTAGAGTGGAATCATCCGATGGTGAGGAATTCGATCCGGATATGCCAGCACTAGAGGAGATTGATCCAACGATCAATCCAGTCTGGATTAATCCAACACCGGCCGCTATTCCTCATGTCCCAGCTGGGGGTGCGAGAGCCGCTCGTGTAGATGAAGAGCCAAGAACTCTTGGCCAAAGGATGGATCCGATTCAGCAACCACGCCGTCTAGGTGTGAATTTTGATGCTGACGACATTCAGGGGTTTAGCTTTAACACACAAGTTATTACCATCGTTCTCCAAAGCCAGTTTGGAGGAACGAGTGTTGAATCTCCACATCAACATTTACAGAATTTTGAGATCTTGGTGGAGATAATGAAGACAAAGAATGCAACCACCAACAATTACAAGATCAAGTCATTCTTCTTTTCTTTGAAAGGGAAAGCTTTATCTTGGTATCAAGCTCTTCCAAATGGAAGACTCAACACATGGGAGGATCTATCTTCGGAGTTCCTAACCAAGTTCTTTCCGCCATCCAAGACGGTGGAGTTGAGAGGTAAAATTAATGCTTTTTCTATGAGATCTAATGAAAGTTTGTTTCAGTCTCGGGAAAGATTTCAGGATTTACTATTGGATTGCCCACACCATGAGATTTCCAAATTGGAGTTATTGGAGATATATTATAAGGGGCTGGATGTGGAAACACAATTCAAGCTCCAATCCCTTTCATGTGGCACATTCATGGACATGAGGGAAGATGACGCTTGGGACTTCATTGAGAAGCAAGCCCGAGTCATTGAGAAGTACTCTCACCGGAAGGCGGAAGCTAATCGAGTAGAGCAAGGAGCAAACCTAACACAAGATGCTCAAACTCAAATCTTTTCTCTCAACACCAAGATTAAAGAATTGAAGGAAGTCATCAAAGCTAGCTTTCAAAAGCCTAAAGAGCAAGATGTTGATTATCTAGGAAACAACAATAACCATGATGGGAATGAGAATACCAATCGCAACAGTCGGAACAACAACCGGAACAATTGGAACAACAACAACCGGAACAACAATTGGAACAACAATAGGAATTCAAACAATAACAATTGGCGTTCCAACCAACAACAAAATTCCGGTAATTCTTATCCCAATTCTGGAAATTCACTAACTCCACCATCTTCTTCTTCTTCCATTCCTTTGAAAAGCCAGGGGCAACCATCTAATAGTGGAAGCACTTCGGGGAAAGAGAAGCCCGATCCCATGCTGGAAACGATCTTGGGAAAGCTTCAAGGGCTAGAGAGTCACATCACTAAGGTTGATAAACCTCAAAATGTTTTAGAAAACCAAATGTTCAGCAGTGCTGAGGAAGTTCCTAGGAACCAAGGAAAACTTCCAGGAAAGACGGAGGATAACCCGAAAGGAAGGGTGATGGCTATCACAACTAGGAGCGGAGCAACAACCACCGACCCGTAACCTAAATTTGTTGAAGTTCCCGTCGAAAAGGAGAAAGAAAAGGGGAAGGAGAAGGAAGACAACTATATTCCTCCTCCACCTTACAAACCTCCCCTACCATTCCCACAATCTAGAGCAAGAGCGCGTCTAGACAAGTAATTTGGTAAGTT
Source organism: Fagopyrum homotropicum (assembly GCA_033239125.1). NCBI lineage: Eukaryota > Viridiplantae > Streptophyta > Magnoliopsida > Caryophyllales > Polygonaceae > Fagopyrum > Fagopyrum homotropicum. Next base: position 25,075,609 of record BSWB01000008.1, on the reverse strand, counting down.
CATTGAACTCATGATCAAACTGCATATTAATATACCTTTCATTGATGCAATTGTAGGTATGCCCGCTTATGAAAAGTTCTTAAAGGAGATCCTCTCTAACATGAGGAAACTGGAAGACTTTGGAGAAGTCAAGATGAGTTCGGAATCGTCGGATCTCATCAAAACGATGAAGGAAAAGATGCCCCCGAAGCTGAAGGATCCGGGGTCATTTTGTGTCCAATCGGAGTAGGAGATGCCACATACGATGCACTATGTGATTTAGGAGCAAGCGTTAGCATCATTCCGCTTGCCTTATGCAGGAAGATCGATTTAGGTGAACCTAAACCGGTAAAGATGACATTATACATGGCGGATCGATCCATAACTCGTCCCGTCGGTATCATTAAAGACGTCCCGGTCAAGCTTGGTAAGTTCTATGTTCCAATAGATTTTGTTGTGCTTGACATTCCTGCAGATAGTCCGGTCCCGATCATACTCGGAAGACCGTTTCTTGCAACATCCGGTTTTATGGTAGATTGCAAGAATGCTAGACTCGCCTTCGACATAGGAGAGGAAAAGGTAGAGTTTGTTCTTTCCACTTTGGTGAAAGAGCCAGCTCTTGAAGAGGATATGTTTAACATCCATTACGAAGAGGCATCTAGAGAGGAAGTAAGCTCAATTCTATTCAAGGATCCATTGCAAAAGGTGATCACTATGAGCATTATGGAGAAAGGAGAGGAAGAGGAAGGCAATAAGGAAATTGAAGCTTTGGAGGAGCTAAAGGAAGTGCATGAAGAAGAGATTGAAAAACTCTACGATGGGTCAGAAAACGTGAGGAATCACGGCCAGTCGTGCTATTCCACGGCCGTGGTTCCTACCCACATGACCGTAATTAGCTATTCAGAGGACTCCAGTAAGTTACACGGCAAAAACCACGGCCGTGGAACTATCTGAGGTACCGTAATTGACTTCCACGCCCTAAACCATGGCTGTGGAAGAAACAGAGGTGCCGTGATTTTGGGAAAATCTGAGGACAATTACGTTCTTTCTACCAATGCTCTTGAGTCTTCTTCAACAACTTCTATACCCTTAGAGACTTCTAAGGAAGCATTAGATACTCCTCAAGAGCCACTGGAAACTCCAATAGTGATGGAATTGAAACCGCTTCACATACATCTAAGGTACGCATTTCTAGGAACTAATTCTACTTTTCTGGTAGTTGTTAGTTCCAATCTAAGTGAAGATGAACATAGTAAGCTTATGGTTGTTCTAAGGAAACATAGGAAAGCCTTAGGCTACACTATAGAGGATCTAGTAGGAATTAAGCCTTCATTGTGCATGCATAAGATCCTAATGGAAGAAGACTTTAGAGCTTCACGACAACCTCAAAGGCGGTTAAATCCGACCATGAAGGAGGTTGTCAAGAAGGAAATTCTTAAACTACTTGATGCAGGTACCATCTACACTATCTCCGATAGCAAATGGATGAGTCCCGTACAAGTTGTTCCAAAGAAGGGAGGAATGACGGTTATCACCAATAAGAACAATGAGCTCATTCCTACAAGGACTGTGACTTGATGGAGGATGTGCATTGATTACCGGAAGCTAAACAATGCAACTAGAAAGGATCACTTCCCATTACCCTTCATCGACCAAATGCTTGAAAGGTTAGCACAACATTCTCATTTTTGCTATCTTGACGGTTATAGTGGCTTCTTTCAGATCCCGATTCATCATGAAAATCAAGAGAAGACCACATTCACATGCCCATTGGGTACGTTCGCTTATAGGAGAATGCCGTTCGGGCTTTGCAACGCCCCTGCCACCTTCCAAAGGTGCATGATGGCTATCTTCTCGAAGTACATAGAGGAGATCGTGGAGGTTTTCATGGATGACTTTTCTGTTTATGGTTCCTCTTTCGATAATTGTCTCTCTAACCTTTCTCTTGTGCTACAAAGGTGTGAAGACACTAACCTAGTTCTTAATTGGGAGAAGTGTCAATTTATGGTGAAGGAAGGCATTGTACTCGGACACTTGATCTCTTGTAGAGGGATTGAGGTAGATAAGGCTAAGATAGAAACCATAGAAAAGCTCCCTCCTCCATCTTCGGTGAAGGGGATAAGAAGCTTTCTAGGACATGCTGAATTTTATAGACGTTTTATAAAGGATTTCTCTAAGTTATCAAAACCGCTTACTAATCTATTGATGAAGGATGCAGTTTTTGATTTCTCGTAGGAATGCTTAGATGCGTTTCATAAGATTCGGGAAGCTCTAATCTCAGCCCCGATCATTCAACCTCCGGACTGTAATCGTCCATTCGAGGTTATGTGTGATTCAAGTGACGTAGCTATAGAAGTTGTGCTTGGGAAAAAGAAGGAAGGACGAACCCATGCTATCTACTACGTTAGCAAGACGCTAGATGAAGCGCAGTTTAACTATGCCACTACTGAAAAAGAATTTCTAGCTATTGTTTATGCATTTGAAAAGTTTCGTTCTTATCTTGTAGGTGCAAAGGTGATTGTATACATGGATCATGCTGCGATCCGGTATCTACTTGCAAAGAAGGATGCGAAACGAAGGGTGATTAGATGGATTCTTCTCCTACAAGAATTCGATCTAAAGATCCGTGACAAGAAGGGCTCGGAAAATTCTGTTGCGGATCGTTTGAGTCTTCTACCACATCTAGAAGACGACAATCTACCTATAGATGACTCCTTTCTGGACGAGCATTTACACATAATAGAGGAGTGCATCGACAAGATTACTAAAGGTAATGAACCATGGTTTGCTGATTTTGTTAACTATTTGGTTTGTCAGGAATTACCACCCGGACTATCCTATGCACAAAGGAAGAAGTTCTTTAAGGATGTCCGAGAATACATTTGGAATGAACCTCTCCTCTTCAAGAGAGGTCCTGACGGCATCATTCGAAGATGTGTGCCGGAAGACGAGATGCAAAGCGTCATCTGTCATTGTCATTCGCTACCTTGTGGAGGACACGCTAGCTCGAACAAGACTAGCGCTAAGGTATTGCAATCTGGATTTTTTTGGCCTACTTTATTTAAAGATGTGCAAACCTTTGTTTCCTACTGCGATGCTTGTCAAAGAACAGGGAACATATCTAGGAGAAACGAAATGCCTCTTAACAACATTCAGGAGGTAGAGATCTTTAACGTTTGGGGAGTAGACTTCATGGGACCTTTCCTATCATCATGTGGAAACCAATACATACTTCTAGCTGTAAATTATGTTTCGAGATAGGTTGAAGCAATAGCCTCTCCAACTAATGATGCCATGGATGTGGTTAAGTTCTTTAACAACACTATTTTCCCAAGGTTTGGGACACCACGGACTATCATTAGTGATGGAGGCTCTCAATTCATTGTCTGATGATTTGAAGCTCTACTAGCTATGTATGGGGTGACTCACTAGATCGCCACCCCTTATCATCCACAAACGAATGGACAAGTGGAGATTTCGAATCGGGAGATTTAAGGAATCCTAGAGAAAACAGTTTCGAAGACAAGGAAAGATTGGTCTTTGAAGCTAGATGATGCATTGTGGGCATATAGGACTGTATACAAGACTCCCATAGGAACAACACCATACAACCTTGTATATGGGAAGTCTTGTCACTTACCGGTGGAGCTGGAACATAAAGTCTATTGGCGGTTAAGTGGTTGAACTTCAACATGAAGGAAGCGGGCGAGAAGCGCCTTTTGGACCTTAATGAGCTTGAAGAACTTCGCTTAAACGCTTATGAGAAAGCCAAGATCTACAAGGTGAGAGCGAAGCGTTGGCATGATAAGCATATCATTCCAAAGGACCTCAAAGAAGGAGATCGAGTTCTCCTCTTCAATTCAAGACTTCGCCTCTTTCCAGGTAAGCTTAAATCTCGTTGGATTGGACCTTATCTAATCAAACATGTTTTTCCCCATGGCGCAGTTGAAGTATGGGCTGAAAAGGGCGGAAGTTTTAAGGTGAACGGTCAACGACTCAAGAAGTATTCACTGGAACTCCAAGTTGAGGAGTTCGCACCTACCGCACTCGAATAGATGCAAGTACGGTCTAGCTACGGACCTTAAACTAGAGCTTCTTGGGAGGCAACCCAAGGTATTGCACTTATGTTTTTGTTTATCATTCTTAGATTAGATTACTTTAGTCGTTTTTGCTTTGTTTTTGCCTCTTTACCTCCCGGTATGTCGTGTTTTTGGATGTAGGAACAATGGAATAGGCAATGGAAAGGAAAAAGTTTGAAGGAATTGACGAAACTTGCATTTTGGCACATTACAGAGAGTTCCACGCCCTAAACCACGGTCGTGGAAGCTAAAGTGACCGTAATTTGCAAAAGTCTGAGAAATATCACCAAAACTACGGTTCCGTACAAAATCACGGCCGTGGAACACCCCGAGTGACCGTGATTTTCCGAAAATTTTACGGCCATTATATAAACCACCTTCCTTCACAAAAACACCCCATTCCCCAATTGCACGCCCCTCTTCCACGACCTAAAGGCCGAAAATCCTCCCCATCTCGCATTTCTTCGTTCGGAAACCGTTTTGAGCGATTCTTGGTGCTAAAGTGAAGCATTTCCGATCATCTACACGATCCAATCAAAAAATCAAGTGGATAATCCCTACAAAAGACGGAATTTTTATTCAAAGATCCAAAAACCTAGGTTTTTCTTCTATTTCTCTACTTTGTCAACTCGGGTCTATTTCTCACAAGAACTTAGAAGCATTGCATAGGATTGAGATTGAAATTAGTCTAGGACAGGCTTTGCTAAGTTTGGTAATTGATTTGTTGAGATTTGAGCAAAACAGTGCCGAACCACGGTACCTGTAGGTTCCACGGCCGTGGTTTTGTAGGATAGACCGTGATTTCTTCTCTGAAATGGATTTGATAAGTTGAATGTCTACTAGAAGCAAGAAGAGGACAGGTGATACTTCCTCCTCTTCCCAAGTACCCCCTAGCGAGCCACCATCACCCCCACCTCCTAGAATTCCAACAATCCATGAGGATTACCTCGATGCCTTAGAAAGGATCGAGAAGATGCCGGTCATAGGACCGCGATACTTTGTTCTTGAGGAGTTAGAGCCGCTGAATGTAGTGAATGACTTTACATGGCTTCTAGATAGAGCCGGTTTGATCATCTTCTCCACTATTAGGGAAGACGCTTATGAGGAGATCACTAGAGAGTTTGTGACTTCTTTCGAGCATAGTGTTGTGGATAGGACAGTTTCCTTTAGGCTGATGGAGGAGAACTACGAGTTCTCGATCTTGCAGTTCGGAGCCTTCTTTCGGTTCCATGAGACCTTCAATGGTCGTTTTCCTAGCGGTGTATACGCTAAGGACTTGTGGGAGGACATTGCCATGATCTATGCCATCGAGGACTGCTGGCAGCCAGCTGATACCAAGGCTAAGCTCATCTATCACTTAGCCTTGAAGATAGCCCATAGAGTCCTTTCTGAGTGTCTTTTCCCTAGGACCGAGACCCCTCAGAAGATTAAGACAGATGAGTTGTTCCTCCTTTACTCTATGTTGCACGGTAGACCTGCTGACTGTGCTACCCTCTTAGCCTCCACCATGAGTAAGCTCAAGAATAAGAGAGCCGGCAACATTGGATATGGTGGTATGGTTACCCACATTGCTAGGCAGCTGGGGATAGATTTTTCCGCTTGTACTAGGATGGCAGCGAGACCTTTGGGTCTCAACAGTTTGATGACGTGGGGGATCATCTTCCCTAGGCACCGCGGTCCACCTACCGCTGGTATGCCTTAGGAGGAGAGAGGAGATAGAGGTATCCCGTGGCTACCTGAGTATTCCATTATGGTTGGACGCCATAATTGGAAGCAGACCTTCGCTGCTATGCATGCGAATAGATTAGTAGCACCTCCCTACGTCCCCGATGAGGTACCGGCTGCAGATGTTGAGGAGGAGATATGAGGAGGTGATGGTTTTGAGGGAGGAGGTGAGGAGCATGACTTTGGCACTTTGCCGGATCAGCCGGCACACTTCCCTGACCCTCCCAGGCGTTCACCACGACCAGCTGGACCTTCAGGAGCCTCTTCCTCTCGCCGGCGGCACCGACTCCACAAGACGCACCAGCATGGTACGGCCAGCCACCAGCCTGATATGAGAAGCTACCGGAGTGGGCTAGCGACCTTTCTAGGAGAGTCGGTGACTTGGAGATCCGCCAGGACACCCGCGATGTACGGGCTGATGAGCATGATCGGATGATGCGAGACATCTACCGCTAGCAGTTTGGGCGGCATTTCAGCTCCGAGTTCCATCCATTTCCACCACCACCACCACCACCACAGTGATGAGCTTCGAGGATTGACAGTTCAACCGCCCCACCACTGTTTTAGTGAGTTCATTTTCCTTTTCTTCTTTTCTTTATTTCTTTTTCGAACATTGAGGACAATGTATGTTCTAAGTATGGGGTGGGGTGTGACTTTGTGTTGTAATAACTCTACTATATTTGCTTGCTTTCTTCTATCCAAAACACTTTGCATGTTTCATTTTCATAGTCACACGTTTCATTATTGCATTGCATGAAAAAGTTTGAACAACCCATAAAAATTTGCAAAAATTTGAAAATTTTGAAAGAGTTCTTGTGCTTCTAAGATTAGAGATGACTTCTGTGATAGTTCTTACTTGTGAAATGAGTTTTGATGACAATTCTATGCTTAAACAGAATAATGAATTGAAAAGAAATTGAATGGGTTGTTTATCCTTTCTTACAAGTTTCATAATGTGAAAGCTCTATCTAAATCATCTTGAGAAATTGAGGTTGAAATCACATGATGAGTTCTTATACTTCTTTATGAGATGATTAAGGCAATTCGATTTTCTTTCTTCTTTCTTTGATCACTTAGCCATACAATATAAGTAATTGCCTCCCTTACCTATCCGGGAAATTGGAGGAGTTGATGTTTGGCATGTTCGATGTGGGAGGGCCATGAAAGCAAATTTTTGCATTCAAAGAATAGAATCAATAGGTTTGGGGAAGTCAATCACGACGATGAGTAACTCAGCACCATTCACATAGCCGGGTGTTTGTGTCTTGCCAAAGTCGGATTGAGCGATATTCCTAACGAATTATGGTATGTGCATCAAGGGTTTGAGGCGTCTCGAGATTGAGATACGCCAATCTCTTAGGCTTTGTTTTTGTGCACCTCTGTCCATCTTTCAAAAAAGTAAAGTCGAAAAATAATGTGACAAAGAAGAGAGCAAAGCTCAAAGTTGATGGTGTTGCAATTCAAAGTAAAAAACGAAAGAAAAAGAGTTGGGTTATTCATTTTCCCGGATTCATGCACCACATCCCTTATAAGTTTCCCTCCCTTCTGCATTCTAGACCTTACTTGAAAGTCCTTAAGATCAAAAGAATGTTATTTGACTTGGTGATCCAAATTGAAGTTTCTTATGCTTGATTTTGATAATACTTGAAGGTTATGATGTTTGTCTCAAAGTCTAAGCGATTTGTGATGTTTCTTTGCCTTACATTATTTGGTTTATGTATACAAGTGTTTTCAAGAATGAATGAAGCAAGGTTTGAGGATGATCTATTGACTAGAAGCACATTTACCTAAAGGATGTTTTTGTTTTGAGATTGCATGCATATTTCATTCTAACTTGTATTTTAGTGTTTTCGAAAACCTTGTTTGGGGACAAGCAAGTGACAAGTATGAGGTATTTTGTTAGCATGAAATATTGCGATATTCCAGGCACCTATTTTAGTTATTTTTCCCCCATTATTGTGTACATGGATGAAGTTTAGAAGCAATTGTTAGCTTGTTCCTCTATTATTGTCGATATGGATGTCTACACTAGCTTTGTGTTGATTGTAGGCAAAAAGGAGCTAAATAGGAGCTATTGATAGAGAAAAGAGAGGATTCGATCATGTTCAAGGATTAGGAACACATTAAGGAAGCTAAGGAAGGATCTAGGATGAAGAATGTCACGAAACAAAGGAAACTACAAGTATTCTACACTTCCACGCCCTGAATTGCGGTCGTAGAAGAGTCCACGCCCTAAACCACGGCCGTGGATCTTGGCATCATGAGCGTGGAGCATTCCAACAAGTTACACGGCCTACAGTACGGTCGTGGAAATCTCAAGAGGCCGTAATCCATTTCCACGCCCTAAACCACGGTCGTGGAAACCCTTGAGACCGTGATTTAGGCGATCTTTTGACGAGTCTTTATTTACCACATTATTTAAATAATGGGCCGGTACGGTTATTCTTTCCCATCTTATAAAAAGGTCGGAAAGAGAGAGTTTTGGTATCCACGCTTAGAACGCTTATTCCCGCTACATTTGCGTTGGATCTCCCGGAGACGTGGACGGCTCTTACCTTGCTTGGAGCATTCTTGCCTAGGGTTGATTGAAGATCGCCGAAGGTTTGACCTCTTTCTTAGGTTTTGATATTGGAGATGGATTCACAACCTGTTCTCCATACTTTCCTTAGATTCTTGTGAGGTTTTTGTGTTATACATTCTGAATCCATTAAACATTCCCTTTTGTGTTTTGGATTTGAGAATTGGTTTTGAAGGTTTATTGAGTATTCGAGGTTTTCATCTTTCACTCTTACAATTAAATATTGATATTATGACAATGGTTATTGGCTAAAACCCTTTAGCAATTCTAAGGTGAAGGGTTGATAGTTGTGGCTTTGATAATGATAGATCGATCGTAATTTGATTGGACCTTGAGAGTTAGAGAGATCTCGTCGACGACCCCAAATCACGGCTTGCTCTTGGAGTTCCACGGCCTTGGTTCTCAAGATCTAACCGTGATTTACCCTAGTTTACAAACTTTGCTTTTACTTTGATCCAAGGTTAAAGATTAGCTTTAATCTAGTCTTGGTTTACCCTTTTCTAGGTAGTAGTGAGACTCATCACCCTCTACTTCGATTTCGAGTGTCACAACCTTAATTATTTTAGTTTGTCTTGATCCTTGGGTTACAAGTTTGGGTATTTGAGATTAATTCTTGTTCATAGACCCTTTCTATACTGAAGCCTCAACAACCTTTATAGAGAGTATCTTTAGATAAGTTATATAAAGTCTTGGAACTTCACCGTACATTGCTTTACTTTAGCATACCTTTGCAAATCCTAACTCTGTTCTTAGTTCTTTAGTATATCTTAAATCGATTGCCACAATTAGATAGCTGGATCTTTAGGGTTGCTGTTTTCCCAATATTTGCAAAGCTTTACCTTTCAATTGCTCGGTAACTTGAGACTAGGTTTTGTTTCACCAAATCCCTGTGATCGATACTCTGGAATATTTGCTAATCTACGCCCATCCGTACACTGCTGGTTCGCTTGCCTTTATTCTGGTTTTATAAATTTAAGACTTGATTGCACGCATGTTTTCAGGTGAACAGGATGTCTCGTGGAGAGGCACCCCAGTTCACTATTGGGGAAGATGGAGTTATGAGGCGACATGTTCGTATTTGTGTTCGTGCAGATGCAAAGCTGAGACATCGGATACTACAAGAGGGTCACTGTACACCTTACTCAATACACCCTGGTACGAGTAAGATGTACCATGATGTGAGACGCTCGTTTTGGTGGGGAGGGCTGAAGCCCGATGTAGCTAGATTTGTCGCTCAGTATGCGACCTGTCAACAGGTCAAGATAGAGCATTTCAGGCCTGGAGGTGAGCTCCATCCACTGCCAGTGCCGCAGTAGAAGTGGGAGGACGTCTCCATGGATTTTGTGACTGGGTTGAGGGTCAGTAGGAGTTTTAATGCCATCTGGGTGATCGTTGACAGATTGACAAAGACGGCACGTTTCATTCCCATCAGAGAGACATGGCCAGTGAGCAGAATAGTTGAGGAGTACACTAGATACATAGTGAGACTCCATGGGGTACCGAGGACGATCGTTTCTGATCGTGATGGACGATTCACATTGAGATTCTGGCAACAGATTCAGACTGCTTTGGGGACGAGTCTACACTTCACGACTGCATTTCACCCCCAGACAGATGGTCAGTCAGAGAGGACCATCTAGACCTTATAGGATATGTTGCAAGCCTATGTGTTGGATTGGGGACAGGGATTGTCTGATTACCTCCCACTCGTTGAATTCTTATACAACAACAACTGGCATGCATCTATAGAGATGGCTCCGTATGAGGCATTGTCTGGACGTAGATGCCGTACACCTTTATGTTGGGATGAGCCTAGCAGTATCAGTCGGATAGTGCCAGAGCAGATTCAGGATGATATGGCTCGAGTAGCGCTGATCAGAGAGAGGATGCTGGCTGCACAGAGTCGCCAGAAGTCGTGTGCAAACAAGAGGCGTCGACCTCTAGAGTTCAGGGTAGGAGCTCATGTCTGGTTGAGAGTGTCTCCGATGCGAGGCTTCAGACGTTTTGCATAAAGAGGAAGCTGAGTCCCTGATATGTCGGTCCTTTCGAGATACTGGATAGAGTTGGGCGAGCAGCTTACAGATTGTCATTGCCTCCGAGGTTAGAGGGTGTTCACCTTGTGTTTCATGTGTCTTAGCTGAGGGACTATATACCAAATCCAAGGCACATCGTGAGTTATGATGATCTGGTGGTTGAGCCGGACCACACGTTTGCAGAGCACCCCATTGTAGTCCTAGAGCGAGGTGTGAGACACGTGCGTTCGAAGGACATTCCTATGTTGAGGATACAGTGGTCGAGGCGAGGACCTAATGAGGCTACTTGGGAGACATAGGATAATATCCAGAGGAACTATCCAGAGTTCTACGCCGAGATAGATGCACCAGTAGGATCCATGAGTAGATCTTAGTGCCTTCTTGGTGAGTGCATATTATGTGCTTATGTGATATGCTGTGTTTTCGTGCTAGCTGATATGTGCATACTATCTGTTAGATCTTGTTTGCTAGCGCGAGATAGGTATAGCTGGAGATGGTTCTTTCCTTCATGTTATGGTGTGTGTGTTAGGACTAGCTGGAGATGGTTCTTTCCTCCATGCTACCTTGGGTGGACATAGTGTGAGTGGAGATGGTTTTACTCCACATAGTAGTCTTATGTGTACGTTTTGGCTGGAGACGGCTTTCCTCCATGCCAGTGTGATGTGGTTAGTGTTTGGCTAGAGATGATCTTCCTCTAGGCCTTGTGTAGAGTTGTTTTACTGGAGTTGTGATTCCTTCATGCTGTGTTGAGGATATAGAATGTTATAGGTTGTGACCTATTTTTCTTGAGGAGAGAGTGTACCTCGGCTTATGGGTCCGAGTGGATTTGGGATTTTGCAAGTTTCGGGACGAAACTTGTTTTTTGGGGGGTGTGATGTAAGAGCCTTAGTCTTTGGAGCCTAAGAGTCTTGTTGAGCCTTAGATGAGTCCTTGTTGAGCTTACCTTGGACTCCGGCAGCCGCACCTGCGCACCGTCTGGGCCGCCCCGGCGGCTAGGCGCCCCTGCGCCTTAGGCTAACCGCCCCTGCGGCTTTGTGTTTGAGCAGCCACATTCGTTGACTCTTTGACTCGTGCTTTACGGTTGTCTTCTCCTATAAGTTTCCCTATCCTTCAGATGACAGGTTTCTCCACTTCTTTCCAACTTCTTCATCCTCTCTACGTCCTCCATCTTCTCCTCTCCTCTTCTTTGATCTTCTCTGATCTTTTCTTGCTCTTGTGAGTGGGATCTTGTGAGTTTGAGTGTGGCTTTAGCCTTGGATGCTCAGGAGGATGTTGCTGAAGGTTGTTGGTGTTGTGTTGAGGTGATAGACGTGTTGATGCTCCATAGTTGCAACTTAGGGCTTGTTGTGGTAAGTTCTTCTTCTTCATCTCTCATGTTTCCTTCTTTCTTGCTTCCCTCTTCCTTTCTAGCTTAGGGTCACAAGCTAGGCTTGTGTTGGATCCTTCCTGGATGGTTGATGATCATATGTGTATATGTTGATGTGGTATGTTGAAGAAGTGAAGAAATTAGAGAAAGGGATCGAAGAGAAGTCGGGACCAACTCTCTACACAGTTGGCTGCCCCTGCGTCTGACTCCAGCCGCCCCTGCACCTAGTGTGTGAGCCGCCCCTGCGCCTTTGGTGAGCCGCCCCAATTCCTTCCTTTCCTTTGGCCTTGGGTTAGTTGATAGCTAGGCAAGTGTGGTTAGGATGAGTTGTATGATAGAGATGTGCCTTAGGCACTTGTATTGATGTTGAGGTTATGTTGTAGGCTTATGTGAGCTTGTTGTGATCTTGAGGTTTAGATTGAGGTTGTAGGTTGGTTATGATTATGGAGACAAGTCTCCTAACCCTAGAAGTGTATGATGTTGTGTGCCTTGCTATTGCAGGCGTTGGTTTCTTCCCCAAGGGGAAGCTGTGACGTGGTATTGTATACGAGTGTATGAGGTAAGTCCATAGGACTTACTTAGCATTCAGTTATGGATTTGTGTGATTGTAATGGGTGTGTGTGTTCATATGATTGTGCATTTATAACCTAAACTGGACTAGGACGACCATTGATTACATTAAATGGCCCAAGTGTATTATAACGGGTCGTGACCACTTGCCAGAAGCTCGCCGAGAGTGGAAGGAGGTGCTCGGAAGCCAGTAGCTCAGGGGGGAGGTAGATCCCCATGCAACACCTGAGTTAAAGGGGGAAGAGGCGGGGTACTTTAGGCTCCTTGTGTCACAAAAGAAGCTGAATTAGTAAAGGAATAACATAAATGAGAGTTAATAAATGGATATGTGTGGCATTGCATGTATGAGATGTTGATGTGTGTTTGTGCTATTACCTTCATGCTTATCTATTGTTGTAGCTAACGGTGTATACCGTGTTGTAGATGATCTGCAGGTTAGGAAGACTGCAGAGTGAGCCAGATGGTGTGACCAGCCGAGGACTTCTGTACATTAGGATGCGTGGGTTGGGATCTTTTGTATCAGATGTTTATGTTTGATGTTTTGTATTGGGCTTTGACTTAAAAAATTTTGATGTTTCATACACAGTTCTTATGTATTTGATTTTACTCTACTTGTGCCTTGTTGTAAGATCCAGTGAACTTGCTGTCAAGATAGGGTCAGGATCCATTGTGAGATCCTAGCCCAATGTAGCATTCCAAGTCCCGTGGATTTGGGGTGTTACATGTACGACACAAATTCATGGAAAAAGTGTCAAGAACTCGTTCGCCCAAAACGTGCACACACAAAGTCTTAAATTTATAACTCGATCTAAAATCCTAAACTACCAAGCGAAACCCGCATTGTATGGATCGTTATGTAAGAAGGAAAGTATTCCGAGGTCGAACACAAGGACTGAGGTGAAATCAAGTCATTCAATGATCATGTATAGTGCAAATCTAAACTAAGATGAGATGAGGAATAAAGAAAGTGCAAAATACAATATTTTTGGTTGGTTTTGGGTGATCAACAAGGATCACAAATATATCAACACAAACAAGCAAGCGAACACACAAACACAGGGATAGGTGATAAAAGGTAAGAAATGTGGATTCTACAGATTCGGAATTCCGATTATGACTATGGAATCATGCCTCTAAAGATCAAGGGAAAGCTGCGGTTGTTCGGAGTTGGATGTTTCTCTCATGGGAGCAATTACCGGGTAAGTCTCATGCTGCACTAATCTCGCACCTAAGGTCCTATTACTAGGTAAGTCTCAAGGAACCTAAGGATGGGAACTCTACACAAACCGGCCACTACCTAAGGTTCAAACCCCTCCTTACCGGGTAAGTCTCGGAAAAGGTTAGTCTTAGGCAACGATCCTAGCACACTCAATCCAATAGCGGCTTTTTTGGCTCACTACTACCTATAGTTCATCATCTTATGTATCTAAGAGAGGAAATTAACGGGTAAGTCTCATTCCTCAAAAAGGTTGCTAACATTAGGTCACCCTAAGCTAGATTAGGCTCAACAAACACTAGGATTTCAACACATCTACATCCTAACATCCAGATTCATCAATATAAGCACAACATAACAAAACAACGGGTGGATCATGGAAACCACGGCCGTGGAAACATGAAGAAAAGGTCGTGGTTTGGGTCTGAGTTAGGGTTTCGAACACAAATCCATCCAAATCTAACATGCAAGTCCACACAATCATAGTCCAAACCATAAACATCATTCCTTCTCCCTAGAATCACAACTACTTAGCCAATAACATTCATTTCAAGATCAAACATCATTATACAAGCATGCATGCATCCCATGGCAAGAAAGTGAAGATAAGAACAATGAAAGTGAATGAACTAAGCTAAAATAGAAGGTTACAACAATCTTACAAAGCTTCAAGGGCAGCTCCAAGTCGGATCTTACAAGCTTCCACAAGAATCTCACTTAAAACCACTCAAACTCACTCTAGATCTTAAGATTGACAATGTTCTAATCTAATCTCCCCCAATAACACCCACAAGGGGATTGAAAGAGAGCAACACGAGGACAGAGAGTCCTCTCAGCAGTCCCCAAGGTCAGCCTACAAAAGCAGCTCAAGTACTCCACCAAAGGAAAGCAAAGGTCGGGCTAAGGAATCGTGTGACAAGTTTCAAAGCTGTCCAGACAGAAACCACGGGCAAAACACCCAAACCACGGTCGTGGAAATGGCCTCTGGGCCGTGGTTTTACACCAGAAACCCTCCTTGGATCACCAAGTCATGAGTTGGTGCAAGGCATGCACCAATAAGGTCTTTTGTGTTCTCTTTTGCTCCTAGTTTGTTCCTTAAAGAGTCCGGATGTGTGCCACCATGAGGAATGATCCTCGAATGTATCAATTAAGTCCTAAAGCTCCCCAAAATACCTACAAAACCAACAAAATCTCGTGTAGACATCTATTTCGACAATGTGGATGAATTAAGCGTAAACGTTGAACTAATGCCAAACCATGCATGAATAACGGAAAAAACTATCTAAAAGAGTGCCTAAACTAGTGTCATAAATCATGTCATCAGGTGTGTTAGGGACTCTCTGTTGTCCCTTTGTCTGGTGCTGAGACGGTCTCTGCCCACCTCTTGCTGCACCTACAGCGGAAGAACCTTGTTGTGATGACGCCTTGCCCTAACGGAAAAACGTAGCCCTTTGTCCTAGCTTCCCACAAGAGAAGCAAGTCAATGGTGCTCTCGGACAATTAGTTCTCATATGTCCATAGGCTCCGCAGTTGTAATACTACCGGCCTTTCTTAAAAGTCTATGCAGATACTGAACCACTCGAGCGGCCTTGAGACTGGCCTTGGCCGTATCCAGATGCTCCTGCACCTGTCAGTTTGGTATGATGTCTCTTCTCATAATGTCCCATTTGAAAAGTCCTCCTCTGGCTAGCCCGCTCACGCTCGTAAGCTTAGGCTCTGTCCTGGTAGTCTGTCCAATACTTGCAATAAAATCCCTCCATTTAAGAACGTGCAATCTCCCTCGTTCGATAGGAGAACAAATACATGTGTTGGTCCTCAAAAGGTGTAGTGGGACCCAGTAATGCTAGGTCTATCTGAAAGCGACTGATGGCATCAACTATCAGCACATCCTCGAAGCCTGCCTCCACAAAGTCCTGCATTTTCTCCCTCCTCAATGAGGCAGGGCAGAAACACTCTCTGATCATATCCATCATCTAGTCATAGCTACTAGCTCGGGCTCGCATAGTCCTCCACCACTAGTGAGCTAGGTCACGGAATAGAGTCTGGACTAACTCTATCCGTCTGTCCTCTGGGCATCTGATAGACTCAAGAGCTGAGTCCACATGCCCAATCCAGACCTCCGTCTCCAATCCCACCTTCCCAGAGAAAGGGGGTACGCCCAACTAATGAAATGCCTTCAACCAATTGTCTAGTCAAGGCCCTATATACTACTCTGGAGCTCTAGCAACCTCAACAACATGTGCCGGTACAACTGGCACCTGAGTAGCTCCCTGGGATAACTCAGAGGATCCCACCATTGCTGGCAGATCTAGGGCATGTCTACCGGCTCTAACAGCCTCCTCTACCCGTCTGATCTACGCCTGGCCCCTCATAGGGACATGATCCGAGTCATTTGACTAGACTCGTTGTGATCGTTGTCTCACAGATCCACCTCTCCTAGTCTCAGGAACGACGCTCTCAGCTACCTCCTCGTATACCTCCTCTGCTGTAGGCGGATCAACAGCAGGAGCTGGTCCCTGATCTATCACTACTCGAGGAAGAGGTGGTCTACCTCTACGTCGTCCAACTACAGACTTCGCTCTAGTCCGAGCCATCTGCGGAGTATGCACACCTAACTTATAAGTCTATATATATGCCATATGTAAAGATATATATATATATATATATATATATATATATATATATATATATAATACTTAAGGTCACATGCAAATACATCAGCACATAATACGTATCTATATATACATATCTATACTATCGAGATCCTCCAAAGGGTGATGGCTTCCTGTACACACTATGCCAAAACATCTATACTCGTTTCAAAACCAAAATCATTTTCAAAAGTCAGACCCCTTCGGGTTCTGTTTACTTATCTACTCCACCTTTATTGTAGATTGCAAGTGCCATTGTTGTCACCCTACGCAAGACTCAAGGCATCACATGGGATAGGAAATCACAATGGATCGTGACCCTAGCATGACAACAAGTTCATTGGATCTTACAACAAGGTACAGATAGATTAAAACCATGTACATAAAACTGTATAAATATATACATCAAAAGGTTACAAAACTACAGCAGAGTACAAAACAGCAACAACATATCCATACAAGGATAAAACATCCAAAACACTCGCATATCCTAGTGTATAGAAGCCCTTGGTTGACCACCTTGTTTGGTTCACTTTGCAGTCTTCCTAACCTGCAGATCATCTACAACACGGTACAAACCGCTAGCTAACATAAATGTATAAGAATCAAGTAATAGCACATGCATACACCAACACATCACAATATGAAATGCCACACACACTTTCATTTATTATCTTTACTTAAGTTATTCCATTACTAATTCAACTTATTTTGTGACACGAGAAGCCTAAAGAACCCCATCTCTTCCACCATTGACTCAGGTTTTGCATGAGGAGCTACGTCCTCCCTGAGCTACTGGATTCCGAGCACCTCCTCCAATCTCAACAAGCTTTGGCAGGCGGTCACCACCCGGTTATAATACACTTGGGCCATATAAGGTAATGAAGTGTCCATTCTAGTCCGGTATAGGTTATAAATGTAACAACCATATGAGCACACACATAACCATTAAAAACAATCAAATCCACAACTGCACGCTAAGTAAGTCCTATGGACTTACCTGAAATACTCGTAACTTGTACCACGTCACAGTTTCCCCTTCAGGAAACGATCAACGCCTGCAATAGCAAGGTATACACAATATCAAACGCAGTAAAGGTTAGGAGACGTGTCTCCTACACCTCATAACCCAACTATCCTACAACTCAGATCTAAACCTCAAGATCGTCAACATACATACAAGTGCCTAAGGCACATTCCCAACATACATCTTATCAAGCTCATGATCAACCATACTAGCCTAGCCACCTAAAGCCAAGGCCAAAGGAAAGGAAAGAAGGAAAAATACCAATTAGGTATGTCCTGGACACGCAACGGAGGAAGTAGGAGACGCAAGGGCGTTAAACCAGTCAGGTGTAGGGGCGGACCAACCTAGGTGCAGGGGTGGCTCACTTAGGCGTAGGTGCGGCTCAGCTCAGGCGCATGGGCAGCTGGTGTGCAGAAACTGATCTCTGACTTCTCTTCGATCCTTCTCTCGATCTCTTCACTTCTTCATTGCCCCAAAGGCAATCACCTACATATATACATACATATGATCATTAGAAAGGTCCAGGAAGATCAACGAAAGACTAATTCTTGTGGATTCCAAATCTAAGAAGAAGAAGCTAAGAAAGGAAGAAACAAAAGAAGTAGAACTCACCACAACTTCTAAGGAAAGGAAGGACACCCTCACAAGTAGCTAAACCCAAGCACAACAGCAACAACAACTATAACAACTCAGCATCAACATCCTCCAGGCTCATGAAGCTCCACACCTCTTTCTAACTCACACAAGATCAAAGAAGATCTAAGAAGAAGATCCAAAGGAAGAGCGGAAGAGAAGAAGATGAACGTGAGGAGAAGAGGAAGGCTGGAGGAGATGAAGAACCCTAAGAAGCAGAGGAAGATTATACAGGAAACCAACATAGAGCATGGTCAAGAGTCAACAAATGTGGTTGTGACCGCACAAATCCGCAGGGGCGGATCTAGTGAGGCGCAAGGCGGCCCATAGAATGCGCAGGGGCGGCTCACGAAGCCCGTAGGGGCGGATCAGTCAAACTCAACACCACTCAACACCTAAAAGACTAAGGCTCTTAAAACCACACAGCTAAGGCTCCACCAAGATCAACTCTTAAGGAATTCCAAAGAAACTCAAGAAGGAGAACCGAAGAAGATGAAGAATGGGATAAAGAGAGGGAAGCTAAAGGAGAGAAGGAAAACCCTTCATCTGAAGGAAGAGGAGGCTTATAAAGGAAGCCAAAGGAAAAACACAGGTCAAACAGGTAAGGAAATCGGTTGAGGCCTCCATAGCCGCTCTTGCGGCCAAGACCAACCGCAGGGGCGGGTGTCCTAAGAAAATTAAGGCTTTTAAAAGGCTGGTACAGTCATTAGAGCGGTCCGAGCCGCGAGACTTATGGGGAAGGGATGTGAGGCCTTCTTGTGTTATGCCACGAAGGAGGAGGCGGGCCCGTCGCTAGAGAAGACTCCCGTGGTATGCGAGTTTGAGGACATTTTCGGAGAGCCACCCGAACTACCACCGCAGATGAGTGTTGATTTTTCCATTGAGTTGGAGCCCGGCATGAGGCCGATCTCCAAGGCTCCATTCTGCATGGCGCTGATCGAGATGTTAGAGCTGAAGAAGCAGCTCGAGGAGTTAGCGGAGAGGGGGTTCATACGCCCGAGCGTTTCCTCTTGGGGTGCACCGGTCCTCTTCGTCGGGAAGAAGGACAAATCTTTGAGGCTATGTATAGATTACCGGGAGTTGAACAAAGTCACCATCAAGAACAAGTACCAGTTACCGCGCATTGATGATATGTTGGACCAGTAGTAGGGACCCTCAATGTTTTCACGTATTGATTTGAGGTCGGGATATCACAATTGAGGGTGAGAGAGGAGGACGTGCCGAAGACGGCATTCCAGACAAGATACGGCCATTATGAGTTTGTCGTGATGCCCTTCTGGCTCACGAATGCACCCTCCATCTTCATGGAGTTGATGAACGACATCTTCATCGACATCTTGGACCAGTTTGTGGTAGTGTTTATCGATGACATCTTGGTTTACTCCGGGAGTAGGGAGGAGCATGCGGGACACATGAGGACGGTACTTCGAGTCCTTCAGGATAGAGAGGTATACGCTAAGATCTCTAAGTGCAAATTCTGGATGCCCGAGGTGGCATTCCTAGGTAATATGTTTTACAGTGAGGGTGTCATGGTTGACTGGGAGAAGATAGAGTTCGTTTCTTCATGGCCGTCTCCTAGGACGGTCAAGGAGGTGTGTAGTTTATTGGGTTTGGCAGGTTATCACCGCCGGTTTGTAGAGGGCTTCTTAGTGATTGCACGGACACTCACTTCCTTGCTTAGGAAGTCTACCAAGTTCGTCTGGTCTGAGCCATGTCACTGCATCTTGGAGTCGTTGAAGAGGAGGTTGACCTCCGCTCCCGTTCTATCCCAACCAAAGGGCATAGAGGATTTTGTAGTATATAATGACGCCTCCAAGCTAGGCTTGGGGTGTGTTTTTATGCAGAGGGGTAGGGTTATTCTGTACGCATCTCGGTAGTTGAAGATATACGAGGAGAATCAGCCTACCCATGATCTTGAGCTAGTGGCAGTGATTCATGCACTGAAGATTTGCCGACATTACTTGTACGGGGCCACATGTCAGATCTTCACAGACCATAAGAGTCTGAAGTATATATTCACTCAGCGGGAGATGAATAACCGCTAAAGGAGATGGTTGGAGCTAATTAAGAATGTTGGCTTGGAGATGTTGTACCATCCGGGGAAGTCGAACGTAGTCGCCGATGCTTTGAGTAGGAGGACGCCTCGAGAGGAGACGATAGCTCGGCTTACAGTTCAGCCTCAGTTACAGAGTGATTTGATGGAGTTAGAGATGCTTATCAGGTTCCTAGATACGGACTGTCGTTTATCCAAGTTAGAGGTCTTACCTGACCTCTCTGGAGAGATCTGGCAGAAGCATGGGGGTTGTCCCGTTTTATGAGGATTCGGGACAAGATGTCCCGAGGTGAGGCACCGCAGGTTACCGTAGGGGTAGATGGATTATTGAGACGCCAAGGACGTATACGTGTACTGTCGGACCGAGAGTTGAGAAAGAGGATTTTGCATGAGGCATGTTTCACATCTTACTCGGTGCATCCAGGCACGAATAAGATGTACCGGGATATTAAGAGATCTTATTGGTGGGGTGGGCTCAAGCCCGATGTAGCTAGACATGTGGCCCGATGTGCGACTTGCCAACAGGTCAAGATCGAGCACCAAAGACCCGGAGGAGAGCTTCATCCACTACTTGTGCCGTAGTGGAAGTGGGAGGACGTATCCATGGATTTCGTTACAGGTTTGAGACCGAGTAGGAGATTTAATGTGATATGGGTAGTAGTAGATCAGCTGACGAAGACCACGCGTTTCACCCGACAGATTGTGAGATTACATGGAGTGTCGAAGTCCATCATCTCAGATAGGGACGGGCATTTTACCTCAAGAATTTGGAGGCAGTTACACACCACCCTAGGTTCAAGTCTTCATTTCACGACCGCGTACCATACACATATCGACGGCCAATCTGAGCGGACTATTCAAACCTTGGAGGACATGTTACGAGCATGTGTGGGGGCAGGTATGGTCAAACCACCTCCCGTTGGTAGAGTTTTCATATAATAACAGCTGGCACACGTCGATCGGGATGGCACCGTATGAGGCATTGTATGGACGGAGATACCGTACTATATTATGTTGGGACGAGCCGGGGAGTTCTAGCGTTGTAGCTCTAGATCAAGTACAAGACGACATGCCTAAAGTTTCTTTGATCCGAGAGACGATTTTGGTTGCGTAGATCCTTCAGAGGTTGTATACGGATAAGAGGCATAGATCTCTCGAGTTCTAGGTCGGAGCTCATGTTTGGTTGAGGGTATCACCGACGTGGGCGTCAGGCGTTTCGACATTATATTCGCCACTTAGCGTGCGTGCAAATAAGCTTTAAATTTATAAAACTAGAATCAAGCAAGCGAACCCGCAGTGTACGGATCGATATAGTTGAGCAAGAATTCCAGAGTATCGAACACAGGGATTTGGGGGGTTAAATCCAATTATAGATTATCAAGCAAGTAAATGTAGAGCTTTTGTAAATTATTGGGAAAACAACAATCCTAAAGATCCAGGAATCCAGTTGTGGCAATCGATTCAAGATATACTAAAGATATAAAGACGGAGCTAAGATATGCAAGGTATACGAATGTAAGGTAATCGTACGGTGAAGTTCCAAAAACCTTATATGACCTACCTAAAAGACACTCTCTATAAAGGTTGTTGAGGCTTCAATATAGAAAGGATCTAAAGGTAAGAATTAATGTCAAATACCCAAACTTGTAATCCAAGGATCAAGACTAACTAAACCGATTGAGGTTATGACACTCACAATCGAGGTAGAGGTTGTTGAGGCTTCACTACCACCTAGAAAAGGCAAGCCAAGACTAAGTTAAAGCAAATCTTTAACTTTGGATTAAAGTAAAAGCAAGTTCGTAAACTGACACAAAATTACGTGTAGTTCTTGAGTTCCACGGTCGTGGAAGCTCAAGAACAGACCGTGGTTTAGGTTTGTCGGCGATTCTCTCTAACTCTCAGGGTCCAATCTGTTTACGATCGATCTATCATCATCTAAGCCACAACTATCAACCCTTCACCTTAGAATTGTCAAAGGGTTTTAGCCAACAACAGTCATATTGATATCAAATTCAATATTTAAAAGAATGAAAGATGAAAACTTCAGAAAACCTTGAATAACTCTTAAGTCAATCTCAAAGTCACAAATCAAGAACAATAATGTTACTAGATTTGAAATAATGCAAGCAATCACAATCTTAGATAAGAACGAAGAACGGGATGTCAATCCGTCTTCAAATCAAACCTAAATGAGAAGCGAAATATTCTTACGAACAATCTTCCGAATCTTCAACTCTTCCGTCAATCCGGAGATTCCAATAGTAAAGCGTAAATCTCTCAATCACAATCTCCGCCAAAATGCGGAATTAGGGCAAAATTCCCAACGTAAGCGACGGAGTGTCTAAGCGTAAGCGAAGATGCGTCTAAGCAGCGGTGTTGCCATCGTAAGCGAGAGTGTCGGAATCTCCCTTCGTCCGTCCTTTTATAGTGTAAGATAAAATATTGGCCCGGCCCAATTGCGTAGGAGATCGTGGCTTAAAGTGTGGCGAAAAAGATTGCCAAGATCACGGTCGTGGAAGGGTTCCACGGCCGTAATTTAGAGCGTGGAAATCGTCACGGTTTGTTTTAATCTTTCCACGACCGTAGAAGTTGCTGGAATGAACCACGCTCTCCTTGCTAAGGTTCCACGGCCGTGGAATTGAACGTGGAATGTAGTACGGCCGTATTTTAGAGCGTGGTTTAGGGCAAAACCGTGAATCTTCCTTTCCTCGTGCATATTCTTCAAGTTAGCACATTCCTTAGCTCCTAGAGATGTCCTCAATCCTTGGACATACTCAATCAAACTCCATTCTCGCACAATCAGTTCGGAAATAGCTCTTAATTGCCTACAATCAACATAAAGCTTGTGTAGATCTCTATTTCGACATTATAGACAAACTAGCTCACAAATGTATCAATGCTTAATCAATGACTATCAATATGGATGAAATACACTTAGAAAACGTGCCTAAAATATCACAATATTTCATGCTAACAAATAACCCCATACTTGCCACTTGCTTGTCCCTGAGCAAGGTCTTTCAAAAGCTTTAAAACACAAGTTAGGATGAAATATGTGTACCTTCTCAAAGCAAAACTTCTTTTGGATGAATATGCCCTCTAATCAATAGATCATTCTCAAATCTTGCTTCATTCGTTTATAAGACTTTCATACACTTAATCAAAGAGTAAAGAGTAAAGAAAGCTCATGAATTAATCAAACTCCCATGTAAACATGATAACCTTCAAACATTATCAAAATCAATCATAAGAAACTCCAATTTAGATCACCAAGTCATATAACATTCTTTTGATCTTAAGGACTTTTAAACAAGGTCTAGAATGTGGAAAGGGAAGAAAAACTTTAACAAATGTGGTGCATAAATCCGGGAAAGTGGATAACAAACTCTTTTCTTTTTCTCTTGCGGTTCCCGCAACACCTTTTACTTAGAGCTTCGCTCTCTTCTTTTCATTTTTCGACTTTACTTTTGGAGTTATGGACAAAGGTGCACAAAAACCGAAGCCTAGGAGATTGGCGTTTCTCAAATTTCGAGATGCCTCAAACCCTTGATGCACATACCATAATCCACTAGGAATATCGCTCAATCCGACTTTGGCAAGACACAAACACCCGTCTATGTGAATGGTGCCGAGTTACTCATCATCATGATTGACTTCCCCAAACCTATAATTTCTTTCTATTCCTTTGAATGCAAAACATTGCTTTCATGGCCCTCCCACATCAAATATGCCTTTTTCATTCAACTCCTCCAAATTCCCGGATAGGTAAAGGAGGTCAAAATTTCAATGAGGGGCTAAATGATCAAAGAAAGAAGAAAGAAAATCGAATTGCCTTAATCATCTCAACAAGAATTATAAGAACTTATAGTGTGATTTCAACCTTATTTTCTCAACATGATTTAAGTAACATTCATCACATTATGAAATTTGCAAAAGAGGTATATTCAACTCATTCAATTTCTTTTCAATTCACTATTCGTTTAAGCATGCAATTGTCATCAAACTCAATTCACAAGTAGTGATTATTATAGAAATCATCTCTATCCTTAGAAGCACAAAATTTTCAAAACTTTTCAATTTTTATGGGTTTTTCAAACTCTTTTTCATGAAATGCAATAATGAAACGTGTAACAATATAATGGAACATGCAAGATAGTCTCAATAGAAGCAATCAAAGTGAGTAAGAGTTATTACAAACTTTTAGTCACACCCCACCCCATACTTGGAACAAACATTGTCCCTAATGTTCAAAGAAAAGAAAAAAAAGAAGAAAAGAAAGAAAGAAAAAGAACTCACAAAATGGCGGTGGAGCGGCTAAAGCTGTAGGTCATCATCGTCGTCACTGCGACGGCGGTGGAGGCGGGAATGGAGAGAAGCTAGGATCATAGAACCGCCCGAACTGCTGGCGGTAGACGTCTCTCATCATATGGTTGAGGTCATCCATGCGTCCATCTCTAGCGTCGGCTCGGATCTCCAAAGCTCCTACTCTCTCTGAAAGGCCGGTGGCCCAATCTGGCAAACGCTCATACCAGCCAGGAGGCTGGCCGTACCATGCTGGCGCCTCTGAAGGTGCTGGTACAGATGGCGGTGTAGGTGGTGCATGTGTAGACCATGGTGGTGGAACTCCGTACCACGCACGAGGGTCTGCCATCCAAGTCGGCCTCTCGCTCACGTTGGCGCGGCGAGAAGATGATCCTGAAGCTCTAGCGGGACGTGGAGAACGTCTAGGCATCTCGGGAGCTGCATCCGGCTGATCTAGAAATGTGCCAAAATCCTGCTCAGCTCCTCCTCCTCCTCCCTCATACTGGTCTCTCATCTCCTCCTCCTCAACTACAGGTGGTGGTGGAACATATGGAGGGGCTGTAATCCTGTTCGCATGCATAGCAGCGAACGTCGCCTTCCAGTTATGGCGTCCAGCCATAATGGAATACTCTGGGAGCCACTCAATGCCCCTTCCCGTCCTGCTCTCCCATGGTATAGCTGCGTAAGGTGGACCTCTATGGGTGGGGAAGATGAGACCTCTAGTCATAAAGGCCTGGAGTCCTAGGGGTACAGCAGGGATACGTGTACAAGCAGAAAAATCTACCCCTAATGTCCTAGCGAGGTGGGTGACTATCCCCCCATATCCAATGTTGCCAGCCCTCTTGTTCTTTAGCTTGCTCATGGTAGCAGCTAAGAGGGTGGCGCAGTCAGCAGGTCGTCCATATAGCATGGAGTACAGAAGAAAGAGCTCATCCGTCTTGATCTTCTGAGGTGTCTCCGTCCTAGGGAAGAGACACTCAAAAAGGACCCGGTGAGCAATCTTCAAGGCTAAGTGATACATCAACTTAGCCTTGGTATCAGCTGGTTGCCAGCGGTCCTCGCTGGCATAGATCATAGCTACCTCCTCCCAGAAATCCTTGGCGTAAACGCCACTGGGGAAACGACCATTGAAGGTCTCTTGGAACCCAAAGAAGGTTCCAAACTCCCGGATGGAGAAATCATAGTTTATTTCCATCAGACGGAAAGAAACAGTCCTATCAACATGGCTGTGCTCAAAAGACGTCACAACCTCTCTCGTGATCTCCTCGTAGGCATCTTCTCGGATAGCCGAAAAGATGATAAGACCGGCTCTATCCAATAGCCAAGTAAGGTCATCTATGATATGTAGAGGAGCTAAATCCTCCAACAGTAGCTACCTAGGTCCTATAACAGCCCTCTTATGGATCCTCTCTAAGGCGTCGAGATGATCCTCGTGAATGGTGGGTACCCTAGGGCTAGGAGGTGATGGTGATGAAGGTGATGATGGAGGTGAAGGGGATGAAGGTGGTGGTGCTCTAGAGGATGAAGAGGAAGAGGGGTTACCCTTCCTCTTTTTATTCTTATCCTTCTCCTTCTTCTTATCCTTATTTCTCCCGGAAACTCTCCTCACAAAATCCATTTTTTGGCAGAAACCACGGTCAGTTCTTGGTATTCCACGGCCGTGGAAGTGACAGAGACCGTGATTCGTCTCGACTTTTCTCAAAACTCAGCAAACAATCACCAAACTCAGCAATCAATCAGTCCTATGCTAATTTCTTCCAATTTCAATCAGTTCTCTTACAAATGCTAGCAAAGACGAAGCCGAATTGACAAAGATAGAGAAAGAACCGAAAACCTAGGTTTTCGGATTTTAGAATCCGAATTGTGCTTTCTCCGGTGGTTTGCCGCTCGAATCATTGCTTGGATCTCGTTGGTGGTTGTATTTGCTTCAGTTTGGGTCGAAGAATTGTTGAAAACGATTAACGAACGAAGAATTTAGGTGAGGGCGTGATTTCGGCGAAATAGGGCGTGGAATTGGGTTTGTGAGATGTGTTTTGTGAAGAACGTGGTTTATATAGTGACCGTAAAAATTTCTGAAAATCACGGTCTGTCGGGGGGTTCCACGGCCGTGGAAATGTACGGAACCGTGGTTTTGGTGATTTTTCAAAGGCTTTTGAAAATTACGGTCTATAAGGGTTCCACGACCGTGGTTTAGACCGTGGAACTCTCTGTAATGCTCCAAAGTCCAAGTTTCGTCACTTTTCTTCATGCTTTCTCTTCCCCTTCCCTTTTCCACTGTTCCTACATCCAAAAACATGAACATACGGGAGGTATCGAAGGCAAAATAAAGCAAAAACGTCTAAACTAAGCTAATCTAAGAATCAAAAACAAGAGTGATAATGCAATACCTTGGGTTGCCTCCCAAGAAGCGCTTTGTTTAAGGTCCGTAGCTAGACCAAATTCGCACTTATTCGAGTGCGGTAGGCGCGAACTCTTCAGCTTGGAGTTCCGGCGTATACTTCTTGAGTCGTTGACCGTTCACCTTAAAGCTTCCGCTCGCTTCACCCCATACTTCAACTGCACCATGGGGGAAAATATGTTTGATTAGAAAAGGTCCGGTCCAACGAGATTTAAGCTTACCTGGAAAGAGACGGAGCCTTGAATTGAAGAGGAGAACTTGATCTCCTTCTTTGAAGTCCTTTGGAATGATATGCTTATCATGCCAACGTTTTGCTCTTTCTTTGTAAATCTTAGCGTTTTTATAAGCGTTCAAGCGGAGTTCTTCGAGCTCATTTAGATCCAAGAGACGCTTCTCTCCCGCTTCCTTTATGTTGAAGTTCAACCACTTGATTGCCCAAAACGCTTTGTGCTCCAACTCTACCGGTAAGTGACAAGACTTCCCATACACAAGGTTGTATGACGTGGTGCCGATGGGGGTCTTGTATGCAGTCCGGTATGCCCACAATGCATCATCAAGCTTCAAGGACCAATCTTTCCTAGTCCTTGAAACCGTCTTTTCTAGGATTGCTTTGATCTCCCGGTTTAAGATCTCAACTTGTCCACTAGTTTGTGGATGATAAGGGGTGGCGATCTTGTGAGTAACCCCATACTTAGCTAGAAGAGCTTCAAAGCGCCGGGCAATGAAGTGAGAACCTCCATCACTAATGATTGTCCTTGGTGTCCCAAATCGTGGGAAGATGGTCTTGTTAAAGAACTTAACCACCACCATCGCATCATTGGTGGGAGAGGCAATTGCTTCCACCCATGTAGAAACGTAATCCACCGCCAAGAGTATGTATTGGTTTCCACAAGATGATGGGAACGGTCCCATAAAGTCAACTCCCCAAACGTCGAAAATCTCCACCTCTTGGATGTTGTTGAGAGGCATCTCATTCCTCCTAGATATGTTTCCTGTTCTTTGACAAGCATCGCAGTAGGAAACAAAGGTTTGCACATCCTTAAATAAAGTAGGCCAAAAGAATCCGGATTGCAATACCTTAGCGCTAGTCTTGTTTGAGCTAGCGTGTCCTCCACATGGTAGTGAATGACAATGGCGGATGACACTTTGCATCTCCTCTTCCGGCACACATCGCCGAATGATGCCATCCGGACCTCTCTTAAAGAGGAGAGGTTCATTCCAAAAATATTCCCGAACATCCTTAAAGAACTTCTTTCTTTGTGCGTAGGATAGTCCGGGTGGTATCTCTTGACAAACCAAATAGTTAACAAAATCAGCAAACCATGGTTCGTTACCTTTGGAGATCACATTGATGCACTCCTCTATAATGTGTAAATGCTCGTCGGGGAAGGAGTCATCTATAGGTAGGTGGTCGTCCTCTAGATGTGTTAGGCGACTCAAATGATCCGCAACAGAATTTTCCGAGCCCTTCTTGTCGCGGATCTCTAGATCGAATTCTTGTAGGAGAAGAATCCATCTAATTAGCCTTGGCTTCGCATCCTTCTTTGCAAGGAGATACCGGATCGCAGCATGATCCGTGTACACAATCACCTTTGTACCTACAAGATAAGAGCGAAATTTGTCAATAGCATAAACAATGGCTAAAAATTCCTTTTCCGTAGTGGCGTAGTTGAGTTGTGCTGCATCTAGCGTCTTGCTAGTGTAGTATATGGCATGGGTTCGCCCTTCCTTTCTTTGTCCAAGAACAGCTCCTATGGCTACGTCACTAGCATCGCACATAACCTCAAAGGGAAGGCTCCAATCCGGAGGTTGGATGATAGGTGCTGAAACTAGAGCTTCCCGGATCATGTTAAACGCATCCAAGTATTCCTGTGAAAACTCAAAAACTGCATCCTTCATCAATAGATTAGTGAGCGGTTTTGATATTTTAGAGAAGTCTTTTATGAAGCGTCTATAAAATCCAGCATGTCCTAGAAAACTTCTTATCCCTTTCACCGAAGTTGGGGGAGGAAGCTTTTCTATGGTTTCTATTTTAGCTCTATCTACTTCAATCCCTCTACTAGAGATTAAGTGTCCTAACACAATTTCTTCCTTTACCATAAATTGACACTTCTCCCAATTAAGAACTAGGTTAGTGTCTTCACACCTTTGTAATACAAGAGAAAGGTTAGAAAGGCAATTGTCAAAAGAGGAACCGTATACGGAGAAGTCATCCATAAAGACCTCCATGATTTCCTCTATGTATTCGGAGAAGATGGCCATCATGAACCTTTGAAAGGTGGATGGGGCGTTGCAAAGCCCGAACGGCATCCTCCTATAAGAAAACGTACCCCAAGGGCACGTAAATGTGGTCTTCTCTTGATCATCCGGGTGTATCGGAATCTGAAAGAATCCACTGTAACCGTCAAGATAGCAAAAGTGTGAATGTTGTGCTAACCTTTCAAGCATTTGGTCGATGAATGGAAATGGGAAGTGATCCTTCCTTGTCGCATTGTTAAGCTTGCGGTAGTCTATGCACATCCGCCATCCTGTCACGGTTCGGGTAGGAATTAGTTCGTTGTTCTTGTTGGTGATGACCGTCATTCCTCCCTTCTTCGGAACTACTTGAACCGGACACACCCACTTGCTATCGGAGATAGGGTAGATGATGCCTAAATCAAGAAGTTTAAGAATTTCCTTCTTGACAACCTCTTTATGGTCGGATTCAACCGCCTTTGAGGTTGTCTTGAAGTCCTAAAGTCCTCTTCCATTAAGATTTTATGCATGCATAGGGAAGGTTTGATTCCTACTAAGTCTTCTATAGTATAGCCTAAAGCTTTCCTATGTTTCCTAAGGACAACCATGAGCTTACTATGTTCATCTATGCTTAGATCGGAGCTAACAATAACCGGAAAGGTAGAATTAGATCCAAGAAATGCGTACCTTAGATGAGTAGGAAGTGGCTTTAGTTCCATTGCTTTCGGAGCTTCCAATGGTTCTTGAGGAGCATCCGATGCCTCCTTAGAAGTGTCTAAGGAAGTAGAAAGTGTAGGAGAAGAATCAAGAGAAGTTGAAGAAGAGGTACGATCACCTTCCTCCACGGCCAGAATCACGGTTTCTCTGCATTCTCCACGGCCGTGGTTTAGGGCGTGGAATGTGGTTACGGGTGCTCTGTTTCCTCCACGACCGTAGAACCCTCTGGAGTGAGCCACGCTTTGGTTGGTGAAATCAACGGCCGTGGAATATAGTGTATGGCCGTGGATTCTCACATTTTCTGCCTCGTCGTGGAGTGTCTCAAACTCCTCTTCATATACTTCCTCTTGTGCTTCTAAGGCTTCACCTGCCTCATTGCACTCCTCTTCTTCTCCTACATCCACTAGACTCATAGTAATAACTTTTTGCAAGGGATCTTTGAAGAGAATAGCACTTACCTCCTCTCTAGACAACCCTTCTTCATCTTGGATATTGAATATATCCTCATCCAAGATTGGTTCCTTCACTAGAGTGGAAAGAACGAACTCTACCTTCTCCTCTCCTATGTCAAAGGCGAGTCTAGCATTCTTGCAATCGACTATGCAGCCGGACGTTGCAAGAAACGGTCTTCCGAGTATGATCGGGACCGGACTATCTGCAGGAATGTCAAGCACAACAAAATCAATGGGAACAAAGAATTTACCTAGCTTGACTAGGACGTCTTCTACAATACCGACGGGGCGAGTGATGGATCGATCCGCCATGTACAACGTCATCTTCACCGGTTTAGGGTCAGCTAAACCGATCTTCCTACATAAGGCAAGTGGTATGATGCTAACACTTTCTCCCAAGTCACATAATGCATCATATGTGACATCTCCCACTCCTATGGGAATACAAAATGACCCCGGATCCTTTAGTTTTGGAGGCATCTTCTCTTTCATGGTCTTGATGAGGTCCGAAGAATCCGAACTCATCTTAACCTCACCGAAATCCTCTAGCTTTCTCTTGTTAGAGAGGATTTCCTTCAAGAACTTGCCATAAGCTGGCATACCTACAATAGCATCAATAAACGGTATATTAATATGGAGCTTGCTCATGAGTTCTATAAACTTACCGAATTGTTTATCTAGACGCGCTCTTGCTCTAGATTGAGGGAATGGTAGGGGAGGTTTGTAAGCTGGAGGAGGAACGTAAACATCTTCCTTCTCCTTCCCCTTCTCTTTTTCTTTCTCAACAGGGACTTCCACAAACTTAGGTTGCGGATCGGTGGTTGTCACTCCGCTCCTAGTTGTGATTGCCATAACCCTTCCCTTCGGGTTGTCCTCCGTTTTTCCTGGAAGTTTCCCTTGATTCCTAGGAACTTCCTCCGCATGAGTAAACATTTGGTTTTCTAAAACCTTTTGGGCTTTATCAACCTTAGTTATGTGATCATCAACCTTGATGATGCGAGTCTCTAACCCTTGAAGCTTTCCCAAGATCGTCTCCAACATGGGATCGGGCTTCTCCTTCCCCGAAGTGCTTCCTCCATTAGACGTTTGCCCCTGGCTTTTCAAGGGAGTAGAAGAAGAGGAAGGTGGAGTTAGTGAATTTGAATTGGAAGGGTAAGAATTACCGGAGTTTTGTTGATTGGAGCACCAATTGTTGTTGTTTGAACCCCTATTGTTGTTCCAATTATTATTCCGGTTGTTGTTGTTGCCGTTCCAATTATTCCGGTTGTTGTTCCGGTTATTGTTGTTTTTGCGGTTTGTATTCTCACTGCCGTTGTTGTTGTTGCCCAAGTAACCAACATCCTTCCCGTTTTGCTTGGGAAAGTTGGTCTTGATAGTTTCCTTCAACTCCTTAATCTCATTATTGAGGGAAAAATTTGGTTTTGAGCTTCATGTGTGACCTTTGCTCCTTGCTCCACACGATTTCCCTCCACTTTCCGGTGAGAATACTTTTCTATGACTCTTGCTTGCTTCTCAATGAAGTCTCAAGCGTCATCTTCCCTCATGTCCATGAATGTGCCACATGAGAGGGATTGGAGATTGAATTGTGTCCCCACATCCAGCCCCTTATAATATATTTCCAAAAGTGCAAGCTTGGATATGCCATGATGAGGGCAATCCAATAGCAAATCCTGAAATCTTTCCCAAGATTGAAACAAACTTTCGTTAGATCTCATGGAAAATACATTAATCTTACCTCTTAGTTCCGCCATTTTGGATGGCGGAAAGAACTTAGTGAGGAACTCCGCGGAAAGATCCTCCCACGTCTGTAGCTTTCCACTTGGAAGAGCTTGATACCAAGACAATGCCTTCCCCTTCAAGGAGAAGAAGAAAGGTTTGAGTTTGTAGCTGTTGGTAGTTGCGTTCTTAGGCTTCATCGTCTCCATCATACACTCAAAGTTATGTAAGTGTTGGTGTGGAGATTCAGCACTTGTTCCACCAAATTGGTTTTGGCGAACAAGAGTAATAACCTGCGGGTTGAAGCTAAACCCTTGCACATCATCAGCATCAAAGTTCACACCTAAACGGCGTGGTTGCTGCGTTGGATCCATCCTTTGGCCAAGAGTTATTAGCTCCTCATCTACACGTTCGACTCTCGCATTCCTAGGTGGAATATGGCGATTCGCAGCTGGCCGTGGGATGAATGGGTTTACATTGATCGTGGGATCAATGTCCTCTAATGGTGGCATGGAAGACTCGCTATCATCGCTGGATGAACGAGCTCTATTCGATCTTGAGGATCTCCTTGAGGATTTCAAGCTTTTATTTTTCTCCTTAAGGTTGTTTATTTCCACCTTCATTTGGAACATCATGTCCGTTAGGTCATCAACCTTCATTTGATGACGTTCCGTTTCCTCCTGACAAATCTTCTCATTCCATTGGAGTTGAGCTTCTTTTTCTGCCAACTCCGCTTGAAGATCACGTTCGTTTTATTCAGCCATCTTTCTTTCCTTAAGTTTTCTTCTCAAAGTCCTCTCAAGCTCTTGATCAAGACGTAAGAGGTCTGCATTGTTCCTAGACCTGCGCATGCACTTGAAAAGATATCAAATAACAAGGGAAAAGCTCCCAAGCTTGACAACCGATAACCGAATTCGGCCTAGACCAAATCCCCGGCAACGGCGCCAAAAACTTGTTCGCCACTTAGCGTGCGTGCAAATAAGCTTTAAATTTATAAAACTAGAATCAAGCAAGCGAACCCACAGTGTACGGATCGATATAGTTGAGCAAGAATTCCAGAGTATCGAACAGAGGGATTTGGGGGGTTAAATCCAATTATAGATTATCAAGCAAGTAAATGTAGAGCTTTTGTAAATTATTGGGAAAACAACAATCCTAAAGATCCAGGAATCCAGCTGTGGCAATCGATTCAAGATATACTAAAGATATAAGGACAGAGCTAAGATATGCAAGGTATACGAATGTAAGGTAATTGTACGGTGAAGTTCCAAAAACCTTATATGACCTACCTAAAAGACACTCTCTATAAAGGTTGTTGAGGTTTCAATATAGAAAGGATCTAAAGGTAAGAATTAATGTCAAATACGCAAACTTGTAATCCAATGATCAAGACTAACTAAACCGATTGAGGTTATGACACTCACAATCGAGGTAGAGGTTGTTGAGGCTTCACTACCACCTAGAAAAGGCAAGCCAAGACTAAGTTAAAGAAAATCTTTAACTTTGGATTAAAGTAAAAGCAAGTTCGTAAACTGACACAAAATTACGGGTAGTTCTTGAGTTCCACGGTCGTGGAAGCTCAAGAACAGACCGTGGTTTAGGTTTGTCGGCGATTCTCTCTAACTCTCAGGGTCCAATCTGTTTACGATCGATCAATCATCATCTAAGCCACAACTATCAACCCTTCACCTTAGAATTGTCAAAGGGTTTTAGCCAACAACAGTCATATTGATATCAAATTCAATATTTAAAAGAATGAAAGATGAAAACTTCCGAAAACCTTGAATAACTCTTAAGTCAATCTCAAAGTCACAAATCAAGAACAATAATGTTACTAGATTTGAAATAATGCAAGCAATCACAATCTTAGATAAGAACGAAGAACGGGATGTCAATCCGTCTTCAAATCAATCCTAAATGAGAAGCGAAATCTTCTTACGAACAATCTTCCGATTCTTCAACACTTCCGTCAATCCGGAGATTCCAATAGTAAAGCGTAAATCTCTCAATCACAATCTCCGCCAAAATGCGGAATTAGGGCAAAATTCCCAATGTAAGCGACGGAGTGTCTAAGCGTAAGCGAAGATGCGTCTAAGCAGCGGTATTGCCGTCGTAAGCGAGAGTGTCGGAATCTCCCTTCGTCCGTCCTTTTATAGTGTAAGATAAAATATTGGCCCGGCCCAATTGCGTAGGAGATCGTGGCTTAAAGTGTGGCGAAAAAGATCGCCAAGATCACGGTCGTGGAAGGGTTCCACGGCCGTAATTTAGAGCGTGGAAATCGTCACGGTTTGTTTTAATCTTTCCACGAACGTAGAAGTTGCTGGAATGAACCACGCTCTCCTTGCTAAGGTTCCACGGCCGTGGAATTGAACGTGGAATGTAGTACGGCCGTATTTTAGAGCGTGGTTTAGGGCAAAACCGTGATTCTTCCTTTCCTCGTGCATATTCTTCAAGTTAGCACATTCCTTAGCTCCTAGAGATGTCCTCAATCCTTGGACATACTCAATCAAACTCCATTCTCGCACAATCCGTTCGGAAATAGCTCTTAATTGCCTACAATCAACATAAAGCTTGTGTAGATCTCTATTTCGACATTATAGACAAACTAGCTCACAAATGTATCAATGCTTAATCAATGACTATCAATATGGATGAAATACACTTAGAAAACGTGCCTAAAATATCACAATATTTCATGCTAACACATTAAGGGGAAGTTAAGCCCCCGATATGTCGGTCTGTTAGCATGAAATATTGTGATATTTTAGGCACGTTTTCTAAACGTATTTGATTCATATTGATAGTCTTTGATTGAACTTTATGCATATGTGAGCTAGTATTACCTATATTGTCGATATGGATGTCTACACTAGTTCTATGTTGATTATAGGTGCTTTGGAGCTATTTCCGAACGGAAACGAGCAAAGGAGAGTTGAGTTGATATGTCCATAGATTGAGGACATTCTTTGGAAGCAATTTGGAGTTTTAGCTTGAGGAATGCACGAGTTTATGGAAGAATCACGTTCTTGCCCTAAATTACGCCCTAAAATACGGCCGTATCATAAACCACGTTCAGAATTACGGCCGTGGATTTGGAGTCAGAAATTCATGTTCATTCCAGGGGATTACACGGCCGTGGAACATATGTTGCAAACCGTATTTGTTTCCACGCTCTAAATTACGGTCGTGGAACACTTCCACGACCGTGATCTTGGCGAATCTTTTCGCCACACTTTGAAGCCACGATCTTTTAAAGATTGGGCCGGGCCGACATTTTGCCCTACACTATAAAAAGACGGACGAAGCAAGATTCCGTCACCTGGGCTACCCCGTTTACCCTCATTCATCGCCGCTTAGATACGAGCACGTTTTGCTTAGCTTGCTTGGAAGCAATTGACATCTCTTTGAAGAGATCGAAGTTCGTGTTTGGAATTCCTCTAATCTCGCACTTTTGGTGGAGATTGCTGTTGAGATCTCCGGATTTGCGGAAGATCGTAGTTCTTGGAAGATTTTGCAAGAAGATCTCTCTTCTTGATTAGGTTCGATTTGGAAAACGGATTGACATCCCGTTTTCTTTTCTTTCCTAGGATTACGATTGTTTGTTCTATTGTGAATCTTTTGACATTGCTTATTCTCTTTGTGACTTCGAGATTGAATTGAAGATTATTGAAAGTTCTTGAAAGTTTTCATCTTTTTATCTTTTAATTCTTGAATTGATATCAATATGACTGTTATTGGCTAAAAACCCTTAACAATTCTAAGGTGAAGGGTTGATAGTTGTGGCTTAGGTGATGATAGATCGATCGCAAATAGATTAGACCCTGAGAGTTAGAGAATTGTCGCCGACAACCCTAAATTACGGGCTGTTCTTGAGTCCATGGCCGTGGAACCTCAAGAACTAACCGTGATTTCCCTTAAGTCTACGAACCTGCTTTTACTTTAATCTAAATTTCAAGATTTGCTTTAGCTTAGTTTGGACTTGTCTTTTCTAGGTGGTAGTGAAGCCTCAACAACCTCTACCTCGATTGTGAGTGTCACAACCTCAATCGGTTAAGTTAATCTTGATCCTTGGGTTATAAGTTTGGGTATTTGATACTAATTCTCGTCTCTAGAATCTTTCTATATGGAGCCTCAACAACCTGTATAGAGAGTGCCTTGTAGGTGGGTTATATAAGGTTTTTGGAACTTCACCGTACGATTACCTTACATTAGTATACCTTTGCATATCTCAACTCTGTCTTTATATCATTAAGTATATCTTGAATCGATAGCCACACCTGGATACTTGGATCTTTAGGATTGTTGTTTTCCCAATAATTTGCAAAGCTCTTATATTTACTTGCTTGATAATCTGCAATCGAGTTCGTTCTCCCCAAATCCCTGTGTTCGATACTCTGGAATTCTTGCTTAACTATATCGATCCGTACACTGCGGGTTCGCTGCTTGATTCCAGTTTTATAAATTTAAAACTTATTTGCACACACCTCTAGGGGCGAACAAGTTTTTGGCGCCGTTGCCGGGGATTTGGTTTAGACCGAATCCGGTAGCCGGTTGTCAAGCTTGGGAGCTTGCTCTCGTTATTTGATATCTCTTTGAGTGCATGCGCAGGTCTAGGAACACCGCAGATCTCTTACCTCTTGATCAAGAACTAGAGAAAACCTTGAGGCAAAAGCGCAAGGAAAAGAAGATGGCCGAAGAACACGAACGTGATCTTCAAACGGAGTTGGCGGAGAAGGAAGCTCAACTCCGATGGAATGAGACTCTCCGCCAGGATGAGATGGATCGTCATCAATCTCAAGTTAACGGTCTGCAAGACATGATCTTCCAAATGAGGATAAAGATGAGCGACCTTGAGAATAAGGTAGGAAAGAAGTCCTCAAAAAGGAGATCAAGATCTAGAAGAAAAAGCCACTCATCCGCTGATGATAGTGACTCTTCCATGCCACCGTTAGAAGAGATTGATCCCACGATCAATATGAATCCTTTCCATCCACAAGGAGCTACTAATCGCCGCATTCCACCTAGGAATGCGAGAGTCGAACGTGTGGATAATGAGCCAAGAACTCTTGGCCAGCGAATGGATCCAACACAACAACCACGCCGCTTGGGTGTGAATTTTGATGCTGAAGATATGCAAGGGTTTAGCTTTAACCCTCAAGTTATCACTCTTGTTCGCCAAAGCCAATTTGGCGGTACAAGTGCTGAATCTCCACACCAACACTTGCAAAACTTTGAGTGTATGATGGAGACGATGAGACCGAAGAACGTTACTACCAACAGCTATAAGCTCAAACCTTTCTTTTTCTCTTTGAAAGGGAAAGCGTTGTCATGGTATCAAGCTTTTCCCAATAGGAAACTAGACACGTGGGAAGACCTTTCCGCGGAGTTTCTCACCAAATTCTTTCCGCCCTCCAAAACGGCGGAACTTAGAGGTAAGATTAATGCTTTTTCCATGAGACCTAACGAAAGTTTGTTTCAATCGTGGGAAAGGTTTCAGGATTTACTCTTGGATTGCCCTCATCATGGCATATCCAAGCTTGCCTTGCTGGAAATCTACTACAAAGGGCTGGATGCGGGAACGCAATTCAACCTCCAATCCCTCTCATGCGGAACATTCATGGACATGAGAGAAGATGATGCTTGGGACTTCATTGAGAAGCAAGCAAGAGTCATAGAGAAGTATTCCCACCGGAAAGCGGAGGGAAATCGTGTGGAGCAAGGAGCGAAGCTCACACATGAAGCTCAAAATCAGATTTTCTCCCTCAACAATGAGATCAAAGCGTTGAAGGAGACTATCAAGACCAACTTCCCAAAGCAACAAGAGAAGGATGTTGGCTATTTGGGCAACAACAATGGCGGTGATAACACCAACCGCAACAACAATAACCGGAACAATAACCGGAACAATAATTGGAATGGAAACAACAACAACCGGAACAACAACAATTGGAACAACAATCGGGGTTCAAACAACAACAATTGGCGCTCCAATCAACAAAATTCCGGTAACTCCTATCCTTCCAATTCTAATTCGCTAACTCCACCTTCCTCTTCCTTTACTCCTTTGAAAAGCCAGGGGCAATCATCTAATGGAGGAAACAATACGGGAAAAGAGAAGTCCGATCCCATGTTGGAGACAATCTTGGGAAAGCTTCAAGGATTGGAGAACCGCCTCATCAAGGTCGATGATCAAGTCTCTAAGGTTGACAAAGCTCAAAAGGTTTTGGAGAACCAATTGTTCAACCACGCGGAGGAAGTTCCTAGAAATCAAGGGAACTTCCAGGAAAGACGGAGGACAACCCTAAGGGAAGGGTAATGGCGATTACAACTAGGAGCGGAGTGACTACCACCGATCCGCAGCCTACGTTCGTTGAAGTCCCCGTAGAGAAGGACAAAGGAAAGGGGAAGGAGAAGGAAGATGTTTATGTTCCTCCTCCAGCTTACAAACCTCCCCTACCGTTCCCTCAATCTAGAGCGCGAGCGCGCCTAGACAAACAATTCGGTAAGTTCATAGAACTCATGAGCAAGCTACATATTAATATACCCTTCATTGATGCTATTGTAGGTATGCCGGCTTATGGCAAGTTCTTGAAGGAGCTTCTCTCTAACAAGAGGAAGCTAGAAGATTTCGGTGAGGTCAAGATGAGTTCGGATTCTTCGGATCTCATCAAGACTATGAAGGAGAAAATGCCCCCAAAGTTGAAGGATCCGGGGTCATTTTGCATTCCAATTGGAGTGGGAGATGTCACATACGACGCTCTATGTGACTTGGGAGCAAGTGTGAACATCATACCACTTGCATTATGTAGGAAGATCGGTTTAGGTGATCCTAAACCGGTCAAGATGACGTTATACATGGCGGATCGATCCATCACTCGCCCCGTCGGTATTGTAGAAGACGTCCCGGTCAAGCTAGGTAAATTCTTTGTCCCCATTGATTTTGTCGTGCTGGACATTCCTGCAGATAGTCCGGTCCCGATTATACTCGGAAGACCGTTTCTTGCAACTTCCGGCTGCATGGTCGATTGCAAGAATGGGAGACTCGCTTTTGATATTGGAGAAGAGAAAGTAGAGTTCGTTCTTTCCACTCTAGTAAAGAAACCAATCTTTGATGAGGGTATTTACAATATCCAAGATGAAGAAGGTTTGTCTAGGGAGGAGGTAAGTGCGATTCTCTTTAACGATCCTTTACAAAAAGTTATCACTATGAGTCTAACCAATGTAGGGGAAGAAGAAGAGTGCAAAGAGGAAATTGAAGCCTTAGAAGCACAAGAAGAGATGCATGAAGTGGAATTTGAAAAACTCCACGATGAGGCTGAGAATGTAAGAATCCACGGTCATACCCTGTATTCCACGACCGTGGATTTCACAACCAAAATCGACCTCCATTCCAGGGGATTACACGGCCGTGGAACACATGGAGAGGCCGTAATTCTGACCGTGGAAGAGGGTGATCGGCTTACTTCTTCAACTTCTTTTGATTCTTCTCCAAACCACTCAACAACCTTAGAAACTTCTAAGGAAACGTCGGATGCCCCTCAAGGACCATTGGAAGCTCCGAAAATGATGGAACTCAAACCACTTCCTACTCATCTAAGGTACGCTTTTCTTGGATCTAATTCTATCTTTCCGGTCATTGTTAGCTCCGAACTAAGCATAGATGAACATGAACAGCTCATGACAGTCCTTAGGAAACATAGAAAGGCCATAGGCTACACTATCGAGGACTTAGTAGGAATCAAACCCTCCCTATGTATGCATAAGATACTAATGGAGGAGGATTTTAGAACTTCAAGACAACCTCAAAGGCGGTTGAATCCGACCATGAAGGAGGTTGTCAAGAAGGAAATTCTTAAACTTCTTGATGCAGGTATCATCTATCCTATCTCCGATAGCAAATGGGTGAGTCCAGTTCAAGTAGTTCCGAAGAAGGGAGGAATGACGGTCATCACCAATAAGAACAACGAACTCATTCCTACCCGAACCGTGACTGGATGGCGAATGTGCATAGACTACCGCAAGCTCAACAACGCAACACGGAAGGATCACTTTCCATTGCCATTCATCGATCAAATGCTTGAAAGGTTAGCACAACATACACATTTTTGCTACCTTGACGGTTATAGTGGTTTCTTTCAGATTCCAATACATCCGGACGATCAGGAGAACACCACATTCACGTGCCCTTGGGGTACGTTCGCTTATAGGAGAATGCCGTTCGGGCTTTGCAACGCCCCAGCCACCTTTCAATGGTGCATGATGGCCATCTTCTCCGAGTACGTAGAGGAAATCATGGAAGTCTTCATGGACGACTTCTCCGTATACGGTTCCTCTTTTAACGATTGTCTTTCTAACCTTTCTCTTGTTTTACAACGTTGTGAAGACACTAACCTAGTTCTTAATTGGGAAAAGTGTCAATTCATTGTTAAGGAAGGAATCGTATTAGGTCATTTAGTCTCTAGTAGAGGGATAGAGGTAGACAAAGCTAAGATAGAGACCATAGAGAAACTTCCTCCCCCAATTTCGGTGAAAGGGATAAGAAGTTTTCTAGGACATGCTGGATTTTATAGACGTTTCATTAAGGACTTTTCTAAGATATCAAAACCTCTCACTAATCTAATGATGAAGGATGCGGTTTTTGAGTTTTCGCAGGAATGTTTAGATGCGTTTAACACCATTCGGCAAGCTCTAATTTCAGCACCTATTATCCAACCCCCGGATTGGACTTTCCCCTTCGAGATTATGTGCGATGCTAGTGACGTAGCTATTGGAGCTGTTCTTGGACAACGAAAGGAAGGGCGAACCCATGCCATATACTACGCTAGCAAGACGCTAGACGAAGCTCAGCTCAACTACGCCACTACAGAAAAAGAGTTTCTAGCCATTGTCTACGCTATTGACAAGTTTCGCTCTTATCTTGTAGGTGCAAAGGTGATTGTCTACACGGATCATGCTGCGATCCGGTACCTCCTTGCGAAGAAAGACGCGAAGCCAAGGCTAATTAGATGGATTCTTCTCCTACAAGAATTCGATCTTGAGATCCGCGACAAGAAAGGTTCAGAAAATTCTGTTGCGGATCATTTGAGTCGCCTCACACATCTAGAGGACGACCATCTACCCATTGATGACTCCTTTCCGGACGAACACCTACACATCATAGAGGAGTGCATCAACGAGATCTCCAAAGGTAACGAACCATGGTTTGCTGATTTTGTTAACTATTTGGTTTGCCAGGAGGTACCGCCCGGACTATCCTACGCACAAAGGAAGAAATTCTTTAAGGACGTCCGGGAATACTATTGGAACGAGCCTCTCCTCTTCAAGAGAGGTCCGGATGGCATCATTCGGCGATGTGTGCCGGAAGATGAAATGCAAAGTGTCATCCGCCATTGTCATTCACTACCTTGTGGAGGACACGCTAGTTCGAACAAGACTAGCGCAAAGGTATTGCAATCTGGATTCTATTGGCCTACCTTATTTAGAGATGTGCAATCCTTTGTCTCTTGCTGCGATGCTTGTCAAAGAACAGGCAATATTTCTAGAAGGAACGAGATGCCCCTCAACAACATCCAAGAGGTGGAGATTTTCGACGTTTGGGGAGTCGATTTCATGGGACCATTCCCATCTTCTTGTGGAAACCAATACATACTATTGGCGGTAGACTACGTTTCTAGATGGATGAAAGCAATTGCCTCTCCCACAAATGATGCCATGGTGGTGGTTAAGTTCTTCAACAAGACCATCTTTCCGCGATTTGGAACACCAAGGACAATCATTAGTGATGGAGGTTCTCACTTCATAGCCCGTCGCTTTGAAGCTCTTCTAGCTAAGTATGGGGTTACTCATAAGATCGCTACCCCTTACCATCCACAAACGAGTGGACAAGTTGAGATCTCAAATAGGGAGATCAAGGGAATTCTAGAGAAGACGGTTTCAAGGACTCGGAAGGATTGGTCCTTGAAGCTAGATGATGCATTATGGGCGTACCGGACTGCGTACAAGACTCCCATAGGAACCACACCATACAACCTTGTGTATGGGAAGTCTTGTCATTTGCCGGTAGAGCTGGAGCACAAAGCGTTTTGGGCCATCAAGTGGCTGAATTTCGGCATGAAAGAAGCGGGAGAGAAGCGTCTCCTAGACATCAACAAGCTGGATGAACTTCGCTTGAACGCCTATGAAAACGCTAAGATCTACAAGGAAAGAGCAAAGCGTTGGCATGATAAGCATATCATTCCAAAGGACTTCAAAGAAGGAGATCAAGTTCTCCTCTTCAATTCAAGACTTCGCCTCTTTCCAGGTAAGCTTAAATCCCGTTGGACCGGACCTTTTCTAATCAAACGCATTTTCTCCCATGGTGCAGTTGAAGTATGGGGTGAAGCTAGCGGAAGTTTTAAGGTGAACGGTCAACGACTCAAGAAGTACACACCGGAACTCCAAGCTGAGGAGTTTGCGCCTACCGCACTCGAATAAGTGCGAGTTTGGTCTAACTACGGACCTTAAACAAAGCGCTTCTTGGAGAGGCAACCCAAGGTATTGCATTTTTGTTTTTGTTTTCGATTCATAGTTTAGCTTAGAATAGACGTTTTCGCTTTATTTTGCCTCGATTTCTTCCGGTATGTTCGTGTTTTTTTTGGTTGTAGGATCGATGGAAAAGGAGAAAGGGAGAATAATGTCGAAGAAGGGCGACGAAATTTGGACTTTGAAGCTTTACAGAAGGTTCCACGGTCTAAATTACGGTCGTCATAGCTACAGTGGCCGTAATTCTCAAAAGCCTTTGAAAAATCACCAAAACCACGGGTCCGTACACTTCCACGGCCGTGGAACACCCCGACAGACCGTGATTTTCAAATTTTTGCCTGCGACTATATAAGCCACATTCTTCACAAAATTGCCCCAAAAATACCCATTTCACGACCTAAAACGCCGAAATCCCACGACCCTCTCCAATTCTTCGTTTTCTAATCGTTTTCAACGATTCTTCATCCTAAACTGCAGCAAATCCAACCACAAACAAGATCCAAGCGACAAACCGAGCGGAAATCCATCAACAAAGGTGCATTTCGGGTTTTTCAATCCGAAAAAGAGGTTTATTCTTTCTTCTTCAATTTCGCAGATTTGGTTCGTTTTTGCTATAGATTTTTAGGAAGAACTGACAAAGACTGGAAGGAATTAGATTAGGGCTGCTTGTTGTGGTGATTGTTGGTGACTTTGCTGAGATTCGCAAAATTCTGAGACGAATCACGGTCTCTGGGTAAACCACGGCCGTGGAATCGAAGAACATACCGTAATTTTGGTAAAAATGGACTTTGTAAGGAGAATGTCGGGAAGGATAAAAGAGAAGAAGGGAGAGCAAAACAAGAAAAGAAAGGGCAATCCCTCCACCTCTAGGGCACCACCACCCTCATCTCCCTCACTACCATCCTCACCTTCACCTCCATCCTCACCTCCTCACCCTAGCATTCCAACCATACATGAGAACCACCTTGTAGCGCTTGACCGGATCAAGGAGAGGACAGTGATAGGTCCTAGGTATTTGTTTTTGGAGGATCTACATCCTCTCAACATTGTTGATGATCTTACATGGCTCTTGGATAGAGCCGGATTGCTTGTCTTTACGAACATTCGTGAAGACGCCTATGAGGAGATTACCCGGGAGGTTGTGACGTCCTTCGAGCACAGCCACGTAGATAGGACCGTCTCCTTCCGTCTCATGGAACAAGACTATCAGTTGAGCATTGTTGAGTTTGGGACCATTTTCGGGTTCCATGAGACCTATAACGGTCGATTTCCGAGCGGAGTTTACCCCAAGGATTTTTGGGAGGAAGTAGCCATGATTTACGCCGACGAGGACCGTTGGCAACCCGCCGATACCAAGGCTAGATTGATGTACCATCTAGCCTTGAAGATAGCACACCGCGTTCTTTCGGAGTGTCTCTTTCCTAGGACGGAGACGCCCCAAAAGATCAAGACGGATGAGCTATTTTTGCTCTATAGTATGCTATACGGTCGCCGTGCAGATTGTGCCACTCTTTTGGCGGCTACGATGAGTAAACTTAAGAACAAGAAGAAGGGGAACATTGGATATGGTGGGATAGTGACCCACATTGCTAGGACATTCGGTGTTGATTTTTCTGCTTGCACCCGTATACCGGCGGTTCCCTTAGGTTTGGGGAAGTCAATCATGACGATGAGTAACTCGGCACCATTCACATAGCCGGGTGTTTGTGTCTTGCCAAAGTCGGATTGAGCGATATTCCTAGCGGATTATGGTATGTGCGCTAAGGGTTTGAGGCATCTCTTGAAAAATTTGAGAAACGCCGATCTCCTAGGCTTCGGTTTTTGTGCACCTCTATCCATAACTCCAAAAGTAAAGTCGAAAAATGAAAAGAAGAGAGCGAAGCTCTAAGTTGAAGTGTTGCGGAAACCGCATAAGAAGAAGAAGGTAGTTGTCCACTTTCCCGGATTTATGCACCACTTTCCCTTAAAGTTTTCCCTTTCCTTCCATGTTCTAGATCAAAAGAATGTTATATGACTTGGTGATCTAAATTGAAGTTTCTTGAGATTGATTTTGTTAATGTTTGAAGGTTATAATGCTTGTTTAGAAGTTGAGTTGATTCATGAATTTTCTTTACCTTTTACTCTTTGATTAAGTATGTGAAAGTTTGAAAAATGATTGAAGCAAGGTTTGAGAATGATCTATTCTTTAGAAGTCACATTCATCCAAAAGAAGGTACACATATTTCATCCTAACTCTTGTTTAAAGCT
This sequence comes from Fagopyrum homotropicum, assembly GCA_033239125.1. Classification (NCBI taxonomy): domain Eukaryota; kingdom Viridiplantae; phylum Streptophyta; class Magnoliopsida; order Caryophyllales; family Polygonaceae; genus Fagopyrum; species Fagopyrum homotropicum. Next base: position 25,031,111 of record BSWB01000008.1, on the reverse strand, counting down.
TTTTGAAACACCTTGCTTAGGGACAAGCAAGTGTTAAGTATGGGGTTATTTGTTAGCATGAAATATTGTGATATTTTAGGCACGTTTTCTAAACGTATTTGATTCATATTGATAGTCTTTGATTGAACTTTATGCATATGTGAGCTAGTATTACCTATATTGTCGATATGGATGTCTACACTAGTTTTATGTTGATTATAGGTGATTTGGAGCTATTTCCGAACGGAAACGAGCAAAGGAGAGTTGAGTTGATATGTCCATAGATTGAGGACATTCTTTGGAAGCAATTTGGAGTTTTAGCTTGAGGAATGCACGAGTTTAGGGAAGAATCACATTCTTGCCCTAAATTACGCCCTAAAATACGGCCGTATCATAAACCACGTTCAGAATTACGGCCGTGGATTTGGATTCAGAAATTCATGTTCATTCCAGGGGATTACACGGCCGTGGAACATATGTTGCAAACCGTATTTGTTTCCACGCTCTAAATTACGGTCGTGGAACACTTCCACGACCGTGATCTTGGCGAATCTTTTCGCCACACTTTGAAGCCACGATCTTTTAAAGATTGGGCCGGGCCGACATTTTGCCCTACACTATAAAAAGACGGACGAAGCAAGATTCCGTCACCTGGGCTACCCCGTTTACCCTCATTCATCGCCGCTTAGATACGAGCACGTTTTGCTTAGCTTGCTTGGAAGCAATTGACATCTCTTTGAAGAGATCGAAGTTCGTGTTTGGAATTCCTCTAATCTCGCACTTTTGGTGGAGATTGCTGTTGAGATCTCCGGATTTGCGGAAGATCGTAGTTCTTGGAAGATTTTGCAAGAAGATCTCTCTTCTTGATTAGGTTCGATTTGGAAAACGGATTGACATCCCGTTTTCTTTTCTTTCCTAGGATTACGATTGTTTGTTCTATTGTGAATCTTTTGACATTGCTTATTCTCTTTGTGACTTCGAGATTGAATTGAAGATTATTGAAAGTTCTTGAAAGTTTTCATCTTTTTATCTTTTAATTCTTGAATTGATATCAATATGACTGTTATTGGCTAAAAACCCTTAACAATTCTAAGGTGAAGGGTTGATAGTTGTGGCTTAGATGATGATAGATCGATCGCAAATAGATTAGACCCTGAGAGTTAGAGAATTGTCGCCGACAACCCTAAATTACGGGCTGTTCTTGAGTCCACGGCCGTGGAACCTCAAGAACTAACCGTGATTTCCCTCAAGTCTACGAACCTGCTTTTACTTTAATCTAAAGTTCAAGATTTGCTTTAGCTTAGTTTAGACTTGTCTTTTCTAGGTGGTAGTGAAGCCTCAACAACCTCTACCTTGATTGTGAGTGTCACAACCTCAATTGGTTAAGTTAATCTTGATCCTTGGGTTATAAGTTTGGGTATTTGATACTAATTCTCGTCTCTAGAATCTTTCTATATTGAGCCTCAACAACCTGTATAGAGAGTGCCTTGTAGGTGGGTTATATAAAGTTTTTGGAACTTCACCGTACGATTACCTTACATTAGTATACCTTTGCATATCTCAACTCTGTCTTTATATCATTAAGTATATCTTGAATCGATAGACACAGCTGGATACTTGGATCTTTAGGATTGTTGTTTTCCCAATAATTTGCAAAGCTCTTATATTTACTTGCTTGATAATCTGCAATCGAGTTCGTTCTCCCCAAATCCCTGTGTTCGATACTCTGGAATTCTTGCTTAACTATATCGATCCGTACACTGCGGGTTCGCTGCTTGATTCTAGTTTTATAAATTTAAAACTTATTTGCACACACCTCTAAGGGCGAACACGGTCCGTTAGAGATTTTGGAGAGAGTCAGTGAGGTGGCGTATAGGTTAGCATTGCCACCGTGGTTGGAGGGAATTCACCCGGTGTTTCATGTATCTCAATTGAGAGAGTACATACACGACCCGAGGCACATCATTTTCCACGAGGACCTAGTGGTCAAGTCGGACCGCACTTTTGTAGAGCATCCGGTAGCGGTTTTGGAGCGTAGTTTGAGACGCCTTTGGTCGAAGGAGATATTGATGCTGAGAGTGGAGTGGTCGAGACGAGGAGCAGAGGATGCTACATGGGAGACCGAAAAGGAACTATCCTGAGTTTTACGCAGTTTTAGCGACATCGATAGGACCGTCGGGTTAGTCCCGAGATCTTCCCTTGGTTGTGCTTATGTCATTTATGACGTGATGTGTTATGTGTGTTTTGTATGAGTATGTGTGTACCTTGCGAGGTCACGATCTGATTATATGAGTAGGCTTTCGACTAGAGGATTAATAGTTGGTGTGATAATGTCTTATGAGCATTGATCGAGATGTGTTTGACCAAGAGTGTTGTGTGTATGAAGTTTCAGGACGAAACTTGATTTTAGGGGGATTAGATGTCACGTCCGGAATTTTTATTCCGGTTAGTGAGCGAGTATTGACCTTTCCACACGCGCGACTCAGTCTTTCCGCAAACACGGGATGCTGAGTAACGGGATTTTATTCCAGAATCCCATTCCGACCCCTCGTTACCCACCTTTGCCTTTTGGACCCTTCGTTCCTAGCACAACTTGTGACAAGGAGGTCAGCTGAACCCTTGTTCCCCTCCCCCTTGCGCAGCTTGGGTTCCTCTCTCTCCTCACATCTCATTCACGTTCTTCATTTTCCGCTCTTCCTTCCTCCTTGAGATATCTTCTCTCTCTTCCATTTAGATCTCTTTGAGTGTGGACTGCATCATAGGAGCTTTGGATCCGGTTTGGTAAGCCTTCCCTCCTCCCTCCCTTCTTCTTCCTTGCTTCACATCTTCATCTTTTCCTCTCCTTCTCCATATCCATGGTTGGAGCTTTGGAAGAAGGTTTTTCTTAATCCTTTGCATGCATGTTTTCCTCCCACGTTTAGATTGTGGAGAAGAGCTTGGATGATGTGGATGATATGTGGTGAAGACCTAGCAAGAGAATGAAGCGTTTAAAGCAAGTGCACAGTCGAAGAATCAAAGAAGACGAACTTTCTGTTGTTCAACCGCCGGGGCAGATCTTCAGGGACACGGGGGCGGATCCAGTCCACCGCAGGGGCGGCGCTTGGACCACAGGGGTGGTGACAGCTCCTCCGCAGTCGTGTCAGTTTGCTTTTATGGTTGCGTTTCTTCAATAGTAGGCTCTTCTTCTCCCTTTCTCTTCGTTCCTTCCTTAGTTGTGAGGTTGTTTCTTGGTAGTAGCATGCCTAGGATGGACCTAGAGTAGTTGTTAATGCCATCTAGTGGTTGTGAGCTTAAGAGTCCTTAAGGCTTGTTGTGGTTTTTTGGATTGGAGTGTGATGAGCATGTTGGACCTCTTAGGTTAGTATGTTTTTTCTTGGTTGTGGCTTATGATCATGTGAGGGAGTAGGCTGTTGTGAGATTCTTTCATTTGTTTAGTGTAATGTTGGTATCATGGATTCTAGGATGCGGTCCTAGCTTGAGAGTTAGATGATCTTGCGTAGATCATTTGAGTGAAAGTCTAAGACTTCTTTATTGTGAGTGAGTTGTTGATACGTATCTTGTTGTGAGTAGGTTGCGGGCTTCTTCCCAAGGAAAGGAAGAGTGGGTTTGTGAGTTTAGCGTTTGGGACGAGGTAAGTCTCCAGACTTACTTAACTCGTATTCTTTGTATTAGCATCGATGTGTGTTTGGTTGTGTGTGTTGATTATGTTATGTTATAACAAAATCGGACATAGGACAACCAACATATATAAATAAATTTATTTTGGCCAAGTGTAGGATAACGAGCGGTGATAACTTGTCTAGCTCTTGTGTAAAGTTAGGTGGTTCTTGGCGACTAGCCCGGGCAGGTTGACGGTCGGATGCATCAATACCTTTCCTTGCCGGTAAGTGGGGACCGACGCGAGTTTTGGGGATTCTCGTGTCACAAACCTAAGGTGAATTAGTAACTGAATGACTTAATAAAAATATAATAAACCGGACTTGTGTGCGTTAAAACATGTTGTGTGTTTATGATGACTTACCTGTGTTTGTGCCATAACCATGATTCAAATGCCTTGAATATAAGCTAACGGTTTTGAACCGATTGTGTAGATGCCCTGCAGGTTAGGGATGCCGCCGAGTGAGGTGGAGGAGTGGACAGTTGGGGTCTCCGTACATTATAGGACGGGGATAGATTTCTGTTTCGTTATGTTGTGGATTGCGTATGTATGTTATGGATTTTGTGTCGTTTTGAGGACTCAATTGAGTTTCCACCTTGTACTTTATGTTTCAGTATTCTCGCATATACATTAATAATGTTTTCCGTATTTGCCTTTATTTGTGCCTTGTTGGAAAGGTCCGGTGAAATTATTGTCAAGCTAAGGGTCGGGACCCATTGTGAGGTCTCCGCCCGTAGTGCTCTAAGTCCCGTGGATTCGGGGTGTTACAAGATCTTCTATCTTCTTCATCTACTTCTTCTCTTTGACGCACGTTTTAGAATCTTCATCTTCGAGATCTTCTTCTTGAAAGAGCCGTTGAAGATCTTTGTCGCCCTTAGTTCACGCTCCAAGATCTTCCAAGCCGTTGAAGATCTTTGTTGTTGAAGACTTCTCTCTTGAGGGCCGTTGAAGATTTTCCTTGGATCCGAGATCTTTGTGTCAGATCCGTTGGAAAGATCTTGCCTTATCCTCTTGTGTTGGTTGTTAAGATCTTTGTGAGATCTTTGTTGTTGTAACCGAGATCTTCTCTTCAAATCCGTTTGAAGATCTTTGTTGTTGGGGCTGGCCGAGATCTTCTCTCAATATCTTGTTTGAAGATCTTCTTGTTATCCTTGGTAGATATTCTTGTTTTGGTTGTTGAGATTTTCAAATCATGATTTCGAAAAGCCGTCAGCCGAATCTTCCTTTGTATCGCTTTTCAAGGCCTCCATGTTTGTCCTTTGCAATGAGTTTCAAGGCCTGCGTTCTTCCTTTGAAATGCTTTTCAAGGCCTGCACACATTACAAAACACAAACCAAAACATGCAATATAGAAATAAAATCGATATTTGTTAGTTTATAAAACCGGATATAAACGTTTAAGTCTTCCATCATCCACATACACAATTCATAATGAAGGTGGAGTTATCAACAAGAACAATCTAGGAAGGACTCACAACGATTCAATCAAAGGCTCTCTTTTTGATTGAATAGGAATAAATAATACGAAGTATTCATAAACAAAGCAACGACTCTCTCAATAATGAGTTCAAACGTAATCAATTAACATCTACTCGACTATGTCGACCCTCGGAGGATTATATAGTCGAGATCTTAAAAAAAATAATTATAAAAATAAAAGATAAAAGATACCCTAGATCTTTAAAGGTATTAACATAAAATAACCAACAAGAACAATCTAAGATAAAAGATACCCTAGATCCTCAAAACTTAAGCAATCCTTCCTTCAATCTTCCCTTCCCTTCAATTCTTCAAATCAATCTTCCAAATAAAACCTTTACGACGTCCAATGCTCGAGCGTCCAGCCTTCCAAATCCAACCGTCACCGTCCATTATTATAGAAGAATTTAAGGTAAAAATATGTCTTGTCTTCTTGGGTTGTCGAACGTCAACCTCAATCCAGGCCCTGAATCACAGTCGAAATGCATCGCTGTGTCCAACCGAGATAAATAGCGATCAACGTGCATGAGGTCGTATCTTTTTCTGAATCTTTCTTCTATCCTTCCAACTTTGTTCTTGCTCTTCTTTTTTTCCTTCCTAATGCTCCTAAATGTAGCTCGATAGACTTCTTAGCTGTTTATGCTCCATTTCCACCCAAAACGTGCCATATTCCCTACAAATACAACAAAACGTGGTGTAGACCTCGATTCTTGCAAAGTAACCGAATAATGACATAAACGCTACAAATACATTTACATGTATACAAAATTATGATGATAAAACAACAAAACTAGGTCCGAAATATAAACAATAATTCATGCTATCATAGAGCAGAATGAAAATTTCTATTTTGTTTGAAAAACTTATACGAGACTGACCGCAATTGTCCCTATCTTTTCCTAGGATAATGGGGCCTTACTTATTCAGGGGGAGAGTGGGCCTTCGAGAAGGACTGAGATGTGCTTGGTTACTGATCCAAGAAAAAAATGGGAATTGATAGCGAAAAAAACGATTTGATCATCTTTGTTCGAAGACCAATATGATTGTTATTATACCAACCATTCTTCTTATACATAAATCCAATCTCCTAGTCTCCGCCTAAAGGCAAAAGAATTTCCTGTTCTAAAGTTATTTCTTTTGGTAAGGGAGGAGGTTGATTTCATGGAGGGAAAAGCCAAAATATAATCCTTTTTTTTTTTGAAATTTTCCAAAACAAACTCTTTATTTTAGCTTGTATGTTAAGTTTCCAAATTGAGTTGTATATATTAGTAGGTGTAACGTCCCAAATTTTTGACGCGTTTGTGATATTGATTTTTCTGGATTTATTGATATTTTTATACCTTAAATATTTTTACGAGTATTTTTACGTCGTAAATTAAATTATACGAGTATATATATACATATATATTTTTATTCTCCATGTTTAAATTATCATATAATCTTGGAATAAATTGCGAGAATGGTTTTTGTATTCTAAAGTATATTTTTGCGAGTTTATTTATACATATATATTTTTATTCTCCATGTTTTACTTTTCGAGGAAAGTTCGGAAAAATTCTCTGATCCGATAATCCCGTTCCGAATGCTTTGACCGAGTATATTCGATTACTCTTTTCCCTTTTCTATTATTTTATTTATTTTTATTTTTTGTTTCTTGTCCTCTCTCTCTCTCTCTCTTCATTTCCCCTTTTCTTCCCAGCAGGTGAGACCATCTCCTCGTGTACTGTTGGCCGGCCAAGGGGCTTTTGCTCTACCTTCACCTCTCTCTCACGCTATCTCTCTCTCACGCTAATAATGCTACCCTCATCTCTCACCCACACATCTCCTCCCTTTGCTTCTTTCTCTCCCTCAGACTCCATCTCGCCACCAGCCTGCCCTCCTTCCATTCTTTCCCCATCTTCCCTCTTTGTTTCACTCTTGACCACTGAGAAGCTGCAACGCCGCCGGAGTGGAGCTGCAGCCCTGGGAACCGCAGAAAGGAAGGGGAGCCACCTTCACAGCGTCGCCTCGATCCACCGGAGCACCAATAACTCGTAGCCCCGCCCTCTTTCTTTGTTCCCCACTCTATAGTCTTTTCGGTCGCGAGGAAGGGCAACGCTGCCGCCGGATCCCACCGAGGGCCACCTCACCACCGCCAAGAAGGAAGCCCACCACCTCTGTCGCCGTTGAACTCTGCCTAGGAGTGCCAGCCTGTAGCGCCTACGTAAATCTCCCCTCTGCGGGTCTGCGTGTGTGAAAGGTTGAAGAAGGGTTCTTTGTTAATATTACAATTTTGGCCCCTAAAAATGATATATTGCAAACTATACCCACATCCTTATATATTTTGCAGTTTTGACCCATATTTATGGACTGTTGCATTTTTTGCCCTATGTTGGATTAATTTCAGAAAATGCCCAAGGTTTATTAATTATGAAATTGTATGATTTTCTCCGGAAAACGTGTTTACGGGTTTTAAACTTGGATTTTACTTTGATTTTTATCCTTATATTTATATACTATATATGTTGTCCTTTGTTGGATTAAATTTGGTTTATGGCTCGAGGTTTTAATTGCTGTTTACGACCAATTTCGTGAATTTATATTGTTTCCCCGAAGGGATTATTTATGGGTTTTAATGATGGCATTTGGAAAATGAGTTTTATCTTTGAGTTATATATTATATATATTTAAAATCAATTTAGCATATAAGCTAAATTCGCGTAGCTTTGGTCTTAGGTCCGGAAGCGCCCAACAAAGACCAACGAACCCATTCTCGACATCCGAAGATCGTCTTTCGCCTTTGACCTCGTGTGAGTATCTTCTCCCTCGTTCTAGTTATGCTTAGTGGTAGAATCATGCTAGATTGGATCTAGCATAACTTAGAGTGAATGCCACTTAGTGGTTGTGGAATTTAGGTGAGGATTTGAGGATGGTTTGAACGTTCTAAGGATTGAGGTGTGTATGTTATCATGTGAGCTTTGTTGAGGTTGTGAGTATGAGTTTGTTAAGATTGTGGAGTTAGGATGGAAGTATCCTAGCATGTGGTTATAGTTGAGATCTCGTGAGTTTATGAGAGCTAGGAGCATATCCTAGATTATGAGAGTGCATGACCTAATAAGAATATAGTATTAGAAGTCTAAGAATTTCTAGATTGCGTGAATAGTCGTGATTATCGTGCCTTGTCTTGAACAAACTTTGGTTATATTCCTTCGGAGAGTGTTATCGGTTTCGGGTAGCTTTCAGACGAGGTAAGTCCTCGGACTTACTTAGCCGCTTTTATGCCTTATTTGGATATATATGCTTGGTGTGTGCTTACCGCTTTTAAGCATGAAAATGGATTAGGATTTACTTGACCTTATTTATTGGCACATCGTTACTACTATTATTATTATCGGGCGGTGACATCACCGCTCAGTTTCCCGAGGGAGACTGGGGGGATCTCTGCGACCAGACCACACACGGTATACGGGCGGGCTTCTTCATCACTCCCTCAGGGTATACGAGTTGGGCGCCGCCACACTACTGTTGGTTACACGGGGACAGAGGCAAGAGTTATAAGACTCTTGTGTCACACTTGAAACAAATGAATTAGATATGGAACGACCTAAAAAGATATTATGGAATGAATGTTCATGTTGTGTGCCTTGTCTTCTCCTGTGTGTGTTTGTGCCATATTATCTTTATAATGTCTAGAATGTGAACTAACGGTTTTATACCGATTGGTGTAGTTGATGTGCAACATAGGATGTGGCCGGGTGATCCGGAGGAGTGGGTAGCCGGGGTTCCGTACATTTTAGGTTGAGTTGGGTTTTGGAGTTCTTGTGTTGTTGTTATTGTATATTGTGTTGATGTGGTTCTAAGGACGGCTGAAGTCTTTCCTTTCTTTCATTTTCGGGTTTCAAAACATTGCATAAAAATGTATTTCAGTTTTGGCCTTTATTTGTGCCTTGTTGCAAGATCTGGTGAATTATTGTCAAGCTAAGGGTCGGGACCCATTGTGAGGTCTCTGCCCGTAGCGCTCTGAGTCCCGTGGATTCGGGGTGTTACAAGATCTTTTATCTTCTTCATCTACTTCTTCTCTTTGACGCACGTTTTAGAACCTTCATCTTCGAGATCTTCTTCTTGAAAGAACCGTTGAAGATCTTTGTCGCCCTTAGTTCACGCTCCAAGATCTTCCAAGCCGTTGAAGATCTTTGTTGTTGAAGACTTCTCTCTTGAGGGCCGTTGAAGATTTTCCTTGGATCCGAGATCTTTGTGTCAGATCCGTTGGAAAGATCTTGCCTTATCCTCTTGTGTTGGTTGTTAAGATCTTTGTGAGATCTTTGTTGTTGTACCCGAGATCTTCTCTTCAAATCCGTTTGAAGATCTTTGTTGTTGGGGCTGGCCGAGATCTTCTCTCAATATCTTGTTTGAAGATCTTCTTGTTATCCTTGGTAGATATTCTTGTTTTGGTTGTTGAGATTTTCAAATCATGATTTCGAAAAGCCTTCAGCCGAATCTTCCTTTGTATCGCTTTTCAAGGCCTCCATGTTTGTCCTTTGCAATGAGTTTCAAGGCCTGCGTTCTTCCTTTGAAATGCTTTTCAAGGCCTGCACACATTACAAAACACAAACCAAAACATGCAATATAGAAATAAAATCGATATTTGTTAGTTTATAAAACCGCATATAAACGTTTAAGTCTTCCATCATCCACATACACAATTCATAATGAAGGTGGAGTTATCAACAAGAACAATCTAGGAAGGACTCACAACGATTCAATCAAAGGCTCTCTTTTTGATTGAATAGGAATAAATAATACGAAGTATTCATAAACAAAGCAACGACTCTCTCAATAATGAGTTCAAACGTAATCAATTAACATCTACTCGACTATGTCGACCCTCGGAGGATTATATAGTCGAGATCTTAAAAAAAATATTTATAAAAATAAAAGATAAAAGATACCCTAGATCTTTAAAGGTATTAACATAAAATAACTAACTAGAAGCTCTTCAAGCTTCACTCTTGTCTTCCTCACACGTGTATGGCTCTTCCATAATGGACACCAATGTGACTAAGGATGACTTAAGCACAAATAGATAATCAATGGTCTCCTTAGAAGCTAATGATGCCAACAAGCTAGAAACCTCTTCAAGCTTCATTCTTGTCTTCCTCACACGTGTATGGCTCTACCATAATGGACATCAATGTGACTAAGGATGACTTAGGCACAAATGGATAACCAATGGTCTTCTTAGAATCTAATGATGCCAACAAGCTAGAAACCTCTTCTTGAATGATTCTTGCTTTGGATCTAATAATTGCTCCATCCATCGTAGGTCATGGTAATGGTTGAGACTCCTTCACCTTCAATGATCTAGTCTTTGATCTAGTGATTGGTTCATGAGTAGTAATAGGTGTTGGGGATTGTCCCACATCACTTCTCTTCTGCGGCCGAGGATCCTGGATTGCACAGATCAACTCGGTAGGTTTCGAGACTAGTTGTTCCAAAGACACATTCCTAGGCCCTAGAGAGATTGTGATCACTTTGTGTGCAGATAGACTAGATGAGAGTTAAGGATATCAAGTTTATGTCATATGGTGATCGACCTCTAGACTTTGAGGGTGAGTTCGCGTTGTCTACTTACAGAGGCATAATCACAGTTAGGGACATTTTCGAGCCATAAATAAAACAGTGGTTTATATGTGTAAGCAATTTTCCACTTCTTAAAAAGTTTTTAACTGCTTTTGTAATGTCCGTACCTAGTATATGCCAATTTTGTTAAACTTGCATTATCTTCAATACCAATTTTTTTATTAATCAGTTGTAGTTTTTGGTCCAATAGGTGTTTATTCATACGTGTCCTAGAGAATTTGCTCACAAATTCTTTTTGAACCTCCAATAGTTTCTCATTTTATATGTTCAGAGCTTTTCCATCACTTGTTCTTAATTCTGTAAGTTGTTTCATGTTTCTTCTTCCCGCGGCGATGCGGTGAAAGTATTTGGAGTTTATGTCCATAATTCTAAATTTAATGTTTTGGTTCTTTGATCTCAATATCTTTAGTGAAACGTGATTAGATGGTTTTGTTTATTAAGGAGGTTTCTTTGGTTAATTTCATTACTTTGGTTATAACTAGAGTTTGAAATGCTTTGGATTTCCTGGAGTTTGTATTCAACATCTTCAGCTGCTTGAAGATATTATTGAAATTGACTTTGCTCCATTATTTAGCTTTTGTCTTAAGTAGTTTTTTTGGTGAGGATGAATATGTCATTACACCCAAAGTTTGATCTCCAAGTTTGTGTAACGACATTTTTAAAAGATTTCCATTTAGTCCATATCATTTCAAATTTAAACGATTGTTGGGTAAAAGGAATCGAGTGTAGCAGTTAAATGGTTTTTTAGCAATGATATGATATTGTGAAAGCGTGATTTTTTGTTCAGAAGGGGGTACCACTGAATAATTTGTTTGTGAACTAGCAGACCGTCTAAGTTTTCTAAAATATTTTTTGGACCTTCACATTTTTTCCTGTATATAAATTGGTTTCCTATAGTTTGAATGTCATCAAGGTTGCATTGATTTTTAATATTAATGAGTCTATTGAATCTATTCGTGTTGATTGTGTCACCTCCTTGTTTTTCCAAACATTGTTGGATTTCATTAAGGTCACCCATAATGATGAAAGGGATGGAGGAGGCATTAATGAAATTGAATATTGAGTCCCAAAATTGGTTTTTTGTAGTTTCTTGTGGTGGTGCATAAGCGAAGATGACGTTCATTTTACGTTTTTGGATTTTGGAAGTCAATTCTATGCAAGTGATTTGTCACGTTTAAAGAAATGTTTGATTTCTTGGTTTTTAAGTTGGTATGCTTTCCAAACAAGACAAAGACCACCAGCCGGTAGTCAGGCAATAGAAGATGTTATAAAATCCAACTGTTTTCCACAAAAGGATGTCCGTGATTTTGTCTGATTTTGTATCTACAAGGGCGAGTATGTGGACTTTGTAAAATTTTACAAACAACATCGAGGTTTGTCGAGAGGTCGATCTGATCCATACCTCTAATATTTCAAAAACTTATAATCATAGAAACGGGTGGTAGGGAATAAAAATAAGGGGTCGATCATAAAATTCGTAACCCTACTATTGAAGTGTAATAAAATGGGTATCGTTGATTCATGGTGTTGGTGTAATTCTTGTCATGGTCATCAATTTCTGATTTTTTTTTTTTAGATATCAATTTTGTTTCTCTTATTTCTTATTTGTTTTTTTGTCTCATAGATCATGAATGAGGGATGATTGTGGTAGTGGACATTACTTGGACCGGTGATTTGTCAGAAGGGTTAAGCCAAATTGTTAGATGGGCTAATTTCCAAACGAAGCTTATTAAAATAGCCAAAAATTTCACAAAATAAAAAAGGTAAAGGAAGTTTTTAACTTGGCAATTAATACAATGAGTCAACCTAACCGATGTTATCGAGAGGTACCTTTGTATAACATTGGTTAGGTTTACTATTGGTATTAATTGCGGATAGCATGAATTATGTCCTTAGTTTAGACTTGCATTTAAGTGGATTTTTCCTTTGTTTTGCATGCATAGACATGAATTTAAAGCATTTAGGCTTAACTTTGCATATTATGTGTTCGCTCCTAAGTGTGCGTGCAAATAAGCTTTAAATTTATAAAACTAGAATCAAGCAAGCGAACCCGCATTGTACGGGTCGGCGTAGTAAAGCAAGAATTCCAGAGTGTCGAACTCAGGGATTTGGGAGGAACAAATTCAGTTCGCAAATCGTCAAGCAAATAAAGGTAATAAGCTTTGCATATATTGGGAAAACAGCAACCCTAAAGATCCAGGTATCTAATTGTGCAATCGATTCAAGATATACTAAAGAACTAAGGACACAGATAAGAGTTGCAAAGGTAAAGCAATGTACGGTGAAATTCCAAAACTTTATATGACTTATCTAAAGACACTCTCTATAAAGGTTGTTGAGGCTTCAGTATAGAAAGAATCTAAAGACAAGAATTAATCTCAAATACCCAAACTTGTAACCCAAGGATCAAAACTAACTAAAACGATTAAGGTTGTGACACTCGAAATCGAAATAGAGGGTGATGAGTATCACTACTACCTAGAAAAGGGGAAACCAAGACTAGATTAAAGCTAATCATTAACCTTGGATCAAAGTAAAAGCAAGGTTCGTAACTAGAGTAAATCACGGGCAGATCTTGAGTTCCACGGCCGTGGAAGTTCAAGAACAGACCGTGATCTTGGTTCGTCGACGAGATCTCTTTAACTCTCAGGGTCCAATCAATTTACGATCGATCAATCATCATCTAAGCCACAACTATCAACCCTTCACCTTAGAATTGCTAAAGGGTTTTAGCCAATAACCATTGTCATGATATCAATTTAAAAAGAATGAAAGATGAAAACCTTTGAAAACTCAAATATGACTCAAAGTCAATCTCAAATCCGAAACAAAAATTGGAATACTCAATGGATTCAGAATATAATACAAAACCTCACAAGATCTTAGGCAACACGAAGAACGGGATGTGAATCCGTCTTCAATATCAAAACCTAAGAAAAGGGCGCAACTTCCACCACACACAGTCTTCGGGAATCCAAACTGCCGGCGCTTCCGCAAAGTTCCTCCCGAAACCCTCAGGCTCACTCTCCCAAAGCGAGGTTTTCAAAAGCCTAAAGCGAGTCTTTGAAAACTCTCTCCTCCTGCCTTTTTATAAGACGGGGAAAAATAACCATCCCGGTCCATCACGTAAATGATGTGGCAATAATTGATTCGTCAAAAGATCACCTAAATCACGGTCTCAAGGGATTCCACGACCGTGGTTTAGGGCATGGAATTGGGTTACGGTGTCACTCATCTTCCACGACTGTACTTTAGGCCGTGTAACTTAATGGAATGCTCCACGCTTGTGATGCCAAGATCCACGGCCGTGGTTTAGGGCGTGGACTCTTCTACGGCCGTATTTTGGGGCGTGGAAGTGTAAATTGCTTGTGGTTTCCTTTGTGTCGTGCCATTCTCCATCTTAGCATCTTCTTTGGCTTCTTAGGTGTATTCCTAATCCATAGATATGCTTGAATCCTCTCATATCTCTCTCAATTGGTCCGGTTTCAGCTCTTATTCACCTATAATTAACACAAAGCTAATGTAGACCTCCATATCTAAAATATAGATGAACAAGCTACCAAATGCTTCAATACCTTATCTATGAACACTATAATAAATGAAAAACAACTAGAATAAGTGCCTAGAATATCGCAATATTTTATGCTAACAAAATACCCCATACTTGTCACTTGCTTGTCCCCAAGCAAGGTCTTTTAAAGCTTAGAACACAAGTTAGGATGAAATATGCATGCAAACTCAAAAACAAAACATCTTTTACGTAGGTGTGCTTCTAGTCAATAGATCATTCTCAAACCTTGCTTCATTCACCCTTGAAACACTTACATACATAAACTAAATAATGTAAAGCAAAGAAACATCATGAATCGGTTAAAGTTAAAGGCAAACATCATAACCTTCAAGTATTATCAAAATCAAGCATAAGAAACTTAAATTTAGATCACCAAGTCAAATAACATTCTTTTGATCTTAAGGACTTCCAAGTAAGGTCTAGAATGCGGAAGGGAGAGAAACTTATAATGGATGTGGTGCATGAATCCGGGAAAGTGGACAACCCAACTATGTTTCTTTTTATTTTGATTTGCAACACCATCAACTTTGAGCTTTGCTCTCTTCTTTCCACATTATTTTTTGACTTTACTTTTGGAGTTATGGACATTGGTGCACAAAAACCGAAGCCTAGGAGATTGGCGTTTCTCAATTTCGAGATGCCTCAAACCCTTGATGCACATACCATAATCCGCTAAGAATATCGCTCAATCCGACTTTGGCAAGACACAAGCACCCGACTATGTGAATGGTGCCAAGTTACTCATCGTCATGATTGACTTTCCCAAACCTATTAATTCTATTCTTTGAATGCAAAAAATTGCTTTCATGGCCCTCCCACATTAAACGTGCCAAAACACAACTCCTCCAAATTCCCGGATAGGTAAGGGAGGCAATTATTTCATTAAGGGGCTAAATGAACAAAGAAAGGAGAAAGAAAGATCGAATTGCCTTAATCATTTCATAAAGAAGTATAAGAACTCATCATGTGATTTCAACCTCGATTTCTCAATATGATTTAGATAAAACTTTTCACATTATGAAACTTGCAAGAAAGGATAATCAACACATTCAATTCCTTTTCAATTCATTATTCATTTAGGCATACAATTGTCATCTAAAGTTCAATCCGCAAGTAGTAATTATCATAGAAATCATCTCAACTCTTATAAGCACAAAACCTTTATAGAACTTTTCAAAATTTTTCACATTTTTATGGGTTTTTCAAAAGCTTTTTCATCCAATGCGATAATGAAACGTGTGACTATGAAATGAAACATGCAAAGTGTCATCGATAAAGGCAAGCAAAGTGAGTAGAGTTATTACAAATGATAGTCACACCCCACCCCATACTTGAGACAAACATTGTCCCCAATGTTCAAAAAGAAAGAAGGAATAGAAAGAAAAATGAACTCACTAGACTGCGGTGGAGGCGGTGGTGGAAACGGGAAGAAGTCGGAGCTGAAGTTCCGACCAAACTGCTGGCGGTAGATGTCCCTCATCATCCTATCATGATCATCAACCCGTACATCTCTAGCGTCTTGGCGGATCTCCAAATTACCGACCCTCCTGGAAAGGTCGGTAGCCCACTCCTATAGCTGCTCATACCATGTTGGTGCCTCGCTGTACCATGCAGGTGCATCCTGTGGGGTCGGTGTTGCTGGTGGTTGTGCATACCATGGTGGCGGAGCTCCCATCCACTCCGGCTGCACTCCATACCAAGCGGGAGGAGTCTACATTCATGTCGGTCTCTCGCTCACACTAGCGCGGCGAGAGGAAGAAGCATCGGAAGGTCTAGAAGGGCGGGGAGACTGTCTAGGTAGGTCCGGGAAGATGTTCAGCTGATCCGGAAAGGTACCAAAATCCTGCTCATCACCTCCTCCTATATCCTCATCAACATCAGCAGCTGGAATCTCATCGGGAATGCAGGGAGGTGCTGCTAACCTATTCGCATGCATAGCAGCGAAAGTCTCCTTCCAATTATGGCGTCCAACCATAATGGAATACTCGAGAAGCCACGGAATGCCTCTACCTCCTCTATCCTCCCATGGCATAGCAGCAGTAGGTGGACCTCGATGCCTAGGAAAGATCAAACCTCTAGTCATAAGGCTCTTGAGACCCAAAGGTCTCGCCGCTATCCTAGTACAAGCGGAGCAATCAATCCCAAGCTGCATAGCTATGTGGGTAACTATCCCACCATATCCAATGTTCCCGGCCCTCTTGTTCTTAAGTTTGCTAATGGTGGAGGCTAAGAGGGTGACACAATCGGCGGGTCTACCGTGTAGCATAGCATAAAGAAGGAATAGCTCATCGGTCTTAATCTTTTGCGGGGTCTCGGTCCTAGGGAATAGGCACTCGGAATGAACCCTATGAGCTATTTTCAAGGTTAAGTGGTAGATGAGCTTAGCCTTGGTATCAGTCGGTTGCCAGCGGTCCTCGCTAGCGTAGATCATAACTATATCCTCCCAAAAGTCCTTAGCGTATACACCGCTAGGGAAACGACCGTTAAAGGTCTCATGGAACCCAAAGAAGGCTCCAAACAGCTGGATGGAGAACTCATAGTCTGTCTCCATCAATCTAAAGGACACCGTCCTATCTACGTGGCTATGCTCGAAGGAGATAACAAACTCCCTCGTAATCTCCTCATATGCATCCGCTCTAATAGCGGAGAAAACAATAAATCCGGCTCTATCCAAGAGCCAAGTCAAATCATTCACCACATTAAGTGGCTCTAACTCCTCAAGCAAGAGGTATCTAGGTCCTATGACCGGTCTCTCCTCGATCTTTTCTAAAGCATCGAGATAGTTAGGGTGAATAGTTGGGATTCTAGGGCGTGGAGGTGATGGTTCACTAGGAGGGGCACGGGAAGAGGAGGAACTATCACCCTTTCTCTTCTTTTTCTTTCCTACACTTCATGTGAACATTTTTCTCAAATCCAGAAAAAACCATGGTTTGTTCTTCCTTTTTCACGGCCGTGGAAGTCCCAGAGACCGTGATTCATCTCAGAATTGCTCAAATCTCAATCAAATCAATAGCAAACTCAGCAGAACTTGTCCTAGACTAATTCCAATCTCAATCCTATGTAATGTCTCTAAGTTCTTGCAAAAATTTAGCCCAAATTGACAAAGAAGAGAAGAAGAGTAAAAACCTAGGTTTTTGGATCTTTGAATCCAAATCCTGCCTTCTTCAGGGATTGTTCACTTGTTTTGTCGATTGGATCTTGTAGAGGAATGAATTTGCTCCACTTTTGCACCAAGAATCATTCGAAACGATTACCGAATGAAGAATTTCAAGAGGGGGAAATTTTTAGGAGTTTAGGGCGTGGAAAGGGGCGTGGAAGAGGGATTTTATGGTGTTTTTGTGAAGGAAGGTGGTTTATATAGTGGCCGTAAAATTTTTTGAAAATCACGGTCACTCGGTGGTTTCCACGGCCGTGGTTTTGTACGGACCCGTGGTTTTTGGTGATTTTTCTCAGATTTTGAAAAATTACGGTCATTGTAGCCTCCACGACTGTGGTTTAGGGCGTGGAACTCTCTGTAATGTGCCAAAATCTGAGTTTCGTCAATTTCTTCCAACTTTTTCCTTTCCCAATGCTTATTCCATTGCTCCTACATCCAAAAACACAACATACCGGAAGGTATCAAGGGCAAAACAAAACAAAAACGTCTAAACTAATCTAATCTAGTATTGACAAACAAAAGCGTAAGTGCAATACCTTGGGTTGCCTCCCAAGAAGCGCTTGTTTAAGGTCCGTAGCTAGACCGTTCTTGCACTTATTCGAGTATGATAGGCGCGAACTCCTTAGCTTGGAGTTCCGGTGAGTATTTTGAGTCTTTGACCATTCACCTTGAAGCTTCCGCGCTTTTCACCCCATACTTAAACTGCACCATGGGGAAAACATGTTTGATTAGATAAGGTTCGGTTCAACGAGATTTAAGCTTACCTAGAAAGAGCAAAAGTCTCGAATTGAAGAGGAGAACTTGATCTCCTTCTTTGAGGTCCTTTGGAATGATATGCTTATCATGCCAACGCTTCGCTCTCTCTTTGTAGATCTTGGCGTTCTCGTAGGCATTTAAGCGAAGTTCTTCAAGCTCGTTAAGGTCCAAGAGGCGCTTCTCGCCTGCTTCCTTCATGTTGAAGTTCAACCACTTCACCGCCCAATACGCCTTATGTTCTAGCTCTACCGGTAAGTGACAAGACTTCCCATACACAAGGTTGTATGGTGTCGTGCCTATGGGAGTCATGTATGCAGTCTGGTATGCCCATAATGCATCATTTAGCTTCAAAGACCAATCTTTCCTTGTCTTTGAAACTGTTTTCTCTAGGATTCCTTTAATATCCCGGTTCGAAATCTCCACTTGTCCACTCGTTTGTGGATGGTAAGGGGTGGCGATCTTGTGAGTCACCCCATACTTAGCTAGTAGAGCTTCGAATCGTCGGGCAATGAAGTGAGAGCCTCCATCACTAATGATAGTCCGTGGTGTCCCAAACCTTGGGAAAATAGTCTTGTTAAAGAACTTAACTACAACCATGGCATCATTAGTGGGAGAGGCAATTGCTTCAACCCATCTCGAAACATAATCTACAGCTAGAAGTATGTATTGGTTTCCACAAGATGATGGGAAAGGTCCCATGAAGTCTACTCCCCAAACGTCAAAGATCTCTACCTCCTGAATGTTGTTAAGATGCATTTTGTTCCTCCTAGATATGTTCCTTGTTCTTTGGCAAGCATCGCAGCAGGAAACAAAGGTTTGCACATCTTTAAATAAAGTAGGCCAAAAGAATCCAGATTGCAATACCTTAGCGCTAGTCTTGTTCGAGCTAGCGTGTCCTCCACAAGATAGTGAATGACAATGACGGATGACGCTTTGCATCTCGTCTTCCGGCACACATGATCGAATGATGCCGTCAGGACCTCCCTTGAAGAGGAGAGGTTCATTCCAAAAGTATTCCCGGACATCCTTAAAGAACTTCTTTCTTTGTGCATAGGATAATCCGGGTGGTATTTCCTGACAAACCAAATAGTTAACAAAATCAGCAAACCATGGTTCGTTACCTTTTGTAATCTTGTCGATGCACTCCTCTATGATGTGTAAATGCTCGTCCGGAAAGGATTCATCTATAGGTAGATTGTCGTCCTCTAGATGTGGTAGACGACTCAAATGATCCGCAACAGAATTTTCCGAACCCTTCTTGTCACGGATATCTAGATCAAATTCTTGTAGGAGAAGAATCCATCTAATCAGCCTTGGTTTCGCATCCTTCTTTGCAAGCAAATACCGGATCGCAGCGTGATTTGTGTATACAATCACCTTTGCACCTACAAGATAAGAACGAAACTTTTCAAATGCATAAACAATAGCTAGAAATTCTTTTTCAGTAGTGGCGTAGTTAAGTTGCGCTTCATCTAGCGTCTTGCTAGCATAGTAGATAGCATGGGTTCGTCCTTCCTTCTTTTGCCCAAGCACACCTCCTATAGCTACGTCACTTGCATCACACATGACCTCGAATGGAAGATTCCAATCCGGAGTTTGAATGATCGGGGCTGAGATTAGAGCTTCCCAATCTTATGAAACGCATCTAAGCACTCCTGCGAAAAATCAAAAACTGCATCCTTCATCAATAGATTAGTAAGCGGTTTTGATATCTTAGAGAAATCCTTTATAAAACGTCTATAAAACCCGGCATGTCCTAGAAAGCTTCTTATCCCCTTCACCGAAGATGGAGGAGGGAGCTTTTCTATAGTCTCTATCTTAGCCTTATCTACTTCGATCCCTCTACTAGATATCAAGTGCCCTAATACAATGCCTTCCTTCACCATAAATTGACACTTTTCCCAATTAAGAACTAGGTTAATGTCTTCACACCTTTGTAACACAAGAGAAAGGTTAGAAAGACAATTATCGAAAGGGGAACCATAAACAGAAATGTCATCCATGAAAACCTCCATGATCTCCTCTATGTACTCCGAGAATATAGGCATCATGCACCTTTGAAAGTTGGTTGGGGCGTTGCAAAGCCTGAACGACATTCTCCTATAAGCAAACGTACCCCACGGGCACGTGAATCTGGTCTTCTCTTGATCGTCCGGATGTATTGGGATCTGAAAGAAACCACTATAACCGTCAAGATAACAGAAATGTGAATGTTGTGCTAACCTCTCAAGCATTTGGTCGATGAATGGTAATGGGAAGTGGTCCTTCCGCGTTGCGTTGTTTATCTTGTGGTAGTCTATGCACATTCTCCATCCCGTCACGGTTCTTGTAGGAATGATCTCGTTATTCTTATTGGTGATGACCGTCATTCCTCCCTTCTTTGGAATAACCTGTACAGGACTCACCCACTTGCTATCGGAGATAGGGTAGATGATACCTGCATCAAGTAGCTTAAGAATCTCCTTCTTGACAACCTCCTTCATGGTCGGATTTAACCGCCTTTGAGGTTGTCGCGAAGTTCTAAAATCTTCTTCCATTAGGATCGTATGCATGCATAATGAAGGTTTGATTCCTACTAGATCCTCTATAGTGTAACCTAAGGCTTTCCTATGTTTCTTTAGAACAACCATAAGCTTACTATGTTCATCTTTACTTAGATCGGAACTAACAATTACCGGAAATGTAGAATTAGGTCCTAGAAATGTGTACCTTAGATGTGCGGGAAGTGGCTTCAATTCCATCACTATTGGACTCTCTAATTGCTCGTGAGGAGTGTCCAATTCTTCCTTAGAAGTTTCTAAGGGTATAGAAGTTGTTGGAGAAGAATCAAGAGAAGTGGTAGAAAGAACGTAATTGTCCTCATATTTTCCCAAAATTACGGCACCTCTGTTTCCTCCACGGACGTGGTTTAGGGCGTGGAAGTCAATTACGGCACCTCTGATAGTTCCACGGCCGTGGTTTTGGCCGTGTAACTTACTAGAGTCCTCTGAGTAGCTAATTACGGTAATGTTGGTGGAAACCACGGCCATGGAATAGCACGACTAACCGTGATTCCTCACGTTTTCTGACCCATCGTAGAGTTTTTCAAACTCTTCTTCATGCACTTCCTTTTGCTCCTCTAAAGCTTCAATTTCCTCACTGCATTCCTCTTCCTCTCCTATGTCCATAATGCTCATAGTGATCACCTTTTGCAAAGGATCTTTGAAGAGAATCGAACTTACTTCCTCTCTAGATAGCTCTTCGTCATGGATGTTAAATATATCCTCTTCAAGAGTTGGTTCTTTCATCAAAGTGGAAAGAATGAACTCTACCTTTTCCTCTCCTATGTCGAAGGCGAGTCTAGCATTCTTGCAATCCACCACACAACCGGATGTTGCAAGAAACGGTCTTCCGAGTATCATCCGGACCGGACTATCTGTAGGAATGTCAAGCACAACAAAATCTATTGGAACATAGAACTTACCAAGCTTGACCGGGACGTCTTCAACGATACCGACGGGACGAGTTATGGATCGATCCTCCATATATAACGTCATCTTTACCGGTTTAGGTTCTCTTAGACCGATCTTCCTACATAAGGCAAGCGGAATGATTCTAACGCTTGCTCCTAAATCACATAATGCATCATATGTGACATCTCCTACTCCTATTGGAACACAAAATGACCCCGGATCTTTCAACTTTGGGGGCATCTTTTCCTTCATCGTCTTGATGAGATCTGACGAATCCGAACTCATCTTGACTTCTCCAAAATTTTCTAGTTTCCTCTTGTTAGAGAGGATCTCCTTTAAGAACTTTCCATATGCTGGCATACCTACAATTGCATCAATGAAAGGTATATTAATATGCAGTTTGCTCATGAGTTCAATGAACTTACCGAATTGCTTGTCTAGACGCGCTTTTGCTCTAGATTGCGGGAACGGTAGGAGAGGTTTGTAAGCTGGAGGAGGAATGTAGATGTCTTCCTTCTCCTTCCCCTTTTCCTTCTCCTTTTCGACGGGAACTTCCACAAACTTAGGTTGCGGGTCGGTGGTTGTTGCTCCACTCCTAGTTGTGATAGCCATCAACCTTCCTTTCGGGTTATCCTCCGTCTTTCCTGGAAGTTTTCCTTGATTTCTAGGAACTTCCTTAGCATTGCTAAACATTTGGTTTTCTAAAACCTTTTGGGATTTATCAACCTTAGTGATGTGACTCTCCAATCCTTGAAGCTTTCCCAAGATCGTTTCCAAACATGGGATTGGGCTTCTCTTTCCCCGAAGTGCTTCCACTATTAGATGTTTGCCCCTAGCTTTTCAAAGGAATGGAAGAAGAAGATGGTGGAGTTAGTGAATTTCCTGAATTGGGATAAGAATTACCGGAGTTTTGTTGTTGGTTGGAACGCCAATTGTTGTTGTTTGAACCCCTATTATTGTTCCAATTGTTATTCCGGTTGTTGTTATTCCAATTGTTCTGGTTGTTGTTCCGGTTGTTGCGATTGGTGTTCTCATTCCCATTGTGATTATTGTTGTTTCCTAAATAACCAACATCTTGCTCCTTAGGCTTTTGAAAGCTAGCCTTGATGACTTCCTTCAATTCTTTAATCTCGGTGTTGAGAGAAAAGATTTGAGTTTGAGCAGCTTGTGTTAGCTTTGCTCCTTGCTCCACTCGATTAGCTTCTACTTTCCGGTGAGAGTATTTCTCAGTGACTCGGGCTTGCTTCTCAATGAAGTCCCAAGCGTCATCTTTCCTCATGTCCATGAATGTACCACATGAAAGGGATTGGAGCTTGAATTGTGTTTCCACATCCAGCCCCTTATAGTATATCTCCAATAACTCCACCTTGGAAATGCCATGGTGTGGGCAATCCAATAGTAAATCCTGAAATCTTTCCCAAGACTGAAACAAACTTTTATTAGATCTCATAGAAAAAGCATTAATTTTACCTCTCAACTCCGCCGTCTTGGATGGCGGAAAGAACTTGGTTAGGAACTCCGAAGATAGATCCTCCCATGTGTTGAGTCTTCCATTTGGAAGAGCTTGATACCAAGATAAAGCTTTCCCTTTCAAAGAGAAAAAGAATGGCTTGATCTTGTAATTGTTGGTGGTTGCATTCTTTGGCTTTATTGTCTCCATCAAGATCTCAAAATTCCGTAAATGTTGATGTGGAGATTCGACACTCGTTCCTCCAAACTGGATTTGGTGAACGATGGTAATAACTTGTGGGTTGAAGCTAAACCCCTGAATATCGTCAGCATCAAAGTTCACACCTAGACGGCATGGTTGCTGAATTGGATCCATTCTTTGGCCAAGAGTTCTTGTCTCTTCATCTACACGAGCGGCTCTCGCACCCCCAGCCGGGATACGATGATTGGCGGCTGGCCTTGGATTATTCTGATTCGCATCGATTGTTTGATCAATGTCCTCTAGCGATGGCATGGAGGAGTCGCTTTCCTCATCGGATGAGTCGGTTCTAACCGATCTTGTCGGTTTCCTTCTCTTCTTCTTCTTGGAATCACTCATCTACAGCCTCATTTGCAGCATCATGTCCTTGAGCTCATCAATTTGCAATTAATGACGCTCCGATTCTTCCTTGTGAGTCTTTGATAGCATGAATTATAGTCTATATTTTGGGGTTTGTTTGGACGTTTTATCTTCAATAATCTACATGTTTGTATGTATAATATGTGATTATATTACCATTTCACCAACTAAGGGAATAGAATCAACCTTTACCCGGTAAAGGTTGATTTTATTCCCTTAGTTGGTGTGTTAGTTTGAAGTTATAGTTCTTTATCTTAATTCCTTGAGACTTACCCGGTAATAGGAGTTACGGTTTTGGATTAGTGAGTAGTGAGACTTACCCGGTGATCTATTCCACTTTAGCAACACCTTCCCCTTGCAAAAACCTCAACTTTGTCCGCTTATCTTTAGATCTTGAGTTTCAACCACAACTATATGCTTTAATCCCTAGAATTTCATATTTCCTTTATTGACTTTTATCATCTTTGATTGTTTTAATTACTTGTGGTTAGTAATTGCTAAAGCTTCCCGTAATTGGACTTTGTTTCACTAAGTCCCTGTGATCGACCCCTGGAATTCCTTGCTTTTTACTACGATTGACCCGTACACTGCGGGTTCGCATCCTTGTTTTAAGCTTACATCTAGGGTTATAAATTTAAAGCTTGCACACACCGTTTGGAGCGAACAAGTTTTTGGCACCATTGCCGGGGACTTGGTCTAGACCGAGCCGGTTGCGGTTTGCTTTCGGGGCATTTGCCCCTGTTGCTACTAACTACTCTTTCTATGAGTTTTGTAGTTTTCAGGATTTCCGATGACTACATTTGATCCAGCCTGGATAGCAAGACAAAGTGCTAGGGCGGACCATTATGAATACTTTGAGCAGAAGTACTCCCTCTATTGGTTTAACAATGAATGGGAAAGAGAAGAGGCCATTCAGCATGAACTTGCGATTTGGGATGAGAAGAATGTCCCTAAAAACATTTATGAGCAACCTTTTGAAGACTCTCTCGAATCAAGATTGGAGAAGTTGATGAAGAAGGTGGAGGAGCTCAAGGAAAGCACCCTATCCTATGCTAAGCCGAAAGAGGAGCATAAGAAAATGTTGAACGTCCCAAGCATTCCTCTGGTCGAACCGGAAGTTTCTCCTGAATCTTTTGTGGAAGCGGAGGATGTGGAAGATCTCGATCCAACTGCCGAGACCTCAGCCGGGGTGGAAGAGATCTCGACCGAGATGAAAGAAGAATTTGTAGAGCTGCAAGATGCGACGAACCTTGACCAAATTACTGAGACTGTGGTCAACGTGGAAGAAAGACCCGCTGAGTTGGGAGAGATTTCGTGTGTGGACTATCAACCCAACATGAAACTTGTCTCAAACTTTGGAGAACTTTACAAGGTACATTTTCCTACTTTATTTGATATTCCTATTAAAATTTCTGAATTTTTCAGGAACGCACCGGAGAGTTGGAGGTCTCTTCCGAAGGAACCTCCTAAAATCAAGATGGAACCTCCCTTGAAATTGTTAGAAGAAGATGCTCCTTGGATTATAAGGAGTGGAGTTTGCAAGCACTACACCATTGAGGCGATGAAGTGTCTCTTGTTCAAGTATGGGGTCCCTCGCATACTAAGGACCTTGTACCATCCCCAAGCTAGAGATAGGGAAGCTATTAGGATTATCGAGAAGCTGTTTTCTCAATCCAGGAAAGGATGGGACGCAAGGCGAGATTATGCCCCATTGAAGTGCAGGAAAACTAGAAGGATTCCGTTGAGAATCAAACCGTACAAGTTTGTACGTGGGAGATCTTACCATTTGCCGGTAAAATTAGAAACCGGAACCTTTTTAGAGGTGTTTTATGATGGATGTGATGAGCACTCCAGGATATTCAGGGTACATTGAGTAATTCCATGGAGAATGGTCCAGCTAGCGACCTTAAACCAAGCGCTTCTTGGGAGGCAACCCAAGGTATTGCTTTCTTTTTCCTTTTTCTAGTCTAGCTTAGGTAGTTTTGCTTTTGATTTGCTTTGTTTTGTTTTTTTTGGCGTCCTAGACAGATTGCAGGAGACATGTAAAGAAGGAGAACAAACCAGGAGCACAACAGGAAGGACAGAAGTTCAGAATTTGAAAAGACGGAGTCTAACTGTGACACATCTCGGTTGCTGTCAGAGCACCTCGACCGAGATGATTCTTGAGCAACCGAGGCGACTAGGGTTTCTGAGGAACCACCTCGGTCAGTTCCACCTCGGGCCAGTCGAGACCACCTCGACCGAGGTGACAGCAGTTCCAGAAAGGGTATAAAAAGGGAAAATTTTCTCTTTCCTCTCTTTACCAAACCCCCTCGACCGCGACGCTCTCTTTCACCTCGCCCTTCAATTCTCACTCGTTTTCGACATCTTTCGCTTCCAAACTGCGATTAAAGAGTAGAGGATCCCAGTTCATCGTCGATCTGCAAGAAAAACGAACCAAAACAGCCAAACGAGGTAAAAAGATAACGAAACCCTAACTCGCTGATTTTGCTTCGATTTGGGCTTTGGTCGCCCCACATTTGCTGAAATACAGATTAAGTACCCCATAGGAACCAGTTGTAGTGATTTTGGGGGAAAATAACTGGATTTTTAAGAGATTAGTCGAAACAGTTCTTCGCCTCAGTCCAGTCGAGCTGTGCCTCGGCCGAGGTGATTCTTGAGTTGTGTCAGGTGACCGAGGTACTCTGACAGAGAGTTTGTTGAAGATGAGTTCTGACAGGCAGATTGTACTGAGAGACATATACTCCCCTTCCCCTTCCTCTTCTTCTTCCCGACCCCGTCGACCGGTGATCCATGAGAGACACCGAGTCGATTACGACCGTATTTCCGGCCGTCCAGTGATTGCACCTCGCTTCCTGGACGTGTCAGCCTTTGATTGTCTCCATGTAGACGGAGACCTTAGACGGATGATATCCACAGTAGGGCTAGATCAGTTTACTGAGATCCGAGCCCCTGCCTATTTGGAGCCCACCCTAGAGTTTGTTAGCTCCTTCACCTACATCCCCACAGAGCGTTCTGTGAAGTACCAGTTGATGAACCGGAACTTCTTAGTGCCATTAGAGTATTGAAGGGATATTTTTGGTTTTCCTGCCCCGACAGCTGTTGACTTCCCTTCCCGGACTGTAGCTAGGGAGTTTTGGGGTCAGATTGCTCACGTGGTTGAGCACGCAGATAGGTGGCGCCCTGGAGATTCCAGGGAGAAGGTCATCTATCACTTAGCTTTTAGGTTAGCCCACCGTATTTTCAGCGAGACACTTTTGGCGCGTATTGAGACGCCCTAGAAGGTCCGACAGGGGGAGCTGTTTAGCCTATACTGCATGGTGACCGGAGGATTCCCCGACTTTGGCTTGATGCTGGCAGAGGATCTGCACAGGTCAAGGCCAAAGTCAAGGGGGACATCTGCTGTGGAGGACTTGTTACCCACATCGCCAGCTATCAGGACATGGATCACAGCGCTTGCACTATGGTGGCGGCTGCCAAGCCGCTTGGGCTACAGGAGATGATCACTCGGCGGATTCTGGTTCCCCGAGGACTGACTACACCATACGTGGCTATGTCATGGGAGCTGACTGCACCGCAGGGGATCAGGTGGTCAGCACAGTTTACAGTTTATGACCCTCATTACTGGCAGACCGCCTGGGCCCCACTTATGGAGGATGCGAGAGTGGCAGCAGTTGCACCAGCTGATGAGGTTGAGGAGGAGACTGAGGATGATGAGGCTACTGAGGGTGGAGTTCCTATGGATACAGGGACTGATACTGCTGGGCCCGAGCGCACCAGTTATTGATCTTGATGATGATGATACTGAGCCTGCACTAGCTGCATCTCTAGTTAGACCTGCTAGGCGCAAGATCCGCCGATAGAGGGATCGAGAGGCTCACCGTCGGATCGATGATCTGACGGATCAGATGATTGATTCTTATGCCGCTCTATCACTGGATATCCGCGAGATGCAGGAGAGGCAGCATTACCAGCATATGATGACCCAGATCCAGTTTGAGCGCGTTATGGGTTATCCGTTTGACCCATCTCAGTATCCATATGTGCCACCACCACCACCACCACCGGATCGCGACTACTGAGAGCTTGCAGGATTTTTCTTTCTTATTTATTATGCAGCTCAGCTTTATGTCCGGTGAGTATTTTATTTCCTTAGACCTATTTTGACCCACTAGGACAGTGTGTCCCAAGTATGGGGTATTTGTGTATTATTTGACACTTATGTGATGTATGACTCTACTTGACCGGATCTTTATTTATATTTATGCTTCAGTTGCACCTATGTGTTTATTTGAGACTGCATGCATACATACAGGTTATTTGATTGAGAAAAACGTCGAAACTATAAAAAAAAACTGATTTTAAAAAAAAAATTTGACCTCGACCGGGGCAGTTCTGGCCGAACGAGGTACTTCACCTCGGTTGACCTAGAACACCTCGACCGAGGTGGGTTAACTGAGAGTTTTCGAAATCGATTTTTGTGCTTCTTATCTGGATATGACCTCAGTGAAGATCTTGCTTACTGACTGGTTTTGAAATCATTATGTGTTTGAAAGGTTTTATAATATGTTTAAGTTGCTAAATGCTTTGTTTTAAACTATTGGCATGTTTAATACTTTATTTTTATCCAAATTATGTTGAATTTGAAGGTTAACACCATGATATGAGTTCTCTCACTTTATTCCTGGAAAGACCAAGGCAATTCATTCTTCTCTCTTCTTCTTCTTGATCGTGCTTAACCCCTCATATACATTTTTGCCTCCCTTTACCTATCCGGGAATTTGGAAGCAAGCGAAGTGGTGAAAGCAAGTGAAGCAAAAGTTGAGAAGTGGCTGGAAGTGAAAGTGTTAGAAAGAAAGAAATAGGTTTGGGGAAGTCAATCATGAAGATGAGTAACTCGGCACCATTCACATAGCCGGGTGTTTGTGTCTTGCCAAAGTCGGATTGAGCGATATTCCTAACGGGTCATGGTATGTGCATCAAGGGTTTGAGGCATCTCGAGAAATTGATGATTGTTGATTTCTTAGGCTTCGGTTATTGTGAACCTTTGTCCATGCATCCCAAAAAGTAAAGTGAAAAAAAGGAAGAGTGTGAAATAAGCAAAGCTTATTGGTGGAAGGTGTTGAAGTTCAAGTAAAGTGAAGAGAGATCCTTTTCCCGGATTCTAGCACCACATTACCTTACATATATCCCTACCTCACACATTTCCTTGACCTTTCATTTGGAAAGCCCTTGAGACCTCGAGCTTGTTGATTGACTTAGTGGTTTAAACCGGATTATACATGATTAATTTCGATAATTATGATTTATTATGCATTCTATGAT
This sequence comes from Fagopyrum homotropicum, assembly GCA_033239125.1. Lineage (NCBI taxonomy): Eukaryota > Viridiplantae > Streptophyta > Magnoliopsida > Caryophyllales > Polygonaceae > Fagopyrum > Fagopyrum homotropicum. The sequence continues at coordinate 25,002,048 of BSWB01000008.1, read as the reverse complement.
TTTATGCAAAGATGAACAACTTTCTTATATTTATAAAATGTTTTGAGCATGTTTTGATTTTAAATTCCATGAGGTATTCTCTTAGGGGGGTGTATTCAATGTGTATTTTAGAAGATTTTGATTGACTTTTAAAATCCATAGAATTTGCTAATTCCATGGAATATTTTCATTCTATATGGAATCAAATGGATTTTATTAGATTTATTTTGTTGAAATTCTAAAATCCAAGTAAGTCTAAAATCAAAACAAATTATGGCAATTAGTTCCTTGAATTCAGATGACTATGAAATGTCGATTGTAGGAACGTCAGTCTTACGTACTTGAGATAAGTACCTAATATAAAAAATATTAGGTGTGATTTCATGCATCACCTCATCATGCACCTCTTTCATTATTACACGAAAATCAACAAGTTAGCTATACAAATTACACCAAATAACCTATTTTATAGCCTTAACCCATAATTAAAAAAAACTAGAATGGGTGTGGTATCATAATTATCCGGGAATATTTAAGTAGTGCACTTACATAGTATCATACTCTAATCTTTACCAAAATCAACTGTAAACCACCACCAAAGCCATAATTGGAATTATCATGATCCATTTTATGCTTTGAACATGTACCAAACCCACTGGCTATACCAACTCAGTTGTTGAAGTCTCAACATGCTTTTACAATCCCGCTAGCTATACAAACTCAACATGATTTTACATGCCAGAAACATTATCCCACTGAAGTCAACGTATAAAATCAGAAGCTCAAAAAAGCTTAGCAACATTATACAATATTTCCAACTTTAAACTATTAACAAGTTTAACAAACTCAACATGTGAATGCCAGAACCATCTCACCGTATGAAACAAACTCAACATGCTTATCCAGTCTGTAATGGTGGTTTTGTTTGCATAGTTGAACCACTTCTAATCTTTCAAGAGCAGACCTTGTCTTGCTACTCAATTGCGACTTCCCCGAGTCCCCGACATTGCCCTTTCTTAATTGAGAATCCGATTATCCGTCATTCATGTTAACTCCTTTTACTGGCTTAAAAAAGAAGTAATTTACTACCGTGATCACCTTTTTTGCAACTCTTTTCTTTGATGTATGGGAGATAGACTTATCAACAACTTTGTCCTTCATATAAGCAACTAATTTTCAACATTAGTGATACTCTTAGCAGCTTCTAGTGACACTCTTAGTAGCTCCTTCATCCTTATTTAACATAAATTTTAACATTTGTGCCACCCCTAAAACCCTATTGTACAGAACGGGCCAATGGCCTCTTCCCTTTTTTGAAACTCATTAGAATCTGGAACAACAATAGTTGCATTACCTTCCTTCGAAATATGCATCACAAACGTGAAATCTCCACTCAAATTCAAGTCTAATGTAGGCCATTGTCAATCTCAAATTCAAACCACAAATAAATTCTCAACAGATGAAGTTTAAGCTCAAACCACATCAATATAATAGTCAGATGATCATCACTAACTCGCCTGCATAAACATATTATCAAAAGAGGGATTCAAATAGCATAGGAAACCTAGGGTTTTTTGCGAAAAGATTGAGCGTTCAAAGCAACCAAAACTTATCAAATAATTGTTACAAACCAAAAAATTTTCAGATATCATGAGAGGGAAACTAAAAAGTACCCAGAAAGAGGAGGAAAGTTTACAGCAAAAACAAAAAATGCAATTAGTCATCTCATCCTACACACTAATCACATGGATCTTCCCCCAAAATTTATATAATAATACAATAATTGAAGTAACCGAGAGCAGAATCGTTTATATTACCTTTCACTCATCGTTAGCAGCTAGATCGTCACCATTAACCAACAGAAGTAGCAGATCAAGGAGAGTGACGTCAGTCTGATAGTCTTCTAGAGAGACATGGAGTAGAAAGATAACAAAATCCGTTTGATATATGCCTGATTTCTTAGGAGATTGTGTATTTATATTGGCTCTCTAAAGTCCATCAAAATCAAAATTCCTTAAAAATCTTTGAGTTTTTTAATACCATCAGATTTTGATAAACAATTTATAATCCAAATTGAATACATCTCGACTTTTAAGGATTTTTCAAAATCCCAATTGAATACCCACAGACTACAAGATTCCAAAAAATTCCTTCAAATTCATGAACCAATACACCCCCCTTAGAGTGATCTATGATTGTAGCACACCATAAAATGTTTTTGAAATACTTTTCATTGATCTTTATGACATATAATCCATTCTATCTTGTATTTTATATGCGGAACTTGCTTGGGGACAAGCAAGGGCTAAGTATGGGGTATTTTGATAGCATGAATTATAGTCTATATTTTGGGGTTTGTTTGGACATTTTATCTTCAACAATCTACATGTTTGTATGTATAATATGTGATTATATTACCATTTCATCTACCTTTGCGAGAATCGAGGTCTACACCTAGTTTTGTTGTAATCGTAGGTAAAATGGCACGTTTGGGACTAAAAAGAAGCAAAAGGAGCTATGGAGTCATTGGAGCTACATTCAGGAACATAAGGAACCATCCAGGAAGCATAGCCATGGATTAAAAATTCACTTTGGACCAGATTTGAGAGATTTCACATTCAGTTGTGACTCACCTCGGTTGACCACAGATTCACCTCGACCGAGGTGATCCAGAGAAGTCGACTCGACCGAGGCGAACACCTGGGACGCGGCGAGAATATTTTATTCTTGGCTGAGATCTTTTATCTTTGGAAAGAGATTTTATATTTTTGGGTTTGGCTCCTGGAAGGAAGGAGATATGCTAGATCATATATTTTACCTATTTTTATGGGAAAAGATCTTTCTAAGATATCTTATCTTTGGAGAGTATTTTTCCTATAAAAAGGGTTGGATTTTCCACAAATCCACATCATGCTATACCACCGATCAGGGTTTATACACCGCAGTATCATACTCCAGTTGGGAGATTTGAAGAACCTTTTTAGGTTGAAGGAAGATTGAAGTCTATAGCTTTTATAGCTTTTGAAGGGATTTTGTAAGATTATCTTAGATTCCCTTCCTTGTTGTCTTGTCTTGTTGGATTTCTATCCAAGGAACGCTTTGTTGTGATATTTGATTCAGTTATTGAAGTCTTTTCATTAAATTCTTCTTGTTCAAATATTCACCTTCTTCCCATATATTTGATTAATACTTTCATGATGATGAGCGGCTAATTTCCTTGTGTGATTCTAGGGTGATTGGCTGAAGGTTGTGGGAAAAACAATGATAGAATGATCTTAATCACAGTAGGACCCTGAAAGTTCGAGTCTTTAACCTTAACCCTAAGCATCTCGTTCAGTCGATGAACATCTCGGCCGGGGTGGAATTTGGCTGACCGAGGTGACTTATCTGATCTGAAACTGAGAGTTAAGTGTTAGAGTTTGCCAAATCCTATTCTTACTACACCTCTCCTGGTTCAATACAAGCCTAGGATGAGACTTGCCCGGTAATTCCTTTGTTTGTTTACCAAAGATCATAAGTATAGGTAATAAAGGTTTATCCTTTATTGGGGTTTGAGTGTGCTTTCATCCCATCTTTGTGAGTCAGCCTGAGACTTACCCGGTAAAGGTTGATTCTATTCCCTTAGTTGGTGTGTTAGTTTGAAGTTATAGTTCTTTATCTTAATTCCTTGAGACTTACCCGGTAATAGGAGTTACGGTTTTGGATTAGTGAGTAGTGAGACTTACCCGGTGATCTATTCCACTTTAGCAACACCTTCCCCTTGCAAAAACCTCAGCTTTGTCCGCTTATCTTTAGATCTTGAGTTGGAACTACAACTAGATGCTTTAATCCCTAGAATTGCATATTTCCTTTATTGACTTTTATCATCTTTGATTGTTTTAATTACTTGTGGTTAGTAATTGCTAAAGCTTACCGTAATTGGACTTTGTTTCACTAAGTCCTTGTGATCGACCCCTGAAATTCCTTTCTTTTTACTACGATTGACCCGTACACTGCGGGTTCGCATCCTTGTTTTAAGCTTACATCTAGGGTTATAAATTTAAAGCTTGCACACACCGTTTGGAGCGAACAGTCTTCTCGCTCCATCTAAGTCGAGCTTCGAAATCTTCCAACTCTGCTTGGATATCCCACTTCTTACTTTCAGCCATCTTTCTTTCTTTGAGTTTCTTCCTCAAAGTCTTCTCAAGTTCTTGATCCAGAGGTAAGAGGTCTTTGTTGGTGCTAGACCTGCGCATATACCGAAGGTAACCTGCAAATATCACTCAAAAGAGATATCAAATGACAAGAGAAAAGCTCCCAAGCTTGACAACCGATAACCGAATTCGGCCTAAACCAAATCCCCGGCAACGGCGACAAAAACTTGTTCGCTCCTAAGTGTGATTGCAAATAAGCTTTAAATTTATAAAACTAGAATCAAGCAAGCGAAGCCGCAGTGTACGGGTCGGTGTAGTAAAGAAAGAATTCCAGAGTGTCGAACTCAGGGATTTGGGGGGAACAAATTCAGTTCGCAAATCGTCAAGCAAGTAAAGGTAATAAGCTTTGCGAATATTGGGAAAACAGCAACCCTAAAGATCCAGGTATCTAATTGTGGCAATCGATTCAAGATATACTAAAGAACTAAGGACAGAGTTAAGAGTTGCAAAGGTATGCTAAGGTAAAGCAATGTACGGTGAAGTTCCAAAACTTTATATGACTTATCTAAAGACACTCTCTATAAAGGTTGTTGAGGCTTTAGTATAGAAAGAATCTAAAGACAAGAATTAATCTCAAATACCCAAACTTGTAACCCAAGGATCAAAACTAACTAAAACGATTAAGGTTGTGACACTCGAAATCGAAATAGAGGGTGATGAGTATCACTAATACCTAGAAAAGGGGAAATCAAGACTAGATTAAAGCTAATCTTTAACCTTGGATCAAAGTAAAAGCAAGGTTCGTAACTAGAGTAAATCACGGGCAAATCTTGAGTTCCACGGCCGTGGAAGTTCAAGAACAAACCGTGATCTTGGTTCGTCGACGAGATCTCTCTAACTCTCAGGGTCCAATCAATTTAAGATCGATCTATCATCATCTAAGCCACAACTATCAACCCTTCACCTTATAATTGCTAAAGGGTTTTAGCCAATAATCATTGTCATGATATCAAAATTCAATTTAAGAAGAATAAAAGATGAAAACCTTTGAAAACTCAAATATGACTCAAAGTCAATCTCAAATAAGAAACAAAAATTGGAATACTCAAAGGATTCAGAATATAACACAAAACCTCACAAGATCTTAGGCAACACGAAGAACGGGATGTCAATCCGTCTTCAATATCAAAACCTAAGAAAAGGGCGCGACTTCCGCCACACACAGTCTTCGGGAATCCAAACTGCCGGCGCTTCCGCAAAGTTCCTCCCGAAACCCTCAGGCTTACTCTCCCAAAGCGAGGTTTTCAAAAGCCTAAAGCGAGTCTCTGAAAACTCTCTCCTCCCGCCTTTTTATAAGACGGGTAAAAATAACCGTCCCGGTCCATCACGTAAATGATGTGGCAATAATTGATTCGTCAAAAGATCACCTAAATCACGGTCTCAAGGGATTCCACAACCGTGGTTTAGGGCGTGGAATTGGGTTACGGTGTCTCTCATCTTCCACGACCGTACTTTAGGCCGTGTAACTTATTGGAATGCTCCACGCCATGATGCCAAGATCCACGGCCGTGGTTTAGGGCGTGGACTCTTCTACGGCCGTATTTTAGGGCGTGGAAGTGTAAATTGCTTGTGGTTTCCTTTGTGTCGTGCCATTCTCCTTCTTAGCATCTTCTTTGGCTTCTTTAGTTTATTCCTAATCCATGGATATGCTTGAATCCTCTCTTATCTCTCTCAATTGGTCCGGTTTCAGCTCTTATTCACCTATAATCAACACAAAGCTAATGTAGACCTCCATATCGAAAATATAGATGAACAAGCTAACAAATGCTTCAATACCTTATCCATGTACACTATAATGAATGAAAAACAACTAGAATAAGTGCCTAGAATATCGCAATATTTCATGCTAACATTATGCTAGAATAGATGTCTACACGGATTATTGTCTTGTTTTCAAGGAACTTGGCGGCTTATTGAGAGGAATGGCATACATGACAACTAAGCCTCAAGGCAGAGCATAGTGAAACATGGTGAAGCATAAAAAGTAAGTTAGGACATCATCAAAGGATCAAGCAAGGAGTTAAAGAGAAGACACGCAAAAGAGAAACCGCGCCCCCGACGAACAAAATCGCGGCCGAGATCATAGTGCCCGACCCCGCGGTTTATCTTATTTCGGCCCATGGCCTATGCTTCTTAAACCCTAGTTCTTTCCTATATATATCATTCATGCTGGAAACATAAGAGAGGACGTCTAGAGAGCCTTACCCTGCGATTTAGATTCCATGACATCACTTAGAGCTACAACACTTGTGATTGAGAGAGTTCTTTGAGAGAAAGACATAGGTTCTTGATTCATTACTTTTGGATTAAAGATTGGATCTTTATTGTTGTATTGCTTTTGCTTTTGGATATTAAAAACACCTTGCTAAGTATTTCTTACTTTTCTTTTAGTTTTATTGTTTATGACTTTCTTGAATTCTTCTTTTACCTTTCTTGATTTAAATATGTGTGTTGTGATATAGATGATTATAGACTGATTCTTTATGTTAGATTTGGAAGTTTAGAGTTGGTTTAACCCTCGCTCTTGAGAACCTCGACATGTTCTTCAGGAACCGCGGCCGTGGTTTATCTTAGAACCATCCAAGTTTTCTTCTGTTGATTTGTATATGTTATATCTTTATGCATGAGCGTTAGATTGCCCAAACCATAGTCTTTGTTGAGTGTTTCATACCCTTAGGTCCCTATAAGGCTTACATCGAAGCTTGGGAAGAGACTTACCTGGTGATTCCCTTTCTTAGTTACCTCCGATGACGAGTTCTAGGTAATAAAGGATTCAAAACCCTTTATTAGGTTTGAGTGTGCAAGACTTCTTGCTTGAGTGATCTTAACTTGAGACTTACCCGGTAAATGTTAGTTCTTTTCTCTTAGGTTGAGTGGTTGGTTTGAGTATATGTCCTTTCCTTAGAGCCTTGAGACTTACCCGGTAATAGGTGCTTTGGTTTCGGATAGTGGTTTGAGAGACCTCCTCCGTGTTCATTCTCACCTTAGAAACACCTTTTCTTAACGATCTCAACCTTGTCCTAGTTTTTAGAAAGTCTTGAATCGAAAATCGAAACCGGATACCTTGATCTCTAGAATCTGCATTGCCCGATTATCATACTACTTATCTTATTTGTGATTTGCTCGACTCATTCTTTATTTTCAACATTTGGTCTATTCTATTTTTTATTTATTACCTATATTGGTTTCACCTCAAACCTTGAGATCGACCTTGGAATATTTTCTTTTACTACAATACGATTCATACGCTGTGAGTTCGCTTATTTGTTCAGACTTTTATTACAAGTATAAATTTAACGCAATATCGTTCTTTATTCTCACCTGTCTTAGAGCGAACAATTGTCAAATTTAAAACATGGGTAAAATTGTATTGTGATAATATGCTTTGATCCGCTTTGAGGGCTTTGTTTTGCTTTTCAACACTATTAATAAAGAATCCAACAAGTATGCAAATGGGTTTCGAATATAGAACGTGAATTCTGCAAATACATTTGATAAATCAATCTTCATGAGATATAAAGACATACCAACCATTCGGGCCAAGATTGTCAAGAGACAAAGTGGTCAATAATAAAACAAAACAAGAGTTGTTGCGCTAGATGGGACCAGGATACACAGCTAGGTTATAGTAGATCCTATTATGAATTATGCCAAAGATAATCGAAATCGTCAACCACAGTAGACCGTGATCGGAAAAAAATTTTGTCCATTAACTCCGGTAAAGGAGAGTAGCCACTAGTAGACATGGATGGGGAAACTTGGCAAATCAATACGGCGGATGTCACATATCTAAGTCTTTTGGCATTGTAGTTGGGCATGCCAAGCGGACCTTGGAGCTCCTGGTTGAGCACGTTGTTGTGTTGAGACCATTCCTGCAAAACAAACGGAAACAACGACAAGTGCAAACCAACACCCGTACAAATCCAAAGGAAGAACCAACAACGGGTTTTGCTAATCGAAGCGCTTATGACAGTATAAGTAAATGCTGAAGAAACAAGTTTGTTAAATATAGTGATATTTTTGTTCTTAGTAAGAGGGTAAATAGGTTGCTTTACCCAGAGAAAATAAATGAGATTAACACAAGAATAACCTATATTCGATTGTACATGGGTGTTAGGAGTCAAGATTATAGTTTCATGGATTGAGTTAGGACAGGGTTAATGCAAACACCGGAAATTATGAGCAAAAATAATGTTTAATGATGTTACACAGGCATGGAGATTTAACACGGGAATAACATATATTCAAGGTTTTGACATCCATTGAGGGTGGTGGTTGAGATTGTTGATGAAAGGCTGCATCTTTGGCAGAGATAGGGAGCGGTGCTTCAACTCTCAGAACGACAAACCCAAAATAGGGCGATTTTGGATTTTATGGATGATGGTTTTTTGAGGCGATGAAGGTAGGAGGAGCGTTGTTTGTGCGTGAGATGCATTCTACACCCAGAAGAAGGGTTCTCCGGAGGTCATCGCGAGGGGAGCTGCTGCCGATAAGGGCTTCCTCACTTACACTTTTGGTCAGGGTTTCTTCTACAATCCACTGAAATTCTGCATCATTACTCTTATAGTTGCACTACATGTTGGGTTGTTTTGTATCATCTTGTTGCAAAATCCAATTAGTGAATACAATATCAAAGAGAGGGACGTAATGCAGCGCTGGTTTGTATGTAAGTTAAAAACGAGCAAGAGGCCAAACTGAATCTTGGAAGGACCTCCAATCAAATTAACAAATTACAACCTGTTACTTATTCTTTCATCATCTCTTACTATAGGAACCCAAAACCTGCGTGTACATATACAAAAACAAAGACAAAATGGTGTACAACAACAATTCTACACTAATTTGCTAGGTCATCCTTTTATCATTGCTGTTAATACCCAGACGAGAATCCATACCCTGAGGAGGAGTTAGAAAGCCATTCCAAGGTGGCCGGGGTAGAGTTAAGTTGGCCCGGGGCATAAGCCGACGGCCTAACCGGGTCCGGATTTCCCGCCCGGTTCACTGCATAACTGCTTCCCCGCGCAGCAGGGACATCGTGGTTGTGTTTCCCCTCGTAGGTAGTGATCACAGCCCGGGTATCATTTGATGCCCTTTCGATGTGCTTCCTAACAGGGCACCCCATGCTGGTGCACTTGTAGTAGCTCCTCGGATTCGGGTTCCCTTTCACCACTTTCTGTCCATATTTTCTCCACCTGTATCCGTCGTCCAGGATGTCGATTTCGCTTGTTGTTTGAACCACAACTCTCGGCTCCTTCACGGCCCTGCTGCCGTATGCCGACATTGCCTCCGTTTCTGTCTCTCCTTTCCTATAACAAACAAACAATTCAAGATTCAAGATCCTATTACTGCAACCAAGATTATGTTTTCCAAAGACGAATTAATTACCATCTCTTGGATTCGGGCTCATTCACATCCTCCTTGATGAAGCTCATGGCACAAGTCTGCTCAAATTCATCATCATCTTCCATAGAAAGGGAGGAAGTCTCAGGGGTTAGTGCCGGTGAAGGATCCATGGTTAGTGGGTGAGAGGGTTCAGAATTGTCATAAGAAGATCTCCTAGGCTGAGGCTTTGGATGGTTATGGCTACCTTTGTATACAATCTCGGTAATATGGCCTTCAATAGTCATTTCAACCTTCTTCTTAGTGGGACAGTTTGGGTAGGAGCACTTGTAATAGCTGCGGGGATTCTCGCTCCCTTTCACTTGCTTCTGCCCGTACTTTCTCCAATTGTATCCATCTTCTGATGTTTTTGAGGATCTTATGTACTGGTAAGATGGTTGAGATCCACTCCTCTGCACAACTTGTTCAATTTTAGGTTTCTCCGGAACCTCTGATCTCGAATTGTTCGTTTCTTGAGGGATTCTTAAGTGATCATCAAATGACGATGACGATTCCTGTAGAGCCGAATGGAAAAATGTCGAGTCAGAAGAGATGGATAGGAGAAACAAAAAATTTGATGCGATTGAAACTTACGTTTGATACGAGAGACTGAAACATGGAAGATGGAGGTGACGCTGTAGTCTGAGGCTGGAAGGAGAAGGCGTCTTGCAGTCCAGCAGCAGAAGCATCTGGTTTGTGCTCGGTAAAAGCAATTCCGACGGTTGGGGATGAGAAATTCTGTGCAGACATAAGAAACGAACGAATGAATGAATGAATGAATTCCGAGAGTTAGTATGTACAAAAAAAGTTTTGCAGAAATGAGCTTACAGTGGAATTGGGGAAAAGCAAGGGAGAATCGAGGAAGACAGAAGGGCTAAACGAAAGAGGGGTTATCGAGTAAGAGGAGGATGATGATGAAAGAGGAGCAAGCGAAGGGGGAGCCATGGATTTGAACTTAGGCTGGTCGGAGTAAGTTTGATTGGTGATTGCATTCTGTTGTTCGAAAGCACTCCAACCGCCGGAATCAACTCTATGGCTGTCGTCATCGGTGGGGAAGAAGTTCATGAATTGCGAAGGTGATAAGTCGCTGAAGCAAGTGTTGATGCTGGCGATGGAGGATGACATGTCGATTTAGGGTTTGGAGAGGTCGAAGGTTTGGTTATATAAAAGCAGATTGGGAAACATGGTGGAAGGAGGCGTCAAGGTTGCTTCTCAGAAGTGGGGGGAGGAAGACCAGAAGCTTGCTTTGACTATTCAAATCTCCTATTTTCTATTTGTCTGAGTCAAACCTTGTGGCCTTGACTTTTTGACTACCTCAGCCTCCATATGGGAATTGTATTTCAACCCTCTACGGACGTTGCTTATTTGAATAAACAAAATTGTTATTATGCCAATATTCAAATTACAATTATAATTAATTCGTCTTAAAAGGGATACATCTTTCAGAAAACATTCGATTCCTCCTAAAAATGATTTCAAATGTCCACTACAATTATAATAGGAATATATTACTTTCTTAATTTGCTTAGTTTGAATTGTGTTTGATTACGTTGAAAATGAAAAGAGCCATCGGTAAACATAATTTCTCATTGGGACCTTCTTTCCTCTTGCATCCAACCAATAAGGGTTTTCACTAGCTTTCCCAGGACATGCGTCACCACAAACACATCACAAGGATTCTTGGTGGGCTCCTCTATTTGTGATCTTTTTTTTTTTTTTTTTATACAAAGCTAATTAAGAAGAATAGGGTGTCACTTCCTAGAAATTGGTCGTCCTAAGACATCCTTTCGGGTGAGGTATTCAAAATCAAGAGGTAAAGTCTCTTCATTTGCGACTGAGTTGTGATCATGCAACGCGAGTGACGTGGAAGCTTTATTGAACTACATTGATCTCTCCCGTAAGTATTACGGGATCTAATGTAGTATAATCGGATTATCGAAGAACAAAGATTGTTTTTGAATTGGATAACAATAACTAATTATTTTAAACATAAAAGAAAGAATTAAATAAGAAATGATTATACAAAAGGCAATGATGGATGTATATCAATGACGGAAAATTGATCTAAGGAAACAAGAATCCCCATGTAGCTCTCAATCTAGTGGTTCGGCGAGTATATGAAAGCCCATTAAGCATTTCGAAATTCGGAAAAGACCAAGAAAAATCCTCTCTTGTGACCCTTCAGTTTTAAAAGGTTCAAAGACCGAAACTTTCTACGACGATTAGGAATCCTCGAAGTTTTGATAAACTAATAGTCTCAAAACCAAGTCCTTTTCAATAAATCCAATAAAAACAAACTTTGCTTTTGTCCCTTCACTTGTTTTATCTAAACCAATAAAAAAAGCCACTCATTTTTTAGGTTCTTAAAAGGTAGAGTGAAACACTTTGAAAAGAAACAATTTCAAAACCTCAATTCATGAAGATATATGCATACAATATACTAAACATTATAGGGATCATACAATCCTTAGATTAGGGAGGAAGCTTAGCCAATCATGATAGAATATAAAGCAAAGACCATATATTAAGAAAGAAGAAACTTACAAAATTTGGTTCCTTCAAGGTAACCTTCAAGGGATACTAATAATATCTGACGGCTAGAATAAGGAGGGAATAGAAGAATATTGTATTAAGGAGGAATCAACGTATCTAACCCTAAGACTGGGGGTGTTTATATAGCTGAGAAATCAGAGTTTAGGGTTTACATAAAATATACACTTCCCATAGAAAAAATTGGAGATTTTAGAAACCCTCGTTGCGGCGGCAAAACGGGTAGCCAAATGGCCTAGTGACGGCCATATGGTAGGCGTCTCGCACCCTTAACACGGGCTTGTTGATTGGGCTGATAGAATGGGCCTTGTCGTCAATGGTGTGGGCCAAATGGCCAACCAAATGGCTAGGTGACGGCCGTATGGTGGCCGTTGGAAGGGCGCCTCACCGACGTTTTCTTCTAATCTTGACCCGATCTCTTCTTCTTCGATCTTGCGGACTTCGTGTTGTAGTTTCTCAGTCACATTGATCTTCTTTTTTCTCTGACCTCAGGGAGGGTGCAATCTTTACACATTTGAAACCTTAAATGCATTGATGACATGTGATGACATGATTTATGACACTAGTTTAGGCACTCTTTTAGATAGTTTTCCTTCCCATTCATGCTTGTTTCTGCATTAGTTCGTGACATTTACGCTTAATTCATGCATATTGTCGAAATAGACGTCTACACGAGCTCTAGTCGATTTTGTAGGTATTTTGGGGAGCTTTTGGACTTAATCGATACATTTGAGGATCATTCCTTGTGGTAGTACACATCCGGACTCTTTAAGGAGCAAGCTAGGAGCAAGGAAGAACACAAAAGACCTTGTTGGTGCATGTCTTGCACCAACTCATGACTTGATGATGCAAGGAGGGTTTCTAGTGCACAACCACGGCCCAGAGGCCATTTCCACGCCCATGGTTTGGTTGTTTTTCCCGTGGTTTCTGTCTAGACAGCTTTGACACTTGGCACACGATTTCTTTGTCGGACCCTTGCTTTTTGGTGGAGTACATAAATGGTTTTGCAGGCTGTTTTTGGGGATCTTCCAAACCTTTTGACCTTTATTCTCCCACACAACACTCTTCTATTGTAATTTCTCTTCCAAGCGCCCTTGTGGGTGTTCTTGGGAGAGGTTAGTGTAGATTTTAGTTTTATAGTGAGATTTGAGTGATTTTGAGTGGGGTTTCCATTGTTGTCACTTTGGAGCTGTATCTTGGACCCTTTGTAAGACTTGGTAACTTCTATTCTAGTTTTGTAATATCTTTTCTTTGGTTCATTCTTCATTATCTAGCTATGACTTGCAAGCATGCTCTAGTCATGAAGTTTGATCTAGATTTGTATGTTGTTGGCTGAATAGTTGTGATTCTAGGGTGAAGGAATGATGTTTATGCCTTGGACTATGATTGTATGGACTTGCATGTTAGCTTCAGATGGATTTGTGTTCAAAACCCTAACTCAGACCCAAACCACGGCATGTTCTTCATGCTTCCACGGCCGTGGTTTCCATAATTCACCCGTGGTTTTGTTCTGTTGTACTTATATTGATAATTCTGGATGTTCGGATGTAGATGTGTTGAAATCCTAGTGTTTGTTGATCCTAATCTGGTTTAGGGTGACCTAATGTTAGCAACCTTTTTTAGGAATGAGACTTACCCGGTAATTTCCTCTCTTAGATACATAAGATGATGAACTTTAGGTAGTAGTGAGCCAAAAAAGCCGCTATTGGATTGAGTGTGCTAGGATCGTTGCCTAAGACTTACCTTTTTCGAGTCTTACCCGGTAAGGAGGGGTTTGACCCTTAGGTAGTGGCCGGTTTGTGTAGAATTCCTATCCTTAGGTTCTTTGGGACTTACCCGGTAATAGGAACTTAGGTTCGAGACTAGTGGAGCATGAGACTTACCCGGTAATTGCTCACATTGGAGAAACACCCAACATCGAACAACCTCAGCTTTCCTTTGATCTTTAGAGGCATGAGTCCATTGTCATAATCGGAATTCTGAATCTCTAGAATCCACTTTTCTTACCTCTTATCACCTATCCTTGTGTTTGTGTTTTTGTTTGTGTTGATATATTTGTGATCCTTGTTTGATCACCCAAAACCAACCAAAAATATTGTGTTTTGCATTTTCTTTATTCCTCATCTCATCTTAGTTTAGATTTGCACTATACATGATCATTGAATGATTTGATTTCACCTCAGTGCTTGTGTTTGACTTCGGAATACTTTCCTTCCTACATAACGATCCGTACACTGCCGGTTTCGCTAGGTAGTTTAGGATTTTAGATCGAGTTATAAATTTAAGACTTTGTGTGTGCATGTTTTGGGCGAACGAGTTCTTGGCACTCTTGCCTTGGATTTGTGTCGTACATTTCTAGCGTAACAAGTTTTTGGCGCCAATGTCGGGGACTAGGTCTAGATTAAGTCATTTGCTTTTGATTGTTCATAGTGTTTATCTTTTTGTTACTTTTGATCTTGTTTTGTTTTTGTCTTTGCCTTTTCATGTTTGCCATGGACGGATTGTACTTCCAAGACAACCTTGACAACATGGAGTATGGGGAGTGGATGGAAAACCAAGATCGAGGACCTCTCCATGATGAGTTTGAGTATTTGGAGGAGTTAAATGCCTATCATGACTTTCATGATCAAGCTCACATGACTATTATGCCTCATGCGGAACCTCACCATCAACCTCACGATGACCGATTGGAATCAATGCTAGAAGAAATATTGAGGAAGATGGATGATCTAGAGAGTAACCTAGCTTCCCTTTCGAGTTCCCACATGGAGCTTGAAGTGGAAGTGTTACGACAAGAAGAGGTTCACCATGAGGAGATCCAAGAAGTGCCCGATTCAACTATGACCATTAGAGACCTTGAAGAAGAGTTGAATGAAGCTCGGGAGCAAGTGAGGCTAAGAGATTTTTCCATGGAGGATGCAAGAAGATTGAGTTTCGAGAGAGAAGAACAAATGAGGAGGGAGATTGAGGAGATTAGGCATGCTCTTATGCTAGGAGATCCTACCATCCTTCAAGGCTTACCTTCACCTCCTTCACCTTTGGAGAAGTGCAATGAAGTACTCTCACCCCTGGACATCCTTGCCATCGACCCCGAAGCCACACTTGAAGAGCTCATGAGGGAGGAAGAGAACTGGAAGAACCACGGCCCAGAGGGCCAAACCACGCCCGTGGATTCTGAATTTTACCCGTGGTTTTGTGCAGAGAGCCTTAAGTTGACTTCAACTTCTTCCAATCCTTTTTTGCTTGCCCGGAGTACACACGAATATTGGAGTCCCTTTCCTAAGGAGTCTCCAATGTTGAATGAAGGAGGCAAGCATGACGGATCCATGATGGTTATGAAGCACTTCAATGAAGAATTCTTTCCAGGAATCGGATTTCTTCGGATCATAGAGGATGACAAGCATTTCACCGGTGTGACCGCGGAGTACCAATTGTCAAAGTATGGGGTAACACCTAAGGTTGCAACTCCATACTATCATCAAGGAAGCGGTGATGAAGGAGTCTACTACTCACCGGTGAAGAGAGAACTTAAAGCTTATATGGGAATCAAGTAGCTCATGCTTGTCATCATGGATGCCGAAAAGCGATGGTTGCTTGGACTCCTCAAGCAAACCATGGTATTTGAGGTGCTTTGATACATCCACGGAGTTTGTTCAAGCTAATGACCTAAAAGAAGCGCTTCTTGGGAGACAACCCAAGGGTAACAACTCTTTCCCTTTTCTCTTTCGTTTTTGCTTTTGTTTTTATTTATGTGTGTTTTTGTGTTTTGTGTTTTTGTGCTAGATTTTAGGTAATAAGGAAGCCTTGCAAGGCAAGTTGATGACGATGATCCCATTTTCAACCATGGGTGGAGTGGACGTGAGACTTGGATGGCATAAGGTGTCTTTAGGGGGGGGGGAAGAGCTCCCATCTCGCATACACCTTGGCGCGGGTCTCGACGCCGGAATGACTATGAAGAGCTCCCTACCATGCTTGATCAATCATCTACACCATCACTCCACATGAGTGAACCAAAATACCGAAACACTACATTTATACATTGTGAGGACTTCTTTCACTCTTCTTTACTTGATTTGCACATTGGGGACAATGTGTTTTTAAGTATGGGGTGGGGTTTTCATGATTCTTAGCATGGCATGATCGCAACTAGGATAGTTTTGTTTTATTGTCACACGTTTCTTTTCATGTTTTGCATTGTACGTATATATTTCAAAAATTCCAAAAAATCGAAAATTTTTTAAAATTTTTGTGCTTCTAGGTTTGGATATGACCCTTATGATGAGTTTGTTTTGTGAATTCGCTATGGATGGCCTTGTGTGTTGAATGGATTTATGCATATGTGGACTTGAAATAATTCTCTTGAATTCTACGCATGAATTGTGATTATGATGCTTGTGTTGATTGGATTGAGAATTGATAATCGAAATTACATGCTAGTTCTTGCACATCATCTAGGAATGAGTAAGGCAATTCATCTCTCTTCTTCTCATCTAGATCATGTTGTTTGAGCACCTCACTTGATATGAAATTTGACCTCTTTTGACCCATCCGAGAATAGGAGCATCCTAGTGTGTTAAGTGTGTGAAAAGCAAGTATGGGGTGGTGAAGTTGGTGTATGAATTCTGTGAATGAAGTGATGAATGTGTAGTGAAAAGTGTAGAAAAAAAAAGGTTTCGGGACTTTGGTTTTGATGACGAGTAACTCGGCACCATTCACATAATTGGGTGTTTGTGTCTTGCCAAAGTCGGATTAACCGATAGTCCTAACGAGCCTTAGTATGTGTGCCCGGTGTAAGGCACCTCGGAAAAATCCCGAGGTCCGCTAATCACCAAGGTTTCGGCTTTTGTACATGTTAGCATGAAATATGACAATATTTTAGGCACTTATTTTAGTTGTTTTTCCCTCTTTTATGTGTACATAGATATGAGTTTGAGGCATTTGTGAGCTCATTCACCCACTTTGTCGATATAGAGATCTACACTAGCTTTGTTTTGTTTATAGGTAAATAAAGGCTTGGATTGGAGCAAAATGGGGAAGAAGAGGATTATTTCATCATGCTTGATGGCAAGGAGATGCTTTAGAGAAGCTAAGGAAGGAGCTTGAGGGAAGAACATCACGAAACAAAGGCAAAAAAAACAAAGAATTTGGGAATCCACGCCCTAAATTACGGTCATGGATAAGAATTTGGAGAACCACGCCCTAAATTACGGCCGTGGATTCGGAAATTTGATCGTGGAAGAAAGTTTGAAGCACAACAGAAAGTTACACGGCCTAAACCACGGCCGTGGAAATTTGTTCATGACCGTGATTTCCATGATTTTGTGACGTGTCATATTTGCCATGTCAGCAAGGTCATTGGGCTTTCTCGTAACCCGTATTTTCGCCCTATAAGAAGTATTGAGAAGGGAGTTTCGAGGACCTTCGCTTAGAGCTTTTGAAGACGGTTGCTTAGGGTTTATTTTTGACCTTGAGGATTGGAGAATTGTGAAAGACGTGATTTGGAGATTTTCTTAGGGTTTTCACTTTTGGAGACGGATTGATACTCCGTTCTTCATTGTTCCCTAAGATCACTGTGAGGATTCTTATTCCATTTTCTGAATTCATAAACATACTACTTTTGTTATTCGGATTCGAGATTGACTTTGATTTGTTATTGAGTTTTTGAGGGTTTTCATCTTTCTTTCTTCTTAAATTGATTTTTGATATCATAATGATGGTTATTGGCTAAAACCCTTTAGCAATTCTAAGGTGAAGGGTTAATAGTTGTGGCTCAGATAATGATAGATCGATCGTAACTTGATTGGACCCTGAGAGTGTGAGAAACATCGTCGACACCCTAAACCACGATTTGTTCTTGAGTTCCACGGCCATGGAATCTCAAGATCTAGCCGTGATTTTCTCTGTTTTACGAACTTTGCTTTAGCTTTAATCCAAAGTTAAAGATTTTCTTTAACCTAGCCTTGGTTTGCCTTTCCTAGGTAGTAGTGAGACTCAACATCCTCTATTTCGGTTTCGAGTGTCACAACCTTAACCTTTTTAGCTTATCTTTGATTTCCTTGGGTTTGGGCATGGGTATTTGAGATTAATTCTTATCTTTAGATCCTTTCTATACTGCAGCCTCAACAACCTTTATAGAGAGAGTCTTTGGGTTAGACATATAGGGTTTTGGAACTTTACCGTACATTACCTTACTTTAGTTATACCTTCGCAATCTCAACTCTGTCCTTATATCTATAGTATATCTTGAATCGATTGCCACAATTGGATACTTGGATCTTTAGGATTGTTGTTTTCCTAATTATTTGCAAAGCTTTTATACTTTTACTTGCTCAATTATTCGAAACTGAATTTGACTCACCAAATCCCTGAGTTCGATACTCTGGAATACTTGTTTATCTACGCCGATCTTTGCACTGCGGGTTCGCTTGCTTTTGTTTCAGTTTTATATATTAAAACTTATTTGCACGCACGCTTAGAGGCGAACAAGTTTTTGGCGCCGTTGCCGGGGATTTGGTCTAAGCCAATTCCAGTTTTCGGTTGTCGAGCTTGGGAGCTTTGCTCTTGTTATTTGATATCTCTTTTTGAGTGATTTTTGCAGATTCTTTAGGTATATTCGAAAGACTAGATCTACCAAAGATCTAGTTTCTTTCGATCCAGAACTTAAGAAAAATTTGAGAAGAAAGTTGAAAGAGAAAAAGATGGCTGAAAACAATGAGAGAAACATCCAAGCGGAGTTGGATGAAGTTCAACTTCAACTTAAGTTGAGTGAGAAGGCTCGTATGGAAGAATTGGAGCGTCATCAATTCCAAATGGATGAGCTTTATGATGATGGACATGAAGTTGGAGATGAATGATGCTAAGAAGAAGAAGGTCAAGAAACCAACTAAGTCCATTAGAGTTGAATCATCCGACGATGAGGATGATGATATGTGATAGTCTGTATTATAGTTTATATTTTGGGACTTGTTTAGATGTTTTATCTTCAATAATCTGCATGTTTGGATGTATATTATGTGATTATATTGTTGTTTCATCTACCTTTATGGGAATCGAGGTCTACACCAAGTTTCGTTGTAATCGTAGGTAAAATGGCACATTTTGGACCGAAATGGAGCTAAGGAGCGAAGGAATCATTGGAGCTACATTCAGGAGCTTAAAAGAGAACTCAAGGAGTAAGGAATTAACAAAGAAGATTTACTTTGGACCAGATTTGAGAGATTTCACCTTCAGCTGAGATTCACCTCGGTCAGCTACAGTGTCACCTCGACCGAGGTGATCTAAAGGAGCGCCCCGACCAGATTTGAGAGATTTCTGAAAGGAAGATCATATATTTAGGAGAATTATTTTAGAGATATGGATATATTTTATTAGGAAATTATCTTTTTAAGATATTATTATCTTTAGAAGATAATTCTCCTATATAAAGGGTTGAATTTTCCACAATTCAGCCATCCTTTATCATCTTCAGATCCTTCATCATCTTCGGATCCTTTATCATCTTCGGATCCTTTTACATCTTTGGATCAACAATATTCTCCCAGCTGCAGTAAGGAAGGATTTCTGGAAGTTTGAAGAAAGTTTTGAATATTGAAGGAAGGAAGTTCATAGCTTTGTGATAGCTTTTAAGGGGATTTGTAAGACTTTTTTAGATTCTCTTTGGTTTGTTGTCTTTGTGTGATTTGTGATTCTAAGGAACGCTGATTTGTTTGATATTTGATTCAGTTATTGAAGCCTTGTTCTTAAGGTTTTTGTGTTCAACTGTTCATTCCCTTCTCATATATTTGATTATTGCTTTCATGATGATGAGTGGCTAATTTCCTTGTGCGATTCTACAGTGATTGGCTGAAAGTTGTGGAAAAAATAATGATAGAATAATCTTAATTCCAGTAGGACCCTGAAAGCTCGAGTCTTTATCCTTAACCTTAGAACATCTCGTTCAGTCGATGAGTATCTCGGCCGGGGTGGAACTTGACTGACCGAGGTGACTTTTCTGATCCGTAACTGAGAGTTAAATGTTAGAGTTTGCCAAATCCTGTTCTTATTACACCTTTCCTGGTTCAATACAAGCTTAGGAAGAGACTTACGGTGATTCCTTTGTTTGTTTACCCAAGATCATAAGTGTAGGTAATAAAGGTTTATCCTTTATTGGGGTTTGAGTGTGCCTTCATTCCATCTTTGTGAGTTAGCCTGAGACTTACCCGGTAAAGGTTGATTCTATTCCCTTAGTTGGTGTGTTGGTTTGAGATTATAATTCCTTTCCTTAGTACCTTGAAACTTACCCGGTAAAAGGAGCTTTTGGTTTGGGATTAGTGAGTAGTGAGACTTACGTGGTAATGTATTCCACTTTAGTAACACCTTCCCTTTGCGAAAACCTCAGCTTTGTCCCCTTATCTTGAGATCTTGAGTTGGAACCACAACTAGATGCTTTAATCCCTAGAATTTGCATATTTCCTTTAATTGACCTTATTATCATCTCTTTGATTGCTTTAATCGCTTTTGTGGTTATTAGTTGCATAGACGACCTATACTTGCTTTGTTTCAACTAAGTCCCTGAGATCGACACCCCGGAATTCTTGGTTTTACTATAATTGATCCGTACACTGCGGGTTCGCATCCTTGTTTAAGCATATTTCTTGGGATATAAATTTAAAGCTTGCACACACCGTTTGGATCGAACAATATGCCACCACTTGAGGACATTGATCCGGTGATCCATCCCGTTCGTAACAACCCTAGACCACCAGTTGTTCCTCGCATTCCTGTTGGAGATGTGAGAATTGCTCATGAAGGGGATAAACCACGGACTCTTGGGCAAAGAATGGATCCAATTCAACAACCACGCCGTCTAGGTGTAAATTTCGGAGCTGAGGATATCCAGGAATTCAGCTTTAGCCCGCAAGTTATCACTATGGTTCGCCAAAGTCAATTTGGTGGAACGAGTGCTGAATCTCCACACCAACATTTGCAGAATTTTGAGATTCTCATGGAGACATTGAAGCCGAAGAGGGCTACCAACAACAACTACAAGATCAAGCCATTCTTCTTTTCTTTGAAGGACAAGGCTCTATCTTGGTATCAAGCTCTTCGAGCTGGAAAGCTTAACACATGGGAGGATCTATCTTCGGAATTCCTCACCAAGTTCTTTCCGCCATCCAAAACAGCGGAGTTGAGAGGTAAGATTAATGCATTTTCTTTGAAACCTAGTGAAAGCTTGTTTCAATCTTGGGAAAGGTTTCAGGATCTCTTATTGGATTGCCCACACTATGGCATTTCAAAGCTGGAATTGTTGGAGATCTACGACAAGGGGTTAGATGTGGAAACACAATTCAATCTCCAATCTCTCTCTTGTGGTACATTCATGGACATGAGAGAAGATGACGCTTGGGACTTCATTGAGAAGCAAGCCCAAGTGGTTGAGAAGTATTCCCACCGGAAGGTGGATCCTAATAGCCGGAATCAAGGAGATCCGGGAGCTAATTAAGTTGAATCAAGCTGCACAAACGCAAATATTCTCCCTCAACAATGAGATCAAAGAGTTGAAGGAAGTCATAAAAACTAGCCTTCAAAAGGAAAAAGAGCAAGAGGCCAACTATATGGGGAGAGATAACAACCTAGGGAATAGGAATGACTACCGGAATAACAATTGGAATAATAACAATAGGAACTCCAACAACAACAATTGGAGATCCAACAAAAAGAAATCCAGGTAATCCTTATTCACATCCTGAAAAAGCTTTACCACCTCCTTCTTCTACTACTCCTTTGAAAAGCCAGGAGTAAACATCAAATGGATCAAACAAGACGGAGAAGGAGAAGCCCGATCCTATGTTGGAGACGATCTTAGGAAAGCTCCAAGGATTGGAGAGTTACATAACTTCGGTTGATAAAGCTCACAAAGCTTTAGAAAACCAAGTATTCAGCAAGGCCGGAGAAGTTCCTAGAGATCATTGAAAGCTTCCCGGAAAGATGGAGGATAACCCGAAAGGAAGGGTGATGGCTATTACAACTAGGAGCGGTGTGACAACTACCGACCCGCAGCCTAAGTTTGTGGAAGTCTCAGCAGAGAAAGAGAAAGAAAAGGGGAAGGAGAAGGAAGATGTCTATGTTCCCCCTCCAGCTTATAAACCTCCTCTACCATTCCCGCAATCTAGAGCAAGATCGCGTCTAGACAAGAAATTCGGTAAGTTCATTGAACTAATGAGCAAACTGCATATTAATATACCTTTCATTGATGCTATTGTAGGTATGCCCGCTTACGGGAAGTTCTTGAAAGAGCTCCTCTCTAACAAGAGGAAGCTAGAAGACTTTGGAGAAGTCAAGATGAGTTCGGAATCTTCGGAGCTCATCAAAACAATGACGGAGAAGATACCCCCAAAGTTGAGAGATCCGGGGTCATTTTGCATTCCAATTGGAGTGGGAGAAGTCACATATGACGCTCTTTGTGACTTAGGAGCAAGCGTTAGCATCATCCCGCTTGCTTTGTGTAGGAAGGTTTGTTTAGGTGAACCTAAAGCGGTGAAGATGACGTTGTACATGGCGGATCGATCCATAACTCGTCCCGTCGGTATCATTGAAGACGTCCCAGTCAAGCTCGGTAAATTTTACATTCCAAAAGATTTTGTTGTGCTTGACATTCCTGCAGATTGTCCGGTTCCGATCATAATCGGAAGACCGTTTCTTGCAACATCCGGTTGTATGGTGGATTGCAAGAATGCTAGACTAGCATTCGACATAGGAGAAGAGAAGGTTGAGTTTGTTCTCTAATTTGGTGAGAGAGCCAGCTCTTGGAGAGGATATGTTCAATATCTATGACGAGGAAGCGTCTAGAGAGGAAGTGAGCTCGATTCTATTCAAGGATCCATTGCAAAAGGTCATAACCATGAGCATCATGTAAAAGGGAGAGGAAGAGGATAGCAATGATGAGATTGAAGCCTTGGAAGAGCTAAAGGAAGTACAAGTGGAAGAGTTTGAAAAACTTTACGATAAACGTGAGAAACCACGGTCAGTCGTGCTATTCCACGGCCGTGGTTTCACCCAAACTGCCCGTAAACTGCTATCTTGAGAACAACAGTAAGTTATACGGTCTAAACCACGACCGTGGAAGTAACAGTGGTGCCGTAATTGAGATCCACGCCCTAAACCACGGCCGTGGAAGTAACAGTGGTGCCGTAATTTTGGGAATTTCTGAGAACAATTCCGTTCTTTCCACAAATGCTCTTGAGTGTTCTTCCATCACTCCTACACCCTTAGAGACTTCTAAGGAAGCATCGGATACACCTCAAGACTCATCAAAGGCATCAATAGCAATGGAATTGAAGCCACTTCCCACACATCTTCGGTATGCATTTCTTGGAACTAATTCTACTTTTTCCGTAATTGTTAGTTCCGATTTAAGTGAAGATGAGCATGAGAAACTAATGGCTATTTTAAGGAAACATAAAAAGGCCTTAAGTTATACAATAGAGGATCTTGTAGGAATTAAACCATCATCATGCATGCACAAGATTCTAATGGAGGAAGATTTTAAGCCTTCAAGACAACCTCAAAGACGGTTAAATCCGATCATGAAGGAGGTTGTCAAGAAGGAAATTCTTAAGTTACTTGACGCATGTATCATCTATCCTATCTCCGATAGCAAGTGGGTGAGCCCCGTTCAAGTTGTCTCGAAGAAAGGAGGAATGACGGTTATCACTAACAAGAACAGTGAGCTCATTCCTACAAGAACCGTGACGGGATGGAGGATGTGCATAGACTACCGCAAGATGAATAATGCAACAAGGAAGGATCACTTCCCGCTACCATTCGTAGACCAAATGCTTGAGAGGTTAGCACAACACTCTTATTTCTGTTATCTTGACGGTTATAGTGGTTTCTTCCAGATTCCGATCCACCCGGACGATCAAGAGAAGACCACATTCATGTGCCCGTGGGGTACGTTTGCATATAGAAGGATGCCATTCGGGCTTTGCAACGCCCCAACCACCTTTCAAAGGTGCATGATTTCCATCTTCTCCGAGTATATTGAGGAAATCATGGAGGTTTTTGAAAACTCCACCTTGATTGAAATGGTTTGCAGGTGTTGATGATGGAAGACTTCATATAAATATAGCAGTTGGATCTCTAATAATGTACTTGACTATATTTCTAGATGTTTGGTTGGTTTGAATTCAGTGCAGGTTGTATATCTACATGTTAAGGGCCTTGAAATTGGATTCAAGAACAAGTTCAAAAGAACGAAGATCAAGGGCCTTAGATTCTAAAGTGCACGGAACAAGGATTCAAATAAATTGAAGATCTTCGTTGAAGATTCTGTAACAAGAAGATCTTATCAACCAAAGACTTTGTCAACCGAAGAAAGATCTCAACCGAAGGATAGAGAATCATTTCGAGAAGATTTTCTAAACAACCGAAGGATAGAGAATCACTTCGTAGGGATCGAAGACGTGCAACGTCTACCTTACGATCTTCATGGAAAAGAAGGTTGATCTTCAAACGGTCATCTCTACAACGGCTAGAAGATCTTTCCATAGAAGATATAAATGAAGATGATGGTTGAAGAAGAAAACACACAAGCCTACACCGGAAAATATCTTTGCATCCTCAAGCAACCTAATCATCTTCATTCAATGTTTTTCGTTCTCACATTCACGTAAAAGTTTTATCCCCTTAGAGAGATAGAAAACACAATAGCTCCATTGGTAGATCTAAAACGTGTTATACTAGAGTGTGTTACTCTGCGAAGTAACTAGGCTATTATAGTTAAGTTATGAGTTGGAGCTAAATCGTAGCATTGGCTACAAGTGAGAGAAGAAGGGGATTTCTTCTACTTTGTATCTAGGACTCTTTGAAGCTGATAATAAATAGTTAGATCCTACGGATATACCTTGGGACGGAGAGTAGGCTATTTAGAGCCAAACTTCATAAACATATCCTCGTGTCAATCTTTTCAATTCCGCACCATATAAACTTTACTGTGACTAACTTTGTTTTGCATGAGCAAGAAGTCAAGACCCTTGAAATTAAGTTTCAAAGCCCTTGAAATCGAAGTTTCACTAGTAACACAGATTGACATCAAGGCCCTTGAAAGGAGTTTCAAGGCCTTGCGATTTGGTTTGCGAATAGTTCCCATACTCTATTCAACCCCCCCTTCTAGAGTATTATCTATATTAAGGGCCTTGAGATTTTGTTTGCGAAAAGTTCCCATACTCTATTCAACCCCCCTTCTAGAGTATTATCTATATTATTTATATCACCTATCGGTTCTTCAGTTTTTATGGACAATTTTCCTGTTTATGGATCCTCATTCGATAATTGTCTTTCTAACCTTTCTCTTGTGTTGGAAAGGTGTGAAGACACTAATCTAGTTCTTAATTGGGAGAAGTGTCAATTCATGGTTAGGGAAGACATTGTACTAGGACACTTGATCTCTAGTAGAGGTATTGAAGTAGACAAGGCTAAGATAGAGACCATAGAGAAACTTCCTCCTCAATCTTCGGTGAAGGGGATAAGAAGTTTTCTAGGACATGCTGGATTTTATAGGAGATTTATCAAAGACTTTTCTAAAATTTCAAAACCGCTAACTAATCTATTGATGAAGGATGCAATTTTTGACTTTTCGCAGGCTTGTTTAGATGCTTTCTATAAGACCCGGGAAGCTCTTATCTCAGCCCCGATTATCCAACCTCTAGACTGGAATCTCCCGTTCGAGGTTATGTGTGATGCAAGTGACGTAGCTGTTGGAGCTGTGTTGGGGAAAACGAAGGAAGGCCGAACCCATGCTATCTATTATGCTAGCAAGACGCTAGATGAAGCGCAACTCAACTACGCCACAACTGAGAAATAATTTTTATATATTGTATATGCATTTGAAAAGTTTCGTTCTTCTCTTGTAGGTGTAAAGGTGATTGTATATACGGACCATTCACCGATCCGGTATCTACTCGCCAAGAAGGATGCGAAACCGAGGCTGATTAGATGGATTCTTCTCCTACAAGAATTCGATCTAGAGATCCGCGACAAGAAAGGCTCAGAAAATTCTGTTGCGGATCATTTGAGTCGTCTACCACACATTGAAGACGACGATCTAGCCATAGATGACTCCTTCCCGGATGAGCACTTACACATCATAGAGGAGTGCATCGACAAGATATCTAGAGGTAACGACTCTTGGTTTGCTGATTTTGTAAATTATTTGGTTTGTCAGGAAATACCTCCCGTATTATCCTATGCACAAAAGAAGTTCTTTAAGGATGTCCGGCAATACTTTTGGAATGAACCTCTACTCTTCAAGAGAGGTCCCGACAACATCATTAGGAGATGTGTGCCGGAAGACGAAATGCAAAGCGTCATTTGTCATTGTTGTAATATCCGGAATTTTTATTTCCGTTTAATTCCGAATCAATTCGGACTTCGAGCCGTTAACGGTTCCCATTCTATCTAGTATTTCTTTCTTCACAAATTTTATCATTTTATGTAGAATTTAATTCACATAAAATGATAGAATTATATCAAACCCTAGTTCTTATAATTATTTATCATTTTATGTAGAATTTAATTCACATAAAATGATAGAATTATATCAAACCCTAATCTTATAATTCATCCTTAACGACGACTTTTGACGAGACCATGACAAAGCTGTGACGAGACCATGACAAAGCCGAGACGAGGTCATGACGAAGCCCGACAACTTTGTGACAAGGTCATGCATGGGCTCGACAAAGCCATGACAAGTTTTGACAAGTTTTGACAACTCAGCCCACCTTTTGTTTTTACAACTTCAGCGCACTTTCTCTCTTGTTTTATTGCAGCCCAACCCCTTACTACATGTCAGCTGCAGCCTTCCTTGCCTCTAGCCCAAGAACAGCTCAGCCCATCTCCTAGCCAGCCAAGCTGCAGCGCCTAACCCTACGCTCTCCTTCGTTTCACATGAAGAAACAATAAACCCATCCCCTCCTACGTATAACCATCGAAGACGACGTGCCTCGCTCACTGCCTCCCTCTTCCTTCCTTGCGAACAACAACTGGACCGCATCGCCAGGGAGGACACCGGACAACACCTCCTTCGTCTACAGTCGAGCAACAGCGATGGCCTTCAGCCTTCTTTCGGTTCGCGCACAGCACCGCGAGGGAGGACACCGAACCGCACCTCTGCAAGGGAACCATGGGCGCGTCTTGCCCTAGCCGCTGGGGCGGTTAGGAACGCAGAACCGGCACCTGAGATGGCTTGCTTTCCCTTCTGCCGACTCCAGCAGACCAAGGATACCTACGAAGCAGATCCACTCAGCAGCAGCAGCCTTTGTGTCTTCTTCCTCGTGCCTTCGAGCCTCGGAGTCGGCTAAGCTTATACCCTTCCTTCTTTTCACTTCCATCCATGATATTCATGCTTAAAGAGTGACCTTTATGTCTCCTAAGCCTACCCGGACCAGCCTAAGAAGAGCAGTAAGGATAAAGGTCTTTTCTGAGTTTGCATGAAGTGAAGAACAGTCAACTTCGGCTCCCGTTTTAGGTAGGTTAGACTCCACCTTTACTGCTGATTTTCGGATATGTCATAGACGGTATTGCATAGTAAAGCATACTAAAATTTTAGAGGAATCGGAGTTACGGTTTGAGAGTTATTGTGTTTTGTATATATGTGCTGAGTGTTGGGGAAAACAGCAACTGATGCTGTTTTGTGAGATGGTTTTAAATAAGCTCTTGATCTCCGTTGGGCTTGAAATTTGGATATGATATAGTTGACATATTGTTGTAGAACATATTAAAATTTGAGAGGCATTCAGCTAGTGGTTTGGGATTTATGATTTTTCAAAGATTGAGTCGTAAGCAATTTTTCTGTTGTGCTGAAATTCGGTTTTGTGAGATAGTTTTAAATAGGATTTTGATCTCCTTTGCGGCTGAATTTTGGATATATTATAGATAAGATTTTATAGTAGAATGTATCAAAATTTGGGGTAAATCCAGCGAGTTGTTTAGGAGTTATGATTTTTCAAAGTTAAGACAATGTGCTGTTTGTTAAGTGTTGTAGCCAACTTTGGAAATTTTTGTAGAAGTGATGGTTGAACAGTTTTAAGAAATTTTTGCTCCTAGGAGTAGATGAGATATCATAGATGATCTAGGGAATTATTTCAGAATTTTTATAAGATTATTCGAATTTTATATTTGAAGCCGAAGTTGGACCTTAACGATCTTTCTGAAAATAGGGAAATGGGTAAATTGCCAGTTTGTAACCAAACTCATCTTTAGGAGTTAGAATATGACTCTTTAGTCTCAAATAAGAGTTTAGGCATGAATTAGGGAATTTTTGGAAGTTTCGAGACCAAGGGTAAAATAGTCATTTTACCATAAATTAATACAGTAATCAATTCCGTTCTATTAAGACCTACTATCTTAGAAGTCTTAGACTTCTAACCACCCAGAAAGTGTGCTGACACACTTGCCTCCTTTGACAGGCCACTAAATTCCTACTGTACAGATCGATTTGCGAATTAGGAGTCGAGATCTGATTCAGGTAAGTCCACGGACTTACTTAGCTGGCTTCTTGTATGAGTGTAATGTGTATGAGTGGTGTTTGTTAGTTATGATAAACAACGAAACCGGATTAGGCCGACTTTATTATTTACGTAATTGACCCAAGTGTATGATAACGGGTCGTGACATCATCTGCCTAGCTCTTACGAGAGTCTAGGAGGTTCCCTGCGACCAGCCCAGTCCGGTAGACGGTCAGATGCATTAGTACCATTCCGCGTTGGTAAACGGGGACAGGGGCGAGGTTTGGAAATTCCTCGTGTCACAAAATAAGTATCATTAGTAATAACCTATCACCTAATTAAAGATAATAAAAGGATTGAGTGTTGCATGTTGATTGTGTATGTTGTGTGTTTGTGCTTTTACCTTTATACTTATGCATAGAATGTTAGCTAACGGTTTTATACCGCTTGTAGATGCCTTGCAGGTTAAGACAGTTGTAGAGAGATCCAGAGGAAATGGTCAGCCGGGTCCACGTACTCATTTAGTTGGGGACGGGGATGTCTTCTGTTCTTCATGTGCATCATTTTAGTAGCTTTTCTTGTAAGGCTGATACATATTCTCCATGTATATATTGTTTACAGTTTTCAAATGTTTTAAATACTTTTGTGCCTTGTTGTAAGATCCATGTAAAATTGTTGTCAAACTATGGTCGGGCCCCATTGTGAGGTCCTAACCCGTAGCTCCCCGAGTTCTCAGAATTTGGGGTGTTACAATTGTTATTCACTGGGATAGTGAACAATCTAGACTAACTTGGAAAGACCTTCACAAATGAAGAAAAAGTGAGAAAAGGTTCTAAGAAGCTTATCTAAAGCCAAGTGGGGACCAAAGATGACTGCTATTGAAGAAGCTCAAAATCTTACTACTCTTCCTCTTGATGATTTATTTGGAAAACTCATCACACATGAAATGATTATTGGCGAAGAAGATGGAGAACTTCCATCCAACTCCAAGAATTTGGCATTAAAATCCAAAAGAGATGAATTACCTTCTGATGAAGAAAATAGTGATGATGATAATGAAGAAGATGCTTTCGCCATGATCTCTAAAGGTTTAGCAAGAATTCTCAAGATAAAGAAACAATCTGCAAACCGAGAATTTCCACGACCATCAAAACCCCGAGGTAAGTTTTCTAACTCTAATAAGAAAACGAAAGTACTGACTTGTTTGAATGTGGTGAAACAGATCATTTGGTGAAGGATTGCCCACAAAAGAAGAGGACCAACTTCAAGAAGAATGATCAAAAGAAGAAAGCCATGGTTGCTTCATGGAGTGATTCAGAATCAATAAATGAATCAGAAGATGAACAAGAACAAGCAAACTTGTGTCTTATGGCGGATCATGAAGATAACTCAAATCTTTACATCGACAATATGGTAAGTACAATTATGTCTCAACCTGAGATTGACCTTAAACAATATCTTAAGGATATTATCTTAAGTGATAAGGAACATAGAATAAGGATAAATTCTTTCAAAGAAAAACTTCATGAACAAGATAAACAATTGAGTGAAATGTCTCTAGAGATTGAAAATCTTAACACAGAAAAGGAAGAACTTGATGACAATATCAAGGCCTTGGAATTAGAAAATCTGATTCTCAAGAACAACCTCTCTTCTCTACATCGAAGCTATATCGATCTAGAGAAAGAGAAAGTTGATCTGATTTTAATGTGTCAAGAATAGAAGGCATCACTCATCAAGTTTACTCGTTCAAAAGCTAATCTAGAAAGAATGATGGGTGAACAACAATCTTCCCTTAACAAAATGGTATAGGGTTTCATAGAAGTTTTCCTAGAAAACCTACCACCACTTTTGTTACGGAAAATGGAAGCATTCATATGCCTACCTGCTTCTATTGTTGTAAAAAGGGTCATGTTAAATCTACATGTCCCTATAGAAGAAATGATCCTTATATCATCAGAAACACCTATCCTTTATGTTTAAGGAAACAGGTCAAACAAATCTGGGTTCCTAAAGGTACTAGACCACCAATCATGATTGAACCTGAGTATGAACCA
The DNA here is from genome assembly GCA_033239125.1 of Fagopyrum homotropicum. Taxonomy (NCBI): domain Eukaryota; kingdom Viridiplantae; phylum Streptophyta; class Magnoliopsida; order Caryophyllales; family Polygonaceae; genus Fagopyrum; species Fagopyrum homotropicum. The sequence goes on along the minus strand of BSWB01000008.1, from coordinate 24,971,403 downwards.
ATATATGCCATTTGGTCGACCCGGAAAGGTTAATGTTTGCTGTTTTGCAAGATATCACCAAGGTAAAGGAGCACAAATGGATATTAGATAGTGGTTGCTCAAGACACATGAGTGGAAAGAGTTCTTTATTCTCAGATTTAAAGAAGCAATCATATGGAACTATTACTCTTGGTGATAAAGGAAAGTGTGACATAATTGGCATTGGTAAAATTTGCTATGATTCATCCAACTTTATAGATGATGTTTATTTAGTTGATGACTTGAAATATAATCTGCAAAGTATTTCTCAAATTTGTGATAAAGGCAATAAAGTCATGTTTGATTCAGAAAAATGTGAAGTTCAAGACATAAAGACGGGAGAAGTATTGCTCACTGCTCCTAGGTGTAATAATGTTTATTCTTTGAGTACTAACCAAGTTGCAGGAACTAAGCTAAAATGTCTAAAGGCTTTGACTGATGATCCAAGGCTTTGGCATAGAAGACTTAGTCACGTAAGCATGCACACCATGCAAAAGCTACTTACAAAAGATTTGGTACGTGGTTTGCCAAACCTAAACTTCAAGGTTGATGACCTAAGTAAATCATGTACACAAGGTAAACAAACAAGAGGTTCATTCAAACCTAAGAAAGCTGTAAGTTCTTCTCAAACTATTAAACTTTTACATATGGATCTTTGTGGACCTATGCGTGTCAAATCTCCCGGAGGAAAATAATACATCCTTTTATAGTAGACGATTTCTCTCGGTTTACATGGATATCTTTTCTACGAGAAAAATCTGAAGCTTTATTTGTGTTTTCAAAATTTAGTAAGGAGTTACAAAGTTTGAAAAACCTACCAATCGTTTCTATAAGAAGCGATCATGGTAGAGAATTTGAGCAACTAAAGTTCGATTTATTTTGTGCAAAATATGGTATTTCTCATAACTTTTCAGCTCCTAGAACTCCTCAATAAAATGGAGTTGTGGAACGCAAGAACCACACTCTTGAGGATATGTCTAGGACAATGCTTTTAGAAAATCATTTGCCAAAAAGTTTTTGGGCTGAAGCAGTAAACACCGCAAATTATATTTTAAATCGATGCTTAATTCGCCCTATTTTGAAAAAGACTCCTTATGAACTCTTTAAAGGAAGAAAACCAAATATTTCATACTTCAAACCTTTTGGATGTACTTGTTTTGTTCACAACAATGGAAAAGACAATCTCGGGAAATTTGATGCACGTAGTTATGAAGCTATATTCATTGGATATGCTTCAAATAGCAAAGCTTATCGAGTATATAACAAACGTACCAAAGTTGTTGAAGAAAACATTCATAATATTTTTTATGAAAGCAATGATGGTAATTTGAGTGAGAGTTTTGCAGATTTAAATCTGAATCAAAGAGAAGATCACATTTTGGATGAAGAGGAAGATCCTAAAGGTCAAGACAAGAATATGCAAGAAAAGATTCAAGATACCAAAGAAAATCCTCAAGACCTTGAAACACACCTTCAAGACCTTGAAACTGGAAACTGTGACAACAAAACTCCACTTCAAGGGCTTGAAAGCCAACTTCAAGGCCTTGAGATTGGAACAACAGGTAATGCACAAACGGTACCTGAATCAAATCAGACATATTCAGCTCAACCTTCTGGATCTACATCATCTGTCAAAAGAAGAAAAGTTCAACACTCCTCGTATCATCCACAAGAAAATGTGATCTCAGATCCAAATGCTGGAGTTCAAACTAGTTCTAAAGTGAATAATCTGTGTGCCTTCTCTGCTTTTGTATCACTTGTCGAGCCAAAGAACTACATTCAAGCTCTTCAAGAACCAGACTAGATCATTGCCATGCAAAATGAATTTGAGAGGAACAAGGTATGGACTCTTACTTCAAGATCAAAGCATCAATCAGTTATTGGCACGAAGTGGGTCTTTCGAAACAAATTGGATGAAAGTGGCAAAATCATACGAAACAAAGCACGACTTGTAGCACAAGGCTATAACCAAGAATAAGGTATTGATTATGAGGAGACTTTTGCTCCTATTACCAGGTTAGAAGCCATACGTATGTTACTTGAATTTGCATCCTTCATGAGCATAAAACTTTTTCAAATGGATGTAAAATGTGTTTTTCTAAACGGCTTCTTAGAAGAAGAAGTCTACGTTGCTCAACCTCCTGGTTTTGAAAATGATGAATTTCCGGATCATGTTTTTTAATTAGATAAAGCTCTTTACGGTCTTAATCAAGCTCCTCGAGCTTGATATGAAAGATTGTCTAAATATCTTCTTGAAAACGATTTCAAAAGAGGTTTGATTGATAAAACGATGTTTATCAAAACTAGAGACAACGACATTTTAGTAGTACAAATATATGTTGATGATATATTATTCGGTGCTACTAATGATTCCCTTTGCAAGGAATTTTCAGATATTATGTGCAGGGAATTTGAGATGAGCTTAATGGGAGAGTTAAATTTCTTTCTTGGACTTCAAGTTACACAAGCAAAGAAAGGAATTTTTCTCAATCAAAGCAAGTATACTAAAGACTTGCTTAAAAAGTACAAAATGGATCAATCTAAGGTTGCAAAGACTCCTATGAGTTCAACACTTTCGCTAGATCATGACAAGAATGGAAAAAGTGTAGTACAAAAGGAGTATCGAGGTATGATCGGTTCATTGATGTATCTAACTTCTAGTCGTCATGGCATTATGTTTAGATTTCAAGCTGATCCTAAAGAGTCACACTTGATAGTTGTGAAAAGAATTTTTCGGTATCTCAATGGCACTAAGGATATAGGGTTATGGTACCCACGTCAAAGCTCGTTCATCTTGTTGGCTATTCAGATGCAGACTTTGCAGGTTATAAGGTCGATAGAAAAAGTACTTCTGGATGTTGTCAATTCTTAGGGTCATCCCAAATTAGTTGGCACTCCAAGAAGCAAAATTTGGTTGCCCTATCCACAGCTGAGGCCGAATATATAGCTGTTGGAGCCTGTTGTGCTCAAATTCTTTGGATTGCTCAACAACTTCGTGACCTTGGCTTTGACTTGAGAGGTATTCCTATAAAATGTGATAATACTAGTGCTATTTCTATAACCAAAAATCTTGTGCAGCATTCAAGGACTAAGCATATTGATGTAAGGTATCACTTCATACGTGATCATGCTGAGAAAGGTGATGTTTCGATTTCGTTTATCTCAACTAACTTGTAGCTTGCACATATCTTTACCAAGCCTCATCTTGAGGAACAATTTAATTTTATTAGATTAGAGCTTGGTATGTTGAACAAGGAAGCATTAACGTAGGGGGAGTAAACGAGTTTTAATCATCCTACGCATGCAACCCAATTGATGTTTTTAAGGGCCTTGAAATAAAATTCAAGGGGCCTTGAAACATATTTCAAAGGGTATGTTCGCTCCAAACGGCGTGTGCAAGCTTTAAATTTATATCCCAAGAAATATGCTTAAACAAGGATGCGAACCCGCAGTACGGATCAATTATAGTAAAACCAAGAATTCCGGGGTGTCGATCTCAGGGACTTAGGTGAAACAAAGAAAGTATAGGTTTTCTATGCAACTAATAACCACAAAAGCGATTAAAGCAATCAAAGAGATGATAATAAGGTCAATTAAAGGAAATATGCAAATTCTAGGGATTAAAGCATCTAGTTGTGGTTCCAACTCAAGATCTCAAGATAAGCGGACAAAGCTGAGGTTTTCGCAAAGGGAAGGTGTTACTAAAGTGGAATACATTACCAGGTAAGTCTCACTACTCACTAATCCCAAACCAAAAGCTCCTATTACCGGGTAAGTCTCAAGGTACTAAGGAAAGGAATTATAATCTCAAACCAACACACCAACTAAGGGAATAAAATCAACCTTTACCGGGTAAGTCTCAGGCTAACTCACAAAGATGGAATGAAGGCACACTCAAACCCCAATAAAGGATAAACCTTTATTACCTACACTTATGATCTTGGGTAAACAAACAAAGGAATTACCGGGTAAGTCTCATTCTAAGCTTGACTCCTGCAGTTGGTTCCTGGGGTTCAAAACGGGAAGGGAAGAGGGAGTGCGACAGACCCATCAGCTACTGTTGCGAGGAGGGGAGCGGGGACGACGATCGACTGCTGTGATGAGGCGATCTGTTGCAAAAGGACAGAGTGGGAAGAGAGTTGAACGTAGACGGGAAAGATGGGAAGTGGCTACTGCTGAGTTTACTCTCTCTTCAGCGTGAATTCAAGAGCCGTTACCGAAGATCTCTTTCCTAAAAATCAGCAGTTTTTACGTAATATGAGGAAGGGGAAACGCTGACTGCTAATATGTGGGAGATAGGAGGGAACTGTTGTGCTTCCTGGGCTACAAGACAAGGAGCAACATGCCCGCAACATGATTGTGTTCTGGGCTGGAAACAATGTATCTCTGGGCTGCAACAGGTATCACTAGGCGGCTGAAGATCCGGGCTGCTGAAGGTGTGGCTGTTGGTAACATAAGTTGGTGTGGGCTGGAGCAAGATAAGTAAAAGAGATGGGCTGAAACAAGAGGAATAAAAATATAAGCTGAGTTTCTCAAGGCTTTGTCACATCCTTGTCAAAACGTGTCATGGTTTTGTCAAGCCCAAGCATGGCTTTGTCGCAGAGTTGTCGGGCTTCGTCATGACCTTGTCTCAGCTCTGTCATGGTCTCGTCACAGCTTTGTCACAGTCTCGTCTCAGCCTTGTCATGATCTCGTCTAAAGTCGTCCCTAAGGATTAATTATAATTCTATCATTTTATGTGAATTAAATTCTACATAAAATGATAAATAATTATAAGAATTAGGGTTTGATATAATTCTATCATTTTATGTGAATTAAATTCTACATAAAATGATAAATAATTATAAAAATTAGGGTTTGATATAATTCTATCATTTTATGTGAATTAAATTCTACATAAAATTATAAATAATTATAAAAATTAGGGTTTTGATATAATTCTATCATTTTATGTGAATTAAATTCTACATAAAATGATAAAATTTGTGAAGAAAGAAATACTAGATAGAATGGGAACCGTCAACGGCTCGAAGTCCGAAATGATTTGGAATTAAACGGAATAAGAATTTCGGATATTACATCCTGCAACACAGCAAACGTTAACCTTTCCGGGTAGACCAAATGGAATATTTTGGTCCATATTCTAGTTCAATCATGTTTGATGGTCTAGTACCTTCAAGAACCCATATTTGTTTCACTTGTTTTCTTAGACATAACGGATAAGTGTTTCTAATGATATAAAGATCTTTTCTTCTATATGGGCATGTTGATTTTACGTGACCCTTTTTATTGCAATAGAAACATGTGGGCATGTGTGAACTTCCTTTAGCTTTAACAAACGTGGTAGTCGATTTTCTAGGAAAGCTCTTATGATAACCTATACCATTTTTGTTAAGTGAGAATTGTTGTTCACCCATCATCCTTTCAAGATTGGCTTTTGAACGAGTGAAGTTAACAAGTGTAGTCTTCTAGTCTTGACACGTCAAAGTTAGATCAACATTCTCTTTCTCTAGATCGATATAGTTTCGATGAAGAGAAGAGAGGTTGTCCTTAAGAATTGCATTTTCCGATTCCAAGGTCTTGATATTGTCATTAAGGTCTACCTTTTTCGTGTTAATATTTTCAATCTCCGGAGACATCTCAGTTAGTCTTTTCTCTTGTTCGAGAATCTTTTATTTTAAGGAACTTATCCTTATCCTATGTTCTTTGTCACATATGATAATGTCTTTGAGAAATTGGGTGAGGTCTTGAGTAGGTTGAGACATTATAGTACTTACCACTCTATCAACATAGACATTTGGATCCTCTTTATGATTAGCCATTAAGCATAAGTTTGATTGATCTTTCTCGTCTTCTGACTCATTTGTAGAATCTAAATCACTCCATGATGTTGCCATGGCCTTTTTCTTTCCAACATTCTTTCTGAAGTTGTTCTTCTTTTTTTGTGGACAATCCTTCACGAGATGATCTGCTTTACCACATTCAAAATAAGTCATAACTTTAGTTTTCTTGTTAGAGTTAGAAAACTTACCTCGAGGTCTTGATGTTCGATCTTAATGCAAGATTCTTTGTGTTGGATGGGAGCTCTCCATCTTCTTCACCAAGAACCATTTCCTGTGTGATGAGTTTTCCAAGAAGGTCATCAAGAGGAAGAGTTGAGAGATTCTGAGCTTCTTTGATGGTAGTCATCTTTGGTCACCACTTAGTTTTAGGTAAGCTCCTTAGAACCTTTCTAACTTTGTCTTCGTTTGTGAAGACCATTCCAAGTGAGTCCAGGTTGTTCACAATCTCAGTAAATCTTGTGAACATTTCTTTGACTGTTCCGTTTGGATTCAACTTGAATAGCTCATATTGTCTGAGGAAGATGCTGATTTTTGTTTTCTTGACTTAACTTGTTCCTATGTATTGACGACAAGTTTGTCCCATATTTATTTTTTCACTTTTGCATAAGGAGATGCGGTTGAATTCATTTGCATATAATCCACAATAGAGCAAGTTCATAGCCTTGTAGTTCTTTGACACACTATCCAAGTCGGCTTGTGTGTTGTCAGCTTCCTTCTTTGGGACTTGGACAGCTTCAACTGTGGTAGTTAGGACTTTGGGGCCATTTTGAATAATGCTCTATAGTTTAATGTCCTGATCAATAATGAACATACGCATTAGTGCTCTCCAATGGGCAAAGTTGTTGCCATAGAATAGTGGTGGTCGAGATGAGAATCTTCCTTGAGCAAATCCTCCATCACCTACATGATTCGTGATTAGTCTCACTGGTGCTTAAATCAATATACGTGAGTCTAGCTCTGATAGCAATTGAAGAACCGTTAGGTGAATAAAAAGGATAAAAGATACTCTAGAAGGGGGGTTGAATAGAGCATGAGAACTTTTCGCAAAAACCTATCTCAAGGCTTTGAAACCAATTTCAAAGGCCTTGATGTCGATCAGAGCTCTTTGTGACACACTTTGATTTCAAGGGCTTTGAAACTACTTTCAAGGGCCTTGACTTTGTAAACCTGCAAAACAAAGTTAGTCACAATATAGAAAGATATAGTGCGGAATGTAAAAGATCGACACGAGGATATCTTTACGAAGTTCGGCTCTAAATAGCCAACTCTCCGTCCCAGGGTATATCCGTAGGATCTAACTATCTGTTATCAGCTTCAAAGAGTCCTAGATACAAACTAGAAGAAATCCCCTTCTTCTCTCACTGTAGCCAATACCACGATCTAACTCTAACTCTTCACCTTGCTATAATAGCCTAGTTACTCCACAGTGTAACACACACACTCTGGTATAACACTCTTTAGATATATCAATGAAGCTCTAAGTGTTTTCCTCACTCTAGAATATAGACGTTGTGAGTATAAGAAGAGGAAAACTTGTGGAAAGAATGAAGATGGTGATTCCTTGAGGATGTATCTGTTTTCTTGATAGCTTTTGGTCTTTTTTGTCTTCAAACTTCATCTCCATGTATAGTCTTCTATGAGGAGTCTTGTAGTCGTTGTAAAGGTTGTTGCAACGTTCTAATTCCTCCATAGAAAATGTGAGTTGTTCAAGGTGAAGTAGCCGTTGTTGTAGTCGACGTTCTTCTCTTCCTTCCCTTCATTGCCGCTTGTTGTAGATTCTCCAAAATCTTGTCTCTTTTTCTTCTTCTTATTTTTGACACTCGTTGAATATCTTCATCACCGTAATCTTTTCTTTGGAAATCAGCCGTTGAAGATATTCTCTTAAGATCTAAGATCTTCTTGTTGTAGATCCGTTGGAGATCTTGTGCCGAGATCTTCTTGTTATCTTCGGTTGTTAAGATCTTTATGAGATCTTTTTGTAGGAGATCTTGTGTTGATATCTTCTTGTTATCTTTGGTTGTTAAAATCCTAGATCTTCTCCTTAGGATATGAGATCTTGGTTGTTGAAGATCTTGTTGGTTAAAGATCTTGTTTGTTGAAGTACTAGATCTTCTCTTATGATATGCCGTTTGAAGATCTTTGAAGATCTTGGTTGTTGAAGATTCTGTTTGTTGGAGATCCTAGATCTTCTCTCCCTTGATTATAACGTTAAAAGATCTTTCTTGTTGGTGATCCTTGATCTTCTCTCCCTATCCCTTGAATGTGACGTTCAAAGATCCTTCTTGTAGGAGATCCTCGATCTTCTTCCTTTGAGTGAAAATCTTCTAGATCTTCTCCATCTTGGAATGTCGTTGAAGCTTTTCCCTTTGAACGTTGAGATCTTCTATCGTGAAACAACCTCATCCCTATGCGTCAAATGTTAAGATCTTGTTGACATCTTTTCATGGTGGCCTATATCTTCTCCTTGTAGCTTGAATGTTCTTGTTAGCTAAGATCTTTTGCCATTTCATGGTGGTCGAGATCTTCTTCTTGCATCTTGAATGTTCTTCTAGTTAGCTAAGATCTTGCACCACTTGAGGATCTTCTTACTGAGCTAAAATAGTTGCATCGTTGATATCCATCTTTACTTGACCGAGATCCTTTACGTAGAAAACTTGTGATCCTTTTTATAGAAACCTTGTGAGATCTTCTTCTTTGTAGGCCGCAATATGATCTTCGAATAATATTGTTGTTGGTGACCCAAATCTTCTTGTTGAATCTTGGAAGATCTTGTGCCTTTTGAGGATCTTCATTGTCGAGCCAAAATCTTATTTGTCGTTGTAAAATGCTCCATCCGAATCTTCCCTTGTATCGTATTTCAAGGTCCTCGAAATCCATTCCAAAATTTGGTTGTCCCTTGATATCCATACCAAGGCCCCTTGAAACGCTTTTCAAAAACCCTTAGAACTTCATTCAAATTCTTTTCGTGTTGAAATGTCTTCAGCCGAGCTTGCGCTTGTTTTCCTTTTCAAAGTCCTTTGCACATTGAAACAACTTCAGCCGAATCCTCCTTGTATCGTTTTTCAAGGCCCTTGAAACTTCTTTCAAGGTCTTTGCCCGTTTAAACCGCTTCAGCCGAATTCTCCTTATATTGCTTTTCAAGGCCCTTGAAACTCCTTTCAAGGCTGCAACTCAGTCCCTTGAAACTTGATCCAAACCTTTTTGTACAAGGCCCCTTGAAACTTCTTTCAAAGCTTCAGCTCCGTCCCTTAAAATGATTTCCAAAGCCTGCACACATTTAGCAAACACACACTAAACAATCTAGAAATATGATCGATATTTGTTAGTTAATAAGACCACTAGATACATGTTTAAGTCTTCCGTCATAAATATAACCAACTTATAATCAAGGTGGAGTTATTGCTTCTCTCTTAAGAACCGTTGAAGATATCCCTTAGATCCGAGATCCTCTTTGCTTGAAATCTTCTTGGAAGATCTTTCTTGCCGTTGGAGATCTTCGGTTGAGATCTTTGTTGTTGTGATCAAGATCTTCTCTTGAAGATTTTCTTGCTGTCTTGCCGAGATCTTCTCTTGAAAATCTTCTTGTTTCTTGTCAAGATCTTCTCTTTAAAATCCGTTTGAAGATCTTCTTGTAATCCTTGGTAGATTTGGTTGTTGAGATTTGAATCTTGATTTTGAAAAGCCTTTAGTCGAAACCTCCCTTGTATCGCTTTTCAAGGCCTCCACTTTTATCCCTTGAACTGCTTTTCAAGATCTCCGTGCTTGTCTCTTGTAATGAGTTTCAAGGCCTGTGTTTATCCTTTGAAATGCTTTTCAAGGCCTACACACACTTAACAAGCACAAAACCAAACCATGCAATCTAGAAATACAATCGATATTTGCTAGTTTATAAAATCGCTTATAATGTTAAGTCTTCCATCATGCATATGTATAATTTGTAATCAAGGTGGAGTTATCACTAAGGTTCCCCCTGAGGCTGAAGAAGTCCAAGTTGAATCAATCATGAGCCGAGAGTTGAAGAAATGAAGAAGTGCTCGAAGATTACAAGTAATCAAGTCAACTGATGATGCCAATCAAGTCAATTGATCTCATGTAAAGAGAATGTGAGTATGTGACCAGCTATTCAAAACGTTGCATTTTGCACCTAGGTCGAGCCAATCCACTAAGTTCGATATGGTCGACCTTTGGAGTTAATCATTAGAGTTTGGAAGCCTTATACATTTAAATCTCTCTTATCTTCTCTTATAGATAGATATAGTTGGAATATATGCTTGGAATCTTTATATTATTTTCACTTTCATAGATAAGGTTCTTAGAACTAACTAGAAACCTATAAATAAGGCATTCGTCCATTATTTTTTCAACCAAATATTTAGAATTCATATTCGGGAAAACTTTGAATGCATTAAATTAATCACCCCTCTGGGTCAATTCAACCCGTAAATCGGCTCGACCGCCACATGTTTTCACAAATTGATAAAGGTGAAATTTTGTAAGCCAGTTCTTGCTAATTTTCCATTGTTCTAGTGTCTTCACAACACAAATTTGCATGATGGATCTATGGTATTTATTATTGTTTTATGTCCCTTGATTGTATCTCTTATTTCTTTTGTTATGGTATTCCAATGTTCATCCAACAAAAGATGCGATAGTATATTGTAAATGATCGTTGAATCTATTGGGGTTTTAGGGTGTTGTTTGGAAGATGTGAAAGTCATGTAGGATTATTTTCTTCATAACATGACCTTATATGACTGTCAATATGAATAATCATGAATTGAGACACAAGTATGCATTGTTGTGGTAATTGGAATTTTGAAATGCCTTTATTTCGCTTATTGTTGCTACATTTTCTACTTTCTGTTGATCGAATCACATCAGTACCCCCTCCCCCCACCTCTTAGTAACACCCGGTTCTTCGGAGACCCTTAGGGCAAGTCTCAAGTAGAAGAACTGTAGGAGCGGCCTCAGAGAGAGCCACTAGAGCGTCGACAGCGGGGGCGGCATAGGTGTGCCGCAGGTGCGCCGACCTTTAGGGGCGGTAAGACTGTGGGCCGCATCGTTTTGATTTGTAACCTTCGACGGTTACAAACCCTATTCTATTTTAATTGTCCAAAACCCTACCTTTCTTCTTTTCTTCTTTTGAACCCCGCCATCTTGCTGGAGCTTTTCACCTTGGAGTTTTGACGTATGTGAGAATCCCTCTTTCTTCTTCTTCTCTTTTCCTTCTTCTTCGTTTCTTCATCCTCCCTTCATCTCCTTCTTTCCTTCCAGATTCCTCCAACAATAATGTTATGTGGTTCGCCTTCACCGGAACTACAGTGAGAAACCTTGGAGAACCTTCTGTGTGGTTTTGTAGGAAGGAAGCCCTTTACTTCAATTCCTTCCAGAGTCTACATGATAGTTTGATTGAGTAGACTGGTTTGGATCTACAATGGGTTATAATTAGTAGTGGGAAGAAGATCGACTGAAGAGAAGACGGAGTTTGCTGACGACAGTGTCGCCCCTCCGCCTGCACTCCCCCGCAACCGCGCCTCACCGCCACTACGGGTCTATCCTGTTGCGGGTGAGGCTATTGTGTATTTGTCGCCCGTACGCCACCCGGGCTGCGGTTTTCCTCCAACGAGACACTTAAGTCATTCTTCCGACTTAAGTGTGATATTATGGTATGTCTTCCCTCCTTCCTTGTACCCTTTTGAGCATGATATAGTACCATGATAGGTGGCCTAGCAGTCCGTGAGTAAATCCCATGTAGTGGGCTAGTTGTAGGTTGTGTTCAGAGTGTGTGGAGAAGGCTTTCGATATGAAACTGCTTAGATGTAGTTTCATATGGTTGTGTTATGGTAGTAACACCTTCCCTTGATTTATATCAGGCTTCAAGGATTGAGTTCTGACCGATTTGTGCTAATAGTTGAGGATAGTCGATTCCTAGTAAGTCCGTAGGACTTACTTAGCTTCTGTGACATGATTGATTGATGCTTGAGTGATGGTTGATATGGTGTTGTGGCTTAGGTAGTATATATATTTACCTACCGACTTATGTATTGGCCCATGGGTAACAAGCCATATTTGGATATACGGAGATGGTATCGGTCCACTCCACATGGTATACGGGCTAGTGCACTGATCCACCCCAGCTGAAATGTCCGAAGGCGAGAGTCTGTGACTTCTCGTATCACACTTATAATTAATAAGGTGAATGATTTAATGAAGATAATAAGAATCGGATTTATGTGATAGCATCACGGATGTTTATCACTTCCCTTAAATGTCTTTGTGCTTCAGTATCTTTCCTTTATGTTATAGTTAGCTAACGGTTTATCCGTGTTGTTAGATGTCGTGCAAGATAGGAAAGCCGCCGAATGATTCGGAGGAGGTGGTTAGCCGGGGTTCCCGTACATTGATAGGACGGGTTGGGTTTTGTTTGTCTTTTGTAGTAGACTTTGGTAGATCGTTTATGGTTTTAGTTTTACCTTTGTACCTCGGCTGAGTGTCGGTACCTTATGTGGCATTGCATATGTTGACATTGGGTTTCTACGTTTTATCATTTGTGCCTTATTGTAAGATCCAATAATATTGTTGTCGAGTTAGGGTCGGGACCCATTGTAAGGTCGTAGCCTGTAGCGCCCCGAGTCCGAGATTTGGGGTGTTACACTCTTTCTCCCTAATTGCTATTTACTCAAGTCTATCATCTACATTGGTTGATTCAGTTGACTATATAATGTTTCCGCTTTATTTTATTCACTAGCCTACTCGATTTTGGGACCTTTTGTCTTGATGGAGTAGACTCCTCTTTTCCATCGACATGATCTTTCCTTCTGTTTCTTCTTTGTGTATTTAAGCTTTACATTTAATCGTTAAAATCGTTACTACAATTTATACATATTAGATCCCGACCCATATACTACAAACGAGTCTTCTATTATTATTTGTAAGATTTGAGCCACATGTATCAACCCACACCACTGATAAAAATTATAAAAAGCAAATTAACAATTACATCTCTAAAGAATATTAAACAGAAAAAACAAAGACAATATATTTTTTTTCAAATTGAAGATTGATGGATCAAAACTTATTTTCATAGATATTTAAATTTTGTTATTAAAAACAAATTTATGTTCTCGAACACTTTAGGTTGGATATTCTAACCACTTAACCTTAAAACAAAGGCAATAATTTAGGTGTATTCTTGTTAGATGGTCATAAATAGATGAACATTTATAGGATGAGTTGACTTCCATGGAGAGTAAAAGCTTATTATTATATAAATATAATATTACATTGTTGATCCTTATTGATACCTATCCCACGTAGATAAACTATGAAGTTAATTGGACGTAGGTGCTGCATGGATCTTCATATTATTAGATACCTGTAATAAAAGGAAAAATTAGTTAACAAGTAGATATTAATATTATGGATCTTCATATTATTAAGAAGATTGATAAAATAAAGTGCATACGTACCGAGGGTGAATAAGTTAAGTGGAAGGGCAAGTAAAGTTAGGGGGGATAGTGATGCCACATCCATCGTAGATGATCCTTACATTCAAAATGTTGAGGATTGTGGAACAAAGAGCGGGTGCAGTTTGAGAAGTTGGAAATTTTCTCAAAATGTTGCAACACGGTGTGATTGACAAAGGTCTTCCTAGGACAATCGTGCATGCTACTAAGTTTGGGACTAGAGGTGGGATTGTTGCAGGTGGGGGTGGTGTCGATGTGATCGGGGGAATTCCGATTGGGGGTAATCCTACTCTGACCGGAGGCAATGCAACACTGATTGGGGGTACTCCGACCGGAGAAATTCCTATCGGGGGTAATCCTACTCTGACCGGAGGCAATGCAACACTGATTGGGGGTACTCCGACCGGAGAAATTCCTATCGGGGGTAATCCTACTCTGACCGGAGGCAATGCAACACTGATTGGGGGTACTCCGACCGGAGAAATTCCTATCGGGGGTAATCCTACTCTGACCGGAGGCAATGCAACACTGATTGGGGGTACTCCGACCGGAGAAATTCCTATCGGGGGTAATCCTACAGGGGGAGGTAGTCCTAGCGGGGGTATTCCGACTGTAGGGGGTAATCCAACCGGGGGAACACCTCCAACCGGGGGAACTGTGACAGGAGGAACTACTCCAATCGAGGGTACTCCTAACGTGGGTAGTCCGACCGGAGGAACTCTTATCGGAGGAGTTTCGATTGAAACCGAAATTCCTTGTTGTAGAGAGGTTGGTAACATATTGAAGCATGTCGCCGAGAATACGAGTAACGTAAGCACAGAAATGCCCATTTTCATTGTTGATTACTAGGGTGGGTGGGTACGTACGAGTACCCTTTTAGTTAATGACTTTATTGCTAGTGAAATGATCAAGTATTTATAATGGATGTTCAATGCTACACACGATCTAATATTCAATTAATTTTTTTGCCCAAATATCATTTTCTAAATCAGACTTAAGGTGCACGTGGTCCTAACCCTCCAGCTAAACAATGCTAATTTTAGAATTCAACATAAAGGAAAGATACAATGTATTTTTAATTAAGGTGATATAATTGTCCATGCACCACGCTAGAAACCTATATATATATATATATATATATATATATATATATATATATATATATATATATATATATATATATATATATATATATACAACACTAATCTTACACTCACAAATAATAACTATTTAAATTATATCGATATATTTATTTATTATTTTAATTGTTTATCAAGTAATATATGTCTAGTGTCGTACCACGCTAAATAAACCTATATAATTATTTATGAAATAATTTGTGCATGGTGTCGATTGTAAAGATGTGTTAAATTTAAGGTTAACATTAAAAAATAGTTTTTAAATTATTAACTTATATCATTTTTTATTTTTATTTTCATAATCACCTTAATCTAAGATAAACTTTCGATAAGTGTCTGCCAAATCAACATGTTAACGTATGGATATCTTTTTCCGGTCTACTTTATTACAGTTTTTAAAGATTTGTATCTAACACTTTTAAATTAGATTGTTTTTACAACAAACTACACAAAAGGTATATGCATCCTAAATGTGATAAGTTTTTTCTTGATGACAACTCCACCTTGATTAAAATGGTTCACGGGTGTTGATGATGGAAGACTTCACACAAATGTTGTAGTTGGATATACTAACACAATATTGATTATATTTTTCGATATTTGGTTGGTTTGAATTCAATGCAGGATTTATCTAAATGTCAAGGGTCTTGAAGTATGATTCAAGGACAAAGGAAGATAGCAAGTACAAAAGGATGAAATCAAGGGCCTTGGAATTATAGATGCACGGAACAAAGATTCAAAATTAGTTGAATATTTTATTGGAAGATTCTGTAACAGAAAGATCTCATCAACCAAATATCTTTTCAACCGAAGGAAGATCCTATTAAACGAAGGAAGATCTCAACCGAAGAATAGAGAATCTTTTCTAGAAGATTTTCTAAACAACAAACGGCAAAAATATCTACTCTCTCGATTCAACAAAAGACGAGAAGATCAAGGAGTTAAGGACTCGACGTGTTCTCAAGAGCTGAAGACTTGCAACGTCTACCTTATCTCGAAACAAGAAACGATCTTCATGGAAAAGAAGATTCACCTTCAAATGGTCATCTCTACAACGGCTAGAAGACCTTTCATCTGAAGAGTATAAATAAAGATGATGGTCGAAGAAGAATGACACAAGCTTACACATGAAACCATCTTTACATCTTCAAGCAACCCATGTAACACCCCGAATCCGCGGGACTCGGGATGTCACATTGGGCTAGGATCTCACAATGGATCCTGACCCTAGCCTGACAACAAGTTCACTGGACCTTACAACATGGCACTGACAGATATAAAACAAATACATAAAACAGTATAAACTGTACGACCCAAAGTAAATAACAACATAGCCGAGTATATAAAACGACATCCTCACATAGGAGGTACAAAAGATCATCCTCACGCAGGAGGGGAAACACAACAACCCCAAACCAACCACCTAATGTACGAGAGTCCTCGGCCTGTCACCCTGCCAGATCACCCAGTAGCGCCTAACCTGTAAACATCTACAACACGGTATGAAACCGTTAGCTAACCATACATATATGAGGTAATGTATAAACACAAGCACAATCATGAAAGATAAACACATCAGCATGCTATCACACATTTACCCATTTATTATCTTTATATAATAATCATTCACTCAAAAACCGTATATATATAGATAGATGAAAGTATGTGACACGAGGACCGATACATCCCCGCCTCTGAGTACAATGTCCAGCTGTACGAGTATCGGTCACACAATCCGTGTACCCTATGGGAGTGGATTGCGCCCTTCCTGTAAACCAGTCTGGCCCGACATCAGAGAACCTCCCAGACTCCACGGCGGGATGAAAGGGAAAGGTTATCACAGCCACGCAGTGGGGCAGTCAATAGAACATAGGTCGATAAAAACGACAACTCATGCTATCATAGCAAACATATAAAGCACACACCACTCATGCAAACACCCAATATAGGGATGGTAGCTAAGTAAGTCCTACGGACTTACCTCAACCTCGTACAAACTCAACCACGATCACCTCTACATTGGAGGGACAACACGGCCTATAAACAAGGCATAAAGAGATATATCAACCTCTATTCATCAAAGGGGTCACACCTAGACCCAAAGGGATCCATAAGGATCATACTCAATCTATGAGCCTCACAACCAACTAAACCTCAATATCTCAGCATAACTCACAATTCCTCAAATCTCAAGGTATTATCTAATCAACATTCCTCAATCTCAATTCTAATCCCAATTTAATTAATTAATTAGATTCCGCCAGAATAACGTTTTGCCCGCAGGCAATTTCTAAACCCACCTGTCATCAGATTTCATCAAACAAACTATCCATAATCACCAGAATAATATAACGACCGTAATGGAATTTCTAATTATCCATTTTGACAAGCCTAAAGTCAATTTATGTCAAATCGCAGTACGGAAAACGAATAAATTCATAACTTATTCGTTACTAACCCGATTGACGATCTGAAAGAAGATTCGGAATCACAGCGACGCAGGCTACGCATGGACAACATCAAAATCACCGGAATCTGAGCGACGGAACCACCCTGGTGACATATATGCTCGACCAGACCTCCATATACTCGGAAATGCAGAAACTCGGTACCGTTATGAAGAGAATGAAGAGAGGAATCCAGAAACTCAAACGGAATTGAAATCGGATTAGAAACGGAGAGTAGATCTGAGTTTGAAGGTTGAGAGAAATCAGAGCTTTTACGAGAAAACGTGAAAGGAAATGAATTAATAAATGATTTCCCGCTATTTATAGTGAAGACGATGATTATCCTTTAGCAAAGTCGATAATTATCCTTTAACCGATCCAAAGGCGGGTCGAACCTCCTTCTCCAAACTTCTCGAGATTGGAATAATAAATCTGGAATATTGTAGGGATAATTACTCCACAACTGTCTCGGAAAACGTGTATTCCTAAGTCGTCTTTCTTAGCCGCTAAGAAACGAAATAGCGACTCTTTTGGCCGTTTTGCCTCTCCATGTTATTTCATATCTAGGACATATCCGATGTCCTGATCATTTCTCTCAACTGCATTTTTATTAATTGGAGCTCCCAAATGCTCCAAATAACACCGGAGGGTAAAAATAATTACCCGGGGGAAAAAGTAAAAATTTCCCCAAACGTCCAAAATTACGCGAGGAACATAACGGTGGGACTCATACTCATCACTTGCGAAATCTTCGCGAGTTATATGTCAATTACTATCAAAGATTAAGTTAATCAACATTAATTAGAATTCGGAAATCCTAGCTATTACATCACACACCCCTAAAAAAAAGTTTCGTCCCGAAACTTGAACAATTCCCAAATCCTCTCGGACCCATACGCCGAGGTATAACTCTCACTCTTTCTATCGGAGGTATCACATCTCCGTTCAAAAGATCACAACCTATAACAATCTATAACCTCAAGTATAAACATGGAGGAATCATCACTCCAGGAAACAGGGCCATAACGCTACCCAAAGGCGTAGAGGAATCATGTCTCTCGCCATACCACATCACAAGGCATAGAGAAAGCACATCTCTAGCCAAAACATATCACATGCATAGAGGAAATACGTCTCTAGCCAACCCATAATATATATCGCATGGAGGAATCACATCTCCACTGAACTATGTCCATCAAGGTAGCATGGAGGAAAGAACCATCTCCAGCTGAATCCTAATCCCACTCAAATAGCGTGGAGGAAAGAACCATCTCCAGCTATAAATATGATCATACTCGGGTAGCGTGGAGGAAGTAATCATCTCCAGCTATAACATACATCACGCTAGCACATCAAGATCTACTAAGATCACAAATCACATCACAACTAGCATGGAATAACATATCAAGGCATATAAGCACAAGCACAACATTCATCAAGATAGCACTAAGATATACTCGTGCTCCCACAAATGGGTATGTCCTAACATATACTCTGGATAGTCCCTCAGGGCACTATCCTCAGTCTCTCACATGGCCTCTTCAGGTCTTCATCTCGACCATCATATCCTCAATATAGGAATGTCTTTCGAATGCAAGCGTTTCATATCTCATTCCAAGAGTGTAATCGAATGCTCAATAAAAGTGTGGTTGGACTCAACCACCAAATCATCGTAACTCACAAGGTGTCTCGAGTCTGGTATATACTTCCTCAATTGAGACATATGAAGCACTGGGTAAATATCCTCTAATCTCAGAGGCAAAGCTAAACATCATGTTGCCTTCACAAAACTGATCAAGATCTCAAGTAACCGACATATTGGAAACTCAGTTCCCCTTTCCATAATAACACAACTAATGTCCCACAGTTGAGATACCTCCAGCCGGACATGAACTTTCGCTTGAACTTTAGAGGTTAACGCCTCTTGTCTACATATAATATCTGGCAACTCTGTACATCCAGCATTCTTCCTTCAATCAAAGTTACTTGAACTATAAAATCCTGAGTCTGGTCAGGTGTTATTCCACTTCTACTGCTAGATCACTTCTAGCATAAGGAAATACGACATCTATGTCTATATATTGACCCATAAGGTCATCCCAAAAAGATGAACGTCCTTCATTGTTATATAATAAACTCATTAATGTCAGCGGGTGAAGTGTAGTCATGAGGTACATACTCATCCCCAAAGCAGTCTGAATCTGCTGCCCAAAATCTCAAAGTAAAAACATCCATCTCGATCAGAAATGATCGTTCTCGATATATCATGGAGTCTCACTATCTGTCTAGTGTACTCCTCAACCAATTCATTCACTAGCCACGTCCTTCTGATAGAAATGAAACGTGCTGGTTTCATTAATCTGTTATCAACAATCCAAATAACATCAATCTTCTACTAGGTCACAATCCCATAACAAAGTCCATAGAGATGTCCTCCCAAATTCTACTACTGCACTGGTAGTGGGTGGGGGCTTATCTCTAGATCGGAAATACTCTATCTAGACCTGCTGACATGTCACACACTATATCACAAATCTGGTTATATCGGCTTCATACAATATAATCGTCTCATCTCGTGGTACATCTTACTCGTACCTGAATGTACTGAATAAGGCGTACAGTGGGTATACCATAATATTCTCTGACTCCATCTGCATCAGTAGGTACACAAAGTGTTCATGACTCTTCATCAGTCCATCTACTCCCATGGAGAACTATGGTGCCTCAGTACGAGACATCCTTTCTCTAAACCTTGTCAAGGCCGGACAAGTCTCTTGCTTCTGTTGGACCTCATCCAACAGACCAGGTAGAACCTCTGAGGTATAATTGGGTATCCTCATCAAGGAACTGATTGTCCAACTCTAGCCAAGCTAGATCTCTCTGAAGCTGAGGCTGAACTATCAATCTCACAATCATCTTCTCTTCGAGCGTCTTTCCGTTCAAGTTATCGGAGACAACATTCAACTTCTCTAAATGATATGGAATCTTCAAGTCAAAGTCTTGATCAAATTAAGCTCTTAACACTAGCGGTTATTCAACCCCTGTTGCATAAAATATACTTCAAATTTCTATGATCTATAGAAATCTGACATGAAGATCACACCGATACGGTCTTCAAACTTAAAGGCTTGAACTACCACTACTAACTCTAAATCATGAGTCGGGTAGTTCTCATCATACATTCTCAGCTGTAAACACACATATCAATAACCCTACTCCTCTGTAGTAATACACTTCTCAGACTTAGCTGGGATGTATCACCGTAAATCACGGGATCCCAAAAATCTTCTAACTACAACAGAATGGAAGCAGAGGTCAAATGCCTCCTCAACTCTTCAGAACATAGACACACTGCTTTCATCACGTAGTTATGGTGGTCTTCTCAAAAGACTCGCAAATGAATACGTAATCATATAAAATCCTTCGTCAAAGCATTGGTAGCAATCGGTTGAGCCGAGAAAACTACGTATTCCTTAATGTTCATCAGTATCTCCCATGTTACAACATACTTAATTCTCGCCAGGTCAACCATGATCCCACTGGCAGAGACAACATGGCCTAAAAAGGCTACCACTGGCATCTCAACTTACACTTAGAGAGCATAGCATACAACCCTCTATCTCTCGAAATCTGCAAAACGGTCCTTAGACGATCGGTCTACTATTCTCTACTATGAGAGTATACCGACATGTCATCCATGAAGTCCACCACCAACTAATCAAGGAAGTCGATGAAGATATTATTCATCAACTCCATAAAAACTACTAAAACATTTGTCAACCCAAATGACATCACTACAAACTCGTAGTGTCCATAACGGGTATGGGATGCTATCTCATACACATGCTGCTCTCTCATTCATGACTAGGGATATCTTGAGCACAAAGGAATCATGAAAACACAATTGCTTCTTGAAGCTAACTTATCAGGTCGTCAATACGGAACATGAAACCCACTAGGGTAAACCCGTTTCAGTCAACTTTTCAAGTTAACAGTACAATATCTCAACAAGCACCATATAGTGTGGCTTTCCCATTCAATCTTGTATCATACTTCAACTCGATAACAATGTCCACACTCCGCTGAGGTGACAACTAGACGGTTCAGTAACAAGTCTATAAACTCATAAACAATTGGAATACCTTCCAATATTGGACTATCTCACTCCTTTATGGTATAACACTAAAAGGCGTCATATTCTTGTGCTATCAGCTCGCTGCTCGTACAGTCCTGATGACAAACCCGTCTCTTCAAAGGTCTTAACCTTAGAAGACCTCTAATTACCATCTCAGTAAAGACTATAATAGCCTTACTATTAATATCTAACACCGCATGATATCTATTCATACAATCCATACACATAATGACTTCCTCATGCACCTACAACATGACAAAGAAGTCTACAAGCCATACACAAGTCCTAGAATAAGGGAACAAACACATATCTCGCGGGTACCTCAGACCCCTAACTGGTAATCCTGTAAAGGAAAATCCACCTTCTACTATATACCAAAATTCAACCATTAACGCATGCATCGAAAGACATGACGTGCATAACACTCACAACAAGCAAAACTCCACCAGGTAAACCATTAACGAGAATGGTACCTATAACAGCTAACACTCATAGCTCCACTACATATCATCACTCGATCTCGGATCTATGCTCCTCAAGTATCATTGAGGTCCTCACTATAGCCTCCACTTCCACTCTTTCAGCACCGGAAAGAGGAAGGTCTTGCTGGGAAGAAACACTACCTTGTTGACAGAAAGGGGCCAGATGGCCTAGTTCACCACAGATGAAACAAGCTATCGGTGTCAAAGGGCACTCAGAACGCAAATGATCTGGATAGCCACAATTGTAACATAATCGTCTCATTCTTGCAACCTGTGCAACTGAAGGGTAACTCGATCTTCGTCGTCCACCTTGAATGATCTTATTCCAAGAGAGAACTTGTAAAGGCAACGCCTTGCCCTGTCGACAAAACTTCGCTCTATGCCCTGCTTTACCACACGTAAATCATATGATGGGCGCCTTTGGGCACACAACTCGCCAGTGTCCCAACTTCCACGTAATTAAAACACTGTAGTTCCTTGCTAGTCATCTTCATGGCCAAAGGATCACTAGATTGTCCTGATATTGAACTTGGTTCCCCATTCATCATCTTTGCTTCTCTAGTAACTGATTCAGTCCATTGCTTCTTTCCGGATCCAGAAGCTTCAGTTAATATCACAATTGTTGGTAAATCCGGTGTGGATCTACCCGCTATCACCGCTTCATATACTTGTTACATATATTCTTGAAACTCGGATCTACTCATGGAGACACGATCAGCCTCTTCAAACTCGTTCTCTGCCATAGGCGAAACAACAGCGGAAACTGGTCCCTAACTTATCACCACTGGAGGAAGAGGGGGTGTACCCCTACCTCATCCCACTACAGATACTACTCTAGTCTGAGTCATCTGTAGGATATACGCACCTAATCTTATAAGGCTATATATATGCCATAGGTATCGATATGTATATAATACATCCACATAATCCATAGTACACATAGATATATATACATATCTACGCTGCTGAGATCCATGGCAGAGGTGACGACTTCTCGTACATTCTATCCCAAAACCACACTTAAAACCAAAACCTTTGAAAACGTCAGATCCCATGTGGGCTCTGTTTATTTTATCTATCAAACCTCATTGCACGTAGCAAGTGCCATTGTTGTCAACCTGGGCTCTGATACCAACTATGTAACACCCCGAATCCGCGGGACTCGGGATGTCACATTGGGCTAGGATCTCACAATGGATCTTGACCCTAGCCTGACAACAAGTTCACTGGACCTTACAACATGGCACTGACAGATATAAAACAAATACATAAAACAGTATAAACTGTACGACCCAAAGTAAATAACAACATAGCCGAGTATATAAAACGACATCCTCACATAGGAGGTACAAAAGATCATCCTCACGCAGGAGGGGAAACACAACAACCCCAAACCAACCACCTAATGTACGAGAGTCCTCGGCCTGTCACCCTGCCAGATCACCCAGTAGCGCCTAACCTGTAAACATCTACAACACGGTATGAAACCGTTAGCTAACCATACATATATGAGGTAATGTATAAACACAAGCACAATCATGAAAGATAAACACATCAGCATGCTATCACACATTTACCCATTTATTATCTTTATATAATAATCATTCACTCAAAAACCGTATATATATAGATAGATGAAAGTATGTGACACGAGGACCGATACATCCCCGCCTCTGAGTACAATGTCCAGCTGTACGAGTATCGGTCACACAATCCGTGTACCCTATGGGAGTGGATTGCGCCCTTCCTGTAAACCAGTCTGGCCCGACATCAGAGAACCTCCCAGACTCCACGGCGGGATGAAAGGGAAAGGTTATCACAGCCACGCAGTGGGGCAGTCAATAGAACATAGGTCGATAAAAACGACAACTCATGCTATCATAGCAAACATATAAAGCACACACCACTCATGCAAACACCCAATATAGGGATGGTAGCTAAGTAAGTCCTACGGACTTACCTCAACCTCGTACAAACTCAACCACGATCACCTCTACATTGGAGGGACAACACGGCCTATAAACAAGGCATAAAGAGATATATCAACCTCTATTCATCAAAGGGGTCACACCTAGACCCAAAGGGATCCATAAGGATCATACTCAATCTATGAGCCTCACAACCAACTAAACCTCAATATCTCAGCATAACTCACAATTCCTCAAATCTCAAGGTATTATCTAATCAACATTCCTCAATCTCAATTCTAATCCCAATTTAATTAATTAATTAGATTCCGCCAGAATAACGTTTTGCCCGCAGGCAATTTCTAAACCCACCTGTCATCAGATTTCATCAAACAAACTATCCATAATCACCAGAATAATATAACGACCGTAATGGAATTTCTAATTATCCATTTTGACAAGCCTAAAGTCAATTTATGTCAAATCGCAGTACGGAAAACGAATAAATTCATAACTTATTCGTTACTAACCCGATTGACGATCTGAAAGAAGATTCGGAATCACAGCGACGCAGGCTACGCATGGACAACATCAAAATCACCGGAATCTGAGCGACGGAACCACCCTGGTGACATATATGCTCGACCAGACCTCCATATACTCGGAAATGCAGAAACTCGGTACCGTTATGAAGAGAATGAAGAGAGGAATCCAGAAACTCAAACGGAATTGAAATCGGATTAGAAACGGAGAGTAGATCTGAGTTTGAAGGTTGAGAGAAATCAGAGCTTTTACGAGAAAACGTGAAAGGAAATGAATTAATAAATGATTTCCCGCTATTTATAGTGAAGACGATGATTATCCTTTAGCAAAGTCGATAATTATCCTTTAACCGATCCAAAAGCGGGTCGAACCTCCTTCTCCAAACTTCTCGAGATTGGAATAATAAATCTGGAATATTGTAGGGATAATTACTCCACAACTGTCTCGGAAAACGTGTATTCCTAAGTCGTCTTTCTTAGCCGCTAAGAAACGAAATAGCGACTCTTTTGGCCGTTTTGTCTCTCCATGTTATTTCATATCTAGGACATATCCGATGTCCTGATCATTTCTCTCAACTGCATTTTTATTAATTGGACCTCCCAAATGCTCCAAATAACACCGGAGGGTAAAAATAATTACCCGGGGGAAAAAGTAAAAATTTCCCCAAACGTCCAAAATTACGCGAGGAACATAACGGTGGGACTCATACTCATCACTTGCGAAATCTTCGCGAGTTATATGTCAATTACTATCAAAGATTAAGTTAATCAACATTAATTAGAATTCGGAAATCCTAGCTATTACAACCCAATCATCTTCATTCGTTGTTTTTCTTTCTCTCATTCACACAAAAGCTTTATCCACTTAGAGAGAGAAAACACTAGAGCTCCATTGGAAGATCTATATAGTGTTATACTACAGTGCGTGTTACTCTGCGAAGTAACTAGGCTATTATAGCTAGGTTAAGAGTTTGAGCTAGATCGTAGCATTGGCTACATTGAGAGTAGAAGGGGATTTTTTCTAGTTTGTATCTAGGACTCTTTGAAGTTTATAATAGATAGTTAGATCCTACGGATATACCCTGGGACGGAGAGTAGGCTATTTAGAGCCGAACTTCGTAAACATATCCTCGTGTCAATCTTTTCAATTCCGCACCATATATACTTTATTGTGACTAACTTTGTTTTGTAAGAGCAAGAAGTCAAGGACCTTGAAAAGAGTTTCAAAGCTCTTGAAATCAAAGTTTCACTAGAAGCACAGATTGACATCAAGGTCCTTGAAAGGAGTTTCAAGGCCTTGAGATTTGGTTTTCGAAAAGTTCTCATACTCTATTCAACCCCCCCCCCCCTTCTAGAGTATCATTTAACTTATTTATTTCACCTACCGGTTCTTCAATTAGTATCAGAGTTAGACTCACATTTATTGATTTAACCATCAGTGAGACTAATCATAAATCTTGTAAGTGATGGTGGATTATCTCAAGGAAGATCCTCATCCCGACCACCACTCTTCTATGGCAACAACTTTGCTCATTGGAGAGCACTCATGCGTATGTTCATTATTGACTAGGATAGGAGCTTTGGAGCATTACTAAAAATGGACCTAAAGTTCCAATGACAATGGTTGAAGTCGTCCAAGTCCCAAAGAAGGAATCAGATTTCACACAGGCTGATCTAGACAGTGTGTCAAAGAATTACAAAGCAATGAATCTACTCTATTGTGGATTAGATACAAATGAATTCAACCGCATCTCATCATGCAAGAGTGCTAAAGAAATATGGGACAAGCTTGTTGTCACTTATGAAGGAACAAGTCAAGTCAAGATTAACATCTTCCTAGGACAATACGAGTTATTCAAAATGAATCCAAATGAAACAGTCAAAGAAATATTCACCAGATTTACTGAGATCGTGAACAATCCGGACTCACTAGGAAAGATCTTCGTAATTGAGGAGAAAGTGAGGAAGGTTATAAGGAGCTTACCTAAAGCCAAGTGGGACCAAAGATGACTGCTATTGAAGAAGCTCAAAATCTCACTACTCTTCCTCTTGATGATCTACTTGAAAAACTCATCACACATGAAATGGTTCTTGGTGAAGAAGATGAAGAACTCACATCCAACTCCAAGAATTTGGCATTAAAATCCAAAAGAGATGAGTTACCATCTGATGAAGAAGATAGTGATGATGATGATGAAGAAGATGCAATCGCCATGATCTCCAAGGGTCTCGCAAGAATGCTCAAGTTAAAGAAACAATCTGCAAACAGAGAATTTCCACGAGCATCAAAACCCCGAGGTAAGTTTTCTAACTCTATTAAGAAAACGAGAATACTAACTTGTTTTGAATGTGGTGAAACAGATCATTTGGTGAAGGATTGTCCATAAAAGAAGAGGACCAATTTCAAGAAAAATGATCGAAAAAAGAAAGCAAACTTGTGTCTCATGGCCGATCAAGAAGATGACTCAAATCTGTACATCGACAATGTGGATATCACCAAGATAAAGGAGCACAAATGGATATTAGATAGTGGTTGCTCTAGACACATGAGTGAAAAAAGCTCTTTATTCTCAGATTTAAAGAAGCAATCTTCTAGAACTATTACTCTTGGTGATAAAGGAAAGTGTGACATAATTGACATTGGTAAAATTTGCTACAATTCATCCAACTTTATTGATGATGTTTATTTAGTTGATGGCTTGAAATATAATCTGCTAAGTATTTCTCAAATATGTGATAAAGGTAATAAAGTCATGTTTGATTCAGAAAAATGTGAGGTTCAAGACATAAAAACGAGAGAAGTGTTGCTTACTGCTCCTAAATGTAATAATGTTTATTCTCTGAGTACTAACTAAGTTGCAGGAACTAAGCTAAAATGTCTAAAGGCCTTGACTGATGATCCAAGACTTTGGCATAGAAGACTTGGTCACGTAAGCATGCACACCATGCAGAAGCTACTTACAAAAGACTTGGTACGTGGATTACCAGACATAAATTTTAAGGTTAATGATCAATGTAAGACGTGTACACAAGGTAAACAAACAAGAGGTTCCTTCAAACCCAAGAAAGTTGTAAGTTCTTCTTGACCCATTGAACTTTTACACATGGATCTTTGTGGACCTATGCGTGTCAAATCTCCCAGAGGAAAATAATACATCCTTGTTATAGTGGATGATTTCTCTCGCTTTACATGGATATCTTTTCTACGAGAAAAATCTGAAGCTTTATTTGAGTTTTCAAAATTATGTAAGGAATTACAAAGCTTGAAAAACCCACCAATCATTTTTGTAAGTGATCATGGTAGAGAATTTGATCAACTAAAGTTTGATTTATTTTGTGCAAAATATGGTATTTCTCATAATTTTTCAGCTCCTAGAACTCCTCAACAAAATGAAGTTGTGGAACGTAAGAACCGCACTCTTAAGGATATGTGTAGGACAATGCTTTTAGAAAACAATTTGCCAAAAAGTTTTTGGGCTGAAGTAGTAAACACTGCAAATTATATTATAAATAGATGTTTAATTCTCCCTATTTTGAAAAAGACTCCTTATAAACTCTGTCAAGGAAGAAAACCAAATATTTCATATTTCAAACCTTTTGGATGTACTTGTTTTGTTCACAAAATTGGCAAGGACAATCTTGGGAAATTTGATGTCCATAGTGATGAAGCTATATTCATAGGATATGCTTCAAATAGCAAAGCTTATCGAGTTTATAACAAACGTACCAAAGTTGTTGAGGAGAGCATTCATATTGTTTTTGATGAAAGCAATGATGGTACTTTGAGTGAGAGTTTTGCAGATCTAAATCTGAATCAAAGAGAAGATCATAATTCGAATAAAGAGGAAGATCCTAAAGATCAAGACAAGAATATGCAGGAAAAGATTCAAGATACCGAAGAAAATCCTCAAGACCTTGAAACACACCTTCAAGATCTTGAAATTGTGATAACAGAACTCCACTTCAAGGGCTTGAAACCCAACTTCAAGGTCTAGAGATTGGAACAACATGTAATACACAAACGGTACCTGAATCTAGTCAACCATATGCAGATCAACCTTCTGGATCTACTTCATTTGTCAAAAGAAGAAAAGTTCAACACTCCTCGTATCATCCACAAGATAATGTGATCTCATATCCAAATGCTGGAGTTCAAACTAGATCTAAAGTGAATAATCTATGTGCTTTCTCCGCTTTTGTACCACTTGTCGAGCCAAAGAACTACATTCAAGATCTTCAAGAACCAGACTGGATCATTGCCATGCAAAATGAATTAAATGAATTTGAGAGGAACAAGGTATGGACTCTTACTTCAAGACCAAAGCATCAATCAGTTATTTGCACGAAATGGGTCTTTCGAAATAAATTGGATGAAAGTGGCAAAGTCATACGAAACAAAGCACGACTTGTAGCACAAGATTATAACCAAGAAGAAGGTATTGTTTATGAGGAGACTTTTGCTCCAGTTGGCAGGTTAGAAGCCATACGTATGCTACTTGCATTTGCATCTTTCATGAGCATAAAATTTTTTCAAATGGATGTCTTCCATTCATCTCTTCCCTCATTCGGATTTGATGATATCCACTCTTAAGATCGATCTTCGAAAACTAAAATGGAACCGCTCATCTCATCCGGCATATGATCTAATCAAGGAATGGGGTGTGGATACTTGATAGTGATGTTGTTGATTGCTCGACAATCTACACACATCCTCCAAGTGTTTCCCTTCTTTGGAACCAAGAGAACCGGAACCGCACAGAGACTCAAACTCTCCCGCACATAACCTTTGTTCAAAAGTTCTTGCACTTGATCTTGTATTTCTTGACTTTCCTCATGACTCTTTCTATAAGCATGGCGGTTAGGAAGTGACAAACCTTGAATGATGTCAATCCAATGCTCAATTCATCGGAATGGTGAAAGTCCGACAAGAAGCTCATCCGGAAATACGTTTTTGTATTCATCCTAAGCTTGTAAAATGTTTGAAGGCAAAGCGGCCTTCACTTCACCACTTAAAGTCACTAGGATTTTATATCAACTCAGTAAAGAAAGGTCTAAAGGAATATAATCATTGAGTAACTCCCTTTTAGATGAAAGAATGGCTCGTTGTTGCCCCATAAAGGAAAAATCGGATGATGCACAGGAAAATCGGTCGAGTTTCCCTTGAACAACAGGATTTTCTTCAGAAATCGGTCGAGTTTCGGAAGAACTGCCCGGTTTTTCTTCTTTGAGAGTTGATTCTTTGGCCTTCTACGTGAGTTCCTCCTTATTATCGTAATGCTCAATAATCTGCAAAGGTGTCATGGGTTTGAGCGTAATGACCTTTCCTTTAAATTCAAACGAATGTTTATTAGAATAACCATCATGCGTAACCCTTCTATCAAATTGCCAAGGACAGCCTAAAAAAATATGACATGCTTGCCAAGGACGGTCAAACCCTTTCCTTGTTAACTCTCAAAGGTAGGATGAAGGCACACTAAAACCCATGACACCGTTGTGCCTATGTAAGCATGTTATATTTTGTTAGGCCATCCCTACAAATTCTTTCTATAAGAAGGGTGGTTAGAATAACCATTTATACCAAGAATAATTGCAAATAAGCGAACCCACAGTGTACGGATCGATTGTAATAAAAGCAAGAATTCTAGGGTCGAACACAGGGACTATGGTGAAACAAAGATCGGTAATTCAGGTTGTCAATAACAAACACACAACAAAGCAAAGCTATCAAAGATGATGTAATAACGAGGTAAAGAGAATGCTGATTCTAGAGATTAAAGCATCCAGTTGTGGTTCCGACTCAAGATCTCAAAAGATAACGTGGACAAAGCTGAGGTTTGCAAAGGGAAGGTGTTTCTAAGGTGGGAATAGATCACCGGGTAAATCTCACTACTCACTATCCCAAACCAAAGATCCTTTCACCGGGTAAGTCTCAAGGTACTAAGGAAATGAACTATAATCTCAAACCTACACACCACCCAAGGGGATAGAATCAACCTTTACCGGGTAAGTCTCAAGCTAACTCTCAAAGATGGGATGAAGGCACACTCAAACCCCAATAAATGATAAACCTTTATTACCTACACTCATGATCTTGGGTATACAAACAAAGGAATCACCGGGTAAGTCTCATCAAGGGCTTGCGTTGAACCAGGAAAGGTATCACAAGGCTCGAGCTTTCAGGGGTCATTGGGATAAAGGCTCATTCTTTCAGCCAATCACCCTAGAATCGCATAAAGAACTTAGCCAACAATCATCATGATAACAATAATCAAATATATAAGAAAGGAATCAATATTCAAACTAGAAAACTGATGACATGACTTATGACACTAGTTTAGGAACTCTTTTAGATAGTTTTCCTTTCCATTCATGCATGTTTCCGCATTAGTTCATGACATTTACGCTTAATTCATGCATATTGCCGAAATAGACATCTACAAGAACTCTTGTCGGTTTTGTAGGTATTTTGGGGATCTTTTGGAGGTTAATCGATACATTCGAGGATCATTCCTCGTGGTGGCACACATCCGGACTCTTTAAGGAGCAAGCTAGGAGCAAAGGAGAACACATACGACCTTGTTGGTGCATGCCTTGCACCAACTCATTGCTTGATGATCAAAGGAGAGTTTCTGGAGCGAAACCACGGCCCATAGGCCATTTCCACGCCCGTGGTTTTGGCCGTGGTGTATGTCTGGACCATTTTGACACATGTCCCACGATCTCTTTGCCCGACCTCTGCTTATTGGAGGAGTATTTAAGTGATGTTGCAGGCTGTATTCAGGATCTCTCTCTTCCCTTTTTGTCGTAGCTTCTTCCCCAAAACACTTCTCCATAGTGGCCTCTCTTCCAAGCACCCATTGTGGGTGTTCTTGGAAGAGATTAGTGTAGATTTTTCGTTTTAAAGTGAGATTAGAGTGGTTTTGAGTGAGGTTTCCATTGTTGACAACTTGGAACAGGTCTTGGAGCCTTTGTAAGATTTGGTAACTTCTATTCTAGCAATTAATGTCTTTTCTTTGGATTATTCTTCATTATCTAGCCATGACTTGCAAGCATGCTCTATTTGTGAAGTTTGATCTTGAAATGTATGTTTTTGGCTGAATAGTTGTGATTCTAGGGTAAAGGAATGGTGTTTATGCTTTGAACTATGATTGTATGGACTTCCATGTTTTCTTAGGATCGATTTCTGTTCGAAACCCCAACTCAGTGTAGAATCACGGCCTGTTCTTCATGATTCCACGGCCGTGGTTTCCATGATCCACCCGTAATTTTCTCTGTTGTGCTTGTATTGATGAATTTGGATGTTAGGATGTAGATGTGTTGAAATCCTAGTGTTTGTTGAGCCTAATCTAGCTTAGGGTGACCTAATGTTAGCAACCTTTTTTAGGAATGAGACTTACCCGGTAATTTCCTCTCCTAGATACATAAGATGATGAACTCTAGGTAGTAGTGAGCCAAAAAAGCCGTTATTGGATTGAGTGTGCTAGGATCGTTGCCTAAGACTTACCTTTTCCGAGACTTACCCGGTAAGGAGGGGTTTGACCCTTGGGTAGTGGCCGGTTTGTGTAGAAATCCCGTCCTTAGGTTCCTTGAGACTTACCCGGTAGTAGGACCTTAGGTTCGAGACTAGTGGAGCATCAGACTTACCCGGTAATTGCTCCCATTTGAGAAACACCCAACTCCGGACAACC
Source organism: Fagopyrum homotropicum (assembly GCA_033239125.1). Classification (NCBI taxonomy): domain Eukaryota; kingdom Viridiplantae; phylum Streptophyta; class Magnoliopsida; order Caryophyllales; family Polygonaceae; genus Fagopyrum; species Fagopyrum homotropicum. The sequence goes on along the minus strand of BSWB01000008.1, from coordinate 24,939,736 downwards.
ACAACTTTCCTTTGATCTTTAGAAGCATGAGTCCATTGTCATAATCGGAATTCCGAATCTCTAGAATCCGCTTTGTTACCTCTTATCTCTTATCGTTGTGTTTGTGTTGCTGGTTTGTGTTGATATATTTGTGATCTTTGTTTGATCACCCAAAACAAAAAATATTGTGTTTTGCACTTTCTTTATTCCTCATCTCATCTTAGTTTAGATTTACACTATCTTTGATCATTGAATGATTTGATTTCACCTCAGTCCTTGTGTTCGACCTCGGAATACTTTCCTTTCTACAAAACGATCCGTACACTGCGGTTTTCGCTAGGTAGTTTAGGATTTTAGTTCGAGTTTATAAATGTTAAGCTTTTTGTGCTACCTAATTAGTGTAACAAAAACCTTAACACAAAGGTCTCAATAACTGAATCAAACAAACAAACAATCAGCGTTCCTCAATCAAAATCAGAAAAAGCAACAAATCGAAACAAACTAAGGAAATCTTACAACTTCCTTCAAAGCCAACTTCAAACTAGATTCCTTCCTTCGATCTTCAACCTTCAATACTTCCTTCGACTTGTTGAATCAGAGATTTGTTGATCCGAATATGGATGAATTCCAGAAAATCAGCCTCTTTATATAGGAGAATTACCTTCCTAAGATAAGATATCTTAAAAAGATAATTTCCTTCTTTAAAATATCTTCCAATCTTCTAAATAAATCAGCCAAAAAGATATGCTTACATCCATAAATCCATCCTAAAATATCTTATATCACTTTCAAAAATTTGTTGATCTCAGCCAAAAATAAAGATCGTGTGTCCCGTTATAACTTTGCCTCGGTCGAGTCGATTCTGAAGATCACCTCAATTGAGGTGGCACTGTAGCCAACCGAGGTGAGTCTCTGCTGAGCTTCAATCTCTCTAATATGGTCCAAAATCAATCTTCCATCTCATTTCATGGTTCCCGAGCCTTTCTTATAGCTCCTCAATTCTCCAGAATGTAGCTCCAATGACTACTTAGCTTCCTTAGCTCTATTTTGTTCCAAAACGCACCAATTTCCCTACAATTACAACGAAACTAGGTGTAGACCTTGATTCTCGCAAAGTTAGAAAAAACAACATAATGATCAAAGAATATACATCCATACATGCAGATTTATAAAGATAAAACGTCTAAACCAATCCCAAAATATACACTATAATTCATGCTATCAAAATACCCTATACTTGTCCCTTGCTTGTCCCCAAGCAAGATCCAAATCTTAGATACAAGATAGAATGGATTATAAGTCATCAAAAATATCAATGAAAAATCATTTCAAAACCTTTTTGTTGTGCGCTCCATTCATAGATCAACCTAAGAGAATGCTTCATGGCAAATAAAATAAAGACATGGTTAAAACATTTTATAAATAAAAGAAAGTTGTTCATCTTCGCACAAAATAATAGAATGCCAAATAAATATATTTATCGAAATTAATCATGTATAATCCAGTTTAAAACACAAAGTCAATCAACATACTCGAGGTCTAAAGGGCTTACAAAAGAGGTCAAAAAATGTGTCAGAGAGGGATGTATATATGGTAATGTGGTGCTAGAATCCAAGAATAGGATCTTTTCATCACTTTATCTTAATCTCAACATCTTCCACCAATAAGCTTTGCTTATTTTCACTTTTTTACTTTACTTTTTGGGAACATGGACATAGGTGCACAATAACCGAAGCCTAGGAGATCAACAATCATCAATTTCTCGAGATGCCTCAAACCCTTGGTGCACATACCATGACCCGTTAGGACTATCAATCAATCTGACTTTCGCAAAACACAAACACCCGGCTATGTGAATGGTGACGAGTTACTCATCATCAAGATTGACTTCCCCAAACCTAATTGTTTCTTTCTAACACTTTCAGCCAAGATTCAACTTCACTTTCACACTCTTTTCGTCAACTGCATCCAAATTCCCGGATAGTTAAAGGGAGACAAATAGGTATATGAGGGGCTAAGCATCACTTTAGACCACAAAATCATCAGAACCCTCTAGCTGTGCCAAGACAAGAGCAGAAGTCAAACGCATCTTCAACTCCTAAAAACTCTAGCCACACTAGTTGGTCCATATAAATCAGGTAGTCTTCCTCAAAAGACTCGTAAGTGGACGGGCAATCACAGAAAATCCCACTACAAAGCGTTTGTAATAACCGGCTAGGCCAAGAAAGCTACGCACTTCCTTGACGTTCGTCGCTGCGTCCATGCATCAACAGACTCGATCTTCGCCGGATCTACCATAATCTCGTCGGCGGAGACGATGTGTCCAAGAAAAGCAACCTCAGACATCCAGAACTCGCACATAGAGAGCTTAGCATACAACTCTATATCTCTCAGAATCTGCAAAACCGTCCTCAAATGACCGGCATGCTCCTCTTTGCTACGAGAGTATACCTGAATGTCATCAATGAAGACTACCACAAACTAATCCAAGAAGTCGATGAAGATAATGTTCATCAACTCATGAAAACTGCTAGGGCATTCGTCAACCCAAATGGCATCACTACAAACTCGTAGTGTCCATAACGGGTACGAAATGCCGTCCTATGCACGTCCTGCTCTCTCACCCTCAGCTGGTGATATCCTGAACGCAAGTCGATCCGGGAGAAAATTGTCGCTCCCTGAAGCTGATCAAGTTGATCATCAATACGAGGCAGTGGATACCTGTTATTGATGGTCACCTTGTTCAGCTCTCTGTAGTCGATACATAATCTCAACGATCCGTCCTTCTTCCGCGCGAAGAGGACAGGTGCACCCCATGGTGATAAATTAGGGCGGATGAAGCCCTTCTCAGCCAACTCCTCGAGTTGCTTCTTCAGCTCCAATATCTCGACAAGCGCCATACAATATGGGGCCTTCGAGTCCGGTCTCGTACCAGGCTCCAACTCGATGTCAAAGTTTACGCTCCTTTGAGGCGGCAAGCTAGACGGCTCTACAAACACGTTTGTAAACTCGCAGACCACTGGTATGTACTCCAAAGTTGGACTCTCCCCATCCTTCATGGCGTAGCACTAGAAGGCATCACATCCCTGTGCAATCAGTCTAGCTGCTCGTATGTCACTACTAACCGATCCCGTCTTCCCAAGGTCCCAACCTCGGAAGACCTCTATCATATCGAACCTATGTCGGTAGAGACTTTAACAGTTCTCTTACCCACATCTAACATTGCATGGTGTCTACGCATCCAATCCATACCTAATATGACTTCTTCATGCATCAAGGGCATGACTAAGAAGTCAACAAGCAACACCCGCGTTCCTAAATGAAGGGGACAACTATGTATCTCACAGGTACCTCGGACCCAACTACCATCAGGTAACCCTATGGTAAAAGGGGTCTCCTCTATGGTAGGTAAACTCAAACGCTCAACACATACATCAGAAATAAAGGAATGCGTAGCACCCGTATCAAATAAAACTCTAACAGGTAAACCATGTAACAGAATGGTACATATAGCAACTAGTGCTGGAGGGTCCTCAGCACTCCTCAACTCAAAAACTCGGCCTTGATCTCCTCGGGCATCACTAGTACCAGCATCTCTACCTCTAACTCTACCTCTACTCGGTCGAGGAGCTGATCCCTGAGTAGCAGGTGTGTCTGGGACTCTCTGTTATCTTTGTGCCTGATGCTGAGGCGGTCTTTGCCCAACTCCTGCTGCACCTGCAGGCGAAGAACCCTGTTGTGATGACGCCTTGCTCTGACGGCAAAACATAGCTCTGTGTCATGGCTTCCCACACGAGAAGCAAGTCAGTGGTGCTATCGGGCACTCAGTCCTCAATTGTCCATAGGTCCCGCAGTTGTAACAATGCCGACCTCTCTCAGTCGTCTGTGCAGACACTAGACCACTCGAGCGGCCTTGAGACTGGCCTCACCCGTATCCAGATGCTCCTGCCCCAGTCTGTCTTGTGCGTTGACTCTTCTCACACCGTCCCGTCTGAGAACTCCTCTTCTGACTGGCCCTCTCTCTCTCATAGGTAGAGGCCCGATCCTGGTAATCTGCTAAGGACTCATAGTGGAATCCAACCATGTATGAACGTGTGCTCTCCCTCAAACGACGGGAGAACATATACACATGCTGGTCCTCAGATGGTGTAGTTGGACCGAGCAATGCCAACTCATCCTAGAAGCGGCAGATAGCATTTGTAATAGGTCCGTCCTCAAAACCCGCCTCCACGAAGTCCTGCAGCTTCTCCCTCCTCAGTGAGGCAAGGCAGAATAGCTCCCTCGGTAAAGTCCTCATCTGGTCATAACTCGTAACTCGTGCTCGAACTGTCCTCCACCACTGTTACGCCAGGTCACGGAATAGAGATTGAACTAGCTTTATCCGTCTTTCCTCAGTACACCTAATAGACTCCAAGGTTGAGTCTACATGTCCTATCCACACCTCGGTCTCTAAAACCAAATACATCAAAATGTCTGAGGTACTCTCTAAACTCTGGTCCTCCCATGGAGACACGATCTGAGTCATCTGAGTGGACTCGATGTGTCTGTTGTCTCTTGGACCCACCACTCCTCGTCTCTGGGACGACACTCTCAGCAACATCTTCAGAAGCCTCCTCCACCACATGTGGATCAGCAACGGGAGCTGGTCCATGTCCTATCCCTCTTGGAGGAAGAGGTGGTCTACCTTTACCTCGACCTACAGCAACAGTAGCTCTAGTCCGAACCATTTGTGGGGTATGCACACCTAACTTATAAGGCTCTATATAGGCCATATGTATAGATATATATATAATACTTAATATTACATGCATACACATCAACACATAGAAGATATCTATATATATATATATATATATATATATATATATATGTATCAATATTGTGGAGATCCTCATAAGGGTGACGACTTCTGTACATACTATCCCAAAACACCTATACTCGCTTTAAAACAAAAACCTTTTCAAAAAGTCAGACCCCTTTCGGGTTCTGTTTATTTATCAACTCTACCTTTATTGCAGATAGCAAGTGCCATTGTTTTCAACCTAAGGCTCTAATACCAACTTTGTAACACCCCAAATCTGCGGGACTCGGAGTGCTACATTGGGCTAGGATCTCACAATGGATCCTGACCCTAGCCTGACAACAAGTTCATTGGATCTTACAACAAGGCAGAGGTAGATTAAAACCAAATAAATCAAACTGTATAAGATACATCAAAAGGGTTTACAACAACAAAGCCGAGTACAAAACAACATCCATAAACATCAGATACAAAAGATATCCCATATCCCACGCAAGCCTAATGTACAAAAGTCCTCAGCTGGTCGCCCCATCTGGCTCACTCTGCAGTCTTCCTAACCTGTAGATCATCTACAACACGGTATACACCGTTAGCTATAGTAATGAATAAGTATGAAGGTATTAGCACAAACACATATCAACATCTCATACATGCAATGCCACACACATTCATTTATTATCTTTCAATTAGGTTATTCCATTACGAATTCAACTTATTTTGTAACACGAGGAGCCTCAGGGACCTCGTCCCTTCCCCCGTTAACACATGGGCTTTGCATGGGGGTGATCATCACTCGTCCCCCCTATGTTACTGGCTTCCGGGCACCCCCTCCTACCCAGCGGGCAGAGGCATATGTGGTCAGGACCCGTGATAATACACTTGGGCCATTTAATGTTATAAATGGTCATCCTAGTCCGGTTTAGGTTATAAATGCACAATCATATGAACACACACAACCATCACAATCACACCAATCCACAACCGTACGCTAAGTAAGTCCTATGGACTTACCTGATATACTCGTAAACTGTACCACGTCACAGCTTCCCCTTGGGGAAGTAATCAACGCCTGCAATAGCAAGGCAGACATCATCACATATTTTAAGGGTTAGGAGACTCATCTCCATAACCATAACCAGTCTACAACCTCAATCTAAACTTCGAGATCATAACATGCTCACAGATGCCTAAGGCATATCCTCAACATAACACAAGTGCCTAAGGCACTTCTCTATCATACAACTCATCCTAACCAAGCTAGCCTAGCCAACATCTAAGCCAAGGCCAAAGGAAAGGAAGGAAGGAATCATACCAACAAGGTATGCCCTGAACGCACCAGCGGAAACAAAGGACGGAGGGGTTGAACCAGTGAGGCGCAGGTGCGGTTCACAATAGGTGTAGGGGCGGTTCACAGCAGGCACAGGGGCTGTTCACAGCAGGCGCAAGGGCGGCTCAAGGCAGGTGCAGGGGCAGCTGTCTGCGCAGAGGATTGGCCCCGACTTCTCTTCGATCTCTTTCTCGACTCTCTTCACGTCTTCATCACACAACAACATCACACATACATACATATACATGTATGAGCATCAAAACAGCCAGGAAAGGATCCAACACAAGTCTAACTTGTGAATCCTAACTAAGGAGAAAGATGAGAAGCAAAGAGGAAGAAGGAATGAAGATGGACATGGAAACCTTACCACAACAGCAAAAGGAAGGGAAGAACATCCACACCACTATACACCACATCAACAACATCAAGGCTCAGCATCCTCATCAAGAATTCAACCCACACAAGTCTAGATCAAGATCCACTCTAGATTCTTACAAGAACAAGATCAAAGAAAGAGATCCAAGGAAGAAAGGGAGAGAAGAACATGAATGTGCAGAAGAAGAGGCTGGAGGGATGAAGAAACCCTTCATCTGAATTCTAAGATGGATTATGAAGGAAGCCAGCCACAAAGCACAAGTCAAAGAGTCAACGAAGGCGGTTGCAACCACACAGAGCCGCAGAGGCGGACACTGTGAGGCGCAGGGGCTCCTAGCCGCATGTACGGCCATTTGGGTCCGTAGGGGCAGCTACCAGGGTCAGCTAGAGGCTCAGAAAGGACTCAAGGCTCCTAAGACTAAGGCTCTTATAGATTCTAGCAACACAGAGTCACGAGAAGTTGTACACGGATAAGAGGCACAAACCTCTAGAGTTTAGAGTTGGAGCTCAAGTATGATTGAGAGTATCCCCGACACGAGGTGATAGATGTTTCGGCGTTAAGGGGAAGTTGATTCCCCGATATGTCGGACCTTTTGAGATTCTTGAGCGAGTTGGAAAGGCATCATACAAACTTGCTTTGCCACCGAGACTAGAGGGTGTTCACCCAATCTTCCATGTGTCTTAGTAACGGGAGTACGTACTAGATCCGAAACACATCGTCATCCATGAGGACTTAGTGGTTGAGTCAAACCATACTTTCGTAGAGCACCCGGTAGCTGTCTTAGAGCGTAATACGAGACGCTTGTGATCAAAGGACATACCGATAATGAAGATTCATTGGTCAATGCAAGGAGCAGATGAGGCGACTTGGGAGACCGAGGATAGTGTCCAGAGGAACTACTCGGTGTTTTATGTTGAGTTGGATGTACCTATAGCATAGACATTTGAGTTTCATTTCCTTTTTGTTGAGTGTGTATACGCTTGTGTGACGTGCTTAGTTATATGCTCCGCGTGGGAATATGAGTTGTTTTGAGTTGAGATCCGTGTTTCTGCATTGTTGTTGTGTGTTCTTGTTGTTTGTTGTAAGTTTCGAGATGAAACTTATTTTTAGGGGCATCTGATGTAATGCCAAGTTTTATCATTCACCGCCCCCACGGTGAAGGGGGTCGCCCCTGCGGCCAGCAGCGGCCAAGTCAGCTGCCCCTACGGTAGATCGTGCCCGATCAGTTTTTGTTCGTTTTTATTTCCTTTCTTTCTTAGAAGATCGATATTTTAAGAAATGGGTCGGCTTTCCTTCCACTTTCTAACCCTAATCTGACCTTTGTTACCCTCTTTCCCAACCGTTCTCTATATATGCCCGCCATCTCTTCATTTTTCCGTTTCTTGCTTATGTTTTCTTGAACCTCGAGAAAGCTGCAGTCTTTCCCTCGTGATCTTCTGTATATAATGTGTAAGTCTTCATCCCCTTTGATCTCTTTCACGTTCATGATCTTGTTGCATGCTTCTCTTCCTTCTATTTCTCTTTCTCTTTCTCGTTCCTTCTTCTTCTTCACATTAATCAAGATCGAGTCTTAATTGTTGTTTGCCTTCCGTTCTTGATACATATATGTTTCCATGCTCCTCTAGTTGAGTGTTGACGAGTGTGAATCAAAGGATCAAACTTTGGACTCGTTGTTGTGAAGTTGTTGTCAAAAGGAAGCACCGACGACCGTTATGTCATAGAACCACCCCCACGCCTGCATCGCTCCGCCCTCGCGGCTGCAACCTCCTGCTGTCCCCGCTCCTACATCGCTCTACCCCCGCAACTGCAACCTCTTGTCGTCCCCACGCTTTCTGTCTGCCGTCCCGCGGATTTTCTACAGTAACTCCAATTTTTGGTTTTCCTCGTTCCTTTTCCATGAGTTGAGAGTTTATGTTGTTCCTTAGGATACCTGTAAGACTGGGGATCGTATCCCTAGCTTGTTAGAGATCACTTAGAGATCGTAGGGACTAGAAGTAGTAGACTTCTATCTGGTTCGTTTCTGATTCGTTATGCCTTGTTTGAGCAGGCATTCCTTCTTTCTTTCGAGAAACTAAGTTGTAGCTGACCCTTGTGTTTACCTTCGAGTGAGGTAAGCTCATTGGACTTACTTAGTTGTGTTCCATATATTGGTTTATTTTATTGTTTGTGTTTATTGTTTAACGGAAAAACGGACTAGGATGACCTTATACCTTAATCGGCCCAATTGTATTATAACCGGGCGGTGACCACTTGTCTAGTTCAAAATGGGGAAACTAGAAGGTGCTCTTGCGACCAGTCAACAGGTAACGGATGGAGCATCGCCTCTATTCATGTTGTTGAAATGGGACAGAGGCGAGATCACGGTGATTCTCGTGTGAAAACATAAGCTGAATTAGTAAAGGGATTAAATTAATGAAAGATAATAACTGGTTGTGTGCGAGCATGCTATATGTATACTTTCTTATGTGTGTTTATGTATTTACTGTCTTTCTGATATCTAGAATGTTAACTACCGGTTTATACCGGTGTTGTAGATGCGTTGCAGGTTAGAAATGTTGTTGAGTGATGTGGATGGTGTAGTCATCTGGGGTTCCTGTACATTATAGGACGGGATCGTGTTTTATATTTCTGTTTTTGTCTTTCCCTTTTATTTTGAACTCGGCTGCAGGTCCTTTGCGTTTCCCTTTCTTAGACCTTATGGTTTTTATATAAGTTTTGATTTCATTTGTTTGTGCCTTATTGCAAGATCCGATATTATTATTGTTACTCTGACGGTTGGGACCCATTGTGAGGTCCTACCTATCTACTTCCTTCGAAGATGAATGTTTATGCTCGTTGCCTCCTGTTAGTTGGATCATCCTGCTTTCCCTTGAAGAATTTTTTGCTTTCGATTTTTTTGATGTATTTTTGTGCATCTTTTTTCTCCTTTGTTTGTGACCCTTTATGACAGTTAGTCCATCTGCCGATTTTTTCGACCTTTCAACCCACTAAATAGCGCGTCGGCTAATGATTTGAACCTCTTTTCGTTTTCAAAAAAATTAAAAAAATCGGCACACTATAACATTCAATATATCTACATCGAGTATATATAATAATAAAAAAATTATATATATAAATCCAACAACTTTTGAATCAGTCTTCATGTAATACGATGGTGTTGTTTCAATATATTAAACAAATAAAGTAAAATTGATTTTGTCCAACTGCGATTGAAACAATAAGATACAAAAGAGTAGGAGAAAAAAGATCAATCGCAAACATTGACACATGATTGCATAAATTTGCAATCCATATTGATAAAAAAAACACCCATTCAAAACAATATCAACGATATAATTATATAAACCCTAGGTTTGGGACCATAACCCAATATCGTTTATATAATGACCGAATAAAATTTTATTAAATCTATTGGACCGAAATTCGATATTCATCCATTAAGTCCGTACCCTTTTATTAAAGTCCATGGGCTTTACCTTTTTAATCATGTTACGTCTAGGAATAGATGTGATGTGCACGCAATAAGCTTTAAATTTATACTCGTTATATTTATCCTAACTCCTAGCGAACCCGCAGTGTACGGGACGTTTGTAGAAAGGTAAGTATTCCGAGGTCGAACTCAAAGACTAAGGTGAAATCGAGTCAAGCAATGATCAAAGATAGTGTAAATCTAGGCTAAGACAAGATGAGGAACAAAGAAAATGGAAAACGCAATGATTTTGTTGGTTTTTATGGTGATCAAGCAAAGATCACAAGTCAAGCATGGAAATAAAACAACTAACAAATTTAGCTAGCAAACGAGTAAGTAACACGAAGCACAAGTATATGATCAAGAGAGAAAAGTAGATTTTAGAGGTCAAGATTTCCGGTTATGGCATTGGACTCAAGGTTCTAAGGATCCTAAGGACAAGCTGCGGTGTTTGGGAAAGAATGTTCTCTAATGGAAGCGATTACCGGGTAAGTCTCTCACTTCACTAATCCCGCATCAAACTCCTATTACCGGGTAGGTCTCAAGGGGTTAGAGTAAGGAATTCCGCACAAACTAGATGCTACTTAAGGGTAACCCTCTCCTTACCGGGTAAGTCTCGGAATAGGGCAATCTCAAGCAATAATCCTAGCACACTCGATCCAATAGCGGCTTATGAGGCTCACTACTACCTAGCATTTATCATCTTAGGTATCTAAGGTCGGAAATCATCGGGTAGATCTCTTCCCTCACTTAGATTGGTAGCATTAGATGATCCTAAGCTAAATTAGGCTTAATAAACACTAGGATTTAAACAACCAAACACCCTAGCATGCAGATTTATCATTTAGAGAGCAACAGAAGAATAAATCGGTCTGTTCTACAGATAAATCGGCCGATTTATCTGATGAACAGGTCGATTTTTCCTTCTGTTGTGAGTTTCGTGCATATAAATCATCCTAAACTGACATTTAAGTCCATCCTATCATCACCCTAGCCATAACCATCAATCCATCACTCTAAAATCACAAGAAACTAGCCAATAATATGCATATCAAGATCCGAAATCATCAAACAAGCAAACATGGTGTTCATAGATGAGTAATGAAAGATGAGTAAGCAAAATCAATAAATCTCAGCCAAAGACTAGTTGTAGCAAGACTTACAAACTCTAGAACGAAGATTCAAAACGTTCTTAACAATCCTTGCAATTAGTTCTTCAATCCAAAGCTACAAAATCACTCAAAATCCCTCTAAACTCTTAGAATGGTGTTCTTCTCCTTCCTTCAATCCTTGAGAGCTTTTCTTCTTCTCCAATCTTCCTCCCAAATTGATGAGCTGTGAATGAGAGTGTGTGTGAGGAGAGATGCCCAGCAACCACCTGAGGGACCACTTATATTCTCCACCAAGAGCAAGGACGGACAAGAGATCGTGGGACACGTGGCTTAAGCTGTCAAAGCCTCAAAAATCGACCCAGTGGACAAAAATCGGACGATTTATCTGCTTGCTGGTCCGATTTTCTTCAGCAGAAAGGTGTTATGCTCGTTTAGCCATGAGTTGATCCATTGCTCGCACCAATAGTGGTCTTTGTGTCCTTTGTTGCTCCAATTATGCTCCTCCAAAGCTTTGGATGTGTACCATCATGAGGCTTGACCCTCAAATGTATCGATTAACGTCCAATAGATCCCCGAATTACCTACAAAACCGATAAAAGGTAGTGTAGACGTCTTTTCTAGAAATGTGCGTGAATTGAGCGAAGACGTCATGAATCAATGTCAAAACTTGCACGAATGAATGAGAAATCTATCTAAGTGACTACCTAATCCTAAGTCATAAATCTTGTTATCAAAAATACCCCATACTTAAGGTTTGCTCGTCCCCGAGCAAATTCCCAACTATAGACTAAGAGATGACATGATTTATGTATGCAGAAAAATTGTCAAAATCTTTTGGAGTTGTGCTTCTAATATTGGATCACCTTCATAGTCATGTTTCATGGCAATGGACAAGCAATTATGCATCAAATAAATGAAAGCATGGAAAGACAATTACACTTAACTTGATAGCATGCAATGAAATGCAAAGATGAAGAAGTCAAGATGATCATGAGCATATCCAATCTAAATCACTTAGTCTTACACACATGCAAGTAGGTCATAAGGACTTGTGAAATAGAAGGCCAAGAAACGTTGTGATTAGGCGGGAGTTTTCTAGGCTTTGTGATGCTAATCCGGGAAAGGAACTAAACAACCACAACTTCAAATTTTCTTATCAACTTCCCTCAAGTGTATGTTTTTCTTCATTTTCTTTTCTTTCTTTTATTTTTGAGACAATGGCATTGGTGTGCAAAAGCCGAAACCTTGGTGATTAGCCATTCTCGGGCTTTTTCTATTTTTCGAGATGCATCCACACCGGGCACACATACCAAAGCTCGTTAGGACTATCGGTTTATTTGACTTTGGCAAGGCACCAACACCCGATTATGCGAAGTGTACCGAGTTACTTGTCATTTAAACCAACGTCCCCAAACCTATATTTTTGTCTACACTTTCACAACAAATTCAGCATTCTATTCATGGCATTCTTTCATCAACACCTTCACCCCACACTTGCTTTTCACACACATCAACACACTAGCATGCTCCTATTCCCGGATGGGTCAAAAGAGGTCAATTTGTATCAATTGAGGTGCTCAAGCAACATGATCAAGATGAGAAGTAGAGGAAAATGAATTGCCTTAATCACTCCTAATTGATGTGCAAGAACTAGCATGCAATTTCGACTTTCAATACTCAATTCAATCAAGGCAAACATTCATGATCACAAATCATTCATGGTTTCAAGAGAAGTACTTCAAGTCCACATATACATTCATCAATTTAACACATAAGGCCATCCATAGCCAATCCACAAGACAAGGTTCAATCATTAGGGTCATATCCAAGCCTTAGAAGCACTAAAATTTTTAAAATTTTCTGAATTTTTTTATATTTTTTTTTTTTTTTGATTTTTCAAAATATGTATGTTCAATGCAAGACATAATGAAACATGTGACAAAATTAAACTATCCTAGATGCTAATCATGCAAGTGATCATGAAAACCCCACCCCATACTTAGAAACACATTGTCCCCAATGTGTAAACTAAATAAAGAAGTGAAAGAGAGTCCTCACAATGTAAAATTGGTGATGCTTTGGTATTTCGGTTCACATTGAATGATGATGGTGGATGATCGATCAAGGATGGTAGAGAGCTCTTGATGTTCGTTATGATGTCGGAACCCGCGCTTGGCATCGCAAGCCGTCCAAGTTCCACGTCCGCTCCACCCATGCTTGATTGGAGATCATCACTTTCCCTTGTACAGAGGAAAAATCGCCCCATAGCCCAGGAAAATCGGCCGATTTATTGATGAACAGGCCGATTTTTCTGGGTGCTTTCCTCTTCGTCCATGTGCTTGGATCTTGTTCCTTCAACTGGTCCATGAGGCTTTCACATGACCTCCAACATCCCATAACTCATGACAATCAACAAGATCTAGCACCCAAAAACACAAAAGAAAAACAAAGCACACCAAGAGTGAGATTAAACAAAAGCAAGAAAAACACAAGGAAAAATATATACCAATGGGTTGCCTCCCATTAAGCGCTTCTTTAAGGTCATTAGCTTGACCAAATTCGGGAGCGTTTCAATCAAGGTGAAGCGGGGCAATCACTTCCACCGGGGCTTCCGGGATGTACTTCTTCAATCGATGCCCATTCACTTTGAAGTCACCACAATGATCTCCTCCTATCTCTACCGCTCCATGAGGAAAGATCTTCTTCACCACATATGGCCCGGTCCATCTTGATTTGAGCTTTCCGGGGAAGAGCCGCAGCCTCGAGTTGAAGAGAAGGACAAGGTCGCCTTCACTCAACTCCTTTGGGATGATCCTCTTATCATGCCATCGCTTGGTTCTCTCCTTGTAAATCCGAGCATTCTCATATGCATCCAACCGGATCTCCTCAAGGGCGTTCATGTCTAGCAACCGCTTTTCTCCGGCCTCCTTGAGATCAAAATTTAGCCACCTTATAGCCCAATATGCTCGATGTTCCATCTCTACCGGAAGGTGGCAAGACTTTCCATAGACCAACTTGTAAGGAGTGGTGCCAATTGGTGTTTTGAAGGCGGTCCTATATGCCCACAAGGCATCATCGAGCTTCATAGCCCAATCTTTTCTCGTCCTTGATACCGTCTTCTCAAGAATGGCCTTGATCTCCCGGTTGGAGATCTCCACTTGGCCACTAGTTTGGGGATGGTAAGGTGTTGCCGCCTTATGAGTCACCCCATACTTGGCCAAAAGTGCTCCAAAGTTCCTATTAGTGAAGTGCTTTCCTCCATCACTTATGATCACCCTTGGTGTTCCAAACCTAGGGAAGATCACTCGGTTGAAGAACCGCACCACAACCTTGGCATCATTTGTAGGAGAGGCGATTGCCTCCACCCATTTTGACACATAATCAACCGCCAATAGGATGTAGAGGTTGCCACAAGAAGAGGGAAACGGTCCCATGAAGTCCACACCCCACACATCGAATATTTCCACCTCTTGGATGTTGTTCAAGGGCATCTCATTCCTCCTTGAGATGTTGCCCGTCCTTTGGCAAGCATCACAAGCTACCACAAAGCCTTGCACGTCCTTGAACAAACTTGGCCAAAAGAAGCCCGATTGTAGCACTTTCGCACATGTCTTGTGTGCACTAGCATGCCCTCCACATGGCAAGGAATGACAATGGCGGATCACACTCTCCACCTCATCCTCCGGTATGCATCTTCTAAACATCCCATCCGGCCCTCTTTTGAACAAAAGTGGCTCGCTCCAATAGTAATGCCTCACATCTTTGAAGAACTTCTTCCTTTGGGCATATGTCAAACCGGGAGGCACTTCCTCACACACCAAGTAGTTAACAATGTCGGCATACCATGGTTCACTCCCTTTAGACACTTGGAACAAGCACTCCTCCACCATTTGCAGTTGCTCATCCCGGAATGAGTCATCAATCGGGATGTCCTCTCTTTCAAGCTCCGATGGTGGGAGTCTACTAAGGTGATCCGCCACGGAGTTCTCGGATCCCTTCTTGTCCCGGATTTCCAAGTCAAACTCTTGAAGAAGAAGGATCCACCGAATCAACCTAGGTTTGGCATCCTTCTTGGTAAGTAGGTAACGGATCGCAGCATGATCCGTATACACTATGACCTTCGCTCCAACAAGGTATGACCGAAACTTCTCAAAGGCATACACCACCGCTAGCAACTCCTTCTCGGTAGTGGCATAGTTGAGTTGGGCATCATCTAGCGTCTTGCTAGCATAATAAATAGCATGAGTTTTCCCATCTTTCCTTTGCCCCAAAACAGCCCCAATGGCTACATCACTTGCATCACACATGATCTCAAACGGTAAGCTCCAATCCGGAGGTTGCATGATAGGTGCGGAGATCAAAGCGTTCTTCAACCTACAAAAAGCTTCAAGGCAATCTTTGGAGAAAACAAATTCAACATCCTTCATTAGTAGGTTAGTGAGAGGCTTAGAAATTTTAGAGAAATCTTGAATGAACCTCCGGTAAAAACCGGCATGCCCTAGAAAGCTCCTTACCCCCTTCACCGAGGTAGGTGGTGGCAACTTCTCTATCGTCTCAATCTTGGCCCTATCAACCTCAATGCCACGGTTAGACACCAAGTGTCCTAACACGATACCTTCACTTACCATGAAGTGGCATTTTTCCCAATTCAAGACAAGATTTGTCTCCTCACATCTTTGCAATACTAAGGACAAGTTAGCCAAGCAATTATCAAAGGAAGAACCATAAACAGAGAAATCATCCATGAACACTTCCATGATATCTTCAATGTATTCCGAAAAGATAGCCATCATACACCTTTGGAAGGTGGCGGGTGCATTACACAACCCAAATGGCATTCTCCTATATGCAAAAGTACCCCATGGACATGTAAAGGTTGTTTTCTCTTGGTCATCGGGGTGGATAGGGATTTGGAAGAATCCACTATAGCCATCTAGGTAGCAAAAATGAGAATGTTGAGCTAACCTCTCTGGCATTTGGTCAATGAAGGGGAGAGGGAAGTGATCTTTCCTAGAGGCCATGTTAAGCTTTCTATAATCAATACACATCCTCCATCCCGTAACCGTCCTAGTTGGAATTAGTTCATTGTTCTCATTGGTTACTACGGTCATCCCACCCTTCTTAGGTACTACATGAACGGGACTAACCCACTTACTATCCGAGATAGGGTAGATAATTCCCGTATCTAGTAACTTAATGATCTCCTTCTTAACTACCTCTTTCATTATAGGATTCAATCTCCTTTGATGCTCAATAGAGGGTTTATGATTATCTTCCATCATTATCCTATGCATGCACAAAGATGGTTTGATGCCAACAAGATCATCAATGGTGTATCATATTGCCTTTCTATGCAGTTTCAATTCATTCAACAATCTATTAAGCTCATCATCATTCAAAGATGCATTCACAATCACCGGATAAGTAGAATTTGAACCAAGGAAAGCATACTTTAAATGAGAAGGAAGAGGTTTAAGATCAAGTTGAGGGGGACCTTTTTCGGTTGGAGACGATCCATACAATGTAGGTTGAGATGATTGCAAAGCCATGGAAGCCTCCTTGAAGTCCCTTGATGATTGCTCATACTCAAGTGGTTGATGCTGAAAAGACTCAGGAAAATCGACCCAGGAAGAAAAATCGGTCGATTTTTCTGAAGGGGGGTCGATCTGAGTTTCTGTTTTGGCAAAACTGGCTGAAATTTCAGCATAAGTACAAAAATCGGCCGATTTTTGGCCCCCAGTCCGATTTTTCTGGCAGTTTTCCTCTTCTTCTAGCACTTCAAACCCAACACTTGGTAGCTCGTCCAATGCATTCAAGGCCTTGATTACTTCATTGCTACTCTCCTCAATTCCTTCTTCCATCAAGCTTGAGCTAAGAACTCTCTCAAGTGGATCCTTGAGCAAGATTGAACTCACAACCTCTCTAGACTCCTCTTCTTCAACTATGTTGAATATATCCTCATCAAGGGTTGGCCCCTTCATCATTGTGGATAGCTTGAACTTGTTGCTTTCTTCTCCAATGTTGAAGGAGAGGGTTCCATTCTTGCAATCCACTAGACATCCGGAAGTAGCTAGGAAAGGTCTTCCCAAGATGATAGGAACCGGATAGTCCGCCGGGATATCCAAAACAACGAAGTCTATGGGCACATAGAACTTCCCTAATTGCACCGGGATCTCTTCCAAGATCCCAACCGGATGAGTGATTGAGCGGTCCGCCATGTAAAGGGTCATCTTGACCGGCTTTGGCTCTCCTAGCCCAACCTTGTTGCAAAGTGCAAGCGGGATGATGCTTACACTTGCCCCAAGATCGCATAGGGCATCATACTTTACTTCTCCTACTCCGATCAGCACACAAAAGGATCCCGGATCCCTTAGCTTGGGAGGCATCTCCTCCTTCATCGTTTGAATCAACTCCGAGGATCTCTTAGTCATCCTTATCTCACCATACTCCTCCAACTTCCTTTTGTTGGAGAGTATTTCCTTCAAGAACTTGCCATATGCCGGCATCCCTAAAATAGCATCCATGAACGGAATGTTAATATGCAATTTAGACATTAGTTCAAGGAACTTACCAAAGTGATTGTCCAAGCGAGCTCTTGCTCGTGATTGAGGGAACGGTAGTGGTGGCTTGTATGGAGGCGGTGCCACATAGGTTGGTTCTACATCTTTGCTCTTGCCTCCATCTCCTTGCAAAGTTTCTTCTTCATTCACCACTTGCTTCCCTTTAGCATTCTCCTTGGGCAAAGGATCCTTCATGCTCAACCCACTTCTTGTTGTAATAGCCAACACTTGGCCTCTTGGGTTTTCTTCGGTTCTTCCGGGAAGCTTTCTCGGATCTCTATGGGTTTCACCCGCCTTTTGGAACACTTGTGCTTCCAACACTTTTTGAGCTTTGGAAATGGAAGTCACCGTGCTCTCAAGACCACTCAACCTTCCTAGCAATTGCTCAAACATCATTTCGGTCCTATCCTTTGGAGGTTGAGTGAATCCGGGTGGAGGTTCGTGTGAGGCTTTTGGTGGTGGAGTTGTGCTTGTAGAGGCGGGAGGGTTCAAGGCTCCATCCGGGTTAGAGTAAGAAAACCCGGGATGGTTATGGTTGGGCCGGTAATTGTTGAATTGCCGGTTGTTGTTGAAGTTCCTTGGGCCTTGGTAGTTGTTGTAGTTGCCCCTTCCCATATAGTTCACATCCTCCTCTTTGGAAGATAGGTTGGCTTGTGGAGGCACTTGAGGAGTTGCTTGGTTCTTCAAGGTTGTAGCACACAACTCCCTCAAGGATTTCAACTCATTGTTGATGGCGTCGAGCTTGAAGTTGCTCATGGTGACCTCACTCACCTCATATGCTCCCGCCTTTCTCCCTTCACTCTTCCTATGGGAGTACTTCTCAATCACTAGAGCTTGCTTCTCCACAAACTCCCAGGCATCATCTACATGCTTCTCCATGAAAGTCCCACCGGAAAGGGATTGAAGCTTGAATTGGCTATCTTCATCAAGTCCTTTGAAGTAGATCTCCAATAGCTCAATTTTTGGTATGCCATGGTGTGGACAATCTAGGAGAAGGTCTTTGAATCTCTCCCAAGACTTGAACAAACTCTCTCTATCCTTCATCACGAAGGCATTGATCTTCCCTCTTAATTCGGTAGTCTTGGAAGGTGGGAAGAACTTAGTCAAAAACTCGGTTGTCATCTCCTCCCAAGTACCAACTCGCCCTTGCGGAATAGATTGATACCAAGCTAAGGCCTTGTCCTTAAGAGAGAAGGAGAAAGCCCTTAGCTTATGGTTGTTGCTCTCCAATCTTGGCGGTCTAAGAGTCTCCATCAAAATCTCATAGTTCATCAAGTGTTGATGAGGAGACTCTCCTTCCATCCCTCCAAATTGATTGTGCTGGATCATTTGTAGAACTTGAGGGCGGAGCTCGTAATCATGGGATGCGGGATCTCCTAAGTTCACACCCGGGCGGTGTGCTCTTTGTGCCGGATCCATACGTTGCCCCAACGTTTGTGGCTCATCCATAGCAATGGGCACAACCCTAACGTTCACCGCCGGCTGCGGTTGTGGTGGAGGTGGAGGAGGTTGTTGACGGTTAAGCTCCCTTTGCACAAGTGCTTGCCTAATCTCCTCAATCTCCCTCCTAGTTGCCTCTTGCCTCTCATTGGCAAGTCTCCTTTCTTCCTCCAAGAGCTCATCTCTTAGCCTAATTTGCTCTAAGGCTTCATCCAACTCAGCTTGGAGGTTCCTACCGGCCATCTCTTTCTCTTTTCGAATGCTCTTGGATCTAGATCTAAGGGTTTTCTCCGGTTCGGGATCGAATGGAGCTAAATCCTTGCCACGAGATCTTCGCATACACCTAAAGAGTAAGAGATGTCCTGAAAAGCAAAGACACACACCAAAGAGAGATCAAAAGCAACAAGAAAGATCTACACTACCAACAATCACAAAATAGACTCAATCTAGACCTAGTCCCCGGCAACGGCGCCAAAAACTTGTTACGTCTAGGAATAGATGTGATGTGCACGCAATAAGCTTTAAATTTATACTCGTTATATTTATCCTAACTCCTAGCGAACCCGCAGTGTACGGGACGTTTGTAGAAAGGTAAGTATTCCGAGGTCGAACTCAAAGACTAAGGTGAAATCGAGTCAAGCAATGATCAAAGATAGTGTAAATCTAGGCTAAGACAAGATGAGGAACAAAGAAAATGGAAAACGCAATGATTTTGTTGGTTTTTATGGTGATCAAGCAAAGATCACAAGTCAAGCATGGAAATAAAACAACTAACAAATTTAGCTAGCAAACGAGTAAGTAACACGAAGCACAAGTATATGATCAAGAGAGAAAAGTAGATTTTAGAGGTCAAGATTTCCGGTTATGGCATTGGACTCAAGGTTCTAAGGATCCTAAGGACAAGCTGCGGTGTTTGGGAAAGAATGTTCTCTAATGGAAGCGATTACCGGGTAAGTCTCTCACTTCACTAATCCCGCATCAAACTCCTATTACCGGGTAGGTCTCAAGGGGTTAGAGTAAGGAATTCCGCACAAACTAGATGCTACTTAAGGGTAACCCTCTCCTTACCGGGTAAGTCTCGGAATAGGGCAATCTCAAGCAATAATCCTAGCACACTCGATCCAATAGCGGCTTATGAGGCTCACTACTACCTAGCATTTATCATCTTAGGTATCTAAGGTCGGAAATCATCGGGTAGATCTCTTCCCTCACTTAGATTGGTAGCATTAGATGATCCTAAGCTAAATTAGGCTTAATAAACACTAGGATTTAAACAACCAAACACCCTAGCATGCAGATTTATCATTTAGAGAGCAACAGAAGAATAAATCGGTCTGTTCTACAGATAAATCGGCCGATTTATCTGATGAACAGGTCGATTTTTCCTTCTGTTGTGAGTTTCGTGCATATAAATCATCCTAAACTGACATTTAAGTCCATCCTATCATCACCCTAGCCATAACCATCAATCCATCACTCTAAAATCACAAGAAACTAGCCAATAATATGCATATCAAGATCCGAAATCATCAAACAAGCAAACATGGTGTTCATAGATGAGTAATGAAAGATGAGTAAGCAAAATCAATAAATCTCAGCCAAAGACTAGTTGTAGCAAGACTTACAAACTCTAGAACGAAGATTCAAAACGTTCTTAACAATCCTTGCAATTAGTTCTTCAATCCAAAGCTACAAAATCACTCAAAATCCCTCTAAACTCTTAGAATGGTGTTCTTCTCCTTCCTTCAATCCTTGAGAGCTTTTCTTCTTCTCCAATCTTCCTCCCAAATTGATGAGCTGTGAATGAGAGTGTGTGTGAGGAGAGATGCCCAGCAACCACCTGAGGGACCACTTATATTCTCCACCAAGAGCAAGGACGGACAAGAGATCGTGGGACACGTGGCTTAAGCTGTCAAAGCCTCAAAAATCGACCCAGTGGACAAAAATCGGACGATTTATCTGCTTGCTGGTCCGATTTTCTTCAGCAGAAAGGTGTTATGCTCGTTTAGCCATGAGTTGATCCATTGCTCGCACCAATAGTGGTCTTTGTGTCCTTTGTTGCTCCAATTATGCTCCTCCAAAGCTTTGGATGTGTACCATCATGAGGCTTGGCCCTCAATGTATCGATTAACGTCCAATAGATCCCCGAATTACCTACAAAACCGATAAAAGGTAGTGTAGACGTCTTTTCTAGAAATGTGCGTGAATTGAGCGAAGACGTCATGAATCAATGTCAAAACTTGCACGAATGAATGAGAAATCTATCTAAGTGACTACCTAATCCTAAGTCATAAATCTTGTTATCAAATCACTTTTATTAGTTCATTAGTAATTTATGATGCACGGACACGGGAAACATACACGGCGAAAAAAACAAATAATATATCATTCTAAAGCAAATGAAATGTATAATACATATATCATAATGATATATATATATATATATAGGGTGCGGTTCCCATGAGAACCACCTTATTGTGTAATCATGTGAACAATCTTAAACCGTCGGATGGTGAGTATTAAGGGTCGAGATTTAGGGTAGATATCATAATTATTAGATAAATAAAATTCTGAAACTAATAATAAATATGAATAATTCATTCAACCAACAATAACTACGAATAATGCATTAAATGATATGACACCTTCGTAGCAAAGCTAATAATAACTACGAACTATTCTCATGATTACACGATAAGGCTTGTTCTCATATGATTTATACTATATATAAATATATATATATATATATATATGTATGTATGTATATGTATAAAGGTCAGTTCCGGTGAGGAGAAGACTTGTAGATAGGAATTAGGAGGGTTGTGAGCCATTGGATGAGAATTAAATCAACGGCTCCCACACACTCATTATTAATGGCATTTTGATAATTACATAAATCTGGAAAAAAAAAAAGTAGAAAATTAGACACTAAAGAAATACGTTCAACCCTCCCTCACATTCTTCATCGCACGTTGTGAGCCCCTCTCTCTCTCCTCTAACACACAAGCTTCATATTTTCTCTGATTTTCAACCAAATCAGAGATCGATTACATAAATAATTGTGAAATCGAAGAGAATACAAGACGATTCAGAATTTGTTTCTTCAAATTTCTACTTTGTTTAGATTTCCATTCTGAAGGTTTATGTTTCATTATGATTGATGTTTGTTTTCGAAATCAAATTTGTTTGAATCATTATTGTGTTTGATAAGTTTGATTGAGAAAATACATGTATATACTTATGTTGAGTTGATCTAATAGCTCCAATTGAACAATCTATATGCTCTTTTTAGTGTGCACGTAAACTATTCGACAAAATGTCTTATAGAAAAATAGTTTATAATATTTACAAGAACAATGACATAAAAAGTATGAACACCGGAGAATAAAAACATGAACAATTACGTATAAAAGTATGAACACCGATGTCTTATCTATAACTTTTACACATACATAACATATTATGATCATCTTTTAACGTTTTGTGACGAGTTTTTATTTTATTTTTGTTGTTATATACTGTAAATGAACATCTATGCATTATAAGATGAACACAAAGAATAAATGGACATGACACTTTGATGAATAAAAACACTATGAACACCGATGTATAAAAACATGAACAATGACATATAAAAGTATGAACACTGATTTTTTTTTAACGTAAGGGTATTTTTCCAGATTTTAAGTTAATTTACAAAAATGCCATTAATGATGAGTGTGTGGGAGCCATTGATTTAAAATCCATCCAATGGCTGACAGCCCTCCTAATTCCTATCTACAAGCTCTCTCCTCACTTGAACTAATATATATATATATATATATATATATATATATATATATATATATATATGAATAATCCAATTATATTTGAATAGATAAAAACATTAACATGGCAAAAACATCACCGAAACAAAAGCTTAGAAACTAATATTTTTCAGTCTGACAAAACATAGAAATAAACATATTTAGTCCTACAATCTCAAATAAACATACTTAGTTTGCAAATTAACAACAATCGAACAACATAATCAACCAATAAAAATAATAATAAAAATGTGTTAATCAATAAAGGTGAATAAATTGGAATAGCACACCCAACATTCACCAAAGAAACATCGAACGGTAAATTAGCAATCGAATGTTCAAAATCAATTTATGAAATCATAAGATTAATGGAAGAAAATGGAGAGAAGAGTCGGTCGGCAAAACAACATCTCAACATTAGAACCGAAGAAGAAGAAAATCGGAGTCTTGCTTCCGGTAACCAAAATCTCACAGGTGGCCATATGGGGGCTAGGTCTAGTTGGAATAAATGGTATAGAAGAAGAAATATTACTACAAATCAATTTTTCTTTAATTTTTTTTAAAAAATTCTGTCTTTTTTAGCCTTAAAATATAGGGGAACTTTCGTTGGTCGTGTCTTGACCTGACACAATTTGTGTCCTCTGCGTGTGCTAGACGTGTCATCCTCGTGTTTTCGCCGTCTCCTACCCTGAACCATGTCTTCAGTGTATTGGGTCATATTTGACCGTATCCGACCCGTATCCAACACGGCAAGACACGGGACACTCCGCTCTCTAAAGGGGTTTGTACATCATAGTTAGTAATTAGTCTTACGATAGAGTTTGTATATTATAATATATAAGTCTTACTAATAATAAATATTGGATTAAATTAATCTTACACAACCATCATCCATGATTTATATGAAAAGTAAAATATTTATAAAAAGAAATGGGACGTTTTTCACTCATATAGAAAAGTAAAATAAAAAAATAACATAATATAAATAATAAAAACGCTATAGGAAACTCTAAAAAAAATCTAATTCTTCAATTTGAAAATACAATTAGTTTAACTTATTCCAGATCCTAATTAAAAATGAATCCTAGAAAACAATAATCATCCTTTTTTCAATTTGCAGAATGATAACTCAAATTAAAGATGGAAAAGTTGAAAAAAGACGTGAAATTGATTGTAGGAGCATGTTGCTTGGACCCCGAAAGTATGTACCCTTTTTCTTAGGTTACTTTGTGCCACATAAAAACAATAATATTGGCCTATGAAACTTAATCTTGCATAGTGTGGGTATAGATTTGTCCTATACATATCTTTATATTCTAGTTGATATTATTATAGGTCACATCAAAAACTCTAATATCCAAGGATCTTGGCAAATTCATATCATGACTATGATACTAATTTTTTTCTTTTATGTATTTATTTGAAAAAGTTTGTATTAGGTATGTTTTTCGAAAAATCAATTTAGTGATTTAATGTTTTTGCTTCCCTATAATATCTATCTTCGGTCGCCAATGACAAAGTATCGAAGACTTCACCAGATGTGATGCTCTTCGCCAGCGGATATACAAAGCTCCAATGTCTGGTTGTGTGTCTAGTTTGCTGTCTTAGCGGCCTCTTGGCCTACTAAACTTATTTAGTATCCAAGTCCCTTTCATATTACCCAAAAATAAAAGGAGGAAAGCGTTAAGGATGCGTTTGATATGACTTTGATAACAAAGTCGAAATAAAATGTATTTGTAGACCTTTTAGCGCATTTCCTTCGAAATGAAAATCTTTATATACATATTTTTCTCCCTTTGATAAATAAAACGGGCTAGTCAATTTTGCATACGGTCCCTATAATGGAAATTGTGATCATATTAATCCGAAATGATAATTAGGAAACCGGGTCTCAAAACCAAAACTAATAGAACCTAAGCACTCTACTAGGTCCCTATAATGGAAGTTATAATCAAAATGATCCTACGTGATCCATTAGGGAACTGGATCTCAAAACCAAAACTAATATAGCCTAAGCACTCTATTAGGCCTAGGGTTGACAATTGATCGGGTTGCGGTACATGACCTTGACTACAACCCGATTTGTCACATAAAATCATTCACCCACTTGTCCAACCCACCCACATCAAACGGATGAAGTGAGTGATTGGGTGTTATTTCAGATGTTCTATACATTATTTGTAAATTTGTAAAAAATTAAATATTCTACTAAAAATCAAGAAAATCCTTAAATCTAACAAAAAAAACATAATAATGTACCTAATATCAAGTTAAAGTACAATACTATTAGCCAAGGAAGATCCAAATAAGAAAATTACAACGAATCATTAGTAAGATCGAAATAAAATAAAAATTATAAAATAAAATTTAGGGCTTAATTTAATATAGCTTATATATTAAGAGAATAAAGGTAAAATTGTATATTGCGCAAACTATAAGTATATGGTATATTAAAATATATATTTAATTTTAAGTGGTGGATATGATTGGTGGGTAGGTGATGGGTGGATGATGCATAAACCTGAATTATACTCAATCCGTGACACGTTTTGACCCTCCTTTAACAATATTTTTTTTTTCTTTTTCCTCGGATCCGGAGCTTGGATATTTTCCAATTATGGGTGAAAATGTCATCTTTGCCCAACATTATAACAAAACTTTAACATCTAGACGTTGAATATTTATTATGCAAGCCAATATCAAAATCTATTTTGAAGCCAAATGCAAAACTCAAACTCTATTTTGGGAGCCAAATGTGAAATTAAGCTTCGAGTTTGGGAGCTAGATGCAAAATATATCTCGGATTTGATTCTTAAATGTGAATCCAAGTTTCCACAATCCATTCAAAATACATGATTGTGTGCCTCGTTTCGGGTTCAAATACTATCATTTTAAAATTCATATGCGTAATTGAAAAAACTTTAATTAAAGAGTAGCATTGTGTACGTGAATGGCGTAATTAGTGTATTTTTATTTGCATAGGTGTGTCTATCGTAGCCCTAAAAGAATCGGGATGAATCATTTTTGAAACCAAGTGTATATTATTTTTATTTTTTAAGGAAAAAAGAAATTAGAAAGGATCACATACGACTATGGCAACCTAAAGCATCCTTTGTATTTACAAATGAGAATTGGTTTAAAACAATTTAGTTCAGGATGGGCAAGTCTTTCAACAACTCCGGTGATTTCTCTAAATATGTGCTCAAAGTGAATTGGCTTAAAACAATTTAGTTCGAGGAGGAGGTTAGCAATTAGCATTTTTTGCACTAAGGTCAATCGGTGAAGGAAGATGTACAAGAAATTTTTGCTTGAGTGTCAGGGTTTCAAGGTGGAAGCAGTTTTTATTTTTCTCCAATAGATTAAAAGCGGAACTAGTGAAAAAAAACAACCGTTTTTGCTTTTTCTCTAGTATAATTTTTCTTGAATATATGATTCTTTGGGATGATTATGTTACTTATTGTATTTATTAAATCAACATTATTTAACATACTTAGTTCCTCTTTTAGTTTATTAATGTCCCAGTTATTAGTACTATTGATAAATGGCTGAATTTGCAATGTAGGCATTTTACAATGTAGAGTTTGGATTTTAGACATCCCAATTATTCATTTAGAAAATGGGCTCCTATTGTAGAAAAAATAAAAAAAGTAAGGGGAATAGGTATCCATCTGATTTGATGGGTGACATGTTGAATAAAATAAACAACCCAATCAATTCAACCAATCTTCTTCCCTCCCTTGTCCCTTCTTCTTTCCTCCCTTCAAATGTAAATGTATTTTTGGGTATCCATATGCAGGTCCCTTCTTCTTCCCTTTAAACGCAGGTCCACTCTTGTTGAGCTTCTTCTTCACCGAAATCTGGACTGCTTACATATCCCTGTTCTATTTCTGGGTAAGTAGTGTTTGGTCCTATTTTTGGGTAATCTCAAACTTCCTGGGTAATGTATTTGTGGGTAATTTGAAACTTCTCATCTCTTGTTTTTGTGTATCTAAAACACTGAAACTTCTGTTCTATTTGTGGGTAAGCAGTGTTTGTTTCCATCCATGGATAATCTCAAACTTCCCTGTTCTATTTGTGGGTAATGTATTTCTGGGTAATGTCAAACTTCCTGGGTAATCTATTTATGGGTAAGCAATGGTAAGAGTTGTGTTTCTATTTCCATGTTCTATTTGTGGGTAAGCAGTGTTTGTTTCTATCCATGAGTAATCTCAAACTTCCTAGGTAATGTATTTCTGGGTAATCTGAAACTTCTCATCTCTTGTTTTTGTGAATCTAAAACACTCAAACTTCTGTTCTATTTGTGGGTAAGCAGTGTTTGTTTACATTACCCTATTCTATTTGTGGGTAAGCAGTGTTTGTTTCTATTTCTGGGTAATCTCAAACTTACTGGGTACTGTATTTCTGGGTAAAGTATTCCTGGGTAATGTGTTTGTTTACATTTCCTGTTCTATTTGTGTGTAAGCAGTATTTGTGGGTAAGCAGTGTTTGTTTCTAGTTTTGAAAAATTTCAAAAGGTGAACATCAAATCATCTGAAAAAAGCCTGCAGCACCATTATTTCAATTCTTTCAAACAGTGCCCTACTTTATATTTTACAGACCTATTTTATCTAGTTAGCTTAATAAAGGTCCATTTCACAAAATACAAATTTTTGGGGTCCTCTTTCTCACATTATTTCTTGATAAATTTATGATTGTCTTTGTCATATTAATGAAGCTTCAATTGTTTGTGAATGTAATAAGGGGGTTTTGAAAACCTAATTATTAAGCCATAAATTAATGAATTATCCAACTCCCACATGTCATTAAAGGTCTTGTTTGAATTAGATAAGGAGTTTCGTTAGTTTATATAATTGCCAAAAAAACTGCTCCATTTTTGACACTGATTTAGTAAGTTATTGTTTTTTTAGTTATTTTTTTTTTAATTATTTTTACCTAGAAGTTATTTGGTTCTATTAGAATTTTTCTAAGGAGTTTTATTTGTAAGGTTTTATTTGTGTATCTAGGTTTTCTCAAACCAGAACCCCCTTGTATTTTAGGTTGACATACTTCGTTCCAACTTATTAAGGGCCTATGTATATCTTCGTTATTCTAAAAAGAAATCCCTATAGGAATTTGTTTAACGTCATGAACATTGCTTGATAGAATTTTTTTTTACATTGTAAATTGGTTTCGTTGATAAGTTGGATTTCATCAAGCTACTTTCTTCATGGGAAAGAAGATTGTCCTTCTATTTAGTGAATTGTTATTTTTATGTTATCTTCATAGGTGTAGATTTCTTTCCTTAGTTTTGTATGAACTTTACATCTTTGCTTATGCTTTAAAAATATCAAACAATGTCTACTCCCCTTGTGTTTTGTGTTTTAAGTGTTATGTCTACATTGGAGCACAAAAGAAAAATCTATGTCAATCCAAGGAGTACTCACAACATCCTCATCATCATCAAAGAGTCAAAGGAAGAAGAAACCAAGGAACAAAATAAGCAAGAAGCCCAAAAATAGGACCCTCGAGTTTACCAAAACTCGAGGTAAGAAGACTTGGGAACCTGGTCTAGGAACAACTCAAGTTGCAAAAGTCCACTTAGGTCGAGTTCACTAAGAAAACTCTAGAAAAGAAGCACAAAAACTCAACCTAAGTGAAAGGAGAAACTCATTCAAAGAACACCTTCTAGGAAGAGATTATACTTACTCTTGGTGAAAGAGACAACTCGACCTAAGAAGCACAAAAACTCGACCAAGAAAGCACCAAAACTCGTACTAAGTGTAATTCTCGAATGGTGGTGGAAAAACTCAAAGTATAGGCTCTTCCAACTTACCAAGGCTACACAAAACTCGACCTAGGCTACCCGGTGTAATTCACTTTTGTAACTAACTCACACTTGATGTGTGACTTTGTTAGGATGATTCTAGATGGGGGGCACGAATTTTACCTTATAAATAGACGACATGGCTTCTTGTAAAATATACATCCAAGGCACACAAAAATTCTCTAAAAACTCTCTTTGGAAGGAAGATTGGCCGACTAGCCTTGAAGTTTGAAGGTGTTATTGAAGTTCTTCTCAAATCTTTTCTCTAGATCCATTCTCAATCTTGTTTTAGTCATAACTTTGGATTGGTAAGCCCATTTTAGTCTATTCTTATTCATACAATCTCTACATTTAATCTAGTTTGTCACCATTATATTCATTTCAGTTGTTTGTGTTCTTGAATTTTCGGTCATGAGTGAGTAGTCACCTTACTAGGATTTGGGGTGAAAACTCCAAATCATGATAGGGTTGTCTTGATCTATGTTGTGTTTATAAAATTATGGAGAATCAAATGCATGTTTAGTAGCATATAGGAGGTTTTGATTCTTTCTAACATTCATCCATGTTTGATCATATATTGAATGTCGGATGCTAGATTATTTATAATCTAGATTTTTCCTTAGCACATTGTATATTTTCAAGGATGAATGAGTGTTTTATATGGATTAAACCTCTTAGATGAGACCTATAAATAATTCAAAGATTATTGTGTAATGCTCAAGACCTATGAAGCTTGAATGATGCTTTCTAGGGCCGTGAGGATGGCTAAGCACATTTGTCATGTAAATGTCCAAACTATGGATATATCAAATTGTGTTGGCAAATAGCAAACACCATGTGATGCTTGCATAGTTCAATATAGTCATAAGTTATAGAGAAGTTTATCAACTAATGAGTCAACAGAAAACACCATTTGATACTCATTAGCTGAAACAAGTCAAATGTCTTGACAAAGTATACCTACATCATATACATTAGTATTTGTGACTTAAACTCTTCTATTTTATCAGGCACAACATGATCAAGTATGTACCTAGTTATGGTTTGGAGGAATGTCCCCAATTCCTAGTGTGTTCTCCCATTGATACTTGATAGTTGATACTTGTTACTTACTACCCAAACCTCAAGCATCTTGATCACTTGATCAACCCCTATTCCATTTAATTTTACACAATCTTGCTTTACTAGTTGATTCAAGGCAAAATCGGGATATACATAGTCTCTTTGGATTTCGACATTGACATTACATCATATACTTACATTGATATGATTGTATAGTTGAGGTAATAAATGACTAGAGCGGTAATCAAAACCGCTTGACATCAGTTATGATGAGGGACCACCCCAAACACCTCCTATACATGGACCAAACACTAGAACAAGAGCAAGAGAAAGAGCATTGAAGCGGAAGCAACCTACATAATCTTCAAGTCCTATCATTGAAGGATCTATAACTAGATCATGATCAAGATACTTCCAAGAAGAGGTTGATAGCTTATTGGCATCATGTGTATCTAAAGAGACTCTACTTATGTTTAAGTCTTCTTTAGTTACATTGATATCTATTGTGGAGGAGTAATACATAAGTAAAGTTGATCAAGGAAGAAAGGGAGAGCAAATGAAGATCTCGGCCCTACCTACATCCAGCCGAGATATTGATAAATCTCACCCACAATTATCATGAATCTCATCAAGATTTATATTAAATCTAGATTAGATTATAGTTAGTTACTTTTATACCTTTAAAGGTTTAAGCATTCTAAAGGTTTTATTTTTCTATCCTATATTTTGTAGGATTACTTTATTCTTTATCTTTTAGGAAAATCTCGCCTATGTATACCTGTAAAGGTCAAGATTTACATATAGCTTCAATTTGATTATTAATTTTCATATTATTGTGAGATACTCGTTACTTCAATTATGAAGTTTACGTTTTATTCATTTCTATTAAATATAAAAGAGAGTTTTTGATTTGATTGTTGTGAATCCTTGCTAGGTTATTCTTGTGTGTGTGTTAATATTTTTAGAGGTTGGTTCTACTAGTCAAACTAGTCCCTCCTTGTGCTTGTCTTAATTAGAAGGTTTGTGTAAGGTTGAAAAATGAAGGGTTAAGGTAACTCTTTGTTGAGGGTTTTGATCCAATTGGTCAAGGTTCTTTGCAAGTTCATATCTTGGTCCTATCTTCCTATATTTTCCATCCAATTCGTTCCATTATCATTTTCTTTATCTTAACATTCTATTCCATACAACTCATGTTCTTTCTCTTTAAGATCCATACAATTTCGGCGTTACTAGACGAAATCTCGGCCTTACCAATACCAAATCTCACCAGATATTTGCACCAAGATTCTTTCCGTTGACGCTTTCGTGGACTTTAATCTAGACCGGGAAACCCTTCAGCATTGTAACCCCCGGTTTCGTTATTTTTCTTTCTTGCGTACTTCTATCGATATTTTCATTAGTAAGTTTCTTTTTATATTTTTTAAAACTATTTTTATGACGTAAAAATAGCTTCCCGAGTGTATGTATTTTGTGGTTTACTTTCGGGAAGGTTCGAAAAATCTTTCCGACTCGGAAATCCTGTTCCGAATATTTGAAAACGAGTTTATCCTCTCGATTAATTCTTTTCTTCTTCTATTTCTTTTTCCCTTTTTCTTTTTTTTTCTTTTTCTCTCTTGCCTCCTCCTCTAGCGGATGAGCAGCTGTCCATTCAGCCCCTCGCTACCGACCCCTGTGTTTCCTCTCCCCGACTCCTCGCTTCTGCACAGCTCCTGCACAGTGCACTGGTGACCCCTCGTTCTCCTGTCGCATGCAGTGACATTTGCACTCCCCTCTGCGTGCACATCTCTCTTTCTCTCACGCAAGCCAGCCGTTCACCCTCTCACTCCGTTGCTGTTTAATCTTCACCCCCACCTTACCATCTCCATTGTTAGTAGTCAAACCGCAGATTGGAATCTCCGGCATCTCTGGATCTCCTCCTCTCTCTCAATTGCAACCAACCATTTCGTTTTACAACAAGCGAGCCAGGGACCCTCAACTTCTTCTCCACCTCGTTTTCCTTTTTCCATGCCGGAATCAGCCTCTGCCTCGCCGGAGAGGCGCCATTTCCGCCTCGCCCTTGCCGGAGACAATCGGACTGCCAGCCACCGCCCTGCGCTCCCCTCCTCTGCTGCGTATGGTCATAAGGTTGAAGGAGACCTTTTCCTCAATTTGTAAATCGGGCCCCACATTTGTAGCTTAATTGCAATATGTATCGTCATCTCTTTATATCTCAGTTTGTAACCCACTCCTATAGAAATCTTGCATTTATGTCCTTGTAGAATTTATTACATTTTTGGGCCATAATTTTTATTGCAGTTTGTGAGCCATCTCTTTTGCAAATTATCTATGGTGCACTTGTTGGATTAATTTCGAACTATGGATCAAGTTCTAATTGCGGTATTATGACCAAATTCCCTTATTTGTGTATATCCCCCGGAATGTGTTTTAACGAGTTTTAACCTTGGGTTTGAAAGCGGGGTTTTCATTAGAATTTTTATGCGTTAAATCTTCCTTTCAAATTTAGCGTTTAAGCTAAATTTGCTTACCTTTGGTCTTAGGTCCGGAAGCGCCCCGATAAAGGGCAACGAAACTGTTCTCGACGTCCGTAGATCGTCTTCCACCTTGGACCGTGTGTGAGTACCTTCTCCCTTGTTTAGTTATGATAATAGTAGTATATCATGCTAGGTGAATCTAGCATAACTTATAGTGAATGCCATGTAGTGGCCTTGAACCGTAGGTGCTGGTGGATTGTTTATGAGCTTGTTGAGTTTTCCTTACGATCTTAGGATGATTTTCGAGATTAGAGGCTGGACCTAGCATGCTAGACTTAGGACCTCATATAGGTGTTGGAAACTAGAAGTTTGAGGACTTCTAGCTTATCGGTTAGTTTTTGTGAAATGTGCCTCGTTTGGTCAGGATTTGAGCGTTTTCCTACGGAAAGCTGAGAGTGGATTTATTCGAGTTACCTTGAGTGAGGTAAGTCTCCGGACTTTCTTAGCTCATATTTTACATATTAGCATCGATGTGTGTTTGGTGGTGTGTGTTATTGTTTATTGTTCATAAACAACTAAACCGATAATAGGACCACTGACTTTTTATTATTTTGGCCCAAGTGTATGATAAATGGCCGTGACATCACTGCCTAACTCTTGCGAAAGCTAGGAGGTTCTCGGTGACTAGCCCGGTCAGTTAGACGGTCGGATGCATCAGTACCATTCCTTGCCGGTAAGTGGGGACCGAGGCGAGTTTCGGGAGATTCTCGTGTCACAAAAGAAGTTGAATTAGAACGGGATATGATTTAATAATAATAAAGATAATACACCGTATTTGTTTGCTTTGGAGTATGATGTGTGCCTATGTTACTTACTTGTGATCGTGCCTCTCACCTCGTTTCTAATGCTTCGAATATGAGCTAACGGGTTTAAACCGCTTGTGTAGATGCCCTCCAGGTTAGGGACGTCGCCGAGTGAGGTGGAGGAGTGGACAACCGAGGGTCATCGTACATTATAGGATGGGGGCATTTTTGGGTTTTGTATTATTGGTTTTGGTTTATGTTGTATGATTTTGGTTTTCTCTATCGGAGTTTGTGTCGTTTTGAGGACTCGGTTGAGTTTTCACCTTGTATGTTTACATTTTAGTTTCCCGCATACATTATAAACGGCTTTAGTTTTACATTTATTTGTGCCTTGTTGGAAAGGTCCGGTGAAATTGTTGTCAGGTTAAGGGTCGGGACCCATTTTGAGATGTCGCCCATAGCATCTCGAGTCCCGTGGATCCGGGGTGTTACAAAGTGGTATCAAAGCCCTAGGTCGACAAAAATGACACTCGCAATCTTCTAAAGGCCGAATGGAGAAGAAACAAGACCCCACGGGTTCTGACTTTTCGTTTTACAAAATCGTATGCATGAGTCGGGCATGGGATAGAATGTACGGGACCACCACTCCTTCCACAAACCTCGGCGACGTATATTTCTGGATTTGATTTATGTATGTAGATTTATATAGTTATATATATATATATATGAATGACCTTAGGATGTTTTGGATATACCTGTACGTATATATATATATATATATGTGTGTGTGTGTGTGTGTGTGTGCCTTGGTTGTATATTTGGATTTTTGCTTACCCTTATGCTTTTGTAAGTTTTATCATATTAAGATCGTAAGTGTTACACACATATTTATATATAAATAAACGTCATACCTTATCAGATGGCCCGTACTGTAACACCCCAAATCCACGGGACTTGGAGTGTCACTTTGGGCTAGGATCTCACAATGGATCCTGACCCTAGCCTAACAACAAGTTCACTGGATCTTACAACAAGGCACAGGTAGATTAAAACCAAATACATAAAAGCTGTATATGATACATCAAAAGAGTTTACAAACTCAAAGCCGAGTACAAAACATGAAACCACAACATCTAATACCAAAGATCCCATATCCCGTGCATCCTAATGTACAGAAGTCTTCGGCTGGCCACACCATCTGTCTCAACCTGCAGTCGTCCTAACCTGCAGATCATCTACAACACGGTATTGAACCGTTAGCTACAACAATGAAAAGCATGAAGGTAATAGCACAACCACACATCAACATCTCATACATGCAATGCCACACACATTCATTTATTATCTTTCATTACGTTATTCCATTACTAATTCAACTTCTTTTGTAACACAAGGAACCTAAAGAACCTCGTCCCTTTCCCCGTTAACACAGGGTTTGCATTGGGGGTGATCGTCACTCGTCCCCCCTTGTGTTACTGGCTTCCAGGCACCTCCTCCTAACTAGCAGACGGAGACCGGTGGTTACCACCCGTTATAATGCACTTGGGCCAAATAAATGTAATAAATGGTCATCCTAGTCCGGTTTAGGTTATAAATGCACAATCAGATGAACACACACAACCATCACAATCATACAATCCACAACTGCACGCTAAGTAAGTCCTATGGACTTACCTGATATACTCGTAACATGTACCACGTCACAGCTTCCCCTTGGGGAAGTAATCAACGCCAACAATAGCAAGGCACACACAATCACATACTACAAAGGTTAAGAGACTCGTCTCACTAACCACAACCAACCTATATCTCAAATCAAAACCTCATATCCTCAACAAATTCATAAATGCCTAAGACATATCCTCAACATAACATCTCATCATACTCGTACACATACTAAACCTTAAAGCCATAACCGATATCCATAACATCATCATGATCCTCAACTCATTCTGACACCTAGCATGCATCTAATCAGTATTCCTCAATCTCAAATTTAATCCTAATTTAATTAATTAACCTTTAATTAATTAATTAATTAAATTTTACTAGAATAACGTTTTGTCCGCAGGCCATTTCTAAACCCACCTGTCATCAGATTTCATCAAACAAACAACCCATAAACACCAGAATAATATAATGATTATAATGGATTTTCTAATTATCCATTTTGAAAAGCCTTAGGTCAAATTAGGCCAAATCGCAGTACGGAAAGCGAATAAATTCATAACTTATTCGTTACTAACCCGATTGACGATCTGAAAGAAGATTCAGAATCACAACGACGCAGGCTACGCATGTACAACATCAAATTCACCGGAATCTGAGCGACATAACTGTTCTGGTGACATATATGCTCGGCCAGGTCCTTATCTGCTCGGAAATGCAGAAACTTGGTACCGATATGAACAAAATGAAGAGATGAATTCAGAAACTTAAACGGAATTGAAATCGGATTAGAAACGGAGAGTAGATCTGAGTTTGAAGTTTGAGAGAAATTAGAGATTTTACGAGGAAACGTGAAAGAAAATGAATTAATAAACGATTTTCCGCTATCTATAGTGAAGTCGATAATTATCCTTTAGCGAAGTTGATAATTATCCTTTAACCGATCCAATGGCGGGTTGAACCCCCTTCTCCAAACTTCTCGAAATTGGAACAATAAATCTTGAATATTGTAGGGATAATTATTTCACAATTGCCTCGGAAAACATGTATTCCTAAGCCGTCTTTTTAGCCGTTAAGAAACGAAATAGCGACTCTTTTGGCCGTTTTGCCTTTCCATGTTATTTCATATCTAGGACATGTCCGATGTCCTGATCATTTCTCTCAACTGCATTTATATTAATTGGAGCTCCCAAATGCTCCAAATAATATCGGAGGGTAAAAATAATTATCCGGGGGAAAAGTGAAAATTTCACCATAGGCCCAAAATTACGCTAGGAACATAACGGTGGGACTTATACTCAACACTTATGCAATCTTCACGAGTTATATGTCAATTACTATCACTGATTAAATTAATCAACATTAATTAGAATTCGAAAATCCTAGCTATTACATCACACACCCCTTAAAAAAAGTTTCGTCCCGAAACTTGAACAATTCCCAAATCCTCTCGTATCCATACACCGAGGTATAGGCACTCTCTCTATTTGAGGTATCACATCTCCGTTCAAACGTATCAACCTATAACACTCTATAACCTCAAAGCACAACATGGAGGAATCACCAACTCCGGCAACAAGATCATAACGCTATCCGAAGGCATAGAGGAAAAATCATCTCTAGCCAACTACTAACCACGTCACATGGAATGGAGGAAATCCGTCTCCAACCAATCGTACTCGTAACACAACTATGTGGAGGAAAACCGTTTCCACTCACACTATGTCCATCAATAATAGCATGGAGGAAAGAACCATCTCCAGCTAATCCTAAACATATTACAATAGCATGGAAGAAAGAACCATCTCTAGCTATACCTATATCGTGCTAGCAAACAAGATCTAACAGATCAGATGCACATATCAAAGCTAGCACGAAAACACATCATATCACATAAGCAAATAACATACAAGCACTCACCAGAAAGGCACTAAGATCTACTCGTGGATCCTACGGGTGCCTCTAACTCCGCATAGAACTCTGTATAGTTCCTCTGGATACTATTCTCTGTCTCCCAGGTAGCCTCATCCGGTCCTCGTCTCGACCATTGTATCCTCATTATAGGAATATCCTTCGAATGCAGGCGTCTTACACCTCTCTTTCTAGATTTGCAAAAGGTTGTTCTACAAAAGTGTGATCCGGCTCAACCACTCGATCATCATAACTCACAATGTGCCTCAGGTCTGGTATGTACTCCCTCAGCTGAGACACATGAAAGATAGGGTGAACACCCTCTAACTTTGGTGGCAAAGTCAATCTGTGCACTGCTCTCCCAACTCTAACCAGTATCTCGAAAGGACTAACATATCGGAAACTCAGCTTCCCCTTTATGCCAATATGTCTGACGCCTCGCGTCAGAGTTACTGTCTGTTCGCTCCAAACGGTGTGTGTAAGCTTTAAATTTATAACCCTAGATGTAATCTTAAAACAAGGATGCGAACCCGCAATGTACGGGTCAATCGTAGTAAAAAGTAAGAAATTTCAGGGGTCGATCACAGGGACTTAGTGAAACAAAACAGGTATAGGTTTGTCAATGCAACTACTAACCACAAAAGTGATCAAAGCAATCAAAGATGATAAAAAGTCAATTAAGGAAATATGCAATTCTAGGGATTAAAGCATCCAGTTGTGGTTTCAACTCAAGATCTAAAGATAAGCGGACAAAGCTGAGATTTTGCAAGGGAAGGTATTTCTAAAGTGGAATAGATCACCGGGTAAGTCTCACTACTCACTAATCCAAAACCGTAACTCCTATTACCGGGTAAGTCTCAAGGAATTAAGGAAAAGAACTATAACCTCGAACTAACACTCCAACTAAGAGAATAGAATCAACCTTTACCGGGTAAGTCTCAGTCTAACTCACAAAGATGGAATGAAAGCACACTCAAACCCCAATAAAGGATAAACCTTTATTACCTATACTTATGATCTTAGGTAAACAAACAAAGGAATTACCGGGTAAGTCTCATCCTAGGCTTGCATTGAACCAGGAAAGGTGTAATAAGAATAGAATTTGGCAAACTCTAACACTTAACTCTCAGTTTCGGATAAGATAAGTCACCTCGGTCAAAAGAATTCCACCCCGGCCGAGATGTTCATCGACTAAGCGAGATGCTTTAGGGTTAAGGATAAAGACTCGAGCTTTCAGGGTCCTACTGTGATTAAGATTATTCTATCATTTTTTTCCCACAACCTTGAGCCAATCACCCTAGAATCACACAAAGAAATTAGCCACTCATCATCATGAAAGTAATAATCAAATATAAGGGAAGAAAGAGAATAATTGAACAAGAAAACCTTAAGAGAAAGGCTTCAATAACTGAATCAATTATCAAACAACAAGCGTTCGTTGGATCAAAATCCGATAAGACAAACAACAATGAAGGGAATCTAAGGGAATCTTACAAAACCCTTCACAAAGTTATAAAAGCTATAAACTTTCTTCCTTCAATCTTCCTTCAACCTTCAAAAAGGTTCTTCAAATCTCCCAGCAGTAGTGTGGTAAAACGGCTGTAAGCGGGGTATGCGGGATGTCTAAGCACGTCTCCGGGTGATAGCGGATCTTGATTTGTGGAAAATTCAACCCTTTTTATAGGAAAATTACCCTCCAAAGATAAGATATCTTAGAAAGATCTTTTCCCATAAAAATAGGTAAAATATATGGGCTAAATTATCTTCTTCCTTCCAGGAATTCAGCCCAAAAATATAAGATCCTCTTTCCAAAAATAAAAGATCTCAGCCAAGAATAAAATATCCTTGCCGCGTCCAAGGTGTTCGCCTCGGTCGAGTCAGCTCCTCTGGATCACCTCGGTCGAGGTGACTCTGTAGTCAACCGAGGTGAATCACAACTGAATGTGAAATCTCTCAAATCTGGCCCAAAGTGAATCTCTAATCTAATTCCATGATTCCTGGATTCTTCCTTAAGCTTCTGAATGTAGCTCCAATGACTCCTTAGCTCCTTTTGCTCCTTTTTGATGCAAAACGTGTCATTTTACCTACGATTACAACGAAACTTGGTGTAGACCTCGATTCCCGCAAAGGTAGATGAAACGACAATATAATCACATAATATATATATCCAAACATGCATATTATTGAAGATAAAACGTCTAAACAGGTCCCAAAATATAGACAATAATTCATGCTATCACTGTCAACCAGACATGAGCTCTTACCCTGAACTCTAGAGGTCGACGTCTCCTATCTGCATACAACTTCTGGCGACTCTGTGCAGCCAACATTCTCTCTGATCAGCGTTACTCGAGCCATATCATCCTGAATCTATTCTGGCGCTATCCCACTGGTACTGCTAGGCTCCTCCCAGCATAAAGGTGTATGACACCTATGTCTACACAACGCCTCATAGGGACCATCCCTATAGATGCATACCAACGGTCGTGGTATAAGAACTCAATGAGTGGGAGATAAACAGATCGTCCTTGTTCCCAATCAATCCTAGTTAAGTTAAGACGTGTGTATATACAGTGGAGTAGAGTTAATAATATGTGCCTTACAGTTGAGAACGTATGATGAGAACTGCCCGACTCATGATTTCGAGTTAGTGGTGGTAGTTCAAGTTCCAAGATTTGAAGACAATACCTGTGTGACATTTCGTGTAAGAGTTTCACAGATCATAGGAGGTTGAAGCATATTTTTATGCAATAAAGGTTAAATAACTGCCAGCGTCGATGGTTTGAGTTGATCAAGGATACTGACCTTGAGATTTGTACCATTTTGGTGAGGAGAATGTGGTCACTGATGCCTTGAATAAGAAGACACCTCGAGATAAGGCGATTGTTGGAATTGCTGTACAGTCTCGGTTTCAAAATGATCTAGCTTGGTTAGAGTTGGACTATTGGGTCTCAATCCCATCACAAGTCCACTGAAAAGTCCTCTCACTTCCACTACACGTACGAGAGCTACCGCATACGTAAGACCCGCTAGGAGTGGACCCCCTCTTCCTCCTTTGGCCCGAGAAAGAGACGGGTAGGGAGACCTCCAGGAACGAGAGGGCGAGGACGTATCCCCATTGCGGACCCACCAGTTGTGGATCCGCCAGCAGTTGAGGTTCTCGTGGAAAACGTCGTAGAGAGCGTCATTCCCGAGGCTATGGATAGTACAATTGTGAGGTCCA
The DNA here is from genome assembly GCA_033239125.1 of Fagopyrum homotropicum. Lineage (NCBI taxonomy): Eukaryota > Viridiplantae > Streptophyta > Magnoliopsida > Caryophyllales > Polygonaceae > Fagopyrum > Fagopyrum homotropicum. The sequence continues at coordinate 24,899,925 of BSWB01000008.1, read as the reverse complement.
GGGCGTAGAGTTCTCCATCTGCTAGGACTGAGGGAGCATCTATTGGGGCTTCCATGTTCAGAGACTATGTCTAGAGGGTAGAGGAGGCGTTTAGGACAGGAGCACCACCTCCCGCAGCACCGGTACCTACACCTACAAGATCAGCTAAGGTCTCGTAGAGGGTGGCGCAAGTCAAGGCTGCACCAGAGATAGTTGTACCAGAGGTAGTTGCACCAGGGATAGTGGGATCCGGGCTAGTTGGTGATGTTATTAGGGCGAGAGACAAGTTGAGATCACCGGGACCGGATTCACGGTTGAAGGCTTTCAACCAGCAGCATGTACCCTACTTCGACGGGAAGGTAGGGTTAGAGGTCGAGCATTGGATTGGGCATGTGGAGTCTGCACTAGAGGCGATCCATTTCCCAGAGGAAAGGCAGGTTGAGATAGTCCAGACGTTATTCCGGGAGCATGCCCAATATTGGTGGAGGACAGTTAGAGGCGGTGTGACCAGGATGGAACAACTGTTGAGGCTTGTTAGGGAGACCTTTTGCCCGGATTCACTGATGAGAGACAGAGTCCAGGACTTCTTGGAGGCGGGATTCGAGGACGTCCCGATCATCGAGGCTATTAGGTGATTTCGGGCGGAGCTAGCTTTGTTGGGTCCCACCGCACCTCCGGCGGACCAGCATGTTTACCTTTTTTCTGGGAGATTTAGGGAGTCCACCCGTGCTTACCTTGCGGGATTTCGTTGTGATTCACTGACGGAGTACCAAGACCGAGCTTCGGTCTATGAGGGAGACCGACCAGGGTCTCGGATGGTGGCATAATCCGGAGGGCCGTACAAGAGACATAGGACTTTTCCAGCTAGTTCAGGGGCAGGAGCCTCAAGGTAGGGACGTAGCCAAACTTAGGGACGTTCCGGTCCTTAGTAGTTGATGTAGGCATTAGGTAGGGGACCACAGTGCCGCAGTTGTGGAGGATATGGGAACCTGAGGAGTACTTGTAGGAAGCCACATGTGGCGTGCACTTGTGGTCAGATGGGCCACCGAGCCGCTTTTTGCCGTCAGGGCAAGTCACAATTGCACTAGGGTTCTTCACTACTTGCAAAGCAAGGGGTAGCCAGAGGCCATCACAATTTCAGTCTCCAGGTTTTCAGCAGAGTGGTCAGAGTCAGACTCGTACACAAGGATCATCCCAAAGACAGGGCCGAGGTAGAAACCGTAGTGGAGGCACCCAAGAGACTAGAGGCATACATGCCAGGGTATTTGAGTTGAGGAGTGCCGTGGATCAAACGACGCCGGCAACCACATGTACTATTCAGATTCATGGCCTTCCGGTCCGAGTTTTATTTGATACGGTGCTACGCACTCTTTTATATCCGATGATTGTGTAGCTAGGTTGTCCTTAGTTACAATATAGGGGAGACCCTTCGTTGTGGGGTTACCCGATAGGGGTAGGGTTAGTGGTACCCGAGAGGTACACGGTTGTTCCATACGTTTGGGAAACCGTGATTGGTTAGCCGACTTCTATGTCATGCACTTGGTGCATGAGGAAGTCATCCTATGGATGGATTGGATGGACCGCCACCGAGCCGTCTTGGACATCAGACGGAGGACGGTGACGGTCTCCACAGAGACGGGACACGAGGTGATTTTCCGAGGTTGTGACCTCGGAAAGACCAGTACAGTCATTAGCGCGGTCCGAGCCGCAAGACTTATCGGGAAGGGATGCGAGGCCTTCTGGTGCTATGCCATGAAGGAGGAGACGGGACCATCACTGGAGGAGATTCCCGTGGCATGCGAGTTTGAGGACGTTTTCGGGGAGCCACCCGGATTACCACCGCAGAGGACCGTTGACTTTACTATTGAGTTGGAGCCCGACACGAGGCCGATCTCCAAGGCTCCATACCGCATGGAGCCAATCGAGATGCTAGAACTCAAGAAGCAGCTTGAGGAGTTAGCCGAGAGGGGTTTCATACGCCCGAACATTTCCGCTTAGGGTGCACCAGTCCTCTTCGTTAGCAAGTAGGACGAATCTTTGAGGCTATGTATAGACTACCGGGAATTGAACAAAGTCACCATCAAGAGCAAGTACCCCTTACCGCGCATTGATGATTTGTTGGACCAGTTGCAGGGAGCCTCGGTGTTTTCACGTATTTACTTTGGATAGGGATATCACCAGCTGAGGTTGAGAGAGGAGGACGTGCCGAAGACGGCACTCAAGACGAGATACGGCCATTATGAGTTTGTCGTGATGCCCTTTGGGTTCACAAAATCATTTGCCGCCTTCATGGAATTGATGAACGGCATCTTCATCGACTTCTTGGATCAGTTCGTTGTGGTTTTTATTGATGGCATCTTGGTATACTCTTGGAGTAGAGAGGAGCATGAGAACCACCTGAGGACGGTGCCTCGAGTCCTTCAGCATAGAGAGCTTTACGGTAAGTTCTCTAAGTGCAAGTTCTAGATGTCCGAGGTGGCATTCCTTGGTCACATAGTTTCCGCCGAGGGTGTCATGGTTGACCCGGCAAAGATAGAGTCCGTTTCTTCATGGCCGCCTCCTAGGACGGTCAAGGAGGTGTGCAGTTTCTTGGGCTTGGCGGGATACTACTGCCGGTTTGTTGAGGGTTTCTCCTTGATTGACGGCCACTCACTTTCTTGCTGAGGAAGTCTACCAGGTTCATCTGGTCCAAGCCAACTTTGAGGAGCGGAAGATGAGGTTGACCTCCGCTCTCGTTCTAGCCCAGCCTGCGGGCGTTGAGGATTTTGTAGTGTATAGTGACGCCTCCAAGCTAGGCTTGGGGTGCATTTATATGCAGAGGGGTAAGATTATTGCGTACGCGTCTCGACAACTGAAGACATGCGAGGAGAATTACCCTACCCATGATCTTGAGTTAGAGGCAGTGATTCATGCCCTGAAGATTTGGTGACATTACTTGTATGGGGCCATGCCAGATCTTGATAGACCATAAGACTCTGAAGTATATATTCACTCAGCGGGAGTTGAAAAACCGCCGGAGGATATGGTTAGAGCTGATTAAGGATTTTGACTTGGAGATTTTGTACCATCCGGGGAAGGCAAATGACGTTGCCGATGCTTTGAGTAGGAGGACGCCTCAAGAGGAGGTGATAGCTCAGATTACGGTTCAACCTCAGTTGTAGAGGGATTTGATGGAGTTAGAGATGGATATCCGGTTCCTGGAGTGGACTATCGTTTGTCCGCATTAGAGATGTTACTTGATCTGTCCGGAGAGATCCGACAGAAGCAGAAGGGCTGCCCGAGTATGTTGAGGATCAGAGAGAGGATGGCCCGAAGTGAGGCACAGGAGAAGACGGATTATTGAGACGTCAGGGGCATATATGTGTATCGTCGGACCAAGAGTTGAGAGAGCGGATTTTGCATGAGGCTCATTCCACACCTTACTCGGTGCATTCAGGCACGAGTAAGATGTATCAGGATATTAGGAGATCTTATTGGTGGGGCGGGCTCCAGCCCGAGGTAGCTAGATATGTGGCCTGATGCGCGACCTGCTAACATGTCAAGATCGAGCACTAGAGATCCGGAGGAGAGCTTCACCCACTGCTTGTGCCGTAGTGAAAGTGGGAGGACGTATTTATGGATTTCGTTACCGGTTTGAGATCGAGTAGGAGCTTTGATGCAATATGGGTAGTACTGGATCGGCTAACGAAGACCGCACGTTTCATTTTTATTAGGGAAACGTGGCCGGTGAGTCGTTTGGCCGAGGAGTTCACTCGATAGATTGTGAGATTTCATTGAGTTCCGAGGACCATCATCTTGGATAGGGACGGGCGTTTTACCTAGAGGTTTTGGCAGCAGGTACACGTCGCCCTAGGTTCGAGTCTTCATTTCACGACCGCTTACCATCCATAGACAAACGGTTAGTTTGAGCGGACTATTCATACCTTGGAGGACATGTTGCAAGCATGTGTGCTAGATTAGGGTCAGGTATGACCAGACCACCTCCCGTTGGTGGAGTATTCATTTAATAACAGCTGGCACGCGTCGATTGGGTTGGCACCGTATGAGGCATTTTTATGGACGGAGATGTTGTACTCTCTTATGTTGGGACGAGCCGGGGAGTTCTATCGTTGTAGTTCTTGAGCAGGTACAGGACGACAAGGCTAGAGTTTCTTTGATTCGAGAGAGGATGTTGGTTGCGCGGAGTCGCCAGAGATCGTATGTAGACAGGAGGCGTAGGCCCTTAGAGTTCAGGGTAGGAGCTCAGGTTTGGTTGAGGGTATCACCGACACGGGACGTTAGGCGATTTGGCATTAATGGGAAGTTAAGCCCCCGATATATCGGTCCATTCGAGATTTTGGAGAGAGTCGGAGAGGTGGCATACAGGTTGGCGTTGCCACCGAAGTTATAGAGTATTTACCCGGTGTTTCATGTATCTCAGCTGAGAGAGTACATACATGACCCGAGGCACGTCATTTGCCACGAGGACATAGTGGTCGAGCCAGACCATACTTTTACGGAACATCCGATAGCGGTTTTAGAGCGGAGTACGAGGCGCCTTCGATCGAAGGAGATACCGATGCTGAGAGTGCAGTGGTCGAGGCGAGAAGCCGATGAGGCTACTTGGGAGATGGATGATAGTATCCGGAGGAACTATCCCGAGTTTTACGCAGGCTTAGCGACATCGATAGGACCATCGGGTTAGTCCCAAGATCTTTCCTTGGTTGTGCTTATGTGATTTGTGACATGATATGTTATGTGGGTTTCGTATGTGTATATCTTGCGAGTCTTGATGAGTTTATGCGAGTAGACTTTATCATTAGAGGGTCATAGTGGCCATGTTATAGTGTTCCGAGCGGTTATCGAGACGTGAGTGTTCGAGAGTTCGGGTTTAGCAAGTTTCGGGACGAAACTTGTTTTTCAGGGGATCTAATATAACGCACGATTTCGTTAATTTTCTTTCTTGCGTACTTCTATCGATATTTTCATTAGTAAGTTTCTTTTTATATTTTTTAAATTATTTTTACGACGTAAAAATAGCTTCCTGAGTGTATTTATTTTGTGGTTTACTTTCGGAAAGGTTCGGAAAATCTTTCCGACTCGGAAATCCCGTTCCAATATTTGAAAACGAGTTTATCCTCTCTATTAATTCTTTTCTTCTTCTATTTATTTTTCCCTTTTTCTTTTTTTCCCTTTTCTCTCTTGCCTCTCTCCTCTAGCGGATGAGCAGCTGTCCATTCAGCCCCTCGCTACCGACCCCTGGGTTTCCTCTCCCCGACTCCTCGCTTCTACACAACTCCTGCAAAGTGCACATGTGACCCCTTGTTCCCCTCTCCCATGCAGTGACATTGGCACTCCCCTCTGCGTGCCATTTCTCTTTCTCTCACACAAGCCAGCCCTTCACCCTCTAACTCCCTTGCTCAACAGTCTTCACCCCTCACCTTACCATCTCCGTTGCTCAGCAGTCAAACCGCCGATTGGAACCTCCGGCATCTCAGGATCTCCTCCTCTGTCTCAATTGAAACCAGCCATTTCGTTTTACAACAAGCGAGCCGGGGACCCCTCAACTTCTTCTCCACCTCGTTTTCCTTCTGCCACGCCGGAATCAACATTTGCCTCGCCGGAGAGGCGCCCTTGCCGCCTCACCCTTGCCGGAGACAGTCGGACTTCGAGCCGCCGCCCTGCGTTCCCCTCCTCTGTTGCGTATGTCATAAGGTTGAAGAAGACCTCTTCCTCAATTTGTAAATCGGGCCCCACAATTGTAGCTTAATTGCAATGTGTACCCTCATCTCTATATACTCAGCTTTTAACCCACTCCTATGAAAATCTTGCATTTATACCCCTGTAGAATTTATTACATTTTTGGACCATAATTTTTATTGTAGTTTGTGACCCATCTCTTTTGCAAATTATCAATGGTTCGAGACGTGAGTAAGTTGCTCAATGTAGAGAAGAGCCATTTTTAAAGAAAGTAAGTTGCTCGGGTATGTAATTGCTTATTCTTAAAATAGTCATGTCTTTTACCAACATGCCACTAGTGCCCCTAGGGTACCTGTTTTGGTTGACGGATGATAATATTGTTTTGAAGTGGATAACACCATTTGGGAAGTCAGTAGCAAGTCAAAATTCGTCAGTAGGAATTTTAAAGTTTGGCATGTTGGTGCTCGCTCGATGGCTTTACAGGTAAATAGATCTTGTGTTGGTTTAAATGTAGGTGCTCGATGGCTTTACAGGTAAATAGATCTTGTGTTGGTTTAAATGTAGGTTCTTGATTGCTTAATCCCTGTAGTTGATAATTAGTTTTGGCTAATGATAGAACCTTTTTCAAGCTTATTTGCAAAGCGAGTACACTACTTCAGTAAACCGTATCAGGTGGAGTCGTAATGGAGCATTTATTGGTAAGTTTAACCGGTGCCTGCCATAGTATCTATATCAATCTTTTGCTTCTATTGCATAATTTATGAACTAGATGGGTCCATTTATACAAGAGATAGTAATTTTCTTCCATGGTGATGTAGACCGGGCTTCAAGAATAATGCTATGACCAAGTAATACCATTTTTCTTTGACACACGTGTTGCCTACTCAAAACATATTGTGCATGTCTATTCCGTTCATGTTGGTGATGATCTACGAAATGTTATTGAGGTTTGTTTTGATTACATATATTGAGATATGCCGGGAAATTCTCTAGTGTTCCATGAAGTGAAAATTTGTGATGTGGGACCATCTCCAACACAAGGACCATTTAGACGCTAAAAGGCTAAGGTATTGAAGGACCAACCAACAACCCCTTCACCTTCTTCGGATTCAATCATGGATAAACCGATCAAGGTCAAGAGCAAAGGCGATTCAAGATGAAGTTGCGGACATACTCATGACATGTACGCTCAAGGAAACTCTCCTCACTCTCAAGAGTTCCTTGGTGACGTTACTGAATTTTATAAAAGAGACAAACCACGACCAAGAAGATCCAGTGATAGCATGAATTATAGTCTATATTTTGGGACCTGTTTAGATGTTTTATCTTCAATAATCTGCATGTTAGAATGTATATTATGTGATTATATCGTCGTTTTATCTACCTTTGCGGGAATCGAGGTCTACACCTTGTTTCGTTGTAATCGTAGGTAAAATGGCACGTTTTGCATCAAAATGGAGCTAAAGGAGCTAAGGAGTCATTGAAGCTACATTCAGGAGCTTAAGGAAGAACCCAGGAAGCATGAAAATGGATTAAAGATTTACTTTGGACCAGATTTGAGAGATTTCACCTTCAGCAGGGATTCACCTCGGTCAGCTACAGTACCACCTCGACCGAGGTGATCTTGAGGAGCACCCCGACCGAGGCGAACACCCTGACGCGGAGAGATATATTTTATTTGGCTGAGATCTTTTATTTTTGGAAGGAGAGATATATCCTTTATTGGGGTTTGAGTGTGCCTTCATTCCATCTTTGTGAGTTAGCCTGAGACATACCCAGTAAAGGTTGATTCTATTCCCTTAGTTGGTTTGAGACTATAATTCCTTTCCTTAGTACCTTGAGACTCACCCGGTGATAGGTTCTTTGGCTTAGAATTGTGAGTAGTGAGACTTACCCGGTGATCTATTCCACTTCAGTAACACCTTCCCTTTGCAAAACCTCAGCTTTGTCCGCTTACTTTGAGATCTTGAGTTGGAACCACAACTGAATGCTTTAATCCCTAGAATTTGCATATTTCCTTAATTGACTGTATTATCATCTTTGATTGCTTTAATTACTTTTGTGGTTAGTTGTAATATTGACAACCTATACTTGCTTTGTTTCACATAAGTCCCTGAGATCGACACCCCGGAATTCTTGCTTTTACTACGATTGACCTGTACACTGCGGGTTCGCATCCTTGTTTTAAGCATACATCTTGGGTTATAAATTTAAAGCTTGCACACACCATTTGGAGCGAACAAATTTTTGGCGCCGTTTCCGGGGACTTGGTCTAGACCAAGCCGGTTGCATTTGTCTTTCGGGGCTGTTGCCCCTGTTATTACTAACCTCTCTACTTGGGTGACTTTCACAGATTTTTTTTCTTAGGTTTATGCAAAGAACCCGTGCTCGGAAGGAAATCGTTCTTTAGGATCCCGAACCAGAAAAGACGTATAAGAGACGCTTGAAAGAAGCAAAAATGGCCAACCAAGACAATCGTGATCTTGAGGCCGAATTGAAGGAGGCGATGGAACAACTGCGCCTCAATAGGGAAGAACTGCAGTGTGAAAGGGAGGAAAATCGCACCCGAGCTGCAGAGAGTGAAGCAGATATGGCTGAGTTACGAGCTCAGATTCTGCATCGACCAGACCCTCGACCGAGGCAGGACCCCGCTCTAGTTGCCCCGGCCGAGATACTTCCACCTCGGATGCCAGTCCGAGATGTTCTTTTTGCAGGTATTCCACAGACCCTAGGGCAGAGGATGGACCCAAACCAGCAAGTGAGGCGTCCAGGAGTCAACCTAGGAGATCCAGCGGAGCATGATTATGAACTTCGACCGCAAGTTCTTTCCATGATTCGCCAATGCCAGTTCGGAGGTCTAGAAAGGAAGTCTCCACATCAACATCTACAAAACTACGAGATCTTGATGGTGACCTGTTAGCATGAAATATTGTAATATTTTAGGCACGTTTTCTAAGTGTATTTGATTCATATTGATAGTCTTTGATTGAGCATTGTTGCATATGTGAGCTAGTTTGGCTATATTGTCAATATGGATGTCTACACTAGCTTTATTGTTGATTATAGGTGATTTAGAGTCATTTCCGAACGGAATAGAGTAAGGAAGAGTTGATTGAGTATGTCCATGGATTGAGGGCATTCTTAGGAGCAAAAAGGAATTCAACTTGAGGAATGCACGAGGCTAGGGAAGAATCACGTTCTTGCCCTAAACCACGCTCTAAAATATGGCCGTACTACAAACCACGTTCAGTTCCACGACCGTGGAACCTTGCAAGAGAGGCGTGATGCATTCCAGTAACTATTACGGTCGTGGAATTCATGGTTCAAACCGTGACACTTTCCACGCTCTAAATTACGGTCGTGGAACCTTCCACGACCGTGATCTTGGCGATCTTTTTCGCCATATTTTAAACCCACGATCTTTTGAAGATTGGGCCGGGCCGATATTTTATCTTGTCCTATAAAAGGACGGACGAAGAGAGATTCCGTCACCTCGCTTTAGGCTTACGCTTACGACCTCTGCTTAGACGCGTTTACACCCTCGCTTAGAAGCAATTACATCTCGTTGGAGATCGGAGTTCGTGCGGAAATTTTGCCCTAATCTCGCACTTTTGGTGGAGATCGCTGTGGAGATTTCCGGATTGGCGGAAGATCGAAGTTCTTGGAAGATTGTTGCAAGAAGATTTCTCTTCTTGTTTAGGTTTGATTTAGAAGACAGATTGACATCCCGTTCTTCCTTCTCTCCTAAGATTGTGTTTGTTTGCCTTATTCTGAATCTATTGACAATATTCGTTCTTGATTGTGACTTTGAGATTGGTTTGAAGTTTATTGAAAGTTTTCGGAAGTTTTCATCTTTCAATCTTTTAATCCTTGAATTTGATATCAACATGACTGTTATTGGCTAAAAACCCTTAACAATTCTAAGGTGAAGGGTTGATAGTTGTGGCTTAGATGATGATAGATCGATCGTAATTAGATTAGACCCTGAGAGTTCGAGAGAATCGTCGACGAACCCTAAATCACGGTTTGTTCTTGAGTTCCACGACCGTGGAATCTCAAGATCCAACCGTAATTCCCCTTAAGTTTACGAACCTGCTTTTACTTTAATCCAAAGTTAAGGATTTGCTTTAACTTAGTTTAGGCTTGCCTTTTCTAGGTGGTAGTGAAGCCTCAACAACCTCTACCTCGATTGTGAGTGTCACAACCATAATCGGTTAAGTTAGTCTTGATCCTTGGATTGCAAGTTTGGGTATTTAACATTAATTCTTACCTTTAGATCCTTTCTATATTGAAGCCTCAACAACCTTTATAGAGAGTGTCTTGTAGGTGAGTCATATAAGGTTTTTGGAACTTCACCGTACGATTAACTTACATTAACATACCTTTGCATATCTTAACTCTGTCTTTATATCATTAAGAATGTCTTGAATCGATTGCTACAGCTGGATACTTGGATATTTAGGATTGTTGTTTTCCTAATATTTGCAAAAACTCTCATATTTACTCGCTTGATAATCTGCAATTGAATTTGTTCCCACCAAAATCCCTGTGTTCGAAACTCTGGAATCCTTGCTTAACTATATCGATCCGTACACTGCGGGTTCGCTTGCTTGATTCTAGTTTTATAATTAAAACTTATTTGCACGCACGTTTAGGGGCGAACAAGTTTTTGGCGCCGTTTCCGGGGATTTGGTTTCGGCCGAATTCGGTAGCCGGTTGTCAAGCTTGGGAGCTTGCTCTCGTTATTTGATATTACTTTGAGTGCATGCGCAGGTCTAGGAACACCGAAGATCTCTTACCTCTTGATCAAGAGCTAGAGAAAACTTTAAGGCAAAAGCGCAAGGAAAAGAAGATGGCTGAAGAACACGAACGTGATCTTCAAGCGGAGTTGGCGAAGAAGGAAGCTCAACTCCAATGGAATGAGAACCTCCGCCGGGATGAGATGGATCGTCATCAATCTCAAGTTAACAATCTACAGGATATGATCTTCCAAATGAGGATAGAGCTAAGCGACCTTAAGAATAAGGGAAGCAAGAAACCCTCAAGAAGAGCATCAAGATCTAGAAGAAGAGATCACTCATCCGCTGATGATAGTGATTCTTCCATGCCACCGCTAGAGGAGATTGATCCCACAATCAATGTGAATCCTTTCCATCCACGGGGAGCTGCTAATCGCCGCATTCCACCTAGGAATGCGAGGATCGAACGTGTAGATGAAGAGCCAAGAACTCTTGGCCAGCGGATGGATCCAACACAACAATCACGCCGCTTGGGCGTGAATTTCGATGCTGAAGATGTGCAAGGGTTTAGCTTCAACCCTCAAGTTATTACTCTTGTTCGCCAAAACCAATTTGGCGGGACAAGCGCTGAATCTCCACACCAACACTTGCAAAACTTCGAGTGTATGATGGAGACAATGAGACCGAAGAGCGCTACTACCAACAACTATAAGCTCAAGCCCTTCTTCTTCTCCTTGAAGGGGAAAGCGTTGTCTTGGTACCAAGCTCTTCCTAGGGGGAAACTAGACACGTGGGAAGACCTTTCCGCGGAGTTCCTCACCAAATTCTTTCCGCCATCCAAAACGGCGGAACTTAGAGGTAAGATTAATGCTTTTTCCATGAGGCCTAACGAAAGTTTGTTTCAATCTTGGGAAAGGTTTCAGGATTTGCTCTTGGATTGCCCTCATCATGGCATATCCAAACTTGCCTTGCTGGAGATTTACTATAAGGGGCTGGATGCGGGAACGCAATTCAACCTCCAATCCCTCTCATGCGGAACGTTCATGGACATGAGAGAAGATGACGCTTGGGACTTCATTGAGAAGCAAGCAAGAGTCATAGAGAAGTATTCCTACCGGAAAGTTGAGGGAAATCGTGTGGAGCAAGGAGCAAAGCTCACACATGAAGCTCAAAATTAGATTTTCTCCCTCAACAATGAAATCAAAGAGTTGAAGGAGGCTATCAAGACCAACTTCTCAAAGCAACAAGGGAAGGATGTTGGTTATTTGGGCAACAACAATGGCAGTGATAACACAAACCGCAACAACAACAACAACCGGAACAATAACCGGAACAACAATTGGAATGACAACAACAACAATAATAACGGCCGGAACAACAATTGGAACAACAATAGGGGTTCAAGTAACAACAATTGGCGCTCCAATCAACAAAATTCCGGTAACTCTTATCCTTCCAATTCTAATTCACTAACTCCACCTTTCTCTTCCTCTACTCCTTTGAAAAGCCAGGGGCAATCATCTAATGGAGGAAACACTTCGGGAAAGGAGAAGCCCGATCCCATGTTGGAAACGATTTTGGGAAAGCTTCAAGGGTTAGAGAACCGCATCATTAAGGTTGATGATCAAATTTCCAAGGTTGATAAAGCTCAAAAGGTTTTAGAAAACCAAATGTTCAGCCATGCGAAGGAAGTTCCTAGGAATCAAGGGAAGCTTCCAGTAAAGACGGAGGACAACCCTAAGGGAAGGGTTATGGCAATCACAACTAGGAGCGGAGTGACTACTACCGATCCGCGGCCTAAGTTTGTTGAAGTCTCCGTAGAAAAGGACAAAGACAAAGAGAAGGGGAAGGAGAAGGAAGACGTCTACGTTCCTCCTCCGGCTTATAAACCTCCCCTACCATTCCCTCAATCTAGAGCGCGAGCGCGCCTAGATAAACAATTCGGTAAGTTTATAGAACTCATGAGCAAGCTGCATATTAATATACCATTTATTGATGCTATTGTAGGTATGCCGGCTTATGACAAGCTCTTGAAGGAGCTCCTCTCCAACAAGAGGAAGCTAGAAGACTTCGGTGAGGTCAAGATGAGTTCGGATTCTTCGGATCTCATCAAGACCATGAAGGAGAAAATGCCCCCAAAGCTGAAGGATCCGGGGTCATTTTGCATTCCCATTGGAGTGGGAGATGTCACATATGACGCTTTATGTGACTTAGGAGCAAGTGTGAGCATCATACCACTTGCATTATGTAGGAAGATTGGTTTAGGCGACCCTAAGAAGATGACGTTATACATGGCGGATCGATCCATCACTCGCCCCGTCGGTATTGTAGAAGACGTCCCGGTCAAGCTAGGTAAATTCTTTGTTCCCATTGATTTTGTCGTGCTTGATATTCCTGCAGATAGTCCGGTCCCGATCATACTCGGAAGACCGTTTCTTGCAACTTCCGGCTGCATAGTCGATTGCAAGAATGGGAGACTCGCTTTTGATATAGGAGAAGAGAAAGTAGAGTTCGTTCTTTCCACTCTAGTAAAGGAGCCAATCTTTGATGAGGATATTTTCGATATCCAAGATGAAGAGGGTTTGTCTAGGGAGGAGGTAAGTGCGATTCTCTTTAACGATCCTTTACAAAAGGTTATCACTATGAGTCTAACCAATGTAGGGGAAGAAGAAGAGTGCAATGAGGCAATTGAAGCCTTAGAAGCACAAGAAGAGATGGGTGAAGTGGAGTTTGAAAAACTCCACGATGAGGCAGAAAATGTGAGAATCCACGGTCACACACTGTATTCCACGGCCGTGGATTTCACAACCAAAATCGTGTCCCACTCCAGGGAGTTATACGGTCGTGGAGAAGATGTGACAACCGTATTTTCCTTCCACGCCCTAAACCACGGCCGTGGAGGCCATGAAGAACCCGTAATTTTGGGCGTGGAAAGGAGTGATCGAGACATTTCTTCAACTTCTTCTGATTCTTCTCCCACACACTCAATACCCTTAGAGACTTCTAAGGAGACATCGGATGCTCCTCAAGGATCGTTGGAAGCTCCGAAAGCGATGAAACTAAAACCACTTCCTACTCATCTAAGGTACGCTTTTCTAGGACCTAATTCTACCTTTCCGGTTATCATTAGTTCCGAACTAAGCATAGATGAACATAATCAGCTCATGATTGTCCTTAGGAAACATAGGAAAGCTTTAGGCTATACTATCGAGGACTTAGTAGGAATTAAACCCTTCCTATGCATGCATAAGATACTAATGGAGGAAGATTTTAGAACTTCAAGACAACCTCAAAGGCGGTTGAATCCGACCATGAAGGAGGTTGTCAAGAAGGAAATTCTTAAGCTTCTTGATGCAGATATCATCTACCCTATTTCCGATAGTAAGTGGGTGAGTCCAGTTCAAGTAGTTCCGAAGAAGGGAGGAATGACGGTCATCACCAACAAGAACAACAAACTCATTCCTACCCGAACCGTGACGGGATGGCGGATGTGCATAGACTACCGCAAGCTCAACAATGCAACGCGGAAGGATCACTTCCCATTGCCGTTCATTGATCAAATGCTTGAAAGGTTAGCACAACATTCACATTTTTGCTACCTTGACGGCTATAGTGGTTTCTTTCAGATTCCGATACACCCGGATGATCAAGAGAAGACCACATTCACGTGCCCATGGGGTACATTTGCTTATAGGAGAATGCCGTTCGGGCTTTACAACGCCCCAGCCACCTTCCAACGGTGCATGATGGCCATCTTCTCCGAATACGTAGAGGAAATCATGGAAGTCTTCATGGACGACTTCTCCGTATACGGTTCCTCTTTTAACGATTGCCTTTCTAACCTTTCTCTTGTTTTGCAAAGGTGTGAAGACACTAACCTAGTTCTTAATTGGGAGAAGTGTCAATTTATGGTTAAGGAAGGAATTGTATTAGGCCACTTAGTCTCTAGTAGAGGGATAGAAGTAGACAAGGCTAAGATAGAGACCATAGAGAAGCTTCCACCCCCAATTTCGGTGAAAGGGATAAGAAGTTTCCTAGGACATGCTGGATTTTATAGACGTTTCATTAAGGACTTTTCCAAGATATCGAAACCTCTCACTAATCTATTGATGAAGGATGCGGTTTTTGAGTTTTCGCACGAATGTTTGGATGCGTTTAACACCATTCGACAAGCTCTAATTTCAACACCTATTATCCAACCCCCGGATTGGACTCTTCCCTTTGAGATTATGTGCGATGCTAGTGACGTAGCTATTGGAGCTGTTCTTGGACAACGAAAGGAAGGGCGAACCCATGCCATATACTATGCTAGCAAGACGCTAGATGAAGCGCAGCTCAACTACGCCACTACCGAAAAAGAGTTTTTAGCCATTGTCTATGCTATTGACAAGTTTCGCTCTTATCTTGTAGGTGCAAAGGTGATTGTCTACACGGATCATGCTGTGATCCGGTACCTCCTTGCGAAGAAAGATGCGAAGCCAAGGCTAATTAGATGGATTCTTCTCCTACAAGAATTCGATCTTGAGATCCGCGACAAGAAAGGTTCAGAAAATTCTGTTGCGGATCATTTGAGTCGCCTAACACATCTAGAGGACGACCATTTACCCATCGACGACTCCTTCCCGGACGAACACCTACACCTTATTGAAGAGTGCATCGATGTGATCTCTAAAGGTAACGAACCATGGTTTGCTGATTTTGTTAACTATTTGGTTTGTCAGGAGATACCGCCCGGACTATCCTACGCACAAAGGAAGAAGTTCTTTAAGGACGTCCGGGAATACTATTGGAACGAGCCTCTCCTCTTTAAGAGAGGTCCGGATGGCATCATTCGGCGATGTGTGCCGGAAGATGAGATGCAAAGTGTCATCCGTCATTGTCATTCACTACCTTATGGAGGACACGCTAGTTCGAACAAGACTAGCGCAAAGGTATTGCAATCTGGATTCTTTTGGCCTACTTTGTTTAGAGATGTACAATCTTTTGTTTCTTGCTGCGATGCTTGTCAAAGAACAGGCAATATCTCTAGAAGGAATGAGATGCCCCTCAACAACATCCAAGAGGTGGAGATTTTCGATGTTTGGGGAGTTGATTTCATGGGACCATTCCCATCCTCTTGTGGAAACCAATACATACTATTGGCAGTGGATTATGTTTCTAGATGGGTGGAAGCAATTGCCTCTCCCACCAATGATGCCATGGTGGTGGTCAAGTTCTTTAACAAGACCATCTTCCCGCGATTTGGGACGCCAAGGACTATCATTAGTGATGGAGGTTCTCACTTCATTGCCCGGCGCTTTGAAGCTCTTCTAGCTAAGTATGGGGTTACTCACAAGATCGCTACCCCTTACCATCCACAAACAAGTGGACAAGTTGAGATCTCAAATAGGGAGATCAAAGGAATTCTAGAGAAGACGGTTTCAAGGACTAGGAAGGATTGGTCCTTGAAGCTTGACGATGCATTGTGGGCATACCGGACTGCATACAAGACTCCCATAGGAACCACACCATACAACCTTGTGTATGGGAAGTCTTGTCACTTACCGGTAGAGTTGGAGCACAAAGCGTTTTGGGCTATCAAGTGGTTTAACTTCAGCATGAAAGAAGCGGGAGAGAAGCGTCTCCTAGACATCAATGAGCTGGATGAACTCCGGTTGAACGCTTATGAAAACGCTAAGATCTATAAGGAGAGAGCAAAGCGTTGGCATGATAAGCATATCATTCCAAAGGACTTCAAAGAAGGAGATCAAGTTCTCCTCTTCAATTCAAGGCTTCGTCTCTTTCCAGGTAAGCTTAAATCTCGTAGGACCGGACCTTTTCTAATTAAGCGTATTTTCCCCCATGGTGCAGTTGAAGTATGGGGTGAAACGGGCGGAAGCTTTAAGGTGAACGGCCAACGACTCAAGAAGTATACGCCGGAACTCCAAGATGAAGAGTTCGCACCTACCGCACTCGAATAAGTGCGAGATTTGTCTAGCTACGGACCTTAAACAAAGCGCTTCTTGGGAGGCAACCCAAGGTATTGCATTCTTGTTTTTGTTTTCGATTCATAGTTTAGCTTAGAATAGACGTTTTTTCTTTATTTTGCCTCGATTCCTTCCGGTATGTTTGTGTTTTTGGATGTAGGAACGATGGAAAAGGAAAAGGGGAGGATGATGTTGAAGAAAAGTGACGAAATCTGGACTTTGGAGCTTTACAGAGGGTTCCACGGCCTAAACCACGGTCGTGACAGCTACAATACCCGTAATTTTCAAAAGCCTTTGAAAAATCACCAAAACCACGGTTCCGTACATTTCCACGGCTGTGGAACACCCCGACAGACCGTGATTTTCAAAATTTTGCCTGTGACTATATAAACCACGTTCTTCACAAAATTCACCACAAAAACCCCTCTTCCACGACCTAAAAACCGAATCCACGCCTCCTCTCTCAATTCCTCGTTTCCTAATCGTTTTCAACGATTCTTCGTCCTAAACTGAAGCAAATTCGACCACAAACAAGATCCAAGCGACGAATCGAGCGGAAGTTCACCAAGGAACACGCAGTTCGGATTTTTCAATCCGAAAAATAGGTTTTTCCTCCCTTCTTGAATCTTGTCGATTTGGTTCGTTTTTGTTAGAGATTTTAGGAAGAACTGATTGAGATTGGAAGAAATTAGATTAGGACTGCCTGTTTGTTGAGATTGAGTGCTGATTTGCTGAGATTTGCGACTTTTTGAGACGAATCACGGTCTCTGGAGGAATTACGGCCGTGGTTTCTGTAGAACAGCCCGTAATTTTGAACAGAATGGACTTTGTGAGGAGAGTTTCGGGGAGGATAAAAGAGAAGAAGAATGATCAGAATAAGAAGAGGAAGGGTAATCCCTCCTCCTCCTCATCCTCTAGGGCACCACCACCCTCTTCCCCTTCACCTCCATCCTCACCTTCACCTCCATCCTCACCTCCTCACCCTAGAGTCCCGACCATACATGAGGATCATCTTGATGCACTCGAGAGGATCAATGAGAGGGTTGTGATTGGTCCTAGGTACTTGTTGTTGGAGGATCTAGCTCCTCTCAACATAGTTGATGACCTCACTTGGCTCTTGGATAGAGCCGGACTTATTGTCTTCTCGGCTATCCGAGAAGACGCTTATGAGGAGATTACACGAGAGGTTGTGACATCTTTTGAGCACAGCCATGTAGACAGGACCGTCTCTTTCCGTCTCATGGAAAGAGACTATCATTTTAGCATCCGTGAGTTTGGGACCATTTTCGGGTTTCAGGAGACCTTTAACGGTCGCTTTCCTAGTGGCGTTTACGCCAAGGATTTTTGGGAGGAGGTGGCGATGATTTACGCTAGCGAGGACCGCTGGCAGCCCGCTGACACCAAGGCTAGGTTGATGTACCACCTAGCCTTGAAGATTGCTCATCGTGTTCTTTCGGAGTGTCTCTTTCCTAGGACGGAGACACCCCAAAAGATCAAGACGGATGAGCTCTTTTTACTCTACTCCATGTTGTATGGGCGCCGTGCTGATTGTACCACTCTCTTGGCTGCTACAATGAGCAAGCTCAAGAACAAGAAGAAGGGCAACATAGGATATGGTGGGATAATTACCCACATTGCTAGGAGCTTGGGTGTTGATTTTTCTGCTTGCACCCGCATACCGGCCGTTCCTTTAGGGCTACATGCTTTCATGACTAGGGGTCTCATTTTCCCCACACATAGAGGTCCGCCTTATGCGGGCATGCCTTGGGAGAGCAGGACAGGTAGGGGTATAGAGTGGCTGCCGGAGTACTCCATTATGGCGGGACGCCATAATTGGAAGGAGACGTTCGCTGCTATGCATGCGAACAGGATAGTAGCTCCCCCATATGTTCCACCACCGGTTGTTGAGGAGGAGGACATGAGAGATCAGTTTGAGGGTGGAGGAGGAGTTGAGGAGGATTTTGGCACGTTTCCGGATCAGCCGGAGGCGGCCCCCGATGTACCGAGACGCTCTCCACGTCCAGCTAGAGCTTCAGGCTCGTCTTCTCGCCGCGCTAGCGTGAGTGAGAGGCCTACGTGGATGACCACACCTCCTACATGGTATGGCGTTCCCCCTCCTTGGTCTACAGAGCAGGCAGCGTCACCAGCACCAGCACCAGCACCATCCGACGCTCCAGCATGGTACAGTCAGGCTCCGGGATGGTATGAGCAAATGCCGGATTAGGCCACCGGACTTTCAGAGAGAGTGGGAGCATTGGAGATCCGAGCCGATGCTAGAGATGGACGCTTAGATGACCTCGACCACATGATGAGAGACGTCTACCGCCAGCAGTTTGGGCGGTTTTATGATCGTAGCTTCTCTCCATTCCCGCCTCCACCAGAGCCGCAGTGATGAGGATTTGATGATTGACCGTTCGCTTTAGACATTCCACCGCCACTTTGTGAGTTTCTTTTTCTTTTCTTTCTTTTCTTTCTTTCTTTTGAACATTAGGGACAATGTTCGTCCTAAGTATGGGGTGGGATGTACTAAAAGTTTGTAATAACTTCTACTCACTATGCTTGCTTTTATTCGAGACTATCATTGCATGTTCATTATATTGTTGCACGTTTCATTATTGCATTGCATGAAAAAGAACTTGAAAAACCCATAAAAATTGAAAAATTTTGAAAAATTTTGTGCTTCTAATGAATTGAGATGATTTCCATGATAATCACTACTTGTGAATTGAGTTTGATGACAATTGCATGCTTAAAAAAATAGTGAATTGAAAAGAATTTGAATGAATGAATTATACCTCTTTTGCAAGTTTCATAATGTGATGAATATTGTCTAAATCATGTTGAGAAATTGAAGTTGAAATCACACTATGAGTTGTTATACTTCTTGTTGAGATGATTAAGGCAATTCGATTTTTCTTTCTTCTTTCTTTGATCATTTTAGCTCCTCATTGAAATATTAGCCTCCTTTACCTATCCGGAAATTTGGAGAAGTGAATGAAAAAGGTATGTTTGATGTGGGAGGGCCATGAGAGCAATTATTTGCAATCAAAAGAATAGAAAGAAATTGTATTTTTGGGGAAGTCAATCATGACGATGAGTAACTCGGCACCATTCACATAGCCGGGTGTTTGTGTCTTGCCAAAGTCGGATTGAGCGATATTCCTAGCGGATTATGGTATGTGCGCTAAGGGTTTGAGGCATCTCATAAAATTTGAAAAACGCCAATCTCCTAGGCTTCGGTTTTTGTGCACCTCTGTCCATAACTCCAAAAGTAAAGTCGAAAAATAAAAAGAAGAGAGCGAAACTCTAAGTTGAAAGTGTGCGGGAACCGCAAAAGAAGAAGAAGGAGTAGTTGTCCACTTTCCCGGATTCATGCACCACATTCCTTAAAGTTTTCCCTTCCCTTCCACATTCTAGACCTTTTCTTTGAAAGTCCTTAAGATCAAAAGAATGTTATATGACTTGGTGATCTAAATTGAAGTTTCTTATGATTGATTTTGATAATGTTTGAAGGTTATGATGCTTGTATAGAAGCTTGATTGATTCATGAGTTTTCTTTGCTTTTTACTCTTTGATTAAGTGTATGAAAGTTTGATAAACGGTTGAAGCAAGGTTTGAGAATGATCTATTCTTTAGAAGGCACATTCATCCAAAAGAAGTATTGCTTTGAGAAGGTACACATATTTCATCCTAACTCTTGTTTTAAAAGCTTTTTGAAAGACCTTGCTTAGGGACAAGCAAGTGTTAAGTATGGGGTTATTTGTTAGCATGAAATATTGTGATATTTTAGGCACGTTTTCTAAGTGTATTTGATTCATATTGATAGTCTTTGATTGAGCATTGTTGCATATGTGAGCTAGTTTGGCTATATTGTCAATATGGATGTCTACACTAGCTTTATTGTTGATTATAGGTGATTTAGAGTCATTTCTGAACGGAATAGAGCAAGGAAGAGTTGATTGAGTATGTCCATGGATTGAGGGCTTTCTTAGGAGCAAAAAGGAATTCAACTTGAGGAATGCACGAGGCTAGGGAAGAATCATGTTCTTGCCCTAAACCACGCTCTAAAATACGGCCATACTACAAACCACGTTCAGTTCCACGGCCGTGGAACCTTGCAAGAGAGGCGTGATGCATTCCAGTAACTATTACGGTCGTGGAATTCATGGTTCAAACCGTGACACTTTCCACGCTCTAAATTACGGTCGTGGAACCTTCCACGACCGTGATCTTGACGATCTTTTTCGCCATATTTTGAAGCCACGATCTTTTGAAGATTGGGCCGGGCCGATATTTTATCTTGCCCTATAAAACGACGGACGAAGAGAGATTCCGTCACCTCGCTTTAGGCTTACGCTTACGACCTCTGCTTAGACGCGTTTACACCCTCGCTTAGAATCAATTACATCTCGTTGGAGATCGGAGTTCGTGCGGGAATTTTGCCCTAATCTCGCACTTTTGGTGGAGATCGCTGTGGAGATTTCCGGATTGGTGGAAGATCGAAGTTCTTGGAAGATTGTTGCAAGAAGATTTCTCTTCTTGTTTAGGTTTGATTTAGAAGACGGATTGACATCCCGTTCTTCCTTCTCTCCTAAGATTGTGTTTGTTTGCCTTATTCTGAATCTATTGACAATATTCGTTCTTGATTGTGACTTTGAGATTGGTTTGAAGTTTATTGAAAGTTTTTGGAAGTTTTCATCTTTCAATCTTTTAATCCTTGAATTTGATATCAACATGACTGTTATTGGCTAAAAACCCTTAACAATTCTAAGGTGAAGGGTTGATAGTTGTGGCTTAGATGATGATAGATCGATCGTAATTAGATTAGACCCTGAGAGTTCGAGAGAATCGTCGACGAACCCTAAATCACGGTTTGTTCTTGAGTTCCACGACCGTGGAATCTCAAGATCCAACCGTAATTCCCCTTAAGTTTACGAACCTGCTTTTACTTTAATCCAAAGTTAAGGATTTGCTTTAACTTAGTTTAGGCTTGCCTTTTCTAGGTGGTAGTGAAGCCTCAACAACCTCTACCTCGATTGTGAGTGTCACAACCATAATCGGTTAAGTTAGTCTTGATCCTTGGATTGCAGGTTTGGGTATTTAACATTAATTCTTACCTTTAGATCCTTTCTATATTGAAGCCTCAACAACCTTTATAGAGAGTGTCTTGTAGGTGAGTCATATAAGGTTTTTGGAACTTCACCGTACGATTACCTTACATTAACATACCTTTGCATATCTTAACTCTGTCTTTATATCATTAAGAATGTCTTGAATTGATTGCCACAGCTGGATACTTGGATCTTTAGGATTGTTGTTTTCCCAATATTTGCAAAAACTCTCATATTTACTCGCTTGATAATCCGCAATTGAATTTGTTCCCACCCAAATCCCTGTGTTCGATACTCTGGAATCCTTGCTTAACTATATCGATCCGTACACTGCGGGTTCGCTTGCTTGATTCTAGTTTTATAATTAAAACTTATTTGCACGCACGTTTAGGGGCGAACAAGACCTTGAAACCTTCAAGAGTGGAAAATAATAATTACAAGTTAAGGCCTTTTTACTTTTCTTTGAAGGACAGGGCGCTTTACTTGGTACCAGTCTCTTCCTCCCGGAAAGATCAACACTTGGGAGGAGATGATAACGGAGTTCTTAACGAAATTCTTTCCCCCATCCAAGACTGCCGAAATGAGAGGGAAGATCAACGCATTCATCATGAAGGATAAGGAGAGTTTGTCCAAAACATGAGAGAGATTTAAAGATGTTCTTTTGATTTCCCACATCATGGGATTTCAATGTTAGAGTTGTCGGAGATTTACTTCAAGGGATTGGATGGAGCTACCCAATTCAGCCTTCAACTACTATCCGCCGGCACATTCATGGACATTCCGATTGACGAAGCTTGGGAATTCATTGAAAAACAAGCTTTGCATATGAAGAAGTAATCGCACCAAGGAGCTGAAAATGGAGTTAAGAGAGTTAATCTCCAAGAAGCTCCATCAAACGATAATCAACTTACCTCCCTCAAGAATGATGTGAAGCAATTGAAGGAACTTTTGGTTGCTCACACCAAGAAAGAAGAGGAAGGATATCAAGGCTCAAGGAATAACAATGGTTACCGGAACAACAACAACGGTTCACGGAACAACAACTACAACAACAATAGAGGATCCAACAACAATAATTGGAGGCCAAACAATCAAAATTCGGGTAACTCTTACTCTAACTCCAATTCGAACAACTCTTCTAACCCTTTCCTTTCTTCTTCTTCTTCTTCTTCTACTCCATTGAAGAGCCAGGAGCCTGGATCAAGCTCGTCCCAGCCAGAAAAGAAAGATGCGGTGCTGGAGGCTATCTTGATCAAGCTCAATGCTATGGAGATGTCCATGACTTCGTTTTCGAAGGCACAAAAAGCCTTAGAACAAAAATTCTTTAATAAGGCGAATGGAGCGCCAAGAGATCTAGGGAAGCTTCCAGCAAGGACAGAGAGCAACCCCAAGGGACAGATCATGGCAATAACGATGAGAAGTGGACTAAAAACTGTAGATCCAGTGCCTCGGTCGATGCCAGTGAAGAACACCTTGGTCCAGGTACAGACGAAGAACACTTCGACCGAGATGCCATCCGAGGTGGAGCCACAGAAAGAGTCGGACAAAACTGAAGTTTATGTCCCGCCTCCTGCATATAAACCACCACTTCCATTCCCCCAGTCAAGGGCCAGAACACATCTAGACAAGCACTTTGGTAAGTTCCTTGACTTGATGAATAAACTACATATTAATATCCCTTTCCTTGATGCTATTCTAGGGATGCCCGCATACGGGAAATTCTTAAAAGAGATTCTATCAAGGAAGAGGAAGCTGGAAGACTTTGGTGAAGTAAGGATGACATCTAAATTCTCCGAGCTCATTCAAATCATGAAGGAGAAGATGCCACCCAAGTTAAGGGATCCCGGCTCATTTTGCATTCCTATTCAAGTTGGGGATGTCACTTGTGAGGCGTTGTGCGATCTAGGAGCCAGCGTGAGCATCATCCCGCTGGAGCTATGTGTGAAGATCAGACTTGGAGAGCCCAAGCCGGTGAAGATAAGGTTATACATGGCGGACCGCTCCATTAGCCATCCCGTGGGCATTTTGGAAGACGTCCCGGTTAAGTTAGGTAACTTCTATTTACCTATAGACTTTGTTGTGCTTGACATTCCCGCAGATTATCCCGTTCCTATCATTCTCGGGAGACCATTTCTAGCAACTTCGGGTTGCAATGTGGATTGTAAGAACGCCAAGTTGCAATTCAACATTGGCGGTGATCAACTTGAGTTTGCATTGCTTGCGGCAATGAAAGGAGAGCCGCTGGGAGATGATATCTTCAACATCTATGATGAAGAAGAATCAAGAGAATTGGTGAACTCTATCCTTATTAATGATCCACTTGAGAGAGTTATTAGTTTTAGCTTAATGGAGGAAGGTATAGATGTTTCTTGTGATGCAGATATACGGAGCTTAAAGGCACTAGAAGAAGATCCAAGAGCTAAGATTGAAAAACTAATCCAGGAGAAGAGAATCTCCAGTTTCGGTCCCAGTTGCAGTACCTTGACCGAGACACTTTCTAGACCAAACGAGGTGTTCTTGACGGAAGAACATCTCGGTCACCCTCTTTGGACCTCGACCGAGGTCGAAAGCGAGATGATGTCAACTGAGACTTTTGAGAGTCCAATTCTTCGATCTAAGTCTACTCCACTGGAAGGAGGAGGCAAGGATCCCTCTCAGAGAGCACCCCCAGTTGTGGAGCTTAAACAACTCCCGAGTCACTTGAGGTATGTTTTTCTTGGACCGGATTCTACTTATCTCGTCATCGTTAGTGCTTCCCTCTCCGAATCTGAATTATCTAAACTGATGCATGTCCTGAGAAAGCATCGAAAGGCCTTGGGTTATACTATTGATGATCTTATTGGCATTAAGCCTCCTTTCTGCATGCATAGAATTCTAATAGAGGATGATCATAAGACTTCACGGGAACCTCAAAGACGGTTAAATCCGATCATGAAAGAGGTCGTGAAGAAAGAAATTCTTAAGTTGCTGGATGCAGGTATCATATTTCCTATCTCGGACAGCAAGTGGGTGAGCCCAGTACACGTAGTTCCAAAGAAAGGAGGGATGACCGTTGTGACGAATAAGAACAACGAGTTAATCCCAACTAGGACCGTCACGGGCTGGAGGGTGTGCATCGATTATAGGAAGCTAAACGTTGCCACTCGGAAGGACCATTTTCCACTTCCCTTCATCGATCAAATGCTCGAACGGTTGGCCCAACATTCACATTTTTGCTATTTAGATGGCTATAGTGGCTTCTTTCAAATTCCTATCCATCCAGATGATCAAGAGAAAACCACTTTCACTTGTCCATGGGGGACATTCGCTTATAGGAGGATGCCATATGGATTATGTAATGCACCCGCTACCTTCCAGCGATGCATGATGGCTATCTTTTCCGAGTATATAGAGGAGATCATGGAGGAATGTCTTGATGCATTTTACAGGATTAAGGAAGCGTTGATCTCCGTTCCCATTATCCAGCCTCCGAATTGGACCTTGCCCTTTGAGATCATGTGTGATGCGATTGATGTGGCAGTAGGAGCAGTGCTTAGACAAAAGAAGGATGGCCGGACCACCTCCATTTACTATGCTAGCAAGACGCTAGATGAAGCCCAGCTGAACTACACTACCACCGAAAAGGAGCTATTGGCGGTTGTATATGCTTTTGAGAAATTTCGTTCTTACTTAGTAGGAGCGAAGGTTATTGTTTACACTGACCATGCAGCTATTCGTTACTTGCTTGCTAAGAAGGATGCCAAGCCACCTCTTATTCGATGGATTCTCTTGCTTCAAGAGTTTGACCTAGAGATCCACTATAAGAAGGGATCCAAAAATTCTGTTGCGGATCACCTCAGCTAGCTACCTCCCTCTTCACACGAGAAGGACGAAGCACCCATAGACGATTCATTCCCCGATGAGCACTTGCACTTGCTGGAACGTTTGATAGACTTCTTTATCTCACCCCACGAGGAAGATGAAGTATGGGGTGAGGACACCTTCCAGCATGTTTAGGGATGCCGTACGGTCCAACTAGTGACCTTAAACCAAGCGCTTCTTGGGAGGCAACCCAAGGTATTGTTTTCTTTTCCCTTTTCTAGTCTAGCTTTAGATAGTTTACTTTTGCTTTACTTTGCTTTGTTTTTGGCATCCTAGACAGAAAATAAGTAATCTCTTAGGAAGGAATACAACCTAGGAGCAACACTGGAAGGACAAAACTTCGAGAAATTGAGAAGACGGAGTTTGATTGGGAAACATCTCGGTTGCTGTCAAACCACCTCGACCGAGATGGTTCTTGAGCAACCGAGGCGACTAGGGCTGACAACATTCAACCTCGGTCCGGGCACCTCGGTCCAGTCGGGACCACCTCGACCGAGGTGATAGCAGATTCAGTGATGGGTATAAAAGGAGGAACGGTTTCTCTCTCTTCCCTCTCTCACCTTCTCGACCGCGGCGTTAATCTCACCTCGCTTCTTCGATTCTCACTCGTTCTCGACTATTTTTGCTTCGGTTCTAAGAGGAAAAGCTAGAGGAACGAAGTGCAAGCAAGAAACTACAACAAAAACTCCTCGAATCCACCAAATCTGGGG
Organism: Fagopyrum homotropicum; assembly: GCA_033239125.1. Classification (NCBI taxonomy): domain Eukaryota; kingdom Viridiplantae; phylum Streptophyta; class Magnoliopsida; order Caryophyllales; family Polygonaceae; genus Fagopyrum; species Fagopyrum homotropicum. Next base: position 24,873,880 of record BSWB01000008.1, on the reverse strand, counting down.
TAACAAAACCGAAAACCCTAACTTCTCGTCTTTTACTGATTTTGGAAGAAATTGGCTTTGTTTGCCAATTATTTTTGTTGGAAAAGGATTAAGTACCCCTTAGGAACAATCTGTAGTGATATTGGGGGAAAAGAACTGAATTCCAGAGAGTTGAAATCGAACAGCTTCGCATCTCGGTCTAGTCGACCTGCGCCTCGGCCGAGATGATTCTTGAGAATTGTCAAGGCAACCGAGGTGGTCTGACATAGAAAAAAAACGAGTTCTAGGTCTGATAGACAGCTTGTTCCGAGGGATGGATCTTCCTCTTCTCCTTCTTCTTCTAGGCCTTTTGTACCGGTGATACACGAGCATTACCAGGCCGACTACGACCGCATCTGTACGCGCCCTGTTGTTGCGCCGCGTTTTTTGGACATCCCCGCTTTCGATTGCTTATATGTCGCAGAGGATCTGAGATGGATGGTCTCGATGGTAGGGTAGAGCAGTTTATGGAGATCAGAGCTCCGGCCTACCTCGAGCCCACACTGGAGTTTGTGATCTTTGTGACTCACCTGCCTGCAGAGCAGGCCATCAAGTACCGGTTGTTGAACCGGAACTATCTAGTACCGATGGACCAGTGGAGAGAGGTCTACGGCTTCCCGATCCCGACAGTTACTGATTTCCCCTCTCGAGTTGTAGCTCACCAGTTCTGGGGACAGATAGCTCACGTAGTTGAGCATGCTGACAGGTGGACACCTGGAGACTCCAAGGAGCGGATCATCTTCCACCTCGCTTTCAGACTCGCCCACAGGATATTCAGCGAGACACTTCTGGCGCGTACTGAGACGCCCTAGAAGGTTAGACAGGGGGAGCTTTTGAGTTTGTTTTGCATGGTGACTGGGGGTGTGCCTGATTTCGGTGCCTTGCTAACTGAGGATCTGCACCGGATCAAGGCAAAGGGGAGAGGAGACATCTGTTGCGGAGGTCAAGTGACCCATATAGCTACAGTGATGGGATTGGATTTGAGTGCTTGTACATTGGTGGCTTGTGCCAAGCCGCTAGGGCTGCAGGAGATGATCACCAGGAGGATTCTGGTACCTCGTGGTCTTACTACGCCATATGTGGCGATGCCTTGGGAGCAGACTGCCCCTCAGGGTATGAGGTGGTCATCCCAGTTTTCTGTCTATGATCCTCAGTACTGGTCCACTACATGGATTCCATACATTGAGGACACTAGAGACGCAGCAGCTCCAGCATAGGAGGATGAGGATGAGGATGAGGAGGACGATGGCGGTGTTGCCATGGAGACAAGGACAGATACAACATGCACCAGTGTACCAGTCGTCGATCTACACGACGAGGAGACTGAGGAGGAGGCAGCTGCACCACCACCACGTCCTGCCAGGCGCAGAGTCCGCAGACAGCGAGATCCCGTAGCTCACAGACGGATAGACGAGCTAACGGATCAGATGATCGACTCTTACGCCGCTCTATCCTTAGATATGTTGGAGATGAGGGATAGCCAGCACTACCAACGCCGGATGTTGGAGATACAGTTCCAGCACACTATGGGCTACCCCTTTGATCCATCCCAGTACCCGTACGTGCCATATCCACCACCACCAACAGATCAGGACTAGAGCTTGCAGGGATTTCTTTTTATTTATTTATTATGCAGCTCAACTTATGTCCGGTGAGTACTCTTCTTCTAGACTTATTTTGACCCATTGGGACAATGTGTCCCAAGTATGGGGTATTTGAATGTATGATTTGACATTATGTGTATGTTTGTATGACTCTATTTGGATATTATTGTTTTATCTTGCTCTATGTGTTTATCAGAGACTACATGCATGCATACAGGTTATTTGAATGAGAAAAACGTCAAAATCTGGTTTAAAAAAAATTGTTATGACCTCGACCGAAGTGATTCTGACCAATCGAGGTGCAACACCTCGGTTGACTTAGAACATCTCGACCGAGGCGGTTTAGCTGAGAAAGTTTTTGAAACGATTTTGTGCTTCTTATCTGGATATGACCTTAGTGAAGATTTTGTTTGCGGACTGGTTTTGAAATCATTATATGTTTGAAAGGTTTTATGATATGTTTAAGTTGCTAAATGCTTTGTTTGAAACTTATGGCATGTTTAATACTTTGTTTTTATCAAAATTATTTTGAATTTGAAGGTTGACACCACATGATGAGTTCTCTCACTTTCTTCCTGGGATGATTAAGGCAATTCATTCTCTTCTCTTCTTTTTCTTGATCATGCTTAGCCCCTCATATACATATTTGCCTCCCTTTACCTATCCGGGAATTTGGAAGCAAGCAAGTGAAAAGCAAGTGAAAGAAAAGTTGAGATTTTGGGTGGAAGTTAGAAAGAAACAAATAGGTTTGAGGAAGTCAATCATGATGATGAGTAACTCGGCACCATTCACATAGCCGGGTGTTTGTGTTTTCCCAAAGTCGGATTGAGCGATATTCCTAACGAGTCATGGTATGTGCATCAAGGGTTTGAGGCATCTCAAGAAATTGATGATTGCTGATCTCCTAGGCTTCGGTTATTGTGCACCTCTGTCCATGCATCCAAAAAGTAAAGTAAAAAAAAGTAAAATAAGCAAAGCTTATTGGTGGGAGATTGTTGAGTCTGAAAGAAAGTGAAGCAAGATCCTTTTCCCGGATTCTAGCACCACATTCCCTATATACAGCCCACCCTCACACGTTTCTTGACCTCTTTTGGAAGCCCTTGAGACCTCGAGCTTGTTGATTGACTTGGTGGTTTAAACTGGATTATACATGATTGATTTCGATAATTATGATTTATTATGCATTCTATGATTTTATGCAAAGATGAACAACTTTCTTATATTTATAAAATGTTTTGAGCATGTTTTGATTTTAAATTCCATAAAGCATTCTCTTAGAGTGATCTATGAGTGGAGCACACCACTAAAAATGTTTTGAAATACTTTTCATTGATCTTTATGACTTATAATCCATTCTATCTTATACTTAAGATTTGGAACTTGCTTGGGGACAAGCAAGGGCCAAGTATGGGGTATTTCGATAGCATGAATTATAGTCTATATTTTGGGACCTGTTTAGATGTTTTATCTTCAATAATCTGCATGTTTGAATGTATATTATGTGATTATATCGTCGTTTCATCTACCTATGCGGGAATCGAGGTCTACACCTAGTTTCGTTGTAATCGTAGGTAAAATGGCACGTTTTGCATCAAAATGGAGCTAAAGGAGCTAAGGAGTCATTGAAGCTACATTCAGGAGCTTAAGGAAGAACCCAGGAAGCATGGAAATGGATTAAAGATTTACTTTGGACCAGATTTGAGAGATTTCACCTTCAGCAGGAATTCACCTAGGTCAGCTACAGTACCACCTCAACCGAGATGATCTTGAGGAGCGCCCCGACCGAGGCGAACACCCTGACGCGGAGAGATATATTTTATTTGGCTGAGATCTTTTATTTTTGGAAGGAGAGATCTTATATTTTTGGGCAAGATTCCTGGAAGGAAGATCATATATTTTAGGGATCTATTTATGAGATATGGATATATTTTATTAGAAAATTATCTTTTTAAGATATTTTATCTTTAGAAGATAATTCTCCTATATAAAGGGTTGGATTTTCCACAAGTTCAACCATGCTTAGAGGGCTGATAGCACCCAGCAATTAAGGGATTTTTCCAGAGTTTTGAAGGAAGGAAGGAAGATTGAAGATCAATCAAGGAAGGATTGATAGCTTGTTATAGCTTTTGTGAAGGGTTTTGTAAGACTTTCTTGGATTCCCTTTTGTTTGATTTGTCTTGTTGGATTTGTTATCCAAGGAACGCTGATTTGTTTGATATTTGATTCAGTTATTGAAGCCTTATTCTTAAGGTTTTTGTGTTCAAATATTCATTCTCTTCCCATATATTTGATTATTGCTTTCATGATGATGAGTGGTTAATTTCCTTGTGCGATTCTAGGGTGATTGACTGAAGGTTGTGGGAAAAACAATGATAGAATAATCTTAAATTCCAGTGTGACCTTGAAAGCTCGAGTCTTTATCCTTAACCCTAGAACATCTCGTTCAGTCGATGAACATCTCGGCCGGGGTGGAACTTGATTGACCGAGGTGACTTTTCTGATCCGAAATTGAGAGTTAAGTGTTAGAGTTTGCCAAATCCTATTCTTATTACACCTTTCCTGGTTCAATGCAAGCCTAGGATGAGACTTACCCGGTAATTCCTTTGTTTGTTTACCCATGATCATAAGTGTAGGTAATAAAGGTTTATCCTTTATTGGGGTTTGAGTGTGCCTTCATTCCATCTTTGTGAGTTAGCCTGAGACTTACCCGATAAAGGTTGATTCTATTCCCTTAGTTGGTTTGTTGGTTTGAGACTATAATTCCTTTCCTTAGTACCTTGAGACTTACCCGGTGATAGGTTCTTTGGCTTGAAATTGTGAGTAGTGAGACTTACCCGGTGATCTATTCCACTTTCGTAACACCTTCCCTTTGCAAAACCTCAGCTTTGTCCGCTTACTTTGAGATCTTGAGTTGGAACCACAACTGAATGCTTTAATCCCTAGAATTTGCATATTTCCTTAATTGACTGTATTATCATCTTTGATTGCTTTAATTGCTTTTGTGGTTAGTTGTAATATTGACAACCTATACTTGCTTTGTTTCACCTAAGTCCCTGAGATCGACACCCCGGAATTCTTGCTTTTACTACAATTGACCCTTACACTGCGGGTTCGCATCCTTATTTTAAGCATACATCTTGGGTTTTAAATTTAAAGCTTGCACACACCATTTGGAGCGAACATCCACCAAGCGAACAAGAAGGATAAGAGAAAGGAAAAGCTTCAGAGAGGAAAATCGACCGATTTTCCAAATAAATCGACCGATTTTCCTATAGGATTCTTCGATCGAATTTGCAATCCGATTTTCCTAACTGAGACAAGTTTATGCAAAGTTCCGGCCATGATCTTTTATCTTTTGGCAAATATATCTTATTATGATTCCGTAAAGCTCTCAGACTATCTTAAGGGATTATTAGTTAAGATCATATCTTTTAGTTTTTATATTTTTGTATATCTTAATGATATCTGTACAAGATAATGTTTAAAATATATCTTTCCTAGTTTTATTGGTAATCTCCCTTATAAATAGACTTAGTGGGGGAGATTGTTAGAGAGATTAGATTTGATATTTTCCATAGCTTTATGAGACTTGCAGCTTCATTTACGGAGTTTGTATTTTATTTATTAATCATTCTATCAAAAAGAGAGATTTTGGTTGAATTGTTGTCAAGTCCTTGCTAGATTGTGCTTTTGTGTGTTAAAGTTATTGAAGGTTTGTCCTCGTGGTCAATACTAGTCCCTCATTGTGCTTGTCTTAATTAGAAGACTTGTGTAAGGATAAAGAAGTGCGGATTAAGATAATCTTCTCGTTAAAAGTTTTGACACATCATTGGTCGAGGTTCTTCGCGGAAGTATCTTAGTTCATATCTTCCTATATATCTTTCGTTTATCATTCCACATTCATCTTCTTATCTTTCTATATCATTCACTAATCTGTATTCCGAGTTTCTAGAAAAATCGACATGTTCTTGAATAAATCGACCGATTTCTCTATAGAACAGCTCGATTTTTATCCTAGTTAAGGACTTTCAATCTGGATCGGGAACCACAGTTTATCCCCGCATCAAAGTGGTATCAGAGCTAAGCAGTTGAAGTCCGAACGTCCATAAAGAGGTTTGATTTTTATTTGAGTCTTCTTTGAGTCATATAAAGTTGAGTCCTTTAATTTCTTGTTCGCCATCTTTGCGATATTATTTGAGTCTAACGTGCGTTGATTCGTGTAAGTTTTGGATGAGAGAAATGCCATCAACCAAACACAAGTCAGCCGTTGACCTTGGAACCTCTCCAATACAAAAAAAATAAAGAGAAGAGAAAGAAAAAAAAAAGTTGTGCTTCAAATCAAGATCTTTTCTAGTAGTTAAGATCTTACCTAACTTCTGTCAAAACAATGTTACAGAAACTTCTCCGAGTAGTAAAGATCATAAGGCAACCAAGGAGTAGCAGTCCAAGAGAGATTCTTGAACGTCGGATCCAAAGAGTCGAGTTGACCGAAAAATCGGACTATTCTTTAGAAAAATCGCCCGATTTTTCATCCGAGTTTTGCTATTATTGTACATTTTTCGAGAAATCTCCGAGGCATACTTTGTAGAATCCAAGTGCACATTGTGCAAGAGTATTACCACAAAAGAGTTTATGTATATACCTTGATCCAGTTAAAGAGTTCTAGCCATACCCAAATCCGAACCCGACTAAACTCTCTTTCTTAACTTCGCAACTCAAGGTACACTCTTCTCTCTTCTTAATCTCTTGTGTGCATTTCTTTAGCCTCTTATCTATTCTAAACACTGAGTCTTTTCTTTGAGTGTGTTAATTAGTATCTATACTTCTTAACACACTAGTTGTCTATCCGCAATTTTTCTTTCTACCTTGTCGTGTGTGGAGTAAACTTCTAACAGGAAATTCCTTAACCATCGCACACCACTAGAACCTTAAACCAAACCAAGTTGACTTCTTGAGTCAGTCAAGGAGTTCTAGTGAGGCCAAGACAATGATTTGTAAAGAAGCATTAATCCATACAAGCCAATTCCGTCAAACCAGTTTGCGACAACACAACACGAGCGTGAGCGTGAGAGAAAACAAGTAAGATCTTTTCGATTTCTCTAACCTTACGAGTTTGTTATTACTAAATGTGTTTGTATTGATGTCAGGAAGAGACACTCAACACGGATTTTAGAAGGACAATACTCCGGATATAGTGGACATGTTCAAGCAAATAATGATTAAGATGTCCGACATGGATAGACGGCTTGAACAAGTGGAAGCAAGACCCAATGCGGACTACCGATCTGAATCTTACATGGTTGTTTATCAAGTTGTCGGAAGCTCCATAAATCCACCCCCACCCCCAGCATCAACAATACATCACCAATAGATGACGTCGTGGGTATTCTCTCCACATGCCCTCTTTCAGGACATGAGTGATGAATAGGAAGAGGGCATGTGGAGAGAATACCCACGACGTCATCTACGAATAGGACGCTATAATGAACACCATAGGCCTCTACATGATAATGACGGACTTGGGAAAGTCAAGGTCAAAATTCCAAGTTTCGAAGGTAGATACGATCCGGATGCATACATGGGTGGGGAGACCAAGATTGAAAAACTTTGGTCTTGCCATAACTTTAGTGAGCAACGGAAGATCCAACTTGATGCGTTGGAATTCCAAGGCTACACTCTCATTTGGTGGGATCATCTCATCAAAGAACGGAGAAGAGCGGGAGAACCGGACATCAACACTTGGGAACGCATGAAGGTCTAGATGAAGGCTAGGTTTGTGCCACTGCACTATGGTCATGAGCTTCGACAACGCTTAGAGAACCTCAAGCAAGGTTCCATGACCTTAGAAGAAGTCTACATAGCCATGCAAGTGAAAGCCAACATACAAGAGGATGAGGAGTCTATTATGGCTCGATTCTTACACATCTTACATCCCCCTTTAGCTAATGAAATTGATCTTTGTCCCTATGCTTCTATGAATAATTTACTGTATTTAGTTATCAGGGTGGAGAAAAAGATCAAAGGACGGAATCAAGAAACAACTTCTTGGACTCCAGAGAAGAAAAATCTACCCATTTCTAGGAAAATCGACCGATTTTTCGACCGATTTCTTCTTAGAACGAGGAAGGAAAACGTTCTTTGCCCGATCCAGCAGCATCCAAACCTTCTACTCATTCTCGTCCTTTGAATTAGCCTTCAAAGGACCATAAAAGGAGTACTTCTAACTCTACCTTAAGATCGAGAGATATTGTTTTCTTTAAATGTCAAGGTAGAGGCCATTAAATACGCAATTGTCCTAATGAATGAGTTTTATTTCTAAATCAACAAGGACAATATGAAAGCGAGGAAGAAACTGAATATGATCTCACCCACATCAATGCATTACATGAGCATGAGCATGATAACCATAGTGAACAATAGTGATAGTGATTGTGAATACGAGCATGGTGAATCATTGATTGCTAGATGTACTTTGCATACTAAAATTGATTAATGTAAGGATAATCAACTTGAAAAACTTTTTCGTACTCGATGTCTTGTTCAAGGAAAAGTTTGTAACATGATTATTGATGGGGGAAGCTGTTGCAACATCGCTAGTGAGAAATTGATCACTAAGTTGCAAATCACTACCTTCTACCATCCTTGATCTTATAAACTGCATTGGATGAATGATTGTGGTGAATTAAAGTTTAATTAACAAGCTCGCATTGCATTTACTTAGGGCAAATATGAGGATATTGTTGTTTGCGATTTTTTGCCTATACAAGCATGTCATATTTTGTTAGGCCGTCCTTGGCAATTTGATAGAAAGGTTATGCGTGATGGATTTCTAACAAACACTCGTTTAAGTTTAAAGGGAAAGCCATTACGCTCAAATCCATGACTCCTTTGTAGATTGTTGAGCATTACGACAATAAGAAGGAGAAACGCAAGAAGAAGGACATATTATCAACTCTCATAGAAAAACAATCAGGCAGTTCATCGAAACATCGACCGACTTCTGAAGAAAATTTGTATGTTCATGGGAAAATCAACTGATATTCCTATAGCTCATCCAATTTTTCCTCTCTGGGACAACAACGAGCCCTTCTTTCATCTAACAGGGAGATCCTTGATGATTATATTCCTTTAGATCTTTCTTTACTAAGTTTATATTTTTAATGACCTTGATTGATGAAGTGAATGCCGCTTTTCTTTCAAATATTTTATAGGCTTTGGACAAATATAAAGACGTATTTTCGGATGAGATTCCTGCCGGTCTTCTCCCATTCTGAGAAATTGAGCATCGGAATGATTTCATTCCTGGATCATCACTTCCTAGCCGTCCTGCTTATAGAATGAGACCGCAGGAAAGCCAAGAAATATAAGATCAAGTGCAAGACCTTTTGAACAAAGTTTATGTACGGGAAAGCTCAAGTCCTTGTGCGGTTTCAGTTCTATTGGTCCCCAAGAAGGACAACACTTGGAGGATGTGTGTCGATTGTTGAGTAATCAACAACATCACTATCAAGTATCAAAATCCCATTCCGCGATTAGATGATATGCTGGACGAATTGAGCGGATCCACCTTGTTTTTGAAGATTGACCTTAAGAGTGGATATCAACAAATCCGATTGAGGAAGGGAGATGAATGGAAGACAGCATATTCAAGACCAAATTTGGATTGTATGAGTGGTTGGTTATGCCTTTCGGTTTGACTAATGCTCCTAGTACTTTTATGAGGTTAATGAATCATGTCTTACGCCATTTTATTGGAAATTTTGAGGTTGTTTACTTTGATGACATCCTCATTTATAGCAAATCCATTGTGGAACACGAAGAACACTTAAGGGAAGTACTTGCAATTCTTAGATCTGAATTTCTATATACTAATATTAAGAAATGCGAGTTTAGTACTAATCAAGTTGTTTTTCTTGGATTTGTTGTCAGCACAAGTGGACTTGAGGTGGACAAAGAGAAGATCAAAGCCATTCTAGAATGGCCTACACATACCACCGTCGGACATGTGCGATCTTTCCATGGATTGACAACATTTTATAGGCGCTTTGTGAAGGATTTCATCACCGTCTCATCCACTCTCACACAGCTCACAAAGAAGCAAGTACCGTTCGAGTGGGGAGAAGCGCAAGAGAAAGAATTCTCGGAACTAAAAAGGCGACTATTAAATGCACCTCTTCTTGCACTTCCAGACTTCACCAAACCCTTTGAAGTAGAGTGCGATGCTTCAGGTATGGGCATTGGAGGAGTATTTATGCAAGAAAGTAAACCTCTAGCCTACTTTAGTGAGAAATTAAAATGTCCATGTTTGAAGCATTTTTGAAGTCAAGATAAGTTTGATCGGAGACATGGAAGATGGATCGAGTTCATTGAGACATTTCCTTATATTATCAAATATAAAAAGGGAAGGATAATGTCGTAGCGGATGCCCTCTCTAGGAGGTATACTTTGATCACAACAATGGATTTAAAGGTCCTAGGATTCCATTATATCAAAGATCTATGCGAGGATGATGCAGATTTTGGTGAAATCTACAGTGGATGCAAAAAACGACCTAGTATTTGGAAAATCGGCCGATTTTCTGACCTATTTTTGCCTCAGTCGAGAGATAAGTATCATCTTTCTGAAGGTTCTTATTCCATGAGGTTAAAAGTTTGTCTCCCTAGATGTTCTCTGAGATTATTGTTAGTTGTAGAGGCTCATATGGGAGGATTAATGGGACACTTTGGAAGAGATAAGACTTATCATATGCTTTACTCTCATTTCTTTGGGCCTCACAAGCTTAAAGGTGTTGAATATTTGATTAAGAGGTGTCTTATTTGTCTAAAAGAGAAGTCACGACTGAACCCGCACGGTTTGTATACTCCTATACCTATTCCTACTTCACCTTGACTTGACATTAGTATGGATTTTGTTGTAGCATTTCCAAGGACTAATAAGGGGAGAGACTTTATCTTTGTGGTTGTTGATACTTTTCTAAAATGGCTCACTTTATTGCTTGTCATAAAACTGATGGTGCATATAAGGTAGCCAACTTGCTTTTCAAGGAAGTTGTTAGATTGCATGGAGTGCCAAGAACTATTATGAGCGATAGAGATGTTAATTTCCTTAGTTTCTTTTAAAAGACACTTTGGGGAAACCTAGGTACAAAGTTGTTGTTTTCAACTTCTAGTCATCCTCAAACGGATGGTCAAACGGAGGTAACTAATCAAACTTTGCCTACTATATTACAAGATGTTTTAAAGGATAATTTGACTGCATGAGAATGTGTTACAACATGTTGAATTTGCTTGCAACCAAACCTTTCATTCATCTACTAATCTAATGTCATTTCAGTGTGTTTATGGAGTGAATCCTTTGACTCCCTTTGATCTTATATCGTTGCCTTTAGAGGAGCGAGTAGATTTTGTTGCATGAAAGCAGGAAGAGTTCATAAGGGAATTACATGAGAAGACGCGTCTACGGCTCGAACAAAAGGGAATATCCGTTGCTTCCAAAGCAAATCGGAATTGTAAGGAGATGCTATTCAAACCCGGAGATCTAGTGTGGTTGCATCTAAGGAAGAAGCGATTTCCGGACAAGCGGAAGTCTAAGTTATCTCCAAGAGAGGATGGACCTTTTAGAGTCAAAAGGAAAGTTGATGATAATGCTTATGTCTTGGAGGTTCCAGCTGATTATGGTGTAAGTCCCATCTTCAACGTTCGTGACTTAAGTCCTTATGAGTTTAGAGATCAGCATTCCGATGATTCGAGGACAAAACTTTCTCAAGAAGGGGAGTTTGATGTGGGACCATCTCCAACACAAGGACGAGTTACACGCTGAAAGGCTAAGGCATTGAAGGACCAACCAACAACTCCTTCAGCTTCTTCGGATTCGATCATGGATGGAGCGATCACAAGGTTAAGAGCAAAGACGATTCAAGATGAAGTTGCGGACATACTCATGACATGTACGCTCAAGGAAACTCTACTCACTCTCAAGAGTTCATTGGTGACGTTACTGACTGTTATAGAAGAGTCAAGCCACGACCAAGAAGATCCACCAAGCGAAGAAGAAGGATAAGAGCAAGGAAGAGCTTTAGAGAGGAAAATCGACCGATTTTACAGATAACTAGACCGATTTTCGACATTAATCGACCAATTTTCTTGTAGGATTCTTCGATCGATTTTGCAACCTGATTTTCCTCACTGAGACGGTGCAAAGATCCGGCCATGATCTTTTATCTTTTGGCAAATATATCTTGTTATGATTCCTTAAAGCTTTCACACTATCTTAAGGGATTATTAGTTAAGATCATATCTTTTAGTTTTTATATTTTTATATATCTTACAGATATCTTTACAAGATAATCTTCAAAATATATATTTCCTAGTTCTATAGGTAATCTCCCTTATAAATAGACTTTGTGAGGGAGATTGTTAGAGAGATTAGATTTGATTTTTTCCATAGCTTTAAGAGACTTGCAGCTTCATTTACGGAGTTTTATTTTATTCATTAATCATTCAATCAAAAAGAGAGCTTTTGGTTGAATTGTTGTGAATTCCTTGCTAGATTATGCTTGTGTGTGTTAATCTTATTGAAGGTTGGTGCTCCTGGTCAATACTTGTCCCTTCTTGTGCTTGTCTTAATTACAAGACTTGTGTAAGGTTAAAGAAGTTCGTGTTAAGATAATCTTCTCGTTTAAGGGTTTTGACACATCATTGGTCGAGGTTCTTCACGGAACTATCTTAGTTCATATCTTCCTATATATCATTCATTTATCATTGCACATTCATCTTCTTATCTTTCCATATCATTCACTAATCCGTGTTCTGAGTTTCTAGAAAAATCGACATGTTCTTGAATAAATCGACCGATTTCTCTACAAAACAACCCGATTTTTATCCCAATTAAGGACTTTCAATCTAGATCGGGAACCACGGCTTATCCCCGCATCAATTTGGCTCTAAAATGGTTTCATGTTTATGGGTGATTCTTGTAGATTGATGCACATGTTGGTAACGTTAGTGACTTGGATTTTGCACAACTAACAAAACAACTCTCATTGTAACCTGCGGTTAAGACAAGAGTATCATGGTTTGTTGTGTAACTTTTGTTCAAATGATACACATCCTTACACCGTTATAACACACCTAGTATTACTAATGAAGCTTTTCCTTTCTAATATTCATGTATATATATATGGTTATATCATTAAAGGTAGGGGATGCTATGGCTGGTGGAAAATTGCATGCATTGGAAGGTCATGAAGCTCAAGTTTATTCTGTGTACCCACATCTTAAAGAAAAAATCCAAGTATCATTTGATCTATTGATTACAATCTCAAACCAAAAATTCAAATTGAGGTATAGATATGTGATAATGTTATCATTTATATCTTTCATCTACCAGTTGTTGTCTTGATTTTTTTCTCTTGACATTATGTGCTTTACTACTATAATTTGTGGAATTCCTTTATTTGGATGAGAATTAAATGGTAAGTACAATAATCATTGCCTAGAGCTCATGCTTTAATTTGCAACTAATATTTCTTGTTGTGTTGAAGGATATTAAGATTCTTTTTGATGTAGCTTTGTTAAGATGTGATTGCTTATTCTTCTTGTTTGTGTACAACATTCTTGGAATTTTCGAAGACCGAATGTTTGTGTTTGACAACATGACTTGAAGATGAAACCAAGAAATCCTCGCAGCTTGAAGAGATTCTTACACTTTGACCATAGTTAAGTCACATAAATGTATGTGGATTTGCAGAAGAAGGGATTCAATAATCAACAGTAGATACACGAGCTCATCGCAGTAGGACACTCAAAACAACAAGAAATTGTTGGAGAAGATCGACAATTCAAATGATGAACTACCCAGAAGAATGATGAACATGGTATAATAATGCTTTTCATAGTTTCCAAGGGTTTCTATATATATCTAGTACTATCGAGGAAGGTTAACTTGTTGAAATGGGCACACATGTTAAATTGCTGACAATTTATGAATGTTATGTCACATTTGTCAAAGCTGCATTTTGCAACAAGATTTCAATTTTCGTACAAGATACAAATGCTAGTTGTATTTATTTGGTGTCAACACTAGGGTGTGTGTGGATTAATCCTACCACTTTGTAAAAAGTACATTATATGTAATATTTGTTTTATTCAATGATACTAGTTAGTTCATTTGATGTATATCGTAAATGCTTGTTTTTGTAATGAATTTTTGTAGCAAAGATTTTATAATGGCTCATAAAAGTGTCAATAATGTTTAGCGTCAATCTCTTATAGGGATTGATGCTAAAGATTAATTACTCATAACTCATTTCTCGACGCTTTTAGTTGTCGATAAATGCATAAAATAATTGGAGGGAATTTGGAGCGAAGTTGGCGGGCGAAAATCTCGACGCTTTCGAACGTCCACGGCATTTGAATTATTTTAGAAAAAGAAGGGTCGATAATGAGCTAACGACCAAATATAGCGCCGAGATAAATCGGCGATAAAAAGCGTCGACCATTCTCTACGCCGCGAATAACTACGCTTTGTGAAACCGTCGAGAGGTGTTTTTTTACGCTATATATGTAACACCCAAAATCTGCGGGACTAGGGGCGCTATTGGGATAGGATCTTACAAGGAGTCCTGACCCTAGCCTGACAACAAGTTTATTGGATCTTTCAACAAGGCACATATAGATTAAAACCAAATACATTAAATTGTACAATATATACATCAAAAGGTTTAAAACATCACATCCGACTATCAAAACGACAACATAAACATACGAGTACAAAACACCCCAAAAGCTCATGCACAGATAGATTAAAACCAAATACATAAAACTGTACAATATATACATCAAAACGAATAAGAATGAAGCAGTAGCACATATAACACATCAACACATCATATCATGCTATGTACACACACATCTCCATTTATTATCTTTACTTAAGTTATATCATTACTAATTCATTTCCTTGTGACACGCGGAGTAAACTCCCAACGCCTCTGTCGCCGTTTCCCCTCGGGTTAGGAATGGTGTCAATCATCACCACCTGGAGGACTGGTCGCAAAGAACTCCCTAACCACCCAATTCTGGGCTAGGCAAGTTATCACCGCCCGTTTATCATACACTTGAGCCAATTAATATGCATGTAGGGTCATCCTAGTCCGGTTAGGTTATAAATGCAACACACATATGCACACACACAACCACAACACACACTCAAACCCATAACTGCTCGCTAAGTAAGTCGCAAGGATGTACTTGTCTCAAACACAACTCGAATGAAGTGGTCAGGGCTTCCCCTCAGGAAAACGATCAGTGCCTGTATCAATAAAGCACAACAATATCAACATCGTCCCAAGGTTAGGAGATTCCACCTCCTAAACCCTATAACCATCCTCAAACACTAACTCAAATCCAACCTCAACATCACGTCATAACTAACAAATGCCTAAGGCATTATCAATATTCATATCATCATCTCATACACATACTAAACCTTAAAGCCATAACCGGCATACAACAACATCATGATCCTCAACTCACTCTTACACCTAGAATGCCTCTAAACCACTCATACTAGTAAAGGAAAGGATTCATACCACCTTAGGTAGATCTTGTAGAAGACGCACCTCATAACAAGAAGGCGCTGGGGCAAAGCACCCAGAAGGTGCAGGGTTAAGAACCTAGAAGGCGTAGGGGCGGCGGTCTGGATGTGAAGGAGCAGCTCAGCACCAGGCGCAAGGGCGGCTATTTGGTGCCGCAGAAGGGGATCCTCGACTTTTTTTCGATATGTCTCTTGATCTCTTCACTTCTTTAGTGCCCCAAAGGCAATCACATACATATATACATACAATTAAGGAAAGGAAGATCAACACAAGACTAATTCTTATGGAATCCTTATCTAAGAAGAAGAAGAAGAGAAGGAAGAAAGAAAGAAAGAAAAAGGAAGAAACTTACCACAACAACTAAGGAAAGGAAGGACATCCTCACCATCAACTAACCAAATCACAATAGCAACAACAACCTTCACATATCAGCATCAACATCCTGGAAGCTTTACCAAGCTAAATACTCACTCAAAACTCAAACAAGATCAAAGAAGATCCCAGAAGAAGATCAAAGGAAGTGGGAAGAGAAGAAGATCGTGAGGAAGGAAATAGAGCTGGAGAAGATGAAGAAACCCTTCATCTGAAGCAAAGGGAATGTTATATAGGAAGCTAAGGGTAAAACACGGGTCAAGAGTCAACAAAGACGGCTGCAGCAGCAGAAAACCGCAAGGGTGGACCCTGTGAGGCACAGGGGCGGCTCACAGATTGCACAGGGGCGGTCCACCGATCCGCAAGGGCGGTTCAACCCTGGCTCAACACAAACAATCAAGTCTCTTGCATCACACTCCCCTAAAAATAAGTTTCGTCCCGAAACTTGCATGATCCTAAATTCTCTCAGACCCATATGCCGAGGTATACTCATACTCTCTATTAGATGTATCACATCTCCGCTCATAAGATCAGAACCTATAACATTCTATGACGTCAAGCATAGCATGGAGGAATCATCACTCCAGCAACACCATCACACTACAAAACAAGGCATAGAGGTAAATCATCTCTAGCCAACCAATAACCACATCACAACGGCATGGAGGAAAAGCATCTCCAGCCAAACCGCACTAATATCACAAGGGTGTGGAGGAAAACCATCTCACTCAAACTATGTCCATAACAATAGTATGGAGGAATAACCATCTCTGGCTATTTTTAATCATATCACCATTGCATGGAGGAAAGAACCATCCCCAACTATAACAAAACTCGTGCTAGCAAACAAGATCTAATCAGATCGAACATACACATCACTGCTAGCACGAAAATACATCATATCACAAAAACACATAATATACACTAACCAAGATAGCACTAAGATTTGCTCATGGATCCTACAGGTGCAACTATCTCGGCATAGAGCTCTGGATAGTTCCTCTGGATACTATCCTCGGTCTCCCATGTGACCTGCTCAGGTCCTCGTCTCGACCACTATATCCTCAACATAGGAATGTCCTTCGAAGACATGCGTCTCACACCTCGCTCTTGGACTGCAATAGGGTTCTCAACAAAAGTGTGATCCAACTCCACCACTAAGTCATCGTAACGAACAATGTGTCTCGGATCTGGTATGTACTCCCTCAGCTTAGACACATGAAACACAGGGTGAACACCCTCCAACCTCGGTGGGAAAGCTAATATGTATGCTACTCTCCCAACTCTATCCAATATCTCAAAAGGACCGACATATCGGGGACTCAACTTCCCCATTATGCCAAAACGTCTGACGCCTCACGTCGGAGATACTCTCATCCAGACATGAGCGCCAACTCTGAACTCTAGAGGCCGACGCCTCTTTTCTCAATATGAGTTCTGGCGACTTTTTAAAGCTAGCATCCTCTCTCCGATCAGCGCTACTCGAGCCATATCATCCAGAATCTGCTCCGACGCTAAACCACTGACACTACAAGGCTCATCCCAGCATAACGGTGTACAACATCTACACCCATACAGTGCATCATATGGGGCCATCCCAATCGATGCATGTTAGTTGTTGTTGTATGAGAACTCAACCAATGGAAGGTAATCTGACCATCCATATCCCCAATCTAACACACAAGCTCACAGTATGTCCTCAAGTGTCTGAATGGTCCTCTTTGACTGACCATCCATCTGAGGATGAAACGCATTCGTAAAGTGTAGAATCGTGCCCAAATTAGTCTAAATCAGCTGTCAGAACCTCGATGTGAATCATCCATATTGATTTGAGACAATCGTCCTCGGTACACCATGGAGTCGCACTATTTGCCTAATGAACTCCTCAGCCAATCTGCTCACTAGCCACGTTTCCTTGATAGGAAGGTAATGTGCAGTCTTCGTCAATCTGTCAAGCACAAACCCAATAGTATCAATGCTCCTGCTCGGTCTCAACCCTGTCATAAAGTCCATGGAGATGTCCTCCCACTTCCACTACGGTACTGGCAGTAGATGGAGCTCTTCTCCTCGTCTACAATGCTCTATCTTGACCTGCTGACATGTCGCTGAATGAGCCACAAATTTGGCCACATCGGGCTTCAGCCCTCCCCACCAATATGAACGTCGCACATCCTGATACATCTTACTCGTACCTGGGTGTACAGAGTAAGGTGTGGAGTGAGCCTCCTTTGGAATCCTCTACCTCATATCAACATTTGCAGGTACACAGACGCGGTTGCGGAATCTCATCACTCTATTTGCTCCTATGGAGAACTATGGTGCCTCACCACGAGACATCCTATCTCGAATCCTCATTAGTGTCGGGCAGGTTCCCTACTTCTGTTGGATCTCTCCCAACAGATCAGGTAGAACCTATAAAGTGATCAACTAGGCATCCTCATCAGGAAACTGGATGTCCATCTCTAGCCATGCTAGATCCCTCTGAAGTTGAGGTTGAAGTGTCAGTCTCGCAATCGCCTTCTCTCGAGGCGTCTCCTACTCAGGGTGTCGGCGATAACATTCGCCTTCCATGAATGGTATAGAATCTCAAGGTCAAAGTCCTTGATCAACTCAATCCATCTACATTGGCAGATATTCAATTCCCACTGCGTCAAAATAACTTCAGACTCTTATGGTCCGTGAAGATTTAGCATGTAGTGCCATACAGGTAATGTCTCCAAATCTTCAATGCATGAACTACCGCTGCCAACTCCAGATCATGAGTCGGGTAGTTCTCCTAATACGTCTTCAGCTATCTAGACGCATAAGTAATCACTCTACCACGCTGCATCAGATGACATCCGAAGCCTAGCTTGGATGCGTCATTGTAGACTACAAAATCCTCTGGGCCCTCTGGATGTGGTAAGATGGGAGCGGAAGTCAGACGTCGCTTCAGCTCCTAAAAACTCTGAGTACACGGCTCAAACCATACAAACTGGGTAGTCTTCCTCAACAGACTCGTAAGTGGACGGGCAATCACAGAAAATCCCTCCGCGAACCGTCGGTAATAACCAGCTAGGCCAAGGAAACTGTGAACTTCCTTGAGGTTCGTCGGTGTCGTCCACACTGCTACAGACTCGATCTTCTCCGGATCAACCTTGATCCCTTCGGCGGAGACATCATGACCTAGGAATGCTACTTCTGGCATCCAAAACTCGCACTTAGAGAACTTGGCATATAGTTCTCTATCCCTTAAAACTCGCATCACTATCCTCAAATGTCCTACATTTTCCTCTATACTACAAGAGTACACCAGGATATCGTCTATGAAGACAACCACAAACTAATCCAAGAAGTCGATGAATATGCCATTCATCAACTCCATAAAGACGGCGGGCACATTCGTGAGCCCGAATGACATCACTTTAAACTCGTAGTGGCCATACCGAGTCCGAAATGCCGTCTTATGCACATCTTGCTCTCTCACCCTAAGCTGATGATATCCCGAGCGCAAGTCAATCCTGGAGAACACAGTCGCTCCCTGAAGCTGATCTAACAAGTAAACAATGTGAGGCAATGAATACTTGTTCTTGATAGTCATCTTGTTTAGCTCTTTGTAGTCGATGCACAGTCTCAACGATCCGTCCTTCTTCCGCACGTAGACGACAGGTTCTCCCCACGGGGATACGCTAGGGCATATGAAACCCTTCTCAGCCAACTCCTTGAGTTGCTTCTTCAGCTCTAACAACTCGACAAGGGAAATACGGTATGGAGCCTTTGAGATCGGTCTCGTACCATGCTCCAACTCGATACCGAAATCTACACTCCTTTGAGGCGGTAAACTGGACGGCTCAACAAACACATCCAGATACTCGGAGACCACTGGGATGTCCTCTAATGCTGGACTCTTGCTCTCCTTCATGGCATAACACAAGAACGCATCGCAACCTTGTGCGATCTATCTCGCTGCACGTACTGCACTGATAACCATACCCGCCTTTCCAAGGTCCCAACCTCGGAAAATCTCGATCTGACCCGACTCGGTAGACACCGTCACGGTCCGCCTACCCACATCTAACACAGCATGATGCCTATCCGTCCAATCCATATCCAGATGACTTCCTCATGCACCAGCGGCATGACAAAGAAGTCCACAACCAAATCACGGTTTCCTAAATATATAGGACAACTGAGTACCTCTCAGGTACTCTAACCTGACCCCCATGTGGTAAATCTATCAAGAAAGGTCTACCCTCTACTGTCTCTAGGGTTAGTCTATCCACGCATGCATCATAAAGGTCTACCCCCATCTAGTAACAAGTAAACCATTAATCAGAATGGTACCTGTGGCAACTAGTGTTGGCGGCTCCTCAACACTCCTCAGCTCAAAAACTCGACCTCGAGTTCCTCTTGTGTCACTGGTACCTCCATATCTACCTTTACCTCTACCTCTACTCGGTCCAAGAGCAGAACCCTGAGTAGTAGGATGATCTGGGACTCTCTGTTGTCCTTGTGTTTGATACTGAGGCGGTTTTTGCCCACCTCCTGTTGCACCAGCAGAGGAAGAACCCTATTGTGATGACACCTTACCCTAAGGGCAAAATGTGTCCCTATGACCTAGCTTCCCGCAAGAGAAGCAAGTCACTAGCGCTCTAGGGCAATCAGCTCAAAAACACCGTGATCCTCCACAGTTCTAACACTGCCGGCCACTCTCAAAAGTCTGTATAGATACTAGATAAGTCATGTGGCCCTAAGTCTGGCGTCGCTCGTACCTAGATGCTCCTGCACCTGATTGTCCAATGTGCTGTCTCTTTTCAGACCGTCCCATCTGAGAAGTTCTCCTTTGGCTAGCCCGCTCACGCTCGTAAGTTGAGGCTCTATCCTAGTAGTCGGTCAACAACTCACAATGAAAACCCGCCATGTAAGAACGTGTACTCTCCCTCAGTCGGCGGGAGAACAGATACCCGTGCTGGTCCTCAAAAGGTGCAGCTAAACCTAGTAATGCCAGCTCTATTTGGAAACGACAGATGATATCTACTATCGGCACATCCTCGAATCCTACCTCTACAAAATCTTGTAGTTTCTCCCTCCTCAAAGAGGCAAAGCAGAAACGCTCTCTAATCATGCTCCGCGTCTGGTCAAAGCTAGTGGCTCGAACCCTCATAGTCCACCATTGTTGAGCTAGGTCACGGAATAGAGTATGTACTACGTCTATCTATTTGTCCTTTCGACATCTGATGGACTCAAGGGTTGAGTCTACATGTCCAATCCAGACCTCTCTCTCCAATCCCACCTTTCCAAAGAAAGGGGTACGTCCAACTAATGAAATGTCGTCAACCAAGTGTCTGGTCGAGGCCCTCTATACTCCTCTAGAGCTCTAGCAACCTCAACAACACGTGCCGGTGTAACTGGCCCCTGAGTAGCTCCTTGGGAAAACTCAAAAGATCCCACCTGTTCTAGTAGATCCGGGGTACGTCTACCCACTCTGTCAGCCTCCTCCACTCGTCTAATGTATGTGCGGAACTCTGGTCCCCTCATAGAGACATGATCCGAGTCATTTGACTGGACTCATTGTGATCTCCGTCTCACAGATCCACCGCCTATAGTCTCAGGAACGACGCTCTCAGCTACCTCCTCGTGTACATCCTCTACTATAGGCGGATTAACAACGGGAACTGGTCCCTAACCTATCACAACTGGAGGAAGAGGGGGTCTGCCCCTACCTCGTCCAACTACAAATGTCACTCTAGTCCAAGCCATTTGTGGGGTATGCACACCTAGGCTATATATATATATATCATATGTATGTATGTATATATATATATATATATATATATATATGTATGTATGTATGTATATGTATATGTATATGTATATATGTATATGTATATATATATATGTATATATATATGTATGTATATATATGTATATATATATGTATGTATATATATATATATATATATATATATATATATATATATATATATATATATATATATATATATATATATATATATATATATATTGTCGAGATCCTCAGAAGGGTGATGGCTTTCCGTACACATTATCCCAAAATAACTATACTCTTTCAAAACCAAAATCCTTTTAAAAAGTCAGACCCCTTTCAGGTTCTGTTTATTTATATACTCCACCTTTATTGCAGATTGCAAGAGCCATTGTTGTCAACCTAAGGCTTTTATACCAACTTTGTAACACCCTAAATCCACGGGACTAGGGGCGTTATTGGGCTAGAATCTCACAATGGATCCTGACCCTTTCCTGACAACAAGTTCACTGGATCTTACAACAAGGAACAAATAGATTAAAATCACATACATAAAACTATACAATACATACATCAAAAGGTTTACAGCATCACAACTGAGTATCAAAACGGCAGCATAAGCATCCGAGTACAAAACATCGCAAAAGCCCATGCACAAGCTAGTGTACGGAAGCCCTCGGTTGATCACCCATCTGGCTCACTCTACAGTCTACCTAATCTGCAGATCATCTACAACACGGCATGACACCGTTAGCTAACAAATATGAATAAGAATAAAGGAAGTAGCACAAATAACACATCAATACATCATATCATGCTATATACACACACACATCTCCATTTATTATCTTTACTTATGTTATACCATTACTAATTCATTTCCTTGTGACACGCGGAGTAAAAACTCCCAACGCCTTTATCCCCAGTTCCCCTCATGTTTGGAAAGGTGTCAATCATCACCACCTGGAGGACTGGTTGCAAAGAACCCCCTAACCACCCAATTCTTGGCTAGGCAAGTTATCACCGCCTGTTATCATACACTTGGGCCAATTAACATGCATGTAGGGTCATCCTAGTCCAGTTAGGTTATAAATGCAACACACAAATGCACACACACAACCACAACACACACTTAAACCCATAATTTCTCGCTAAGTTAGTTCCAAGAACTTACCTATCTCCAACGCAACTCGAATTAAGTGGTCATGGCTTCCTTTCAAGGAAATGATTAGTGCCTGCATTTGCAAAGCACAACAATATCAACATCGTCCCAAGGTTAGGATATTCCACCTCCTAAATCCTATAACCATCATCAAACACTAACTCGAATCCAACCTCAACATCACATCATTGTAAAATCCGGAATTTTATTCCGGCCTTGGAGTGTGTTGTCGACCTTCTTGCGTTAGCGGCTTAGTTTTCCCGCAGGCACGGGATGCTGAGTGACGGGATTTTATTCCTAATCCCATTCCGACCTTCCATTTTTCTCCTTTTGCTTTCCGACCCCTCGGTCTATGGAGTGAGGGGACATATACGGCAGTTGACCCTTGGGTCTCCCTACCGCTTTTGTGGCAGCTCATTTTCACTTCTTTCTCTCTCTTCACTCTTCTCTTTCACGTTAGTTCTCTCCTTAACTCTCCCTCTTGTGCTCTTTCCTCTTCCTTCTCCTTGGAAGCTCTTGGCTAGGGGTTTGCAACATTGAGGAGCTTGTTTCTGTTTTGGTAAGCTTCCTTCCTCCCCTTTTCTCCTTTCTTGTTGATTTCCTTTCCCCTTCTTCTCTTCACCTTCATGGCTATGGAGGAAGCTTTTGAAGAGAGTCTTTGTTGAATCCTTTGCATGTGCATGTTCTTAGCTCGATTAGGTCGTGGAGAGGAGTCGAAGACCAGTGGTTGGTGTTTGGAGAAGGCCCAGCCAGAGAAGGAAGCACTTGGAGCAAAGAAACAGTCGAAGAAACAAAGAAGACAAAGGTTCTGCTGCTCGACCGCGGGGGTGGATCACCATAGGCACAAGGGCAGACTAGAACCACCGCAGGGGCGGCACCAGGGCGCAAGTGTGGCGCCAGGAGACCGCAAGAGCGGCGACTCGGTCTTTGTAGGGGCGTCAGCTTGACTTCGCGGCTGCGTATTCTTCACCAGTAGGTTTCTTCCTCCCTTTCGCTTCCTTCCTTCCTTAGCCTTGTGGTTTTAACTTGTTAGTAGCATGCATATGATGGCCTAGAATAGCTTGAGAATACCATCTAGTGGTTGTGAACCTAGGAGCCCTTATGGCTCGATGTAGTTGATGGCTTTGAGTTCGTTGGGCATGTTGGATCTTCTAAGCTAGATTGTCCCTTCTTGGTTGTGGTTTATGATCATGTGAGGTATAAGCTGTTGTGAGTTGCTTTCATGTTTTGAGAGTTCTATGGGTGTCTTGGTTTCTAGGATGTGTTCCTAGGTTGAGGGTTAAGGTGATCTCGCTTAGATCACTAGAGTGGAGTCTAAGACTTCTTGAGTGTTAGCGTGTGTTGATATATGTATCCTCTTGTGAGCATGTTGTGGGCTTCCTCCCTAAAGCACCGAGAGTGTTGTGAGTTGAGTGTGGTGACGAGGTAAGTCTCCGGACTTACTTAGCTCGTATTCTATGTATTAGATTTGTTGCATGTTTGGTGGTGTGTGTTTTATTGCTTTTGTATAACTAAACCGGTAAATGGATCACCGACCTTTATATATATTATTTGACCCAAGTGTATAATAACGGGCGGTGACAGCTTGTCTAGCTCCTGCGAGAGCTAGGAGGTTCTTGGCGACTATCCCGTGCTTGTAGATGGTCGGATGCATCAGTACATTCCATGCCGGTAAGTAGGGACCGAGGCGAGTTTCGGGGATTCTCGTGCCACAAACCTAAGTTGAATTAGAACGGGATACGACTTAATAATAAAAGATCATAAACTAGACTTCTGTGTTTCAGAGCATTTTTGTGTTGTGTTGATGTATATGTGTATGTGCCTTCACTTAGTTTCTAATGCTTCGAATATGAGCTAACGGTTTTAAACCATTTATGTAGATACCCTGCATGTTAGGGATGCCACCGAGTGAGGGGGAGTAGTGGGCAGCCGAGGGTCACCGTACATTATAGGACGAGGACGTTTTTGGGTTTTTGTTACATTGTTGGTTTGTGGATTATGTTGTATGGTTTTGGATTTCCTTATCGGAGTAGTGTCGTTTTGAGGACTCGGTTGAGTTTCCACCTTGTATCTTTACTTTTCCGTTCTTGCATACATGATAAACGGCTTTTAGTTTTGCCTTTATTTGTGTCTTGTTGGAAAGGTCCGGTGAAATTGTTGTCAAGCTAAGGGTCGGGAGCCATTGTGAGGTCTCGCCCGTGGCGCTCCGAGTCTCGCGGATTCGGGGTGTTACATAGTGGTATCAGAGCCCTAGGTTGACAACAATGGCAGTCGCAATCTTTTAAAGGCCGAATGAGAAATAAACAGAACCCCCAAGGTTTTTGACTTTTCGTTTTCAAAATCATGTGCATGAGTCGGGATTGGGTTAGAATGTACGGGACCACCACTCCTTCCGCAAACCTCAGCGACGTAGATTTCTAGATTTGATGTATGTATGTATATATGTATATATATATATATATGCATATATACGTCGCCGAGGTTTGGACTTGTATGTACCTAGTTATGGCCTAAACCGCCCCTGCGGAATTTCCAGGCCGCCCCTGCGGGATTTCTGGAGCATTAAAGACCCGCCCCTGCGGGATTTCCAGGCCGCTCCAGCGGCCAAGAAGAAGATCGAGTGTTTTGGCCTAAACCGCCCCTGCGGCCCTACAACCCCCCCTCCCCGCTTCAGCGCCAGAAGACTTTACTCCGGCTGTTTGCACCACCTTTATGGTATTAAAGGTGGCTGTTTAGGACGGCCAATTTACTCCCATTTACTGTCTTTTGTAGTATAAATAGAGTCTTGGCTGATTGTTAGAATCATCCATCATTTTCCCACAAAAGCTCTAATTTCCTTATTTCCAAGTTGTAATGAGTTTCTAAGTTTCCTTGCTATATTGGGTTGTTTTGAAGCTGCATTGCTGCTTGGTTGTAAGTCTTTATTAAAAAAGTTTATTCAATCAAAAATGTGTTATATTCCTTGTGCTTTAACTTATGTTTGCATTTTTCTGACCACTTAGATTGATCACCTTAAGTGTCTAATTGCATGCAAAGTACTAGGGTAGTTTGATTCCGGGTTCGGGTCCTTAATCTAGTAGTAACCCTTTAGGTAAAAGCTGGTTGTAATTACTTAAAGGAAAATGAATATAACTATAAAGAAAAGTTTAACGGTGTTTATTCATTTCTTTATATCTCTTTGTCTTTGTTGGAAAGCTAGCTTGTGCTTTGATCTTGTAGGTTTACGGATCACTAATCTTGCTAAGTTGTGTTGATGACGGTTGGCTAAACACATATCTAAGATCAAGACGAGAACATTGACAAATAACTTGTAAAAAGAACCAACCAAGTAGTGTGCATGATAAGATACAACCTAGTGTAGCTTTTCATTCTATTATCACCATCTTTGCTTATTCTTATATGTTTTTGTCTTTCTTCGTCACAATCCAACCCCCCCCCCCATATGTTTACATATCGATAATTGAATCTAATCAATACTTGACAAGACTCTCTTGCAATCGAACCTTACTTACACTATACAAACCGGATAGTGTAACGTTAGGTAATTAACATTATTCTAGGGTTAAGGATAAAGACTCGAGCTTTCAGGGTCCTACTGTGATTAAGATTATTCTATCATTGTTTTTCCCACAACCTTCAGCCAATCACCCTAGAATCACACAAAGAAATTAGCCAATCATCATCATGAAAGCAATAATCAAATATATGGGAAGAAAGAGAATAATTGAACAAGAAAACCTTAAGAGAAAGACTTCAATAACTGAATCAATTATCAAACAACAAGCGTTCCTTGGATCACAATCCAACAAGACAATCAACAAAGAAGGGAATCTAAGAGAATCTTACAAAACCCTTCACAAAAGCTATAAAAGCTACCAACTTTATTCCTTCAATCTTCCTTCAACCTTCAAAAAGGTTCTTCAAATATCCCAACTATAGTGGGTTAAAACGGTTGTAGGCGCTGTATGCGGCCTCAGGGTGATAGCGGATGTTGGATTTGTAGAAAATCCAACCCTTTTTATAGGAAAATTACCCTCCAAAGATAAGATATCTTATAAAGATCTTTTCCCATAAAAATAGGTAAAATATATGGGCTAAATTATCTTCTTCCTTCCAGGAATCCAGCCTAAAAATATAAGATCCTCTTTCCAAAAATAAAAGATCTCAGCCAAATAAAATATATCTCTCGCCGCGTCCAAGGTGTTCGCCTCGGTCGAGTCAGCTCCTCTGGATCACCTCGGTCGAGATGGTATTGTAGCTGACCGAGGTGAATCACAACTGAATGTGAAATCTCTCAAATCTGGTCCAAAGTGAATCTTCAATCCATTTTCATGATTCCTGGATTCTTCCTTAAGCTCCTGAATGTAGCTCCAATGACTCCTTAGCTCCTTTTGCTCCATTTTGATGTAAAACGTGTCATTTTACCTACGATTACAACGAAGCTTGGTGTAGACCTCGATTCCCGCAAAGGTAGATGAAACGACAATATAATCACATAATATACATCCAAACATGCAGATTATTGAAGATAAAACGTCTAAATAGGCCCCAAAATATAGACAATAATTCATGCTATCATCTTCTGAAGAGGATTCTTACATCCGTCCTAGCTTTCCCCCTCTATATGCTGAGAAACCTCCGGCTCCCTTTCCTGAAGCACTAAAGGAGCGAAGGGTGATTGAGGATAAGGATCTTTTTGAGACCTTTTTCAAATGTGAGGTAAACATTCCCCTTTTAAAACTTGTGAAGAGTATTCCTAAATATGCTCGATTTTTGAAGGAACTTTGCACCATCAAGAGGAACCAGAAGCTGAAGGGAAAGCAGAAGGTGCAAGTTAGTGAGCATGTATCCGCTGTCTTCCAACGCCGAATGCCCAAAAACTGTAGTGATCCGGGCATGGTAAGCATTCCTTGCGTTATTGGGGAAACGCGCTTCGATAAACCAATGCTTGATTTAGGTGCATCCATTAATGTGCTTCCTTACTCCATCTACCAATCTCTTGGCCTTAGGCCACTTCTTAAAACTCGGATTGTTGTCCAACTTTCTGATAGATCAAATGTTTACCCGAAAGGGATTATTGAGGATGTATTAGTAATGGTTGATAATCTGATTTTTCCTGCTGATTTCTTTGTGTTGGATATGGAAAATAATTCATATGCTGCACTTATCTTGTTGGGAAGACCTATTCTGAAAACCGCTAGAACTAAAATTGATTATGTGAGTGGTAAATTGACTATGGAATTAGATGGGGAAGTGGTTGAGTTTAATATTTATGATGCAATGAAACACCCCATTGATGATCATTCTCTTTGTGCTTTTGATGTGATTGATCCTATTATCCAAGATGTTTTTGGATTATG
The DNA here is from genome assembly GCA_033239125.1 of Fagopyrum homotropicum. Taxonomy (NCBI): domain Eukaryota; kingdom Viridiplantae; phylum Streptophyta; class Magnoliopsida; order Caryophyllales; family Polygonaceae; genus Fagopyrum; species Fagopyrum homotropicum. Next base: position 24,846,003 of record BSWB01000008.1, on the reverse strand, counting down.
CACTAACATCCAACATGTAGGAAGTTTTAGCTCAATTGGATGGGCACAAAAGGCTCCCTATCTAAACTTTGGCCATTGGGCCCACATTGCTAACCCCAAGTGAAAAGCTTATTCCGTCTATTGTGCAGGCACCGGAGATAGAATTGAAAGAACTTCTACCACATCTCAAATACGCTTTTCTAAGGGAAAACAACACCTTGCCGGTGATCATCTCTAGCAGGTTATCCCCCATTCAAGAAGAGATGTTGGTGAAAGTCTTAAAGGAGCACAAGACGGCTCTTGGTTGGACCATTGCGGGCATCAAGAGGATTAGTCCCTCCACATGTATGCATAGGATCCTCCTTGAGGAAGGGGCAAAACCATCAAGGCAACCCCAACGAAGATTGAATCTGCCCATGATGGATGTGGTCAAAAAGGTGAAGTTCCTCCAAGCGGACATGATATTCCCGATTTCGGATAGCAAGTGGGTTAATCCAACTCAAGTGGTTCCGAAGAAAAGGAGTTATCACCATGGTGGAAAACCAATGCGGTGAAATGGTTCCAAGCAAGACTCAAATCAGATGGAAAGTTTGCATCGACCACCGTAAATTAAACACAGTAACTCGTAAAGACCATTTCCCTTTGACCTTTTTTGACCAAATGCTTGAACGTCTTGCAGGTCGCCCCTATTACTGTTTCTTGGATGGATATTTGGTCTACTTCCAAATAGCCATCGCTCCGGAGGATCAAAAGAAGACGACCTTCACATGTCCTTTTGGTACTTTTGCATACCGTAGAATGTCATTTGGACTTTGCAATGCCCCCGGCACCTTCCAATGGTGAATGATAAGTATTTTTTTCGGAGTATAATGAGAACTTTATTGAATTTTATGGATGATTTTACCGTCCATGGGGATAGTTTTGATGCATGCTTAGGACATTTAAAACTTGTTGTTCAAATTTGCGTAAAACCAATTTAGTTCTTAATTCTGAAAATGTCATTTCATGGTTGAACAAGGAATTGTGTTAGGACATGTAATATCATCAAAAGGGATAGAAGTGATAGCATGAAATATGACCATATTTTAGGCATATGTTTTGATTGTTTTTCCCCTTCTTTTGTGTACATGGATATGAGTTTGAAGCATTTATGAGCACATTCACCTATTATGTTGGTATAGAGATCTACACAAGCTTTGTTATGTTTTTAGCCGAATAAAGGCTTGGATTGGAGCATAAATAGAATATGTATGAGTATTTGATCATGCTAGGCATCAAGAGGATGCATTGGAATAACAAAGGAAGAAGCATGATTAGAAAGCTTTACGAAACAAAGGCTTTTATGAAGGATTGAGACTTTCCAAGGCCAAACACAAAGGGGCCACGGCCGTGATTTACTTATTTGGGCCGTGGAAAAGTATGTCGAGAGCAAGGAAGACATTCCACGGTGGTTCCACAGGCGTGGAAAGTTGCTCTTTGCCGTGGTTCTTCTAACGGTTGCCACGTGTCATATTTGCTACATCAACAGCGGTTATTGGGCTTTTATAACCCTACTTTTCTCCTATAAGAAGGCCGGAGAAAGAGATAAATATGATCATCAGCTAGGGCTACATTTCGCAGAATTGCTTAAAGAGATTTCGAGAATATTTTATTGCGTAAAAGGAAGATTTGGAAAAGTACGCATTTGAAGATTGCGTACTCGGAAAAGATCTTAGGGTTTCATCTTGAAGGCGAATTGACATCCCGTTCTTCTTTTTTCCTTGAGATTCGTGAGAGATTCTTATTCTATTCTACATCCATTGAACGCAAGTTACGATTTTTGTGTTTGATTAACATTGGTTTTGTGTTTATTATTGAGATTTCAAGGTTTTACCCTTTTCTCTTTTATATTTGATTTTGGATTTCATTATGATGAATGTTGGCTAAAACCCTTCAGCGATTCTAAGGTGAAGGGTTGATAGTTGTGGAATAGATGATGATAGATTGAACCAAAACAAATTGGACCCTGAGAGTTGCGAGAAACCTTATCGTCGAGGCTTTCCATGGAATGTTCTTGAGTTCCACGGCCGTGGTTCTTCAAGATCCGACCGTGGTTTTCCTCTGTCGTACGTTCTTTGCTTTTGCTTTGATATAAAGTTAATGATTTGCTTTAACCAAGCCTTGGCTTACCTTTTCTAGGTAGTAGTGAGACTCAACATCCTCTACTTCGGTTTCGAGTGTCACAACCTTAACCATTTTGGCTTATCTTTGATTCCCTTGGGTTTGGGCATGGGTATTTGAGAGTTTAATCTTATCCTTAGATCCTTTCTATATTGCAGCCTCAACAACCTTTATAGAGAGAGCCTTTGGGTGAGACAATTGGGTTTTGGAACTTCACCGTACAACACCCTACCGTAGATCTATACCTTTGCAATCCCGACTCTGTCCTTATACCTTTAGAACATCTTGAATCGATTGCCACAATTGGATACCTGAATCTTTAGAATCGTTGTTTTCCCAATTATCTTTATGAAAGCTTTTGTTATTTGCCTGACAATTTGTGAACTGAATTTATCCCCCCAAATCCCTTAGTTCGATACTCTAGAATTCTTGCTTTACTACGCCGATCCGTACACTACGGGTTCGCTCTGCTTGATTTCAGTTTTTATAAAATTTAAAACTAGTGACGCACACTTTCGAGCGAACAAGTTTTTGGCACCTTTGCAGGGGATTTGGTCTAGGCCAAATTCGGTTTTCGGTTATCGGGCTTGGGAGCTTTTGCTCTTATTATTTGATCTATCTACTTGAGTGATTTTGCAGATTTCTCTTTACGTATATGCGAAGGTCTAGATCCGCGAAAGACCTCGTTCCTTTTGATCCTGAACCGGAGAAAACTTTGAAGAAAAAGTTATGGGAGAAAAAGATGGCTGCACATAATGAAAGGAACATCCAAGAGGAGTTGGATGAAACTCGAGCTCAACTCAATACAAGTGAAAGAAGACGTATTGAGGAACAAGCTGTTTTTCGTGCTGATAGAGAGCGAAATCAAGCTCAAATGGATGAGCTTAAGGCGATGATTTTACAAATAAAATTGGATAAAGGCGACTCCAAGAGTAAGAGAGCTAAATCATCTAGAGCTGAATCATCCTATGATGATGACATGCGTGAGTTGGAGGAAATACCACCATTTAATCCTCGATCCTATGTTGATCCTCGCCCTAATACTAGAGGCAAGAGCTGCTAATGTCATGGCTGAACCACGAACTCTTGGGAAACGTATGGATCCAATTCAGCAACCACGCTATTTAGGTGTGAATCTTGGAGATCAAGATGAGCATGACTTTGGATTTCGCCCACAAGTCATTACTATGATCCGCCAAAATCAGTTAGGTGGAATAGAAGCTGAATCTCTGCATCAACATTTGTAGAATTATGAGATTCTTATGGAGACTTTGAAGCCTCAAAGGACTGTCAACAATAACTACAAGTTGAGACCGTTCTTCTTCTCTTTGAAGGACAAAGCTTCATCTTGGTATCAAGCTCTTCCAAGTGGAAGACTTAATACATGGGAGGATTTGACTTCGGAATTCCATACTAAGTTCTTTCTGCCATCCAAAACAACGGAGTTGAGAGGTAAAAGAAATGCTTTTTCTATGAAACCTAACGAAAGTTTATTTAAATCTTGGGAAAGGTTTCAAGATCTTCTATTGGATTGCCCGCACCATGGCATTTCAAAGCTGGAACTATTGGAGATTTACTACAAGGGATTGTATGTGGAAACACAATTCAAACTTAAATCCCTTTCTTGTGGAACATTTATGGATATGAGAGAAGATGATGCTTGGGATTTCATTGAGAAGCAAGCTCAAGTGATTGAGAAGTATATTCCCATAGGAAAGCTGATGGTGGGAATCGAAATTCGGGAGATCCAGGAGCAAAGTTAAATCAAGCAACTCAAACTCAAATCTTCTCCCTCAACAATGAGATTAAGGAGCTGAAAGAAGTCATAAAATCCAGCCTTCAAAAGACGAAGGAGCAAGATGTTGGCTACTTAGGAAGAGAGAACAATAAAGGAAATAGGAACAACTACCGGAACAATAATTAGAACAACAACAACAACAGGAACTCTAACATCCATTGGAGATCTAACCAAAAAAATCCCGGTAATCCCTATTCACATGCTGAAAATGCACTAACATCACCATCTTCTTCTACTCCTTTGAAAAGCCAGGGGAAAACATCAAATAGTTCAAACAAACCGGAGAAGGATAGATTCGATGTGATGATAGAGACGATCTTGGAAAAGATCCAAGGAATGGAGAATCACATTACTTCGATTGATAAAGCACAAAAAGCTTTAGAGAATCAAGTATTCAGCAAGGCCGGAGAAGTTCCTAGAGATCAATGGAAGCTTCCCGGAAAGACGGAGGACAATCCCAAAGGAAGGGTGATGGCAATTACAACTAGAAGTGGTGTAACAACGACCGACCCACAGCCCAAGTTCGTTGAAGTTCCCGTTGAGATGGAGAAAGAAAAGGAGAAGGAGAAGGAAGATGTCTATGTTCCTCCTCCAACTTATAAACCTCCTTTGCCATTCCCGCAATCTAGAGCAAGAGTGTGTCTAGACAAGCATTTCGGTAAGTTTGTTGACCTTATGAGCAAACTGCATATTAACATACCTTTTCTTGATGCAATTTTAGGTATGCCTGTTTATGGAAAGTTCTTGAAAGAGATCCTCTCTAACAAGAGGAATCTGGAGAACTTTGGAGAAGTCGAGATGAGTTCGGAGTCTTCGGAGCTCATTAAAACGATGACAGAAAAGATGCCCCCAAAGTTGCGAGATCCGGGGTCATTTTGCATACCAATAGGAGTAGGAGAAGTCACATATGATGCACTTTATGACTTGGGAGCAAGTGTGAGCATTATTCCACTTGCTTTGTGTAGGAAGGTTGGTTTAGATGAACCTAAACCGGTGAAGATGACGTTATATATGCGGATCGATCCATTACTCGACCTATTGAAATCATTGAAGACGTCCCGGTTAAGCTCGGTAAATTCTATATCCCTATAGACTTTGGTGTGTTTGACATTCTTGCAGATTGTTCGGTCCCAATCATACTAGGGAGACCTTTTCTTGCAACTTCCAGTTGTATGGTTGATTGCAAGAACTCTAGATTATCCTTCGATATTGGAAAAGAGAAGGTTGAATTTTTCCTCTCAACTTTGACAAAAGAACCAGCACTTGGAGAGGATATGTGTAACACCCCGAATCCGCGGGACTCGGAGTGTCACATTGGGCTAGGATCTCACAATGGATCCTGACCCTAACCGGACAACAAGTTCACTGGACCTTACAACATGGCACTGACAAATATAAAACAAATACATAAAACAATATAAACTGTACGACCCAAAGTAAACAACAACATAGCCGAGTATATAAAACGACATCCTCACATAGGAGGTACAAAAGATCATCCTCACGCAGGAGGGAAAACACAACAACCCCAAACCAACCACCTAATGTACGAGAGTCCTCGGCCTGTCACCCTGCCAGATCACCCAATAGCGCCTAACCTGTAAACATCTACAACACGGTATGAAACCGTTAGGTAACCATACATATATGAGGTAATGCATAAGCACAAGCACAATCATGAAAGATAAACACATCAGCATGATATAACACATTTACCCATTTATTATCTTTATATAATAACCATTCACACAAAAACCGTATATATATATATAGATAGATGAAAGTATGTGACACGAGGACCGATACATCCCCGCCTCTGAGTACAATGTCCAGCTGTACGAGTATCGGTCACACAATCCGTGTACCCTATGGGAGTGGATTGCGCCCTTCCTGTAAACCAGTCTGGCCTGACATCAGAGAACCTCCCAGACTCCACGGCGGGATGAAAGGGAAAGGTTATCACAGCCACGCAGTGGGGCAGTCAATAGAACATAGGTCGATAAAAACGACAACTCATGATATCATAGCAAACATATAAAGCACACACCACTCATGCAAACACCCAATATAGGGATGGTAGCTAAGTAAGTCCTACGGACTTACCTCAACCTCGTACAAAATCAACCACGATCACCTCTACACTGGAGGGACAACACGGCCTATAAAAAGGCATAAAGAGATATATCAACCTCTATTCATCAAAGGGGTCACACCTAGACCCAAAGGGATCCATAAGGATCATACTCAATCTATGAGCCTCACAACCAACTAAACCTCAATATCTCAACATAGCTCACCATTCCTCAAATCTCAAGGTAGTATCTAATCAACATTCCTCAATCTCAATTTTAATCCTAATTTAATTAATTAACCTTTAATTAATTAATTAAATTTCGCCAGAATAACATTTTGCCCGCAGGCAATTTCTAAGCCCCCTGTCATCAGATTTCATTAAACAAACTATCCATAATCACCAGAATAATATAACGACCATAAAGGAATTTCTAATTATCCATTTTGACAAGCCTAAAGTCAATTTAGACCAAATCGTAGTACGGAAAACGAATAAATTCATAACTTATTCGTTACTAACCCGATTGACGATTTGAAAGAAGATTCAGAATCACAGCGACGCAGGCTACGCATGGACAACATCAAATTCACCGGAATCTGAGCGACGGAACCTGCCTGGTGACATATATGCTCGACCAGCCCTCCATATACTCGGAAATGCAGAAACTCGGTACCGATATGAAGAGAATGAAGAGAGGAATCCAGAAACTCAAACGGAATTGAAATCGGATTAGAAACGGAGAGTAGATCTGAGTTTGAAGGTTGAGAGAAATCAGAGCTTTTACGAGAAAACGTGAAAGAAAATTAATTAATAAAGGATTTTCCGCTATTTATAGTGAAGACGATAATTATCCTTTAGTAAAGTCGATAATTATCCTTTAACCGATCCAAAGGCGGGTCGAACCTCTTTCTCCAAACTTCTCGAGATTGGAACATTAAATCTAGAATATTGTAGGGATAATTATTACACAACTGCCTCGGAAAACGTGTATTCCTAAGCCGTCTTTCTTAGCCGTTAAGAAACGAAATAGCGACTCTTTTGGCCGTTTTGCCTCTCCATGTTATTTCATATCTAAGACATATCCGATGTCCTGATCATTTCTCTCAACTGCATTTTTATTAATTGGAGCTCCCAAATGCTCCAAATAACACCGGAGGGTAAAAATAATTACCCGCGAGGAACATAACGGTGGGACTCATACTCATCACTTGCGAAATATTCGCGAGTTATATGTCAATTACTATCAACGATTAAGTTAATCAACATTAATTAGAATTCGAAAATCCTAGTTATTACAATATGTTCAACATTTACGATGAAGAGGTATCTAGAGAGGAAGTGAGTTCTATCTTGTTCAAAGATCCGTTGCAAAAGGTCATAACTACGAGCATAATGGAAAGAGGAGAGGAAGAGGATTGTAATGCTGAGATTGATGCTTTGGAGGAGCTAGAAGAAGTGCAAGTTGAAGAATTCGAAAAATCGTACGATGGCTCGGAAAAAGTTAGAAACCACGGCCAGATGTGCTTTTCCACGGGCGTGGTTTCACCTATTCCACCCGTGGAAAAGTATGTCGAGAGCACATATTTAATTCACATCCCATTCCACGGCCCAAAAGACACCTTCTACGGCCGTGGAAGTAACAGTGACACCGTGGTTTTTGAAAATGCTGAGGATAATTCCGTTCTTTCTACAAACATTCTTGATTCTTCTTCCACCACTTCCACACCCTTGGAGAATTTCAAGGAGACGCCGGACAGCCCTCACAACACTTCAAAGGCATCAACAACCTTGGAATTGAAGCCACTTCCTGCTCATCTTAGGCATGCATTTCTTGGAACTAATTCTACGTTTCCCGTCATAGTTAGTTCTAATTTGAGTGAAGATGAGCATGATAGACTTATGATTGTTTTGAGGAAACATACGAAAGCTTTAGGCTACACCATAGAGGATCTTGTAGGAATTAAACCATCTTTATGTATGCACAAGATTCTAATGGAAGAGGATTATAAGCCTTCACGACAACCTCAACGACGGTTAAATCCGATAATGAAAGAGGTCGTGAAGAAGGAGATCCTTAAATTGCTTGATGAAGGTATCATTTTCCCTATCTCTAATAGCAAGTGGGTGAGCCCTGTTCAAGTTGTCCCAAAGAAGGGAGGGATGACCGTTGTGGCCAACAAGAACAACGAACTCATTCCAACGAGAACGGTGACAGGATGGAGGATGTGCATTGACTATCACAAGTTGAATAATGCGACGAGGAAGGATCACTTCCTACTGCCGTTCATTGATCAAATGCTTGAGAGTTTAGCGCAACATTCATCCGGACGATCAAGAAAAGACCACATTCACGTGCCCATGGGGTACGTTCGCTTATAGAAGGATGTCATTCGGATTGTGCAACGCTCCAACCACCTTTCAAAGGTGTATGATGGCCATCTTTTCGGAGTACATTGAGGAAATCATGGAGGTTTTTATGGATGGTTTTTCTGTTTATGGTTCCTCATCTAATTATTGTGTTGCTAACCTATCTCTTGTTCTACAAAGGTGTGAAGACACGAACTTAGTTCTAAATTGCGAGAAGTGTCACTGTATGGTTGAGGAAGGCATTTTAGGACACTTGATCTCTAATAGAGGGATTAACGTTGACAAGGCTAAGATTGAGACAATAGAGAAGCTTCCTCCTCCATCTTCGGTGAAGGGGATTAGATGTTTTCTAGAACGTGCTGGATTCTATAGGAGATTCATTAAAGAGTTTTCGAAAATCTCTAAACCGCTAACTAATCTATTGATGAAGGATGCCGTTTTTGAATTTTCGAAAGAATGTTTGGATGCTTTTTACAGGATTCGGGAAGCTCTAATCTCAGCCCCAATAATACAACCTCGGGATTGGAATCTTCCATTCGAGGTCATGTGTGATGCAAGTAACGTAGTTGTTGGAGTGGTGCTTGGACAAAAGAAAGATGGACGCACTCATGCCATCTATTACGCTAGCAAGACGCTAGATGAAGCGCAGCTCAACTACGCCACAACGGAAAATGAATTTTTTGTTGTTGTATATGCATTTGAAAAGTTTTGTTCTTATATTGTAGGAACGAAGGTGATAGTATACACGGATCATTAAGAAATTCGGTATTTGCTTGCCAAGAAAGATGCAAAGCCAAGACTGATTAGGTGGATTCGCCTCCTTCAAGAATTCGACCTGAGATTCGTGACAAGAAAGGATCCGAAAATTCTATTGCAGATCATTTGAGTCGTGAAGAACCGGTAGGTGAAATAAATAACTTAAAAGATACTCTAGAAGGGGGGTTGAATAGAGTATGAGAACTTTTCGCAAACCCAATCTCAAGGCCTTGAAACTCCTTTCAAGGATCTTGATGTCGACCTGAGCTCTTTGTGAAACTTTGTTTCAAGGGCTTTGAAACAACTTTCAAGGGTCTTGACTTCGTGCTCCTGTAAAACAAAGTTAGTCACAATAGCGAGATATAGTGCGGAATGTAAAAGATTGACACGAGGATATGTTTACAAAGTTCGGCTCTAAATAGCCTACTCTCCGTCCCAGGGTATATCCTTAGGATCTAACTAACTATTATCAGCTTGAAAGAGTCCTAGATACAAACTAGAAGAAATCCCCTTCTTCTCTCACTGTAGCCAACGCTACGATCTAGCTCCAACTCTAACCTAACTATAATAACCTAGTTACTTTGCAGAGTATCACACTCAAATATAACACTATTTAGATCTTCCAATGGAGCTCTTGTGTTTTATCTCTCTCTAAGGGGATAAAGCTTTTTAGAAGGAGACAAAGAAAAACAATGAATCGAATGAAGATGTTTGAGTTGCTTGAAGACGTAAGGATGTTTCCGTGTAAGCTTGTGTCTTTTCTTCTTCGATCATCATCTTCATTTATACTCTTCCATGGAGAGATCTTCTAGCCGTTTGGAAAGATGACCGTTTGAAGATGAATCTTCTTCTTCATGAAGATCGCTTCCTGTTTTGAGATGAGGTAGACGTTATCGATCTTCAACTCCTGAGAACACGTCGATTCCTCAACTCCTTAATCTTCTCGTTTTCTGTTGAACCGAACGGGAAGAAATCTTGATGCTTTTCGGTTTTAGAAAATCATCTGAAAAGATCTTCTAATCTTCGGTTGAAAATGATCTTCATCGAAATCTTTCTGTTGAGCAAATCGTTCGGTTGAAAAGGATCTTCATCGAAATCTTATTCTTGAGTAAATCGTTCCTGGAAAATCTTCATTGTAATTTGAATCCTTGTTTCGTGCAACTATATTTCTTCAAGGCCTTTGAGATCATCCCTTTGTATAACACTATCTTCCTTGTGTTCTTGAATAATATTTAAAGGCCCTTGAAGTCCATATCAAGGCCTTTGAAATCTCTGATAAGTTTTGCACTGAATTCAAACCAACCAAGCATCTAGAGAATATAATCAATACATTGTTAGTGTATCAAACTACTACATTTGTGTTAAATCTTCCATCATCAACACCTGTAGAACATTTTAAACAAGGTGGAGTTTTCAATCTCTCCCTTGATGCAAGACAACACAAATGGTGAAAATCAAAACTAAAATTGTTGAATGCAGAATATCGAATGTCGGATCACACATTCATTTCTCCCCCTTTGTCTTTCAACAAGGGAGAAAAAATAGTCAAAGCACGGGAGTTTTTTAAAAACGATTACAGACCCAAGAGTGTTTTCACAAAAACCACATAAAGAATTTTTCAATCAGCATGTTCAATTCTCCTCATAGAACTTCCTTTTTCCTTTGGATGAAGATTTCTTGTAATGCCAATCATCCATTTCAGCTGCTACCTGTCTTTTCTTTTCTTCAACCCTTCTCTGCTTAACTACTTCATACTCAACTGCTGGCAAAAACATTGGCTCAACATGAGTTGGATACAGAATTGACTTATTCTGTACACGCCTTTTGCAATTCATCAGCACATTCTCAACTTTCTCTTGAGTATGTTGAGCTACATCTTCAGGCACGGGCAAAATACTTCCCATTGTAGTCAGTGTAAGAGCATTCATCAAATACATCTCATTGACTTTAGCATTTATGGTAGATAGCAGCTCGAAATTAGCATCCATTCGTCTCTTAGTGTCAAATTGATAATCAGATAATTCACGATTCAGACATACTATTTCTTTTTCACAACCTTCTAACCTGATTTCTGGAGTAGGAGAAGGTTGAGCCTCTTTAGTTGGAATTAGAGTAGTTCTTTTTCCTTTTAAAGTCCATGTACCTGCAAGAGTCTTCTCAATCCCCAAACGTTCTAAGCAGTTCTCATCAGTTTTGCTAGAAATTGACTATCGATCTTTAGAGGATGTGTCAATTTTGAAATAATCAAAGATTTTAGGCAGCAAGTTTCCGTATGGAAGAGGAATAGGTCGCTTAGAATTGACAGAGTGTATCATATGGTTGAGAATAAGATTAGGCACATGTATGTCAAAATCAGACATAAGTAGATGAATTAATTCCAGAGATTGATCAGTCAGCAGCCCTCTTGAGTTTACACGAGGAACAATACTTCGAACTAGTATGGTAAACACTATTTTAGCATCTAAGGTTAGAGAGGTATGAGTAAGCTGACGTGATGTTGAATTTGGAACCAGAAATTTCTCCTTAGCCATGCGAACACTCTCTGATCTTGAAGGGTGGTTGAACACAATATCGGTAGGAATTTCAAATATCTCACTTAAAATAAAATAAGTGAGTGAAATCGGAGTACCTTTAACTGCCGATTCAAGAGTGATACATCCTTTGTCCCTTTTTGTGATGAGATTAACATAGAATAGTCTCGTGAGTCGTGGGAACGCAAAATCGCCAGGGTTTAGAACCTTCTAGATAATCGAACTCTTGAGCTTGTCTATGCAAGGATTCTTAAGTGTATCGAGAAAATCAGTGTCCACCAGATCACACATACAAAGCGGTCGATTGTGAAAGCCATCAAGCCAAGATCCAAAAGCTTGAAAATTGATGAACCATGATGAGGAAAGACCAGTCGTCTAAGATATATCCATATCCTCATAAGGTTTTTTTTTCTTTAGCAATTGAAGGACTCTTGACGGCTTTGTTTTTGGGAGCTTGAGGAGCGGATTTCTTGCTTCTGGGTGCCATGATGAGAACTTTGAGAGAGAAAGCAAGGGATTTTGAAATAGGGTTTCTGTGAAAGAATGAAAAAGATAGGAAAAGTAGGTCCTTTTTAAACAGAGAAATAACAAGATCTTGAGAAAATCAAGCTTTTAAAAGACCAAAATACCAATAAAACAACAACAAATCTTTTTTCAAATTTCAAACAAAAGATTCATAAAAACATTTTAAGAATTAAAATATCTAAAAGATACTAATCCTTAAAAGATCCGTAAAATTTATATACCCTTTGAAACATGTTTCAAGGCCATTGAATTTCATTTCAAGGCCCTTGAAAACATCAATTGGGCTGCATGCGTAGGAACAAATAAACTTGTTTACTCCCCCTACGTTAATACTTCATTGTTAACATATCAAGCTCCAATCTAATAAAATTAAATTGTTCCTCAGGAAGAGGCTTGGTAAAGATATCTGCAAGGTGAAAGTTAGTAGATATAAAAGAAATCGAAACATCACCTTTCTCAACATGATCACGTAGGAAGTGATGCCTTACATCAATATGCTTAGTCCTTGAATGTTGCACATGATTTTTGGTTATTGAAATAGCACTAGTATTATCACAATTTTTTATAGGAATACCTTCAAGTCAAAGCCAAGGTCAAGAAGTTGTTGATCAATCCAAAGAATTTGTGCACAACAGGCTCCTACAGCTATGTATTTAGCTTCACTTGTGGATAAGGCAACAGAGTTTTGCTTCTTTGAGTGCCAACTAATTAAGGATGACCCTAAAAATTGGCAACATCCAGAAGTGCTTTTTCTGTCAACCTTATACCCTGCAAAGTCTGCATCTGAATAGCCAACAAGATGAAACGAGCTTTGACGTGGGTACCATAACACTAGATCCTTAGTGCCATTTAGATACCGAAAGATTGTTTTCACAGCTATCAAGTGTGACTCTTTAGGATAAGGTTGAAATCTTGCACACATGCACACGCTAAACAAATGTCAAGACGACTAGCAGTTAGATACAACAATGAACCGATCATACCTCGATACTCCTTTTGTACTACACTTTTGCCATTCTTGTCATGATCTAGCAAAAGTGTTGAACTCATAGGAGTCTTTGCAACCTTAGATTGATCCATTTTGTACTTCTTAAGCAAGTCTTTAGTATACTTGCTTTGATTGAGAAAAATTCTTTTCTTTGCTTGTGAAACTTGAAGTCCAAGAAAGAAATTTAGTTCTCCCATTAAGTTCATTTCAAATTCCCTGCACATACTATCTGAAAATTCCTTGCAAAGGGAATTATTAGTAGCACCGAATAATATATCATCAATAAAGATTTGTACTACTAGAATTTCGTTGCCTCTGGTTTTGATAAATAATGTTTTATCAATCAAACCTCTTTTGAATTTGTTTTCAAGAAGATATTTAGACAATCTTTCATGTCAACCTCGTGGAGCTTGCTTAATACCATAAAGAGCTTTGTCTAGTTTAAAAACATGATCTGGATATTCATCATTTTCAAAACCAGGAGGTTGAGCAACGTAGACTTCTTCTTCTAAGAAGCCGTTTAGAAAAGCACATTTTACATCCATTTGAAAAAGTTTTATGCTCATAGAAGATGCAAATGCAAGTAGCATATGTATGGCTTCTAACCTGGCAACTGGAGCAAAAGACTCCTCATAATCAATACCTTCTTCTGGGTTATAGCCTTGTGCTATAAGTCGTGCTTTATTTCGTATGACTTTGCCACTTTCATCCAATTTGTTTCGAAAGACCCATTTCGTGCCAATGACTAATTGATGTTTTGGTCTTGAAGTAAGAGTCCATACCTTGTTTCTGTCAAATTCGTTCAATTCATTTTGCATGGCAATGATCCAATCAGGTTCTTGAAGAGCTTGGACATAATTCTTTGGCTCAATAAGGGATACAAAACGGAGAAGGCACAAAGATTGTTCACTTTAGATCTAGTTTGAACTCTAACATTTGGATTTGAGATCACATTCTCTTGTTGATGATATGAAGAATGTTGAACTTTTCTTCTTTTAATTGATGGAGCAGATTGTAACACCCTGAATCCGCGGGACTAGAAGTGCTACATTGGGCTAAGATCTCACAATGGATCCTGACCCTAGCCTGACAACAAGTTCACTGGACCTTACAACATGGCACTGACAGATATAAAAACAAATACATAAAACTGTACAACCCAAAAGGTAAGACAACATAGCCGAGTATGAAACATAACACCCTCGCACAAGAGGTAACAAAAGGCCATCCTCACACAGGAGGGAAAGATAACAAACCCAAAGGAGAGTTGAGTTATAGGTGATTTGGAGCTATGTGAGCTAGTATTACCTATATTGTCGATATGGATGTCTACACTAGTTCTATGTTGATTATAGGTGATTTGGAGTTATTTCCGAACGGAAACGAGCAAAGGAGAGTTGAGTTGATATGTCCATAGATTGAGGACATTCTTTGGAAGCAATTTGGAGTCTTAGCTTGAGGAATGCACGAGTTTGGGGAAGAATCATATTCTTGCCCTAAATTACGCCCTAAAATATGGCCGTATCACAAACCACGTTCAGAATTACGGCCGTGGATTTGGAGTCAGAAATTCATGTTCATTCCAGGGGATTACACGGCCGTGGAACATATGTTGCAAACCGTATTTGTTTCCACGCTCTAAATTACGGTCGTGGAACACTTCCACGACCGTGATCTTGGCGAATCTTTTCGCCACACTTTGAAGCCACGATCTTTTAAAGATTGGGCCGGGCCGACATTTTGCCCTACACTATAAAAAGATGGACGAAGCAAGATTCCGTCACCTTCGCTACCCCGTTTACCCTCATTGATCGCCGCTTAGACACGAGGACATTTTTGCATAGCTTGCTTGGAAGCAATTGACATCTCTTTGAAGAGATCGAAGTTCGTGTTTGGAATTCCTCTAATCTCGCACTTTTGGTGGAGATTGCTGTTGAGATCTCCGGATTTGCGGAAGATCGTAGTTCTTGGAAGATTTTGCAAGAAGATCTCTCTTCTTGATTAGGTTCGATTTGGAAAACGGATTGACATCCCGTTTTCTTTTCTTTCCTAGGATTACGATTGTTTGTTCTATTGTGAATCTTTTGACATTGCCTATTCTCTTTGTGACTTTGAGATTGAATTGAAGATTATTGAAAGTTCTTGAAAGTTTTCATCTTTTTATCTTTTAATTCTTGAATTGATATCAATATGACTGTTATTGGCTAAAAATCCTTAACAATTCTAAGGTGAAGTGTTGATAGTTGTGGCTTAGATGATGATAGATCGATCGCAAATAGATTAGACCCTGAGAGTTAGAGAATTGTCGCCGACAACCCTAAATTACGGGCTGTTCTTGAGTCCACGGCCGTGGAACCTCAAGAACTAACCGTGATTTCCCCTAAGTTTACGAATCCGCTTTTACTTTAATCTAAAGTTCAAGATTTGCTTTAGCTTAGTTTAGACTTGTCTTTTCTAGGTGGTAGTGAAGCCTCAACAACCTCTACCTCGATTGTGAGTGTCACAACCTCAATCGGTTAAGTTAGTCTTGATCCTTGGGTTATAAGTTTGGGTATTTGATACTAATTCTCGTCTCTAGAATCTTTCTATATTGAGCCTCAACAACCTGTATAGAGAGTGCCTTGTAGGTGAGTTATATAAGGTTTTTGGAACTTCACCGTACGATTACCTTACATTAGTATACCTTTGCATATCTCAACTCTGTCTTTATATCATTAAGTATATCTTGAATCGATTGCCACAGCTGGATACTTGGATCTTTAGGATTGTTGTTTTCCCAATAATTTGCAAAACTCCCATATTTACTTGCTTGATAACCTGCAATC